>CM060920.1:79167500-81667500 GCA_030737875.1 Allium sativum | reverse complement strand
GGACGTGATACATCCTACGGTGGGCTGGCATAGAGTATCTACGCGGATTAGGGAGCCGATCGATTAAGGGTAGTAGTTAGGATACTTTTGGACGTATGCCTAAGTCTACCACCTTACAATGAAAGGGATGAACTCATTATGGACATACTAGTAATAGTGCAGAGTAATCATTAGAAGCGTATAGACCCTATCCTGTTTACCTTGTCATACCTGCCTTTTATGTAGTTATCTCTCTTATCCACTTTATATACCTGTCATGCTACTTTTATTTATTTACTTGCTAAAAGTAACTAGACTCGCCAGACTTTATGTCTGAACGATTTTGTTTCTCTTCTTTCTTCCGTTCCCTCCTCCCCGGTTCGGAGGGACGGAATTCTTAGGCTTAGTCAGGACTCGGTTATCATCTTGTTGGAGCTGCTTTTGATGTATATCACAAGTTCTAATGTCTACTGGGCTTATCTCTTTTTCTTGGGGAATTATTCTTTTTATATATTTAGGTACTCTAATGGTACAAGACAGAAGTTATATTATTGTAATGGTTTTTGTGACTTATGGTATTTTGGACCACGATGTAAGATTTATATTTGATATAAAAATTTGAATTTCCTCTACTGTCTTATTTATATCTATCTTGTAATATTCTGTATTTGCTTACCTATAACGCTTCATGGAACTTAATGCATTCCCTTAGTGAGCGTTGACGTCAAACTAGTGACGATCAACAGCCAATCGCGTGATCAACACAGGAATAAAGATTAAAAATGCAATAAAAAGTAAAAGAGTGGGGAGCACACACAGAATTTTTATAGTGGTTCGGCAAAGACGATGCCTACGTGCACTTTATATATTATTTCTCTTTTTTTAATTACAAGTACAATGTTTTTTCTGTTTGAAGAAGAGAAAGAAAATGATTGTCTTCCCTTCTTCTTTCTTTTAGAGAGATTGAAGTTATGGAGAAGCATAGAGATGAAATGCTTGGAGAGAGCCGTCTGGCCAAAAGTCCCCCAAAAGTCCCCTTTCCTCTTTAAGCTTAGGGGTATTTATAGGTGGAGAATGCAGCTTGGGTTGTTGCAGTATGGTCCGGCCATTTCGGGAAAGCCTGGACACATGGAATCCATCTATTGGCTTGAATTGCGGCTGAAGGACTGATTCCACTGTTCATAAATAGTATCCTCAGAAGTTGTGGCTGATGTGGCATCCATGGAGAGGTTCATTAAAAGTAGAACTTTATACGTATATGGTTTGACCTCCTTTATTGCCTTGAAAGTCGGAATATTATTTGGACTAGCTCTGCAGAAATCTTCTATACTGGCCCAAGAAATCGGTCGATGAGTTCTTTCTACAGGGGGAAAATTCGGTCGTCCTGGTGAGCGATTCTTCCGTTAATGCGCAGTCAATCTGACTGAGTTGGACTTGGGCCGATGTGCCATTGCTTTAGGTTGCACCCATGCTGCGCCTCCTGAAGCGTGACTTGCATATGATTTGCGTGTTTGGACTTCAGTCCTGTTCGTCGAGACTCTTTCCAAAAAGAGGTTAACACTTTGCCCCTTAGGATGCATCATCGTCGACAGAGGGAGTTGTGTTCTGAAATCCGAACTGAAGCACAAACACTCGAGCTGATATGGTCACGCCGGACTATATTGAGGGAAGAAAACCGATGGTCCGATGTTGTATTAAGGCCGGAATCCCGACGTCCATGCCAGGTCGTATTAAGGCCAGAAAACCTACAACCATCGGGAACCGTATTAAGGTCGAGATGATGATTGCCATTTGTACGAGAGTTGGTTCCTGCAAATACAAAACAAACTATTCTCATTTTGGAGGAGGGCGATGGGTCGAGCATTTTATCCTACTTGGCTTTAGATGGTGGTGAGCATCAACCATTCTCGGCTTAATGGCGAGCATAAACCATGCTCGGCTTAGAGAGGGTGAGTATTAACCATACTCAGCTTAGGGGCAAGCATAAACCATGCTCGGCTTAGAGAGGGCGAGTATTAACCATACTCGGCTTAGGGGCGAACATAAACCATGCTCAGCTTAGGGCAAGTGTTTCTTATACTCGACTCATGCTAGGTTGGTTAGTTTAGCGAGCTATGCATGCTCGTGGTGTAAAGAAGGGAAAGTTGTCCACACTCGTATTTAGAAAATATGACCTAACTCACTTGAAGGGGTAGTGGTTCATAATGGTGGTGGGCTTTCGCGCAGACCACACAAAATGGGGGGCGATCTTTGACATATTCAGCGAGTTCCCCTTTTCTGACTCATCCTTCGATGAGATCGTGCAGATGCCGGCAATCAATTGTATTATGTCTAGCTACGTTGTGGAATATACAATGCTTGCCAGAATCGAGTTCGATCCGGGTCGGTTCTCGTCGAGGCGGTCTTGGAGTAGGCAAGGACTTGCGTATATCAAGGTAGATATCGAGGAAAGAAGAATTGAGCTCGGTGTATCAGTCATATTTGTTTTCATTTCGAGGTCGCACATTGCGTTCATCCTTTTTCGGGGCCTTTCCTCCTCCTTTATTATGGCCATTGCCGTTGAGTGGACCTTGTTGTTTGGCTACTAAAACTTCAAGGCTCTCCATTTCAAGGCTGGCATCCTCTTGTCGGAGGTATCTCTCGGCCTCGGAGTAAAAATCATCAATATCTTTGGGGGGATCTCTGGTTAAGGAGTTTGAGAATTCTTATCTCTTCTGAACTCCCACAATGGCTGCCATCAGCACCATCGATGGCTCGGGCCGATCGACAAGTGCTACAGCTGCGTTGAATCTTTCGAGAAAGGATCTTAGCGTCTCTCCGGATCGCTACTTGATGGTAAATAAAAACATGACACTTTTCGATCTAGAGATATGCACTCGAAACTGTTCGATGAAGCGGGTGACCAGAGTATTGCAGCTACCGATCGACTCCGTTGTTAGCTGCCGAAACCACATACCGGCTATATCTGTGAGAAAGAGAGGAAAGCACTTAGCCATGAAGCTGGTCGATGCACAAAGTACTTCCATATGTCATATGTATCGCATGAGGTGAATGGTCGGGTCAGTGTGACCGTTGAATGGCTCGATGGCTGGGAACCTGAAGTCTGGAGGATTTCGAGAATTTCTGATTTCTCTAGTGAAGGGGCTGCGATTGATATTGTCTTTGTCTTGATGTGAAGAGTTACCCTGAGTGAAGCGTCGGACGATGCTTGCAAGCTGGCTCCCATCTCCAAGGAGTGTTTGCCATGAACTTAGTTCTGCATCCTGAGAGGGTTCTGCACGAGGATCCGGCAAAAGCATGCTCGGAAGGGTGGCCCTTGTCTTGGCTCGACCTCCGAGATTTGAGTGAATGTGTGAGGGAAGGTAAGATCTGGCGGGTGGTTCTGGGAAGAATGGCCCCTCTTGAACCTGATGAGTCGTGGGTCGAGCCATGCCTGTAACAAAGGGTCTGGGCTGATCCAACATAGCATGTGATGTTTGGAGGCCAGGGTTGCCCCCGCTTGAAGCAAGGTTAGGAGGGTTTATGGTAGCATTTTCTTCTTCTACGGTAAGGGCCGACATGGTAGGCTGGCTTCACTCGTTCGAAGGGAAGGTTACTCCAACTCTTCATTGAAAAGGAAGAGTGGTTAGACTGGCCTGTGGCAAGATCCCGGGTTGTAATGGGAATGGCGTTGATTCTGAGGGACCCGGTGGTAGCTCGACCGATTCGACAAGTCGAGATGTTCCAAAGAGAGGAGGCATATTTGCCAGACGACAGGTCGATCTGTTGGTTGGCGCCGCCCACACCGTCCTCCAAGTTTGGATCTCTTACAATCAACATAGTAAGCGTGACCCAATCCAAACTTGGGCGGAGTACTCGTTTTGATACTTATTAAGGGTTACTGACTGAAACGGGTCCCCCACACAATATGATACAAGCTCTCCCCCTTGTCTTGTATTCGGATTTCTATCGTTTACGTATACCACATAAATCTACCATTTCACCAAGTTATGTGTTAATCCCTCAAAAAATCCATATGCACATTGAGTTACAAGATCTGAGTAGGAGCTACAGAACAAACACCTTCAGGGTCGATCGTGCAAAGTATTGTCCAAGGTGTTTGAGTGACTCATAAAGGACGGAAAATAACTACACGGAGCAAGGCCGAAGCCCGAAGAAAGTCATGATTCAGGAGCAGAAGCAATGGTCGGTCATTCATCTCGAAACAAAGCCGCTCGAGAATCAAAATGAAGCAAGTTGCCCGCAGCAATGGAAGACGCTTGACTTAATATCAAAGTTCGGTCAGAAGCATCAAAGCAGGAGTCAAGGTTGCACGTGCAATCAACAACCACTCATGGATTGCAACTCCGACCGCTCGTATGTACCTGCTAGTCGAACACCAATACTTTGGTCAGAAATCACCTACTGGTTGGTCGTACACCACTTCTTAGAAAGAGCGCACTTACATCTCAAGTTGCAAGCCTTGGTCAGTCACCTCCAGACTAAAAAGGTCATTGCCTACTCAATCAGGATCAGACATAGCCGCATCAAAAATCATGATTATCCGTCTACCCAAAACGCTCGCTCCCATAGAATCACTCGCACATGACAATTAGAAACAGCTATGGACAGCTGGCTAAAGCTAGGCGATGGCACGTTTGTAATTAATGAGATTAACGACCCGTAGCCTGCATATACAGATTTCAGATCACTTGCTCAAGGAAGCTCACCTATAAACACGCCATGGCTGCCATCGTAAAAGGGATACAATCTTTCTACTCACAAAATGCTACTAAATTCTATCCTAAATAACTCCTCAAACACTTGGAAGTAATGATCACCTTCTTCACTCGAAGTTCTATCACCCATTTGGCCATGACGTCAAGTACAACCTTGTAATTATGGGAAACAAAGACATCTTCCTTCTCAACCATTCACCCATCCTTCTCCTCTTCAAACTCTACCATTCTCTCATAAAATCCCAGGATTGTGAATGAGAGTATATTGAGTGGGTATAGAGACGTATAAAAAAAAGAGTTTATGTATTTTGTAATCCCCATTATAAGAATGCTAGTTATCTTCGTAGTGGATGTAGGCCTAATATAAGGCTGAACCACTTTAAGCCTTGTCCCTGTTTTATTTTCCTTGCATTTTCGTTTCTATTATTGTTAAGTACGGATCCACATATTTCCCTACCATTTTGGTGAAGTAAAATTTTAGTACCTTTGGTGTTTAAGCCATTTTTTGGTGTAAACACTTTGGCGCCCACCGTGGGGCCGTATTTGCTTTTTCCCCATTAAGGTTCGACAATATTTTCTGAGAAAAATTGTGCTTGGAGTCATGGACATGTTGTGGGGAGTCATAGACAAAGTCAACAGCCCCAACAATAGTGTTAACACCGTTACGTCGCCCACTACCCATTCCAAGGCCAAAGTGTCGCTTGAAATTGAAGAAACTGTAACCAGGAAAGAACTGGAAGAAGCAATGACAAGATTAACGAGTTGAATAACTATTGCGAACAATGTGATGATGAAGAAACTCGAGTCAATACTCGCTTTTCAAGCCGCCATTGCAAAAGCCACGCTAAGTGACACTTGTTCTTCGTTCACTCGAACGAATTGCGAGCTAGAGGTAGAATTCTATACTTCAGCCTCAAAACAGCAGAATTCCATTCATAAAGTTGTGCATCACACTGATATGGATTATGGAAAGAACAAAGAACCTATGCATGACCACTCTGATGACACAATCGCGAAACGGATAGACAGTCCCACCATTAGAAGGGCGTCTCTTCCAGAAGAATGCCCAAATTCCTCGATTCCAGGTCATAAGAACACATCCAGACCAAAAATTGGTGAAGAAGAAGGCGCTCAATCCATGGATCAAAGAAAGTAGCAGAAATACATCTTAGGAATGGCGCGTGCAATTGTGAAGGAAAGTCTGAAGAAGAAGGAAGATCGAAAAGAGTGGGAGTCCTTCCCGACTAAAATCCTAGTCACTGAAAGAATCAAGATGACTGTATATTCACAAAAATTCAAGCCTCCAACCTTGCAGTCCGATAATGGAACAAGCGACCCTAATGTACTCCTGTGTAAATACGACCAGTATATGAATGGGGCATGCGCTACCGATTAAATCAAGTGCTTATATTTCCCAACTTATCTAGAAGTGGTTGCTTACCTATGTTTCACAAAGGTGTTGCCGCAGTCTGTGGACGACTTCACTACCCTGCCAAAATTATTCACAAGCAATTCAAATCTCAAGCATCCAGATTTCAGGACATTATGGAGCTAAATGAATTACAACAAAGACCAGGAGAGTCCATTAGAGCTTTCTCACTCGCTTTGATGCGGCAGTAGCTGAAATTGAGAATTTCGAGCCCCGTCTAGTCCTAATGGCTCTGAAAGTGGGCATATGTAATGAGACCGAATTGGGCCATTGGATCAAGAAAAAGAAACCAAGTACACTCGAAAAATTACTCAACAAAACTGAAAAATACTTAAGTGTTAAAGAAAAATCGAAATACGGACAGATAGAGAAGAGAGGAAATGCGCAAAGTAGCACTAATAGTCAGAAAAGGAGCAACAAAGGGAAAGACAGTCGGGCAAAAAAGAAACTACGCATTTTCAAGAATTTCGAGTTCACTCCCCTTAATGATACTATTGGAAATATCTTCATGGCAACTAAGAACATCAAGAAATAAATGGTCTTGAAACTAAGGCAGGTCAAAGATGTCACTATGAAGTCAGGAAGATTTTGTCAATTCCATAAACAACCAGACCAAGATACCAACGACTGTAGGCACTTGAAGTCAGTAATCGAGGGACTAATTAGAAAAAACCATTTACAGCAATATGCACAGGACCATGAATGTTGTTCTAGCTCTCCATAAACAAGGGGCAACAAGCTTTAAAGAAAAAATGCCTAAATTAATCCGGAGCGAAAGCTCGCTTGAAGATAAGTAACTGGTGCCTTGAACAGGAAGATTTGAACTAGAACCCCCATTACTTTGCTTTACTACTCTAGTTTTATCTTATTACTTAAATCGCTTTTCCCTGCTTTGTTATTTGCCATGTTCATATTTAGCGATGGTCTACTTACAAATGCCTTGTACAAAGAAAATTATTATCTGCTTTCCTGAGTAACATATTTATTAGTCCATGCTAAAAAACCGTCTCTTGGAATGTAGGCATGGTAAAAGCAATTGATCATATACATCTAAACTGTGACAAGAAGAGCCTCAAGGTACATCTTAAACAAAGCGGCTTGAGTACCATAAACATCAGGCAAAATCAAATAGGATGAATAGACGCATCGCTTCAAGAGAGCAGGCTACTCTAAGACAAATGGCGAGTCAAAAAGCCGCACCTCTCACTATGGAATATGAAGAATTCTTAGCAAACATCCATTCAAGGGATTGGTATCAGGCTTCATTGGAAATGCAAGAATATTACCAAATCTGTCCTATGGATAAAAATTGCTAGTCCCAAAGAGGCGCCTAGTCAGGTGCAGGACATGAACTCCTTAAAACTGAAATCAAATTTGGCAGCAACGACTAATGTCTGCCTCCTAGAGGCAATACAATAAAAAAAAAATAGGCCGGAAAACACCGGTCCTAGTATCGGAAAGACCCACAAACATGCTGGAAAGACCAACGCAATCAGAAATCTTATCCACAAGGGGGTAACAGAAATCATAACCGCAAGGGGGTAACAGAAATCCTAGCTGAAAGGGGGTATCCATTCTAGGATCTTTTTGAATAACTAAAAATAATCTTATCAAACAGGGCCTAGAATGGATCGAATTTTTTTAACCCAAGACCTCCCCAGGGGGCACGTACTCAAAACCACTCTCCGAAGGGCTTGGTCCACCGGGTCAGTAAGGCACAGGGTTGAATACAACTTAATAAAAGATACCAAACATGTTTATAATAATACAAACGCGTAATAACCTATGATGAATAACAAACTTCAGGACTTGAGTAAATCTTGTAAAACAATAAAAAAATCTGATGCAGCTGTACGATTAACAAAGTGCCCGACCAAACATATAAATCAAAATAAAGGTGCAGCGTGTGACGCACTAACGCAAAGATAGCTGGGTTACATAACAAAACCACAACACATTAAGGTCCAAAGCAGGCCATAAAAGTTACTAATATAAACGTACGATAATAAGCGAGGCTGGCTCCCGCATACACAAGCCAGACTAAAAGTATCACCCTAAATTAAAACCAAAATAACTTAAGGTAAAACACCACCAAGACACATCATTTAGATGAGATAAGCAATGATCTTCTCCCTGGATTCAAGGGCCTTGGCGAGCTCGAGCCTATCTTTTCCCAAAGCATGGAGTCGATCAACATTCTCTTTATTTTCCTTCTGAAGATCTTCAGCAAGAGAATGCCAAGCACCTAATTGTTTTACAATGTAATCCCTGGCACTTATGATTAAGTCTTCGACCAGATTCGGACGTGCTTCCAACTGATTGAACTCAACCAATATGCAGTCCTTCATAGCATCGATTTTACTTGTAATAATCCATTTATCAAATGGATCTATATACACATCAGATCGGGTGCTAGCTGGGCACCAACCCTCAAACAGCTCAACAAGTTTTGGATGGCAAGGATTGGCAACATAAAGAGGTCTCTGGACAGTTGTAGGGTTTGGAGTGATGGACGAAGAAACCACAGGTGGAAGTCTAAGAGCAATCTGGACATCTGGAACAGGGTGTTCATTTAATGAATGATGAATTTGAGTATCAGTCGCACCCAGGTCCTTTTTACCTTGAAGCCTCTTTTTTCTACTAGCCTTTCCCATCGACTTCTTTCTAAGTCTCCTAGACATGAAGAACTCCATCCTTGGTTGACCTATTTTAAAGAAAAATCAATATAGACTCAGACATAAACTAAAGCACTCCAACCAGAGAATCCTAGCGCATTCCATCAAACAACTTATAAGCAATATTGACATCAAGATTTCAAAGAAAACCACCAAACAGTTCAGATTCTTCAAGATAATCACAGAACGACGCCTTTGCTATACAAAACTTGACTATCGCCAAAATCCCAAATTTGTAATCCCAAGTTCGTGTTTAACTCAATCAGACCACCCTTAGAGCATTCTATCTTGGAAATGCATAAGCACACAAACAAAACGAGGAAAAATAAAGTGAAAAACTCACCCAAAAATATCATGATGCTTCGGATCCGAAAGGAAGTTGCTCGAGGTAAACAGGTGCTGCTGTAGGCGCTAAGCAAAATAATGAGATAAGGAAGCCAAAACCTTTCGAAGAAAAGCCAAGGCAGGAATAACAGACATGGATTACCAGGTAAAATCCTCAAGGAAGCATGGCTACAGTTGAACGAATTTCTCAAAAGAAAAGGTAAAAAAGAGGAGGTTAAAAGTAAATAAGGGTGAAGACTAAAAGGCATGCATCTAGAGCATTCTCACCATGTCAACTTAGTACTCGATAGCGTAAAGAAGCGTCCCGTCAAATTCCAGTTGGCTCCCATAATTCGACCGTTCGCATGACAACACACATCAGACTCCTCACTCACAGAAAGAGACGATACTAGTCTACCACAGCGGAACAATCCTAAGTTTTGCAAGAACGACCCTTCGATGAGCCAAATTAGATCTACCAAACGATGTTGCGATCAATTATGTCGAAGCCAATAATTCTTTGCCAAAAGAAATTACAGACTTCGAAGGGAAAGTGTTAATCCCTCAAAAAATCCATACACACATTGAGTTAGAAGATCTGAGTAGAAGCTACAGAACGAACACCTTCAGGGTCGATCGCGCATGGTATTGTCCAAGGCATTTGACTGACTCATAAAGGACAGAAAACAACTACACAGAGCAAAGCTGAATCCCCAAGAAAGTCATGATTCAGGCGCAGAAGCAAAGGTTGGTCGTTCATCTCAGAACAAAGCCGCTCGAGAATCAAAACGAAGCAAGTCGCCGACAACAATGGAAGATGCATGAATTAATATCAAAGTTCGGTCGCACGCATCAAAGCAGGACTCAAGGTTGCGTGCGCAGTTAACAACCGCTAATGGATTGCAACTCCTATCGTTCGCATGTTACTGCTTGTCGAATGCTAAAGCTTTGGTCAGAAATCATTTTCCAGTCGGTCGTACACCAGTTCTTAGAAAGAGCGCACTTATGTATCAAGTCGCAAGCCTTGGTCAGTCACCTTCAGACTAAAAAGGTCATGGTCTACTCACTCAGGATCAGACATAGCCGCATAAAAAATCATGATTATCCATCTACCCAAAATGCTCACTCCCATAGAATCACTCGCACATGACAACTGGAAACAGCTACGGATAGCTGCCTATAGCTAGGCGATGACACGTTTGTAATTAATGAGATGAACGACCCGTAGCCTGCACATACAGATTTCAGATCACTTGCTCAAGGAAGCTCAATTATAAATACGCCATGGCTACCACCGTAAAAGGGTTCCATTCTTTCTAAGCACAAAGTGCTGCTAAATTCTATCCTCAGTAACTCCTCAAACACTTGGAAGTAATGATCATCTTCTTCAATCGAAGTTCTATCACCCATTTGGCCATGGTGTCAAGTACAACCTTGTAATTAGGGGAAACAAAGACATCTTCCTTCTCAACCATTCAGCTATCCTTTTCCTCCTCAAACTCTACCATTCTCTCATAAAATCGCAGGATTGAAATGTATGAATGAGAGTATATTGAGTGGGTATAGATATGTATGAAAAAAGAGAGTTTATGTATTTTGTAATCCCGATTATAAGAATGCAAGCTATCTTCATAGTGGATGTAGGCCTAGTATAAGGCTGAACCACTCTAAACCTTGTCTCTATTTTATTTTCCTCGCACTTTCGTTTCGATTATTGTTAAGTATGGCTCCACTTATTTCCCTACCATTTTGGTGAAGTACAATTTTAGTTTAGGCCATTTTTTGGTGTAAACATTATGCTTACATTAAAAAGGTGTCTTTAATTGCATAACTTCAACATTTTCACAGGTTATGCTTACCACTAGGTGTCTTTAATTACATAACCCTATCAGGCTAAGCTTATGGGCCTATATGTGAATATTACCCACCTCCTCAGATTTACTTAAGCCACCCTTTGTCCAACCAAATTTAACTAACCTTATTTAAGTTCATACAATCCCTATGGATCAACTAGGTCAAGTACTTCAGGTTTATTACCATGTTTCCATTTATGTTTGAAGTTGTAACAACCCGGATTCCGACGGACCGGTTTTTTCAAAACTCCAATCCACCGAAACCCGAGTTGGTTGCTCTGGTATCCTGCAGAAAAACAAAGAGAAAAGAAATATGTCAGAGTAGGAAAAAACACCTCACAGAGGAAGGAAGAAAATATAATATATTTAAAACAAAGCTTTACCTTAATCACAATAATGCTAAATCAGTATTCCCAAAGCTATAAGTCTCTTTCTAACCTGCAAATGTTACGAGAAGGGGGTCATAACATAAGTTCTATGTGAATGAATTTAAACTACACTTCTTGAATAATCCTACATATACCGTTCAATTACACTTTCTTATTTATAAGGTTATACGTGTTATTAGCACTCAAAGCTTAAACACACGTCACATCCTTAAAGAATTTCGTCCTCGAAATTCAATAAGAGTAAAATAGATAATCCCTCGCAACATCCATCCATCAAGTGTGCATCCAATTGTTGCAAACATTGTGCACATGTGCAAAGTGAGATACATCATAGTAAAGTATGTATGCCTAATTTGGATCCACCTATATGTATGCAAATCTTAAAAACTCTTTCAAAACAAGATGCTCACATCCTAAATTTACTTGCAATTCTATATGAATGCAATATTTTTGAAAAATCAAAACGTTTTTCATCCAAATTTTTCTACACTCTTACAGAGTAAGAGCATAGTTCATCCAATTTTGGCATCCAAAACCCTACCAACCATCATTAAATTCTAAATTTAGAAAAATCTAATTTTCCAAATTCGATTTCTTATGTTATGAAAACGGAAAATTTTACATCCTCTGTTTTTCATTTCTAATTGCACTTGGATTTTTACATAACTATTCTATAAAAATTTCCTATTTTCCTATCCAAGTACAACCGCATAAGAAAATTTCTTCTCTTTTTCCACCTAACTTGGAAAAATTTCATATTTATTCATCTTTTTCATAAGATTTCCATTTTCTTTTTCCGTCAGTTTGTTGCTTTATTGGATTTGTTATTTTCTTCTTAATTAGGCTATTCTCTTTCTTAGCTTATTGGACTTACTCCAATTACTTAAATTTATTTTCCAAATAAGCTTTTCTGTTTTCAACTCAAACAATATCCTAAATAGCTACTACCAAGGGCCTAGAATCTTAAGACTGTTTCTCTAAAGAAAAGTCCAACCACCAACTCTCTACACTTACTTGCCCTTCCACTACCTAGTAGTCACTACTATTTCTTGCTGTGTATTACTAGCCTATACTTTATCTCTTTTTCTCAAGCAACATACCTAGGTTTCTCAATGTTTATGAAATCAACAAGAATTTTCTATTAGTTTAATATTAGCTAATCTTTGACTAGAAATTAGTAAGAGAATAATTCCCTAAGCATCAACCCCGAAGAACGAAATCAACTCAGATTGATACTCAGAGAATCACTCAACTATACCAATCTCTGGTTAGGTTCTGTTTCTTTGATTCATAGCCTTAACTTTATCTCGATCTTTCTAGGCCTTAATCCTTACCTACCCCATTCTTTTAAAAGTATGATTCGGCCTCCTTCTTTGCATTGCATATTTCTTCCAAAAATTAAAAGTGTTAAAACCTTATTTTCTCTTCTCAAAAACTTGCTTTTGCCAAACCATAAAAACATGTTACAAAGTAAAATTGCAAAATATTTTTTTTTTCAAATCACAAAATCTGGAGTAGACAAGGACAACTAATGGGTTACACTGTTCCTATTTTCAATGTTAACTTTGGCTGCTAAGGTTAAAATATCTACTCTATTCTTACACTTTACCGCTTATTTTGTTCACCCAACAAAATTTCATTTTAAAACAATAATCAAAATTTATTGTTAACCGAATAGAGATTTCAAAACTTCTTTCATATATGAACATTAGCGAGCTATTTATGCTCCATAATATGCACCTTTTTATGAGAGAATTCTTTTAAAACAAGAAATCATTATTTTACACAATATACCCTACTTTACTTTAAAACCCAACATGCATTTATCAAAATACTTTTAAGATTAAATCTTGGGAAATAGCACAAATCCTTTTACATATTCTAGTTCTTAAAAGTTTATCATTGGGTTAGACTCAAAGCGGGTCTTCAACTCAATTTGACTTCCCTAGGCACTTTCACGAATTCAATTCTCTTAACTATATATATTCCTAATCCATTTATCATATTTCAACTTTTTCTAGTTTCTAAGGTTTCATTCCTAAACCCACTAATCTGAAATACTAATATTTCAATGTCCATCCTATGGGATACTTTTCTTTCTTTAGCTTCAAGTCATATTGTACACTTTCCCAACCACCTAATGGTTTCCAAATTCCTATGTTCATTCCTTGAGTGTACAAACTAGATATCCCAACTCTTTTCATGTCTAGTGGGCTACTATATGGATTTAGGTTTATATATATAATATATTTATATTTTAGAAAATACAAATACGTTCACCCAATATCTCCCTAAGATCACTAAACCTTGCTTTGATACCAGATGTAACAACCCGGATTCCGACGGACCAATTTTTTCAAAAATCCAATCCACCGAAACCCGAGTTGGTTGCTCTGGTCTCCTATAGAAAAAGACAGAGAAAATAAATATGTCAGAGTATGGAAAAACACCTCATAGCGGAAGGAATAAAGTATAATATATTTAAAACATAGCTTTACCTTAATCGCAATACTGTTAAATCAGTATAACCAAAGCTATAAGTCTCTGTCTAACCTGCGAATGTTATGAGGAGGGGGTCAGAACTTAAGTTCTGTATGAATGAATTTAAACTACACTTCTTGAATAATCCTACATATACCATTCAATTACACTTTCTTATTTATTAGGTTATACGTGTTATTAGCACTCAAAGCTTACTCACACGTCACACCCATCTACCCCCTAGTAGATTAACCTAATATAGTGTATATGTAGCTACACCCAAACTGAGGTACACCCCGTGATACCCCACTCGCACTGTCTCCTCCGTATCGCCAAAGTAATATGCGCTGTCCCTCATTCTATGCCATAGTAACGTACAATGCTACATCCGCATAGAACCACTGTCGCAGTGCTACGTAAGCGTACTGACTGCTATCCTCGAACTATTCGATCGAGTTTGGTTCCATCACCGAATAAGGCCCTCTAGCCTACGATACACCACCCAGAGCAGACATGGTTGTACCTAGACTTTCCCACATATGTATCATCAATCGTACTCGATGTTTCTACTACACATAACCTCTACTTGTGCACCCAAGTTCCGTGGCAGGGCTACACCAGAAAACACGGAACTCGGTCGGGTGCTTTTCTCTATCTGTACGGGCCCGCCTCTAACAATGTCCAATGTAAAGATATCCCTCGGGTATGGTTTTTCTATGGTGGCTATGGCCCTACCTCAGCCCCTTCCTCAACTAGTAAAGACCACATGAGCTAAACGACCACCCCTAACGAGCAAACAATCTTAACATCCATGTGGGGCCTCCCCGCACCCGTCCCTTGATAGCAAAGGTTAACGATCTCTAGGGGTTAGCGCTTGTCTTTTCGCATTCCTTAGGCTGCTGGTGACAGGCGTCCGACGATCTTGCTATCGTTTGGTCTTGACCCTCCACCTCTGCCTAAGGCAATCGCCGAACCACCCTTAATGCCACTACGTACAACATTCTAACTTCCCCTTACTTGTGCAGTCAAGGCCCACCCACCTGGTAGTTCTGCGCAGACCCAACCTCTATAATCCTAGCCTGAAGCAAAACCACTATAGAGGACTACCAGGACCACATTTAGCTTCTCAGGAAGCCGGTGCTTCCCCTTCCAGTCTTTTGGAGCCACCAAAATAGCGAACATGCGCTCTCTTCATGCCTTATGACACCATCAAGATCTACCTCGTTGGGTTATTCATCCTACAACGTACGGACTGCTTCAAGCGGCTTAGTTTTATATGTCATTAGACCCTAAGTCTAAACATTTATTTCACACTTGTGCCACCTTGTCAACTTTCTCATATAACTTGGTTATTCACACTAGCTTCCCTTTTTTTCCCCGTATTCACCAAGTTACCCTTGCTTACTAATACAATTTATACTTAACCACTTAATCCCATTAATAAGCCCACAACATGTAATTTTCCAATCTCATAAATTATTCCCTTTTTGTGTTACAACAACATGTTATACTTAATTCATAGTTAAGTATGCCTTATCCTACATACATACAGATTAGGAGAATAACCCTCTAAATACCAGCCCCGAAAACCGAAATCAACATCAGACTGGCACCGAGAGAATTACTCAACCCAACCAACATATGTGATTCTAATTTACTTCTTTTCCACTCATATAACTCATATCATTTTTAATTTCACATTTCTCCTTCCCAAACTACTTAATTTAAGTATATCTTTACATATAAGTTATCTCGTCTTCCTTATCGTTTCTTATAAATTATCTTGTCCCATAAGTTATGATTTCGACCTATTATCCTTTCTTTCCTTATTCAAGTTTATTCATAATAGGTTATTTATCATTCCCCATTTCTTGTCATTAATTTTAGATTTGACTTATTTCATAGTATCAGTCGTCCCACCCTTCAAGTCTTGTATTACATCTTAAGTCATAACCTTCCCTTGTTCCTATGACAAGTTTGCCTATTATTTAATTTTACATCACTGCAACTCAAATTTGTAATAGGTAATTATCATTCCCCTATTACTGTGTCATTAATTTTAGATTTGACTTAACCCTTCCTTTTACTTAACCCGTTACTTAAACTTTCCCCAATTCAATTAATTTATGATACCGTTACAGGTCCTATTTGGTTAAGCATATCTAAATTCTGTTTCACATGTCACAAGTGTCCTACTTAACCCCCTTTTTATTACAGTTTCCGTGTCTTACACATGTTTTACTATGGTTAAGTCTACCGTGGTTATGTCTTACATCACATGTCTCACAATGGTTAAGTCCACATTTGTTATGCTTTACATGTCATTTATATCAGCCACTTAACCCTCTAACCATACCCATGTCACCCACGTGTCTTATTATGGTTAGTATTTCTTAATTTATTTATAATGTCGTAACAATGTATGACCTCTCACATTAGACGTCCATTCGTGGCTGCTGGAATTGTCGGGCGGTTCCGGGCAGTCTTACACCACAAACGTGCCTAGCCTCGTGTCATAAACCGTTACGCCTGTAGTTCTTGCCGTTGACCTCTCACATTAGACATCCAATTGTGGTTGCTGGATTTTCCGGGCGGTTTGGGGCAGTCTTACACCACAAACGCATCTAACCTCATGTCATAGGCGTTCATTAATAATCATCTTTCACCCAAACCCAAAATTCATGTCATATGTTCCATATTCAACTTAATTACATTTCATTTTTATGCCTGTTTCGATTTGTCATTCACTACACCAATAACATAATTGTTAGCCAATTTTCATATTACCCAAATTATCCAATTATAGCCAAATTCACTAATTCCATGTTATTCATACCCAAACATGCCAATTTCCAATATCCAATTATAACCAATTTCATATAATCAATATTTTCCCAATATATATATATATACCCCAACATTCCAACGTTCATACATATAATCTAATTCACCCTCTAGGCTTACTTTTCAAGTCACGAATAAATTTCACCAATCCATGTTATCCAATTACATGTTGTTAATATTGAATTATATCAATTCCATATCCAATGACAATTATGTCAAACTTACATAAATTCAACATTATAGATTATATTCCTCGACTGCATAAAATAGATTATGCCCAATATATGAAATAACAATTGTTATGCCGCAAACCCCAAAATTACAGATTATATTCCAATATCCCCATATTCCAATCGTGCGTATTGTATAATAAGATTTTGTCTAGGTTCGAGATAACCTAGATCCAAAAATAAAAAGGGGAAAGGATAAAAAGGAGAGAACTCAAACGTAGGCATAAATAAAATAACAGATCTTATTAAATTAACATCATATTCATTATGGGGAATGCTAAACGATAGAAGCAACACTACACAACAAATATAGTTCAAATCCACTCACTTTGACTGGATTAGAGAAATAAGCGATTTGTTGTTGATATAGAACGCTGATTTAATCTTCTTATTTGATTATTGGTGAAGAGAATGAATTGTTGATGAGGAACATGCAATTTAGTTTAGAGTTTTGAGTTTTGAGGCGGCAGCCATGTTTGTTTGTAGTTTGACAGCATGAGGGCGTCAGAAGGAATTGTTTATGAATTAGGTTAGGTCTAGGAACTATTTTACAGGTGTAGAGAGCATTTTAGGGCCCTAGGATTGACCTACAAGCCATCCGGTCCGTACAGCACGTCAAACCACGTTATAGGAACAAAAACTGCCCAGATCTGTGGTAGGTCGACCCCCAGGTAAACCTCTTGGTGCTAGGTCGACCCCCAGGTCGACTTGCCCTGTTCTGGGCGGGAAATTTCCCGCTAAGCTGCAGGGGTCGAATTTCGAACTGTTTTGAATATTCGAAAGGCCATAACTCTTTCATACGGAGTCCGATTTTCGAAAACTTGGACTCTGTTTCATGTAGAATTCTGAGACGAACGCAATGGTGATGTCCATTTTACTTGGTTACTGATATTTAAATTAAGTATCCTTATTTTATTATCTTCTTCGTTACATACACTGTCATTGAATTAAACTTCCCTTTGTCTTTCATGTATTAATCAATTTCCGTTGTACATCACCATATTTAACTAACTATGCATATATATATATATATATAAATTTTAAATTATATTAAAAATGCAGGGTGTTACAGAAGTATGCTAGACCTCCAACATTAAGCCTATCATTTATGTATGCCGGAGATGCCGGGCAGGTCCGGGCGGACTTATTCAGCAAATCGGGCCTAACCTCGTGTCTTAGCACATTTCGTATTTGTGCACTTAGATCTCTCACATCAGATTCAACACTTGCGGTAGCTGGATATGCTGGTCGGTTCCGGGCAGACTTCCACCTTAAGTGCTATCTAACCTCGTGTCATAAGTACAATTACAGTTTCTAATTACTATAATCCTAGGCATTTCATTATTATCCAACTATCACCTATGTCGTTATAGGTTATAGGTTTCATGCACCTTTTCCCCAATTATGTTCACAGTGAATTATATGTCCAAATTCATATTGATTATTCAAGTTATGTCAATTCTAGTGTTTTCCCACGATCATTAACTAACGCATTCGCATATATTTGGTGGCTTTCCTAGGCTAAAAAGTAGCCTGGCCATAAACAATAAAAGGGAAAGGTGATAGGAAGATGACAATAGTGATTATTCTAACATAACTGACATAATAATAAGGTGGGCATATAGAAATAGATCTAGTGAACATGTGATAATAAAACTAGATCAAACATACTAAGGATGTAACACTCCATGTCCATTAATGTCACTCACAAAAGGGAATGCAACAATGTTCATGGAGCGTTATTATTGTATAGAACGGATAAATCACAAGAATAAATAAATAAAATAACACAGCGGAAGATAAAACTTATTTCATAGCATCATAACTCAAAACAAGCTTACACGAGTAGTTTCCAAAACCATTACAACAGGATCAATAGTCTTTTCCAAAAACTTCAATGTACATAAAGAAGAAAATACTTAAATAACATAAATGCATAAATCCCCACTGAGCATAAGAAAAGCCATAAAGATGAGAGAGTCCAAAGCGATACGTCTACTCTTTTCCAGCAACTGAAAGAAATCGGCACTAAGCTGCAGTATTCCTTACTTGCAAACCTGAGGCGGTGGGGAAAGGAAAGAAAAGAGGTGGAAACAAACGGGTCAAGCATAAAGCTGGCGAGTCGAGTAATTTTAACAAATAATAGGTATGGTAAATGATCAAGATATAAATAGGCATCATGATATGGCTATAACTTAGATAAGGTAGATAAAAAGGATGGACGAGATGATTTCGTTCCTAAGTACTAAGACAATCCTACACCTTGGCTAAGCGAACAACCCTCCAAGTACTAACCCCGAAGACCGAAGTCAACATTAGACTAGCACCCAAAGGACTGTCCAACTCAACCGACATGTATTTCGTTACACCGCACTTTTGCTATGTTACACCACATTACTTAATTACACCGCACATCTACTAGTCTCTTTTTACTAGAGGTTGATCCCTTCCCACTAACTATACCAACATGTCAAACTTGGTAGTTACTTGTACCTAGCTGCTATCGTAGGTGCCGACTTGCTCCTACCACCGCTAAGGTACCCTTAATCTACCCATTCTGTCGGGTCCCTAAACCCCGTAGGCACCCGTGCTGGCCCCACAATGGGGTGTATCACTCCCCAAAGTGGCAACCCCGATACCAACAAGAAATGCACGGCCATACCTACACGACGCAACAACGTCTTCCCTACCAGCCCGGACCCATGCACGCACATGAACCCGATGGACTTGCGTTGCCACCGCTATTCATGTTTTGACCTCTTATATTCAAGCCTAGTAAGCGTGCCCCAACCCCGGCCTAGTACCGGGCCCAATTAGATACTCAAACGGGCCCCTTCCGACACAAACCTCCCACCTATGCTTGGCCCCCACTAGGTTTTTTCTCTCACTTAACCATTATAATTTAAATGTCCATGTCTTACACATGCTACGGTTAAGTCCATACTTACATGTCATAATTTACATGCCTTATCTTATTCCGGTTAAGTCCATATTTACATGTCACCCCACTTAACCCTCTAACCATACCCATGTCTTATTATGGTAAGTATTCCTTAATTCATTCCTTATGATGAACGGTGCATGACCTCCCACATTAGACCGAACACTTTGTGGCCGCTGGATTTGTCGGGCGGTTCCGGGCAGTCTTACACCACAAACCAGGTCTAACTTCGTGTCACCCATCGTTATGCCTACAATTCATTCCTTTGACCTCTCACATTAGACGTCCAATTGTAACCGCTGGATTTGCCGGGCGGTTCCGGGCAGTCTTACGTCACAATTGCGCCTAACCTCATGTTAAAGGTTCATTAACATCGTATTTCACCCATACCCAATTTTTAGGTCATATATATCCAATTAAAAATGTAATCATGCCTATAATATTGCCTCTTCCAAATTGTCACTAATTACACATTAATTAGCCTCAATTAGAAATTTACAATTTTAGGCAATTTCATCAATTCCATGTAATTCATACCCAAATATGCCAATTTCACATATTATCCAATTATCCAAAATATCTAATAATATCCAATTTTCCAACTTCCCATATCCCCAATATTCCACATCGTTCCCACGTATTCCATTCGCGCGTATTTTTAATATAGGCTCGAAGGTAGCCTAGATCCACAAATAAAAGGAATAGGGGTAAGAAGAGAGAATCAATTCATAGAAAATTGGAATAAAACGTCATCATGAAATAAATAGGCATATAGACTGGCATAGAGGCATAATAAAAGAATCAACATGAATAAACTGATAAAAGGTACGAACTTTACATAGTAACATAGGCATATGATGACATGAATCAAAAAAGGTGAAGACTTGGTGAGATTTTCATTACAAACATATATGAATCCATTTTACAACTTTTTCATGTTACGTTAATCCCAATAAATTTGTGAAAATAACTGTACTCACCTTTCATGGCTTAAGAAAAGGATTAACGAATTGAAATTGGTGTAGAAACGTTGCGGTGATGTTGATTGATCTTCTTTAATTGATGTTGAATCTCTAAACTTTGATTTGAATTGTGTATAAACACTTAAGATTTGATTAGAGGCGGCGGCTAGGGTTTTAGGAGAGATTTTGACAGCATGATGGTGTCTTAGAAATTATTTTATGAATTAGGGTTAGGTTGATGACATATTTATAGGTGTAGGAAGTTAATTAGGCCTTAGGATTAACCCTAGAATTTATCCGGACCATCAAAAATCGTCCCAGGCCCAAAAATCGCACCACGCAGCAAAACTGGCCGAACCAGATTCGACCTCCAAAATAGGGAGGTCGACCCCTAAGTCGACCTAGGGGTACCCAGGTCGACACCATAGTCGACCTCCCCCTTGGGAGGTCGAACTCCCTGGTCGGCCTGCTCACATTTATATATATATATATATATATATATATATATATGTATGTATGTATGTATATTCTTGTTATCTTCTGAGGGTCATATCTCCTTCGTCCGGACTCCATTTTTCGAAAACTTGGACTCTATCCCACGTAGAATTCCTAGACGAACGCAATAGTGCAACCCGTTTCCCTTCATTCCTCTTTTAAAAATTAAGTGTTCTTAAATTTAGTTAATTCGATCATTCAAAATTCGGGATGTTACATTCTCTCATACTTAAAGGATTTCGTCCTCGAAATCTCTAAGTCAAGAAGAATGTATCCAACCATCCAATCATCCGTCTACTCAACCATCAACCACAAGCAACCACTGTCCTTAAAAAAAATTCTAATGTTTTTCATGTACATATGCATAGTGTGTATATGTCCGTATACTAATGCAAAATCAGGTTGTCCACTGATTCAGTCAACCTCCTTAATGCAAATAATTATAGTTCCATGTATCCATCATGTATGCAAAGAACCCTATACATATCATTACTACATGAGTGCACAACCATTCATTTAAATGCAACATCCATATGATACACACATCCAATGTACATTCATTTTACTAAATACATCCATTTATATGCAATATGAAAGTGACTGAGCCGATCTATTGCCTAAAATGTGTGCATATGCATCCATGAGCAACCACTAGCAAACACTTGCATCCACATGCATCCACCATACATAACATGTCTCAAACACATGTTTCAAACACATGTTTCAACCATAGGACTACCCTATCTAAAGGTTAAAGATACTAGCGAGAGGACATACTAAAGATAGAACAAGTACAAGCTAAGCGATAAAGGTGAAATTAAAAGACATACCCTCGAAAAGAAAAGGGTACAATGAACGCATCTTCCCTTCCGTCCCCCAAGTAGCGTCGCTCTCATCATCTCCCCATTGCACTTTGACTAGCTTGACCTCTCGATTCCTCAACTTCTTAATCTCCGACCGAAGAATGCATGTAGGAGCTCTTCGAAACGTTGCATCACGCTCTATCTCCACCTCTCTAAGCAAGCTTGGCTCTACCACTTCCGCGGTCTCATGCAAGCACTTCCTCAAATGTGATACATGGAATACGTCGTGTGCACCACTAAGTCTCTCGGGAAACTCTACTCTATGTGCCATCTGTCCAATACCCTCCTTCATAGGAAACGGCCCTACGAATCTTGGTGCTAACTTCCCAACGGACGCAAAGCGAACAACATTTCATAATGGAGACACCTTGATAAAGACCATGTCCCCAATATCAAATTCAAGATCTATCCTCCTCTTGTCCGCATACGATTTTTGCCTATCTTGCGCCGTCTTCATCCTCCTTCGAATCAAATCAATCTTTTCTGAAGTGTCTCTAATCATATCAGGCCCATGTAAGATCTTATCCGTAGATTCCCACCAATATGTAGGTGAACGATAAGGCCTTCCATAAAGAGCCTCGAAATGTTCCATGCCAATGCTAGACTGAAAACTATTATTTTACGCGAACTCCACCAACGGAAGATGCTCCTCTCATGTAACTCTGAAGTCTAAAACACATATTCTCAAAAGGTCCTCTAGAATACGATTCACCCTCTCGGTCTGGCTGCCGTCTGAGGATGATATGCGGTGCTCAAACATAACTTAGTCCCTACTGCCTCTTGCAAGCTCTTCCAAAACACGCTAGTAAAAATAGGATCACGATCACTCACTATGCTAGAAGGAACACCGTGCAAATGAACTATCTCTCGAATGTATACGGAGGCTAACCATGGAGCGGTCCTCTTACTCTTTACGGGAATGAAATGAGCGCTCTTAGTAAGTCTGTCTACCACGACACAAATCCCCGTATTACCCTTCCTCGATCTCAGTAACCCATTGACAAAGTCCATCGAGACACTCTCCCACTTCCATTGTAGGACCTCCAATGGGTGAAGCAACCTACTGGGCTTCTTTTCCTCTGCTTTTACTTGTTGGCACACCAAGCATCTAGTGACAAAATCGGCCACATCCTTCTTCATACCGGCCCAAAAGTAAACTCGTCTCATGTCCATGTTCATCTTGTCCCCGCCGGGACGAATGGTCATCTTCGAACGATGTGCATCATCAAGAATGGTCTTCCTCAAGTTCTCATCTTGTGGTAGACAAAGTCTACTGTCCCTACGCAACCAACCCTTATCATCTAGTGTATACCTACTGAGATGGCTCGATGACTCCCCCCTTACAAGCTTCTCTACCAACTCAACCAACTGTAGGTTATCTCGATGTGCCTCACCAATCCATCCCAAAAGCGTAGGTCTGACCTCTAAGGATGCTAGCAAACCGGGTACAAAATCAATGGAAGGTCTAAAGTCAAACGTAGAGATGAACTCTAAGCTTTGTCACTCAACAAACAACGGACTCAAGGACAACCTTTTCCTACTTAAGGCGTTTGCCACCACGTTACCCTTGCCAGGGGTATATGCTATCTCGAAATCGTAGGAGGCTAAGAATTCCATCCACATTTGCTGCCTTAAGTTCAAGTCCTTCTGAGAGAACAAGTAATTTAGCGATTTGTTGTCTGTGAACAATTCAAAATTTTCGCCAAGAAGATAATGACGCCAAGACTTAAGCGCGAAAACAATAGCGGCCAACTCTAGGTCATGTGTAGGGTAATTCCTCTCATGCACTCTCAACTGCCTTCCTTCATAGTCTATTACACTCCCCTCTTTCATTAAGACTGCGCCTAGTCCTATCCCACAAGCATCGGTATAAACGGTAAATGGCTTACTCCCATCTGGCAACACTAAGACTGGGGCTGTGGTCAAAGCACTCTTTAAACGTTGGAACACATCATCACAATCTACGTCCCACGTGAAAACTAGGTTCTTATTCGTCAAGCGTGACAATGGGGCTGATATCTTTGTGAAGTCCTTGATAAAATTCCTATAGCAGCCTGCCAACCCCAAGAAACTCCTCACCTCGGTAGCATTTTTAGGGACCTTCCAGTCTTGGATGGCCACCTCCTTCGCGGGATCCACAGCTATCCCTTCTTTGGAAACCATGTGCCCTAATAATCGCACTTCCTTCCTCCAAAAGTGACATTTAGAAAATTAAGCTTTAAGGTTATGCGCTCGAAGGGTCTCCAACAATTCCCTAAGATGTAGGGCATGCTCTTCCTCGCTCTTAGAAAAGATCAAGATGTCATCCACAAAGACCACCACGAATTTATTAAGGTACTCCCTAAACACCCTACTCATCAAGTCAACAAAGTATGCGGGGGCGTTTGTCAAACCGAAGGGCATTACAAGCCACTCATAGAAACTGTCCAGAGTCCTAAAGGCAGTCTTGTCTATGTTATCCTCAGCCACTCTCAACTGATGGAAACCAGTGGCTAAGTCCAACTGTGAAAATACTGAGGCACCAACTAAATGATCGAAGAGATCGTCAATCCTCGGTAGTGGGTGCCTATTCTTCTTAGTAAGCTTATTAAGTTCTCTATAGTCCACACAAAGTCTAAGGGACCCATCCGCCTTCGTGGAAAATACTACTGGAGCACCCCCCCCCCTCTGATATACTACGTCTTATGAATCCCTTCTCAAGCAACTCCCCTACTTGCTTATCGAGTTCCCTCCTCTCATGTGGAGCCATGTGGCGTACTGGCAAAGATACTGGTTTTGCATTGTCTACAATATAAATACGAAAGTCTATCCCACGTTTTGGGGGTAGACCCCTCACCTCATTGAAGACATCAACATAGTCACGAACTATACGAACATAATGTAAATCATCATTGGATGCGTCAAGTGACACAAGATAACTAAGCATCACCGATCCTCTAGGATCACTAGAAATATCAAGAGTCTTTTAACTACGAGTCAACAATTTTACTACCCTTTGTTCACAATCTAGGATGGCACGTATCGGGCTAGCCAATCCATCCCTAGAATCAACCCATAGCCCATGAAACCAAGCACAAAAGCATTACATTCAAAACCAATGCCTAAGATAGACAATCTCAAATCCATACAAACCATGGATAAATGAGTCGACCCACCAATAGGATTTGAGACTACAATGGGATCTACAACGAGACTAGTATTTAAGTGTAGTGTTTCAATTAATGATGTATAGATAAACGAATGTGATGCGCCAGAATCGAATAAAGTACGGATAGGATGATCAAACAAGAAAATCAAACTTTACAGAAATTTTTCTACCTTCTTCCTATCCCGGAGCCATGAGATCGTGAACCTGCCCTCCCGAAGTAGAACCTACCCTCTGCCCTTGCTTCTTAGGACAGTCCTTCACAGCATGACCTGCATCACCACAATGATAACAACCGAACTTCTTCTTCTTCCTACAGTCTTTCTTCAAATGGTCGGGTATCCCACAGTTGTGACACTTCCTCTTTTCTTTACCACCTTTCTTTTGTTGTTGGGCATTCTTTGGATCCTACTTCTTATCTTGCGGCCTAAAAGTACTTACACCCTTCTCTTCTTTATGCATGTATGCCATATCAACAAGCTTTTCATACGTAGCCCCCATTGGAATGTGGGACATAGCCAAACTGTGAAGCGGTCCATTTAGGCCCTTTGCAAATCTCAAGGCCTTCTTGTGAGGCGTATTCACCGACTCTAGCCCAAATCTCGCTAACTTATTAAATTCGGTCACATACTCCTTCACAGTCAAGTTTTTCTGCTTCAATGTCAAGAACCTCTCCATGTACATACGCTCCTCAGCTTGAGAAAGGAATTTCAACTCAAACATTCCCCTAAAATCTGCCCACGTCTCCACAGCACGCTCTCCATTAGTAACCTCCCACCAAAACGAAGCTTCATCCTTCATCAACCAAGCAGCCAATTGGACCTTCTTACAATCGTCCAAATCGAAAGTGCCAAACAGATCCTCCACTTTTTTCAACCAGTTTATAGCTTCAACGAACGTTTCAGACCCACTAAAAGGTTTTTGACCCATCGAACGAAATTCTTTACATATCTTGGAGAAAGCACCTCCATGCGGAGGAATGACTGGAGATGGGGGAGGAGGAGGAGGAACGTCGGCCGGACCTACGGTAGCGGCCCTAGCCTCGAGATATTGACGAAACCAATCGGGTACATGAACACCCTCGGGTATCTCAGATGCTCCAGACATGCTAAAAAGAAAAAGAAATGGTTTCAAAACAAGGGAAGCGAAAGAGAGATGTATGGCTTGCGGGGATTATGCTTTTTAAAGTAAACTTTCCTCGAAAATAACTTCTTTAAAACAAGTTTTTGAAAATACTTTCTAGGAAAATAATACTTTTGAAAACACTTTTCAAAACTTTTTATCTGTTCTTATAACCATAGCTCTGATACCACGTGTAACACCCTATGTCCATTAATGTCACTCACAAAAGGGAATGCATCAATGTCCATGGAGCATTATTGTTGTATAGAACAGATAAATCACAAGAATAAATAAATAAAACGACACAGCAGAAGATAAAACTTATTTCATAGCATCATAACTCAAAGCAAGCTTACATAAGTAGTTTCCAAAACCATTACAACAGGATCAACAGTCTTTTCCAAAAACTTCAAAGTACATAAAGAAGTAAATACCTAAATAACATAAATGCATAAATCCCCACTGAGCATAAGCAAAGCCATAAAGATGAGAGAGTCCAAAGCGATACATCTACTCTTTTCAAGCAACTGAAAGAAATCGGCACTAAGCTGTAGTATTCCCTCCTTGCAAACCTGAGGGGGGAAAGGGGAGAAAAGATGTGGAAACAAACGGGTAAGCCATAAAGTCTGGCGAGTCTAGTAATTTTAACAATCAATAGGTAAGGTAAATGATCAAGACATAAATAGGCATCATGATTGTAGTAACCCGGATTTTCGGCGACTTTGGTTATCGACGTAAGCTCGACGTCGATAACCAAAACATCGAAAAATCCCGAAAAACTAATAGAAAGAAATTAGAGGGTGAGGATAGATAAGATAGAACTTATAGAATAGAAGAAGAAGAAGAACATCATCATCAGAGTAAACACGAATCTCACAAAGGAACGAATAAAATATAACATAACATATCTTCGAAATAACATCAGTATATGCATACAATAGCACTTATCAGAGTACATCACTTACAACAACAGCGGAAATAATAATAGCTATAGAATCCTGAAGCCTCCTGCTCCAAGCTCTCCAAGTGTATCTGTAAAATCCCGACTACTTGACTGCCCGTACAAATTTAGGCACCCAAGAGTTTAGGGAAAACAACAAAATAAACTCCGGGTCAGTCATGGGACTGGTGTGAATAAACTCAAATCATTTAAACAGGTATATGATATCTCATAAGACCACGCCGTGAATACGGAACGGGTTTTTCCCTTATGAGAATCCAAATAACTTTTCAAAGCAATATCATTCTGATATTATAATAATGTCTAAGTACAAATAAATATCAATCTAGCAGAAACGCTTGCATCTCACGTTACTACATATATATTATACAATCAAAATCGCAAGCACGTATTGGATTATTGGATTTCCAACTATGACAAGGTATGGAACCACCTTCCGATCAGTGTACTCTAGGAACGATACACTGGAGTTCAACAAGAACATCTTGCAACTCAGCCACACATGACCGACCACTCATTTCGCTTGAGTGTATCGAATGTACATCACCAACGGTTGGGATCAGCAACCGTTCCCGTATATATATGGGATAGCATTGATAGATTTAAGAAAACAAATGAATATTCACTAGATTGGTGATTATACACCCTACTTCGGTGCGACCGACTTAGCCATGCTGCCTGCCCGATTTCTGTCATTTACCGGATGTGAGGCTAGAAGCTACGCTTTATCATCACAATAGATTCACTTCGAATGCCACATTGTCAGATCCATCGAAAATCACTAATTGACGTCTACAACAATACATTACGTGTCAGCTAAAAGAAGTTTCCTTCTCCGCTTTCACTCTTGGTACGGTTGAAGAAATCAATGTACGTGACCGTCTGGAAATACTATGTCAGACATCCATCTTCATTCACTTAGAAATGTCACATCGTCATACCCGCCAAATCACAAATTGACTTATTCAAAAATAACACGGGTGTACAGCTAAGAGAAACGAATTCCTCCGCCACCAAACGTGAATACGTTTGAACAGATCAACTTACGCGATCCATTGGATATACTCTGTCAGACCTTCGTCCATACAAGTTGTCCTGGGACTGGACAAACCGAAGGCACTATTCTGTAAACAGGATAGTCCTTGCATTTTACTCCGTCTTCAATTTTCTTTGGCATATATGATTCGCGACGCTTATGCCAATACAGAGTGGTTCTATGGATAATAATCCAACCGGTCTCTCCATATTAACAACGTTAAAATGGTCAAAACTTCGATAGTCTGTGAGTTAACTATCAAAGAAAAACAAGTGTGCAAACAACGATATAATTCCCAGATGGAAATTATATCGAACAAACATCATTTAACATTAATCTCTTTAGTTCATTTATTTACTTATCTCCTGTTTCCTTATATTCTAAATTCTTATTTTCTTTTTATCAGAAAACATTTCTGATTCTCGTTTGGAAAACATTTCCAAAACTCCTTTACGATCAAACCTTACCATTTCTTAGTTAAGAAGGAAGTCACTCAAGTTGGGGTATAATTACCTCTCAGACCTTAACTGAACAACGTTATAACTTCAAAATGGTCAAAGTTTATCTTTTAATCTTTAACAACTTCTTTACACCTTTCTCGGATCCAATTTTACTAATCCACTTCTATATTTAAAACATTGGTTATAACGATAACGTTATAATCCCTACTTTCGAATTATCTAACTTCAATTATAACTTCTATTCTTATTAGTGAATAATTAACCTAACACTTATTTATTTATAAATAAATAAATCTCTATTTAAACACTGGAAAGTATAAGTACTTTCCTGAATTCGATATAATCGAATTTGCCGATTAACTCTCTTCGAGAAATCCCTATTTGATTAATTCTTCTTCGAATAAGCTATATTCGATTAACTTCTTTCGAATAAAAGATATTCGATAATCTCTCTTCGAATAACTAATATTCGATAACTCTTCCTTTTCAAATATCTCATATTTGAAAATCTCACTTCGTTTAAACTATAATCGATAACTCCCTTCGATGAAACTAACATCGATAACTCCTTTCGATGAAACTAACATCGATTTATTTAACTCGACGAACTTAACTCGACTAACTTAACTTGACTCGACTAACTTGACTAACTTAACTCGACTTACTTCTTTCGAATAACATATTCGATTAACTAACTTTCACATACCATATTCGATTAACTACTTCGAATGTCTATATTCGATTAACTAACTTCGAATGTCTATATTCGATTAACTAACTTCGAATGTCTATATTCGATTAACTAACTTCGAATGTCTATATTCGATTAACTAACTTCGAATGTCTATATTCGATTAACTAACTTCGAATGTCTATATGCGATTAGCTAACTTCGAAAGTCTATATTCGATTAACTAACTTCGAATGTCTATATTCGATTACTAACTTCGAATGTCTATATTCGATTAACTAACTTCGAATGTCTATATTCGATTAACTAACTTCGAATGTCTATATTCGATTAACTAACTTCGAATGTCTATATTCGATTAACTAACTTCGAATGTCTATATTCGATTAACTAACTTCGAATGTCTATATTCGATTAACTAACTTCGAATGTCTATATTCGATTAACTAACTTCGAATGTCTATATTCGATTAACTAACTTCGAATGTCTATATTCGATTAACTAACTTCGAATGTCTATATTCGATTAACTAACTTCGAATGTCTATATTCGATTAACTAACTTCGAATGTCTATATTCGATTAACTCACTTCGAATGTCTATATTCGATTAACTAACTTCGAATGTCTATATTCGATTAACTAACTTCGAATCACATATTCGATTTCTCCTTTCGAATAACATATTCGATTTCTCCTTTCGAATACCATATTCTATTTACTTTATTCACTTTATAAAGATTTCCTTTTTAACAACGTTTTATTCATTTGAAAAGATTTACTTTTAAATAACGGTTCTACACTTTAAAAATGATTTCCTTTTTATAATGTTCTCTTTCCAATTCTATTTGTAAATGGTTTACAACTATTTCCTTTTCAAATTTATTCTTGAAATATTCTAACTCTTTAAATTTCTCCGAAAAATTTGCCATAACCTCCTTTATAATGGGAGCATCGGGAAAATCCCTAAACTCGCCACACAGGCCTTTCCATTCAAAAAGAAAATAGTTTGAAATTATTTCCTTTTTGAATATCTCCTATTTATTAATATTCCCATTTATAAATATCGCTTATTTATAAATATTCCAGTTTATAAATATTCTGTTTTCAATATCACTTTGAAAATCTCCTTATCGATATCCCGTATGTTATGGTATTCAATCATATCAAATCACGATGTTCAATATCGTCCATACACACACAATCAACAACAGGTTATAATTCACATCATATATCGAAATATATGAAAAACAATAAAATAACTGTTGAGGAATCCAGTCGGATTCCTCCAACCTGTTTCCCTGCATCCACAGATGTTACACAATAAAATCAATCATCACTTTCAGTTTCATATGATATATTCTGATAAACAGAACCAATACGGAAATCCAACTAACTGACTAGCAGTTCAATCAAACAGTCAACACACAATCAAACAGTCAATATTTAACAGTTCTAAAAATACAACATGAAAATATAAACTGTTTAGAGTTAGTGAGATTTACTCACAGTTGCGCGTTAACCGAAAAATATCGGTTTACGTTCGATGATTTGAATCGGACAATTTATTTTGCCATAAACTGTAACGAGCTCTGATGGACTTCCAGTCAGCTTCATTGTGAAGCTCTCGTCCATACGGTCCCGTCGGATCTTGTTTCGCTCAATTCTGACATCGTACGTTCAAGTTACGATCTTCACAAGTTTGTACAACTATTTGAATTTAAATAAACTTTTTAAATAAATATTACTAGGCTTTAACCTTATCCCTTCTTATCCGGCCCACTATGAAAACAAGCCCGCTCCTCTTCATTATTATTCTTCCCGAAATGCTCCAGTATTCAATCGCACTACTATACTCCGTTACCCCCTCGTTTGACCCTCCTTTGACCGACGCTTCCCACTACCTCGGCCATCGAACTCCATCGCCGACCATCCCAAAAGACTCGGCGCCCTAAACTCCACCTGCCCGTCACCTCCTCCTCGCATTCGATGCTACCCACCAACGATGCGCCCTGTAGCTTGCGTCCACCCATGTCTTCCGCGATTTCCAGGCTTTAGGCCCTTGACAGCAACACCTCGCGATGGCAGTTCTCCCTCCCCTAAGCTCACAGATCATCAAATCAAAACCACCAGACGAGCCCTCATCAACGCCGCTTCCTTCCTGCCTCCATCACGTGGAGTTCGAACTCCATTCTTCCACTGCATCGACAGCAGTTTTCACGCGCAACTCAGAAAGAAGAACGACCCCTTTCAAATTTCATCAACAGCACATTAAAATGAAAATCGTGACCCTAGGAAACCGAATATAATTTTAGTTGGATTTCTAGGTTCTGTTTTCGTTTTTTTTTTCTCTGATCGATTTTGTCTTTCGTTTTTGGAAGAGGAACAACAGATCTTGGCGGCCGCGATTTTTTTTCTGTTGACCTTAGCAGAATGAGAATTACGTTATAAGGGTTAGGTTATTATATAGGTATACCTTATTTTAGGGTAACCGGATGCATAGAATTTTGTACTTCTATGGACTGCTAACGACAAGAATAAAAATACCAATGAGACGAGCAATGTCCCCCGATCCCAAAAATATAGTAATATAGACTAGTTGACTTGTTCTGTGAAAATCTCAAAACACTGATTTAGGGTGCACAATAATTTAATTAAATTATATTCCTTTTTTGTCTTTTAAAAATTCCTACGGTCACATACAATACCCAAAAATCACAAAAATTGACATGCCACTAGAGTTTGACATTACGGGCCCAACGAAACTGGTTTCGTCAAATTCCGACTCTGTATGCTCACACAGCGTATTTTTAACCGTCAAAATACTGACTGTTTTTCACTCTAAAAATCTGTACGGCCACACACTGACTCTAAAAATCACGGAACTGGAGATCTAACAACTATTTGACATTGCGGATCCAACAAAAGTAGTTTCGTCGAATTCCGACTTCGTTTGCAAAAGTGGCTATTTTTAAAGCTCTAAATAGCCTATTTAAATATATAAATATATTTAAATATTATTAAATTAATTGTTTAAAATTAATTATTATCGTCTATATTCACAGTGGCATACCATACAGCTCCAGAATATCATATCAGAATTTATAGCTTGATATTTCAGATTTTCAGATTTATCGATATTCAATTTATATCGAAAATCCTTTTATAACGTATATAAAGCGTTGCAAATTATAAAGGGATTCTACAGCGACTTTTCTGAAATTTGATTTGGACGTACATCAAAATCTACACAACGAAATCCCGATTTTTCCCTTCCACTAAAAAGATATACTCCACTATCTCCACACGTTTCTTGTTTCACAGAAATCCGATTTAAAACGAATCCTGTATACTCAGTTGAAGTTCAAATCGCCAAATAGCGAACTGCCGCGTCGTTACATGCTCGAATTTAATTATATTATAATTCTACGTTTCAAACTGACGTCGATTGAATATATTCGTCACTATAATTCAACTCTAAGCTGAATTACATCTTAGGGATGACCCCGTTCACAGAATATTGTGATGTCCAATATTTTTTTATTATTTCTGGATTGAATATATTATTTGATTTATTATTTTAATTAAATATTCACCATTATTTAATTAACGGCCATTTAATTCTCTAAATCACTATTTATATAATTAAATAAATAAATTATTATCTTGCTAAAATACGGGTCACTACAATCTTCCCCCCTTAATAAAATTTCGTCCTCGAAATTGCTAAGCTAGGGGACGACCCTATCGACTGGTTAGAACATATTTGTGCACTTCTTAACTTCAGTTTCAACTGAACCAATTTAATTTCATTTAAATTATAAATTAATTCTTATCAACGAAAATTTTCAAAAATCCTGAAAATTTTCTAACGCCTTAACTTTTCTAAAAATTTCGCCAGCACTTCCTTTGTACTGGTCAATATCTTAAACTCCAACTCGCCTCTCTGGGCCTTCTTTATCCCAAAAGAAAATCAAACAGCCAAGCGGCTTGCCAATTCGGCTCATAAATCTCATATCCATATATAATATAAACTGGTACCTTTTTGTCGGGCATATCAACTCTATCACTTCCATATGCCATCAACTCAGCATATACCAGTGTTATCTCAATTGAATTCCAATCAGTTCATATCCTCAAATCCAAATCGATTTTCATTCGAACCCCAATATCAAATTCCAAATTATTGATTTATCAATTTGGTTCCATTCTAGATTATCTTTAATCCAATTCAATTTTATTTAACTTAGCTCAAGTTTAATTCTAATTCACTTATTCACATTTGTCATCTCAGTCTATTTAACTTCATACGTTAAATTTTAATTCCAAAACTTAAATCTCTGGGTTTCTTTCAAATCAAATTTGAAATCATACTGCCAATTCAAAACCTTTGAATTTTCTAAACAACTTGTTTTCTCAAAACAATTCAAATCAAAATCTCTGGTAGTAATCCACCACTTAGAACTCGAAAATCACAACGATGATACTACGCAGTCATCATCGGAATTATTTTCCAGCGACCCAAGTGATTTCAATACTATATCATTTTCAAAACCATTACTAAATACTTCCATTTTGAAAACATTTCAAAATCTCCCAGGAACTTAAAATTTCCTTATTTTAATTCCAAATCCTGATTTAAATTTCAGATTTAACTCATCTGATTTCACGTATTTCACTTATATGAATCCTGGTTGGTTATTTATAACCATTTCACATGTTATAATCTTACTCGATTATAGTCACAACCGATATATGATAATATATCACATATCCATACTGTGTCGGTCCATCGTATTCAAGTGTTTATTTACTCCTACCGATACAGTGGATCAAACTGATCGACCAGAACTCATAAACAACTCAGCCAATGAATCTCCACAATATAAAACCATTTTTATATCAAATACAAATACGCACTCGTATATATACACTCAACTCAATCTAGGGTATTACTAACCCTATCTCTACCGAGTCACGCCACAGAGCCAAGTAATTCTTAACTTAAGCTCTGATACCAACTGTAGTAACCCGGATTTTCGGCGACTTTGGTTATCGACGTAAGCTCGACGTCGATAACCAAAACATTGAAAAATCCCGGAAAACTAATAGAAAGAAATTAGAGGGTGAGGATAGATAAGATAGAACTAATAGAATAGAAGAAGAAGAAGAACATCATCATCAGAGTAAACACGAATCTCATAGCGGAACGAATAAAATATAACATAACATATCTTCGAAATAACATCAGTATATGTATACAATAGCACTTATCAGAGTACAACACTTACAACAACAGCGGAAATAATAATAGCTATAGAATCCTGAAGCCTCCTGCTCCAAGCTCTCCAAGTGTATCTCTAAAATCCCGACTACTTGACTGCCCGTACAAATTTAGGCACCCAAGAGTTTAGGGAAAACAACAAAATAAACTCCGGGTCAGTCATGGGACTGGTGTGAATAAACTCAAATCATTTAAACAGGTATATGATATCTCATAAGACCACGCCGTGAATACGGAACGGGTTTTTCCCTTATGAGAATCCAAATAACTTTTCAAAGCAATATCATTCTGATATTATAATAATGTCTAAGTACAAATAAATATCAATCTAGCAGAAACGCTTGCATCTCACGTTACTACATATATATTATACAATCAAAATCGCAAGCATGTATTGGATTATTGGATTTCCAACTATGACAAGGTATGGAACCACCTTCCGATCAGTGTAATCTAGGAACGATACACTGGAGTTCAACAAGAACATCTTGCAACTCAGCCACACATGACCGACCACTCATTTCGCTTGAGTGTATCGAATGTACATCACCAACGGTTGGGATCAGCAACCTTCCCGTATATATATGGGACAGCATTGATAGATTTAAGAAAACAAATGAATATTCACTAGATAGGTGATTATACACCCTACTTCGGTGCGACCGACTTAGCCATGTTGCCTGCCCGATTTCTGTCATTTACCGGATGTGAGGCTAGAAGCTACGCTTTATCATCACAATAGATTCACTTCGAATGCCACATTGTCAGATCCATCGAAAATCACTAATTGACGTCTACAACAATACATTACGTGTCAGCTAAAAGAAGTTTCCTTCTCCGCTTTCACTCTTGGTACGGTTGAAGAAATCAATGTACGTGACCGTCTGGAAATACTATGTCAGACATCCATCTTCATTCACTTAGAAATGTCACATCGTCATACCCGCCAAATCACAAATTGACTTATTCAAAAATAACACGGGTATACAGCTAAGAGAAACGAATTCCTCCGCCACCAAACGTGAATACGTTTGAACAGATCAACTTACGCGATCCATTGGATATACTCTGTCAGACCTTCGTCCATACAAGTTGTCCTGGGACTGGACAAACCGAAGGCACTATTCTGTAAACAGGATAGTCCTTGCATTTTACTCCGTCTTCAATTTTCTTTGGCATATATGATTCGCGACGCTTATGCCAATACAGAGTGGTTCTATGGATAATAATCCAACCGGTCTCTCCATATTAACAACGTTAAAATGGTCAAAACTTCGATAGTCTGTGAGTTAACTATCAAAGAAAAACAAGTGTGCAAACAACGATATTATTCCCAGATGGAAATTATATCGAACAAACATCATTTAACATTAATCTCTTTAGTTCATTTATTTACTTATCTCCTGTTTCCCTATATTCTAAATTCTTATTTTCTTTTTATCAGAAAACATTTCTGATTCTCATTTGGAAAACATTTCCAAAACTCCTTTACGATCAAACCTTACCATTTCTTAGTTAAGAAGGAAGTCACTCAAGTTGGGGTATAATTACCTCTCAGACCTTAACTGAACAACGTTATAACTTCAAAATGGTCAAAGATTATCTTTTAATCTTTAACAACCTCTTTACACCTTTCTTGGATCCAATTTTACTAATCCACTTCTATATTTAAAACATTGGTTATAACGATAACGTTATAATCCCTACTTTCGAATTATCTAACTTCAATTATAACTTCTATTCTTATTAGTGAATAATTAACCTAACACTTATTTATTTATAAATAAATAAATCTCTATTTAAACACTGGAAAGTATAAGTACTTTCCTGAATTCGATATAATCGAATTTGCCGATTAACTCTCTTCGAGAAATCCCTATTTGATTAATTCTTCTTCGAATAAGCTATATTCGATTAACTTCTTTCGAATAAACGATATTCGATAATCTCTCTTCGAATAACTAATATTCGATAACTCTTCCTTTTCAAATATCTCATATTTGAAAATCTCACTTCGATTAAACTATAATCGATAACTCCCTTCGATGAAACTAACATCGATAACTCCTTTCGATGAAACTAACATCGATTTATTTAACTCGACGAACTTAACTCGACTAACTTAACTTGACTCGACTAACTTGACTAACTTAACTCGACTTACTTCTTTCGAATAACATATTCGATTAACTAACTTTCACATACCATATTCGATTAACTACTTCGAATGTCTATATTCGATTAACTAACTTCGAATGTCTATATTCGATTAACTAACTTCGAATGTCTATATTCGATTAACTAACTTCGAATGTCTATATTCGATTAACTAACTTCGAATGTCTATATTCGATTAACTAACTTTGAATGTCTATATGCGATTAGCTAACTTCGAAAGTCTATATTCGATTAACTAACTTCGAATGTCTATATTCGATTACTAACTTCGAATGTCTATATTCGATTAACTAACTTCGAATGTCTATATTCGATTAACTAACTTCGAATGTCTATATTCGATTAACTAACTTCGAATGTCTATATTCGATTAACTAACTTCGAATGTCTATATTCGATTAACTAACTTCGAATGTCTATATTCGATTAACTAACTTCGAATGTCTATATTCGATTAACTAACTTCGAATGTCTATATTCGATTAACTAACTTCGAATGTCTATATTCGATTAACTAACTTCGAATGTCTATATTCGATTAACTAACTTCGAATGTCTATATTCGATTAACTAACTTCGAATGTCTATATTCGATTAACTAACTTCGAATGTCTATATTCGATTAACTAACTTCGAATGTCTATATTCGATTAACTAACTTCGAATGTCTATATTCGATTAACTAACTTCGAATGTCTATATTCGATTAACTAACTTCGAATGTCTATATTCGATTAACTAACTTCGAATGTCCATATTCGATTAACTAACTTCGAATGTCTATATTCGATTAACTAACTTCGAATCACATATTCGATTTCTCCTTTCGAATAACATATTCGATTTCTCCTTTCGAATACCATATTCGATGAAACTAACATCGATTTATTTAACTCGACGAACTTAACTCGACTAACTTAACTTGACTCGACTAACTTGACTAACTTAACTCGACTTACTTCTTTCGAATAACATATTCGATTAACTAACTTTCACATACCATATTCGATTAACTACTTCGAATGTCTATATTCGATTAACTAACTTCGAATGTCTATATTCGATTAACTAACTTCGAATGTCTATATTCGATTAACTAACTTCGAATGTCTATATTCGATTAACTAACTTCGAATGTCTATATTCGATTAACTAACTTCGAATGTCTATATTCGATTAACTAACTTCGAATGTCTATATGCGATTAGCTAACTTCGAAAGTCTATATTCGATTAACTAACTTCGAATGTCTATATTCGATTACTAACTTCGAATGTCTATATTCGATTAACTAACTTCGAATGTCTATATTCGATTAACTAACTTCGAATGTCTATATTCGATTAACTAACTTCGAAAGTCTATATTCGATTAACTAACTTCGAATGTCTATATTCGATTAACTAACTTCGAATGTCTATATTCGATTAACTAACTTCGAATGTCTATATTCGATTAACTAACTTCGAATGTCTATATTCGATTAACTAACTTCGAATGTCTATATTCGATTAACTAACTTCGAATGTCTATATTCGATTAACTAACTTCGAATGTCTATATTCGATTAACTAACTTCGAATGTCTATATTCGATTAACTAACTTCGAATGTCTATATTCGATTAACTAACTTCGAATGTCCATATTCGATTAACTAACTTCGAATGTCTATATTCGATTAACTAACTTCGAATCACATATTCGATTTCTCCTTTCGAATAACATATTCGATTTCTCCTTTCGAATACCATATTCTATTTACTTTATTCACTTTATAAAGATTTCCTTTTTAACAACGTTTTATTCATTTGAAAAGATTTACTTTTAAATAACGGTTCTACACTTTAAAAATGATTTCCTTTTTATAATGTTCTCTTTCCAATTCTATTTGTAAATGGTTTACAACTATTTCCTTTTCAAATTTATTCTTGAAATATTCTAACTCTTTAAATTTCTCCGAAAAATTTGCCATAACCTCCTTTATAATGGGAGCATCGGGAAAATCCCCAAACTCGCCACACAGGCCTTTCCATTCAAAAAGAAAATAGTTTGAAATTATTTCCTTTTTGAATATCTCCTATTTATTAATATTCCCATTTATAAATATCGCTTATTTATAAATATTCCAGTTTATAAATATTCTGTTTTCAATATCACTTTGAAAATCTCCTTATCAATATCCCGTATGTTATGGTATTCAATCATATCAAATCACGATGTTCAATATCGTCCATACACACACAATCAACAACAGGTTATAATTCACATCATATATCAAAATATATGAAAAACAATAAAATAACTGTTGAGGAATCCAGTCGGATTCCTCCAACCTGTTTCCCTGCATCCACAGATGTTACACAATAAAATCAATCATCACTTTCAGTTTCATATGATATATTCTGATAAACAGAATCAATAAGGAAATCCAACTAACTGACTAGCAGTTCAATCAAACAGTCAACACACAATCAAACAGTCAATATTTAACAGTTCTAAAAATACAACATGAAAATATAAACTGTTTAGAGTTAGTGAGATTTACTCACAGTTGCGCGTTAACCGAAAAATATCGGTTTACGTTCGATGATTTGAATCGGACAATTTATTTTGCCATAAACTGTAACGAGCTCTGATGGACTTCCAGTCAGCTTCATTGTGAAGTTCTCGTCCATACGGTCCCGTCGGATCTTGTTTCGCTCAATTCTGACATCGTATGTTCAAGTTACGATCTTAACAAGTTTGTACAACTATTTGAATTTAAATAAACTTTTTAAATAAATATTACTAGGCTTTAACCTTATCCCTTCTTATCCGGCCCACTATGAAAACAAGCCCGCTCCTCTTCATTATTATTCTTCTCGAAATGCTCCAGTATTCAATCGCACTACTATACTCCGTTACCCCCTCGTTTGACCCTCCTTTGACCGACGCTTCCCACCACCTCGGCTATCGAACTCCATCGCTGACCATCCCAAAAGACTCGGCGCCCAAAACTCCACCTGCCCGTCACCTCCTCCTCGCATTCGATGCTACCCACCAACGATGCGCCCTGTAGCTTGCGTCCACCCATGTCTTCCGCGATTTCCAGGCTTTAGGCCCTTGACAGCAGCACCTCGCGATGGCAGTTCTCCCTCCCCTAAGCTCACGGATCATCAAATCAAAACCACCAGACGAGCCCTCATCAACGTCGCTTCCTTCCTGCCTCCATCACATGGAGTTCGAACTCCATTCTTCCACTGCATCGACAGCAGTTTTCACGTGCAACTCAGAAAGAAGAACGACCCCTTTCAAATTTAATCAACAGCAGATTAAAATGAAGATCGTGACCCTAGGAAACCGAATATAATTTTAGTTGGATTTCTAGGTTCTGTTTTCGTTTTTTTTTTCTTTGATCGATTTTGTCTTTCGTTTTTGGAAGAGGAACAACAGATCTTGGCGGCCACGATTTTTTTTCTGTTGACCTTAGCAGAATGAGAATTAGGTTATAAGGGTTAGGTTATTATATAGGTATACCTTATTTTAGGGTACCCGGATGCATAGAATTTCGTACTTCTATGGACTGCTAACGACAAGAATAAAAATACCAATGAGACGAGCAATGTCCCACGATCCCAAAAATATAGTAATATAGACTAGTTGACTTGTTCTGTGAAAATCTCAAAACACTGATTTAGGGTGCACAATAATTTAATTAAATTATATTCCTTTTTTGCCTTTTAAAAATTCCTACGGTCACATACAATACCCAAAAATCACAAAAATTGACATGCCACTAGAGTTTGACATTACGGGCCCAACGAAACTGGTTTCGTCAAATTCCGACTCCGTATGCTCACACAGCGTATTTTTAACCGTCAAAATACTGACTGTTTTTCACTCTAAAAATCTGTACGGCCACACGCTGACTCTAAAAATCACGGAACTGGAGATCTAACGACTATTTGACATTGCGGATCCAACAAAAGTAGTTTCGTCGAATTCCGACTTCGTTTGCAAAAGTGGCTATTTTTAAAGCTCTAAATAGCCTATTTAAATATATAAATATATTTAAATATTATTAAATTAATTGTTTAAAATTAATTATTATCGTCTATATTCACAGTGGCATACCATATAGCTCCAGAATATCATATCAGAATTTATAGCTTGATATTTCAGATTTTCAGATTTATCGATATTCAATTTATATCGAAAATCCTTTTATAACGTATATAAAGCGTTGCAAATTATAAAGGGATTCTACAGCGACTTTTCTGAAATTTGATTTGGACGTACATCAAAATCTACACGACGAAATCCCGATTTTTCCCTTCCACTAGAAAGATATACTCCACTAGCTCCACACGTTTCTTGTTTCACAGAAATCCGATTTAAAACGAATCCTGTATACTCGGTTGAAGTTCAAATCGCCAAATAGCGAACTGCCGCGTCGTTATGTGCTCGAATTTAATTATATTATAATTCTACGTTTCAAACTGACGTCGATTGAATATATTCGTCACTATAATTCAACTCTAAGCTGAATTACGTCTTAGGGATGACCCCGTTCACATAATATTGTGATGTCCAATATTTTTTTATTATTTCTGGATTGAATATATTATTTGATTTATTACTTTAATTAAATATTCACTATTATTTAATTAACGGTCATTTAATTCTCTAAATCACTATTTATATAATTAAATAAATAAATTATTATCTTGCTAAAATACGGGTCACTACAATGATATGGCTGTAACTTAGATAAGGTAGATAAAAAGGATGGACAAGATGATTTCGTTCCTAAGTACGAAGACAATCCTACACCTTGGCTAAGCGAACAACCCTCCAAGTACTAACCCCGAAGACCAAAATCAACATCAGACTAGCACCCAAAGGACTGTCCAACTCAATCAACATGTATTTCGTTACACCGCACTTTTGCTAAGTTACACCACATTATTTAATTACACCGCACATCTACTAGTCTTTTTTACTAGAGGTTGATCCCTTCCCACTAACTGTACCCACTTGACAAACTTGGTAGTTACTTGTACCTAACTGCTATCGTAGGTGCCGGCTTGCTCCTACCACCGCTAAGGTACCCTTAATCTACCCATTCGATCAGCTCCCTAAACCCCGTAGGCACCCGTGCTGGCCCCACAGTGGGGTGTATCACTCCCCAAAGTGGCAACCCCGATACCAACATGAAATGCACGACCATACCTACACGATGCAACAACGTCTTACCTACCATCCCGAACCCATGCACGCACATGAACACGATGGACTTGCGTTGCCACCGCTATTCACGTTTTGACCTCTTATATTCAAGCCCAGTAAGTTTGTCCCAACCCCGGCCTAGTATCGGGCCCAATTAGATACTCAAACGGGTTACTGGTTGAAACGAGTCCCCTTCAGACATAAGCCTCCCACCTATGCTTGGCCCCCACTAGGTTTTTCTCCCACTTAACCATTTTAATTTAAATGTCCATGTCTTACACATGCTATGGTTAAGTCCATACTTACATGTCATAATTTACATGCCTTATCTTATTTTGGTTAAGTCCATATTTACATGTCATAATTTACATGTCACCCCACTTAACCCTCTAACCATACCCATGTCTTATTATGGTTAATATTCCTTAATTCATTCCTTATGACGAACGGTGCATGACCTCCCACATTAGACCGAACACTTTGTGGCCACTGGATTTGTCGGGCGGTTCCGGGTAGTCTTACACCACAAACCGGGTCTAACCTCGTGTCACCCATCGTTACACCTACAATTCATTCTTTTGACCTCTCACATTAGACGTCCAATTGTGACCGTTGGATTTGTCGGGCGGTTCCGGGCAGTCTTACGTCACAATTGTGCCTAACCTCGTATCAAAGGTTCATTAACATCGTATTTCACCTATACCCAATTTTCATGTCATATATATCCAGTTAAATATATAATCATATTTATAATATTGCCTATTCCAAATTGTCACTAATTACATATTAATTAGCCTCAATTACAAATTTACAATTTTAGGCAATTTCAATAGTTCCATGTAATTCATACCCAGATATGCCAATTTCACATATTATCCAATTATCCAAAATATCCAATAATATCCAATTTTCCAAACTTCCCATATTCCTAATATTCCACATCGTTCCCACGTATTCGCATTCGCGCGTATTTTTAATATAGGCTCGACGGTAGCCTAGATCCACAAATAAAAGGAATAGGGTAAGAAGTGAGAATCAATTCATAGAAAATTGTAATAAAACATCCACATGAAATAAAGAGGCATATAGACTGGCATAGAGGCATAATAAAAGATTCAACATGAATAAACTGATAAAAGGTATGAACTTTACATAGAAACATAGGCATATGATGACATGAATCAAAAAAGGTGAAGACTTGGTGAGATTTTCATTACAAACATATACGAATCCTTTTTACAACTTTTTCATGTTACTTTAATCCCATTAAATTTATGAAAATAACTGTACTCACCTTTCTTGGCAAAAGAAAAGGATCAACGAATTGAAATTGGTGTAGAAACGTTGCGGTGATGTTGATTGATCTTCTTTAATTGATGTTGAAGCTCTAAACTTTGATTTGAATTGTGTATGAACACTTGAGATTTGATTAGAGGCGGCGACTAGGGTTTTAGGAGAGAGTTTGATAGCATAATGGTGTCTTAGAAATTATTTTATGAATTAGGGTTAGGTTAATGACATATTTATAGGTGTAGGAAGTTACTTAGGCCTTAGGATTAACCCTAGAACTGATCTGGACCATCAAAAATCGTCCCAGGCCCAAAAATCGCACCATGCAGCAAAACTGGCCGAACCAGGTTCAACCTCCAAATGGGGAACGTCGACCCCCAGGTCGACCTGGGGGGTACCCAGGTCGACACCATGGTCGACCTCCCTCGTGGGTGGTCGGCCTCTCTGGTCGGCATGCTCACATATATTTTTTTTTGCTTGTTATCTTCTGAGAGTCATATCTCCTTAGTCCAGACTCCGTTTTTCGAAAACTTGGACTCTGTTCCATGCAAAACTCCGAGACGAACGCAATGGTGCAACCTGTTTCCCTTCATTCCTCTTTTAAAAATTAAGTGTTCTTATATTTAGTAAATTCGATCATTCAAAATTCGGGGTGTTACAAAGGATGTCATAATAGGCCTGAATAAATCTAAATAAGGATTCATATGCCCAAATAATGACAGATCCAGATTAACCACAACATGATAGGTACAAGATGATCTAGGTTGAGAATTAGATCTAAACAAGGATTTAACTGTCCAAATAATGACAGATCCAAATTAACCACAGACATAGATAAAGGTCAAAATCCATAATTGTGACATGATAAATTAACCACAAGTTAATTAGATCTATAAAGGTAGATCTAGCATGATAAAGTTTAAGATCCAAGAATATCATAGACTCACAATTTATATCAGATCCAAAACATAGTCATATCATGTTATACTTTTAATCGTTTAAATCTGAAAGTAATTAAACTCTAAGTTTTTGGATTTTAGAAGATAAAAGAGAAATTGTTGGAGTTGAATCTCAGATCTATACTTGAATCTCTAACTGATTAGCTCCTAGTTGATTGTTGTTAAAGAAAAGGATTTGATTTAGTTCAGGCACCGACATCATTTGGCTTCCATTGATTTTCAGTGTGGAAAACAAGAGAAATGAGCCTTTATTTATTGCTGCCAGCCTCTAGAATTCGACTGCCACCTCATCCCTAGGGGGTCGATCCGCCCTTTTTGGGGTCGACCCCAGGGTCGACCCACCCTTATGGGGTTGACACTCCTACTATGGGGTAGATACCCCCGTGGCGGGAATTTTACCGCCCATGGAATTTTCGAAATTTGAACTGGAATTTGGTTTTCTGGATAGGTTTGAACTGTTATATTTAAATATATTTATATAGATATATACAATTATCTTGGGCATATACAAACATCAAACCTTCTAACTTCTTCATATGTTGTCCGTTTTACGTAAACCAAATGTCTATCTTGACCAGAATTTCGAGATGTATGCAATAGCGCAGTCGGTTTCCCTTAATTCTGAATGTTAAATTAATTATTTTTTAATTTGTTCTTTTTAGTATTGTTAAAATTACGGGGTGTTACAGTCACATTACATTTTTTCCTCTTTCTTTAATTAGTATTTATGATTTGTTCTTAAATTTTGTTTTTTTAATAACTTCTCTATACTAACTCAGATCTCAACAAGTTATATATGTAAATTGCTCAAAAAATTGCCACATACTGTAGTGCATCTCCCACAGCTAAATTCTGACAATTTCACAAATTTATTTATTTATTTATTCGTTAATTAATTATTCTAACTTAAATTTTAGGACTGTTACATTCTCTCCTCCTTAAAGGATCTTGTTCTAAAATCTTCAAGGATAGGAGAACAAAATAAGTGTTAGACCCAGAAATGGCTCTAACACCCAAATTGTCTCAATAAGCATAGATTAATATCTAGAATTGCAAGAAAAACACAGAAAACGCACAAGATTTATAGTGGTTTGGCGTTAACGAGCCTACGTCCACTTTATATCTATGATTATACGTAAGATTCAAGTACAACCACTGATTTCTCTCTCGATCCCACTTTTACAATGGTGATTCACTCAATAATTTCAAGCTAAGACTGATAAAAAATAATAGAATAGCAGCAATGGTGGAAACAACACTCCAACTTCCAAAAAAGATCCTGAAAAATGCCAAGTGATAGGCTAATTATAGGTGATATTTGGAGGCGGATCGTGGTCATACGTGGCACAAATCCCGAGGATCTCTGACTGGTTCGTGAGTGGAACGAGAAATGGTCAAAATAGCCGCTATGGATAGGTGTCAGGAGATCCGGGCCTTTCGAGTCATGGAAGACTAGTTTGCTGCTTCCATTCTTTGGCCATGAGGAGCAGATCGTGGATCACTTGAGTGGGCGGATCAGATAACTATAAGTGGTCACGATTGGGGGTCGTGGTATCAGCATCACGAGCCGTTGAAGATGGGGCGATCGTAATCAGGTCTCAAGTGGCTTGGTTAGTGGGGCTCCATATTGTCTTTGTGTATGAGTCTTAGTGGTTTGATCCAAAAGCTAGCCAACATTTTGCCCCCTCGAAGTATGTTTTATCAAGGATGGAACATGCTTCGAAATTGCTGAATCATTACTTCGTGAAGTGACACAAATCAATAGTCATGTTTGTCTGAAATGTCGTACTGCTTCAAAGAGTTGTGTTCTTTGACGGGTATAAATATCAAGTTGGATCCCCTGATCATTTGTTATCTTTCATCTCTTGAATTCCAGATGATATCGCAATTATCTCTCTGTTAAACTTAAAAAAAAAATTGGATGAAATAATGTCGAATAACTTTCATATTTTTGTAAATACGGAACTCTTTTTTGTCAATCCATTAGTCACGTTAATGTTCGGATCGTCACTTTATACCACGGTTCATGGTAAATTGTGCAACACATCTGGGTAGTGCTGCCCTATACGCTGCGGACTGTTGTCTGGAAAGGCCCAAGTCCAAAACATGGTGGGCTCCTCAAATGCTTCATGGCCCATCAGGCCTGACGAGCCGCATGAGACAAAAAGGGGAGGTCACGAGTCTTATCATTGGCTATATAAACTGTTTTAATCCCCTTCTTTTACCTTTTCACTTTCTTCTCCAATTACCGCCGCCTTTCCTTCTTTCCAAAACCCTAATTTGGCTTCCATCGAAAACCAAGAATTTCCTACAGTTAAAAGGTAACGGTGTTAGCTTGTTTCCCATTTCGTTTAGTTTCTTTTTCGCTCCTCTTTATTTCCCTTGAACTTACATCAATATGACGATGGTGATGACGAGGGCGTTGGGTTTAGTGATGGTGGTAAGGGGTTCAATTTCATGGATTTATGGATGGAGAGGAGAAACAAGGAGGGAGAACGAGCAGGCCTGGTCTAATCATGGGTGAGGTTTTGGCTTAGGTCGTGGAAATGGAAGGACCAGGGAGGAAACTATGGTGTAATACTGGACAGTGGATCGGGTCGCGATAATGGAAAAGGATTGGGTTGTGGCGTTGGGCATTAAGGTGGATAGTGTGGAGTGTTTCACGATCCGCTTATATACTCGAAACTGAACTCTATCACGACCAAAAGTCCATCTGCTGATGAGACTAGTGGGCGACCCGTTCTTCACTATCCGACACGAGTCCCATGATCCGAGTAAATCGCGATTCAATCCCTAAGATTTCAACGAACCGGATTTTTCGATGATCCTAGATACATTTTGACCTAAACAATGCATCGTAATCACAATATATCGGACAGTTAGGTTAGATCCTTCGAGATGAACTTTCTGGACTAATCAACAGCATGACTTTACAGCATACTTATTATGTTTATCCAATATACTTTGTGATTTCTTTTCCCGTATTATACACACTTGCACACACCAGCACTTACACACGCACAAGGTTCATGGGTAACTACATCCTAGTCTTTCATGTTTACTTGCCAAAACAGCAATGTGAGATAGACGTTCGTTGAGAATATCCGAAAGGAGAGCGGATCCAGAGTCTTCGCAACTTCACAATCCTGACTGAAAGTGTCGATAGACGACTTTAGGCAGGATCAGTAATATGGATATGCGGAATATATGATATATACTAAGAAAGATCTCACAGTAGCAATATCACAGATAAGTAAATGCAGTAATAGAAAAATCACACCAGGGCTTTTTATACTGGTTCGGAGCACCGTCCTACGTCCAGTCCCAGACCTCTCTCTGGAATTTCACTAATTAACAACCTCGCTTCACCCGGAGGAACAAGTTCACAACACACCACTTGATTTCATGGGCTACAAGCTTACCCACTTGATTTCATGGGCCATAAGCTTACCCACTTGATTTCACGGGCCACAAGCTTACCCACCTGATTTAAATGACTACAGGCTTACTGGAATTTTAATACAAAGTAGTTGATGGTTGACTATATATTGTGTCTTCAATACACGGGCTAGTCACTTGTAGTACACCCTTCCTATAATCTTATCCTCGAGTATATACTTTGAATGCGTAGATTTAAGGAAGTAGAATGCTTATTGAATCAAATGATATTAAATTGATTCAAGGATTCAACAAGTATTTGAATTTGGAGAGTTTTTAGAATGCAAGAGTATATAGAAAGTAAGATCAGAAACTAGAGAAAGAATCGGTGATTTGAAAGTATGATTTCAAGTCTATTTATAGTAAAGAATAGTTGCATTCCTTCATGAAGAGTTTCTACAAAAGATTGCATCCGTTTCCATTGAAAATTGAAGAGAAAACTCTTGATGAATGGAAGCAACCCTTCATAAAAAAGGCTTGTTGTTTAGGACCGGTCGACTGGTTGAAAATCACCATTCGACTGGTCAATTCTCTGGAAATTTAAAGAATCAAAAAAATAGCCATTATGTGCAGACACAGTAAAACCGCTCGACCGGTCCTTTTTTGGGCGGTCGACCATTTTCTGGCTATAGACCAGAGGACCTCGGTCCATAGTCTATATCACTCTGCACTCTTTCCCGGTCGGAGCCGGGACCGTTTTGGCTTTTTCTATGACTTTTCAATTCCTCAAATATACAGATTTCAGCAACGAAGATATGATATTGTTTTGTGCATTCGTGTTATACTTTGAGGATATATTTCTAACTCGACTCAAAGTAAAAAAACCTTATCTCTATGAAATGATCTTCATTGCACCTTTATATGTTGGCATCGATCAAAATCTTGCCTCACCACTGACGTGCTCCCATCAGGCTCAGATTGGAGTAATTCTGACTTTGAGTACGAGACAAATACAGAATCAGATTCTTCCGAGACCACATCGCTCGAGGAAGAATAAAAAGAAGATGACCGAGCTTCGGACGAGATCCCCGGTGTTGAGGAAATTGAGGAAAAGAAACTCATTAATTCTATAGCTTCCAAATTAGATGATATAAATCTTAAGAAAATATGCTTGAGACACGGGATCTCTTGGGATGACGTGAAAATCCAGGAGGTGAGGATAGCCTCATTCTGCCCCCAAAAGGGTACGTGACCGTCAGTAGTCTCATGTGTTTGGTAGGCGCTATTCCTCCATTTCCACCGATTGTTGTTGAGACACTAAGGCGACTACGCATTGCACCCATGCAACTTCATCCTAATGCGTACGCGGCTTTATACACTCTATGTATTGCGTATGCGAGATTCTACAGACTGAGCTCACTTTCAAGGATTTGAAATTCTATTATCTCTTCAAACACCGTTCCACAGCGACTCCAAACTTCACTTTCTTTGAATCAGTGACCAAACAGGAAGGTTTTGTCCGAGGGTCACAACAACATAAGGGGTCACAAAGCTGATTGGTTTTACATAAAACACCAGGCCCGGTGTGCGAGGAATTGGATAAAGTCAAGTAAGCCTTAAGTCTCTTGATGCATGATCTAGTTGCATAATCAAGGTGCTAACATGTTTCCTTTTTCTCTGCAGATTACATTTTTCCAAAAACAGAAGGTTTAATATATGAAGATCGACTGCCCCGCCTTCTCAAAAGCACATCTGATTTCTTAAAAATCAATAAATGTATCACCGACGAGAATCTTCACAAACACCGTCTTTTGGACATAAGATATGGGCTTGTCTTAGGTGGTAGGCCTTACAAGTATATCCCTTTACTGGTAGGGAGTCTAGCAGCATGCCCTCGGTAGGGGGAGAGGGGACCATAGAAGCCGCAAAGGTGGTTGAGATCCCTAAAAGTCCTTCACCTCTGATTGACCAAGATGACGAGGATCACAATGTGTATAAGAGAGGAGAAACTCGAATTAGCGAGCCGGAAGACAACCCTTCCTCTAAAGGATAGTCTCCTGCGAAGACTCCACCACCAATTGAACCCTCATTGACAGATGAGAAAATATGTGACGATTTTGAATAGATTCCCTTAACAGATGACCTCTATACCTCTAGAAATTTTGAAGGGGAACATTTTTCGCTACCTCCGACGGAGAAACTTCTCCAGTTAAAGACAAAGAAACCGTGCATACAAGCCAGACTTCGGGCCCTAGTCTGTTAGGGGGATTACACGGGCATACACACATGCCACATGCACCACTTGTCACGACACCTTTACACTAGTCATATCTATAACTCTGATATCCATTTGTTATTTTCTGCAGGAAGCATGCCTCATCGTCATTCCTACTCCTACCGCGCTCTACGTGAGAATACTCCCAGGCTTTCTTCCATGTTCGAGCATGACCGCAGCGACGGTCGTGAGAGGGATAGTCAAAGACGTTCTGATTCCTATATGCCTCATTACCCATGCTCTCACTCTCCTTTTAAGCAAGATTTTGGTAAATCCCACAATCGCCAACCGCCACATACTGGGGGTAAAGAGATTCCTGGGGCGCCAACTCCTCCAAGGGGCTTACCTCCGCACAGCAAATCTTCCAAAAAGCCTCATGATCCCAAGGGCAAACAAAAGTAACCAAGCAAAGGTAAAGAGAAAGAGAAAGCAACTCTCGTTTCTTCGGGTGAACAACATTTAGAGTCCTCTACTATGCAAGAAGTAGCCCTGGCTCCTGACAATCAGGCAAAACTGGAGCTCTTGTAGAAGCAATTTCCCAAAATCTATTTTGAGAGGATGGTCTTCATCCGAGACCTAGAGCCAGTTCCTAAGGATTGGGCTGACGAAGTTGTGGGATGCGTCGCCCATGTAGCCAATCAATGTAGGATGATGAAAAAAACATGCCAAGAATCTTTCGGATGTTATCGGTATCTTAGAGACGGATGCGGCTAGGGAGAGGGTAAAAATTGATAATGATACCAGGTCTAGGAATAAAGCAATAAAAGGTTTTGAGGATACACAGGACCTTCTTGAGATAGCTCGGCCCGATACTAACAACTTTAAGACTGATCTAAAAAATGCCACAAAACGCTTCCACCTCGAACTTGATTCAAATAGTTAAGAGCACGTGGCCTTGAAGAAGGAGGTGGAGGACCTAAAACTTGCTAATGCTGAACTTAAAGCTGCACATGATCGATTTTCTACAGAAAGGGCCTCTTGGTAAGAGGAGAGAACAAGCTTGAATGATAGACTTGCCCATGCCGAAGAACGGGCAGCTTTCGCCGAGAGTAATACCAATGCAGCTCTTGAGTCGGCTTCTACTGCCACTACTCGCCTTGCTGCAGCCGAGAAGGAGATTGAAGGGTTTGAGGAGCTGCTTATGGACTTTTTTTGCCCAGGTTATCCGCACCCGAGACATCTCCTGGATCCAAGACTATAATACCACTTCGGCTAATGTCTGGGATATGATAGTCGATGGAGAGAAGCAACGGCTAGGGATTAATGAGATCGATGAAAGCAAACTTATGGAAACTTTCCTTAAGGGTGGAGAGCTTGAGGCCTTGGCAGAAGGTAGACGTATGATTCGAGAGGCCATGGATAAAGAAAAAACCGATCTCAAGGGCAAAACCAAAATCGATGATGGATCCAGTTCAGCACCGGAGCCTAAAACTTCTGAAGTTGAGGAATACAATCCTGACGATCCCTTGATCTCTGGAATTCTAGTCCCTCCAGCCGTTGGGGCTTCCACTGTGGCTTTGTCTTAAGGATCAGCGGAAGGTATCTCCACATTTTCTCCATAGTTTGTCAAATCCATTATAACTTGTCATCATGATACAGAGAAGTCAATTGGGATGACTATACTTTCTCCTGAACTAATAGCTATTGCTTCTCATAATGTAGGTGTCAGGTCTATCAAGGAGGTTACAGAGAAGCTGGCGGATTTCGAGAAAGTTGGTGTGCCTCCAGTCACTGAGGTCACTCTTGAAGATCCAATGCAGCCCGAAACTGAGATAACTAAGGAAACCATTGAAGCTTCCAGCAAAGGTGCCCCAAAGAATGCTGAAATTATTGGGGCCTTAGATTATATTAATGACTGTTACGGGGATGAAGAGGAGGAGATAGACATCATGGGATAAACCAAAGATCCTGAGCATGAGACTTTGTCCGAGGTGAAAGCAAGGAGGGATGAGCAGTTGGCTTTGAAAATAGAGGAATAAGAGCCTCTAAATGTGAGTCCTATCACTGCTACTGATCCCAAAATGCGGTTGAGCATAAAGTTCCCCTCTAAGTCGATAACTTCGCAGCTTGCAAGCCAGTCTACCAACCTTCCACTGGATCCTCCTTCCGACAAAAAATAAGAAGAAAAAGCATGATAAAGCCGATGTTGACAAGGAAGAGGAGACGGGGAAGAAAAAGAAGGAGAAGAGGCTGAGGTCGTCCCCAAAGCCCAAGTAGTGCTAGTTTAATTATGCCTTTCTTTTTAGTATTCCACTGGCCTTAGGATGTAGCCTCAAGTATGGCCCTCGCCTTTTGCTTAGCTTTATTTTGTAATTCCGCACTTAGTCAATGAAAATCTGTTTCTATTGTATCTTCGCATACCTGCAAGTATACAATATCTGCAAAGTTTATCATTCTAAATCACAGACATTGAATATAATCATAAGTAATGTTGACGATCAAACCTAGAGTTGAAGTCATAGATGATAATCGTTGAAAAGTTCGTGTGCTAAGTACTGTGAAGTATACACAAATGCGAAGTGTTGTATGAATATGTCCCCAATCAATCATCATTAAAATTCCTGGCCAGGGCTTATTGAGGATTGATTAGAGTCACACTTTGGTTGCCCCCCATGTCCGGAAATGAGGGGGTCGGGCTTAGCTTTCATTCTCGTTCCCGATCCTGCAGCGGGATAGGAGCCCTTATGCGGCATTTAGTTAAAATGCCTTTATAATATCCTGTCGTATGCCCAAGATAGAGTTCGAACTCAGCTTTCAGTTTATTCCCCGATCCTTCAGCGGGGTAGGAGTTCTTTTGCGGCGCCGAGTCTCCAGCGCCTTTATACTCTACCGTCAAATACCAAAGGTAGAGTGTTAGTCGAGACGGTCTTTAAAATCATGGTGCACCTTCACGTCTCGCAGACAATTTGTTTCCTTGTCCTATGTACTTCTTTTCAGGTCTTGAGAAGTAGAGCTTCGATGATTGTGTCGTTTACTTTATCGCTTTCTCGATACCCTGCATATTTTTAGTAATTACATAATTTATGATAATTCATGAGTAATAATATAGTAAGTAAATGTGCGATAAAAGTAAATGACACACGATATTTTATAGTGGTTTGGTCGAAACATGACCTACATCCACTTTATAATCTTTTGTTCATATAACTGGATTGTTATAGGCAAGTCAAGACTTATTACATGGTCCTACAAATAAACGAATAAGAATGACAATTTTCATGTCAAATAGTGCTGCAAATATTGGGCATTCCACACTATGGGGATTTCAATTCCGTCCACGGTCGTTAGCTTGAAGGATCCATTATTAAGCCTCCGTAGGGTGGCGTAGGGTCCTTCCTACTTTAGTCCCAAATGCCCTGGGGGTAGAAAGACACGCTTTAGAACCAAGTCTCCGGGTTCAAACGTTCGAGCTCGGACTCTTTTGTTGTAATACCGAGTAATTTGTTGCTTATGTCTCAAGGAACTTAGGTCCGCTTCATCTCTCTTTTCCTCTACCATATCCAGGGATTCGAGAAGCAGCTTGTTATTAGTCATTGGGTCGTAATAAGTGACCCTGTGGGATGGTACTTCTAGCTCTACCGGGATGAATGCTTCCGAACCAAAAAGCAAAGGGGAAAGGAGTATGCCTGGTAGCTGATTTGAAAGTTGTTCGATAGGCCCACAGAGCCAAAGGTATCTCATCGACCCACATGGCCTTGGCCCGCTTCAGTCGCTTCTTCAAAATGGACTTGATCATTTTGTTTGCCGCTTCTACCTGCCTATTTGACTGTGGGTGTGCCACAACCGGGAAACTCTTCTCGATATGGTATATTTGACAAAAAACTTGAAACTCAGAGCTATCGAATTGGGTTCCATTATCAGTTATGATAACTTTCGGGATTCCAAACCGATGTATGATATTTCTCACGACGAAGTTGATCACCTTCTTGGTTAAAATCGTTGTCAGCGCTTTTGCTTCAACCCTTTTTGTAAAGTAATCAATGGCCACTATAGCAAACTTTGCTCCACCCTTCGATAGGGGGAGACTTCCGATGATATCATCTCCCCACACAGTGAAAGGCCACGGACTCAACATTGTCTTTAATTGGTTAGGAGGTGCCCTAGATACCTTTGAGAATTTCCGGCATGCATCGCAGTGTCGAGCATACTTAGCGGCATCTTTATTTACAGCGGGCCAAAAAATACCCATATCGCAATATCTTCTTTGCCAGTGTTTGTCCTCCAATGGTTCGCCGCATTCTCCTTCGTGAACTTCTTTTAATACCCTTTCTATATCGTCATGGGCTATATATCGGAGGAGCGGCATCGAGAATGCTTGTCGATATAGAACTTCACCTTGCATGACATATCGCGAAGCTTTCCGAATCATGACACGTCTCTCACTTTTCTTGATTGGGAGTGTCTCCTTGAATAGGAAATTCTTCAAGGGTGTCATCCATGACTCCCTTTCCGGCTTAGTCTCCAGCCCATGATCAATTTCCATATGATCAATGCTTGGAGTGTTAAGTGTTTCTACCGGGACCATCTTTGTGTCCTCGGGGTTATCAGAACTAGCCATTTTGGCTAGCTTATCAGCCCTCTGATTCTCTGATCGAGGGATGTGTGTAATTCTATTATGTTCAAAGCTACTCAGAATTTCCTTTACTTTTTTTAGATATGACACCAGTCTCGGCCCTTTAGCTTGAAAATAGTGACGAAATTTCCTTGATGTGATTAGCAGGCTATGTGCAAGCTTTTCTATCTTTGGATAATTTCGTTCTGCGGCCGCTAGTTTCTTTATTACGTAATACTCGGGCCTTTGAATTTTATCCTCTTCTCTTACCAAGGCTGAACTTATGGCGTGGGACGATACTGCCAAATATACGAACAAATCCTCATGATCCACCGGCTTAGAGAGTATTAGGGTTTTTTCCAAATGATCCATTAGGTTCTGAAACGCTTCATCACAATTCGGAGTCCATTTAAAGTTGCGCTTGCCTTGCTTGATTAGATCGAAGATTGGGATGCATTCATCTGTAGTTTTGGAGATGAATCTACTCAACGCAGCTACTTTTCCAGCGAGACTCTGCACATCTTTGATTTGCCTTGGTTCCTGAATGTTTTGAATTGTTGTAATCTGAGCTGGATTGATCTCAATTCCACGTGAACTAACAATAAAACCTAAATACTTCCCAGAAGCAACTCCAAACTAACACTTCAAAGGGTTGAGCTTCATTCCATATCGCTTGAGTACATCTAACATTTCAGCTAGATCAGCAGTGTGATTCGTTGACTGTCTAGACTTTACTAGCATGTCATCTACGTATACCTCCATAGTCTTTCTGATCTGTTTATAAAACATTCTGTTTAACAGCCTTTGGTAAGTCGCTCCGGCGTTCTTTAGGCCAAAAGGCATCACCATGTAATAGTATAATCCCAAATCTGTGATAAAGCTGGTATGTTCCTGATCCGGAACATGCATGGGGATTTGATTATATCTAGAATAAGCGTTCATAAAGGAGAGGAGCTCGTGACCTGCCAATGAATCCACCAATTGGTCAATTCTGGGAAGTGGAAAGCTATCCTTTGGGCAAGCCTTGTTCAAGTCGGAGAAATCGATACATGTACGCCATTTTCCGTTGGCCTTTTTTACCAAAACCGGGTTTGAAATCCAATCCTGGTAAGTTGAGTCTCTGACAAACCTTTTGCTCCTCAACTTCTCAACTTCTTCTTTTAAGGCAACCGACCTCTCTGGGCCTAGAATTCGCCTTTTCTACTTGGCAGGTGGATGCTTCGGATTAATATTCGGTGAATGGCGCATGATTGACGGAGATATGCCACACATATCAGCGTGAGTCTAGGCAAACACATCCAGGTTGGCCTTCAGAAAGTTGTTTAGTTCCTTTGCACGAACAGGGTCCAACTGGAATCCGAACTTTAAGACCTTCGTTGGGTCATTATCATCGATCGGAACGTCCTCAGTTGTTTAGCTAGGAGTCGCCATTCTTCCCCCGGGTTCCTCGTCCTCTCTGGGATCTATATCCTCGGGTAGTTCCTTTGGTGACTCCCTTGGAACTGTCTTTAATTGCTATGCTGAATTCTCCTTTGTAGACGGAGAAGTATCCTTTGGGTCGATATTTAATTCCTTGAGTAACAATTTCAATTCTGCTATATAGCAAGCTCTTCATGCGACTTGATTTCCCCTAACTACTCCCACTCTCGCATTTGTCGGGAATTTTAACAATAGGCACCAGGGCGCGATACAGGCCCTGAATTCTGCTTGGGTCGGTCGACCTAGGAAAGCGTTATAAGGCGACTCAATATCCAACACTACAAATGTGAGGATTCTCACTCTTCGGCGATCTCCCTCTCCTAGAGTTTCTGGCAAATCTACATATCCGATAGGGATGTCGAGGCTCCGTTGAAGCCGTGTATCCATCCATCATAGGGCTTCAAATCCTTCGATTCCAATTGCATCTGATCAAATGCTTTTTTGAAGAGTATATTTATCTAACTTCCATTATCCACCAAAAATTTACGGACTAATGCAGGGCCAATATTTGTGGTCATCACCAGAGGGTCTTCAGTACGAGAATGAATTCCAATGTTATCTCTGTCACGAAAGACGACATCATCAGACATAGTTTTCTACTGTTTCACCGGGGCTACCATTTCATGATGACTGCACTCCCCTACTTCAAGATGTTTGGCTGCATTTACATATTGATCCATTGCCCAAAAGCTATGTCCAGCAGGATGAGTTCCTCCTACTATAGAGTTAATGACAATTTTCTTTCTTTTCTGTTAAGCGGTTGGTCTGGTGGCAAGTTGATTCTGATTCGGGGGTTGTCCAGCTTGCCCCTGTCTCTCGGCGTAATCTTATACTCGTCCAACTTTCACTCACGAAGTAATTCTTAACAACATCCCTCAAATGTCGGAATTCATCGGTGGAGTGTCCGATGGTTTGATGGAAAAGACAGAGCTTCCCCGACTCTCGTTCTTTCTCAGTAGAATCCGTAGGTGGGAGACTCTTATACTGGAGGACGTTGTAAGTATCCATAAAGATATTTTCTAAGGTATCATTTAACTGGGTGAAACTCTTGAATGGCCGATATCAAGGCCTCTGCTGTGAGTTATTTCCTTGATTCCTCCTCTTGTTACCGTTCCCAGATAGACGGCCATTGTAACACCCCGTATTTTCTGAGAATATTAAAAAAATGGTTAATTATGAAGAAGTTATTAAGCCTTGAAGTTTGTATGCATATGAGAGAAATATATATAGATATATATATAAATTAAATAAATAAACATGCAAAAAAGGTTCAAAACAGCGAATTGGGTGGGGGAATAACCGAACCGACCCATTTTTGAGGTCGACCCGAGCCTTGCTGGGTCGACTAGGGGTTAATCCAGGGTGTTTGGCTATCATCCCGTGGGCCGATTCGCTCAAATGCAGATTTTGCATTTGAATGGTTCTCATGATTCAGGGTTAATCTAATGGTCATAAATAACTACCTACACCTATATATACATCCCTAACCTAAACCTAAATCTCATATACAATTCTCTAGCCTCCATTGCTCTCTTCCTCTCTAAAAATAAATAAATCAATGGCGTCTCTACTCTGCTGAAACCTAAGCTAGGACTTGTGCTTCTTCTTCCTCCAATTCTGTTTAGGATTAAAAGAGAACAGCTACAACACCTTTTTCTTTTAGAATCCAACCAAGGCAAGTGCAGTTATTTTCTGATATAAACTTTAATTATAATTGTGACATGATTGTAAATGTGAATTTGAGATTGCGTATGTTCTGTTCTGATCTATTTTATTCTATATCTCTTTCTTCTTTCTGTTCTATAGCCAAGCTACCCCGAGCCTGCGCCAAATCTCATAAGAGATTAACGCACGAACGTTAAACTTTGGGACAAATAATGAATGATGACATAATTGGACATGGCTAATCTGTGACTAAAAGGACATAGCTTGTAAACTAGATTTAGATCTATGCATATTATGTGAATTGGAAGAAGAGGAACCATTGTATATTAACATGTGACTTGAGACATTGGACATAACGCATATTTTTGAATTAAAGATCTGTTATAATATAAATTTCTTGATTGTTGGGCATATTGTTTATATAGAGATTCATGATTTGGGATAAAAAGGGAATATGACTTAGGTGTGAAGATTTATGTTAAGATTTGATAACTATTAAATGTGAATAACACCTAAGTGGGAGATTTTTGAATATATGACATGCATTGAAATCGATGGCTATATTTGTTATAATTTATATGTGAATCTTTTGTACTAGGCAAGTTTAACTAAATTTGAGACGTGTGTTATATGGTAAATTATGACCATAATCTCTGCCATTTAAATTCAATGCAAACGTGGGGTATATGATCATAACGTGAATCATGACAACTATTTAGGCATGCAAACTTAGGCCAAATTTATAATTAGGCAAGATGTGTTTATGAAACTTTAAGGAATGATTAAATCTGTTATATGGCCTAATCTGCTAGTTCTGTTATATTGCATAATCTGCTAGTTCTGCTATAATCTGCTATATCTGTTCATCTGCCAAATCTGTCATCTGCTAAGTCTGATGAAAATGCTAAATCTGCTAGTTTGCTTAATCTTCTAATTCGCCTAATCTGAGAAATCTGTTATCTGCTATATCTGTTGAGTTGATATAATTAGTCCGCTAATGACATAATCTAAATTGGCTATAGTTATGAATAATTGACATGTATATTAGGCGTGCGTATAAATGGTAAATCATTAATTAATTGGCTGCAAAGATATACATGGCTAACTCGAGGTTAGAATGAGTTTGCGACGTAATTCTGCCCGGAACCGCCCGGCATATTCCAGTGGTCGCAAACAATAGGTTCTAATGTGGGAAGTTTGTCATAACGTGCTTGAAACCCGAGGTTAGACTCAGTTTGCGACAGAAACTTGCCCGGAACAAACTGGCCTAACCAGTAGCCGCAAACTGTCAGTCTAATGTGAGAGGTTTGGGCATTAATATTTAATTAATGAAAATCTGAGATAATTATGATGTCTAAAATGTGTTGGGTAAGGTTAAACCAATTGGACCAATGAATCTGATAAACCCGTTTCGTGAATCCGTAGGCCCAATACAAAGTTAGATAATCTGGAACCAGTTAATCTGTAAGCCTGTTAATCCGAACATTTGATCCGTTAGTCTAAAAACCTGTTAACTTGATTGTCTGATCTGTGAACTAGTTAATCTAAATTTTGTACGTCTGAAACTTGTAGACAAGTTAAACTGAAATCTGTCAGTCTGGTGACACAAGGTTAGGAGGGGAATTACTTGTGTCATCTGTTGTTTGGGACCCATATTAGTCAGTAACCCTTTCTGGTATCAAAACTTTGACCCAACAGTAAGTATGGTCCGGGCACGCTTACTTAACTAATTATAAGCGGTTCATTCTGATAATGGCGAGGGGTGTTGATGGTGCGTTCCAACCGGGTCATGTGCGTGCATGGATCACGGTCTGCCTCTGAGGATGTAAGACGCCGTGACATCTGTAAATAGGTCTGTGCCAATTGGTTGTCACTTTAGGGAGTGATACACCCTACCATAGGGCCGACACAGGATATTTATGTATGAGGGAGCCGATCGCTTGGGGTAGGGTTTTAGGGTACACTTAGTTCTGTCTGTTTCTGTTGGTACCGTCTGTTTCTGTAGGGTGGTAACACCTGTCTGTTTCTGCGTGGTACCGTCTGTTCGGGTGGTAAAGGCCCATTACTAGTGTACACCTAATTCTACATTCTGTTTTCGTAGGGATTAATCTGTTTCTACTTCTGTCTGTTTCTGATCGGGTAGTAAAGGCCCATTATTAGCATCCTGTTTCTGTTAAATTATTCTGTACCCGTTTCCGTTTCAGTTTAGACATTAGGGTGAAACCTAATTCTGTTATACTAGTATTAGTGCAGAGAAGTGTAACGCAATAGTTTATGTCATTCTGTTCTTCTGTTATATCTGCTACACCTGTTACAGTTATCTCTCATCCAGTTTTATGTTCATGTCATATTATTATTATCTGTTCATATGCTGAAAGTCACTGGACTTGCCAGACTTTTTGTCTGACCCTTGTTGTTTCGCCTCCTTTCTTCCGTTTCCCCCCAGGTTATCCAAGGAGGGAATACTTTAGCTTGATCCGGATTTCTCTCTGCTTGAAGTGCTTAAAGTATGGCTTGGCTCTGTATAGCTTCCGTTCTATGGGGATTATGATTTTTAAACATGCATTTTGAAGGCTTTTGTACAAGACTGATATTTGTACTTGAATTCTGAGATTTGAAAGGATGTAACCATATCGATTTCTGTTTCCGCTGTAATAAAGTTAAAAATTTTCAAGTACTGTTTTATCTGTCTTGTAAGTTTCTGTTCTGTTTACTAAAATGCTCCACCAAAGTTAAGGCATTCCCTTTGTGAGTGACCTTAACGGAGGTGGGGTGTTACACTTGGTATCAGAGCTGAAGGTTACCAGATTGGGTAAAGTTTTTGAAAACTATTTTCAAAAAGGTTTTGAAAGGAAGTATTTTTAAAAATAAAGCTTATTTTGAAAAACATGATCCCCAAGAGCCATATATCTTTCCTTCAGTCCTTTTTTTTGTATTGAATCTTCCCTTTTTTTCGTTTCAGCATGTCTGAAGCATCTGAGATACCAGAGGGTGTTCACGTACCCGGTTGGTTTCGTCAATATCTTGAGGCTAGGACCGCCGCCGCAGGTCCAGCAAATAATCCTCCTCCTCCACTCCCTCCTCGTGCAATTACTTTTTCAAAGATCTGTAGAGATTTTAGGGCCATGGGTGGGAAGTATTTCAAAGGAACTGAATCATTCGTAGAAGCGAGGAACTGGCTCAAAGAAACTAAGGATCTATTCGTTATCTTCGAGGTGGACGATAGTCAGAAGGTACAGTTGGCGGTATGGCTGCTAAAAGACGAAGCTTCCTACTGGTGGGAAGTCACTAACGCCGAGAGGCCGGTTGAGACATGGATGGATTTCAGAACAAGGTTTGAGACAAAATTCCTCTCGCAAGCTAAACGAAGTTTACAACTGGAAAAGTTCTTATCTCTTAAGCAAGGAAGTATGACGGTCAAGGAATACGTCAACCAGTTCAACCAACTAGCTAGGTTCGGATTGGATTTAGTCAACACTCAGCATAAAAAGGCTCTCCGCTTTGTTAAATGATTGGACGAACCACTGCATAGCCAAGCCATGACTCATGTACCCATGGGAGCGACTTACGAGAGATTGGTGGACATGGCACTACTGCACGAGGAAGACAAAGGCCCGAAAGAGACAAAGAAGGAAGAACCACAGAATAAGAAAGCAGGGCCCAAAAAGGAAACGCAACAGAAGGATGAGAAGTCTGAAGATAAGAAGGGGAAAAAGTGCTTTACTTGTGGAAGCTCGACTCATCTGAACAAGGATTGCAGAAAAAGGAAGGGCGCTTGCTTCAACTGTGGGGAGATGGGACACTTCACTAGGGACTGCCCGAAGAGACCAGGACAAGGAGGGCAGGCAAACACTCTTGAGGCTAGTGGCTAGGATAGAAGTAGGAAAATTCCTATAGTAGGTTTAATTTCTTTATCTGATTATGGAGTTAAGACTCTTTCTGATTCTGGTATTTTGATTTTGTAATTGATACTTTGCACTTTAATACTAGTATTGTTTCTGATTCCGTTGTAGACTCAAACCTATAAGGGTTATGACTCATTTGTTTATGATAGATTGGGGTTTGAGGGATATCTGTGTTAGACGTCAAGTATGACGCATACATTCTGAGTTTTTATGGGATATGATTTTATCATGCTTAGCTTCCTAAGAATCATTAGGGAACCTGATCTGTACCAGTAGTCTATAAATATTTGAATAATTCTGCTTTCCAGTTTTGACATTGTCTAAAGGAGGTAATCCTCTGGGTGTCAATCTGATATTGATTTCGGTCTTCGGGGTTGATACTTAGGGGAATTATTTTCTCAACCAATGTCTAATGGGAACCAAGTCTTTGTCTTATCTGTACTCGCTTCCTTCATTCGACTGTATCCTATCGATCGAATCTTCGAACTTTAGGTAGAAACTAATGGGTGTAAACATGTGTTTGAGACATGTTATGTTTGATGGTTGCAAGTGGATGCAAGTGGTTGCTAGTGGTTGCTCGTGGATGCATATACACACATTAGGCACTAGATTGGCTCAAAAACACTCTCATACTACATATGGATGTGTGTGCATTTTTCAATTTTTGTGGATGCAAAATGATTGACTCCTCACATGGATGTTTCATTTGGATGAATGGTTATGCACTCATATAGAAATGATGTTTATCAAATAGGATTACTTGCATACATATTTGGACTCATGACACTAACATGATTCACATTAAGGAGGTCAACTGGATCAGTAGACCACCTGATTTTGCATTAGATAAGAAACATATACACACACTTTGCATATGTTCATACAACATTAGAAACCTTTTAAGGACAATGGATGCCTGTGATTGAATGGTTGAGTAGATGGATGTTGGATGTTAGGATACATTCTTCTTAACTTGAAGATTTCGGGGACGAAATCCTTTAAGGAGGGGAGAATGTAACACCCCGTATTTTCTGAGAATATTAAAAAAAAATGGTTAATTATGAAGAAGTTATTAAGCCTTGAAGTTTGTACACATATGAGAGAAATATATATAGATATATATATAAATTAAATAAATAAACATGCAAAAAAGGTTCAAAACAGCGAATTGGGAGGGGGAATAACCGAACCGGCCCATTTTTGAGGTCGACCCGAGCCTTGCTGGGTCGACTAGGGGTTAATCCAGGGTGTTTGGCTGCCATCCCGTGGGCCGATTCGCTCAAATGCAGATTTTGCATTTGAATGGTTCTCATGATTCAGGGTTAATCTAATGGTCCTAAATAACTTCCTACACCTATATATACATCCCTAACCTAAACATAAATCTCATATACAATTCTCTAGCCTCCATTGCTCTCTTCCTCTCTAAAAATAAATAAATCAATGGCGTCTCTACTCTGCTGAAACCTAAGCTAGGACTTGTGCTTCTTCTTCCTCCAATTCTGATTAAGATTAAAAGAGAACAGCTACAACACCTTTTTCTTTTAGAATCCAACTAAGGCAAGTGCAGTTATTTTTCGATATAAACTTTAATTATAATTGTAGCATGATTGTAAATCTGAATTTGAGATTGCGTATGTTCTGTTCTGATCTATTTTATTCTATATCTCTTTCTTCTTTCTGTTCTATAGCCAAGCTACCCCGAGCCTGCGCCAAATCTCATAAGAGATTAACGCACGAACGTTAAACTTTGGGACAAATAATGAATGATGGCATAATTGGACATGGCTAATCTGTGACTAAAAGGACATAGCTTGTAAACTAGATTTAGATCTGTGCATATTCTGTGAATTGGAAGAAGAGGAAACATTGTATATTAACATGTGACTTGAGACATTGGACATAACGCATATTTTTGAATTAAAGATCTGTTATAATTTAAAGTTCTAGATTGTTGGGCATATTATTTATATAGAGATTCATGATTTGGGTTAAAAAGGGAATATGACTTAGGTATGAAGATTAATGTTAAGATTTGATAACTATTAAATGTGAATAACACCTAAGTGGGAGATTTTTGAATATATGACATGCATTGAAATCGATGGCTATATTTGGTATAATTTATATGTGAATCTTTTGTACTAGACAAGTTTAACTAAATTTGAGACGTGTGTTATATGGTATATTATGACCATAATCTATGCCATGTAAATTCAATGCAAACGTGGGGTATATGATCATAATGTGAATCATGACAACTATTTAGGCATGCAAACTTAGGCCAAATTTATAATTAGGCAAGATATGTTTATGAAACTTTAAGGAATGATTAAATCTGTTATATGGCCTAATCTGCTAGTTCTGTTATATTGCCTAATCTGCTAGTTCTGCTATAATCTGCTATATCTGTTCATCTGCCAAATCTGTCATTTGCTAAGTCTGTTGAAAATGCTAAATCTGCTAGTTTGCTTACTCTGCTAAGTCGCCTAATCTGAGAAATATGTTATTTGCTATATCTGTTGAGTTGATATAATTAGTCCGCTATTGACATAATATGAATAGGCTATAGTTATGAATAATTGACATGTATATTAGGCGTGGGTATAAATGGTAAATCATTAATTAATTGGCCGCAAAGATAAACATGGCTAACTCGAGGTTAGAATGAGTTTGCGGCATAATTCTACCCGGAACCGCCCGGCATATTCCAGTGGTCGCAAACAATAGGTTCTAATGTGAGAAGTTAGTCATAACATGCTTGAAACCCGAGGTTAGACTTAGTTTGCGAAAGAAACCTGCCCGGAACCAACCGGCCTAACCAGTAGCCGCAAACTGTCAGACTAATGTGAGAGGTTTAGGCATTAATATTTAATTAATGAAAATCTGAGATAATTATGATGTCTAAAACGTGTTGGGTAAGGTTAAACCAATTGGACCAATGAATCTGATAAACCCGTTTCGTGAAACCGTAGGCCCAATACAAAGTTAGATAATCTGGAACCAGTTAATCTGTAAGCCTGTTAATCCGAACATCTGATCCGTTAGTCTGAAAACCTGTTAACTTGATTGTCTGATCTGTGAACTAGTTAATCTAAATTTTGTATGTCTGAAACTTGTAGACAAGTTAAACTGAAATCTGTTAGTCTGGGGACACAAGGTTAGTAGGGGAATTACTTGTGTCATCTGTTGTTTGGGACCCATATTAGTCAGTAACCCTTTCTGGTATCAAAACTTTGACCCAACCGTAAGTAGGATCCGGGCACGCTTACTGAACTAATTATAAGCGGTTCATTCTGATAATGGCGAGGGGTGTTGATGGTGCGTTCCAACCGGGTCATGTGCGTGTATGGATCCCGGTCTGCCTCTGAGGATGTAGGACGCCGTGACATCTGTAAATAGGTCTGTGCCAATTGGTTGTCACTTTAGGGAGTGATACACCCTACTGTGGGGCCGACACAGGATATTTATGTATTAGGGAGACGATCGCTTGGGGTAGGATTTTAGGGTACACTTAGTTCTGTCTGTTTCTGTTGGTACCGTCTATTTCTGTAGGGTGGTAACACTTGTCTGTTTCTGCGTGGTACCGTCTGTTCGGGTGGTAAAGACCCATTACTAGTGTACACCTAATTCTACATTCTGTTTCCGTAGGGATTAATCTGTTGCTGCTTCTGTCTGTTTCTGATCGGGTAGTAAAGGCCCATTATTAGCATCCTGTTTCTGTTAAATTATTCGGTACCCGTTTCCGTTTCAGTTTAGACATTAGGGTGACACCTAATTCTGTTATACTAGTATTAGTGCAGAGAAGTGTAAAGCAATAGTTTATGTCATTATGTTCTTCTATTATATCTGCTAAACCTGTTACATTTATCTCTCATCCAGTTTTATGTTCATGTCATATTATTATTATCTGTTCATATGCTGAAAGTCACTGGACTTGCCAGACTTTTTGTCTGAACCTTGTTGTTTCGCCTCCTTTCTTCCGTTTCCCCCAGGTTATCCAAGGAGGGAATACTTTAGCTTGATCCGGATTTCTCTCTGCTTGAAGTGCTTAAAGTATGGCTTGGCTCTGTATAGCTTCCGTTCTATGGGGATTATGATTTTTAAACATGCATTTTGAAGGCTTTTGTACAAGACTGATATTTGTACTTGAATTCTGAGATTTGAAAGGATGTAACCATATTGATTTCTGTTTCCGCTGTAATAAAGTTAAAAAATTTCAAGTATTGTTTTATCTGTCTTGTAAGTTTCTGTTCTATTTACTAAAATGCTCCACCAAAGTTAAGGCATTCCCTTTGTGAGTGACCTTAACGGAGGTGGGGTGTTACAGCCATTCTCCTGGTTTTTATTACCTACATTCACTTCCACCTTTCCAGAGTTGTCCCCAGTTTGTTTGATAGCCACATTACTATGTATGTCTTATTTGTCAGTGGCCTTCCTCTTTCGGTTGGCATAAATCTCTTCTTGACGCAGGCAGATGTTGGCTTTTTGATAAAATATCTCCATGTTCAGTGGTGGCTTGCCAGCCAAGTATCTTCGAAACTCTGTATCCTTATCCACTTCGTCGATCAAGGCCATCAAAACAGTTTGTTCGTGGGGATCTCTAACCTCTGTGACTGCTAGATTAAAGTGATCTAGATAGGATCTCAAAGATTCGTCCGGGCGTTGCTTAATGAGGGATAATTCGATGACATTCTTATATCTCTGAGTATGCAGTTGGAACTGATTCACGAACTGTTCACTTAATTCCCTGAAACTGGAGATCGATCGTGCTGGAAAACGATTAAACCACATTAACGCCGTATCCTCCAGAAATATCAGGAATGCCTTACACTTTACAGCCTCGGAGGTGGCAGTTGCATTCATGTACCATGAATATCTCATTAGCTGCTGGACTGGATCCTCCCTTCCTACATAACAGTTCATAGGTGCATGTTAAATTTCCTTGGGAATCGAACCTCCAAAATGTCATCCGTGAAGGGCGTATGGCTCTAGCATATACCCCAATCTCCATTCCATTGTCCGTGACTACCTACCATCATTTGTCTGATCATGGCTTCGACATCTGCATGGGTCAGGGTAGATTCAAGATCATCACTTCTTTCCTTACGGTCCCCTCCAACCTTTCTTTGACGTGCTGTTGTGAAGTCTAGGTCTTGAGCAGAACTCCCTTGCCCCCTATTGCCGCGGTCAATCACGCGACGAGCGGGAGGAATGGGTTGATTCTGAGCAGGGTCAACAATGTCTCCATTCCTAGGTGGTAGAGCGGGCTCATTTAAGTTACAGTTATTAGTTTCCTGATTAAGCGCCTCTTCTTCTCGAGAAGGAAGTGGCCAAAATCTAAGCTGCTCTACGTTCTCATCCCTTTCTAATGGGGGCCATCGCCGGTTTCTTCGAAGCTCTTTGGACAAGGATAATTGTTCTAGGGTTAAAGGATGGACTGGTAGGGGTGTCCTCTACCTTTGGAGATCATCAATACGCTTGTTCAAGGCAGTGATATTCTTCCGCAACAAGGAGATTTCTTGTCTTTGTGCTGCCAACTCATCATTTGTCGTATCGAAAATTTCAATGTTGTGAGAGAGATCTCCTTTAGTAGATGGGGGCAGAGGGGCTGAACTGGTCATCAACATCCTCTCTTATATGCAAGGAACCCGAGCCAGATCGAGTGGAAGTACCAGCATGAGCAGAACGAGCCATAATTTCCTTCCTCGATCGAGTAGTGGTCTGATTATCATTTCGGATCGTGGTCACCCTATATTGATGGCTCGTTGTACCCTCTTGGCATCGGCTCGTAGTAGTCCCCTGAAGTCGGATCGTGGTAATGCTAGTAGGGGGATGGCGGCATTGTCCTGGGATCGGGTCGTTACACCCTCAGCCACTCAAGTTATGTTGCCACCACCGGGTCGGGTCGCCCCCTCCTCACCACGATCCGGAGAGTCCATGTCAACCTGCTCTTGAATGCTATCTTTGTGAGCTTTGTTCGTAGCTTCAACGGCTTGTGAAGCTCGCGTATCCTTGGAATTCCTTCCAGCCATAATACTTTGAGTTTGTTGAGTTCTTCAAAAATCAAAACAGTGAAGATTCGGACTATATTCTTCGGACTTGTGTATCCAAACAGTAGAGCGAAAATCTGATATGCTGAGACTTCAATTCTCAGTGAAAGCACCAAAATGTTAGATCCAAAAATGGCTCTAACACCCAAATTTTCTAAATAAGCAGAAATTAATATCTAGAATTGCAAGAAAAACACAGAAAACGCACAAGATTTATTGTGATTTGCCGTTAACGAGCCTACGCCCACTTTATATCTATGATTATACGTAAGATTCAATTACAACCACTGATTTCTCTCTCAATCTCACTTTTACAATGGTGATTCACTAAATAATTTCAAGCTAAGAGTGATAAGAAATAATAGAATAGCAGCAATAGTGGAAACAACACTCCAACTGCCAAAAAAGATCCTGAAAAATGCCACGTGATAGGCTATTTATAGGTGATATTTACTGGCGGATCGTCGTCATACGTGGCACAAATCCCGAGGATTTCCGACTTATTCGTGAGTGGATGGAGAAATGGTCAAAATGGCCGTTATGGACAGATGTCAGTGTAACGACCCGGAATTTTGGGGCCAATTTAAAAAAATTTATTTTAGAAATCTTAATGGATTTTAATGATTAAAATAATTTATTTTAAATAAGAACGACTAAAAATTTATTTTAAAATGAATAAATTTAATTTAATTATAAAAGGAGTTAGAAACAGCGCTGTAGTTTGAAAATTCGAATTCGAACTTTGACTGGATGTACATGATTCATAATAAATCAGAATTGAGCGAAACAAGAAATATTTAAATCTGTTTAATAATATCTTTCTAACGAATCTAAAAAACTGAAATTTCGTTTTAAAAATCAAAAGTTATGGCCAATTCAATTTTTAGAAAGGTCGCTGTAGAATTTATATATATATTATATAGGGCCCGAAAGGTAACTTTTCACATATGAAGGAATTTCGACTCGAAACCACTTCCATTGAGTTCGGAATGACGTTTCTACATTGAAAAACAGTAGACACTTATATATTTTGAGTTTTGGGATTTATTTGTTTAAAAATGTATTTTTAATATTAAATATATTGGCCTTAAAAATAGCCATTTTGCAAACGACCTAGGTTTTCGACAAAACCACTTTTGTTGGAACCGGAATGTCATTTTATTGCTAGGTTTCAATTTTCATAATTTTTCGAGCTAATATGTGAGCGTGGCAAAGGAAAACGTGTTTTGACTGTTTCAGTCAAATTTAATCGACTTGAAAATGACCATTTTTCAAACGGTCTCAGAATTCGACGAATCTAGTCTTGTTAGAACCGTATCGTCAAACCATAACTAGAAATAATTTTTCTGTAATTTTTAGAGTCCGTATGTGGCCCCGGTAATTTGAAATGTACGTTTGAATTTAATAATTAAATGATTTTTAATGTAAATTAAAGAAAAACATATCGTAACAGCCGAGTTGGGTTACGAAACATATTCCATTGTGTCCGGGACGGGGGTTATTAGCTAGGGGCGACACTCGTTGGGTTTGAATTGGAGTTCGTATAGGTTAACGGGCTTTTTGTTTGAATTAAATAATTAAATAAATATAAATTACACTAAGAATACAGGGTATAAATACATTGTATTATACGCCGTATTTCAGAAACCCTAACATGAACCTACAGCCGCCACTCTTTGGCAACGAATGGCCGACATCCTCCAAACATGAATCAACGATTTCTCCAAATTTACTTAATTTTTTCCGAAGCTTTCAATCACAAAATTAAAGAGGACTAGGAGAGGCATATGTTCAACGGTTATGATCGGTTGTACTTGACTGAAGTGGGTGATTTTGGGATGGGAAGTGGCTGCGGTTGGAACGGAATTCGAGGAGGAGGGGCCCACCGAGTTCTTCCATATGCCAGGCGCTAGAAGGCGGGGTCGAGAGCTTCGGAGTGGTGGTGGGCGATCTGATTCCGGCGGCCTCCAGGTGTGTGCGGCGCCGGTCTCTGGTTTGGAGAGGTTGGGTTCAGTTTTACTGAGGGGTTACGGGAAGAAGGTGAAACGAAGTCAAAGACAGTGGCCATGATATTTTAATGTAACTAATTAAATTAATTATTATTTAATTATATAAACTGTAATTTCAAACGTTCATAACTCGTTCATATCAAATCAGAATTACATGAAATCAGTTGCGTTGGGTTCGCAACAGCAGGATCTACAACATGGAGTGGACTAGAGCATAAAGCGAGCTTGTTGAAAATCCAGGAAATTCAGACCTGAACAGAAAAGTGAGATTTCTATATTTTAAAGTAATTAAAATTTAATTATCTTTTGTTATTTAAATTCCATATACATATGTAAATTGATTCAGATCTGCAATGTATGATATTGTATTGGTTGATTGTTGATGATGATTTTGATGTTCATGATTGGTTAGAATATTTTTGTGTAAACAAAGATCACATCTTTGGTTAGGAATGATGATTCGATTCAGAATAACACTTTTGTTAGAATAAATGTTAGTAGAATTCAAAGGAAAAGATTAGTGTATAAAATATACTTTTGTATGTCGTTAGAACACTGGGAAATGTTAATATGTAAAATATACTTTTACATGTCATTAGAATACTTAGAGAAATGTTTATATATATAAAATGTTATTATATATGATGTTAGAATTAACAAAAAAAAATGTTTTACATATAAATGTTATTTTATGTGATCTTAGCATTAAAATTAAATTACCTTTTTAATGAATTGCGAATCATTTAGAAAGAATGAAATAGAAAGGGACATTTTTGTCAATTTAAAGAATAAATTAAAAAAATTAACATTTTGTTTACATAAAAGAATCAACCAAAATTGTCATATTTGTTTACATTAAAGAATTAAACGAAATTCTCATATTTGTTCACATTGAATAGAATTTGTTAAAAATATACATTTTTATACATTGAATAAAAATCATATTTTTGGTCAAAACTTTATTAGTGAATAAAAATCATATTTTTGTTCAAAACTTTATTAGTGAATAAAAATCATATTTTTGGTCAAAACTTTATTAGTGAAATAAAAATCACATTCTTATTAGAACTTGATTTGTGGAATAAAAATCACACCTTTATCTAAACTTGATTAATGAAATAGGATTAACATTTTTGGCATTTTAAAGGAAATAATGTTAAATATGATGAAATAGACATTTAGCTTACATTGAAAAGTTAATAACCAAAATACTCATTTTGTTTACATTAGAAGGTAATAAACAAAATTCCCATTTTTGTTTGCATTAAAAGTTTACAAACAAAATCATCATTTTGTTTGCATTAGTAGTTGAGGAACAAAATCATCATATTTGTTCACATAAAAAGGTATGAATTAGAAATGTGTATTTTTATACATTAAAGAGAATGAATTAGAAATGTGTATTTTTGTACATTAAAGAGAATGAAATAGAAATGGATATTTTTGTCCCATTAAAAAGAATAAATTAAAAGTATTCATTTTTGTTATTTAAAAATGAATAAGGCCAGAATATACATTCTTGGTCATTGAAATAAAAATATACAATTTGGTCAAAACATGATTTTTGAAATAAGAATAACATTTATGTCAAAAGAATGATTAGTGATACAATGGCATTTTGTTAAACATTCTTTTTAGGGTCATTTTATAAGAATGAACATAAAACATTCTTTTTGGTTTATAAGAGTGAAAATAAAACATTTCTTTTTTTTTGTCATTTCATAAGAATGGGATAAAAAGAAACATTTGTGTCATTTAATGAGGATTATACAAAATACATATTTTTGTCATTAAATAGGGTTTTACAAAAATACCATTTTTGTCGGTTAATTAGAACTATATTAAATTAACATTTTTTGATCAAAACATGATTAGTGAAATAAAATATTTATTTTTGTGATAAACATGTTGTTGGAATAAAATATACATTTTTGCTAGAAAATGTATATCAGAATAAAAAGTACATTTCTGTTAGAAAGTGTAAATTAAAATAAAAAGGGACATTCTTGTCATAAAAAAAATGAATTAAAAACATACATTTTTATGAAATATTATTCTCATTAAAAGAATAGGATCAAATGATTGCATTTTTATGTGATAATCATTTTTGCCATTAAATAGAGTTAAACCAAAATAAACATTTTTATGCATTAAAAAGAAGTAAACAAAATAGGCATTTTTGTATATTCAACAGAATTAGATTCTTATTGTCATTTGTCCACGATAAAAATAATTGAAATGTATGCATGTAATGTTGAAATGTTTGACGTATGAAATATATTAATGATATCCAAACTGAATGCTACACTTCCATTTACAAGCCATCCGACTTGTTTATGTGATTGGGTCGATAATTTTTACACATCGCCCAAGTGCACAAATAACTTATTATTTGATTGCTGGATGAAACCCCACACGGGTGTTGGGATGATCCTACACTAGTCACAATATTTAGTGTAGAATCCACTCTGGTTGATTATTTGGTTGTGTGATAGTTATTTATCATGATTGATGATTATATGCAAGTTATGGTTGTTGACTGAGTCACATTCCAATAAAGAATATTCTAGAAATAATATTTTAGAAAAAGAATGCATTTAAAAAAAAATATTTGATATAAACTAGTTATTAACTAGAACAAATCATTAAAATAAGATTTAATGAAGTTTCCAATTATTTGATATTTAATTCAAGTTAAATTAAATAAATTGGGATTTGGGATGGTCGTGAATAGTGTCTTAAATAACTCTGTTCTTAAAACCCATATGAAAAGAAAAATCTTTTAATTAAGATTTTTAAAGCTTTCAATTATATTTGGTAATTGAAATAAGATGAAATGTGAGTTGGGTTTATTGTGAACTGTGTTTTTTTTTTGCGACATATGTTCTTTAACTCAACTGACAGTGAAGATATATGATTTGAAATTTATAAATCTTTTAATAAGATTTAAATGAGAATTTTCCAACTGTAAAGATTTCCAATTTAATATATATTAAATTGGGGTTGAATGGAACTCGAATTAATAATAACCGAGATAAGTTTCTGTAGAAGAAGACCGATACTACAAATGGAATTTAAGAGGCTTTGCCGTTATTCCATTTTTATTATTGGTCGGATACAGAAATTTATAACGATTATATTTTGATTTGATTTCTGTGAAGATTCCATATTTTTATGGAAGATGATTGTGGGCTTACCGTGAACTATGTTTTAAATGACATTAGTTCTTTAGTCCAGTAAAGAATAAGATTTATTTCTTAAATCTAAGTAATCATTGAATAATGATTTTGACATTTAAAACCAATTGGAGTTTTAATAAATCTTTAACAGAATAAAGATAAAGGATTTATCTTTAATAGAATAATTTGAATATTTTATTTATAAGAATATTCTGAATTGGAATGTGGCATTGGATGTGCTTTTATAGTACTTGATTTTTATTATAAAAATACGCGAGTTATTCGGATAGACCGGGTTCAACCCATTCCGAATAATAACTACGGCGATGAAGAGCCGAAGATGAAGATGGTGATTGAAGACCGACGATCTTCACATCGAATGGATGTGTTGCTACTGATGCCCATGATTGGAGTAGCTACCTTGAAGGGGCTACAGTGGTTACCATCCGGACTATTGTTGATTGTTCGGATTTGGCTTTCGCTCAGACCCAGAGCATAAGTTTATAAATGGATGCGTGTCTGACATTGGATTTTGTTCCAGGCGAATTAAATTGATTGTTATTAATGTATATCTGTTTGGTGGTAGAGAATTTATTCTCTACTAAACACCCTGGTATATATTAATAGTGATTGATCGTATGGCGTGAATTGTCAATGTGGCACGCCAAGATGCAGTTGATCAAGGCTTTTGTTGAAAAGCAGGGCCTTGTGGGATGATCAAAATATAGCCTATCACGGCATAGCTTTGTGTATATCGTGACTTCGCGAGCCTCACACCCCGATATGAGTCAAAAAGGGGATACGGACCGTAGGGAGTGCACACGTTTCTTTCTAGCTAGAGTGATGTCAGGGACCTACCAGCGCTGACATTTTACTTATGTGGATGATGGATTTTGAGGCGCCTCGGATTTTTATAGGCCGTTAGTGGTCATACTATAGGTCCAAAGGGACCGGGAAACGTGTGTTCAGGCATAACCAATCCACTGCCCATAGGCGGGGACTGGCCCTACCGCATCCAAGGGTTCACTACGGGGGATCCTGAGGCATTTGCTAGAGTGTCTCGAATCGGAGATGAGCTTGCCCCTAGCCTCGACTCATGATGGAAAATCCAATTTCCAATACGACCTTGCGGTTTTGATTGTAGAACTAGTATGGCGACATGATATATGGTACCCATGCCGTCTATGATTGATACATTATGATTGAAATTGTTTTTGAAATATATACATACCCATATATATATACACACTAATATTAAATCCGTTTTATCGTATCAAGCATCTTTTGACCATTATAAGGTAAAACCCTATCCTCCGGTTTGCGTTGCATTGTGTGATAGGACTTGGGTCTTATAATGGTTTCATTTTTCTAAAAAGAATTGCGTTGTTTAACGATTTACTTTATTTTATGCACTGGCAATCCAATGGAGTAAACCCGTTCCGTGTTAGCGGCGTGGTCCTGTGATTAGCCTTATTAGTAGATAAGTTAAGATTTCTCATACCAGTCCCATGACTGACCTGTAGTTTGTTTTACTGGCAAACTCGGGTGCCCATATTTTTCCACATGGGCAGTCGAGTAGCTTTTTGCAGATATATTTACAGGATCCTGGTTTACAGCTGAAGCAGTATTCGGAAAGCTCTGTATCCATGTATTCCTTCCAGTTGTATTTTTGTATTATTTTTCCGCTGCTATTTAAATGTAATTTAAATCATTGATATTATTGTATTTCCAATGTATATTATTCATTTATACTCTGTTATATTCTTGTACTCTGATGTAATTGTTGTAATCAACAATAAAATGTTCTTCAGTTTGTGTTCTGATGTGAGTTGTTCTCAAAGCAATCCATGCTTTCCTCTATGGGGAAGTTTGGGTCGTTACAGTTGGTATCAGAGCTTTGGTTTACAGAGCTCGAGAACAAGACACATTAGAACCGAACGAAAGAATTCATCAGAGATTGGATTAGTAATATCCAATGAGAATAACTCGTTAGAGATAGGATCAGTATTATCCTAGAACGAGCGTAAAGAGTATTATTTTCTTTAAAAATAAAAACAAATTTAGTTTTGAAACTTTTATCTAAATATACATATTTGAGTATATTATATTTTAATGTGGACAATCGAGTATATAAAGATTTCGAATATACGAGAAATTAACGAATATTCGAAGTTTTAATATACTGGATAGATATAGAATCAAACCCTAGTCGCCCGGAGATGATTCTGATGGTTGATGCATCATCATCAGAGTTTATGTTCGAGGCTCGAAAGTGGGATTTCGATATATTTCCATTGACTGGTATGAGAACCAAAACTAGATAGGACACATTGTTGTGATTTGCACTCAAAACACGATTTTTGACTATATATAAAGATTATATATTTGAAAAGTTAATCGCCTAATTGATTGCTGGTTGTGATGTTTGATTATTAGTTTAACAAATTACAATATTAGAATGATAATTAATTGAAACCGATAATAAAATTTAAAGTTGAGTTGGTTAATTAAACAACTTTTAACTACGTTCCTTTTCGAGGACGAAAAGATTTTAAGTGGGGGCGACTGTAACGACCCGGAATTTTGGGGCCAATTTAAAAAATTTTATTTTAGAAATCTTAATGGATTTTAAAAATAATTTGTTTTAAATAAGAACGACTAAAAATTTATTTTAAAATGAATAAATTTAATTTAATTATAAAAGGAGTTAGAAACAGCGCTGTAGTTTGAAAATTCGAATTCGAACTTTGACTGGATGTACATGATTCATAATAAATCAGAATTGAGCGAAACAAGAAATATTTAAATCTGTTTAATAATATCTTTCTAACGAATCTGAAAAACTGAAATTTCGTTTTAAAAATCAAAAGTTATGGCCAATTCAATTTTTAGAAAGGTCGCTGTAGAATTTATATATATATTATATAGGGCCCGAAAGGCAACTTTTCACATATGAAGGAATTTCGACTCGAAACCACTTCCATTGAGTTCGGAATGACGTTTCTACATTGAAAAACAGTAGACACTTATATATTTTGAGTTTCAGGATTTATTTGTTTAAAAATGTATTTTTAATATTAAATATATTGGCCTTAAAAATATCCATTTTGCAAACGACCTACGTTTTCGACAAAACCACTTTTGTTGGAACCGGAATGTCATTTTATTGCTAGGTTTCAATTTTCATAATTTTTCGAGCTAATATGTGAGCGTGGCAAAGGAAAACGTGTTTTGACTATTTAAGTCAAATTTAATCGACTTGAAAATGACCATTTTTCAAACGGTCTCAGAATTCGACGAAACTAGTCTTGTTAGAACCATATGGTCAAACCATAACTAGAAATAATTTTTCTGTAATTTTTAGAGTCCGTATGTGGCCCCGGTAATTTGAAATGTACGTTTGAATTTAATAATTAAATGATTTTTAATGTAAATTAAATAAAAACATATCGTAACAGCCCAGTTGGGTTACGAAACATATTCCATTGTGTCCGGGACGGGGGTTATTAGCTGGGGGCGACACTCGTTGGGTTTGAATTGGAGTTCGTATAGGTTAACGGGCTTTTTGTTTGAATTAAATAAATATAAATTACACTAAGAATACAGGGTATAAATACACTGTATTATACGCCGTATTTCAGAAACCCTAACATGAACCTACAGCCGCCACTCTTTGGCAACGAATGGCCGACATCCTCCAAACATGAATCAACGATTTCTCCAAATTTACTTAATGTTTTCCGAAGCTTTCAATCACAAAATTAAAGAGGACAAGGAGAGGCATATGTTCAACGGTTATGATCGGTTTTACTTGACTGAAGTGGGTGATTTTGGGATGGGAAGTGGCTGCGGTTGGAACGGAATTCGAGGAGGAGGGGCCCACCGAGTTCTTCCATATGCCAGGCGCGAGAAGGCGGGGTCGAGAGCTTCGGAGTGGTGTTGGGCGATCTGATTCCGGCGGCCTCCAGGTGTGTGCGGCGCCGGTTTCTGGTTTGGAGAGGTTGGGTTCAGTTTTACTGAGGGGTTACGGGAAGAAGGTGAAACGAAGCCAAAGACAGTGGCCATGATATTTTAATGTAACTAATTAAATTAATTATTATTTAATTATATAAACTGTAATTTCAAACGTTCATAACTCGTTCATATCAAATCAGAATTACATGAAATCAGTTGCGTTGGGTTCGCAACAGCAGGATCTACAACATGGAGTGGACTAGAGCGTAAAGCGAGCTTGTTGAAAATCCAGGAAAATTCAGACCTGAACAGAAAAGTGAGATTTCTATATTTTAAAGTAATTAAAATTTAATTATCTTTTGTTATTTAAATTCCATATACATATGTAAATTGATTCAGATCTGCAATGTATGATATTGTATTGGTTGATTGTTGATGATGATTTTGATGTTCATGATTGGTTAGAATATTTTTGTGTAAACAAAGATCACATCTTTGGTTAGGAATGATGATTCGATTCAGAATAACACTTTTGTTAGAATAAATGTTAGTAGAATTCAAAGGAAAAGATTAGTGTATAAAATATACTTTTGTATGTCGTTAGAACACTGGGAAATGTTAATATGTAAAATATACTTTTACATGTCATTAGAATACTTAGAGAAATGTTTATATATATAAAATGTTATTATATATGATGTTAGAATTCACAAAAAAAAAAATGTTTTACATATAAATGTTATTTTATGTGATCTTAGCATTAAAATTAGAATTACCTTTTTAATGAATTGCGAATCATTTAGAAAGAATGAGATAGAAAGGGACATTTTTGTCAATTTAAAGAATAAATTAAAAAAATTAACATTTTGTTTACATAAAAGAATCAACCAAAATTGTCATATTTGTTTACATTAAAGAATTAAACGAAATTCTCATATTTGTTCACATTGAATAGAATTTGTTAAAAATATACATTTTTATACATTGAATAAAAATCATATTTTTGGTCAAAACTTTATTAGTGAATAAAAATCATATTTTTGTTCAAAACTTTATTAGTGAATAAAAATCATATTTTTGGTCAAAACTTTATTAGTGAAATAAAAATCACATTCTTATTAGAACTTGATTTGTGGAATAAAAATCACACCTTTATCAAAACTTGATTAATGAAATAAGATTAACATTTTTGGCATTTTAAAGGAAATAATGTTAAATATGATAAAATAGACATTTAGCTTACATAGAAAAGTTAATAACCAAAATACTCATTTTGTTTACATTAGAAGGTAATAAACAAAATTCCCATTTTTGTTTGCATTAAAAGTTTACAAACAAAATCATCATTTTGTTTGCATTAGTAGTTGAGGAAAAAAATCATCATATTTGTTCACATAAAAAGGTATGAATTAGAAATGTGTATTTTTATACATTAAAGAGAATGAATTGGAAATGTGTATTTTTATACATTAAAGAGAATGAAATAGAAATGGATATTTTTGTCACATTAAAAAGAATAAATTAAAAGTATTCATTTTTGTTATTTAAAAATGAATAAGGCCAGAAGATACATTCTTGGTCATTGAAATAAAAATATACAATTTGGTCAAAACATGATTTTTGAAATAAGAATAACATTTATGTCAAAAGAATGATTAGTGATACAATGGCATTTTGTTAAACATTCTTTTTAGGGTCATTTTATAAGAATGAACATAAAACATTCTTTTTGGGTCATTTTATAAGAGTGAAAATAAAACATTTCTTTTTTTTGTCATTTCATAAGAATGGGATAAAAAGAAACATTTGTGTCATTTAATGAGGATTATACAAAATACATATTTTTGTCATTAAATAGGGTTTTACAAAAATACCATTTTTGTCGGTTAATTAGAACTATATTAAATTAACATTTTTTGATCAAAACATGATTAGTGAAATAAAATATTTATTTTTGTGATAAACATGTTGTTGGAATAAAATATACATTTTTTCTAGAAAATGTATATCAGAATAAAAAGTACATTTCTGTTAGAAAGTGTAAATTAAAATAAAAAGGGACATTCTTGTCATAAAAAAATGAATTAAAAACATACATTTTTATGAAATATTATTCTCATTAAAAGAATAGGATCAAATGATTGCATTTTTATGTGATAATCATTTTGGCCATTAAATAGAGTTAAACCAAAATAAACATTTTTATGCATTAAAAAGAAGTAAACAAAATAGGCATTTTTGTATATTCAACAGAATTAGATTCTTATTGTCATTTGTCCACGATAAAAATAATTGAAATGTATGCATGTAATGTTGAAATGTTTGACGTATGAAATATATTAATGATATCCAAACTGAATGCTACACTTCCATTTACAAGCCATCCGACTTGTTTATGTGATTGGGTCGATAATTTTTACACATCGCCCAAGTGCACAAATAACTTATTATTTGATTGCTGGATGAAACCCCACACGGGTGTTGGGATGATCCTACACTAGTCCCAATATTTAGTGTAGAATCCACTCTGGTTGATTATTTGGTTGTGTGATAGTTATTTATCATGATTGATGATTATATGCAAGTTATGGTTGTTGACTGAGTCACACTCCAATAAAGAATATTCTAAAAATAATATTTTAGAAAAAGAATGCATTTAAAAAAAAAATTGATATAAACTAGTTATTAACTAGAACAAATCATTAAAATAAGATTTAATGAAGTTTCCAATTATTTGATATTTAATTCAAGTTAAATTAAATAAATTGGGATTTGGGATTGTCGTGAATAGTGTCTTAAATAACTCTGTTCTTAAAACCCATATGAAAAGAAAAATCTTTTAATTAAGATTTTTAAAGCTTTCAATTATATTTGGTAATTGAAATAAGATGAAATGTGAGTTGGGTTTATTGTGAACTGTGTCTTTTTTTTTGCGACATATGTTCTTTAACTCAACTGACAGTGAAGATATATGATTTGAAATTTATAAATCTTTTATTAAGATTTAAATGAGAATTTTCCAACAGTAAAGATTTCCAATTTAATATATATTAAATTGGGGTTGAATGGAACTCGAATTAATAATAACCGAGATAAGTTTCTGTAGAAGAAGACCGATACTACAAATGGAATTTAAGAGGCTTTGCCGTTATTCCATTTTTATTATTGGTCGGATACAGAAATTTATAACGATTATATTTTGATTTGATTTCTGTGAAGATTCCATATTTTTATGGAAGATGATTTTGGGCTTACCGTGAACTATGTTTTAAATGACATTAGTTCTTTAATCCAGTAAAGAATAAGATTTATTTCTTAAATCTAAGTAATCATTGAATAATGATTTTGACATTTAAAACCAATTGGAGTTTTAATAAATCTTTAACAGAATAAAGATAAAGGATTTATCTTTAATAGAATAATTTGAATATTTTATTTATAAGAATATTTTGAATTGGAATGTGGCGTTGGATGTGCTTTTATAGTACTTGATTTTTATTATAAAAATACGCGAGTTATTAGGAGAGACCGGGTTCAACCCATTCCGAATAATAACTACGGCGATGAAGAGCCGAAGATGAAGACGGTGATTGAAGACCGACGATCTTCACATCGAATGGATGTGTTGCTACTGATGCCCATGATTGGAGTAGCTACCTTGAAGGGGCTACAGTGGTTACCATCCGGACTATTGTTGATTGTTCGGATTTGGCTTTCGCTCGGACCCAGAGCATAAGTTTATAAATGGATGCGTGTCTGACATTGGATTTTGTTCCAGGCGAATTAAATTGATTGTTATTAATGTATATCTGTTTGGTGGTAGAGAATTTATTCTCTACTAAACACCCTGGTATATATTAATAGTGATTGATCGCATGGCGTGAATTGTCAATGTGGCACGCCAAGATGCAGTTGATCAAGGCTTTTGTTGAAAAGCAGGGCCTTGTGGGATGATCAAAATATAGCCTATCACGGCATAGCTTTGTGTATATCGTGACTTCGCGAGCCTCACACCCCGGTATGAGTCAAAAACGGGATACGGACCGTAGGGAGTGCACACGTTTCTTTCTAGCTAGAGTGATGTCAGGGACCTACCAGCGCTGACATTTTACTTATGTGGATGATGGATTTTGAGGCGCCTCGGATTTTTATAGGCCGTTAGTGGTCATACTATAGGTCCAAAGGTACCGGGAAACGTGTGTTCAGGCATAACCAATCCACTGCCCATAGGCGGGGACCGGCCCTACCGCATCCAAGGGTTCACTGCGGGGGATCCTGAGGCATTTGCTAGAGTGTCTCGAATCGGAGAGGAGCTTGCCCCTAGCCTCGACTCATGATGGAAAATCCAATTTCCAATACGACCTTGCGGTTTTGATTGTAGAACTAGTATGGCGACATGATATATGGTACCCATGCCGTCTATGATTGATACATTATGATTGAAATTATTTTTGAAATATATACATACCCATATATATACACACTAATATTAAATTCGTTTTATCGTATCAAGCATCTTTTGACCATTATAAGGTAAAACCCTATCCTCCGGTTTGCGTTGCATTGTGTGATAGGACTTGGGTCTTATAATGGTTTCATTTTTCTAAAAAGCATTGCGTTGTTTAACGATTTACTTTATTTTACGCACTGGCAATCCAATGGAGTAAACCCGTTCCGTGTTAGCGGCGTGGTCCTGTGATTAGCCTTATTAGTAGATAAGTTAAGATTTCTCATACCAGTCCCATGACTGACCTGTAGTTTGTTTCACTGGCAAACTCGGGTGCCCATATTTTTCCACACGGGCAGTCGAGTAGCTTTTTGCAGATATATTTACAGGATCCTGGTTTACAGCTGAAGCAGTATTCGGAAAGCTCTGTATCCGTGTATTCCTTCCAGTTATATTTTTGTATTATTTTTCCGCTGCTATTTAAATGTAATTTAAATCATTGATATTATTGTATTTCCAATGTATATTATTCATTTATACTCTGTTATATTCTTGTACTCTGATGTAATTGTTGTAATCAACAATAAAATGTTCTTCAGTTTGTGTTCTGATGTGAGTTGTTCTCAAAGCAATCCATGCTTTCCTCTACGGGGAAGTTTGGGTCGTTACAATCAGGAAATCCGGGCCTTTCGAGCCGTGGAAGACTAGTTCACTGCTTTCATTCTTTGGCCATGAGGAGCAGATCGTGGAGCACTAGAGTGGGTGGATCGGGTCGCTATAAGTGGTCACGATCATGGGTCGTGGTATCAGCATCACGAGCCGTTGAAGATGGGGCGATCACGATCGGGTCTCCAATGGCTTGGTGAGTGAGGCTCCATACTGTCTTTGTGTATGAGTCTTGGTGGCTTGATCCAAAAGCTAGCCAACAATAAGTAAACACAACCAATGCATATACCAATCTACTAAAACATCATCCACCACATCCATTATACTTAAATTTTGTAATGAATTTTTTGTAATCATGCAATATTGTAATGTGTATGTTACTTACTAATGCAAAAGATTAAGTTGTCTACTGATTTAGTCGACTGCCTTCTTATGCAAATATGCCCATGCCACACACCCTAATATATGCAAATGTCATAATGATAACTATAGTTCCACATGCGTGCTACAATCACCGTCCATATGCAATAATTCTACGAAACTCACCTATTTATAACATTGATGGAAATATATAAAAATGCACATACATCCACATGCATAAATTTAGTGACCTTTTCGGCCGATCTCTAAGAGATAATAATGGCTAGTGCATGTATATGCGTCCATTATCAACCACTGGCAACCATTGCGTCCATCATATACAATATGATGTATCATCATGTTTGCAATAAATCCTATCATACATAGTTCCAATCCCTAGATCTATCCTCTCCAAGAATACTAAACGGAGGAAGAACCTATATAAAGGTAAAAACTAATGATATAACATCTAAAGCTACCAATAGAACGCGAGTAAGAAACTTGGATTCCTCTAGGACTCCCAAACTACTACATTTGAAAGTTCTCCTTATGAGATTCAAATATCTTATTGATGAATTTATTAGTGTCACATAACATGATGACTAACTAGTGACTCATACTTTTCCTCTAATTCACTTAATTAAATTGTGCCTCTTATAACTTTCTAGTCATCCTAACCAAATCCACTTGAGAGCTTTACCATTTAAGCCATTTTAATTACACTAAGAATAATTTTTTCAAGTAAATCAACCATTCGCCTTTGAAAAACTTTGGCCTTTTCTTTTAACATCTTGCACACCTTTGTCCATTCCATTTATATTGTCCAACCCACTAAGGACGCACCTCTTTTTAAACTTTCTATATTTTCAAATTTTGATTTTATCCTTTCGGTTTCGATTTGAAAATACTCAATAAGAAAACTTATTACTCATAGAATTACTAATAAACTGAAAATATGTATAGTTATTTCATGAAATATCCAAAAATATGAATTTCATATTAAAACATACTAAACTTTAAAATTTTCCATTTTTAACACAATATAGATATGTGGGAAACTTAAAGTAAGCTTAAAAATTTCCTTTTTCTTTGATAAATATATTCTTCCAGTTTCCATACAAATATTTACTTTATCGGTTTTCCATCTGAAATCTTTATGTCCATTCTGCCTAAAACATTTAACCAATTTCTAAATAATTAAACTTATTTCTTAGTTGGAATTGTTGGTCGTATAAGGACCTAACATCTTTGAGTTCCATCAATATGATCTAGGTAATTAGGTATCAACTTATTTTGATAAGTTATTACTCTACAAACAGAAATTCTAGGATCCTTGTCCCATGCCCAAATCATAAAATTCTTATTGAACACCAAACTCTTACTCGTTAAACATAACTAATGGTGAATTCATTCTCATATCCTACAATAATTTCAAGGTAAAATTCCATCTTAAATCCTATTTAAGATCCTAATTTATGTGCTTTGATTTACCCTTGGTTATAACTTTTTCTTGGAGATCCCCCCAAAACACACTATAAGGTATTTCGATAGAAGCTACATACAATCGTAATGTTTCCATTTCAAGAATTCTTATACCAAAAGTCAAGAATTAATTTTAACTATACCTTGATTCCTATTCAGAGTACATAAAAAACCAAAATCATCAAACATTCACACTTAATTAAGATTTATTGCCTTAAGTTCTGATCTTTTGTAAACCAACAATTTTTGGTTGTTGAAATCTCAAACCTCTCCCATAACGGGTAATGGCTCCATGACCAAGTTGAAAAACCGTTGGATCCTTTCTCTAATATTACTAGGTAGAAATGATACTAAAGTATATATCAGTACTCTCTCTTAAAAATGGCTTCACACTTTGTGTCCATAAGAGAGAAACTTTTCTTGGTAAGGTAGGATAAGAATATTTGTGTGACACCCCATATCCTGTAACGTCCCAAATTTTTACTATGATTTAATAATTATTTTTTTGATTATTTTAATATAATAATTCGAATTCAAATATTTTGATATTTAATTAATATAAATGATGGGTTAATAATTTTAATTTTGAAATGGTTGGAATTGGTTGATTTAGCAATACTGTGCGAATTAGATAATTTAAAGTATTTAATTTAGTTTATATTCGAGTTATAATGATGAATCTATTATTTAAATGATAGTTGAATGTATTAAATTATAATCGAGCTTGTAATATCGCGGTACTTCGTAATATTACGATTTGAACTTCAACTGAATATACATAATCAGTTTTAAGTCAGAATTCCGTAAAACGAGAAACACCGGAATCTGTTATGCTATATTTTTCTAATGGAAGTGAAAAATAAAGATTTCGTGCTATAGATTTTGAGTTATGTCCAAATCAAATTTTCAAATAATTGTTATGGAATCGTTTATGAACCATAACGATATATTTAATTATAATTAAATATTGGTTTTTCGAATTTAGACAAGATCTTTGAGATGTAGCTGTAATTTAATTTATAGAACTTTTCTGTAATTTTATTTTGTAAAATAAGCAATTTTTATTTTGAAGTATTTTACACCATATATCAGCATTTTGGGACTTCAAAGAATAGGCTAACTTGTCTATATTATTATATGTTTGTGATCGTGACACCATGCTGCATGCGACGGTATTTTTATTTTTGGTCGATAGTTGTCCGTACATTAACAAAGTTTTAAGGAATGGGTGCCGGAATCATTTAAACCTAAATAAATGTATATATATACCCATTCCAAATTCCCTTTACCACGCCATATCTCAGTTTGGCAGACTGTCCCATCACCCTAATATATATAATCACCTACAGTACCCTATGCTTAAGTATAACCCTACCAAACCATTCAAAGTTATGTACTCCATTCTTTTCTTAGCTGCTAAGCATTTGCACTTGTATATTTTATTTGTTTATTTTTCTATTTTCTTACCCATTAAGTCTTCTAGTCTATGAAGTAAATCCATATATCTTGTCCTAGTATAGACTCTTATGTGCACCCTATGTTTGCCGCCATCCCTTAGAGAGTGAGTTTGTTCATACTTTTTATGGTAGTGTGAACAAGACACCGGTTTTCATTGGTGGAAGTCAGGGTGTGTATGGGTCCCCCTTATTCCCACCAATGAAAAGCAGTGTTTTGTTCACACTACCAAAAAGTAGTATGAACAAGCTCACATTGCATCCCATGCGACCAAAATAAAAAAATAAATTTAAATACTTTTTTTTAGTTTCCTTAGCAGCTAAGATATGCCTTTCCATTCAGTTATCAACCAAAGTTTATACATATGATATAGGAAAGCTCATGGCTACCCTAGGCTACCCCATACCCTTTTACTTAGCAGTTAAGTAACCGTGTGTATAAATAACATGCATTGTCCTTAGTTTTCTCCTTTGAGAATTCTAAGTCGAGTTGTGTTCATGGCGTTCAGACTTCAATAGTAAATCAACCTATCCACAAATAATAATAATAATTCAAAACAAGTACATATATGGATTCTTATATATATATATATACATGCACACTTCATAGCGTTGATAACCTCGTACCAACTTCTGGAAGTCAAAGAAACTATACAAGCAGCATCTACGAGGCAATGCGATGAATGTAGGACCTACGAGTGTGAAGATAAAGTGTCTAGAAGACGTTGGGCTTTGTGCGTGTGCAAGAGGCTCGCAAGGAAAGAAAGAAAACTATCATGACCTGGATCCGCTATACATCGTGATGCAATGAAGAAGGGATGGGGTTGTAACTTCTATTTATCGGCTATGGACATTTGGTTCTTGCGTGGTGAAATACTGGAGCAGAAAGAGATGAAAATGAGATTTTACGTGTATAGCAAGGATTGGTGTACTGGAGGAGATGGCACTTATGGTGGGGGAGTTCGCTGGGTTCGAGCAGGGTAACAAACTGACGGTGGTGTGGATATGGGAGCAGATAATGGAGTGTTTTTTAAGGGATAGGACGCAACACTCAAATGTTTCGGAAATATAACGTAGATGGAGGATTGGTTTCATGAAGAATGAGGCATGCAAGTTTAGCCATGGCATGATGTAAAATGGAGCAGTGAATATGATTATGGTATGGGAAGGCTGATAGGAGAAATGGTACAATTCTTTTGATTTTAAATGAGTGGAAGGAGTTACCTTGGAAGGTGTACGTGAGGTTAAAAGCTAGAAATGGCGGATTTTATTTCCTGGAGTTGAAATATTAGAAGAGGAGCAGATGCATTATTTAAATTAGAGGAAAAAGAAGTAGCGGCCCTAATGGGTTTTAAACGTGAGTTGAAAGGGAGATGGGCCGTATTAATTAAAACGCTAAGGCCCAACCAAATATTTTATTTAGTTTAAAACTAAAGAAAATAGTGTATTGACTTAAAAATTCATATCTTGCTCATACCATATTCAAATTAAAAAAAAGGATCCGTTAGGATCGTGGAATCACAGGCTACGTACTAGGGCTGACCTGGAGCGTTTTGTAGTTCATTACAAATTATGGTAGAATTAAACGAATGATTGGTTTAAACGACCATTAATCATTATTCAACGATTAACAACCAATGTGAGTAAACTCACTAACTCTACCCAGTTTTAAAATTTTATAAACATTATTTAATATTGATAAAAATGATTGAATGATGTGTGTGATGGTTGTTTGGATGAATTGGTTAAAATAATACGTATGGTTATTTATACAAATCGTTAGTTAAATATGGATTATATTTATTATTTATTTCATACAAATATGAAATAAATGTTGATTAACATCTGTGGGTGCGGGGATATAGGTTGGAGGAGTCCAACTGGATTACTCAACAATTATATTGTTGTTTTTCATATATTGTATTATATGATATGGCGAATAATCTTTGGTTGATTATTTTGTGTTTGGGGTGTTTTTAAAACAATATTGGCCTGAATTAACTGGTAATAAATACAGTAAAATATATTCGAATATATTGAAAAAGAAATTATGGTTTTAAACAAAATAATCCATTTAAATAGAAATGGAAATTTTGATTAGCTAGAATATAATAACTTGTTTTTGATTATACAAAAACAAGTAATTTGATTTATAAATGATATTTATAAATGAAGCAAATGATTATTATTAAATTATTTTAAAAATGTGAATCAAAGAAAAGAATTTATTTAAATAAGAAAATGGAAATTGTTTAGAAAGAAAACGATGAAATTATTTCGTTATTCGAAATGGGAGTAGAATTAAAACAAATCAATAAGGAGTTGTAAATTTTAATTCAACAATGTCAAATGTTACTAAAATGATTTGTTCTTATAAATTATATAATATATAATTCAGTAGTTGACAAGATAGTTAATATTTGCTTTAAAACAAATAATTAGTAATTAAAAAGGTAATCGAGATAATATTATAAACTTGATATTTATTTAATAGGAAGTTGAATTCTAAATGGAGTATATGAAGTGAAATACGAATATGAATTTATAAAAGAACTAGATAGATGGAATTTTAGACTGAAATGGTATTTATTATTTAATCAAGATTTGATTAAATAAAATGAGTCCATATTTCTGTAAATAAATAATATTAACATTTTACAGTGAATAACGATTTAAAATAAAACATTTTGCAGATTCAAAATGGAGTTAAGGAAATTAGAAACTGACTAAAGACTAGTCCAGTTGAACAGCTTTCTGGGTATTGATCTGTTGTTGGTTTCAGCCTTCCGGGTTAATACTTAGGGAATTGTTCTCTTACTAGTTTACGGTTAAGGACTAATGGATGTTGAAGATAGTGATCAGTGGATAAGAGACAGAAATGTTTTCTAAAGATAACATATATTTTCGAAATATGAGAAATAAGGAGTTGTGAATATATGGAAACGTTTTTCTAAGAAATCATGAAAGGACAAATGAGTTGAAGGAATATTTGAGTAAAGATATTGAAAGGAAACTGGGAAATGAATAATTTAATGATAATTAAATTAATGGGGATCAGTGTTGATTGATGATTGATCAGAAAGATTTCCATTTGGAAATACCACCGATGTTTGTAAACATGTTTTCCTTTGATAGTCAAATCACCGATTATCAAAGTTTTTAACCATTTCCGTTGTCAATACAGAGAGATCGGGATCAAATTTATTATCTGAAAACCACTCCGTATGGGCATTATCGTTTCGAATCAAATAGATCAAAGACAATTAAAGAAGGTGTTTATACAAGGGTTATTCTGGCGATCCTAAGTAGAAATTGCTTAAGATGGATTTACAGAATAATTCTTTCGTGTTGTCCAGTCCCTGGACAACTTGAATGGATGAATGTATGACAGATTATATGTAGTAGACCGCGTAAGTTGATCATTTCAAACGTATTTACATTGGCAGCGGAGGAATTCTTTTCTCTTAGTTTATACCCATAGTAATTTTAGGGAAATCAATTTTTGATTTGACGGGTATAGCGATGTGACATTCAACATAATTAAAGGAGTGATCTGTTAAAAGATACGTTAGGATCTGAAACCTCATCAACTGGGAAATGACAGAAACTGGGCAGACAATTTGGCTAATTGGGTCGCACCTAAGTATGGTATATTTTCACCATCTAGAGAATATTCATGTTTGTTACTTATTTTTATTTCTGTATCTCTGTGGAATGGTTATGTTGGTATACCAACCGTAAAGTGACAATATATTTGGAACATTCAAGCAAAATGAATAGCCGGGCATGTGTGGCCGAGTTACTAGATGTTCTTGTTGAGCTCCAGTTTACTGCTTCTAGAGTACACTAATCGGAAGTTGATTCCAAATCTTGTCATAGTTGGAAATCCGTTACCCAATAAGAGCCTATGGTTTTTGATTGTATATTATATATGTAGAACGTGAGATGAAAGCATTCTGCCGGATTGTTATTTACTTGATTTAAACACGATTAATATAATATCAGAATAGTATTGATGTTTAAAATGTTTTGGGTTATCACAAGGTAAAAACCATCTGTTTTTATATTTGGATCGGTCTTATGACTATCATTTCTTTGAAATGGATTTTTAAAAGTTAAACCAAGTGATTAGAGTTTAATCACACTAGTCGCTTGACTGACCCAGAGTTTATTTTGTTTTATTTTCCCTAAACACTTGGGTGCCCAATTTTGTATGGGCAATCAAGTAGTCGGGATTTTCAGATATACTGGGAGGAGCTTGGAGCAGGAGGCTTCAACTTTATTTATATATAGATTATATTTCCGCTTTGAGGTTATGAGCTATTGGTATGTATATACAGTTAGAGTTTTATATTTCAGAAGTTGTTATATAATATATTTATTCGCTATGCTATGAGATTCGTGTTACTCTGATTGTTTTATGTTGTGATCTTCTTCTTCTTCTATTCTAATTTTCTTTCTATTTCTTTCCCTCTAACTTTTTTTTTAATAGTTTGGTATTTCCGATGCTTGAATGGACGACATGGTGTGTTGTGTCGATTTTCAGGGTCGAAAATCCGTGGTCGTTACAGTGGTATCAGAGATGAAGGTTAAGTAATTACCTTGGCTCTGTGGCATAACTCAGTAGAGATGGGGTTAGTAATATCCTAAATCGAGTTTGAGTGTATATATATGAGCTCGTATTTGTAAATTGATATAAATACCATTTTATAAGTGTTAATTGGTTTGTCGAGTAGTTTATGAATTCTGGTCAATACTCGAATGCAAACTGTGTCGATAGGTATTTCTAAAACTCTCGAACAAAGTAATTCGACATAATATTGTTTTAAAAGCTGGGTAAATGAAATAATTTTACATGAAATATATTTTGATGTAAAAGAAGTGTATATATTGAAATTATTATAATATATATTGGATATTTTGATTTGTTAATATAATCGAATCAGATTACAATCGAGATGGTTATAAATAATCAATTAGAATTCGTTTAAGTGTAATATTTAAAATCAGATAGATTAAATATGGATTTAAACTAAAATTGGAAATTAAAACTTTGGGAACTTGGAAAAAGGTTTGAAAATGAATTTTGGATTGAATATAAGGAATTTTTAAGAACCTGGGTGATTTGAAAATGTTTTTCAATATTGTAAAAGGTATTTTGAATTGATTCCAAAATGGAAGTGTTATGGAACGAGTTTTGAAGTGATATAGTATTGAACTCACTTCGATCACTGGAAAATAATTATGATCATGACTGCAGCATTATTAGTGTTCATTTTCGAGTTTCTAAGTGACGAATTACTACCAAAGATTTTGTTTTGAATTGTTTTGAGGAAATAAGGTATTCAGAAATTCAATGATTTGAATTAGTATTATTATATGTAAATATATAACATTTCAAAATGATTTGAAGTAAAATCCAAGAATTTGAAATTTAAATTTAACATGTGAAGTTAAATAGATTGTAATGGTAAAGGTGAATAAATAAGTTAGAATTTAACTTAAACTAAGTTAAAATAAAATTTGGATTGGGTTAGAGATAATGTGGAATGAGATTTGACTGTTGAGTAAGAACTTGGGATTTGAATTGGAACTCGAGTTTGAGATGGATTTTGTTTTTGGGTATAAGAGAATGATTGGACAAGAGGATAAATAGATTGGAAATTAATTGGAATTGCATGGATATATGCTGATTGGGTGGTGAATAAAAGAGATATAGTTGAAAGCCCGATAAAAAGGTACGAGATTGTATTTTAATTGAGTATGAGATTTTTATGGGCCTGCTGCCAAGCCACTTGGCTATTTGATTTTATTTAGATTGGAGAAGGCATAGAAAGGCGATTTGTAGTTGTAACGATTGAGTTGTGCAAAGGAGACACTGGCAAAAAATTTCAGAAATTCAAAGTGTTAGAAATTTTTCAGAATTTTTAAAAAATTTCATTAGTAGAATTAAATTAATATTTTGATTGATATTAATTGGTTCAGTTGAAACTGAACGCAAAAGGATAAAACAAATTATTTTTAACCTGGTTAATAAAGATTTGTGGCATTTTTCCTACTATAGTAATTTCGGGGACGAAATTCTATTAAAGAAGGAATGTAACGTCCCAGATATTTACTGTGATTTAATAATTAATTTATTTGATTATTTTAATATAATGGGGTGAATTAAAATATTTGAATATTTAATTAATATAAATAATGGATTAATAATTTTAATTCCGAAATGGTCGAAATTAGTTGATTTAGCGATACTGTGCGAATAGGATAATTTAAAGAAATCAATTTAGTTTATATTCGAGTTATAATGACGAATATATTATTTAAATGACAGGTGAACGTATTAATTATAATATAAATTATAATTGAGCTCATAATGTTGCAGTAGTTTGTAATATTACGATTTGAACTTCATATGAATATACAGAATCTGTTTTAAGTCGGAATTCTGTAAAACAATGAACGCTGGAATCTGTCAAGCTATATTTTTCTAATGGAAATGAATAATTAAGATTTTGTTTTATAGATTGTGAATTATGTCCAACTCAAATTTTCAAATAATCGCTATGGAATCATTTATGAACCATAATGATATATTTAGTTACAATTAAATATTGGTTTTGAATTTGGACAGGATCTTTGAGACATAACTACAATTTAATTTATAGAGTTTTTCTGTAATTTTTATTTCGGAAAATAAGCACTTTTTATTTTGAAGTATTTTACACCCTATATCAGCATTTGGGACTTCACGGAATAAGCTAACTTGTCTATATTATTATATTTTTGTGATCGTGATACCCTTTTGTACATGATGATATTTTAAGTTTTGGTCGATAGTTGTCCAAACGTTAACAAAGTTTTAAGGAACGGGTGCCAAAATCATCTAAACCAAAATAAATGTATATATACCCATTTCAAATGCCCTCAACCACGCCATATCTTAGTTTAGCAGACCTACCCATCACCGTAATATATCTAATCACCCACCTTACTCTATGCCTAAATATAACCCTTCCAAACCATTCAAAGTTATGTACCCCTTTCTTTTCTTAGTTTTTAAGTGTTTGCACTTATATATTTTTTATGTTTATATTTTACTTTTCTTATCCGTTAAGTCTTCTAGTCTATGAAGTAAACCCATATAGCTTGTCCTTGTGGAGAAGCTTACATGGCCCCTATGTTTGCAGCCATCCCATGCGAGAAGAAGAAAAAAATAAATTTAAATACTTGTTTCTAGTTTCCTTAGCAGCTAAGATATGCCTTTCCATTCAGTGATCAGCCAAAGTACATACATATGCTATAGGAAAGCTCATCGCTACCCTAGGCTCCCCATACCCTTTTACTTAGTAGTTAAATAACCTTGTGCATGAATAACAAGCACTGTCCTTAGATTTCTCCTTTGAGAATTCTAAGTCGAGCTATGTTCATGGCGTTCAACTTCAATAGTAAATCAACCTATCCACAAATAATAATAAGTTATCCAAAACAAGTATATATGTGGATTCTTATACATACATACATACATATATATATACACACACACACACATAGACACACACTTCATGGCGTTGATAACCTTGAACCAACTTCTAGAAGTCAAAGAAACTATTCACGCAGCTTCTACAGGGCGACGCGATGAACATAGGACCTACGAGAGTGACGAGTAAATGTGCAGAAGACGTTGGGCTTTGTGCGTGTGCAAGAGTGTAACGACCCGAACTTCCCCGTAAAGGAAAGCCTGGATTGTAATGAGAACACGAAAATCAGAACACAAACAGAAGAACATTTCATTATTTAAACGACAATTTACATCATAGTACAAGAATACACAGAGTATGAATAAATATTAGACATCAAAAAAAAATCAGAGATTACAAATTACAATGCTGCGGAAAATAATATAAAATCACAACTGAAAGAGATACACGAATACAGAGCATTCCAAATATCCTTCCAAGTGTAAACCAGCATCCTGTGAATATAAATCTACAAAACCAAAATCACTAGCTACCCATGTGGAAAATAGGAGCACCCAGAGTTTAGGTTAAAACAATAAACTCTAGGTCAGTCATGTGACTGGTATGAGATCTAAAACAGTTATTTAGCTCTTTACTTGAAAATCAGATATATCAAGGACCACACCGTATAACACGGAACGGGTTTCCTCCTAAGAATACCAGTGCAAATAACAAAACAGCGCAATGCTTTTTGGAAAAATGAAGTTATTATTAGACTCAGGTCCCATCACACAATGCAACGAAAGCCAGAGGATAGAGTTTTTACCTTATAATAGCCAAACATGCTTGGTACGTTTAAAACAAATCAGTTGATACTATTATAAGTGTAAAGTGTATGAAAACATAGTCAAATATAAATGTATCAATCATAGACGGCATAGTGCCCCATACCACTATGTCGCCATACTAGGCTCTACAATCAGAACTGAAATGTCATGCATTGGAAATTGTTTTTCCGTCAAGAATCGAGGCTAGGGATGGCTCCTCACCGATTCGAGACACTCTAGCAAATGTCACGAGATTCGGGCGTTGTCGAACCCTTGGATCTTCAGGGCCGGTCCACACATAGCGGATTAGTTATACCTGAACACACATTTCCTGGTCCTATAGGACCTATCCATCGACTCCGTAAAGACCGTTATATCGGAGGCGCCTCGCATTCCAACAACCACACAGTTAAAAATAATATAAATGTTTGGGCATAAAAAACCCTGGCACCACCCATAGCTAGAAAGAAACGTCGTGCACTCCATGTAGTCACAATCCCCTTTTTGACTCATACCGAGGTGTGAGGCTCGTGAATTAATGCTATACACAAAGCTATGCCACACAGGCCATGCTTTGATCATCAACAACAAGACTCTGCATTTAACAGAAACCTTGATCATTTGCCACTTATGCATGCCACACAGGAAATTCACTCCGTGCGACTAATGTCTATTGATATATAACCTCTGAGCTCGTACGTATCAGAGAAGGGCGTTAAGCAAGATAATAAATTCTCCACCGCCAAACATATAAATATTTAATAGAAATCAATCAACACAGAATAAATTCCATTGTCAGACACACAGTCCAGTTACAAGTTCGTTCTAGGTCTGAATGAAACCGGAGGCACCTTATTCCTTGTCCCATATGTCCAATACAAGAGAGAGGTCCTTGCATATTCGTCGATCACTATGTACGTCTGGATGACCACCACTTATTACCTTGTCTTGGGTGTACTACATAATCAAGACATCAATATTCATCCAAATGATGTGAAGACCTACGGTCTTCAATCACCGTCTTCATCATCGACTTATCATCGAATCGGTTATTAAGAATGGGTATAAACCCGACCTTTCCGAATAACCCACGTATATAATAAATAAGTGTTGCACAAACACAACATACGCCTCATTCCAATTCAAAATATTCTTTTATTCAAATATTCACATCATTAGGGAATAGGTTCCCATTAATTTTAGCAAAGATAAGTTCTTTTAAATTTATTCTTTAATCTTCCTTTAGATATCAAAACATATCAAGGTTTTCCAAACTAGTCGGGATTAGCGAACCACACTGAGGTAATCATTTATTTTATTTCCCAATCCCAACCTATTCATCCCATGGACCAAACCGGTAATACTCCATATCTAACACCACGGTGTTATCGGTAAAAATTAATTACCATTTCACGTTCAAATATAATTAAATATTTAACTATCGCTTGGAGCAAAACTGGTGATACTCCATTCTCGATCATTTCATCAGTCTCTAACCGTAAATTAGCAAGAGAACAATTCCCTAAATATTAATCCTGAAGGCCAAAACCAACATCAGATCAATACCCAGGAAACCATTCGACTTAGCTAATCTCCAGTTAGTTTCTACTTTTCTTAACTCCATTGGCTTTATGAACAATATTATTAAAGATACAATTCACGACAAACCCAAAATCCAGTTCAATTCAATTCCAATTAAATATTAATTAATTGGTAAACTTCAATAAATCTTACTAAAAAGATTAATCTTTTCTCAACTGGGTTTAAGAACAGTGTTAATGAAGACACCGTACATGACAAACACAAAATCCCATTTGATATTAAATACAAAGCTCTGAATAGAAAATATATCGGCTTATATTCAATATCAAATTCTGAAATCAACAAATATCGTATTGGAATAATGATACATATATCTTCCAAATTCCTCCACAATGTTCGTATAATCACGGAATCTAATATCGAAATATCCCGAAGATATATTCGATTCAAATCTATTCCAATTAGTATATTGGAAATTCTGGTTATTTTTAAAACCATTTCAAATCCAATTTATTTATTTTAAAATATTGGATTATAATTCTTGTTCATAACTAGTTCATTGCGGTAAAAACATATTTTTATCTTTTCAAATATGGAATTTTTCATCCCAATTCTTTCCAAATCATTTTTTATGATTTTACACCAATTATTAATATTTTTAATAATTTTATCAAGGTCCGTATAGTCGATTTCCATAAACGGTCATCGAACTGCACTTACAGCGACCTTTTCCAAATTTGATTTGGACATAATTGCAATTCCAACCATCAGATTTCAAATCTCTCATATTCATTGGAAAGCTCTTTTCGATACGAACCCAATGGTCCCGGTTTAAGGAGAATCCGACGGTCTAATCTCCCTACCATCAATTCGAAGTCAATGGTTGAAATTTGCGAACTACCGCTACGCGGCGCGTTCTATTCAGGCCATTTATTATATATAATATATACACTTACTATATATTTCGTCGAGTTCCATTTAAAACGTATTTTATAAATCGTTTAAATTCATTTTTAAAAACGATTTCAACTTCATATTCAATTTTAAATCAAAATTGAATATTCCATATCATTAATGTTTAAATGATAATCTTTTCAAATATTATATTTTGACATCATTTCCTTTTCGATATTCATTATAAAAATGAATCAAATCGATATAAATATCGTTCGTGTCTAAATGAAGCATATCTAATCAACAAGGATTCAAATATTTTAATATTTCCATGTTCATCCAAAATCGGACATCAAAATCAGATTTTGATCTTTTACTGAGTATTATTTTATAATATTTGTTTTTTCATTTTATTCAACACATGAATATATTTTATTCAACACATGAAAACAATTTATTCTATTCGTTATTTTATTTTATTTTATTCAACACATGAATATATTTTATTTTATTCATTATTTTATTTTATTCAACACATGAATATATTTTATTCTATTCGTTATTTTATTTTATTCAACACAAGAATTTATTTTATTCAACACATGAATATTTTTTATTAAACACATGAATATATTATTTTATACAACACATGAATATTTTTAATTCTTTTCTGAATATTATATTAAAATATTCGTTATTTTCCAAACTGGAATGAGACCCAATTAATTACCATATAATGTTATTTATGTTGATTCTATACAACACATGTATATAATAGCAATGGCAAACAATCATCCATCATCCAAAGTGCATCACACAACTGCATAAGCGTTAAATATAACTAATTAACGCTTATGCAATCTGTCAACCCATCGATTGACAAACAACTAAAAAATTGGGATTAATGTACGTAAATTATCAACCGAATACACGTGTGGGGTTTCAATCAACAAACACATATTTTATTTGTGCAGTTGGGCGATGTGTAAAATTTATCGTCCTAATCCATATCAGTAAAAGGGGTGTATATAAAAAAATCGTCTGATTTGTAAATGAATATTTATTTTCATTTCAGTAAATATTTTATTTCATTCATTTATACAATGAAAATGATATTTTTATTGTTCTAACACCTTATTCAATACATGAATATTTTATTTAACACATGAATATATTTTATACAGTCCATTTCACATCACAATCAATTCAAACAAGTCGTCCATGGTCTGTGGACGAGGGTGTCGGGTGCTGCTAAGCACCATCTGCAACCTAGTATATATTTTAACTAGAAAATAAAATAAAAGTGAGGAGTCCTCACCTTTGGGATCCACTCCACCATTTTAATTTCTGAATTTCAGAACAGTTGTGATTTTGCCCGAAACTCCAATGCTATCTTTTTCACGTTGTTCATATTAAAAATCACATTTTAAAATGACGATCTTTATGAATAAAAATCACATTTTTTAACATCGCTCTATATAATTAACAATCACATTTTTATTCTTATACTATTCGTATAAAAATCACCTTTTTATCTTCGCTTCATGTATATAAAAATCTAATCTTTGCTAAGTAAAATCATATTTTTAACCCGCTACTTCATATATAAAAACCATATTTTTCTAAACATACAAATTATATTTTTCTAATCATACAATTTATATTTTTCTAATTAAAAATTATATCTTTTACACCATAAAAATCTTGTCTTTTACATCGTAAAAATATAATCTTTAACTTCATAACGATATAAACTTTAAATTCATAAAAATATAAACTTTAAATGTAAATCTAAATTTTTAAATAATGCTTACATATAAAAAAGAAGAAATAAAAATAAAAATGAAAGGGCTTACTGTTTTGACCGGAGCAGAGAATGCAGGTGATGGCGCAGGCGGTCGGGGGAGTCGTGGTGTCGGTCCGAGGGGGTGAGGGTTCGGCAAGGTGGAGGGGCGGTGGCGCTGGGGCCCACGGTGGCGACTTTCGTTGCGGTATAGGGTTTGGAAGAGGAGAGAGTGGGGTCGATGAAAGGGGTGCTGGCCAGACGGAACAGCGGTGGGTGGTGGTTGGCGACGAAGGCGGGTAGGCGATGGGGCTTGGCGACAGTCGTCTGCCATTTCAGAAAGGGCGATCGGGAATTTGATTTGAGAAAGTAACGGGGGGTTATGTGAAAAGGAGGAGTACTATATATATAATATTAATATATTATTATTATTTTCCATTTAAGTGGACTTTCCATTCGAACTCTAAATGACACCCAACGATTGTCATCCCTAGCTAGTTGTCCTCATTTTGAACACAATGGGTTATGTTTCATAAGCCAAATCTATCATTTCAGTCCGTTTTTCTTTAAATTACAACATTAATGTTTATATATTGAATTAAAACATACTTTTTAATTTATCGAGGCCACACACGACTCTAAAAATTCCAGAAAAATAAATCTGGCTATGTATTGACGATACGGTCCCAACAAAACTAATTTCATCGAAGTTGGAGATCGTTTGAAAAGTGGCCATTTTCTGGTCGATCCAATTTGATTGAAACTGACAAAACACGTTTTCTTTTGCCACGCTTACATATTGACTTCAGAAATTATGGAAATTGGAATCTAGCCATAACTTGACATCCCAGATCCAACATAAGTGGTTTCATCGAAAAAGGAGGTCGTTTGCAAAATGGCTATTTTTAAGGGCTATATTTCCATAGCGACTATTCTGAATTTTCATCTGGACATAACTTTTTATTCCCGCTACGAAATTTGGATTTTTCAGGTCCGTTGGAAAGATATTTTCGAACAGATTCAAATATTTCTCGTTTTGCTAAAATCCGGTTTATTTTGAATATTATACATTCATTTGAAATTTGAAATTGAATTTTCAAACTAACGCACCATTTCTAATTCGTTTTATAATTAAAATAAATATTTATATTCTAATTTCGATTTAAATAAATATTTACATTTTAATTCTATTTAAAGTAAATTTCTAGTGTTCATTATTTAAAATTAATCATTTTAAATATTAAAAATTGAATAAAATTGCCAAAATAAAAATTTTAAATTGGTTTTGATTTTCCAGGTTGTAACAATCTCCCCCACTTAAAATCTTTCCGTCCACGAAAAGGAACGGAGCTGAAAGTTGTTTTACTAATCAACTCAACTTTCAGTTTGGCTTTCATTCTTCAACTTTTCAGTTTCTAAGAAATTTCAAATTTTCCAAAAATTTGGCTAACACCCTAAATTTTCGAAATAATTCGCCATAACCTCCTTTGTATGGGGAGCACCGGGAAAACCCCTAAACTGCCACACAGGCCCTCTCATCTTAAAAAAAATAAAAAGCCAATCGACTCATAAAATCGTCCAACCCCAATAAATATGTAAACATGTACCTATTTGTCGTGTATACAATTTTATTCCTCTTCTCTAGCCTCCTTGCTATGTCCTGTTCACACATATATATGTACATGCATGCAATTTTTCCAAATAATTTGCAATTTAGTTCAAATTTGACTAAATTGGCTAAATTTAACTTTCATTCACATGTAGGTTTAACAATTCGATTAGTCAAACTAATAATCAAACAACACAACCAGCAATCAATTAGTTGGTTAACGTTTCAAACACATAACTTTAATAAATATTCAAAAATCATATTATTGATGCCATTTCACAATAATAAACCCTATCTAGCTTTGGTTCTAACGTCAGTCAATTGGAAATATATAGACATCCCACTTTCAAAACTCGAACATAAATGCTGATGATAACCGATTAATAACCAGGATCGTATCCGGGCGACTATAGTGTGATTCTCCATCTAGTATATTAAAACTTCGAATATACTTTTGAAAGGCGTATATGCAAAATCTTTATATACTCGATTGTCTAAATTCAATATAAAATAAATATTCAAATATGTATTACAAGGTTTAAATTTTCAAAACAAAATTTGTTTTTAATTTTATCTTAAAAATATACTCTTCACACTCGTTCTAGGATAATATTGATCCCATCTCTAACGAGTCATTCTCATTGGATATTACTAATCCAATCTCTATTGAACTCTTTCATTTGGTTCTAATATGCCTTGTTCTCGAGCTCTGTAAACCAAAGTTCTGATACCACGCTGTAACGAACCAAACATCCTCGTAAAGGAAACCCTGGATTGTAATGAGAACACGACAAATCAGAACACAAACAGAAGTACATTTCAGTGCTTATAAAACAATTTACATCATAGTACAAGAATATACAGAGCATGAATAAATATTATACATAAGAAAGAATATCAGAGATTACAAATTACAATGCAGCGGAAAATAATACAAAACAAAACTGAAAGAGATATAGGGATATAGAGCTTTACGAATATCGTTCCAGCTGTAAACCAGGATCCTATGATTATAAATCTCCAAAACCAATACTACTAGCCGCCCGTGTGGAAAATAGGGGAACCCAGAGTTTAGGTTAAAATAATAAACTCCAGGTCAGTCATGTGACTGGTGTGAGAACTAAAACAGTTATTTAACTCTTTATTTTAAAATTAGATATATCAAGGGACCACGCCGTATAACACGGAACGGGTTTCCTCCCAAGAATACCAGTGTATATAACAAAACAGCGCAATTCTTTTTGGAAAAATGAAGCTATTATAAGACTCAGGTCCCATTACACAATGCAACACAAGCCGGAGGATAGAGTTTTTACCTTATAGTAGCCAAACATGCTTGGTACGTTTAAAACAAATCATTTGATACTATTATAAGTGTAAAGTGTATGAAAACAACTTCAAATATAAATGTGTCAATCATAGACGACATAGTGCCTCATACCACTATGTCGCCATACTTGGCTCTAAATCAAAATCGAAATGTAACGTATTGGAAATTGGTTTTTCATCATGAGTCGAGGCCAGGGATGGATCCTCATCAATTCGAGACACTCTAGCAAATGTCTCATGATTTGGACGCTGGCAAACCCTTGGATCTTCAGGGCTGGTCTACACATAGTGGATTAGTTATACCTGAACACACGTTTCCCGGTCCTATCGGACCTATCCATCGGCTTCGTAGAGACCAATATATCCAAGGCGCCTCGCATTCCAACAAACACACAAGTAAAAGTAATGTAAATGTCAAGGCGTGAAAAACCCTGACACCACCATAGCTCGTGCACTCCCTACAGTCATGATCCCGATTTTGACTCATCCCGAGGTGTGAGGCTCGCAAATTAATGTTATACACAAAGCTATGCCACACAGGCCGTGATTTGATCATCAACCACAAGACTCTTCTTTTCAATAGAAGCCTTGATCATTTGCCACTTAGGCATGCCACACAGTCAATTCACTCCATGCGACTGATGTCTACTGATATATAACCTCTGAGCTCGTACGTATTAGAGAAGGGTGTTAAGCAAGAGAATAAATTCTCCACCGCCAAAAAGATATATATTTAATAGAAATCAATCTACACAGAATAAAGTCCAATGTCAGACACACGGTCCATTTACAAGTTCATTCTAGGCTTGAACGAAACCGGAGGCACCTTATTCCTCGTCCATTATGTCCAATACAGGAGAGAGGTTCTCGCATATCTGTCGATCTCCACGTACGTCTGGATGACCACCGCTTATCACCTTGTCTTGGGTGTACAGCACAATTAAGACATCAGTAATCATCCAAATGATGTGAACACCTCCGGCCTTCAACCACCATCTTCATCGTCGACTTATCGTCGAATCGGTTATTCAGAATGGGTATAAGCCCGGCCTTTCCGAATAACCCGCATATATAATAAACAAGTGTTACACAAACACAACATATGCCTCATTGCAATTTAGAATATTCATTTATTCAAATATTCACTTCATTAGGGAATAGGTTCCCATTAATTTTATCAAAGATAAATTCTTTTAAATTTAGTTTTTAATCTTCCTTTGGATATCAAAACATATCAAGGTTTTCCAAACTAGTCGGGATTAGCGAACCACACCGAAGTAATCATTTATTTTATTTCCCAATCCCAGCCTATTCATCCCATGAAGCAAAATTGGTAATACTCCATATCTAACACCACGTTCTTATCGGTAAAAATTAATTATCATTTCACGTTCAAATCTAATTAAAGATTTAACTATCGCTTGGAGAAAAACTGGTGATACTCCATTCTCGATCATTTCATCAGTCTTTAACCGTAAATTAGTAAGAGAACAATTCCCTAAGTATTAATCCTGAAGGCCGAAACCAACATTAGATCACTACCCAGGAAACCATTCGACTTAGCTAATCTCCAGTTAGTTTATACTTTGCTTAAATCCATTGGGTTTAAGAACAGTATTATTAAAGAGACCATTCATGACAAACCCAAAATCCAATTCAATTCAATTCAATTCCAATTAAATATTAATAAATTGGTAAACTTCATTAAATCTAAATAAAAAGATTTAATCTTTTCTCAACTGGGTTTAAGAATAGTGTTAGTGAAGACACCGTTCACGACAAACCCAAAATCCCATTTGATATTAAATACAAGACTCTGAATAGAAAATATACCGGCTTATATTCAATATCAAATTCATAAATCAACAAATATCGTATTGGAATAACGATATATATATATATATATATATATCTTCCGAATTCCTCCATATTGTTCGTATAATCATGGAATCCAATATTGAAATATCCCGAAGATAATTTCGATTCAAATACATTCCAATTTGTATATTGGAAATTCTGGTTATTTTTAAAATCATTTCAAATCCATTTTATTTATTTTAATATATTGGATTATAATTCTAGTTCATAACTAGTTCATTTCGAGAAAAACATACTTTTAATTTTTCAAATATGGAATTTTTCATCCTAATTATTTCCAAATCATTTATTATGATTTTCACTAATTATTAATATTTTTAATAATTTTATCAAGGCCCGTACAGTCAATTTCCATAAACGGTCATCGAACTGCACTTACAGCGACCTTATCCATGTTTTATTTGGACATAATTCCAAATCCATTCAACATATTTCAAATCTCTCATACTCATTGGAAAGCTCTTTTCGATACGAACCCAACGGTCCTGGTTTTAGGAGAATCCGACGGTCGGATCTCTCGTAACGTTAATTCAAAGTCAATGGTCGAAATTCGTAAACTGCCGCTTTGTGGCGCGTTGTATTCAGACCATTTATTATATATAATATATATATGTTATATATTTCGTCGATTTCCATTTAAAATGTATTTTATAAATCATTTTAAATTCGTTTTTAAAAAGGATTTCAACTTCGTATTCAATTTTAAACGAAAATTGAATATTCCATATCATTAATATTTAAATGATAATCTTTTCAAATATTAAATTTTGACATCATTTCCTTTTCGATATTCATTGCAAATAATGAATCAAATCGATATGAATATCGTTCTTGCCTAAGTGACGCATATCTAATCAACACGGCTTCAAATATTTTAATATTTTCGTGTCCATCCAAAATCGGACATCAAAATAAGATTTTTGATCTTTTACTGAATATTATTTTATAATGTTTGTTATTATATTTTATTCCACACATGAATATATTTTATTCAACCCATGAATGTATTTTATTCTATTTGTTATTTTATTTTATTCAACACATGAATATATTTTATTCTATTCGTTATTTTATTTTATTCAACACATGAATATATTTTATTCAACACATGAATATATTATTTTATTCAACACATGATTATTTTTAATCCTTTTCTGAATATTATTTTAAAATATTCGTTATTTTTCAAATTGGAATGAGACCCATTCAGTTACCATATAATGTTATTTATATGAATTCTATACAATACATGTATGTAATAGCAATGGCAAAGAATCATCCATCATCCAAAGTGCATCACACAACCGCATAAGCATTAAATATCAATAATTAACGCTTATGTAATCTGTCAACCCATCGATTGAGATACAACCAAACAATTGGGATTAGTGTACGTCAATTATCATCCCAATACCCGTGTGGAGTTTCAATCAACAAACACATATTTTATTTGTACAGTTGGGCAATGTGTAAAATTTATCGTTTCAATCCATATCAGTAAAATGGGTGTACATAAACAAATTGCCTGATTTTAAATAAATATTTATTTTCATTTCAGTAAATATTTTATTTCATTCATTCATACAATAAAAATGATATTTTTATTGTTCTAACACCTTATTCAACACATGAATATTTTATTCAACACATGAATGTTCATTTTATTCAAACATCAATATATTTTATACAGTCCATTTCACATCACAATCAATTCAGTCAATTCAAACAAGTCGTCCATGCATCCAAGTATATATTTTAACTAGAAAATAAAATAAAAGTGAGGAGTTCTCACCTTTGGGATCCACTCCACCAGTTTTATTTCTGAATTTCAGAACAGTTTGGATTTTGCCCGAAACTCCACTGCAATCTTTTTCACGCTGTTCGTATTAAAAATCACATTTTTAAATGACGATCTTTATGAATAAAAATCACATTTTTTAACATTGCTCTATATAATTAACAATCATAGTTTTATTCTTATACCGTTCGTATAAAAATCACCTTTTTATCTTCGCTTTATGTATATACAAATCTAATCTTTGCTAAGTAAAGATGATATTTTTAACCCGCTACTTCATATATAAAAACCATATTTTTCTAATCATGAAAATTATATTTTCTAATCATACAAATTATATTTTTCTAATTAAAATCCATTTCTTTTACATCATAAAAATCTCATCTTTTATATCATAAAAATATAATCTTTAACTTCATAACGATATGAACTTTAAATTCATAAAAATATAAACTTTAAATTCATAAAAATATAATCTTTAAATGTAAATCTAAATTTTTAAATAATGCTTACATATAAAGAAGAAGAAATATAAATGAAAACAAAAGGGCTTACTTTTTTGGTCGGATCAGAGAATGCATGTGATGGCATAGGGGTTCGGGGGAGTCGTGGTGTCGGTCAGAGGAGGTGGGGGTTTGGCCAGGCGGAGGGGCGGTGGCACTGGGGCCCACAGTAGCGATTTTCGTTGCGGTCTAGAGTTTGGAGGAGGAGAGAGAGAATCGAGAGGTCGGGTCAATTAAGGGGGCACTGGCCAGAGGGAACGACGGTGGTTGGGCGATGGGGCTTGGCGATAGCCGTCCGCCATTTCAGAAAGGGGGGTCGGGAATTTGATTTGAGAAAGTAACAAGGGGTTATGTGAAAAGGAGTAGTATTATATATATAATATTAATATATTATTATTTCAGGAAAATTGGCACAAGGAAAAACTTAAACAAAAGTTTAGTGAGATGGACAAGAAGTTTGAATTTTAGGCACAAGGACACTTTGTAGTGTATAGACCCCTGAATTCCACTTTATACTAAAAAGTGTCCTTGTGGCTAAATTCCAAACTTCTTGTCCTTGAAACTAAATTTTTCTCTCATTTTTTCCTTTTCCCTAAAAACCTCTTATTATTTTCCATTTAAGTTGACTTTCCATTCAAACTCTAAATGACACCTAACGACTGTCGTCCCTAGCTAATTACCCTCATTCTAAACAATATAGGATATGTTTCATAAGCCAATTCTATCATTTTAGTCCTTTTTTTTTTAAATTACAATGTAAATCTTTATATATTGAATTTAAACGTACTTTTTAATTTATCGGGGCCACATACGGAATCTAAAAATTCCAGAAAAATAAATCTGGCTATGTTTTGATGATACGGTCCTAACAGAACGAATTTCGTCAAATTTGGAGACTGTTTGAAAAATGGCCATTTTCTGGTCGTTCCAATTTGACTGAGATTGACAAAACACGTTTTCTTTGGCCATGCTCACATATTAACTTCAAAAATTATGAAAATTGGAAGCTAGCCATAACGTGACATGAGACGACCCGAACTTCCCCGTGAAGGAAAGCACGGATAGAATTGAGGACAAGACAAAATAGAACGTATACAGGAGAACATTTCATTGTTATTACAACAATTCCATCAGATACAAGAATATACGGAGTATAAATGAATAAATTACATACAATAAATATCAGAGATTACAATAAATTACATAGCAGCGGAAAGATATACAAAACACAACTGAAAGAGATACACGGATACAGAGCTTTCCGAGCATCGTTCCAGCTGTTAATCAGGACCCTGTGAATATAAATCTGCAAAACCAAAACTACTAGCTGCCCGTGCGGAAAATAGGGGCACCCAGAGTTTAGGTTAAAACAATAAACTCTAGGTCAGTTATGTGACTGGTGTGAGAACTAAAACAGTTATTTAAAACTTTACTTTATAGATAGTAATTCAAGGGACCACGCCGTAAAACACGGAACGGGTTTCCTCCCAAGAATACCAGTGCATAAAACAAACGGCGCAATGCTAAATAAAGAAAAATGAAGCTGTTATAAGACCCAGGTCCCATCACACAATGCAACGCAAGCCGGAGGATAGGCTTTTTACCTTATAACAGCCAAAGCATGCTTGATACGTTTAAAACACATTATTTGATACTATTAAAAGTGTATAGTGTCAAAACAATTTCAATCATAAATATCAATCATAGGCGGCATGAATGACCCATACCACTATGTCGCCATACTAGGTTCTACAAATAAAACCGCAATATCACGTATTGGAAATTGGATTTCCGTCATGAGCCGAGGCAAGGGGCAAGCTCCTCTCCGCGTTCGAGACACTCTAGCAATGCCTCAGGACCGCACACAGCAATCCCTGGATCCTCCAAGGCCGGTCCTCTCTTACTTTTGAGGATTGGCAATTCCTGAACACACGTTTCCCGGTCCTTACAGACCTATATCCGAGGCGCCTCGTATCCAACAACCACACAGGTGAAAAGTATATAAATGTCAGGGCTGGTAGGTCACTGACACCACCCTAGCTAGAAAGAAACGTCGTGCACTCCTTGGGTCCGTATCCCGTTTTTGACTCATACCGAGGTGTGAGGCTCGCGAATTCACGTTATACACAAAGCTATGCCACACAGGCCGTGCTTTGATCATCAACCACAAGACTTTGCTTTTCAACAGAAGCCTTGATCAATTGCCACTTACGCGTGCCACACTGGCAATTCACTCCATGCGACTGGTGTCCATCGATATACAACCTCTGAGCTCGTACGTCTCAGAGAAGGGCGTTAAGCAAGAGAATAAATTCTCCGCCGCCAAATAGATGTATATTTGATAGAGATCAATAAACACAGAATAAAATCCAATGTCAGACACACAATCCATTTACAAGTTCGTTCTGGGTCTGAACGAAACCGGAGGCACTTTCCTCGCATATCCATCCATCTCCAAGTACGTCTGGACGATCACCAACTGTTTCCCTCATCCTGGGTGTACAGCCCAATCAAGATCATCAGTAATCACCCAAACGATGTGAAGACTTCCGGTCTTCAACCACCGTCTTCATCTTCGACATCTCGTCGAATCGGTTATTCAGAATGGGTATAGACTCGGCCTTTCTGAATAACCCACGTATATAATAAACAAATGTTACACAAACACAATGAACGCCTCATTCCAATTCAGAATATTCTTTTATTCACAAAATCACATTCTTAGGGAAATGTTCCCATTAATTTTATCCAAGATAAATTCTTCTAAATTTATTCTTTAATCTTCCTTTGGATATCATTTCAAACCATATTATGGTTTTCCAAACTAGTCGGGATTAGCGAACCACACCGAAGTAATTATTTATTTTATTTCCCAATCCCAACCTATATATCCCATGGAGCAAAACTGGTGATACTCCATTCCTAACACCACGGTGTTATCGGTAAAATTAATTACCATTTCACGTTCAAATCTAATTAAAGATTTAACTATCGCTTTGGAGCAAAACTGATGATACTCCACTCTCGATCACTTTTCAGATTTGATAATTTAAATTATCAATTCACATTTCAATCTAATTAAAGATTCATTAAAACTCCACTTAGTTTTAATCTTTTCAAAAATCAATATCCTGTCCTTAATTGGGTTAAAGAACCAGTGTCATTTAAAACACGATCCACGATAAACCCAAATCACATTTGATATTAAATACAAGGCTCTGAATAGAAAATATATCGGCTTATATTCAATATCAAATTCTGAAACCAACAAATATCGTATTGGAAATAACGATATAAAATATATCTTTCAAATCCCCATAACAATATTTGTGTAGTCCCGAAATCCAACATCGAAATATCCCGAAGATAATTTCGATTCAACTCCAGTCCAATCCACGAATTGGGAACATTGATTATTTTTAAAATAACTTTCAAATTCAATTTATTTATTTCAAAAATAAATTGATTTTAATTCTAGTTCAAAACCAGCTCATTTCGATAAAAAACTATTTTTATCTTTTCAAATATGGAGTTTTTCATCCCAGTTCTTTCCAATTCACATATTATGATTTTACACAAATTATTGATATTTTAATAATTTTATCAAGGCCCGTACAGTCGATTTCCATCAACGGCCATCGAACTGCACTTACAACGACCTTTTCAAAACTTGATTTGGACATAATTCCAAATCCAACCGTTAGATTTCAAATTTCTAATATTCATTGGAAAGCTCTTTTCGATACGAACCCAACGGTTCCGGTTTTAGGAGAATCCGACGGTCGGATCTCCCGTAACGTCGATTCGAAGTCAATGGTCGAAATTCACGAACTGCCGCAGCGCGGCGCGTTCTATTCAGGCCATTATATATATATAATATATATATATATATATATATTATATACATTTCGTCGATTTCCTTTTAAAACGTATTTTATAAATCGTTTTAACTTCGTTTTCAAAACCATTTCAACTCTATATTCAATTTCAAATCAAAATTGGATATTTCATATCAATACTATGTAAATGGTAATATTTTCAAAATGTTATATTTTGAAATCACTTCTTTTCTATATTCATTATATAAACGAATATAATCGATATAAACATCGTTCGCGTCAAAATAGCGCAACTCTAATCCACACGGCTTTATATATTTCAACAACTTCTATTCAATTCAACACTTGAACCTATATTTCTTTCAACACACGACTAATCTCAACACATGAGTACTGTCAACACATCACTATTTTTGTTATGTAAAATATTTTATAAAATTATGGTATCTATCGTTTGATTTCAATTAGACTCCACCGTGAAGTAGTTCTAATTTTAAATATGATAAAGATGTGAATTTTATTATTAAAATATTTTACTCAACACAATAATATTTTCAACACATGAATTTTCCTTTATAATATTCATTATTTTCCCGATTGGAATGAGGCCCAATCAATCACCATATAATGTTAATTATATGGATTCCATACAACACATGTATATAATAGCAACGATCAACAATCAACCATCATCCAAGGTGCACTACACTGTATAAGCATCAAATATGGATATCTAACGCTTATAACAGCCTGTCAATCAATCGATCGACATATTTAATCAATCAGGATGAGTGAACTTCAAATTTCATCCCAACACCCATGTGGGGTTTCAAACAATCAAACACAGATTTTAGTTGTGCAGTTGGGCGATGTGTAAAATTTATCGACCCAATCAATATCAGTCAAATCAGTGTATATAGACAAATCGGCCGATTTGTTTATAAATATTTATTTATTCACTTTCACGTTAAAAATTATATTTTAACGATAATATATTTTATTTTAACACATGAATTTCTATTCATTTCATTTACACAATAAAAGTGATATTTTTATTTTTCTAACATATTTTAGAAAATTTCGGCGGCATAACGGCACGATACTAGAAACGGGACAAGGCCTAGCCTTATCCCCGGTCTAGTGAAGGCCCACGCCATTCACACATCAATCAAATTCATTCAATTCACCAAATAATTCAATCAAATAATCTAACTAATTTGCAATCAAACAAACAAGTCCATGGTCTGTGGACGATTGTGTCGGGTGCTACTAAACACCGTCTGCATCCTAGTATATATATATAACTTAGAAAAAGAAATTGAAAGGTGAGAAATTCTCACCGACTAGCTATCAAACTTCACGACACTTCATTTATAGAAATCTTCATCGTTATCACACCTTTGTCATCTTCGTTGCCCGTAGCCACTACATATATAAAAATCACATTTTTACTTCGCTATTCAATATGAAAAAAAAACCAATTTTTACTTCGCTATTCAATATATATAAAAATCATATTTTTACTTCGATGTTCAATATATAAAAATCATATTTTTACTTCGATGTTCAATATATAAAAATCATATTTTTATATCGTTATCATCTATATAAAGATCCCGCCTTTTCAACTATAAAGATTTCTCCTTTTCAAATATAAAGACTTCATCTTTTCAAAAATATAGATTTCATCATTATAAAAATCACCACTTTATTTCAACGTATATAAAATAAAAATCAGATTTTTATTTCGCTACATATACAAAGATGATATTTTTATATTCTCTATCTCATAAAGATTACATTTTTATAGTTCCTACTATGTAAAAGTCATATTTTTAACCCACTACATATGTAAAAATCTCACCTTTCTCCATTTAAAAATATCGTCTTTCTTCTTTTAAAAATCTAATCTTTTCTATTTTAAAAAATCACGACTTTTCTATTTTAATAATCATGTCTTTTCTATTTTAATTCATAAAATAAAAATCGAATTTTTATTCCTTAAACAACTATATAAAAATCACTGATTAATTACATATTAAAAATAAAATAGAAGGGGGCTTACAGTGTTTTGCAGAGGAGGGGGACTGCGCGGTTGGAGTGGTGGTCGGCGTCGAAGGTCGGGGTTAGGGTTTCAGGGGCGGGGGCGGCGGGTTGTGGCGTGGAGGGGCTCGGGGTGTATGGTTTTCGAAGGGGGAGAGGAAGTGGAGGGGAGGAGAAGAAGAGGCGGAGGTGCAGGCGGTGGGGGAGGCGATCGGTGGAGGGTGGAGGTCTGGGCGGCGCAGTTTGATAAGAAGAGGAGGAGAAGGAGGAAGGGCGCGAGGTGGAGAAGAGGAGGAGAGGGGAGTCCTGGTGGACGGCGCCAGGGCGCGGCGGCCCTGGTGGCAGCGGAGGCGGCGGCCTGGCCCCCCCGTCGTTCGCTTTCTCCCTTTTTTTTTATTTTTTTTATTTTTAAATCGAACGGGTTGACTTCTGAATGGATGATGGTGAGGGAGATATTAATATATATATATTTTATTATTTTACTTTTCAAAAAGCAACTTTTATTTTCGACCTCAAAACGAGGCCCACCGCCTGTCGTCCATAGCGTATTACCCCCATTCCGAACACAATGGGATATGTATCGTAAGCTGATTCGGTCGTTTCGATCAGTTTCCGTTGAATTTACATTTAAATCATTATATTGAATTTCAAACGTACATTTCAAATTACCGGGGTCACATACTAACTCTAAAAATTCCCGAAAATATTTTCTAGCTTCGTATTGACGATACGATCCTAACAAAACTAGTTTCGTCGAATTCTGAGACCGTTGGAAAAATGGCCATTTTCCAGTCGATTAAAATCAACTGAAACTGGTCAACCGCGTTTTCCTTTTCCACGCTCACATATTGATTCGAAAAATTATGAAATTTTGAATCTAGAAATTATTTGACATCACGGACCCAACAAAAGTGGTTTCGTCGAAATCCGAGGTCGTTTGCAAAATATCTATTTGTAAGGGCCTGAATTCCATAGCGACTATTCAGAATTTTCAACTGGACATATTTTTTTATTCCCGTTATGAAATTTTGATTTTTCGGATTCGTTGGAAAGATATTCTAAAATAGATCCTAATGTTTTGGTTTCACTAAAATCCGGATTGTTTTGCACCCGGTACATTCAATTGAAGTTTGAAATCGAATTATCGAACTACCGCGCCATTTTCAGTTCTATTTATAATTATATATAATTATTTATATTCTAACGACGACGTATATAATATATACGTTCTATTTATATTCAAAATAAATTTCTCGTCGATATTATTTAAAATAATTCATTTTAAATATTCAAAATTCGCTAAAATTGCCAAAATAAAAATTTTAAACTGGCTCAGAATTTCCGGGTTATTCCAATCTCCCCCACTTAAAACTTTTCGTCCCCGAAAAGGAACAAAGTCGAAAGTGGTTTGATTAATCAACTCTACGTTCGATCTGGCTTCCATTCTCCAACTTTTCAGTTTCTGAGAATTTTCAAATTCTTCAAAAATTTGGCTAACACCCTAAATTTTCGGAAAATTTCGCCATAACCTCCCCTACACCGGGAGCCACGGGAAAATCCCGAAATTGCCATATAGGCCTTCTGATCTCAAAAAGAAAAATAAAAAGCCAAGCGGCTAGCCAATAGGCTCATAAAATCATCATCACCCAAACGAAACAGTAAATTATGTAGTAAACATGTACCTATTTGTCGGGCAAACAAATTTTATTCTTCGGCTCTAGCCTCCTTGCTATGACCTGTTCCATGTAAGTACATGTATATGCAAGCAAATGTGACCAATTTTCAATACAATTCAATATTTGGTTCAATTAGGCATAATGGTTCAAAATTATCAAACAATTAAACAAACAACACAAACATCAATCAATTAGTGAATTAGAGTTTCAAATTCATAATTTTGATACATATATACAAAAAATCATGTTTTTGATGCCAATTCACAACAATGTGTTCTAGCTATATTGGTTTTGGTTCTCACACCAGTCTAATGGAAATATATAGAAAATCACACCTTCGTCACTCGAAAATAAATGCTGGTGATGGTATACTTCATCATCAGGACCATGTCCGGGCGACTAGAGTGCGACTCTATATCTATCTAATATATTAAAACTCCGAATATACGTTCATGACGCGTATATGCAAAACCTTTATATACTAGATTGTCCACATTCAAAATAAATAAATATTCAAGTACGTATAAAATGGTTTAAATTTTCAAAACAAAATTGTTTTCATTTGAAAAATATACTCTTCACACTCTTTCTAGGATACTACTGATCCTATCTCTAACGAGTCATTCTAATTGGATATTACTAATCCAATATCTGATGAATTCTTTCGTATGGTTCTAATGTGTCTTGTTCTCGAGCTCTGTGAACCAAAGCTCTGATACCAAACTGAGACGACCCGAACTTCCCCGTGAAGGAAAGCACGGATAGAATTGAGGACAAGACAAAATAGAACGTATACAGGAGAACATTTCATTGTTATTACAACAATTCCATCAGATACAAGAATATACGGAGTATAAATGAATAAATTACATACAATAAATATCAGAGATTACAATAAATTACATAGCAGCGGAAAGATATACAAAACACAACTGAAAGAGATACACGGATACAGAGCTTTCCGAGCATCGTTCCAGCTGTTAATCAGGACCCTGTGAATATAAATCTGCAAAATCAAAACTACTAGCTGCCCGTGCGGAAAATAGGGGCACCCAGAGTTTAGGTTAAAACAATAAACTCCAGGTCAGTCATGTGACTGGTGTGAGAACTAAAACAGTTATTTAAAACTTTACTTTATAGATAGTAATTCAAGGGACCACGCCGTAAAACACGGAACGGGTTTCCTCCCAAGAATACCAGTGCATAAAACAAACGGCGCAATGCTAAATAAAGAAAAATGAAGCTGTTATAAGACCCAGGTCCCATCACACAATGCAACGCAAGCCGGAGGATAGGCTTTTTACCTTATAACAGCCAAAGCATGCTTGATACGTTTAAAACACATTATTTGATACTATTAAAAGTGTATAGTGTCAAAACAATTTCAATCATAAATATCAATCATAGGCGGCATGAATGACCCATACCACTATGTCGCCATACTAGGTTCTACAAATAAAACCGCAATATCACGTATTGGAAATTGGATTTCCGTCATGAGCCGAGGCAAGGGGCAAGCTCCTCTCCGCGTTCGAGACACTCTAGCAATGCCTCAGGACCGCACACAGCAATCCCTGGATCCTCCAAGGCCAGTCCTCTCTTACTTTTGAGGATTGGCAATTCCTGAACACACGTTTCCCGGTCCTTACAGACCTATATCCGAGGCGCCTCGTATCCAACAACCACACAGGTGAAAAGTATATAAATGTCAGGGCTGGTAGGTCACTGACACCACCATAGCTAGAAAGAAACGTCGTGCACTCCTTGGGACCGTATCCCGTTTTTGACTCATACCGAGGTGTGAGGCTCGCGAATTCACGTTATACACAAAGCTATGCCACACAGGCCGTGCTTTGATCATCAACCACAAGACTTTGCTTTTCAACAGAAGCCTTGATCAATTGCCACTTACGCGTGCCACACTGGCAATTCACTCCTTGCGACTGGTGTCCATCGATATACAACCTCTGAGCTCGTACGTCTCAGAGAAGGGCGTTAAGCAAGAGAATAAATTCTCCGCCGCCAAACAGATGTATATTTGATAGAGATCAATCAACACAGAATAAAATCCAATGTCAGACACACAATCCATTTACAAGTTTGTTCTGGGTCTGAACGAAACCGGAGGCACTTTCCTCGCATATCCGTCCATCTCCAAGTACGTCTGGACGATCACCAACTGTTTCCCTCATCCTAGGTGTACAGCCCAATCAAGATCATCAGTAATCACCCAAACGATGTGAAGACTTCCGGTCTTCAACCACCGTCTTCATCTTCGACATCTCGTCGAATCGGTTATTCAGAATGGGTATAGACTCGGCCTTTCTGAATAACCCACGTATATAATAAACAAATGTTACACAAACACAATGAACGCCTCATTCCAATTCAGAATATTCTTTTATTCACAAAATCACATTCTTAGGGAAATGTTCCCATTAATTTTATCCAAGATAAATTCTTCTAAATTTATTCTTTAATCTTCCTTTGGATATCATTTCAAACCATATTATGGTTTTCGAAACTAGTCGGGATTAGCGAACCACACCGAAGTAATTATTTATTTTATTTCCCAATCCCAACCTATATATCCCATGGAGCAAAACTGGTGATACTCCATTCCTAACACCACGGTGTTATCGGTAAAATTAATTACCATTTCACGTTCAAATCTAATTAAAGATTTAACTATCGCTTTGGAGCAAAACTGATGATACTCCACTCTCGATCACTTTTCAGATTTGATAATTTAAATTATCAATTCACATTTCAATCTAATTAAAGATTCATTAAAACTCCACTTAGTTTTAATCTTTTCAAAAATCAATATCCTGTCCTTAATTGGGTTAAAGAACCAGTGTCATTTAAAACACGATCCACGATAAACCCAAATCACATTTGATATTAAATACAAGGCTCTGAATAGAAAATATATCGGCTTATATTCAATATCAAATTCTGAAACCAACAAATATCGTATTGGAAATAACGATATAAAATATATCTTTCAAATCCCCATAACAATATTTGTGTAGTCCCGAAATCCAACATCGAAATATCCCGAAGATAATTTCGATTCAACTCCAGTCCAATCCACGAATTGGGAACATTGATTATTTTTAAAATCACTTTCAAATTCAATTTATTTATTTCAAAAATAAATTGATTTTAATTCTAGTTCAAAACTAGCTCATTTCGATAAAAATCTATTTTTATCTTTTCAAATATGGAGTTTTTCATCCCAGTTCTTTCCAATTCACATATTATGATTTTACACAAATTATTGATATTTTAATAATTTTATCAAGGCCCGTACAGTCGATTTCCATAAACGGCCATCGAACTGCACTTACAACGACCTTTTCAAAACTTGATTTGGACATAATTACAAATCCAACCGTTAGATTTCAAATTTCTGATATTCATTGGAAAGCTCTTTTCGATACGAACCCAACGGTTCCGGTTTTAGGAGAATCCGACGGTCGGATCTCCCGTAACGTCGATTCAAAGTCAATGGTCGAAATTCACGAACTGCCGCAGCGCGGCGCGTTCTATTCAGGCCATTATATATATAATATATATATATATATATATATATATATATTATATACATTTCGTCGATTTCCTTTTAAAACGTATTTTATAAATCGTTTTTAACTTCGTTTTCAAAACCATTTCAACTCTATATTCAATTTCAAATCAAAATTGGATATTTCATATCATTACTATATAAATGGTAATATTTTCAAAATGTTATATTTTGAAATCACTTCTTTTCTATATTCATTATATAAACGAATATAATCGATATAAACATCGTTCGCGTCAAAATAGCGCAACTCTAATCCACACGGCTTTATATATTTCAACAACTTCTATTCAATTCAACACTTGAACCTATATTTCTTTCAACACACGACTAATCTCAACACATGAGTACTGTCAACACATCACTATTTTTTTTATGTAAAATATTTTATAAAATTATGGTATCTATCGTTTGATTTCAATTAGACTCCACCGTGAAGTAGTTCTAATTTTAAATATGATAAAGATGTGAATTTTATTATTAAAATATTTTACTCAACACAATAATATTTTCAACACATGAATTTTCCTTTATAATATTCATTATTTTCCCGATTGGAATGAGGCCCAATCAATCACCATATAATGTTAATTATATGGATTCCATACAACACATGTATATAATAGCAACGATCAACAATAAACCATCATCCAAGGTGCACTACACTGTATAAGCATCAAATATGGATATCTAACGCTTATAACAGCCTGTCAATCAATCGATCGACATATTTAATCAATCAGGATGAGTGAACTTCAAATTTCATCCCAAGACCCGTGTGGGGTTTCAAACAATCAAACACAGATTTTAGTTGTGCAGTTGGGCGATGTGTAAAATTTATCGACCCAATCAATATCAGTCAAATCAGTGTATATAGACAAATCGGCCGATTTGTTTATAAATATTTATTTATTCACTTTCACGTTAAAAATTATATTTTAATGATAATATATTTTATTTTAACACATGAATTTCTATTCATTTCATTTACACAATAAAAGTGATATTTTTATTTTTCTAACATATTTTAGAAAATTTCGGCGGCATAACGGCACGATACTAGAAACGGGACAAGGCCTAGCCTTATCCCCGGTCTAGTGAAGGCCCACGCCATTCACACATCAATCAAATCCATTCAATTCACCAAATAATTCAATCAAATAATCTAACTAATTTGCAATCAAACAAACAAGTCCATGGTCTGTGGACGATTGTGTCGGGTGCTACTAAACACCGTCTGCATCCTAGTATATATATATATAACTTAGAAAAAGAAATTGAAAGGTGAGAAATTCTCACCGACTAGCTATCCAACTTCACGACACTTCATTTATAGAAATCTTCATCGTTATCACATCTTTGTCATCTTCGTTGCCCGTAGCCACTACATATATAAAAATCACATTTTTACTTCGCTATTCAATATGAAAAAAAAACCCAATTTTTACTTCGCTATTCAATATATATAAAAATCATATTTTTACTTCGATGTTCAATATATAAAAATCATATTTTTACTTCGATGTTCAATATATAAAAATCATATTTTTATATCGTTATCATCTATATAAAGATCCCGCCTTTTCAACTATAAAGATTTCTCCTTTTCAAATATAAAGACTTCATCTTTTCAAAAATATAGATTTCATCATTATAAAAATCACCACTTTATTTCAACGTATATAAAATAAAAATAAGATTTTTATTTCGCTACATATACAAAGATGATATTTTTATATTCTCTATCTCATAAAGATTACATTTTTATAGTTCCTACTATGTAAAAGTCATATTTTTAACCCACTACATATGTAAAAATCTCACCTTTCTCCATTTAAAAATATCGTCTTTCTTCTTTTAAAAATCTAATCTTTTCTATTTTAAAAAATCACGTCTTTTCTGTTTTAATAATCACGTCTTTTCTATTTTAATTCATAAAATAAAAATCGAATTTTTATTCCTTAAACAACTATATAAAAATCACTGATTAATTACATATTAAAAATAAAATAGAAGGGGGCTTACAGTGTTTTGCAGAGGAGGGGGACTGCGCGGTTGGAGTGGTGGTCGGGGTTAGGGTTTCAGGGGCGGCGGCGGCACGGTTGTGGCGTGGAGGGGCTCGGGGTGTATGGTTTTCGAAGGGGGAGAGGAAGTGGAGGGGAGGAGAAGAAGAGGCGGAGGTGCAGGCGGTGGGGGAGGCGATCGGTGGAGGGTGGAGGTCTGGGCGGCGCGGTTTGATAAGAAGAGGAGGAGAAGGAGGAAGGGCGCGAGGTGGAGAAGAGGAGGAGAGGGGAGTCCTGGTGGACGGCGCCAGGGCGCGGCGGCCCTGGTGGCAGCGGAGGCGGCGGCCTGGCCCCCCCGTCGTTCGCTTTCTCCCTTTTTTTTATTTTTTTTATTTTTAAATCGAACGGGTTGACTTCTGAATGGATGATGGTGAGGGAGATATTAATATATATATATATATTTTATTATTTTACTTTTCAAAAAGCAACTTTTATTTTCGACCTCAAAACGAGGCCCACCGCCTGTCGTCCATAGCGTATTACCCCCATTCCGAACACAATGGGATATGTATCGTAAGCTGATTCGGTCGTTTCGATCAGTTTCCGTTGAATTTACATTTAAATCATTATATTGAATTTCAAACGTACATTTCAAATTACCGGGGTCACATACTAACTCTAAAAATTCTCGAAAATATTTTCTAGCTTCGTATTGACGATACGATCCTAACAAAACTAGTTTCGTCGAATTCTGAGACCGTTGGAAAAATGGCCATTTTCCAGTCGATTAAAATCAACTGAAACTGGTCAACCGCGTTTTCCTTTTCCACGCTCACATATTGATTCGAAAAATTATGAAATTTTGAATCTAGCAATTATTTGACATCACGGACCCAACAAAAGTGGTTTCGTCGAAATCCGAGGTCGTTTGCAAAATGTCTATTTGTAAGGGCCTGAATTCCATAGCGACTATTCAGAATTTTCAACTGGACATATTTTTTTATTCCCGTTATGAAATTTTGATTTTTCGGATTCGTTGGAAAGATATTCTAAAATAGATCCTAATGTTTTTGGTTTCACTAAAATCCGGATTGTTTTGCACCCGGTACATTCAATTGAAGTTTGAAATCGAATTATCGAACTACCGCGCCATTTTCAATTCTATTTATAATTATATATAATTATTTATATTCTAACGACGACGTATATAATATATACGTTCTATTTATATTCAAAATAAATTTCTCGTCGATATTATTTAAAATAATTCATTTTAAATATTCAAAATTCGCTAAAATTGCCAAAATAAAAATTTTAAACTGGCTCAGAATTTCCGGGTTATTACATGACATCCCGAATCCAATAAAAGTGGTTTCGTCGAAAACGAAGGTCATTTGCAAAATGGCTATTTTTAAGGGTTATATTTCCAGAGCGACTATTCTGAATTTTCAACTGGATATAACTTTTTATTCCCGCTATGAAATCTGGATTTTTCAGATCTGTAGGAAGGATATTTTCGAACAGATTGAAATATTTTCGGTTTCGCTAAAAATCCGGTTTATTTTAAATCCTATACATTCATTTGAAATTTGAAATCGAATTTTCAAACTAACGCGCCATTTCCAATTCCTTTTATAATTAAAATAAATATTTATATTCTAATTTCGATTCAAATAAATATATACATTTTAATTCTATTCAAAATAAACTTCTAGTCGTTATTATTTAAAAAAATAACTTTAAATTTTCAAAATTCAATAAAATTGCCAAAATAAAAAATTTAAATTGGTTCTGATTTCTCGGGTTGTTACAAAGAGGCTCGCAAGGAAAGGAAGAAAACTGTCGTGACCTGGATCCGCTGTACATCGTGATGCAATGAAGAAGGGATGGGGTTCTAACTTCTAAGTATCGGTTGTGGACATTTGGTTCGTGCATGGTGAAATACTGTTGCAGGAAGAGATGGACATGAGATTTTGCGTGCATAGCAAGGATTGGTGTACTGGAGGAGATGGTGCTTATAGTGGGGGAATTCATCGGGTTCGAGCAGTGTAATGAACAGGCGGTGGTGTGGATATGGGAGCAGATGTTGGAGTGTTGTTAAAGGAGAGGAGGCAGCACTAAATTGTTTCGGAAATATAACATAGCTGGAGGGCTAGTTTAGTAATAACCCGGAAAATCAAAACCAATTTTTTTTTTTTTGCCAATTTTGATGAATTTTGAATATTTAAAATGAATTATTTTAAATAATAATGACGAGAATTTGTTTTGAATAGAATTAGAACTTATACATTTATTTGAATCGTCGTTAGAATATAAATATTTATTTTTATTTATAAAAGGAATTGAAAATGGCGCGGTAGTTTGAAAATTCGATTTCAAATTTCAATTGAATATACAGGATTCAATATAAGTCGGAATTGGATGAAACAAGAAATATTTGAATCTGTTTAATCATATCTTTCTAACGGATGCAAGAAACTGAGATTTCATTTTAAAAGTTGAAAGTTATGTCCAGTTGAAAATTCTAAAAAGTCGCTGTGGAATTTATATATTTTTTAATATATATAAAGGCCTTTAAAATGGAAATTTTGCAAACGACCTTAGTTTTCGACTAAACTTTTTTTGTTCGATCCGGGGTGTCAAATTATTGCTAGATTCCAATTTTCATAATTTTTGGGATCAATATGTGAGCATGGCAAAGTTAAACGTGTTTTGATAGTTTCAGTCAATTTGGATCGATCAGAAAATGGCCATTTTTCAAATAGTCTCAGAATTTGACGAAATTAGTTTTGTTAAGACCGTATCGTCAGTACGAAGCTAGAATATTTTTTCTGGAATTTTTAGAGTTAGTATGTGGCCCCGGTAAATTAAAATGTACGTTCAAATCCATATTTGAATGTTTTATATTTTAATTTGAAGAATAACTGATCATAACAGTCGAATTGGCTTATGAAACATATCCAATTGTGTTTGGAATGAGGGTATTTTGCTAAGGGCGACAGTCGTTGGAGTTCAGTTGGAGTTGTATGGATTAACGGGTATTTTAGAAATGAATGAATTAAATAAATTGAATAATAATTATAAAGGGGAGGGCAAAACCCTGGCATCTCGGTCAAAGCTATTCTTCAGCCGCCGGGGTCAAAATGAAAGGCCATTATCATCTGATTTTTTATCACCAAAAACTCCAAATGAAAATCTATTTAGCATGGGGTTCTGAACGGAAATGGAAGGGATTTCTTCGAGCTTCAGAGTGGTAGTGGTGTGATCGTTCCTCATCGCCTGAGCCGCTCGCAATTTGAGCAAGAAGCCGCCAACTTCGTCGTCGTTCTACGGACAGAGGGGTCCGCCGAGTTTAATGCGCCGCCGGCTGGAGGAAGGTCTCGTGGAGGCGCAGCTTGTGGTGGCGCCAGATCGTCGTCCACCGTCTTGGTCTTCATGCATAGTAAAGCCCTAGAAAGAAACTGATGGTTTTACATGGTCGGTTGATAATCAATGAAGAAGAAGGTTTATAAACCTAGTTAAGTTAATTAATGATTAATTAATTATATTAATTATATAATTAGAGTGTTTAATGTTCAAACATCTATAACTTTCTCGCATAGCAACAGAATCGGACGATTTTTGTTGCGTTGGAATCGCGTTGACAAGAGCTACACCATAGAGCAGACCAGAACAGAAAAGGAGCTAGTGGCAAATTTCTGATTAAATTAAACGATTGGTTTAATTTAATTAGAACAATCGTTATATAACGATCTCAGAAACCAATCAATGTGAGAACTCCTCACTGTAATTTCTTATTTAGTTATTTATTTCTTAACTACATATATGAACTGTTCCCCGTCATCCCCAGACCATGGACAACCTGTTTGTTTGATTGTGTTGTGCAAATTGATTATGATTGTGTATATGAAGTTAATAAAATTTTCATATATTGAATAAATTGTTTGAACGATAAAAATCACATTTTATCGTATATATGAAGTAAATAAAACATTCATATGTTGAATGAATTGTTTGAACAATAAAAATAACATTTTTATTGTACGTATGAAGTATGTTAAATATTCATGTGTTGAAAAAAAATCTTTGAACGATGAAAATAACATTTTTATCATGTATGTGAAGTAATAAAAATAGTCATACGTTGAAATGAATTCTGGTTTGTTAAAAATAACATTATTAACACATATATGAGTATATAAAATAGTCATACCTTGAAATAAATACTAGTTCACTAAAATTATCATTTTTAGCGTATATATGGAATCTATAAAATTGTCATATGATGGAAATATTATTAGTTCGCTAATAATATTATTTTTGGCTTATATATGGTTGTGTGAAATTATATATGCGTTGAATGAATATATGAAAGCGTCAATGAAAATGTATATACAGGCGTTGTATGAAAATAAACATATACGATATATTGAACAGGTCATAGCAAGGAGGCTAGAAAAGAGGAATAAAATTGTATGCCCGACAAATAGGAACATATTTACTGTTTTGTTTGGATATGATTGTTTTATGAGCCGATTGGCTAGCCGCTTGGCTATTTCTGTTTATTTTTGGATTGGAAAGGCCTGTATGGCTATTCGAGATTTTCCCGGTGCTCCCGTACAGAGGAGGTTATGGCGAAAATTTTCGAAAATTTAGGGTGTTGGAAATTTTTTTGAAAAATTAGAAAGTTTTTAGAGACTGAAAAGTTGAAGAACTTGAGCCAGAATAGAAATTGAAATCATTTTCAAACGATTTATAAAAAATGTTTTAAAATGGAAATCGATGAATTATATATATTATATAGGCTGAATAGAACGCGTCGCGTAGCGACCGTTCGCGAATTTCGACCATTGACTTCGAATTGATATTACGGGAGATACGACCGTCGGATTCTCCCAAAACCGAAACCATTGGGTTCGCATCGAAAAGAGATTTCTAACGGATATAAGAGATTTGAAATCTAATGGTTGGATTTGGAATTATGTCCAAATCAAACTTGGAAAATGTCGTTTAAGTGCAGTTCGATGGTCGTTTATGGAAATTGACTGTACGGGCCTTCATAAAATTATTAAAAATATTAATAATTTGTGTAAAATCATAATAAATGATTTGGAAAGAACTGGGATGAAAAATTCCAATTTTGTATGGATAAAAATATATTTTTATCAAAATGAATTAGTTATGAACTATAATTATAATCCAATATTTTTGAATAATTAAATTGGATTGAGGAAGTGGTCTAAATATAATCGAAATTTCCAATATATGAATTGGAATGGATTTGAATCGAAATTATTTTCGGAATATTTCGATATTGGATTCCGTGACTATATGGACATTATGGAGGAATTTGGAAGATATATATATCGTTATTCCAATACGATATTTGTTGATTTCAGAATTTGATACTCAATATAAGCCGATATGTTTTTTATTCAAAGCCTTGTATTTAATATCAAATTGGATTTGTGATTTGTCGTGAACTGTGTTTAAATGACATTAGTTCTTTAACCCGAGTAAAAGCAGGATTAATTTCCAAAAAGTAGAACAATCAATTGAATTGATTTTAGAGATGAAACCAATTGGAATTTGAATAAATCTTTAATTAGATTTGAATAAATGAATGGTGATTAAATTTACCAAAACGTGGGATATGGTGCAAACCAAATATATGTGGTTGCTAATATTGATTGTGACTGATTGATTGTTTGGACGGTGCTCAACCAGTTTATGAGCAGAATATGCTTTTACATTTATCATGGGGACGGGTAGAAATACACGCCTTGTGAAACACATCACGATTTGACGATAAGGTGTTTAGCGATGTTGAGTTCATTTCAAATTTAATGAACGATTTTGAAATGATATTTTTCTTAAGTGAAAAGAAATGTATTCCCGATTTTGGACAGGGAATGTTTTATAAAAATGTTTTATAAAACAGAAAGGATTTCGAGGTCTAAAACCCGATGATTTCGAAATGATTCGGAAATGTACTATGGTTTTACATTGTAGTTCGTCACATATTTGATTAGTTGCTATTAATGATGTATCTTTTTGGTGGCGAAGAATTTATTCTCTTGCATAACACCCTTCTTTGAGACGTACGAGCTCAAAGGTTATGTGATTAATAGTGACTGAACATATGTGTGAATTGCTGATGTGAAGTACTATAGATTCGAAGTACTTTTGATTATTATGTTGTGAAATGACTTTCCCTACTTCGGGATATGAAATGATTTAGTATGTGGCTAAAGATTTGGTAACCCGGTCTACTAAAAGTATGGGTGGGATACAGTGCCTTAGGGCGAGTGGTCAGTGTGTAGCCTGCTCCATGTGTGGGAGGTGCATATATATATATATATATATATATATATATATATATATCGAATTGCTTAGGTGCGTGCCCTTTGCCTTGTTTGAGGGGAGACCGATATTTGGTTGCATACCTGTTTGTATGCATTATTATGTTTTGGAATTCATATTTCCAAAAATTTGGTTTGAAATCCCGAAGTGAAATCTACTTTGATATAAAAGCTAGATATGTATTTCAAATGATTTGAAATTGAAACCAGGAAATAAAGTCCAGTGGAATAATTTCTGTAAATTGAATTGGATTTGGAAAATCTAAGTGTGGTGATTAATCTAAATGGATAGATTGGGAGTTTGCATGTTGATTGATTCATAGTAGATCCATAATTATTGATTGTTGTTTATACATTGGCATTCATGGGGGTAAAGCCGTTCCGCGTTAGTGGCATGGTTCTGTGATTTTGCCTTATCATTTATATAAGTTTATAACTGTTTAGAGTTTCTTACACTAGTCCCATGACTGACCTATAGTTTGGTTTTCCCTTCCAAACTCGGGTGCCCCTATTTCTACATAGGCAGTCGAGTAGTTTTATTTTGCAGATATATAGAGCATGATTCTGGATTGAAGCTTTAAGTGGTGTCCAGGCATTTATAGCCTTCCTCTGTGCATTGCAATACATTTATTGTAAATAAATCTTCCGCTGTGTTATTATTTTTCGATATACTCTGATGTAACATTATTATGATGTTAATAAAAGTGTTCTGTTATTTGTTCTGATGTGTTGTATGCCCAGAGTTAGCGTATACGGGATTCGACCAGTCTTCGTCGGTTTAGCGATCGATTAGGTCCGAGCGAAATCCGTATCGTTACAGCTGGTATCAGAGCTTTGGTTAACTCAAATGTTTGGGATGCAACTATTTAGAAAATAATAAAAGACTAATCAGAGGTAGGATTAGTAATATCCTATAGAAGAATCCTCATTAGAGATAGAATCAGTAGCATTCTAGAATGAGTGACTCATTAGAGATTGGGTTAGAAATGCCCTAGAATGAAAGCCATAACGAAAATAAGGAAAGTTGTGTTGATTTTTTAAAAATTTTATTTTGGCAATTTTGATGAATTTTGAATATTTAAAACGAATTGTTTTAAATAATAATGACGAGAATTTGTTTTGAACAGAATTAGAACTTACATATTTATTTGAATCGTCGTTAGAATATAAATATTTATTTTTATTTATAAAAGGAAATGAAAATGGCGCGGCAGTTTGAAAATTCAATTTCAAATTTCAATTGAATATACAAGATTCAATATAAGTCGGAATTGGACGAAACAAGAAATATTTGAATTTGTTTAATCATATCTTTCTAATGGATGTAAGAAACTGAGATTTCATTTTAAAAGTTGAAAGTTATGTCCAGTTGAAAATTCTGAATAGTCGTTGTGGAATTTATATATATTTTAATATATATAAAGGCCTTAAAAATGGAAATTATGCAAACGACCTTCCTTTTATACGAAACCAATTTTGTTGGATCCGGGATGTCAAATTTTTGCTAGATTCCAAATTTCATAATTTTTGGGATCAATATGTGAGCGTGGCAAAGTTAAACGTGTTTTGATAGTTTCAGTCAATTTGGATCGACCAGAAAATGGCATTTTTCAAATGGTCTCAGAGTTTGACGAAATTAGTTTTGTTATGACCGTATCGTCAGTACGAAGCTAGAAATAATTTTTTTTGGAATTTTTAGAGTTAGTATGTGGCCCCGGTAAATTAAAATGTACGTTCAAATCCATATTTGAATGTTTTATATTTTAATTTGAAGAATAACTGATCATAACTGTCGAATTGGCTTACAAAACATACCCCATTGTGTTCGGAATGAGAGTATTTAGCTAGGGGCGATAGTCGTTGCAGTTCAGTTGGAGTTGTATGGATTTATGTGTATTTTAGAAATGAATGAATTAAATAAATTAAATAATAATTTTAAAGGGGGGGGTCAAAACCCTAGCATCTCTGTCAAAGCTATTCTGCAACCGCCGGGGTCAAAATGAAAGGCCAATATCATCCGTTTTTTTATCACCAAAAACTCCAAATGCAAATCGATTTAGCAGGGGATTCTGAACGGAAATTGAAGGGATTTCTTCGAGCTTCAGAGTGGTGGTGGTGTAATAACCCGCAAATTCTGGGCCAGTTTAAAATTTTTATTTTGGCAATTTTAGCGAATTTTGAACATTTAAAATAGATTATTTTAAATAAAACGACCAGAAATTTATTTTGAATATAATTCGAACGTATATATTATATACGTCGTCGTTAGAATATAAATAATTATATATAATTATAATTAGAATTGAAAATGGCGTGGTAGTTCGATAATTCGATTTCAAACTTCAATTGAATATACCGGGTGCAAAACAATCCGGATTTTAGTGAAACCAAAAATCATAGGATCTAATTGATAATATCTTTCCAACGAATCCGAAAAATCAAAATTTCATAGCGGGGATCAAAAGATATGTCCAGTTGAAAAGTCTGAATAGTCGCTATGGAATTCAGGCCCTTAAAAATGGAAATTTTGCAAACGGCCTCGGATTTCGACGAAACCACTTTTGTTGGATCCGGGATGTCTATTTATTGCTAGGTTTCAAATTTCATAATTTTTCAAATCAATATGTGAGCGTGGCAAAGGAAAACGCGTTTGACCAGTTTCAGTTGATTTTAATCGACTGAAAAATGGCCATTTTTCCAACGGTCTCAGAATTCGACGAAACTAGTTTTGTTAGGACCGTATCATCAATACGAAGCTAGAAAATATTTTTCTGGAATTTTTCTAGTTTGTATGTGACCCCCGTAATTTGAAATGTACATTTAAAATTCAATATAGTGATTTAAATGTAAATTTAACGGATACTGATCGAAACGATCGAATCAGCCTACGATACATATCTCATTGTGTTCGGAATGGGGGTAAAACGCTATAGACGACAGGCGGTGGGCCTCGTTTCGAGGTCGTATGTAAAAGTCAACTTTTTGCAAATTAAATAAATAAAATTAAAAAAAAAATTAAAACCCTCTCTCTTCACCCTCTCTATTTTCTGCCCCCCCTTCGAATTCATTTCAGAAATGAAGAAAAAAAGAGAGAGAGAAAGGAGAAGACGGGGGGGCCTCGTCGCCGCCCCCCTCCCGATGAGCGCCGCCGCGCCAAGCCGCCAGCCCCCCCTCCCCCCCCCAGCGGCGCCGACCTCGCGACGCCCCCCCTCCACCTGCGGTAGTCGCGACCCACCCCCCCCCCCTCCTCGCTAGAAGCGACGCGAAGCACCCACCCCCCCTGGATCGATGCATCGCAGACCCCCCCCCCCCCAGTCCCGAACCCGCGACAGCAAACCCCCTCCCCCCCTGTATCGAATACTGTAAGTTTTCCATTTTAATTTTGTTCTTATTTATTTACTTTATTATTTATTTTTCAAATTAGGATTTTTTAAAAGTAAATTAGAAAAGATTTGATTTTTAAATAAGGAGAAAGATTGAATTTTTACTAATGAAAAGATAAGGATTTTATTTATGAAAGGTCGGATTTTTATTAATGAAAGTTTCGATTTTTATTTATAAGGAAGAGGAGATTTTTATTTTTAAAAATTTAGTTTTTAATTTATAAAAAGGTTAAAGATATAACTTTTATATATGAAGTGGATTAAAAATATGATCTTTGTATTTTTAAAGTAATAAAAATATGATCTTTATATTTTTAAGGTAATAAAAATATAATCTTTACTATATAGAAGATGTAGAAATATGATTTTTGCTTAAATAGGAAAAAGTATATTTTTAGAGGAAAAAAATAGGATTTTTGCTTTCGGAAAGTCCGGATTTTTAATATCTAAAAGTTCGGATTTTTAATATTAGAAAAAGCGAAAACTTCATATTAGAAAAGGCGAAAACTTCATAGTAGAAAAGGCGAAATCTATATTTTTGAAATGGAATTTTTATCTATATAGTAGCAATGTAAAAATAGAATTTTTATCCATATAGCGAGATAGTAAAAATTCGATTTTTATATATTGAATAGCAAAGTAAAAATTCGATTTTTATATATTGAATAGCGAAGTAAAAATTCGATTTTTATATATTGAATAGCGAAGTAAAAATTCGATTTTTATATACTGAATAGCGAAGTAAAAATTCGATTTTTACATATGTAGTGGCTACAGCAACGAAGATGACAAAAATGCGATAGCGGTGAAGATTTCTATCAATGAAGTGCCGTGGAGCTAGGATAGCTATTTGTGAGAATTTCTCACTCTTCAATTTCTTTTCTAGTTACATATATATACTAGGATGCAGACGGTGTTTAGTAGCACCCGACACAATCGTCCACAGACCATGGACTTGTTTGTTTGATTGCAAAAATTAGTTAGATGATTTGATTTGAATTTGGTTGTTTGGTGAATTTGATTGATGTGTGAATGGCGTGGGCCTTCACTAGACCGGGGATAAGGCTTGGCCTCGTCCCGTTTCTAGTATCGTGCCGTTATGCCGCCGAAATTTTCTAAAATAAGTTAGAAAAATAAAAATATCATTTTATTTAAAGAAATGAACTAAATAGAATATTCATTGGTTGAATAAAATATTTTATCGTTAAAATTTTTTTTTTTACGTGAATGTGAATAAATAAATATTCATTTGCAAACCGGACGGTTTGTTTATGTACACCTATTTGAAGGACATTGATTGGGACGATAAATTTTACACATCGCCCAGCTGCACAAATAAAATCTGTGTTTGATTGTTTGAAACCCCACACGGGTATTGGGATGATATTTGACGTACACTAATCCCGATTGTTTAGTTGTATGTCGATCGATTGATTGACAGACTGTTATAAGCGTTGAATATTTATATTTGATGCTTATACAGTGTAGAATGCACTTTGGATGATGGTTGATTATTCATCGTTGTTGATATATACATGTGTTGTAGAAAATCCATATAATTAACATTATATGGTAATTGATTGGGCCTCATTCCGGTTTTAAAATAGAAATATTTGAAAAAGAAATATTTGAAATAGAATATTTGAAAATAGGAATATATGAAGCCGTATTGATTATATTGACGCCATTTTGACGTGAACGATATTTATATCGATTTTATTTATTTTATATTGAATATCGAAAGTGATTTCAAAATCTGATATTTTGAAAAGGAAATTGAATATAAATGAATTCGAATTAAACTGAATAGAAATGAATTCGAATTAAACTGAATAGAAATGAATTCGAATTAAACTGAATAGAAATGAATTCGAATTAAACTGAATAGAAATGAATTCGAATTGAAATCGGATAGAAATGAATTCGAATTGAATTGAAAACGAACAGAAATTGAATTAAAAATCAATTTGAATTGAAATCAATTTGAAATGAATTTAAAACGAATTTATATTGGAATATTCAAATTTGATTTGAAATTGAATATGAAGTGGAAACCGTTTTGAAAAATGAATTTTAAAAACGATTTATAAAGCATGTTTTGAATTGAAATCGACGAAGTATATATTATATATTATATATATATATAATATAATGGCCTGAAGAGAACGCGCCGCGCCGCGGCAGTTCGCGAATTTCGACCATTGACTTCGAACGGATATTACGGGAGATCCGACCGTCGAATTCTCCTGAAACCAGAACCGTTGGGTTCGTATCGAAAAGAGCTTTCTAACGAATATTAGAAATTTGAAATCTAACGGTTGGATTTGGAATTATGTCCAAATCAAATTTGAAAAAGGTCGCTGTAAGTGCAGTTCGATGACCGTTGATGGAAATCGACTGTACGGGCCTTGATAAAATTATTAAAAATAGTAATAATTTGTGTAAAATCATAAGAAATGATTTAGAAAGAATTGGGATGAAAAACTCCATATTTGAAAAGATAAAAATAAATTTTTATCGAAATGAACTAGTTTTGAACTAGAATTAAAATTCTATTTATTTTTAAATAAATAAATTGGATTTAAAAAGGGTTTTAAAAATAACCAGAATTTCCAATGATTGCATTGGAGTGGATTTGAATCGAAATTGTCTTCGGAATATTTCGATGTTGGAATTCGGGATTATACAGATGTTGTTAGGGAAATTTGAAAGATATATATATTTATATCGTTATTTCCATTACGACATTTGTTAATCGTAGAATTTGATATTGAATATAAGCCGATATATTTTCTATTCAGAGCCTTGTATTGAATATCAAATGTGATTTGGGTTTGTCGTGAATGGTGTCTTCACTAACACTGTTCTTGAACCCAGTTGAGAAAAGATTAAATCTTTTTATTTAGATTTAATGAAGTGTACCAATTAAATGATATTTAATTGGAATTGAATTGATATTGATTTTTTGGTTTATCGTGAACAGTGTTTTAAATAACACTCGTTCTTTAACCCGATAATTAATGGAATGTGATTTTGGGTTTATCGTGAACCGTGTTTTAAATGACACTGATTCTTTAACCCAGTTAGCGATTAAAACTAAGTGGAGTTTTAATGAATCTTTAATTAGATTGAAATAATCGAGAATGGAGTGTCACCAGTTTTGCTCCAGGCGATAGTTAAATCTTTAATTAGATTTGAACGTGAAATGGTAATTGAATTTACCGATAACACCATGGTGTTAGATATGAAGTATAACCAGTTTTACTTCATGGGATGAATAGGTTGGGATTGGGAAATTAAAGCAAATGATTACTTTGGTAAGGTTCGTTAATCCCGACTAGTTGAATCGAAATTCAAAAGAAGATTAAAGAATAAATTTTAATGATTTATCTTTGATAAAATTAATGGGAACCTTTCCCTATGAATGTGAAATTTAGAAACTAACTGTCGGTTAGCTAAGCAGAATGGTTTTCTGGATATTGATCTGATGTTGGTTTCGGCCTTCGGGGTTAATATTTGGGGAATTATTCTCTTGATTAATTTACGGTTAGTGACTGATGAATTGGAATGAGGCGTATGTTGTGTTTGTGTAACACTTATTTAAAATATACGCGAGTTATTCGGAAAGACCGGGTTTATCCCATTCTGAATAACTGATACGACGATAAGTCGAAGATGAAGACGATGGTCGAAGACCGGAGGTCTTCACGTCGTTTGGGTGATTACTGATGATCTTGATTGGGCTGTACACCCAAGAAGATGGAAACAGTTGGTGATCGTCCAGACGTACTTGGAGATCGATGGATATGCGGGGTACTAGGTGCCTCCGGTTTCGTTCAGACCTAGAACGGACTTGTAAATGGACTGTGTGTCTGACATTGGATTTTAGTCCGTGTGACTGATCTCTATTAAATATATATCTGTTTGGTGGCGGAGAATTTATTCTCTTGCTTAACGCCCTTCTCTGAGACGTACGAGCTCAGGGGTTATATATTGATGGATATCAAACGCATGGAGTGAATTGCCTGTGTGGCATGCCTAAGTGGCAATTGATCAAGGCTTCTGTTGAAAAGCAAAGTCTTGTGGTGATGATCAAAGCACGGCCTTGTGGCGTAGCTTTGTGTAACGTTTACTTCGCGAGTTTCACACCCCGGTTGTGAACCAAAAACGGGAGAGAACATCAGGGAGGACTTGCGTTTCTTTCTAGCTAGAAGTGGCGTCAGTGGTTTTACACGCCCTGACGAGTTTGACTTATGTGGTTGTTGTTGTTGCGAGGCGCCTCGGTTAGATCGGACGATCCGGGTCCGATGGAGCCATTCGTTGGCTCATTTACGCCCCAAAGGACGGAGAGACGTATTGTTCAGGCATAATAATCCACATCGGTGGACCGGCCCTGACGATCCAAGGCCCACCTGAGTCTGGGTCCTGAGACATGGGCTAGATTGTCTCGAATCGGTTGAGGACTATCTTTTGCCTCGGTTCATAGATGGAAACCCAATTTCCAAATACGACATCGTGCGGTTTTGATTGTATATATATATGGCGACATGATATATGGTACCCATGCCGCCTATGATTGATACTTATGATTTGAAGTTGTTTTATACACTATACACTTATTATAGTATCGAATGATTTGTTTTAAACGTATCAAGCATTCTTTGGCTGTTATAAGGGAAAACCTTATCCCCCGGCTTGCGTTGCATTGTGTGATAGGACCTGGGTCTTATAACAGCTCCATTTTTCTTTATTTAGCATTGCGCTGTTTGTTTCATGCACTGGTATTCTTGGGAGGAAACCCGTTCCGTGCTACGGCGTGGTCCCTTGATTTACCTAACTTTAAAATAAAATAAAGATTAACTGTTTTAGTTCTCACACCAGTCCCATGACTGACCTGGAGTTTATTGTTTTAACCTAAACTCTGGGTGCCCCTATTTTCTGCACGGGCAGCTAGTAGTTTTGGTTTTGCAGATTTATATTCACCGGATCCTGGTTTACAGCTGGAATGATATCCGGAAAGCTTTGTATCCGTATATCTCTTCTAGTTGTGTATTGTATTATTTTCCGCTGCGATGTATTTAAATGTAATTTGAATCTCTGATATTTCTGTGTAATATTTATTCATTTATACCCTGTATATTCTTGTAATCTGATGCATTGTTGTAATATACAATGAAATGTTCTTTTGTATGCGTTCTGTTTTGTCTTGTTCTCAAACGATAGGGCGTTTCGAACGGCCTGGATCGGTTTAGCGACTGGTTCGGACCGAGCGAAATTCCTTTTCGTCACATTTGGTATCAGAGCTTTGGTTTACAGAGCTCGAGAACAAGACACATTAGAACCATACGAAAGAATTCATCGGATATTGGATTAGCAATATCCAATTAGAATGACTCGTTAGAGATAGGATCAGTAGTATCCTAGAACGAGTGTGAAGAGTATATTTTTCAAATGAAAACAATTTTGTTTCAAGAAAATTTAAATCACCTTATACGTATTTGATTATTTATTTATTTTGAATATGGACAATCTGATATATAAAAATTTTGCATATACGCGTCATGAACGTATATTCGAAGTTTTAATATATTAGATAGATATAGAATTACACTCTAGTCGCCCGGAGATGATGTTGATAATGACCATGCCATCATCAATATTTATGTTCGTGTTTCGAAGGTGTAATATCTATATATTTCCATTAGACTGGTGTGAGAACCAAAACTTATATAGCTAGAATACATTGTTGTGAATTGGCATCAAAAACATGATTTTTGTATATATATCAAAATTATGAATTTGAAACTCTAATTCACTAATTGATTGATGTTTGTGTTGTTTGTTTAGTTGTTTGATAATTTTGAACCATTTAGCCTAATTGAACCAGATATTGAATTGTATTGAAAATTGGTCGCATTTGCTTGCATATACATATACTTACATTGAACAGGTCATAGCAAGGAGGCTAGAGCAGAGAATAAAATTTGTTTGCCCGTTAAATAGGTACATGTTTATTATAATTTACTGTTTTGTTTGGGTGATGATGATTTTATGAGCCTATTGGCTAGCCGCTTGGCTTTTTCTTTTTCTTTTTGAGATCTGAAGGACCGGGGAAGCTATTTGAAATTCCCCGATGCTCCCGGTGCAGGTGAGGTTATGGCGAAATTTTTCGAAAATTTAGGGTGTTAGCCAAATTTCTGAAAATTTGAAAATTCTCAGAAACTGAAAAGTTAGAGAATGGAAGCCATATCGAACGTAGAGTTGATTAATCAAACCACTTTCGACTTTGTTCCTTTTCGGGGACGAAAAGTTTTAAGTGGTGGAGATTGTAATAACCCGCAAGTTCTGGGCCAGTTTAAAATTTTTATTTTGGCAATTTTAGCGAATTTTGAACATTTAAAATAGATTATTTTAAATAAAAACGACCAGAAATTTATTTTGAAAATAATTCGAACGTATATATTATATACGTCGTCGTTAGAATATAAATAATTATATATAATTATAATTAGAATTGAAAATGGCGGGTAGTTCGATAATTCGATTTCAAACTTCAATTGAATATACCGGGTGCAAAACAATCCAGATTTTAGTGAAACCAAAAATCATAGGATCTAATTGATAATATCTTTCCAACGAATCCGAAAAATCTAAATTTCATAGCGGGGATCAAAAGATATGTCCAGTTGAAAAGTCTGAATAGTCGTTATGGAATTCAGGCCCTTAAAAATGGAAATTTTGCAAACGGCCTCGGATTTCGACGAAACCACTTTTGTTGGATCTGGGATGTCTATTTATTGCTAGGTTTCAAATTTCATAATTTTTCGAATCAATATGTGAGCGTGGCAAAGGAAAACGCGTTTGACCAGTTTTAGTTGATTTTAATCGACTGAAAAATGGCCATTTTTCCAACGGTCTCAGAATTCGACGAAACTAGTTTTGTTAGGACCGTATCGTCAATACGAAGCTAGAAAATATTTTTCTGGAATTTTTCTAGTTTGTATGTGACCCCGATAATTTGAAATGTACGTTTAAAATTCAATATAGTGATTTAAATGTAAATTTAACGGATACTGATCGAAACGATCGAATCAGCCTACGATACAAATCTCATTGTGTTCGGAATGGGGGTAAAACGCTATAGACGACAGGCGGTGGGCCTCGTTTCGAGGTCGTATGTAAAAGTCAACTTTTTGCAAATTAAATAAATAAAATTAAAAAAAAAATTAAAACCCTCTCTCTTCACCCTCTCTATTTTCTGCCCCCCCCCCACTTCGAATTCATTTCAGAAATGAAAAAAAAAAGAGAGAGAAAGGAGAAGACGGGGGGGACTCGTCGCCGCCCCCCTCCCGATGAGCGCCGCCGCGCCAAGCCGCCAGCCCCCCCCCCCCCCAGTGGCGCCGACCTCGCGACGCCCCCCCTCCACCTGCGGTAGTCGCGACCCCCCCTCCTCGCCAGAAGCGACGCGAAGCACCCCCCCTGGATCGATGCATCGCAGACCCCCCCCCCCCCCCCAGTCCCGAACCCGCGACAACAAACCCCCTCCCCCCCTGTATCGAATACTGTAAGTTTTCCATTTTAATTTTGTTCTTATTTATTTACTTTATTATTTATTCTTCAGATTAGGATTTTTTAAAAGTAAATTAGAAAAGATTTGATTTTTAAATAAGGAGAAAGATTGAATTTTTACTAATGAAAAGATAAGGATTTTATTTATGAAAGGTCGGATTTTTATTAATGAAAGTTTCGATTTTTATTTATAAGGAAGAGGAGATTTTTATTTTTAAAAATTCAGTTTTTAATTTATAAAAAGGTTAAAGATATAACTTTTATATATGAAGTGGATTATAAATATGATCTTTGTATTTTTAAAGTAATAAAAATATGATCTTTATATTTTTAAGGTAATAAAAATATAATCTTTACTATATAGAAGATGTAGAAATATGATTTTTGCTTAAATAGGAAAAAGTATATTTTTAGAGAAAAAAAAATAGGATTTTTGCTTTCGGAAAGTCCGGATTTTTAATATCTAAAAGTTCGGATTTTTAATATTAGAAAAGGCGAAAACTTCATACTAGAAAAGGCGAAAACTTCATAGTAGAAAAGGCGAAATCTATATTTTTGAAATGGAATTTTTATCTATATAGTAGCAATGTAAAAATAGAATTTTTATCCATATAGCGAGATAGTAAAAATTCGATTTTTATATATTGAATAGCAAAGTAAAAATTTGATTTTTATATATTGAATAGCGAAGTAAAAATTCGATTTTTATATATTGAATAGCGAAGTAAAAATCGATTTTTATATATTGAATAGCGAAGTAAAAATTCGATTTTTACATATGTAGTGGCTACAGCAACGAAGATGACAAAAATGCGATAGCGGTGAAGATTTCTATCAATGAAGTGCCGTGGAGCTAGGATAGCTATTTGTGAGAATTTCTCACTCTTCAATTTCTTTTCTAGTTATATATATATATATATATATATATATATATATATATATATACTAGGATGCAGACGGTGTTTAGTAGCACCCGACACAATCGTCCACAGACCACGGACTTGTTTGTTTGATTGCAAAAATTAGTTAGATGATTTGATTTGAATTTGGTTGTTTGGTGAATTTGATTGATGTGTGAATGGCGTGGGCCTTCACTAGACCGGGGATAAGTCTAGGCCTCGTCCCGTTTCTAGTATCGTGCCGTTATGCCGCCGAAATTTTCTAAAATAAGTTAGAAAAATAAAAATATCATTTTATTTAAAGAAATGAACTAAATAGAATATTCATTGGTTGAATAAAATGTTTTATCGTTAAAAATATTATTTTTTTTACGTGAATGTGAATAAATAAATATTCATTTACAAACCGGACGGTTTGTTTATGTACACCTATTTGAAGGACATTGATTGGGACGATAAATTTTACACATCGCCCAACTGCACAAATAAAATCTGTGTTTGATTGTTTGAAACCCCACACGGGTATTGGGATGATATTTGACGTACACTAATCCCGATTGTTTAGTTGTATGTCGATCGATTGATTGACAGACTGTTATAAGCGTTGAATATTTATATTTGATGCTTATACAGTGTAGAATGCACTTTGGATGATGGTTGATTATTCATCGTTGTTGATATATACATGTGTTGTAGAAATTCCATATAATTAAAATTATATGGTAATTGATTGGGCCTCATTCCGGTTTTAAAATAGAAATATTTGAAAAAGAAATATTTGAAATAGAATATTTGAAAATAGGAATATATGAAGCCGTATTGATTATATTGACGCCATTTTGACGTGAACGATATTTATATCGATTTTATTCATTTTATATTGAATATCGAAAGTGATTTCAAAATCTGATATTTTGAAAAGGAGATTGAATATAAATGAATTCGAATTAAACTGAATAGAAATGAATTCGAATTAAACTGAATAGAAATGAATTCGAATTAAACTGAATAGAAATGAATTCGAATTAAACTGAATAGAAATGAATTCGAATTAAACTGAATAGAAATGAATTCGAATTGAAATTGGATAGAAATGACTTCGAATTGAATTGAAAACGAACTGAAATTGAATTAAAAATCAATTTGAATTGAAATCAATTTGAAATGAATTTAAAACGAATTTATATTGGAATATTCAAATTTGATTTGAAATTGAATATGAAGTGGAAACCGTTTTGAAAAATGAATTTTAAAAACGATTTATAAAGCACGTTTTGAATTGAAATCGACGAAGTATATATTATATATATTATATATATAATATAATGGCTTGAAGAGAAGGCGCCGCGCCGCGGCAGTTCGCGAATTTCGACCATTGACTTCGAACGGATATTACGGGAGATCCGACCGTCGGATTCTCCTGAAACCAGAATCGTTGGGTTCGTATCGAAAAGAGCTTTCTAACGAATATTAGAAATTTGAAATCTAACAGTTGGATTTGGAATTATGTCCAAATCAAATTTGAAAAAGGTCGCTGTAAGTGCAGTTCGATGACCGTTGATGGAAATCGACTGTACGGGCCTTGATAAAATTATTAAAAATAGTAATAATTTGTGTAAAATCATAAGAAATGATTTAGAAAGAATTGGGATGAAAAACTCCATATTTGAAAAGATAAAAATAAATTTTTATCGAAATGAACTAGTTTTGAACTAGAATTAAAATTCTATTTATTTTTAAATAAATAAATTGGATTTAAAAAGGGTTTTAAAAATAACCAGAATTTCCAATGATTGCATTGGAGTGGATTTGAATCGAAATTGTCTTCGGAATATTTCGATGTTGGAATTCGGGATTATACAGATGTTGTTATGGAAATTTGAAAGATATATATATTTATATCGTTATTTCCAATACGACATTTGTTAATCGTAGAATTTGATATTGAATATAAGCCGATATATTTTCTATTCAGAGCCTTGTATTGAATATCAAATGTGATTTGGGTTTGTCGTGAATGGTGTCTTCACTAACACTGTTCTTGAACCCAGTTGAGAAAAGATTAAATCTTTTTATTTAGATTTAATGAAGTGTACCAATTAAATGATATTTAATTGGAATTGAATTGATATTGATTTTTGTGTTTATCGTGAACAGTGTTTTAAATAACACTCGTTCTTTAACCCGATAATTAATGGAATGTGATTTTGGGTTTATCGTGAACCGTGTTTTAAATGACACTGATTCTTTAACCCAGTTAGCGATTAAAACTAAGTGGAGTTTTAATGAATCTTTAATTAGATTGAAATAATCGAGAATGGAGTGTCACCAGTTTTGCTCCAGGCGATAGTTAAATCTTTAATTAGATTTGAACGTGAAATGGTAATTGAATTTACCGATAACACCATGGTGTTAGATATGAAGTATAACCAGTTTTACTTCATGGGATGAATAGGTTGGGATTGGGAAATTAAAGCAAATGATTACTTTGGTAAGGTTCGTTAATCCCGACTAGTTGAATCGAAATTCAAAAGAAGATTAAAGAATAAATTTTAATGATTTATCTTTGATAAAATTAATGGGAACCTTTCCTATGAATGTGAAATTTAGAAACTAACTGTCGGTTAGCTAAGCAAAATGGTTTTCTGGATATTGATCTGATGTTGGTTTCGGCCTTCGGGGTTAATATTTGGGGAATTATTCTCTTGATTAATTTACGGTTAGTGACTGATGAATTGGAATGAGGCGTATGTTGTGTTTGTGTAACACTTATTTAAAATATACGCGAGTTATTCGGAAAGACCGGGTTTATCCCATTCTGAATAACTGATACGACGATAAGTCGAAGATGAAGACGATGGTCGAAGACCGGAGGTCTTCACGTCGTTTGGGTGATTACTGATGATCTTGATTGGGCTGTACACCCAAGAAGATGGAAACAGTTGGTGATCGTCCAGACGTACTTGGAGATCGATGGATATGCGGGGTACTAGGTGCCTCCGGTTTCGTTCAGACCTAGAACGGACTTGTAAATGGACTGTGTGTCTGACATTGGATTTTAGTCCGTGTGACTGATCTCTATTAAATATATATCTGTTTGGCGGCGGAGAATTTATTCTCCTGCTTAACGCCCTTCTCTGAGACGTACGAGCTCAGGGGTTATATATTGATGGATATCAAACGCATGGAGTGAATTGCCTGTGTGGCATGCCTAAGTGGCAATTGATCAAGGCTTCTGTTGAAAAGCAAAGTCTTGTGGTGATGATCAAAGATCGGACGATCCGGGTCCGATGGAGCCATTCGTTGGCTCATTTACGCCCCAAAGGGCGGAGAGACGTATTGTTCAGGCATAATAATCCACATCGGTGGACCGGCCCTGACGATCCAAGGCCTACCTGAGTCTGGGTCCTGAGACATGGGCTAGATTGTCTCGAATCGGTTGAGGACTATCTTTTGCCTCGGTTCATAGATGGAAACCCAATTTCCAAATACGACATCGTGCGGTTTTGATTGTATATATATATGGCGACATGATATATGGTACCCATGCCGCCTATGATTGATACTTATGATTTGAAGTTGTTTTATACACTATGCACTTATTATAGTATCGAATGATTTGTTTTAAATGTATCAAGCATTCTTTGGCTGTTATAAGGGAAAACCATATCCCCCGGCTTGCGTTTCATTGTGTGATAGGACCTGGGTCTTATAACAGCTCCATTTTTCTTTATTTAGCATTGCGCTGTTTGTTTCATGCACTGGTATTCTTGGGAGGAAACCCGTTCCGTGCTATGGCGTGGTCCCTTGATTTACCTAACTTTAAAATAAAATAAAGATTAATTGTTTTAGTTCTCACACCAGTCCCATGACTGACCTGGAGTTTATTGTTTTAACCTAAACTCTGGGTGCCCCTATTTTCCGCACGGGCAGCTAGTAGTTTTGGTTTTGCAGAATTATATTCACAGGATCCTGGTTTACAGCTGGAATGATATCCGGAAAGCTTTGTATCCGTATATCTCTTCTAGTTGTGTATTGTATTATTTTCGCTGCGATGTATTTAAATGTAATTTGAATCTCTGATATTTCTGTGTAATATTTATTCATTTATACTCTGTATATTCTTGTAATCTGATGCATTGTTGTAATATACAATGAAATGTTCTTTTGTATGCGTTCTGTTTTGTCTTGTTCTCAAACGATAGGGCGTTTCGAACGGCCTGGATCGGTTTAGCGACTGGTTCGTACTGAGCGAAATTCCTTTTCGTCACAGGTGGTGTGATCGTTCCTCATCGCCTGAGCCGCTCGCAATTCAAGCAAGAAGCCACCAACTTCGTCATCGTTCTCCGGACAGAGGGGGCCTCCGAGTTTAATGCGCCGCCGGCTGGAGGAAGGTCTCGCGGAGGCGCAGCTTGTGGTGGCTCCAGATCGTCGTCCATCGTGTTGGTCTTCGTGCAAAGTAAGGCCCTAGAAAGCAACTGATGGGTTTACACGGTCGGCTGATAATCAGTGAAGAAGAAAGTTTATAAGCCTAGTTAAGTTAATTAATGATTAATTAATTATATTAATTATATAATTAGAGTGTTTAATGTTCAAACATCTATAACTTTCTCGCATAGCAACAGAATCGGACGATTTTCGTTGCGTTGGACTCGCGTTGACAAGAGCTACGCCATAGAGCAGACCAGAACAGAAAAGGAGCTAGTCGCAAATTTCTGATTAAATTAAATTATTGGTTTAATTTAATTAGAATAATCATTATATAATGATCTCAGAAACCAATCAATGTGAGAACTCCTCACTGTAATTTCTTATACTGTTATTTATGTCATAACTTCATATATGAACTGTTCTACGTCATCCACAGACCATGGACAACTTGTTTGTTTGATTGTGTTGTGCAAATTGATTGTGATTGTGTATATGAAGTAAATAAAATATTCATATGTTGAATAAATTGTTAGAACGATAAAATTCACATTTTATCGTATATGTGAAGTAAATAAAACATTCATATGTTGAATAAATTGTTTGAACAATTAAAATAACAGTTTTATTGTACGTATGAAGTATATGAAATATTCATGTGTTGAAAAAAATTCTTTGAACGATAAAAATAATATATTTATCATGTATGTGAAGTAATAAAAATAGTCATACGTTAAAATGAATTCTAGTTTGTTAAAAATAATATTTTTAACACATATATGAGCATATAAAATAGTCATACCTTGAAATAAATACTAGTTCTCTAAAATAATAAATTTTAGCATATATATGGAATATATAAAATTGTCATACGATGGAAATATTATTTGTTCGCTAATAATATTAATTTTGGATTATATATGGGTTGTGTGAAATTATATATGCGTTGAATGAATATATGAAAGCGTCATATGAAAATGTACATATAGGCCATGTATGAAAATATACATATACGATATATTGAACAGGTCATAGCAAGGAGGATAGTGAAGAGGAATAAAATCCCGACAAATAGATATATATTTACTATTTTATTTGGGTATGATGGTTTTATGAGCCGATTGGCTAATCGCTTGGTTGTTTCTTTTTCTTTTTGGATTGGAAAGGCCTGTATGGCAATTTCGGTATTTTCCCGGTGCTCTCGTACATGGGAGATTATGGCGAAATTTTTCGAAAATTTAGGGTGTTAGCCAAATTTTTGAAAAATTAGAAAGTTCTTAGAAACTGAAAAGTTGAAGAGCTTGAGCCAGAATAGAAATTGAAATCGTTTTCAAATGATTTATAAAATATGTTTTAAAATGGAAATCGACGAAATATATATATTATATATATTATATGGGCTGAATAGAACGCGCCACGCAGCGACTGTTCACAAATTTGGACCGTTGAATTTGAATTGATATTACGGGAGATCCGACCATCGGATTCTCCTAAAACCGGAACCGTTGGGTTTGCATCGAAAAGATCTTTCCAGTGGATATAAGAGATTTGAAATCTAACGGTTGGATTTGGAATTATGTCCAAATCAAATGTGGAAAAGGTCGCTTTAAGTACAGTTCCATGGCCGTTTATGGAAATCGACTGTACGGGCCTTCATAAAATTATTAAAAATGTTAATAATTTGTGTAAAATCATAAATGACTTGGACAGAAATGGAATGAAAAATTCCAATTTTGTAAGGATAAAAACATATTTTTATCAAAATGAACTAGTTATGAACTATAATTAAAATCCAATATTTTTGAATAATTAAATTGGATTGACGAAATTGTCTTAATATTACCAAAATTTCCATTATATGAATTGGAATGGATTTGAATCGAAATTATCTTCGGAATATTTCGATATTGGATTACGTTATTATACGAACATTGTGGAGGAATTTGGAAGATATATATACCGTTATTCCAATACGATATTTGTTGATTTCAGAATTTGATATTGAATATAAGCCGATATGTTTTTTATTCAGAGCTTTGTATTAAATATCAAATTGGATTTTGGGTTTATCGTGAACTGTGTTTAAATGACATTAGTTCTTTAACTCGAGTAAAAGCAGGATTAATTTCCAAAAAGTAGAACAATCAATTGAAATGATTTTAGAGATGAAACCAATTGGAGTTTGAATAAATCTTTAATTAGATTTGAATAAATGAATGGTGATTAAATTTACCAAAACATGTGATGTGGTGCAAACCAAATATATGTGGTTGTTGATATTGATTGTGACTGATTGACTGTTTGGATGGTGCTCGACCAGTTTATGAGCAGAATATGCTTTTACATTTAGCATTGGGATGGGTAGAAATACCGGTATGCTAATGCCTTGTGAAACACTTCACGATTTGACGATAAGGCATTTAGCGATGTTGAGTTCATTTCAAATTTAATGAATGATTTTGAAATGATATTTTTCTTAAGTGAAAAGAAATGTACTCCGGATTTTGGACAGGGAATGTTTTATAAAAATGTTTTATAAAACAGAAAGGATTTCGAGCGCTAAAACCCGATGATTTCGAAATGATTTGGAAATGTCCTATGGTTTTACTTTGTAGTTCATCACATATTCAATTAGTTGCTATTAATGATGTATCTGTTTGGTGGTGGAGAATTTATTCTCTTGCTTAACACCCTTCTTTGAGACGTACGAGCTCAAAGGTTATGTGATTAATAGTGAATGATCATATGTGCGAATTGTTGATGTGAAGTACTATAGATTCGAAGTGCTTGTGATTATTATGTTATGAAATGATTTTCCCTACTTCGGGATATGAAATGATTTGGTATGTGGATAAAGATTTGGTAACCCGGTCTACTAAAAGTATGGGTGGGATAAAGTGCCTTAGGGCGAGTGGTCAGTGTGTAGCTTGCTCCATGTGTGGAAGGTGCATATATATATATATATATATATATATATATATATATATATATATGTATGTATGTATATATATATCGAGCTTCTTAGGTATGTGCCCTTTGCCTTGTCTGAGGGGAGCCCGATATATGGTTGCATACCTGTTTGTATGCATTGTTATGTTTTGGAATTCATATTTCCAAAAATTTGGTTTGAAATTCCAAAGTGAAATCTACTTTGATATAAAAGCTAGATATGTATTTCAAATGATTTGAAATGGAAATCGAGAAATAAAGTCCAATGGAATCATTTCTGTAAATTGAATTGGATTTGGAAAATCTAAGTGTGGTGATTAATCTAAATGGATAGATTAGGAGTTTGCATTTTGATTGATGCATAGTAGATTCATAATTATTGATTGTTGTTTATACAATGGCATTCATGGGGGTAAATTCGTTCCGTTTTAGCGGCGTGGTCCTTGTATTTGCCTTATCATTTATACAAGTTTATAACTGTTTAGAGTTGCTCACACCAGTCCTATGACTGACCTATAGTTTGTTTTTCCCTTCCAAACTCGGGTGCCCTTATTTCCACACGGGAAGTCGAGTAGTTTTATTTTGCAGATATATAGAGCAGGATTCTGGATTGAAGCTTTAAGCTGTGTCCAGGCATTTATAGTATTCCGCTGTGCATTGCATTACATTTATTGTAAATAAATCTTCCGCTATGTTATTATTTTTTGATATACTCTGATATTATGTACTCTGATGTAACTATATTATGATGTTTATAATAGTCTTATGTTATTTGTTCTGATGTTTTGTATGCCCAGAGTTAGCGTATACGAGATTCGAACGGTCTTGGTCGGTTTAGCGATCAATTAGGTCCGAGCGAAATCCGTATCGTTACATGTTCCATGAAGAATGCGGCACGCAAGTTTGGCCGTGGTAGGATGTAAAATGGAGCAGCGAATATAATTATGGTATGGGAAGGCTGAGAGGAGAAATGGTACAGTGCTTTTGATTTTAAATGAGTGGAAGGAGTTACCTTGGAAGGTGTACGTGAGGTTAAAAGCTAGAAATGGAGGATCTTATTTCCTGGAGTTGAAATATTAGAAGAGGAGCCAGCACAATATATAAAGTGGAGGAAGAAGAAGTAGCGGTCCTAGTTGGTTTTAAATGCAAGTCGAAAGGGAGATGGGCCGTATTAATTAAAATGGTAAGGCCGAACAAAATATTTTATTTAGTTTAAAACTAAAGGAAAATAGTGTATTGACTTAACAATTCATATCTTGCTCATACCATATTCAAATTCAATGAAATAGGATTCGTTGGGATCGTGGAATCACAGGCTACATGCTGGGACTAACTTGGAGCGGTTTGGAGCTCATTACAAATTATGGTAGAATTAAACGACTTACTGGATTAAACGACTTACTGGATTAAACGACCGTTAACCATTATTCGACGATTAACGACCCATGTGAGTAAACTCACTAAATCTGCCCAGTTTTAGAATTTTATAAATGTTATTTAATATTGATAAAAATGATTGAATGCCGTGTGTGATGGTTGTTTGGATGATTTGGTTAAAATAATATGTATAGTTATTTATACAAATCGTTAGTTAAATATGGACTATATTAATTATTTATTTCACATTAATATGAAATAAATGTTGATTAACATCTGTGGGTGCAGGGAAACGGGTTGGAGGAATCCAACTGGATTTCTCAATAATTATATTGTTATTTTTCATATATTGTATTATATGATATGACGAATAATCTATGGTTGATTATTGTGTGTTTGGGATGTTTTTAAACAACATCGACTTGAATTAATCAGTATTAAATACCGTAAAATATATTCGAATATATTGGAAAAGAAAGTGTGGTTTTAAAAAAAGATGATCCATTAAAACAGAAATGGAAATTTCGATTAGTTAGAATATAATAACTTGTTTCAACTATATAAAAACAAGTAATTTGATTTATAAATGATATTTATAAATGGAGCAAACAATTATTATTAAATAGTTTTAAAAAAGTGAATCAAAGAAAAGAATTTATTTAAAAAGGAAAATGAAAATTGTTTAGAAAGAAAACGTTGAAATTATTTCGATATTCGAAATGGGAATTGAATTAAAACAAATTAATAAGGATTTGTCAATTTAAATTCGATGATGTCGAATGTTATTAAAATGGTTTATTCTTATAAACTATATACTGTATAATTTAGTAATTGACAAGATAATTAATATTTGCTTTAAAACAAATAATTAGTAATTAAACAGGTAATCGAGATTAAGTTATAAACTTGATATTTATTTAAAAATAAGTTGATTTATAAATGGAGTATATGGAGTGAAATATGAATATGAATTTATAAAAGAACTAGATAGATGGATTTTTAAAATGAATTGGTATTTATTATTTAAATCAAGATTTGATAAAATAAAATTAGTCCATAGTTCTGTAAAGAAATAATATTCACATTTTAAAGTGAATAACGATTTAAAAGCAAACATTTTGCAGGTTTAAAATGGAGTTAAGGAAATTAGAAACTGACTAAAGACTAGTCAACTTGAACAGCTTTCTAGGTATTGATCTGTTGTTGGTTTCGGCCTTTGAGGTTAATACATAGGGAATTATTCTCTTACTAGTTTACGGTTAGGGACTAATGGGGACTAATGGACGTTGAAGGATAGTGATGAGTGGATAATAAACAGAAATGTTTTCCAAAGATAACGTATATTTTTTAAATACGAGAAATAAGGAGTTAAGGAAAATTCTTAAAAGTAGAGAAGTTGAAAAATGAAAGCCAAACTGAAAGTTGGGTTGATTAGTAAAACAACTTTCAGCTCCGTCCCTTTTCGAGGACAAAAAGATTTTAAGTGGGGGAGATTGTAATAACCCGGAAAATCCGAACCAATTTAAAATTTTATTTTGGAAATTTTAATGAATTTTGAATATTTAAAATGATTTATTTTAAATAATAACGAGTAGAAATTTATTTTGAATAGAATTAGAAAGTATAAATTTATTTGAATCGAAACTGGAATATAAATATTTATTTTAATTATAAAAGGAATTGGAAACGGTGCGATAGTTTGAAAATTCGATTTCAAATTTCAAATGAATGTACAGGATTCAAAATAAACCGGATTTTAGCAAAACCAAAAATATTTGAATCTATTTGAAAATATCTTTCCAACAAATCCAAATAATTGAAATTTCATAGCGGCAGTAAAAAGTTATGTCCAATTGAAAATTCAGAATAGTCGCTATGGAAAATATAGCCCTTAAAAATGGAAAATTTGCAAACAACCTCCGTTTTCGACGAAACCAATTTTGTTGGATCCGGGATGTCTAGTTATTGCTAAATTCAAAAATTCATAATTTTTCGAATCAATATGTGAGCGTGGCAAAAGAAAACGTGTTTTGACAGTCAATTTCGATCGACCAGAAAATGACCATTTTTTAAACAGTCTCGAAATTTGACGAAATTAGTTTTGTTATGACCGTATCATCAAAACATAGCCAGATTTATTTTTCTGGAATTGTGTGAGACGACCCGAACTTCCCCGTGAAGGAAAACCCGGATTGCTTTGAGGACAAGATGAATCAGTATATAAACAGAAGAACATTTCATTGCTTATTACAACAATTCCATCAGAATACAAGAATATAACAGAGTATAAATAAATATTATACATTCGATAAATATCAGAGATTTACAAATTACAATAAAGCGGAAAATAATACAAAATACAACAAAAAAGAATATGTGGATACAGAGCTTTCCGAATATCATTCCAGCTGTAAACCAGGATCCTATGAATATAAATCTGCAAAACCAAAACTACTAGCTGCCCGTATGGAAAATAGGGGCACCCGGAGTTTAGGTTAAAACAATAAACTCCAGGTCAGTCATGTAACTGGTGTGAGAACTAAAACATTTATTTAAAACTTTACTTTAAATCAGATATATCAAGGGACCACGCCGTATAACATGGAATGGGTTTCCTCCCAAGAATACATGTGCGTATAACAAAACATCGCAATGCTTTTTGGAAAAATGAAGCTATTATAAGACCCTGGTCCTATCACACAATGCAACGCAAGCCGGGGGATAGGGTTTTCCCTTATAATAGCCAAACATGCTTAGTACGTTAAAAAAAATCATTCGATATTATTATAAGTGCATAGTGTATAAAACAACTTCAAATATAATTGTATCAATCCTAGACGGCATGGGTACCATATATAATGTCGCCAATACTAGGCTCTAAAATCAAAATCGCAATTGTCACGTATTGGAAGTTGGATTCCCATTTGTGAACCAAAGCAAGGGATCGTCCTTACCGCTTCGAGACGCTCTAGCGCGTGTCTCAGGTCAGAGCTTGAGTGACCTTTGGATCGTTAGAGCCGGTCCACTCGATGTTGATTAAAATGCCTGAACACTGTGTTTCCCCGCCCTATGGGGCGTCAACTGGTCATATCCCGACCAAACTATTGGCCCCGGAATGACCGATATAACCGAAGTGCCTCCTATCCATCATCCATATAAGTAAAATGCCAGGGCATGCAAAACGCTGACACCACTCCTAGCTAGAAGGAAACGCATGCCCTCCCTGAGGTCCTCTCTCATTTCTGGTTCACAACGGGGTGTGAGGCTTGCTAATTAACGCTACAAAAAGCTATGCCACAAAGGCCGTACTTTGACCATCAACCACAAGACTCTGCTTTTCAATAGAAGCCTTGATCATTTGCATCTCAGCATGCCACACAGGAAATTCACGCTATGCAACCGATGTCTATCTATCACACATAATGAAATCCGATGTCAGACACACATCCATTTACAAGTTCGTTCTGGGTCTGAACAAACACCGGAGGTACCTTATTCCTCCACCATATGTCCAATTCAGGGGAGAGACCCTCGCATACCCGTCGATCTCCAAGTACATCTGGACGATCACCACTTATTATCTCGCCTTGGGTGTGCAGCCCAATCAAGACATCGGTAATCATCCAAACGATGTGAAGGCCTCCGGTCTTCAACCACCATATTCATTCTCGACACATTGTCGAATCAGTTATTCGGAATGGGATAAACCCGGTCTTTCTGAATAACTCGCGTATAATATAAACAAGTGTTATAAAAATACAACATACACATCATTCTAATCCATAATATTCCTTTATTCAAATATTCTTATACTTTGGGAAAGGTTCCCATTAATTTTATCAAAGATAAATTCTTTAAAAAATTTCTTTAATCTTCCTTTGGATATGATTTTAATCTAATTAAAGATTCATTAAAACTCCATTTGGTATTAATTTTCCCAAAAATCAATATTAACTATTGTTTAACTTGGGAAATCATATCCTGTCCTTTACTGGGTTAAAGAACCAATGTCATTTAAAACACGGTTCACGATAAAGCCAAAATCTCATACCATTCCATCAGCCTTTAACCATAAATTAGCAAGTGAACAATTCCCTTAGAATTAACCCCGAAGGCCGAAACTAACATCAGATCAATACCCAGGAAATCATTCAACTTAACTAATCTCTAAATAGTTTCTGATTTTCTTAACTCCATTGGGTCTAAGAACAGTATTATTAAAGATACCATTCACGACAACCCAAAATCTTATTCCTGTTTTTAACTGCGTTAAAGAACCAATGTCCTTTAAAACACGGTTCAAGATAAACCCAAAATCACATTCCATTCCATTAGCCTTTAGCCGTAAATTAGCAAGTGAAAAATTCCCTAAGTATTAACCCCGAAGGCCGAAACCAACGTCAGATCAATACCTAGGAAACCATTCAACTTAACTAATCTCCAATTAGTTTCTAATTTTCTTAACTCCATTGGGTTTAAGAACAGTATTATTAAAGATACCATTCACGACAACCCAAAATCTTATTCCATTATTAATTGGGTTAAAGAACAAGTGTTATTTAAAACACCGTTCACGATAAACCCAAAGACCAATTTCAGTTCAATTCCAATTTAAACATTAATTAATCGGTATACTTCATTAAATCTAAATAAAAAGATTTAATCTTTCCTTAACTGAATTCAAGAACAGTTTACTGAAGACACCGTTCACAACAAACCCAAAATCCCATTTGATATTAAATACCAGGCTCTGAATAGAAAATATATCGGCTTATATTCAATATCAAATACCACGACCAACAAATATCGTATTGGAAATAACGATATAAATATATCTTTCAAATTTCCTTAACAACATCTATATAATCACGAAATCCAACATCGAAATATTCCAAAAACAATTTCAATTAAAATGCATTCCAATTCACATATTGGAAATCCTCGTTATTTTTAAAACCATTTCAAAACCAATTTATTTATTTTTAAAAATAATTGAATTATAATTCTAGTTCAAAACTAGTTCATTTCAATAAAAATCTATTTTTATCTTTTCAAATATGGAATTTTTCATCCCAATTCTTTCCAAATCATTTCTTATGATTTCATACTAATTACGGATATTTTTAATAATTTTATCAAGGCCCGTACAATCGATTTCCATAAATGGCCATCGAACTGCACTTATAGCGACCTTTTCCAAATTTGATTTGGACATAATTCCAAATCCAACTGTCAGATTTATAATTTCTTTTATTCGTTAGAAATCTTTTTTCGATACGAACCCAATGGTTCCAGTTTTAGGAGAATCCGACGGTCGGATCTCCCGTAATGTCCATTCGAAGTCAATGGTCGAAATTCACGAACTGCCGCGGCGCGTTCTATTTAGGCCATTATATATAATATATATATAATATATATTTCGTCGATTTCCTTTTAAAACGTGTTTTATAAATCGTTTTAAATTCGTTTTCAAAACGATATCAACTTCATATTCAATTTCAAATCAAAATTGAATATTCCATATCATCGATATATAAATGATAATATTTTCAAAACATTATATTTCAAATTTATTTCTTTTTTGATATTCATTATAAAAATGAATAAAATCAATATAAATATCGTTCACGTCAAAATGGCGTTAATCTAATCAACCCGGCTTTATATATTTAAATATATCCCTGTCCCTCCCAAATCTGACATCAAAATCAGATTTTTATCTTTTGCCGAATATTATTTTAAAATATTCATTATTTTAAAATAATTATTCTTTCTGAACTGGAATCAGACATAGTCAATCACCATATAATGTGATTTATATGGATTTCATACACACATGAACGCAACAACAATCAAACATAGTCAACCATCATCCAAAGTGCACTCTACACTGCGTATGCATCAAATATAAATATTCAATGCTTACACAGCTTGTCAATCAATCGATCAACATACAGCTAATTATTCGGACTAGTGCATGTCATATATCATCCCAATACCCGTGTGGGGTTTCAAACAATCAAACACAGGTTTTATTTGTGCAGTTGGGCGATGTGTAAAATTTATCATCCTAATCAATATCAGTCAAATGTGTGTACATAAACAAATCGTCTGATTTGTTTATAAATATTTATTTCATTCATATACCCATTAAAAATTATATTTTTAACTAAAAATATTTATTCCATTCCATAACACACAATCAATTTTCACAACATAATCAATCAAACAAACAAGTCGTCCATGGTCTGTGGACGACGGGTGTCGGGTGCTGCTAAGCACCGTCTGCATCCTAGTATATATTTTAACTAGAAAATAAATCCAAAGTGAGAATTTCTCACCTTTGGGTTCCAATCCGCCAGTCTTTGTTTTTGAACTGTTTGGATTTGTTCGAAATTCCAACGCATCATTTTCACGGTGTTCATATATAAAAAATCATATTTTTATCGCTTCATTTCAATAAATAAAAATAAAAATCATATTTTTATTTCTACTTCATATATTTTTACAACGCTTCTTTCTATATAAAAAATATATTTTTATATTTCTACCTCTTATATAAAGATCGAATTTTTATTTCGCTTCATATATAATAAAAATCGAATTTTTATCTTAATGATATCCATATAAAGATCGTATCTTTATCATAGTGAAAACAATATAAAAATCGTATTTTTATTTATAAAAAATCACATTTTTGTAATTCTTCCTATAAGATAAAAATTATGTTTTTACTTCTCCACTTCATATAAAAAATCAAATCTTTATCGCCATTACGTATATATAAAAATCGAATTTTTGTATTATTACATGCACATGATAAAATTTATATTTTCATATCGTTAATCATATTATAAAAATCATATTTTTATCATCTATATAATATAAAAATCACATTTTTATTATCTATATAATATAAAAATCACATTTTATCGATTTAAAAATCAAATCCTAACTTTTCAAACTAAAAATCAAATCTTTCTTCTTTTTAAAATCAAATCTTTTAACATATAAAATTCGATCTTTTCTTATAAAAATCATCGCTCTTTACTTTAAAAAAATCATAAGAAAACTGATAAGAAAACTAACTTATAAATAAATAAGTTAATAAAACTCACCACGTTGGTCTGAGTTGGGGGGTGTTGAGGGCGGCGCCTTGGCTATAGATGGTGGGGGAAGAGGCACATTGGCCGGTGGTGGCTGCTCTATGGTTTCGATGGGGTTTGGCTGAAGAACACGGAAGAGAGGGAGAAGAGAGAGCATCGGAGGGGTGCGCCATCGTCAGGGGTGGGGGGCAGGCTCGCGGTCAGGCGCGGTGATCATTGGGGAGGTGACGGGGTTCATCGATCGATGTGGGGGGGTTAATTAAGGCGTTGGGGTTTGGGGTTCTGAAGGGGGCTGGAGAGAGAGAGGGCGTGCTGGAAGGGGGTTTGGTTGGAGGAGGAGCGCGATGGCTACGGCAGTTGTGGATCGATGATGAAGGCGTTTTTTCCCCCTGTTTTTTAGATCTGAGAAATGAATTAGGGGAGGGGGTTTAGTGAATATATAATTTATTTATTTATTTTTTCTTTCAAAAATGTTGACTTCTATTTTTGAACTCCAAGCGAGATCCAACGACTGTCTCCCCTGGCTAATTACCCCCATTCCAAACACAATGGGATATGCCTCGTAAGCTGATTCGACTGTTACGATTAGTTTTCGTTGAATTTGAAACATAAATCATTATATTGAATTTTAAACGTACGTTTCCATTTACAGGGGCTACATACGGACTCTAAAAATTCCCAAAAAATATTTTCTACCTTCTTATTGATGACATGGTTCTAACAAAACTAATTTTGTCAAATTTTGAGACAGTTTGAAAAATGGACATTTTCTGGTCGATCCAATTTGACTGAAGGGTCTGTTTGTCACAGGTCCCTATTAAGATTAAAAATTAGGCTCACATCCGATCAAACTTTTCATGTAAATTAGGTCCTTATTTTTTGAAAAATAGGTAAAAAATAAAAAAAATCACGTAAATTCATTACTAAATAAAACACATTCACGCCAAAAAATTCAGGTGGAAAAACAATCAAAAACCACATTAAAACCCAAAATAACATAAAAACAGCGAAACAGCAGGTTTTTGCATCAAAAGATGCACCTATTCTTAAATAGTTGCATACATTCGTGCTTATATTTTAGTGTTGCGCCCCAACTGTAGTATAAATGCATACATGTACGCAGCTAAACAGCGTTATATGCATCCTTTTATGCATATATTCAAATTTACATGTTTTTTCAAGCATTCGCCGTTTTCAGACATTGTTGCACGCATATATGCTCCTGTACAGAATATATGCGTGCATTCATGAGCATATTCAGAAGCCGTCGTCACTTTTAAATTTGTTGCACACATGCATGCATATATACAGAATAGTTGCACTCATGTATGCAAATTTTCGTAACACATGAATCTCAGTTCAACTTTGTATGCATATATGTATGCAATTATTTACTAATAGTTGCATACATGTATGCGTTTATTGGTCCAGATTTTCAACATAAATACACTATATGAATACATGCATACATGTATGTTACTATAGCAAATAGTTGCACAGAAGTATTCAACTTTTTTTTGTTTTTTTGCGAGAGCTTCGGGGAATATTTCCTATTTTTTGGAATTTTTTCTTTTAGTGTGTGGCGCATTTTTTTTGGTCAGAATCGGAAAAAGGCGAAGGGCGATGTGGCAGGAGGCGTGAGGGACAAAAAGTTTTGGGCGGCATCTGTTTTTAAGGACCAGAAACTTAATGAAACTTTGAGTGGATATGGTGTGAATTTTGAACGGTTTTAGGGATGTGAGCCTGATTTTCACTTGATTGAAACTACCAAAACACGTTTTACTTCGCCACGCTCACATATTAATTCAGAAAATTATGAATTTTGGAATCTAGCAATAACTTGACATCCCGGATCAACAAAAGTGGTTTCGTCAAAAACGGCGGCCATTTGCAAAATTTCCATTTTTTAAGAACCGAAATTCCATAGCGACTATTCTGAATTTTCTATTGGATATAACTTTTTATTCCCGCTATGAAAATTTGATTTTTCGGATTCGTTGGAAAGATATTCTCAAATAGATTCTAATTTTTTTAGTTTCGCTAAAATCCAGTTTATTTTGAATCATGTACATCCATTTGATATTTGAAATTTGAAATTGAATTTTCAAACTACCACGCCATATTCAATTCCTTTTATAATTTAAAATAAATATTTATATTCTAACAACGATCTAAATAAATATATACGTTCTAATTCTATTCGAAATAAATTTCTCATCGTTATTATTTAAAATAATTCATTTTAAATATTCAGAATTCATTAAAATTGCTAAAATAAAAAATTTAAATTGGTTCGGATTTTCCGGGTTGTTACAATCTCCCCCCACTTAAAATCTTTTCGTCCTCGAAAAGGAACGGAGCTGAAAGTTGTTTAACTAATCAACTCAACTTTCATTATTTTCATTATGCCTTAAGTTCTTCAACTTTTCAGTTTCTAAGAACTTTACAAATTTTTCAAAAATTTGGCTAACACCCTAAATTTTTGAAAAATTTCGCCATAACCTCCCCTATGCGGGAGCACCGGGAAAATCCCGAAATAGCCATACAGGCCTTTCCAATCAAAAAAAAACAGCCAGTCAGCTCATAAAATCATCAAAAACCCCAAGAAATACAATAAACATGTACCTATTTGTCGGGAAAACAATTTTATTCCTTTGCTTAACTTCCCTGCTATGACCCGTGCAATGTATATACGTGTACATATGTGCAAATGCAATAAATTTCAATTCAGTTCAAATTTGACTTGATTTGGCTAAATTCACCTTTCATGTAAATATTAGTTTCAACAATCTCATTAGTTAAACTAATAATCAAACAACACAACCATCAATCAGCAATCAAGTAGTTGATTATCTTTTCAAATTCATAACTTTGATACATAGTCCAAAAATCAGAATTTTGATGCCAAATCACAACTATAGACCCTATCTAGTTTTGGTTCTCACACCAGTCAATTGGAAATATATAGATATCCCACTTTCGAAACTCGAATACAAATGCTGATGATGTCGTGACATCATTAAAATCATCTCTAGGCGGCTAGAGTGTGATTCTGCATCCATCCCGTATATTTAAGGCTATAATACATGTGGATCAGACGTATATTACAATCTCTATATACTCGATAGTGCAAATCGATTTAAAATAAATATTTAAATACGTATAAACAGGTTTAATTTTTCAAAACAAATATTGTTTTCATTTTTATTCTAAAGATATCACTCTTCACACTCGTTCTAGGATACTACTTATCCTATCTCTAACGAGTCATTCTCATTCTCGTTCCAAAGTGTCTTGTTCTCTGAGCTCTATAAACCAAAGCTCTGATACTAAAATGAGAGGACATAAACTACCCCATGAAGGAAAACTCAGATTGCTTTGAGGACAAGACGAATCAGTACACAAAAAAAAGAACATTTCATTGGTTATTACAACAATTCCATCAGAATACTAGAATATAACAGAGTATAAATAAATATTATACATTCGATAAATATCAGAGATTTACAAATTACAATGCAGCGGAAAATAATACAAAACACAACTGAAAGCATTTGCAGATACAGAGCTTTCCGAATACCATTCTAGCTGTAAACCAGGATCCTGTAAATATAAATCTGCAAAACCAAAAATACTAGCTGCCCATGTGGAAAATAGGGGCACCTAGAGTTTAGGTTAAAACAATAAACTCCAGGTCAGTAATGTGACTGGTGTGAGAACTAAAACAGTTATTTAAAACTTTACTTTAAATCAGATATATCAAGGGACCATGCCGTATAACACGGAACGAGTTTCCTCCCAAGAATACCAGTGCATATAACAAAACATCGCAATGTTTTTTGGAAAAATGAAGCTATTATAAGACCCAGGTCCTATCACACAATGCAACGCAACCCGGGGGATAGGGTTTTCCCTTATAATAGCCAAACATGCTTGGTAGGTTAAAAAAAATCATTCGATATTATATAAGTGCATAGTGTATAAAACAACTTCAAATATAAATGTATGAATCCTAGACGGCATGGGTACCATATATCATGTCGCTAATTCTAGGCTCTACAATCAAAACCGCAATTGTCACGTATTGGAAGTTGGATTCCCATCTGTGAACCAAGGCAAGGGATCGTCCTTACCGCTTCGAGACGTTCTAGCCCGTGTCCTAGGTCAGAGCTCGAGTGACCTTTGGATCGTTAGGGTTAGTCCACTCGATGTGGATTAAAATGCCTGAACACTGCGTTTCCCTGCTCTATGGGGGTGTCAAATGGTCATATTCCGACCAAACTATCGGCCCTGGAATGACTGATATAACCGAGGTGCCTCCTATCCATCATCCATATAAGTAAAATGTCAGGGCGTGCAAAACGCTGACACCACTCCTAGCTATAAGGAAACGCATGCCCTCCCTAAGGACCTCTCCTATTTCTGGTTCACACCGGGGTGTGAGGCTTGCGAATTAACGCTACAAAAAGCTATGCCACAAAGGTCGTGTTTTGATCATCAACCACAAGACTCTGCTTTTCAACAGACGCCTTGATCATTTGCATCTCAGCATGCCACTTAGGCAATTCACGCTATGCAACTGATGTTTATCAATCACACAGAATGTAATCTGAAATCAGACACACATCCATTTACAAGTTCGTTTTGGGTCTGAACGAAACCAGAGGCACCTTATTCCTCCCCTATATGTCCAATACAGGGGAGAGGCCCTCGCATAACCCTCGTTCTCCAAGTACGCCTGGATGATCACCACTTATTACCTTGCCTTGGGTGTACAACCCAATCAAGACATCGGTAATCAACCAAATGATGTGAAGGCCTCCGGTCTTCAACCACCGTCTTCATTCTCGACACATCGTCGAATCAGTTATTTAGAATGGGATAACCCCGGTCTTTCTAAAAAACTCGTGTATATAATAAATAAGTTCTATAAAAACACAACATACGTCTCATTCCAATCCAGAATATTCCTTTATTCAAATATTCTTATACTTTGGGTCAACTAATTTTATCAAAGATAAATTCTTTAAATTTATTCTTTAATCTTCCTTTCTATATCATCTCAATCTAATTAAAGATTCATTAAAACTCCACCCGATTTTAATCTTCCCAAAAATCAATATTAACGATTCTTTAACTTGGGAAATCATATCCTGTCCTTAACTGGGTTAAAGAACCAATGTCATTTAAAACACGGTTCACGATAAACCCAAAATCACATTCCATTCCATCAGCCTTTAACTGTAAATTAGCAAGTGAACAATTCCCCAAGTATTGTAACAACCCGTATTTTTGAATAACATGTTATAACATAAATCAAGGCAGAATTAAACTGTAAAATCTGAATCAACGGAAACGGGCTATGCCATTGCGTTCGTCTCAGAAAAATACGCGAAATAGAGTCCGAGTGTTCGAAAATCGGAGTCCGTATGACCAAGTTATGGACCGTTAAAATTTTCAGAAAATTTCAAGTTCAAAAACAGTTCAAATTTGAATTTAGAATTCAAATTCAGCCAAAACAGACTGGGCGGGAAAACTCCCGCCCAGACAGGTCGACAGGGGGGTCGACACTAGGGTCGACCTCCCCCCAACCAGGTCGACACTAGAGTCGACCTGGGGGGTCGACCTCCCTGGTCGGCCAGGTCGGCCTGGTGCACTTAATTGGGCTGTTTGGACCTGTTTTGTTGGCTAGTGACGGGATTTGATGGCTCGGATTGGATCTAGGGTTAATCCTATGGCTAATACTATCCTAATCTTCTATAAAAAGACCCCTAAGCCTAGCCTAAATCATCATTATTCAACTCTACAACTAAACTATGCCAAATTTGTTCCTCTCATCGCCTCCACTCTCATGCTAAAATTTCTAAGTTTATTTATATGAGAGATTTTGAGTTCATACAAGTGTTTTCAAGCTTGTATGGGTGTTCTTAGTTTGCATTCAAGTCAAGTTGCAACATATCTATTACAAAGCAAGGTTTTTTATTGATTTGGCTCAAGGGTTTTTCATTTGGAGCTTGCATATTTGGTTTTTTTTTTTGTGATTGCATAAGAGCTTCGTCTCAATCTTTATAATAAATATTTATTTGTGTCTTCATAGCATTGTAAGCCCTTTTCTACTTTCTTTTTGAACTCTAAAGTTAAATGAATGATGCAAGTTTGGGGTTGATCATTATGATATGCAAGTTTGGTTGATCATTATGTTATGCAAGTTGGTTCAATCATTATGTATGACACATGTTGCAATGTTATGCAAGTTTGGGTTGATCATTATACACATGTTATCATGTTATGCAAGTTAAACTTGAGATTGTGAGCTTAAAGCTTCAAGCTTTATATTAAAGGTTGCATTTTGGCAACATGGAAGTTATCATACCCCTTATGATAACTTGCATGTGAGGCTAAATGCGATCTTCTAGCTACTTCTACATGTCATTTATCACCATGTATGACTTATATGCTAAGTTTGGTTTTATGCATACTTTTGAAGCCTAATAATGCAATATGCAAGTATATGAATATATGTACATTTCATATGCCACCATGTTAAACTTGTGGCTTCAACACCTTTTTGTCATAATTATGCCAAGTTCCCTATTTTATCCTTTATGCGTTGTTGCGATTATGTAAACGATGGGATTACGTTGGGGTTGGGTAACATTATGACATGAACATGGTTTTTATAACATGACGTGATATGTTAGCTTGTAATTATGTTTTGGAAACATAATGGACATGACACTTAGAAAATATGAGTGTGGCCAACTCGAGGTTGGGTTGAGTTTGTAGCATAAATCTACCCGGACCCGCCCGGCTTAACTAGTGGCTACAAACAATAGGACCCAATGTGAGAAGTTGGTCATGTTGTGCTCGAACCCGAGGTTAGACCAAGTTGTGGTGTAAAACTACCCGGACCCGCCCGGCTTAACTAGTAACCACAACAAGGTCTAATGGGAGAGGTTAAAGCACATTAAGTTAGTTAATGCCTCCTGATTAGGGTTAAGTCATGGTCCACTTAATACTTAACCAATTTGGGCTTGATGGGTTAATCGGGGTTAAGTCATGAACCTTGGGTACACTTAACCAATTTAATCCACGTTTGGATCGGGTTAACCACATTTAACCCGTTAAGAAACCCTAGTGGCGTGGTCCTTTTCAGTAGTAACCCTCTTGATAGTATCATAAGACCCTAGGGACTAGGCTAGGGTGGGGCACGATTACTGGGCTGACATGTAAGCGACCAAAACGACGGTTGAGTAGGTACGCCGGTGTAGGTCCAGGCGGACTATGGTCGTGCACATAGTCCAGAGTTGGAGAATCAGGCACGGGTACCAGTAGATCTAGACTGTGCATACTTGAATTTGTGTCTGAGGTTGACACCCTAGGACTTGATACATCCTAGGGTGTACCTAGCGCAGTTTAACTACATTTCATGTTTGGGCCGTATGACACCGACACTTGACGAGTTAGGCTTATAGGGAGCCGATCAACTAGACCGTGTAGTTGGACCTTGATTTAGGTCACCTCATGATATTGGGCCAAGCTTGGGCCAAGGGATCAATTCTTGTTTTTACTTGACATGTTAGAATGCTAGTACACCCGTGGTGCAAAACTTAACCTTGATTATGCGATGACACCTTTATCTATCTTGTTAGTTAATCATCATGCCAGTATGCTGTTATCCTTATGTTCATCTCAGCTTCTCATGCCAGTTAACTTTACTAGTTCATGGACTGATAGTAGTTAGGGCTTACCAGTCTTTTTGACTGACCTGTTTTCTTTCGCCTCTTTTCTTCCGTTTCCTCCCTCCCCCCCTCAGGTCCTCAGGGTGGGAACATTGGAGCTTAGCTTGGATCTTTATAGCTTGCTTACTGGATTTGCTCATGTACGGTTTTGGACATTGAGCTAGCTATGGTTTATCACTTCACTTTGGGGATAGTACTTTATGTATTTCAGTTTGTGCTTTTCTCTAGACTTTGTTTGTTGGAAAATAATGATCAAGTATTTTGTTGTAACGTGACTATGGTTTTGAAATGATAGTTTGATCCGCTGCTTTATTTACTCTGTTTTACTTATATGTTCTGTCTTGTGATATCTGCATGCATGTTTACCTTGTTTAACGCCCCTCCAAAGCCAGTGTGCTTGCAAGAGTTACCCTGGCGGAGGTGGGGTGTTACATTTGGTATCAGAGCATAAGGTTTACAAGATTTGGGCAAAAGTGTTTTTAAAACATACCTTTTGAAAAACTATTTTCAAAACCAATTAAGTATTTTCCAAGAAAAGTCTAGTTATTTTAAAAGGCTATTCCCCAAAAGCCATTAGCACTATCCTTCGTTTCTTCGTTTTGAATCTATCTTTTCCTTTTTCAGTATGGCCGATCTTAACCTTCCCGAGGGAGTGACCATTCCCAGATGGTTCAGGAGGTACTTGGAAGCTAGGGCCAACAATGTTGGCCCAGCAACTACCCCCACCGTAACTGAGGTTCCTCCTCCTCCCCCTCCTCAGAATCCACAAGCGGATTTCGCAGAGCTTTGCAAAGACTTTAAGGCGATGGGTTGCAAGAATTTTGTCGGAACGGAGACTTCTGTGGAGGCAAGAAACTGGTGAAGGGAAACTGAAGAACTCTTTACTATCTTTGATGTGGAAGATCGTAGGAAAGTGTTGTTGGCAGTATGGCTATTGGAAGGGGAAGCTGCTTATTGGTGGGTAGTCACCACCACTACTAGACCAATTGAGACTTGGGATGACTTTAGGAGAAGGTTTGGACTAAAGTTTCTATCATCGGTAGAAGAGAACCTTCAGATGGAGATGTTCCTATCTCTAAAGCAAGGGGACATGACCGTTAGGGAATACGTGGATAAGTTTAATCAACTTGCTCAGTTCGGTCTAGAATTGGTAAACACAGCTCGTAAGAAGGCTCTACACTTTGCTCTAGGATTGAACGAGCCATTGCGCGGTTTGGCCATGTCTCATATACCCCTGGGGGCGACCTTCGAGAGTTTGGTGAATATGGCCCTACTTCAAGAGGAAGTTAGGCGAGTGTTTTCATTGCGGAGAGTCTGGACATTTTAGCAAGGATTGCCCCAAGAAGCAAGGGCAGAATCAGCGTGCAGGACCTGCTGGAGGACAAGTGCATGCTCTCAATCTTGCTCCAGTTCAGGACCGAGGTAGTATTTCTGTAGAAAGTCTTGTTTATATTTCTGATTATCCTGTTCGCACCTTATTTGATTCTGGCGCATCGCATAGTTTTATTTCTTCTGATCTTGTTGAAAATTTGCACCTAAGTACTAGCCTAGTTGAGGATCCCGTTTGTGTTTCAAATCCAATTGGGGGTTCCGCCCATCTACCTGTGATTTGTATGGATTTGAGAATCTGTATCTTGAGCATAGAATTCATGTGTAATGCTTAGGTTCTCGGGTTTATGGGATACGGGTTGATGTTGGGTGTGGATTGGTTGTCCAGTTATGGAGCCATTCTTGACTGTGAGCATAGGGTAGTGAGGCTCATGACTCGCCTCGGTAATACCCTAGAAATCTCTTGTAACCCTAGAGGTCCCGTCATGTTATGTTATCTTGAATCTCTCGACTCGTCCATCGATGATCTGCAATCTGTAAGGGTGGTACGAGACTATCCTGATGTCTTTGAAGAAGTTAAGGGGTTACCCCCTAAACGAGAGATAGATTTCCGCATTTATCTAGTCGATAATGCCAAGCCAGTATCATTGGCCGTTAGGCACATGGCCCTACGTGAAAGAAGGGAGCTCAGTAAGCAGATCAAGGAGTTGCTTGAGAAGAATTTTATTAGGCGAAGCATTTCTGAATGGGGTGCTCCGGTGGTATTCGCTACTAAGGCGGATGGTTCGCTTCGCCTATGTGTTGATTATCGAGAGTTGAACAAGCTGACAAAGAAGAATAGGCACCCTTTACCGAGGATTGATGATCTCTTTGACCAGCTGGTTGGTGCTTCTGTTTTCTCTCAGCTCGATCTAGCCACCGGATTCCATCAGCTTAGAGTAGCTGAGCATAGCATTGATAAAACTGCGTTTAGGACTCCAGATGGATTCTTTGAATGGCTTGTTATGCCATTCGGTTTGACTAATGCACCCGCATACTTCGTGGACTTGATGAGTAGGGTGTTCAGGGAGTTCCTTAACAAGTTTGTTGTTGTCTTCGTGGATGATATTCTGATCTACTCAAAGGACGAGGAAGAGCATGCTAGGCATCTCAAGGAAGTGATGGATACGCTTAGAGCGCATCAGTTGAAAGTCAAGTTCTCCAAATGTCATTTTTGGAGAAGGGAAGTTCGGTTTCTTGGACATATAGTTTCTAAGCAAGGCATAGCAGTGGATCCCGCGAAAGTGGTTGCAGTTCAAGACTAGAAGACTCCTAGGAATGCAACAGAAGTAAGAAGCTTTCTCGGTCTGGCAGGCTACTATAGGAAGTTCATCAGGGACTTCGCTAAGATTTCGGCCCCTCTTACTAAGTTGATGAAGAAGAACTTAGTCTTTGCATGGGAATTGGAGTGTGAGCTTGCTTTTCAAAAGCTCAAAAGAGCCCTTACCTCAGCTCCAGTTTTGGCATTACCCGATAGTGGTAAGATGTTTACCGTGTACGCAGATGCATGTGGCACGGGGTTAGGGGCTGTTCTGATGCAAGAGGGAAGAGTGATATGTTATGGGGGTAGGCAACTTAAAGTTCATGAGAACTATCCCACTCATGATTTGGAGTTAGCGGCGATCGTCTTTGCACTCAAATCCTGGCGCCACTATCTTCTAGGCGAAAGGTTTGAGTTGTATACTGATCACAAGTCACTCAAGTACCTCTTCTCGCAGAAAGATCTGAATCTAAGGCAGCAAAGGTGGATGGAATTCTTGGCATCTTATGACTTCGAGATAGCTTATACCCCTGGCAAGGGTAATGTTGTGGCAGATGCACTAAGCAGAAGTAGATTGACTTTGAGTCCCTTGTTTGTCGAGATGAGGAGCCTAGAGTTCTTGGCAACCTTTGATTTCACGACGGCTGTTGAATCGATAACGGGTTCATTAGCATCCCTTGAGCTTAGACCCACACTTCTCGATCAGGTTGGGGCTTCGCAGAAGGAAGATCCACAGATAATTGAAGTTATGGACAAACTGATTCGTGGTGAGACGTCTAGTCACCTTGCTAGATATACTATTGATGATAAAGGTTGGCTAAGGCGTGATGGAAGGCTATGCGTTCCACAAGTAGGAGACTTGGTGCATAAAGTTCTCGAAGAAGCACATCATTCGAAGATGACTATACATCCTGGAGGAGATAAGATGTATAGGGATATGAAGCGCATTTTCTTTTGGGACGGAATGAAGAAAGATGTGGCAGAGTATGTTTCAAAGTGCATGGTGTGCCAACAAGTGAAAGCCGAGTCAAAGAAACCAGGTGGGCTATTACATCCATTGGAGGTCCCGCAATGGAAGTGGGAGAGTATTTCTATGGATTTTGTGGATGGATTGCCTAAGTCAAGGAGAGGGAACACGAGCATATGGGTCATAGTTGATAGACTTACGAAGAGTGCTCACTTCATTCCAGTAAAGAGCAAGAGGACCGCATCATGGCTAGCATCCATTTATCTTCGGGAGATAGTGCGGTTGCATGGAGTTCCTTCCAGCATAGTTAGCGATCGTGACCCAATTTTCACTAGCCAGTTCTGGAATAGTTTGCAAGAAGCAATGGGTACGCGATTGAATCTGAGTACAGCCTATCACCCCCAGACGGATGGCCAAACCGAAAGGGTGAATAGAGTGCTAGAAGATCTTTTGAGGCTCTGTGTTCTTGACTTTGGTGGTACTTGGGAAGACCACCTTCCTCTTGTAGAGTTTGCTTATAATAATAGCTATCAAGCCAGCATAGGGATGGCACCATTTGAAGCTTTGTATGGGAGGCCGTGTAGGTCACCATCTTGTCGGTGGGAGACGACAGATAGGCTTATACTTGGGCCCAATATGATACGGGACACATCCGAGAAAGTTGAATTAGTGAGAAGAAGGATGAAAGCGGCCCAAGATAGACAGAAATCCTATGCTGACAAGCGAAGGGCAGATTTGGAATTCGAAGTGGGAGACATGGTTTTCGTGAAGGTTTCTCCTTTGCGTAATGTGGTACGTTTTGGAGCAGTTGGGAAGCTGGCACCAAGGTTCGTAGGACCCTTCCCTATCATAGAGAGAATTGGAAAGATGGCCTATAAGGTGGAATTGCCCGAAAAGCTAGCCGGAGTGCATAATGTCTTTCATGTCTCGCATCTCCGAAAGTTCCTTCATGAGTCCGCCGAAGTGGTTGAACCCAGCATTCTTGAAGACTTGGAGGTGGAGAAAGAAGCAACCTTGAGAAAAGCTCCGATTCGTATCTTGGGAACAGAGATCAAGAAGTTAAGGAATCGAGAAGTCAAGTTGGTGAAAGTTCAGTGGAGTGAAGCCGATGAAGACGCAACTTGGGAAACCGAGGAGAAGATGCGTGGGCTTTATCCATTCCTTTTTGAGGGTACATTATCGACCTCTTTCCTAATTAGCATATCTTTCTTTTCGCTATCCATGTTTACCTTGTTTATCTTGTTATCTCGTAATCGTGTCATGAGAACCTTAGGTAGAAACCCTTTGGATGAAACATGTATTTGAAACATGTTATGCTTGATGGTTGCAAGTGGTTGCAAGTGTTTGCACGTGGATACTCGTGGATGCATGATACACATTAGGCACTAAGATCGGCTCACACACTTTCATGTTGCATATGCATGAGTGCTTATACTTATTCATGGACGAAACTTGTTATGCTATCACGTGGATGTTGCATATGGATGAATGTTATGTGCACTCATATAGATATTATGAATTATGTTAGGAAATTGCATACATATGGATTCATTTCACTAACATACATATGCATTAAGGAGGTTTACTGTATCAGTAACCGCCCGATTTTCGCATTAGATAAGTACATATACACACACCTTTGCATATGATCATACAACATTTAGAATCCTTTAAGGACAATGACTGCACGTGGATGATGTTTTTAGTAGATGGATGATGGATGGTAGGATACGTTCTTCCTAACTTGGAGATTTCGGGGACGAAATCCTTTAAGGAGGGGAGAATGTAACAACCCGTATTTTTGAATAACATGTTATAACATAAATCAAGGCAGAATTAAACTATAAAATATGAATCAAGGGAAACGGGCTGTGCCATTGCGTTCGTCTCGGAAAAATACGCGAAATAGAGTCCGAGTTTTCGAAAATCGGAGTTCGTATGACCAAGTTATGGCCCGTCAAAGTTTTCAGAAAATTTCAAGTTCAAAAACAGTTCAAATTTGAATTTAGAATTCAAATTCAGCCAAAACAGACTGGGCGGGAAAACTCCCGCCCAGACAGGTCGACAGGGGGGTCGACACTAGGGTCGACCTCCCCCCAACCAGGTCGACACTAGAGTCGACCTGGGGGTCGACCTCCCTGGTCGGCCAGGTCGGCCTGGTGCACTTAATTGGGCTGTTTGTACCTGTTTTGTTGGCTAGTGACGGGATTTGATGGCTCGGATTGGATCTAGGGTTAATCCTATGGCTAATACTATCCTAATCTTCTATAAAAAGACCCCTAAGCCTAGCCTAAATCATCATTATTCAACTCTACAACTAAACTATGCCAAATTTGTTCCTCTCATCGCCTCCACTCTCATGCTAAAATTTCTAAGTTTATTTATATGAGAGATTTTGAGTTCATACAAGTGTTTTCAAGCTTGTATGGGTGTTCTTAGTTTGCATTCAAGTCAAGTTGCAACATATCTATTACAAAGCAAGGGTTTTTATTGATTTGGCTCAAGGGTTTTTCATTTGGAGCTTGCATATTTGGGTTTTTTTGGTGATTGCATAAGGGCTTCGTCTCAATCTTTATAATAAATATTTATTTGTGTCTTCATAGCATTGTAAGCCCTTTTCTACTTTCTTTTTGAACTCTAAAGTCAAATGAATGATGCAAGTCTGGGGTTGATCATTATGATATGCAAGTTTGTTGATCATTATGTTATGCAAGTTGGTTCAATCATTATGTATGACACATGTTGCTATGTTATGCAAGTTTGGTGTAACGACACGGGTTTCGCCCGACCTTAATCGATCGCAAAATCGACCAAGACCGTTCAAAATCCGCATACGTTAACTTTGGGAATACAACACATCAGAACAATAACAGCAGACTTTTATTACATCATGATAATATAACATCAGAGTACAGAATATATCAGAGTACATCGAAATTAAAATACAGCGGAAGGAAATTTTACAATAAATTTAATACAGTGCAGCGGAAATAAAATAACTAAGGCAGCGGGAGGCTTCCAATGTTCTGGACACAGCTTTAAGCTTCAATCCAGGATCCTACTAAAAAGATAAACCTGTAGACACTGCTCGACTGCCCGTGTGGAAAGAGGGCACCCGAGTTTGCAAAAAGGTGGAAACAAACAACGGGTCAGTCGTGGGACTGGTGTGAGAATTCTTAACTAATAAATCACTATTAATAGGGCAAATCCAAAGACCACGCCGCTAATGCGGAACAGGTTTACTCTAATGGATTGTCGTGCATAACTTAAAGTAAATCGTAAACAACGCAATGCTTTTTTAGAAAAATGAAATCACCATAAGACTCAGGTCCCATCACACAATGCAACTCACACCAGAGGATAGAGTTTTACCTTATGGTGATCAAACATGATAAATACGGCAAATACGAGTTTGATATTATTATTAGTGTGTATATGTTTTAAAAACAATTTCAATCATAATGTATCAATCCTAGGAAACATAGGTACCATATGCTATGCCTCCGTACTAGTAATACAATTAAAACCGAATGGCGCGTATTGGAAATTGGTTTCCATCATGAGTCAAGGCTAGGGAGGAGCTCCTTACCGATTCGAGACACTCTAGCTAATGCCTCAGGATTACCCGCAGTTAACCCTTGAAAATGGCAGGGCCGGTCCTCAAATACAGCTTAGAGGATTGGCAATTCCTAAGCACACGTTCCCCGGTCCTATAGGACCTATCCGAGGCGCCTCATTCCATCATCCACATAAGTAAAATGTCAGGGCTGGTAGGTCACTGACACCACTCTAGCTAGAAAGTAACTTGCTGCTCTCCCTGCGTTCCCTTCTCCCGTTTTAGACTCCGCCGGTGTGTGAGGCTCGTGAAGTCACGTCATACACAAAGCTATACCTAAACAGGTTATGCTTTGATCATCCCACAAGGCCTGCTTTTCAACAAAGCCTTGATCATATGCATCTTAGCATGCCACATCATCACTCCATATCACACTACCAATCCTTTGTCGAAATATATGAACGGGTGTTAAGCAAGAGAATAAATTCTCCGCCACCACACATCCATACATTCGACAGAAGATTAATAACATGATATATAATGGAGTACGATGTCAGACACACAATCAATTTATAAGCTTATGCTCTGGGTCTGCGCGAAAGCCAAATCCGTTCAATCAACATGTTCGTTCGGACGACGACCATGACCTTGACTTGGGAGCAAATCAATTCAAAGTCTCAATCGCTGTCCTCCTGAGGGGAAGATTGACGGTCTTCATTAGTCGTCTTCTTCTTCAATTCTCATCGTCGTTTGATTATTTGGAATGAGATTAACTCGGTCTTCCCAAATAATCTTCGTATATATATATATATGTGTAAATATATTGAAAACTCTTCCTTATCGTTATTTCAAATTTATAACGATTATTTCCTATTTTATTTAATTAAAAATAATTAAATCTTTAATCAACGACGATTCAGGTCAATGGCGATTTTGGCGCTGTTTTCAACCAATTTTGATTTTCACATAACTCAAAATCTAACCGTTGGATTTTGACGTATTATATATCGTTGGGAAGATCTTTCCAAGACGGTCCTAGCGGTTTCAGTTTCGGGAAAATCCGACGGTCGGATCTTCCGGTATAGTCGTTTAAAAGTTCGATTTCAAAACGCGAACGACCGCGCTCGATTCGTTTAATTTTAGTTATATATATAAATATATATATAAAAATAATTCGTTTAATTCATCGTTCTTACATACATCTCCCCTTTTCCTTTATTCTTTTTTTTCCCACTTCTTAATCTTACATGAAAATGTAATTTATAATTAGACGGTGAATTATTCCCTTTTATTTTATTTTTATTTTAAAATCTTTATAATTTACATTAAAATGTAAATTATAATTCATCGCTTTATTTATTCCATTTCATCTTTCAATTATATTATGATTCCATTTACATATATAAAATACTCATTCTCTTTCTAAATGCATTCTCAATCTCAATTACATCTAAAATGTAATTTTATTTTACGATGACATTTCCATTCTATTCACATTATAAATAATGTACATTTCCTACGATGAAAAATTCTCTTTTAATATACATTAAAAATAATGTATTTTTATCCTACGGTATGTTTTTCTTTTTATTAACATTGAAAATAATGTTACCTTAACATACAATGCATTTTCTATTTTTATTAACATTGAAAATAATGTTAATTTTTCTATCTTTACATTACACATGAAAAATGTATATTTTGATACATCGCAAATTCCTACTTTATATTTACAAAATAAAGAGTAAACCTTGTCATTCGGTGAATTCCTACCTTATTTTACAAATAAAAAGTAAATCTTATCATACAGTGAAAATGCCAAATTACTTTTACAAATAAAAGTGTACATCTTATCATGTGGTGAAAATACTCTAATATTAACATTATAAATAAATGTTAATGCCAATTTCTCTTACAATGTAAATTTCTCTTTTTATACATACATTAATAAAAGTTTGTTAATACATACGGTGCAATCTTCTTTTTAATCAATATCAAAAATAATGTTAAACAATCTTTTCTTTGTATATAACATTAAGATAATGTTAATAAATCGTATGGTCCATTCTCTTTTAATATTTACATTAGAATAATGTAAATCAATCTTTCCTTTTCATATACATTTATAAATAATGTACATTTTTCTTACGAGGTAAATTCTCTTTTGTTTAACATTATAAATAATGTTAATCTTACATACGGTTCAATTCCTTTTTATTAACATTAAAAATAACGTTACATTTACATACAATGCATTTTCTATTTATTAACATTAAAAATAACGTTAAATTTACATACAATGCATTTCCTATTTATTAACATTAAAAATAATGATAAATTTACATACAATGCATTTCCTATTTATTAACATTAAAAATAACGATAAATTTACATACAATACATTTCCTATTTATTAACATTAAAAATAACGTTAAATTTACATACAATGCATTTCCTATTTATTAACATTAAAAATAATGATAAATTTACATACAATGCATTTCCTATTTATTAACATTAAAAATAACGTTAAATTTACATACAATGCATTTCCTATTTATTAACATTAAAAATAAATGTTAATTACTCATATATTTTAACATTGAACAAAATGTCAATTTCTTATACCATGTAAATTTAATCTTTATATTAAAATGCAAATTCAATCTTTTTGTACAATGTAAATTTCCACTCTTCTTATTACATTAACAAGAATGATATTTTCCTACAATGAAAATTATCTTATTTTGAACATTAAAAATAATGTTAATCAATCATACGGTGAATTCTTTTCTTTTAAATAACATTGAAATAATGTTAAACAATCATGCGGTATCCTTCTTTTTAAATTAACATTAAAATATAAATGTCCATGAGTCATACGATGTAAATCTTCTAACATTAACATTAAACAAAAATGCCAATTATTCATACGATGAATATTTTCTAATTTAACATTAATCAAAAATGCCAATTATTCATACGATGTAAATCTTTGTTTTGGAATTGATAAGTTAAATCAATCCAATCCTAACACAAGGGATAACATACAAATGGTGACCATTATATTCTCTTTTACTTTACACTAAAAATTGAATCAATGTAATTTCAACCCAAAGCGATAACATGTGATAGTGATAACATGACAGAGTATAAGCATGAAAATCAGATGGATCTATACTAGCTACTCAATCATAGAACAATCATCATCAAACAAGTCCAAACAAACAGATCTGAACCTTATTTTTAAATCACATCATATACTGAACAGTTTATTTAAATATAAATTTTAAATAAAGGATTCTCACCTTGTTTGGATAAGAATTAAAATAAATCCAAATAATTTTCAGAATGCTCCAATCAGTCACATCAGATCCCACTCGTCGTCACGGTTCTAACGGTTCTGAAATTTTCAGAATCGAAGTTCATATGATTTAGTTATCAATGTTTTAAACATACTGGTTTTTAACAACTGCTGCAGTCACACTTAAAAGCATCGCAATTTCTGAAATAAGAATTACCTTAGAATTTCAGTTTTGTTCAAATATTCAAATCTGGATTTCTCAGCCTGTAGTCGATCGTTTTGGTCGCCGTTTGTTGGACAAGGACCGTCTTGGAGAGGCCTACCATCGGCCGGAGATTGGTGGCGTTCGGCGGCTTCAGGCGGGGCCCATGGCGGCGGATTCTTGGCCTTGGTGGCGGCGCTACGGTGCACGGGGAGGGGCGAGACTTGTCGGAGATCGAAGAGCTCGGGAAGAGCTTCGAAATGAGTACTCACACGCTAAATTTCGTCGAGAGATGGGTGAGAAATCGGAGTTTGAAATTCTGAGTAGTGATGGGTTTCGGCGGCTCAGCAAAGAGGAAGAAGACGTACTGTTCATCCGTATTTATACGGTATTTCTAGGGTATTTTAATTATTATATTATTTAATAATTCCAAAAAAAAAAAAGTGATTTTCCATCCGAACTCCGATTCGCGCTCAACGACTGTCGATCTTAATGTTTTGACGTCTTCTGAACGCGATGGAGCTATCCCCGAAGTCCAATTCTGAAGTCTGTTATGAGTTTTGGAATAATTACATTATTTTATTACTATTTTAATGTGTACCGTACGTGAAAATTCACCGAGGTCACAAATTGACTTCAAAAATTGTCGAAAAATATATTTAGCTATGTTTTGATGCTGTGGACTTATGAAAATTAATTTCGCTAAATTCTGAGTCCATATAGCTTTTTTAATGAATTTTTAAAGTCAAAAATTTACCCGTTTACACTGAAAAATCAATTATAATTATATTTTAATTCTAAAAATTACCAAAAAATCATCTTTAGCTTTGTTTTGACGATACGAACCCAACAAAATTTATTTCGTTGAATTCTGAGACTGTTTGAAAAATGACTATTTTTAAGGCCAGTATATTTAATATTAAAAATACATTTTTAAACAAATAATTTTCGAAACTCAAAATATATAAGTGTTTACTGTTATCCAATGCAGAAACGTCATTCTGAACTCAATGGAAGTGGTTTCGAGTCGAAATTCCTACATATGTGAAAAGTAGCCTTTCGGGCCATATATAATACATATAAATACTACAGCGATCCTTGAATTGGCCATAACTTTTGATTCCCGCTATGAAATTTAGATTTTTCGGATTCGTTGGAAAGAAATTTTTAAATAGATTCTAATATTGTTGGTTTCACTAAAATCCGTTTAATTTTGTGTCATGTACGGTCAGTCAAAGTTCAAGTTTGACTTTTCAAACTACCGCGCTATTTCTAGCTCTTTTTATAATTAAAATTAAATTATTCATTCTAACTTCGATTTGAATCAAATTTGTGATCATTATTATTTAAAATAGATTATTTTAAATATCAAAACTCATTTAAAATCACTTAAAATAAATTTTAAATTGGCCACAAAATTCAGGGTTGTTACAGTCTCCCCCACTTAAAAACTTTTCGTCCTCGAAAAGGGACGAAGCTAAAAGTTGATTAATTAAATAACTAATTTATATATATATATATATATTCTCCATTGGTTTAAATAATTTCATTAGTTGATTAACTTTCAAATATATAACTTTTTGTATATTCAAAATCATATTTTCCAAAATAGAGTATAATTAATCACAAATACGTATATTATAGGCTTGCTACTCACAACTCATTCTAGGGCATTACTAACCCTATCTCTAATGAGTTTTCTCATTCTAGGATACTGCTGATCCTATCTCTAATGAGTATTCTTATTGGATATTACTAATCCAATCTCTGATGAGTCTTTTGTTCAGTTCTAATGAGTTGTACCCCAAAGATTTGAGCTAACCAAAGCTCTGATACCAACTGTAACGACACGGGTTTCGCCCGACCTTAATCGATAGCAAAATCGACCAAGACCGTTCAAAATCCGCATACGTTAACTTTGGGAATACAACACATCAGAACAATAACAGCAGGCTTTTATTACATCATGATAATATAACATCAGAGTACAGAATATATCAGAGTACATCGAAATTAAAATACAGCGGAAGGAAATTTTACAATAAATTTAATACAGTGCAGCGGAAATAAAATAACTAAGGCAGCGGAAGGCTTCCAATGTTCTGGACACAGCTTTAAGCTTCAATCCAGGATCCTGCTAAAAAGATAAACCTGTAGACACTGCTCGACTGCCCGTGTGGAAAGAGGGCACCCGAGTTTGCAAAAAGGTGGAAACAAACAACGGGTCAGTCGTGGGACTGGTGTGAGAATTCTTAACTAATAAATCACTATTAATAGGGAAAATCCAAAGACCACGCCGCTAATGCGGAACGGGTTTACTCTAATGGATTGCCATGCATAACTTAAAGTAAATCGTAAACAACGCAATGCTTTTTTAGAAAAATGAAATCACCATAAGACTCAGGTCCCATCACACAATGCAACGCACACCAGAGGATAGAGTTTTACCTTATGGTGATCAAACATGATAAATACGGCAAATATGAGTTTGATATTATTATTAGTGTGTATATGTTTTAAAAACAATTTCAATCATAATGTATCAATCCTAGGAAGCATAGGTACCATATGTTATGCCTCCGTACTAGTAATACAATCAAAACCGAATGGCGCGTATTGGAAATTGGTTTCCATCATGAGTCAAGGCTAGGGAGGAGCTCCTTACCGATTCGAGACACTCTAGCTAATGCCTCAGGATTACCCGCAGTTAACCCTTGGAAATGGCAGGGCCGGTCCTCAAATACAGCTTAGAGGATTGGCAATTCCTAAGCACACGTTCCCTGGTCCTATAGGACCTATCCGAGGCGCCTCATTCCATCATCCACATAAGTAAAATGTCAGGGCTGGTAGGTCACTGACACCACTCTAGCTAGAAAGAAACGTGCTGCTCTCCCTGCGTTCCCTTCTCCCGTTTTAGACTCCGCCGGTGTGTGAGGCTCGTGAAGTCACGTCATACACAAAGCTATACCTAAACAGGTTATGCTTTGATCATCCCACAAGGCCTGCTTTTCAACAAAGCCTTGATCATATGCATCTTAGCATGCCACATCATCACTCCATATCACACTACCAATCCTTTGCCGAAATATATGAACGGGTGTTAAGCAAGAGAATAAATTCTCCGCCACCACACATCCATACATTCGACAGAAGATTAATAACATGATATATAATGGAGTACGATGTCAGACACACAATCCATTTATAAGCTTATGCTCTAGGTCTGCGCGAAAGCCAAATCCGTTCAATCAACATGTTCGTTCGGACGACGGCCATGACCTTGACTTGGGAGCAAATCAATTCAAAGTCTCAATCGCTGTCCTCCTGAGGGGAAGATTGACGGTCTTCATTAGTCGTCTTCTTCTTCAATTCTCATCGTCGTTTGATTATTTGGAATGAGATTAACTCGGTCTTCCCAAATAATCTTCGTATATATATATATATGTAAATATATTGAAAACTCTTCCTTATCGTTATTTCTAATTTATAACGATTGTTTCCTATTTTATTTAATTAAAAATAATTAAATCTTTAATCAACGACGATTCAGGTCAATGGCGATTTTGGCGCTGTTTTCAACCAATTTTGATTTTCACATAACTCAAAATCTAACCGTTGGATTTTGACGTATTATATATCGTTGGGAAGATCTTTCCAAGACGGTCCTAGCGGTTTCAGTTTCGGGAAAATCCGACGGTCGGATCTTCCGGTATAGTCGTTTAAAAGTTCGATTTCAAAACGCGAACGACCGCGCTCGATTCGTTTAATTTTAATTATATATATATAAATATATATATAAATAATTCGTTTAATTCATCGTTCTTACATACATCTCCCCTTTTCCTTTATTCTTTTTTTTCCCACTTCTTAATCTTACATGAAAATGTAATTTATAATTAGACGGTGAATTATTCCCTTTTATTTTATTTTTATTTTAAAATCTTTATAATTTACATTAAAATGTAAATTATAATTCATCGCTCTATTTATTCCATTTCATCTTTCAATTATATTATGATTCCATTTACATATATAAAATACTCATTCTCTTTCTAAATGCATTCTCAATCTCAATTACATCTAAAATGTAATTTTATTTTACGATGACATTTCCATTCTATTCACATTATAAATAATGTACATTTCCTACGATGAAAAATTCTCTTTTAATATACATTAAAAATAATGTATTTTTATCCTACGGTACGTTTTTCTTTTTATTAACATTGAAAATAATGTTACCTTAACATACAATGCATTTTCAATTTTTATTAACATTGAAAATAATGTTAATTTTTCTATCTTTACATTACACATGAAAATTGTATATTTTGATACATCGCAAATTCCTACTTTATATTTACAAAGTAAAGAGTAAACCTTGTCATTCGGTGAATTCCTACCTTATTTTACAAATAAAAAGTAAATCTTATCATACAGTGAAAATGCCAACTTACTTTTACAAATAAAAGTGTACATCTTATCATGTGGTGAAAATACTCTAATATTAACATTATAAATAAATGTTAATGCCAATTTCTCTTACAATGTAAATTTCTCTTTTTATACATACATTAATAAAAGTGTGTTAATACATACGGTGCAATCTTCTTTTTAATCAATATCAAAAATAATGTTAAACAATCTTTTCTTTGTATATAACATTAAGATAATGTTAATAAATCATATGGTCCATTCTCTTTTAATATTTACATTAGAATAATGTAAATCAATCTTTCCTTTTCATATACATTTATAAATAATGTACATTTTTCTTACGAGGTAAATTCTCTTTTGTTTAACATTATAAATAATGTTAATCTTACATACGGTTCAATTCCTTTTTATTAACATTAAAAATAATGTTAAATTTACATACAATGCATTTTCTATTTATTAACATTAAAAATAACGTTAAATTTACATACAATGCATTTCCTATTTATTAACATTAAAAATAATGATAAATTTACATACAATGCATTTCCTATTTATTAACATTAAAAATAACGATAAATTTACATACAATACATTTCCTATTTATTAACATTAAAAATAACGTTAAATTTACATACAATGCATTTCCTATTTATTAACATTAAAAATAATGATAAATTTACATACAATGCATTTCCTATTTATTAACATTAAAAATAACGTTAAATTTACATACAATGCATTTCCTATTTATTAACATTAAAAATAAATGTTAATTACTCATATATTTTAACATTGAACAAAATGTCAATTTCTTATACCTTGTAAATTTAATCTTTATATTAAAATGCAAATTCAATCTTTTTGTACAATGTAAATTTCCACTCTTCTTATTACATTAACAAGAATGATATTTTCCTACGATGAAAATTATCTTATTTTTAACATTAAAAAATAATGTTAATCAATCATACGGTGAATTCTTTTCTTTTAAATAACATTGAAATAATGTTAAACAATCATGCGGTATCCTTCTTTTTAAATTAACATTAAAATATAAATGTCCATGAGTCATACGATGTAAATCTTCTAACATTAACATTAAACAAAAATGCCAATTATTCATACGATGAATATTTTCTAATTTAACATTAACCAAAAATGCCAATTATTCATACGATGTAAATCTTTGTTTTGGAATTGATAAGTTAAATCAATCCAATCCTAACACAAGGAATAACATACAAATGGTGACCATTATATTCTCTTTTACTTTACACTGAAAATTGAATCAATGTAATTTCAACCCAAAGCGATAACATGTGATAGTGATAACATGACAGAGTATAAGCATGAAAATCAGATGGATCTATACTAGCTACTCAATCATAGAACAATCATCATCAAACAAGTCCAAACAAACAGATCTGAACCTTATTTTTAAATCACATCATATACTGAACAGTTTATTTAAATATAAATTTTAAATAAAGGATTCTCACCTTGTTTGGATAAGAATTAAAATAAATCCAAATAATTTTCAGAATGCTCCAATCAATCACAGCAAATCCCACTCGTCGTCACGGTTCTAACGGTTCTGAAATTTTCAGAATCGAAGTTCATATCCATTAGTTATCAATGTTTTAAACATACTGGTTTTTAACAACTGCTGCTGAAACGACCCGAACTTCCCCGGTCTTCGAAGAGAGAGAGAAAGAACGAATTGTTTTGAGAACACGACAAATCAGAACGCATACAAAAGAACATTTCATTGTATATTACAACAATGCATCAGAATACAAGAATATACACAGTATAAATGAATATTACACAGAAATATCAGAGATTTAAATTATATTTAAATACATAGCAGCGGAAAATAATACGATACACAACTAGAAGAGATATACAGATACAAAGCTTTCCGGATATCATTCCAGCTGTAAACCAGGGTCCTGTGAATATAAATCTGCAAAACCAAAACTACTAGCTGCCCGTGCCGAAAATAAGGGCACCCAAAGTTTAGGTCAAAACAATAAACTCCAGGTCAGTCATGGGGCTGGTGTGAGAACTAAAACAGTTATAAATCTTTATTTTAAAGTTAGGTAAATCAAGGGACCACGCCGTATAACACGGAACGGGTTTCCTCCCAAGAATACCAGTGCATAAAACAAACAGCGAAATGCTAAATAAAGAAAAATGAAGCTATTATAAGAACCAAGTCCTATCACACAATGCAACGCAAGCCGGGGGATAGGGTTTTTACCTTATAATAGCCAAGAATGTTTGATACGTTTAAAAGAAATCATTTGATACTATAATCAGTGCATAGTGTATAAAAAAACTTCAAATCATAAATATCAATCATAGGCGGCATGAGCGTCCCATGCCACTATGTCGCCATATATAGGTTTACAAATAAAACCGCAAAATCACTTATTTGGAAGTTGGATTTCCATCTGTGAACCGAGGCAAAAGATAGTCCTCAACCGATTCGAGACGCTTTAGCCCGTATTCTCTACATATGTAAAATCACATTTTTACTTTGCTATTCAATATATAAAAATCGAATTTTTACTTCGCTATTCAGTATATAAAAATCGAATTTTTACTATGCTATTCAATATATAAAAATCAAATTTTTATTCAACGGTGTTCATATAATAAAGATTATATTTTTATCACGCTACTTCGTTATAAAAACTATATTTTCATATTGCCACTTCATATATAAAAATCGTATTTTTATATTGTTATACATATAATAAAAATCGCATTCTTATTATATCGCCACATATATAAAGATCAAACTTTTACTTTGCTACATATATAAAAATCGTATTTTTATATTCTCTACATGAATATAAAAGATTATATTTTTATATCGGAGTTCATATTTTAAAAATCGTCTTTATATATATATATATATATATTAAAAATCTCGATCTTTTCTAAGATAAAGATCCTATCTTTTCTAAATCAAAGCTCTAAAGTTTTCCTTACTCGTTTTAAAAATCAAATCTTTACTCTATATAAAAATTAAACCTTTTTGCTATTATATAAAAATATAATCTTCCTTTATATAAAAATCATTATTTCATATAAATAAAATTCAAGACTTTATAAAAGTAAATAAAAATTAAATCAGATTTTTAGACAATGTTTATTATATTTAAATTTCAGATTTTAAACTACATGGTTATATACATTAAAAATAAAATAAAATAAAATAAAAATAACGATTCAATTCTTATAAAAAAACAAAAAGGGAAGCTCACAATCACTGTCTGGACGATCGAACTGGAGCCCCAGAACTAGGGTTGCAGATTGATCGGAAATGGCGGCGCCGGAATATGATAAGAGGCGTTCCCCTGAAGTGCCGTCGAACCCTCCACCTGTGCGCAGACCTCTGACGAACTCGACCCCCCCGATAGCGCCAAGAAACCACCTCGAACTTCTTCAGTTCGAGCTCAAAATCCTCCGCCCCTTTGAAACGAAACTCGATGATGTCTATAGGGATAGGAAGAGGAGGAGCGGGGGAAGATGGGAGCGGGGCGATGGCGTCGATGCGGTGGTGGAGAGGGGTTGAGCGTCGTGAGTTTGATCGCATTGTTTTTTTTGTTTTTTTTCTTTCTGCTTTGATTTCGAACGGGGGGCAAATGAAAGAGGGAGGGGGTTTTCTGAAAATATATATATTTTATATTTAATTCATTTTATTTTTCAAAAAGCAACTTTTTATTTTGACCTCGAAACGAGGCCCACCGCCTGTCGTCCCTAGCTAATTATCCCCATTCCGAACGCAATGGGATATGTACCATAAGCTGATTCGACTGTTTCGATCAGTTTCCGTTAAATTTACATTTAAATCACTTTATTGTATTTCAAACGTACATTTCAAATTACCGGGGTCACATAACAACTCTATAAATTCCATAAAAATATTTTCTAGCTTTGTATTGACGATACGGTCCTAACAAAACTAATTTTGTTAAATTCTGAGACCGTTGGAAAAATGGCCATTTTCCAGTCGATTAAAATCAACTGAAACTGGTCAAACACGTTTTCCTTTGCCACGCTCACATATTGATTCGAAAAATTATGAAATTTGAAACATAGCAATAAATTGGCACTGCGGATCCAACAAAAGTGGTTTCGTCGAAATCCGAGGTCGTTTGCAAAATTTCCATTTTTAAGGGCATGAATTTCATAGCGACTATTCAGAATTTTCAACTGGACATATCTTTTGATTCCCGTTATGAAATTTTGATTTTTCGGATTCGTTGGAAAGATATTACCAATTAGATCCTATTGTTTTTGGTTTCACTAAAATCCGGATTGTTTTGCACCCGGTACATTCAATTGAAGTTTGAAATCGAATTATCGAACTACCGCGCCATTTTCAATTCCTTTTATAAAAATAAATAAATATTTATATTCTATCGTCGATTCGAATAAATATATACATTTGAATTTTATTCAAAATAAATTTCTCGTCGTTTTTATTTAAAATAATTTATTTTAAATAATCAAAATTCGCTAAAATTGCCAAAATAAAAATTTTAAACTGGCCCAGATTTTCCGGGTTATTACAATCTCCCCCACTTAAAAGTTTTCGTCCCCGAAAAGGAACAAAGTCAAAAGTGGTTTGATTAATCAATTCTATGATCGATCTGGCTTCCATTCTCCAAGTTTTCAGTTTCTGAGAATTTTCAAAAATTTCAAAAATTTGGCTAACACCCTAAATTTTCGAAAAATTTCGCCATAACCTCCCCTGCAATGGGAGCATCGGAAAATCTCAAATAGCTTCCCCGGTCCTTCAGATCTCAAAAAGAAAAAGAAAAAGCCAAGCGGCTAGCCAATAGGCTCATAAAATCATCATTACCCAAACAAAACAGTAAATTATGTAGTAAACATGTACCTATTTGTCGGGCAAACAAATTTTATTCTTCGGTTCTAGCCTCCTTGCTATGACCTGTTCAAGGTAAGTACAAGTATATGCAAGCAAACGCAACCAATTTTCAATATAATTCAATATTTGGTTCAATTAGGCTAAATGGTTCAAAATTATCAACCAAATAAACAAACAACACAAACATCAATCAATTAGTGAATTAGAGTCTCAAATTCATAATTTTGATACATATACAAAAATCATGTTTTTGATGCCAAATCACAACAATAGGCCTTATCTAATTTTTGGTTCTCACACCAGTAAATAGGAAATATATAGATATCACACCTTCGAAACACGAATACCAATTCTGATGATGTTCGAACTATCATCAGAATCATCTCCGGGCGACTAGAGTGTGATTCTATATCTATCCAGTATATTAAAACTTCAAATACACGTTTGCAAGGCGTATATGCAAAATCTTTATATACTGGACTGTCCTAATCAATATGACATAAATAATCAAATACGAATAGTTGATTTAAATTTTCAAAACAAAATGGGTTTTCATTTGAAAAATATACTCTTCACACTCGTTCTAGGATACTACTGATCCCATCTCTAACGAGCTATTCCCGTTGGATATTACTAATCCAGTTTCTGATGAATTCTTTCGTATGGTTCTAATGTGCCTTGTTCTCTGAGCTTTGTAAACCAAAGCTCTGATACCACGATGAAACGACCCGAACTTCCCCGGTCTCCGAAGAGAGAGAGAAAGAACGAATTGTTTTGAGAACACGACAAATCAGAACGCATACAAAAGAACATTTCATTGTATATTACAACAATGCATCAGAATACAAGAATATACAGAGTATAAATGAATATTACACAGAAATATCAGAGATTTAAATTATATTTAAATACATAGCAGCGGAAAATAATACGATACACAACTAGAAGAGATATACGGATATAAAGCTTTCCGGATATCATTCCAGCTGTAAACCAGGGTCCTGTGAATATAAATCTGCAAAACCAAAATTACTAGCTGCCCGTGCCGAAAATAAGGGCACCCAGAGTTTAGGTCAAAACAATAAACTCCAGGTCAGTCATGGGACTGGTGTGAGAACTAAAACAGTTATAAATCTTTATTTTAAAGTTAGGTAAATCAAGGGACCACGCCGTATAACACGGAACGGGTTTCCTCCCAAGAATACCAGTGCATAAAACAAACAGCGAAATGCTAAATAAAGAAAAATGAAGCTATTATAAGACCCAGGTCCTATCACACAATGCAACGCAAGCCGGAGGATAGGGTTTTTACCTTATAATAACCAAGAATGCTTGATACGTTTAAAAGAAATCATTTGATACTATAATCAGTGCATAGTGTATAAAACAACTTCAAATCATAAATATCAATCATAGGCGGCATGAGCGTCCCATGCCACTATGTCGCCATATATAGGTTAACAAATAAAACCGCAAAATCACGTATTTGGAAGTTGGATTTCCATCTATGAACCGAGGCAAAAGATAGTCCTCAACCGATTCGAGACGCTCTAGCCCGTATTCTCTACATATGTAAAATCACATTTTTACTTTGCTATTCAATATAAAATCGAATTTTTACTTCGCTATTCAATATATAAAAATCGAATTTTTACTATGCTATTCAATATATAAAAATCAAATTTTTATTCAACGGTGTTCATATAATAAAGATTATATTTTTATCACGCTACTTCGTTATAAAAACTATATTTTCATATTGCCACTTCATATATAAAAATCGTATTTTTATATTGTTATACATATAATAAAAATCGCATTCTTATTATATCGCCACATATATAAAGATCAAACTTTTATTTTGCTACATATATAAAAATCGTATTTTTATATTCTCTACATGAATATAAAAGATTATATTTTTATATCGGAGTTCATATTTTAAAAATCATCTTTATATATATATATATATATATTAAAAATCTCGATCTTTTCTAAGATAAAGATCCTATCTTTTCTAAATCAAAGCTCTAAAGTTTTCCTTACTCGTTTTAAAAATCAAATCTTTACTCTATATAAAAACTAAACCTTTTTGCTATTATATAAAAATATAATCTTCCTTTATATAAAAATCATTATTTCATATAAATAAAATTCAAGACTTTATAAAAGTAAATAAAAATTAAATCAGATTTTTAGACAATGTTTATTATATTTAAATTTCAGATTTTAAACTACATGGTTATATACATTAAAAATAAAATAAAATAAAATAAAAATAACGATTCAATTCTTATAAAAAAACAAAAAGGGAAGCTCACAATCACTGTCTGGACGATCGAACTGGAGCCCCAGAACTAGGGTTGCAGATTGATCGGAAATGGCGGCGCCGGAATATGATAAGAGGCGTTCCCCTGAAGTGCCGTCGAACCCTCCACCTGTGCGCAGACCTCTGACGAACTCGACCCCCCCGATAGCGCCAAGAAACCACCTCGAACTTCTTCAGTTCGAGCTCAAAATCCTCCGCCCCTTTGAAACGAAACTCGATGATGTCTATAGGGATAGGAAGAGGAGGAGCGGGGGAAGATGGGAGCGGGGCGATGGCGTCGATGCGGTGGTGGAGAGGGGTTGAGCGTCGTGAGTTTGATCGCATTGTTTTTTTTGTTTTTTTTCTTTCTGCTTTGATTTCGAACGGGGGGCAAATGAAAGAGGGATGTAACAACCCGTAAAATCTGGGCCAGTTTAAAATTTTTATTTTGGCAATATTAGCGAATTTTAATTATTTGAAATGAATTATTTTAAATAATATCGACGTGAAATTTATTTTGAATAGAATTAGAACGTATATATTATATACGTCGTCGTTAGAATATATAATAATTATATATAATTAAAAGGAATTGAAAATGGCGCGGTAGTTCGATAATTCGATTTCAAACTTCAATTGAATGTACCGGGTGCAAAACAATCCGGATTTTAGTGAAACCAAAAATAATGGAATCTAATAGTGAATATCTTTCTAACGAATCCGAAAAATCAAGATTTCATATCAGGAATCAAAAGATATGTCCAGTTGAAAATTCTGAATAGTCGCTATGGAATTCAGGCCCTTAAAAATGGACATTTTGCAAATGACCTCGGATTTCGACGAAACCACTTTTGTTGGGTCCGTGATGTCGAATTATTACTAGGTTTCAAATTTCATAATTTTTCGAATCAATATGTGAGCGTGGCAAAGGAAAACGCGTTTGACCAGTTTCAGTTGATTTCAATCGACTGGAAAATGGCCATTTTTCCAACGGTCTCAGAATTCGACGAAACTAGTTTTGTTAGGACCGTATCGTCAATACGAAGCTAGAAAATATTTTTCTGGAATTTTTCTAGTTAGTATGTGACCCCGGTAATTTGAAATGTACGTTTAAAATTCAATATAGAGATTTAAATGTAAATTTAACGGAAACTGATTGTAACAGCCGAATCAGCTTGCGTGGCATATCCCATTGTGTTCGGAATGGGGGTGAAACGCTATGGACGACAGGCGGTGGGCCTCGTTTAGAGGTCATGTGTGAAAAGTCAACTTCTTCGAAAATAAAATAATTAAATAAAAAAAAAAAAAAAAAAAAAAATATAATAACTCCCTCCTTTTGACTCTGGCCCCCCCCCCCTATTTCCCCAAAACCTGATTCATCCATCAGATAAAAAAAAAAAAAAAAAAAAAAAAAAGAGAAAAACCGCAATCGAACCATCGCCGCCGCCAAAACCCTGGAAGCCGCCCTCCGTTCATCCTCCTCCCACCGAACGACAACCCGAAGTCGCCTCATCCCGAAGCAGCGCCACCCCGTTCGAGCCCCCTGGAAGCCACCGCCCTCCTCCTCCTTCAATTCGCCAGCCCCCCCCTTCGAGACATCACCGACGAAGCCCTCCCCCTCGCTGACGACGATGAAGCCGCCGTCCATACCTCGAAACCCTCCGACGCAGTGAAGACCCCCCCCCCCTGTTTCTTCGGCAGTAAGTTTTTTTTTTTTCTACTTTACTTTATTTTATTTTTATTTTTCAATTCTGTAATTCTAATTTTGAAAAAGGTTTTTAAAACTGTTTTTTTTTAAAAGAGCAAAACTGCATTTTTTTTTAAGAATTTTAAAAACTGTTTCTTTGTTTTAGAATTTAAAAACTGAATTTTTTTACAGTTAGAAAACTGTTTTTATTTTAGTTAGAAAACTGTTTTTAATTTGATTTAAAAAAAAAAAAAAAAAAAAGAAACAGATTTGATTTTAAAAAAAGTAACAGGTTTGATTTTTTAAAAAGTAACAGATTTGATTTTAAAAAAAGAAACAGATTTGATTTTAAAAAAAGTAACAGGTTTGATTTTTTAAAAAGTAACAGATTTGATTTTTAAAAAGGAAAAAGAATTGATTTTTAAAGCATAAAAATATGATTTTTATATATTGAACTTCGGCATAAAAATATGATTTTTATATATTGAACTTCGAGTTAAAAATAGAATTTTTATATATTGAACTTCGAGTTAAAAATAGAATTTTTATATATTGAACTTCGAGTTAAAAATAGAATTTTTATATATTGAACTTCGAGTTAAAAATAGAATTTTTATATATTGAACTTCGAGTTAAAAATAGAATTTTTATATATTGAACTTCGAGTTAAAAATAGGATTTTTATATATTGAACTTCGAGTAAAAAAAAAAAAAAAAAAAAAAATATGATTATTATATATTGAATAGCGAAGTAAAAATTCGATTTTTACATATGTAGTGAAAGCGGACAACGAAAGCGACAAAAAGGCGAGTTGGCGAAGGTTTCCTGCATTAGAAGGGCCGTGGAGCTAGGATAGCTAAATGTGAGAACTTCTCACTCTTAATTCTCTTTTTCTAGATATATATATATACTAGGATGCAGACGGTGCTTATTAGAAGCACCCGACACCCGTCCACATACCATGGACTTGTTTGTTTGGATGTTTGGTGATTGATTGAGATATTGGTTTGAATGTGGTTTGTGGTGTGAAAAATCGAATCGATAAATTGGTTAGGATTAGACGTGCGCCGTTATAAGGCGAAGGAGTAAGACTAGGTTAGATTCTTACCCCAAATTTTGTAGTTTGCATAACGAAAGTGATTTGATTGATGTGTGAATGGCGTGGGCCTTCACTAGACCGGGGATAAGGCTAGGCCTTGTCCCGTTTCTAGTATCGTGCCGTTATGCCGCCGAAATTTTCTAAAATATGTTAGAAAAATAAAAATAACATTTTATTTAAAGAATGAATTGAATAGAAATTCATAGGTTGAAATAAAATGTTTTATCGTTAAAAATATAATTTTTAACGTGAAGTGAATAAAATAAAATATTCATTTATAAACCGGACGGTTTGTTTATGTACACCTATTTGAATGACATTGATTGGGACGATAAATTTTACACATCGCCCAACTGCACAAATAAAATATGCGTTTGATTGTTTGAAACCCCACACGGGTGTTGGGATGAAATTTGAAGTTCACTCATCCTGATTGATTAATATGTCGATCGATCGATTGACAGGCTGTTATAAGCGTTGAATATCTATATTTGATGCTTATACAGTGTAGTGCACTTTGGTTGATGGTTGATTATTTTTCAATGCTATGATATACATGTGTTGTATGAAAATCCATATAATTAACTTTATATGGTAATTGATTGGGCCTCATTCCAATTTGAAAAATAAAGAATATTATAAAATAAAAGTTCATGTGTTGACAGTACTCATTCATTGAGATTGGTCATGTGTTGAACGAAATATTTTAATAATAGAAATATTTGAAATAGAATATTTGAAAATGGAAATATATGAAGCCGTGTTGATTAGATGCGCCATTTTGACGTGAACGATATTTTTATCGATTTTATTCATTTTGAAATGGATATTGAAAAGTAATTTTGAAATCAAATATTTCGAAATGAATTGAATTGAAAATATTTCGAAATGAATTGAATTGAAAACGATTTCGAAATGAATTGAATTGAAAACGATTTCGAAATGAATTGAATTGAAAACGATTTCGAAATGAATTGAATTGAAAACGATTTCGAAATGAATTGAATTGAAAACGATTTCGAAATGAATTGAATTGAAAACGATTTCGAAATGAATTGAATTGAAAACGATTTCGAAATGAATTGAAAACGATTTCGAAATGAATTGAATTGAAAACGATTTCGAAATGAATTGAATTGAAAATATTTCGAAATGAATTGAATTGAAAACGATTTCGAAATGAATTGAATTGAAAACGATTATGAAATGAATTGAAAACGATTTCGAAATGAATTGAATTGAAAACGATTTCGAAATGAATTGAATTGAAAACGAATTCAAATGAAATTGAAAGCGAATTGAAATGAATTCAAATTGAATTGAAATTCGAATTGAATAGAAATGAATTTTAAAACGAATTTATAAAGAAGAATTCAATTTTGCTTTGAATTGAAATAGAAGTTGAAATAGAATTTGAAACGAATTTAAAACTATTTATATAATTCGTTTTAAATAGAAATCGACGAAATATATATTATATATATTATATATATAATATAATGGCCTGAATAGAACGCGCCGCGCCGCGGCAGTTCGCGAATTTCGACCATTTATTTCAAACGGACATTACGGGAGATCCGACCGTCGGATTCTCCTAAAACCGGAACCGTTGGGTTCGTATCGAAAAGAGCTTTCTAATGAAAATTAGAAATTTGAAATCTAACGGCTGGATTTGGAATTATGTCCAAATCAAATTCGAAAAAGGTCGCTGTAAGTGCAGTTCGATGGCCATTGATGGAAATCGACTGTACGGGCCTTGATAAAATTATTAAAAATAGTAATAATTTGTGTAAAATCATAAGAAATGATTTAGAAAGAATTGGGATGAAAAACTCCATATTTGAAAAGATAAAAATAGATTTTTATCGAAATGAACTAGTTTTGAACTAGAATTATAATTCTATTTATTTTTAAATAAATAAATTGAATTTGAAATGGTTTTAAAAATAACCAGAATATCCAATGATTGCATTGGAGTGGAATTGAATCGAAATTGTCTTCGGAATATTTCGATGTTGGAATTCGTGATTATACGGATGTTGATATGGAAATTTGAAAGATATATACATATATCGCTATTTCCAATACGACATTTGTTAGTCGTAGAATTCGATATTGAATATAAGCCGATATATTTTCTATTCAGAGCCTTGTATTGAATATCGAATGTGATTTGGGTTTGTCGTGAATGGTGTCTTCACTAACACTGTTCTTGAACCCAGTTGAGAAAAGATTAAATCTTTTTATTCAGATTTAATGAAGTGTACCAATTAAATAACATTTAATTGGAATAGAATTGATATTGATTTTTGGGTTTATCGTGAACAGTGTTTTAAATAACACTTGTTCTTTAACCCGATAATTGATGAATGTGATTTGGGTTTGTCGTGAATGGTGTCTTCATTAACACTGTTCTTGAACCCAGTTGAGAAAGGATTAAATCTTTTTATTTAGATTTAATGAAGTGTACCAATTAAATAATATTTAATTGGAATTGAATTGATATTGATTTTTGGGTTTATCGTGAACAGTGTTTTAAATAACACTTGTTCTTTAACCCGATAATTAATGGAATGTGATTTTGGGTTTATCGTGAATCGTGTTTTAAATGACACTGATTCTTTAACCCAGATAATGATTAAAACTAAGTGGAGTTTTAATGAATCTTTAATTAGATTGAAAAGATCGAGAATGGAGCATCACCAGTTTTGCTCCAGGCGATAGTTAAATCTTTAATTAGATTTGAACGTGAAATTTAGAAACTAACTGTCGGTTAGCCAAGCAGAATGGTTTTCTGGATATTGATCTGATGTTGGTTTCGGCCTTCGGGGTTAATATTTGGGGAATTATTCTCTTGATTAATTTACGGTTAGTGACTAATGAATTGGAATGAGGCGTATGTTGTGTTTGTGTAACACTTATTTAAAATATACGCGAGTTATTCGGAAAGACCGGGTTTATCCCATTCTGAATAACTGATGCGACGATAAGTCGAAGATGAAGACGATGGTCGAAGACCGGAGGTCTTCACGTCGTTTGGGTGATAACTGATGATCTTGATTGGGCTGTACACCCAAGAAGATGGAAACAGTTAGTGATCGTCCAGACGTACTTGGAGATCGATGGATATGCGGGGTACTAGGTGCCTCCGGTTTCGTTCAGGCCCAGAACGGACTTGTAAATGGACTGTGTGTCTGACATTGGATTTCATTCTGTGTGACTGATATCGGTTGCATAGAGTGGTTTGCCTGTGTGGCATGCTAAGATGCAAATGATCAAGGCTTCTGTTGAAAAGCAAAGTCTTGTGGTGATGATCAAAGCACGGCCTTTGTGGCGTAGCTTTGTGTAACGTTTACTTCGCGAGTTTCGCACCCGGTATGAACCAAAAACGGGAGAGGACATCAGGGAGGACTTGCGTTTCTTTCTAGCTAGAAGTGGCGTCAGTGGTTTTACACGCCCTGACGAGTTTGACTTATGTGGTTGTTGCGGTTGCGAGGCGCCTCGGTTATATCGGTTTCGGCCGAATGCATTCTGGTCGGCTGACGGACCAGACTTACACCCCATAGGGTGGGGAGACGTATTGTTCAGGCATAATAATCCACTCCGTGTGGACCGGCCCTGACGATCCAAGGGGCAGTTGCGGCTGTTCCTGAGGGGCGGGCTAGAGCGTCTCGAATCGATGGAGGACTATCTTTTGCCTCGGTTCATAGATGGAAATCCAATTTCCAAATACGCGACTCTGCGGTTTTATTTGTAAACCTATATATGGCGACATAGTGGCATGGGACGCTCATGTCGTCTACGATTGATACTTATGATTTGAAGTTGTTTTATACACTATGCACTTATAGTAGTATCAAATGATTTGTTTTAAACGTATCAAGCATCCTTTGGCTGTTATAAGGGAAAACCCTATCCCCCGGCTTGCGTTGCATTGTGTGATAGGACCTGGGTCTTATAACAGCTTCATTTTTCTTTATTTAGCATTGCGCTGTTTGGTTATGCACTGGTATTCTTGGGAGGAAACCCGTTCCGTGTTATACGGCGTGGTCCCTTGATTTACCGAACTTTAAAGACAAAGATTAATAACTGTTTTAGTTCTCACACCAGTCACATGACTGACCTGGAGTTTATTGTTTTAACCTAAACTCTGGGTGCCCTTATTTTCGACACGGGCAGCTAGTAGTTTTGGTTTTGCAGATTTATATTCACAGGATCCTGGTTTACAGCTGGAACGATATCCGGAAAGCTTTGTATCCGTATATCTCTTCTAGTTGAGCTTTGTATTATTTTCCGCTGCTATGTATTTAAATGTAATTTGAATCTCTGATATTTCTGTGTAATATTCATTTATACTCTGTATATTCTTGTAATCTGATGCACTGTTGTAATATATAGTGAAATGTTCTTCTGTATGCGTTCTGTTGTGGTTTGTTCTCGAACTATCCGACACTTTCCTTTACGGGGAAGTTACGGGTCTTCACAGTTGGTATCAGAGCTTTGGTTTACAAAGCTAGAGAACAAGACACATTAGAACCATACGAAAGAATACATCAGATATTGGATTAGTAAAATCCAACGGGAATGACTCGTTAGAGATGGGATCAGTAGTATCCTAGAACGAGTGTGAAGAGTATATTTTTGAAAGTGAAAACAAATTTTTGTTTTGAAAATTTAAATCAATTATTCGTATTTGATTACCTATTTATATTGATGTGGACAATCCAATATATATAGATTTTGCGTATACGTCTGATCCGCGTGTATTTGAAATTTTAATATATTGGATAGATATAGAGTCACATTCTAGACACCCGGGGATAATTCTGATGATGTGGCCACATCATTAGTATTTATATTCGTGTTTCGAATGTGTGATATCTATATATTTCCATTAGACTGGTGTGAGAACCAAAATTAGATAGGGCCTATTGTTGTGATTTGGTATCAAAAACATGATTTTTGTATATGTATCAAAATTATGAATTTGAAACTCTAATTCACTAATTGATTGATGTTTGTGTTGTTTGTTTAGTTGTTTGCTAATTTTGAACCATTTAGCCTAATTGAATCAAATATTGAATTGTATTGAAGTTTGGTTGCATTTGCTTGCATACATGTATATCTTTTGAACAGGTCATAGCAAGGAGGCTAGAGCCAGAGAATAAAATTTGTTTGCCCGACAAATAGGTACATGTTTACTACATAATTTCCTGTTTTGTTTGGGTGATGATGATTTTGTGAGCCTATTGGCTAGCCGCTTGGCTTTTTCTTTTTCTTTTTTTAAGATCTGAAGGACCGGGGAAGCTATTTGAAATTCCCCGATGCTCCCATTGCAGGGGAGGTTATGGCGAAATTTTTCAAAAATTTCGGGAGTTAGCCAAATTTTTGAAGTTTTGAAAATTCTCAGAAACTAAAGAGTTGGAGAATGGAAGCCAGATCGAGCGTAGAGTTGATTAATCAAACCACTTTCGACTTTGTTCCTTTTCGGGGACGAAAAGTTTTAAGTGGGGGAGATTGTAACAACCCGTAAAATCTGGGCCAGTTTAAAATTTTTATTTTGGCAATATTAGCGAATTTTAATTATTTGAAATGAATTATTTTAAATAATATCGACGTGAAATTTATTTTGAATAGAATTAGAACGTATATATTATATACGTCGTCGTTAGAATATATAATAATTATATATAATTAAAAGGAATTGAAAATGGCGCGGTAGTTCGATAATTCGATTTCAAACTTCAATTGAATGTACCGGGTGCAAAACAATCCGGATTTTAGTGAAACCAAAAATAATGGAATCTAATAGTGAATATCTTTCTAACGAATCCGAAAAATCAAGATTTCATATCAGGAATCAAAAGATATGTCCAGTTGAAAATTCTGAATAGTCGCTATGGAATTCAGGCCCTTAAAAATGGACATTTTGCAAATGACCTCGGATTTCGACGAAACCACTTTTGTTGGGTCCGTGATGTCGAATTATTACTAGGTTTCAAATTTCATAATTTTTCGAATCAATATGTGAGCGTGGCAAAGGAAAACGCGTTTGACCAGTTTCAGTTGATTTCAATCGACTGGAAAATGGCCATTTTTCCAACGGTCTCAGAATTCGACGAAACTAGTTTTGTTAGGACCGTATCGTCAATACGAAGCTAGAAAATATTTTTCTGGAATTTTTCTAGTTAGTATGTGACCCCGGTAATTTGAAATGTACGTTTAAAATTCAATATAGAGATTTAAATGTAAATTTAACGGAAACTGATTGTAACAGCCGAATCAGCTTGCGTGGCATATCCCATTGTGTTCGGAATGGGGGTGAAACGCTATGGACGACAGGCGGTGGGCCTCGTTTAGAGGTCATGTGTGAAAAGTCAACTTCTTCGAAAATAAAATAATTAAATAAAAAAAAAAAAAAAAAAAAAATATAATAACTCCCTCCTTTTGACTCTGGCCCCCCCCCCCTATTTCCCCAAAACCTGATTCATCCATCAGATAAAAAAAAAAAAAAAAAAAAAAAAAAGAGAAAAACCGCAATCGAACCATCGCCGCCGCCAAAACCCTGGAAGCCGCCCTCCGTTCATCCTCCTCCCACCGAACGACAACCCGAAGTCGCCTCATCCCGAAGCAGCGCCACCCCGTTCGAGCCCCCTGGAAGCCACCGCCCTCCTCCTCCTTCAATTCGCCAGCCCCCCCCTTCGAGACATCACCGACGAAGCCCTCCCCCTCGCTGACGACGATGAAGCCGCCGTCCATACCTCGAAACCCTCCGACGCAGTGAAGACCCCCCCCCCCTGTTTCTTCGGCAGTAAGTTTTTTTTTTTTCTACTTTACTTTATTTTATTTTTATTTTTCAATTCTGTAATTCTAATTTTGAAAAAGGTTTTTAAAACTGTTTTTTTTTAAAAGAGCAAAACTGCATTTTTTTTTAAGAATTTTAAAAACTGTTTCTTTGTTTTAGAATTTAAAAACTGAATTTTTTTACAGTTAGAAAACTGTTTTTATTTTAGTTAGAAAACTGTTTTTAATTTGATTTAAAAAAAAAAAAAAAAAAAAGAAACAGATTTGATTTTAAAAAAAGTAACAGGTTTGATTTTTTAAAAAGTAACAGATTTGATTTTAAAAAAAGAAACAGATTTGATTTTAAAAAAAGTAACAGGTTTGATTTTTTAAAAAGTAACAGATTTGATTTTTAAAAAGGAAAAAGAATTGATTTTTAAAGCATAAAAATATGATTTTTATATATTGAACTTCGGCATAAAAATATGATTTTTATATATTGAACTTCGAGTTAAAAATAGAATTTTTATATATTGAACTTCGAGTTAAAAATAGAATTTTTATATATTGAACTTCGAGTTAAAAATAGAATTTTTATATATTGAACTTCGAGTTAAAAATAGAATTTTTATATATTGAACTTCGAGTTAAAAATAGAATTTTTATATATTGAACTTCGAGTTAAAAATAGGATTTTTATATATTGAACTTCGAGTAAAAAAAAAAAAAAAAAAAAAAAATATGATTATTATATATTGAATAGCGAAGTAAAAATTCGATTTTTACATATGTAGTGAAAGCGGACAACGAAAGCGACAAAAAGGCGAGTTGGCGAAGGTTTCCTGCATTAGAAGGGCCGTGGAGCTAGGATAGCTAAATGTGAGAACTTCTCACTCTTAATTCTCTTTTTCTAGATATATATATATACTAGGATGCAGACGGTGCTTATTAGAAGCACCCGACACCCGTCCACATACCATGGACTTGTTTGTTTGGATGTTTGGTGATTGATTGAGATATTGGTTTGAATGTGGTTTGTGGTGTGAAAAATCGAATCGATAAATTGGTTAGGATTAGACGTGCGCCGTTATAAGGCGAAGGAGTAAGACTAGGTTAGATTCTTACCCCAAATTTTGTAGTTTGCATAACGAAAGTGATTTGATTGATGTGTGAATGGCGTGGGCCTTCACTAGACCGGGGATAAGGCTAGGCCTTGTCCCGTTTCTAGTATCGTGCCGTTATGCCGCCGAAATTTTCTAAAATATGTTAGAAAAATAAAAATAACATTTTATTTAAAGAATGAATTGAATAGAAATTCATAGGTTGAAATAAAATGTTTTATCGTTAAAAATATAATTTTTAACGTGAAGTGAATAAAATAAAATATTCATTTATAAACCGGACGGTTTGTTTATGTACACCTATTTGAATGACATTGATTGGGACGATAAATTTTACACATCGCCCAACTGCACAAATAAAATATGCGTTTGATTGTTTGAAACCCCACACGGGTGTTGGGATGAAATTTGAAGTTCACTCATCCTGATTGATTAATATGTCGATCGATCGATTGACAGGCTGTTATAAGCGTTGAATATCTATATTTGATGCTTATACAGTGTAGTGCACTTTGGTTGATGGTTGATTATTTTTCAATGCTATGATATACATGTGTTGTATGAAAATCCATATAATTAACTTTATATGGTAATTGATTGGGCCTCATTCCAATTTGAAAAATAAAGAATATTATAAAATAAAAGTTCATGTGTTGACAGTACTCATTCATTGAGATTGGTCATGTGTTGAACGAAATATTTTAATAATAGAAATATTTGAAATAGAATATTTGAAAATGGAAATATATGAAGCCGTGTTGATTAGATGCGCCATTTTGACGTGAACGATATTTTTATCGATTTTATTCATTTTGAAATGGATATTGAAAAGTAATTTTGAAATCAAATATTTCGAAATGAATTGAATTGAAAATATTTCGAAATGAATTGAATTGAAAACGATTTCGAAATGAATTGAATTGAAAACGATTTCGAAATGAATTGAATTGAAAACGATTTCGAAATGAATTGAATTGAAAACGATTTCGAAATGAATTGAATTGAAAACGATTTCGAAATGAATTGAATTGAAAACGATTTCGAAATGAATTGAATTGAAAACGATTTCGAAATGAATTGAAAACGATTTCGAAATGAATTGAATTGAAAACGATTTCGAAATGAATTGAATTGAAAATATTTCGAAATGAATTGAATTGAAAACGATTTCGAAATGAATTGAATTGAAAACGATTATGAAATGAATTGAAAACGATTTCGAAATGAATTGAATTGAAAACGATTTCGAAATGAATTGAATTGAAAACGAATTCAAATGAAATTGAAAGCGAATTGAAATGAATTCAAATTGAATTGAAATTCGAATTGAATAGAAATGAATTTTAAAACGAATTTATAAAGAAGAATTCAATTTTGCTTTGAATTGAAATAGAAGTTGAAATAGAATTTGAAACGAATTTAAAACTATTTATATAATTCGTTTTAAATAGAAATCGACGAAATATATATTATATATATTATATATATAATATAATGGCCTGAATAGAACGCGCCGCGCCGCGGCAGTTCGCGAATTTCGACCATTTATTTCAAACGGACATTACGGGAGATCCGACCGTCGGATTCTCCTAAAACCGGAACCGTTGGGTTCGTATCGAAAAGAGCTTTCTAATGAAAATTAGAAATTTGAAATCTAACGGCTGGATTTGGAATTATGTCCAAATCAAATTCGAAAAAGGTCGCTGTAAGTGCAGTTCGATGGCCATTGATGGAAATCGACTGTACGGGCCTTGATAAAATTATTAAAAATAGTAATAATTTGTGTAAAATCATAAGAAATGATTTAGAAAGAATTGGGATGAAAAACTCCATATTTGAAAAGATAAAAATAGATTTTTATCGAAATGAACTAGTTTTGAACTAGAATTATAATTCTATTTATTTTTAAATAAATAAATTGAATTTGAAATGGTTTTAAAAATAACCAGAATATCCAATGATTGCATTGGAGTGGAATTGAATCGAAATTGTCTTCGGAATATTTCGATGTTGGAATTCGTGATTATACGGATGTTGATATGGAAATTTGAAAGATATATACATATATCGCTATTTCCAATACGACATTTGTTAGTCGTAGAATTCGATATTGAATATAAGCCGATATATTTTCTATTCAGAGCCTTGTATTGAATATCGAATGTGATTTGGGTTTGTCGTGAATGGTGTCTTCACTAACACTGTTCTTGAACCCAGTTGAGAAAAGATTAAATCTTTTTATTCAGATTTAATGAAGTGTACCAATTAAATAACATTTAATTGGAATAGAATTGATATTGATTTTTGGGTTTATCGTGAACAGTGTTTTAAATAACACTTGTTCTTTAACCCGATAATTGATGAATGTGATTTGGGTTTGTCGTGAATGGTGTCTTCATTAACACTGTTCTTGAACCCAGTTGAGAAAGGATTAAATCTTTTTATTTAGATTTAATGAAGTGTACCAATTAAATAATATTTAATTGGAATTGAATTGATATTGATTTTTGGGTTTATCGTGAACAGTGTTTTAAATAACACTTGTTCTTTAACCCGATAATTAATGGAATGTGATTTTGGGTTTATCGTGAATCGTGTTTTAAATGACACTGATTCTTTAACCCAGATAATGATTAAAACTAAGTGGAGTTTTAATGAATCTTTAATTAGATTGAAAAGATCGAGAATGGAGCATCACCAGTTTTGCTCCAGGCGATAGTTAAATCTTTAATTAGATTTGAACGTGAAATTTAGAAACTAACTGTCGGTTAGCCAAGCAGAATGGTTTTCTGGATATTGATCTGATGTTGGTTTCGGCCTTCGGGGTTAATATTTGGGGAATTATTCTCTTGATTAATTTACGGTTAGTGACTAATGAATTGGAATGAGGCGTATGTTGTGTTTGTGTAACACTTATTTAAAATATACGCGAGTTATTCGGAAAGACCGGGTTTATCCCATTCTGAATAACTGATGCGACGATAAGTCGAAGATGAAGACGATGGTCGAAGACCGGAGGTCTTCACGTCGTTTGGGTGATAACTGATGATCTTGATTGGGCTGTACACCCAAGAAGATGGAAACAGTTAGTGATCGTCCAGACGTACTTGGAGATCGATGGATATGCGGGGTACTAGGTGCCTCCGGTTTCGTTCAGGCCCAGAACGGACTTGTAAATGGACTGTGTGTCTGACATTGGATTTCATTCTGTGTGACTGATATCGGTTGCATAGAGTGGTTTGCCTGTGTGGCATGCTAAGATGCAAATGATCAAGGCTTCTGTTGAAAAGCAAAGTCTTGTGGTGATGATCAAAGCACGGCCTTTGTGGCGTAGCTTTGTGTAACGTTTACTTCGCGAGTTTCGCACCCGGTATGAACCAAAAACGGGAGAGGACATCAGGGAGGACTTGCGTTTCTTTCTAGCTAGAAGTGGCGTCAGTGGTTTTACACGCCCTGACGAGTTTGACTTATGTGGTTGTTGCGGTTGCGAGGCGCCTCGGTTATATCGGTTTCGGCCGAATGCATTCTGGTCGGCTGACGGACCAGACTTACACCCCATAGGGTGGGGAGACGTATTGTTCAGGCATAATAATCCACTCCGTGTGGACCGGCCCTGACGATCCAAGGGGCAGTTGCGGCTGTTCCTGAGGGGCGGGCTAGAGCGTCTCGAATCGATGGAGGACTATCTTTTGCCTCGGTTCATAGATGGAAATCCAATTTCCAAATACGCGACTCTGCGGTTTTATTTGTAAACCTATATATGGCGACATAGTGGCATGGGACGCTCATGTCGTCTACGATTGATACTTATGATTTGAAGTTGTTTTATACACTATGCACTTATAGTAGTATCAAATGATTTGTTTTAAACGTATCAAGCATCCTTTGGCTGTTATAAGGGAAAACCCTATCCCCCGGCTTGCGTTGCATTGTGTGATAGGACCTGGGTCTTATAACAGCTTCATTTTTCTTTATTTAGCATTGCGCTGTTTGGTTATGCACTGGTATTCTTGGGAGGAAACCCGTTCCGTGTTATACGGCGTGGTCCCTTGATTTACCGAACTTTAAAGACAAAGATTAATAACTGTTTTAGTTCTCACACCAGTCACATGACTGACCTGGAGTTTATTGTTTTAACCTAAACTCTGGGTGCCCTTATTTTCGACACGGGCAGCTAGTAGTTTTGGTTTTGCAGATTTATATTCACAGGATCCTGGTTTACAGCTGGAACGATATCCGGAAAGCTTTGTATCCGTATATCTCTTCTAGTTGAGCTTTGTATTATTTTCCGCTGCTATGTATTTAAATGTAATTTGAATCTCTGATATTTCTGTGTAATATTCATTTATACTCTGTATATTCTTGTAATCTGATGCACTGTTGTAATATATAGTGAAATGTTCTTCTGTATGCGTTCTGTTGTGGTTTGTTCTCGAACTATCCGACACTTTCCTTTACGGGGAAGTTACGGGTCTTCACAAGGGAGGGGGTTTTCTGAAAATATATATATTTTATATTTAATTCATTTTATTTTTCAAAAAGCAACTTTTTATTTTGACCTCGAAACGAGGCCCACCGCCTGTCGTCCCTAGCTAATTATCCCCATTCCGAACGCAATGGGATATGTACCATAAGCTGATTCGACTGTTTCGATCAGTTTCCGTTAAATTTACATTTAAATCACTTTATTGTATTTCAAACGTACATTTCAAATTACCGGGGTCACATAACAACTCTATAAATTCCATAAAAATATTTTCTAGCTTTGTATTGACGATACGGTCCTAACAAAACTAATTTTGTTAAATTCTGAGACCGTTGGAAAAATGGCCATTTTCCAGTCGATTAAAATCAACTGAAACTGGTCAAACACGTTTTCCTTTGCCACGCTCACATATTGATTCGAAAAATTATGAAATTTGAAACATAGCAATAAATTGGCACTGCGGATCCAACAAAAGTGGTTTCGTCGAAATCCGAGGTCGTTTGCAAAATTTCCATTTTTAAGGGCATGAATTTCATAGCGACTATTCAGAATTTTCAACTGGACATATCTTTTGATTCCCGTTATGAAATTTTGATTTTTCGGATTCGTTGGAAAGATATTACCAATTAGATCCTATTGTTTTTGGTTTCACTAAAATCCGGATTGTTTTGCACCCGGTACATTCAATTGAAGTTTGAAATCGAATTATCGAACTACCGCGCCATTTTCAATTCCTTTTATAAAAATAAATAAATATTTATATTCTATCGTCGATTCGAATAAATATATACATTTGAATTTTATTCAAAATAAATTTCTCGTCGTTTTTATTTAAAATAATTTATTTTAAATAATCAAAATTCGCTAAAATTGCCAAAATAAAAATTTTAAACTGGCCCAGATTTTCCGGGTTATTACAATCTCCCCCACTTAAAAGTTTTCGTCCCCGAAAAGGAACAAAGTCAAAAGTGGTTTGATTAATCAATTCTATGATCGATCTGGCTTCCATTCTCCAAGTTTTCAGTTTCTGAGAATTTTCAAAAATTTCAAAAATTTGGCTAACACCCTAAATTTTCGAAAAATTTCGCCATAACCTCCCCTGCAATGGGAGCATCGGAAAATCTCAAATAGCTTCCCCGGTCCTTCAGATCTCAAAAAGAAAAAGAAAAAGCCAAGCGGCTAGCCAATAGGCTCATAAAATCATCATTACCCAAACAAAACAGTAAATTATGTAGTAAACATGTACCTATTTGTCGGGCAAACAAATTTTATTCTTCGGTTCTAGCCTCCTTGCTATGACCTGTTCAAGGTAAGTACAAGTATATGCAAGCAAACGCAACCAATTTTCAATATAATTCAATATTTGGTTCAATTAGGCTAAATGGTTCAAAATTATCAACCAAATAAACAAACAACACAAACATCAATCAATTAGTGAATTAGAGTCTCAAATTCATAATTTTGATACATATACAAAAATCATGTTTTTGATGCCAAATCACAACAATAGGCCTTATCTAATTTTTGGTTCTCACACCAGTAAATAGGAAATATATAGATATCACACCTTCGAAACACGAATACCAATTCTGATGATGTTCGAACTATCATCAGAATCATCTCCGGGCGACTAGAGTGTGATTCTATATCTATCCAGTATATTAAAACTTCAAATACACGTTTGCAAGGCGTATATGCAAAATCTTTATATACTGGACTGTCCTAATCAATATGACATAAATAATCAAATACGAATAGTTGATTTAAATTTTCAAAACAAAATGGGTTTTCATTTGAAAAATATACTCTTCACACTCGTTCTAGGATACTACTGATCCCATCTCTAACGAGCTATTCCCGTTGGATATTACTAATCCAGTTTCTGATGAATTCTTTCGTATGGTTCTAATGTGCCTTGTTCTCTGAGCTTTGTAAACCAAAGCTCTGATACCACGATGAAACGACCCGAACTTCCCCGGTCTCCGAAGAGAGAGAGAAAGAACGAATTGTTTTGAGAACACGACAAATCAGAACGCATACAAAAGAACATTTCATTGTATATTACAACAATGCATCAGAATACAAGAATATACAGAGTATAAATGAATATTACACAGAAATATCAGAGATTTAAATTATATTTAAATACATAGCAGCGGAAAATAATACGATACACAACTAGAAGAGATATACGGATATAAAGCTTTCCGGATATCATTCCAGCTGTAAACCAGGGTCCTGTGAATATAAATCTGCAAAACCAAAATTACTAGCTGCCCGTGCCGAAAATAAGGGCACCCAGAGTTTAGGTCAAAACAATAAACTCCAGGTCAGTCATGGGACTGGTGTGAGAACTAAAACAGTTATAAATCTTTATTTTAAAGTTAGGTAAATCAAGGGACCACGCCGTATAACACGGAACGGGTTTCCTCCCAAGAATACCAGTGCATAAAACAAACAGCGAAATGCTAAATAAAGAAAAATGAAGCTATTATAAGACCCAGGTCCTATCACACAATGCAACGCAAGCCGGAGGATAGGGTTTTTACCTTATAATAACCAAGAATGCTTGATACGTTTAAAAGAAATCATTTGATACTATAATCAGTGCATAGTGTATAAAACAACTTCAAATCATAAATATCAATCATAGGCGGCATGAGCGTCCCATGCCACTATGTCGCCATATATAGGTTAACAAATAAAACCGCAAAATCACGTATTTGGAAGTTGGATTTCCATCTATGAACCGAGGCAAAAGATAGTCCTCAACCGATTCGAGACGCTCTAGCCCGTATTCTCTACATATGTAAAATCACATTTTTACTTTGCTATTCAATATAAAATCGAATTTTTACTTCGCTATTCAATATATAAAAATCGAATTTTTACTATGCTATTCAATATATAAAAATCAAATTTTTATTCAACGGTGTTCATATAATAAAGATTATATTTTTATCACGCTACTTCGTTATAAAAACTATATTTTCATATTGCCACTTCATATATAAAAATCGTATTTTTATATTGTTATACATATAATAAAAATCGCATTCTTATTATATCGCCACATATATAAAGATCAAACTTTTATTTTGCTACATATATAAAAATCGTATTTTTATATTCTCTACATGAATATAAAAGATTATATTTTTATATCGGAGTTCATATTTTAAAAATCATCTTTATATATATATATATATATTAAAAATCTCGATCTTTTCTAAGATAAAGATCCTATCTTTTCTAAATCAAAGCTCTAAAGTTTTCCTTACTCGTTTTAAAAATCAAATCTTTACTCTATATAAAAACTAAACCTTTTTGCTATTATATAAAAATATAATCTTCCGTTATATAAAAATCATTATTTCATATAAATAAAATTCAAGACTTTATAAAAGTAAATAAAATTTAAATCAGATTTTTAGACAATGTTTATTATATTTAAATTTCAGATTTTAAACTACATGGTTATATACATTAAAAATAAAAATAAAATAAAATAAAAATAATGATTCAATGCTTATAAAAAAACAAAAAGGGAAGCTCACAATCACTGTCTGGACGATCGAACTGGAGCCCCAGAACTAGGGTTGCAGATTGATCGGAAATGGCGGCGCCGGAATATGATCAGAGGCGTTCCCCTGAAGTGCCGTCGAACCCTCCACCTGTGCGCAGACCTCTGACGAACTCGACCCCCCCCCGATGGCGCCAAGAAACCGCCTCGAACTTCTTCAGTTCGAGCTCAAAATCCTCCGCCCCTTTGAAACGAAACTCGATGATGTCTATAGGGATAGGAAGAGGAGGAGCGGGGGAAGATGGGAGCGGGGCGATGGCGTCAATGCGGTGGTGGAGAGGGGTTGAGCGTCGTGGGTTTGATCGCAGCGTTTTTTTTTCTTTCTGCTTTGATTTCGAACGGGGGGCAAATGAAAGAGGGAGGGGGTTTTCTGAAAATATATATATTTTATATTTAATTCATTTTATTTTTCAAAAAGCAACTTTTTATTTTGACCTCGAAACGAGGCCCACCGCCTGTCGTCCTTAGCTAATTACCCCCATTCCGAACGCAAAGGGATATGTACCATAAGCTGATTCGACTGTTTCGATCAGTTTCCGTTAAATTTACATTTAAATCACTTTATTGTATTTCAAACGTACATTTCAAATTACCGGGGTCACATAACAACTCTATAAATTCCATAAAAATATTTTCTATCTTCGTATTGACGATACGGTCCTAACAAAACTAATTTTGTTAAATTCTGAGACCGTTGGAAAAATGGCCATTTTCCAGTCGATTAAAATCAACTGAAACTGGTCAAACACGTTTTCCTTTGCCACGCTCACATATTGATTCGAAAAATTATGAAATTTGAAACCTAGCAATAAATTGGCACTGCGGATCCAACAAAGTGGTTTCGTCGAAATCCGAGGTCGTTTGCAAAATTTCCATTTTTAAGGGCCTGAATTTCATAGCGACTATTCGGAATTTTCAACTGGACATATCTTTTGATTCCCGTTATGAAATTTTGATTTTTCGGATTCGTTGGAAAGATATTACCAATTAGATCCTATTGTTTTTGGTTTCACTAAAATCCGGATTGTTTTGCACCCTGTACATTCAATTGAAGTTTGAAATCGAATTATCGAACTACTGCACCATTTTCAATTCCTTTTATAAATATAAATAAATATTTATATTCTATCGTCGATTCGAATAAATATATACGTTTGAATTTTATTCAAAATAAATTTCTCGTCGTTTTTAATTAAAATAATTTATTTTAAATAATCAAAATTCGCTAAAATTGCCAAAATAAAATTTTTAAACTGGCCCAGATTTTCCGGGTTATTACAGCTGCAGTCACGCTTAAAAGCGTCGCAATTTCTGAAATAAGAATTACCTTAGAATTTCAGTTTTGTTCAAATATTCAAATCCGGATTTCTCAGCCTGTAGTCGATCGTTTTGGTCGCCGTTTGTTGGACAAGGACCGGCTTGGAGAGGCCTACCATCGGCCGGAGATTGGTGGCGTTCGGCGGCTTCAGGCGGGGTTCACGGTGGTGCGAACGGCGGCGGCTTCTTGGCCTTGGTGGCGGCGCTACGGTGCACGGGGACGGGCGAGACTTGTCGGAGATCGAAGAGCTCGGGAAGAGCTTCGAAATGAGTACTCACACGCTAAATTTCGTCGAGAGATGGGTGAGAAATCGGAGTTTGAAATTCTGAGTAGTGATGGGTTTCGGCGGCTCAGCAAAGAGGAAGAAGACGTACTTTTCATCCGTATTTATACGGTATTTCTAGGGTATTTTAATTATTATATTATTTAATAATTCCAAAAAAAAAAGTGATTTTCCATCCGAACTCCGATTCGCGCTCAACGACTGTCGATCTTAATGTTTTGACGTCTTCTGAACGCGATGGCTCTATCCCCGAAGTCCAATTCTGAAGTCTATTATGAGTTTTGTAGTAATTACATTATTTTATTACTATTTTAATGTGTACCGTACGTGAAAATTCACCAAGGTCACAAATTGACTTCAAAAATTCTCGAAAAATATATTTAGCTATGTTTTGATGTTGTGGACCTATGAAAATTAATTTCGCTAAATTCTGAGTCCATATAGCTTTTTTAATGAATTTTTAAAGTCAAAAATTTACCCGTTTACACTGAAAAATCAATTATAATTATATTTTAATTCTAAAAATTACCAAAAAATCATTTTTAGCTTTGTTTTGACGATACGAACCCAACAAAATTTATTTCGTTGAATTCTGAGACTGTTTGAAAAATGACTATTTTTAAGGCCAGTATATTTAATATTAAAAATACATTTTTAAACAAATAATTTTCGAAACTCGAAATATATAAGTGTTTACTGTTATTCAATGCAGAAACGTCATTCTGAACTCAATGGAAGTGGTTTCGAGTCGAAATTCCTACATATGTGAAAAGTAGCCTTTCGGGCCACATATAATACATATAAATACTACAACGATCCTTGAATTGGCCATAACTTTTGATTCCCGCTATGAAATTTAGATTTTTCGGATTCGTTGGAAAGATATTTTTAAATAGATTCTAATATTTTTGGTTTCACTAAAATCCGTTTAATTTTGCGTCCTGTACGGTCAGTCAAAGTTCAAGTTTGACTTTTCAAACTACCGCGCTATTTCTAGCTCTTTTTATAATTAAAATTAAATTATTCTTTCTAACTTCGATTTGAATCAAATTTGTGATCATTATTATTTAAAATAGATCATTTTAAATATCAAAACTCATTTAAAATCACTTAAAATAAATTTTAAATTGGCCCCAAAATTCAGGGTTGTTACATTTGGGTTGATCATTATACACATGTTATCATGTTATGCAAGTTAAACTTGAGATTGTGAGCTTAAAGCTTCAAGCTTTATATTAAAGGTTGCATTTTGGCAACATGGAAGTTATCATACCCCTTATGATAACTTGCATGTGAGGCTAAATGCGAACTTCTAACAACTTCTACATGTCATTTATCACCATGTATGACTTATATGCTAAGTTTGGTTTTATGCATACTTTTGAAGCCTAATAATGCAATATGCAAGTATATGAACATATGTACATTTCATATGCCACCATGTTAAACTTGTGGCTTCAACACCTTTTTGTCATAATTATGCCAAGTTCCCTATTTTATCCTTTATGCGTTGTTGCGATTATGTAAACGATGGGATTACGTTGGGGTTGGGTAACATTATGACATGAACATGGTTTTTATAACATGACGTGATATGTTAGCTTGTAATTATGTTTTGGAAACATAATGGACATGACACTTAGAAAATATGAGTGTGGCCAACTCGAGGTTGGGTTGAGTTTGTAGCATAAATCTACCCGGACACGCCCGGCTTAACTAGTGGCTACAAACAATAGGACCCAATGTGAGAAGTTGGTCATGTTGTGCTCGAACCCGAGGTTAGACCAAGTTGTGGTGTAAAATTACCCGGACCCGCCCGGCTTAACTAGTAACCACAACAAGGTCTAATGTGAGAGGTTAAAGCACATTAAGTTAGTTAATGCCTCCTGATTAGGGTTAAGTCATGGTCCACTTAATACTTAACCAATTTGGGCTTGATGGGTTAATCGGGGTTAAGTCATGAACCTTGGGTACACTTAACCAATTTAATCCACGTTTGGATCGGGTTAACCACATTTAACCCGTTAAGAAACCCTAGTGGCATGGTCCTTTTCAGCAGTAACCCTCTTGATAGTATCATAAGACCCTAGGGACTAGGCTAGGGTGAGGCACGATTACTGGGCTGACATGTAAGCGACCTAAACGACGGCTGAGTAGGTACGCCAGTGTAGGTCCAGGCGGACTATGGTCGTGCACATAGTCCGAAGTTGGAGAATCAGGCACGGGTACCAGTAGATCTAGACTGTGCATACTTGAATTTGTGTCTGAGGTTGACACCCTAGGACTTGATACACCCTAGGGTGTACCTAGCGCAGTTTAACTACATTTTATGTTTGGGCCGTATGACACCGACACTTGACGAGTTAGGCCTATAGGGAGCCGATCAACTAGACCGTGTAGTTGGACCTTGAGTTAGGTCACCTCATGATGTTGGGCCAAGCTTGGGCCAAGGGATCAATTCTTGTTTTTACTTGACATGTTAGAATGCTAGTACACCCGTGGTGCAAAACTTAACCTTGATTATGCGATGACACCTTTATCTATCTTGTTAGTTAATCATCATGCCAGTATGTTGTTATCCTTATGTTCATCTCAGCTTCTCATGCCAGTTAACTTTACTAGTTCATGGACTGATAGTAGTTAGGGCTTATCAGTCTTTTTGACTGACCTGTTTTCTTTCGCCTCTTTTCTTCCGTTTCCCCCCCCCCCTTAGGTCCTCAGGGTGGGAACATTGGAGCTTAGCTTGGATCTTTATAGCTTGCTTACTGGATTTGCTCATGTACGGTTTTGGACATTGAGCTAGCTATGGTTTATCACTTCACTTTGGGGATAGTACTTTATGTATTTCAGTTTTTCAGTTTGTGCTTTTCTCTAGACTTTGTTTGTTGGAAAATAATGATCAAGTATTTTGTTGTAACGTGACTATGGTTTTGAAATGATAGTTTGATCCGCTGCTTTATTTACTCTGTTTTACTTATATGTTCTGTCTTGTGATATCTGCATGCATGTTTACCTTGTTTAACGCCCCTCCAAAGCCAGTGTGCTTGCAAGAGTTACCCTGGCGAAGGTGGGGTGTTACAAGTATTAACCCCGAAGGCCGAAACCAACATCTGATTAATACCCAGGAAACCATTCAACTTAACTAATCTCCAGTTAGTTTTTGATTTTCTTAACTCCATTGGGTCTAAGAACAGTATTATTAAAGATACCATCCACGAAAACCCAAAATCTTATTCCTGTTTTTAACTGGGTTAAAGAACCAATGTCCTTTAAAACGCGGTTCACAATAAACTCAAAATCACATTCTATTCCATCAGCCTTTAACCGTAAATTAGCAAGTGAACGATTCCCGAAGTATTAACCCCAAAGCCCGAAACCAACATTAGATCAATACCTAGGAAACCATTCAACTTAACTAATCTCCAGTTAGTTTCTGAATTTCTTAACTCCATTGGGGTTAAGAATAGTATTATTGAAGAAACCATTCACGACAACCCAAAATCTTATTCCATTGTTAATCGGGTTAAAGAACAAGTGTAATTTAAAACGCCATTCACGATAAACCCAAAGACCAATTTCAATTCAATTCCAATTTAAATATTAATTAATAGTATACTTCATTAAATCTAAATAAAAAGATTTAATCTTTCCTCAACTGGGTTCAAGAACAGTGTTACTGAAGACACCGTTCACGACAAACCCAAAATCCCATTTGATATTAAATACAAGGCTCTGAATAGAAAATATATTGGTTTATATTCAATATTAAATACCACAACCAACAAATATCGTATTGGAAATAACGATATAAATATATCTTTCAAATTTCCATAACAATATCTGTATAATCACGAAATCCAACATTGAAATATTCCGAAAACAATTTTGATTCAAATCCATTCCAATTCATGTACTGGAAATCCACATTATTTTTAAAACCATTTCAAAACAATCTCAATTATTTTTATAAATAATTGAATTATAATTCTAGTTCAAAACTAGTTCATTAAGGTAAAAATCTATTTTTATCTTTTCAAATTTGGAACTTTTCATTCCAATTCTTTCCAAATCATTTCTTACGATTTCACACTAATTATGGATAGTTTTAATAATCTTATCAAGGCTCGTACAGTCGATTTCTGTAAACGGCCATCGAACTGCACTTACAACAACCTTTTCCAAATTTGATTTGGACGTAATTCCAAATCCACCCATTAGATTTATAATTTCTTGTATTCTTTAGAAATCTCTTTTCGATACGAACCCAACGGTTCCAGTTTTAAGAGAATCCGACGGTTGGATCTCCCGTAATGTCTGTTCAAAGTCAATGGTCGAAATTCACGAGCTGTCGCGGCGCGGCGCGTTCTATTTAGGCCATTATATATATATATATATATATATATATATATATATATATATATATATATATATATATTTCATCGATTTCCTTTTAAAATGCATTTTATAAATCGTTTTAAATTTGTTTTCAAAACGATTTCAACTACATAATAAATTTCAAATCAAAATTGAATATTTCATGTCATCGATATATAAATGATAATATTTTCAAAACATTATATTTCAAAATCATTTCCTTCTCTATATTCATTTAAAAATGAATAAAATCGATATAAATATCGTTCAGGTCAAAATGGCGTTAATCTAATCAACCCGGGTTTATATATTTAAATATATTCGTGTCCATCCCCAATTGGACATCATAAATCAGATTTTGATCTTTTACTAAATATTATTTTAAAATATTCATTATTTAAAAATATTCATAATTTTAAAATTTTTATTCTTTCTGAATTGGAATCAAACACAGTCAATCACCATATAATGTTATTTATATGGATTTCATACACACATGTACACAACAACAATCAAACACAGTCAACCATCATCCAAAGTGCACTCTACACTGCATAAGCATCAAATATAAATATTCAACGCTTACACAGCCTGTTAATCAATCGATCGACATACAGCTAATTATTGGGACTAGTGTATGTCGTATATCATCTCAATACCCGTGTGGGGTTTCAAACAATCAAACACAGGTTTTATTTGTGCAGTTGGGCAATGTGTAAAATTTATCATCCCAATCAATATCAGTCAAATGTGTGTACATAAACAAATCGTCCAATTTGTTTATAAATATTTATTTCATTCATATACCCTATAAAAATTATATTCTTAACTAAGAAATATTTATTCCATTCCACAACACACAGTCAATTTTCACAACATAATCAATCAAACAAACAAGTCGTCCATGGTCTGTGGACGACGTGTAACACCCCATGGCCATTAATGTCACTCACAAAGGGAATGCATTAATGTCATGAAGCGTTATAGTAGTATAGAACAGATAAATTACAAGAATAAATGAATAAAACACAGCGGAAGATATAACTTATTTCATAGCATCATAACTTCAAAACAAGCTTACATAAGTAGTCTCCAAAAACCATTACAAGAGGATCAATTGTCTTTTCCAAAAACTTCTAAGTACATAAAGAAGCGAATATTTAAATAACATAAATGCATAAATCCCCACTGAGCATAAGCAAAGCCATAAAGATGAGAGAGTCCAAAGCGATACATGTACTCTTTTCAAGCAACTGAAAGAAATCGGCACTAAGCTGTAGTATTCCCTCCTTGCAAACCGCGGGGGGGGGGGGGGGCGAGGAAAGAAAAGAGGTGGAAACAAAGCGGGTCAGACATAAAGTCTGACGAGTCTAGTAATTTTAACAAATAACAAGTAAGGTAAATGATCAAGACATAAATAGGCATCATGATATGGATGTAACATAGATAAGGTAGATAAAAGGGATGGATAAGATGATTCCATTCCTAAGTACTAAGACAATCCTACACCTTGGCTAAGCGAACAACCCTCCAAGTACTAACCCTGAAGACCGAAGTCAACATCAGACTAGCACCCAAAGGACTATCCAATTCAACCAACATGTATTTCGTTACACGGAACTTTTGCTAAGTTACACCACATTACTTAATTACACCGCACATCTACTAGTCTCTATTTACCAAAGGTTGATCCCTTCCAACTACTGTACCCATATGATAAACTTGGTAGTTACTTGTACCTAGCTGCTATCGTAGGTGCCGGTGTTAGACCAAAAAGTGGTTCTAACACCCAAATTAACTAAAATTAAAATAAAATGAGATCGAAAATAAAAAAGAGACACAGGATTTATAGTGGTTCGGCGTTGAAAAGCCTACGTCCACTTTATAATCACTTGGCTTGATGATGTAGATGAAATTACAATGGGATATTGACTCAATTTCACTCACTTTTCATATACATTCACTCAACTATCTCAACATACACTTTGAATGATGATTTTGAATTATTTGGAGTGCTGGAATTCGGTTCTCAAAGATGTTTGAACTCTAAGAGTGCCAAAAGATCCTTTCAAATGACCCTTGGGGGTCTATTTATAGATGGAAACTTCTCCAGAATTCGGTTCGGATCGGGTGCACGTGTCCTCCATTCCATGACTTCCGGGATTGGATGAGTTCTGGTGTTGCCAGCACATCAGGTGAGTGCCCATCGTGGGTAGAAAGTGGGTGTAACTGCCCCGAATATTCAGGAGATCATGCTGCGGAGTAGCAGGGTGAACTGGGTTCGGATCGGATAGGGTAACAGAATGGGCTTCGGATCGGATAGGCTAACAACATGGGGTTCGGATCGGATCATCCCATCCGATCCGACCCGGCTTGAATCTTGCCTTCCTCACTTTGTCTCGCTTTGCTTTTCTTTGATTACCCCTGATCCGATCCGGTTTGATCTTTCAGCTTTGTGATGCTTCTGTTCTTACCTCTGTAACTCCAATCCGAACCGGATGTGTAACAGAGTGTCTTTTGTTTACTTGATCTTCTGACTTCTTGACTTTGTATAGCCTAGTTTACAAAGTAGGCTAACATTTTTCCCCCTCAAAGGATGCTTCTGTAGAAGACGAAGCGTGCTTTGATGTTATATGTACATCAATCTTCCATTTCGAATCATTGAGAAGTCGATCCCATTTGTTTGCAAAAGACGCGTTATTTCATAAAGTCGTGTCTTTTATCGCCTGTATATACGTCGTAGGATACATGACTTATTTCCTTCTTTTTAAACAACCTTAGGAGCTCTTCTTGATGTCCAGTAATTCTTCTGGGTACGCATTTTCTTTATTTTTCTTTTGAGTTTAATTTATTCATCGAGTCATTGTGCTCAATTCATTCGGTTCGGACCCGATCCGGAGGTACTCCCTTCGTTTTACTTAATGCTGGTCCAACAGGCTAGAATATGTTCGTTGGCCTGTATCCCGGTCGGAGCGGGGAGAGGAAAACTGGAATACGATTAGTCACTAAGAATATGTATATAAACTCAATGCCTATCTCCTTCCTCTTCCCTGTCTTTCATTTATCTCGTTCAACAGTTTTTACACTGAAACCCTACCTTTCAGAAAGCCCAAAAACTCTGAAATTCTCTCGTCGATTTTCAATTTACACATCTCGGTAGGTTTAAAACTTCGATTAACTTCATAATAATTAGTTTCAATCGAAATTTGCAGTCGATTTGAATTATTTGGGTGTGGTTATTGCTTGACTCCGACGCCGCAACTTCCTCCTCCCTCGCCGTCGTCGTTGATGGCTTCGCCATCACCTCGAAGCGCTGGGAGATGGAAGATGGGATCTGTTCGGTTCCAACAATGGTTTTGGAGATGGGATTGAGTTCGGTTGTGACTGAGGAGGAAGGGGAAGACGAAGGGCATATGGAGTCGGTTCGGGCGTGGAGATATGGAAGACGGAGGAGAAGAAAAGGAAGAAAAGGCTCAGAAAGCCAAATCGGGTCAGGGCAAAGGTCGAAGAGGGAGACAGAGCTTAACTAACTGGATCGGGTCGGATAGTACTCTCGCAATTGGATCGGATCGGAAAGTGGAATAATAGAGGAGAGGGGCATGGTCACTTCATTCGATCCGGACCGTTCAGGGAGCCTACTTCCGAACCGATCCGACTTTGATCCCTGGGCTTTAATGTTTGTCTGAGTCCAAGGCAAGGCTATGCCCCCGATCCAATCCGAATGAATGCATCCGAACCGAACCGAAGAGCCGTCCAACTTAATGCATAAGAACTTGTTTAACTGGCCCAATCAACTCTTGTCATAATCTTCAACTTAATGGACAGTTAGGATAGTGCCTCGCGAACATGAACGAACATTAAGAACTGTTCCTAACATCATTACTTTGCCCAGATTTTGTACTACACTTTCAAGTGTTAACTTTACATCTTCTGCACACACACCGTACACACTTTAGTCACACATGTGCACAGGGGGACATGGGCTAATTTAATCTAACTTCTGTTATTATTTCTTCGATAGTTTAGTGATCATGGCCAAAAGACATTCTTCTAGACTGGCAGAAAAGAAAGAGGTCCCAGAGACATCCGACAAAGTTACTCTTGATGACATATATTCTTCCTCAGACCCTGAATGGGGTGACGAGGGATCGGATTATGAAGTGGGGGCGCATAGCAGCGGAACATCTTCTGACAGTGAAGTTTCTCTGCGTTACGAAGAGGAAGGAGGGGTTGGAGATACCCGAGCTCCTGACGAATTTGAATCAGCCGTCATATTGGAATCACCTCAAGATTCTGTTGAATCGACAATTGACTATGACAGGCTCCTTCGAATATGTTTGAAGTACGGGATACATAAAAAAGATACTCTGGTGCCGTCTAAAACCGACCGTCCTCATAATCCTCCGGAGGGATTTATGGCAATCACTCGATTGATGTGCATGGTCGGAGCTATTCCACCGTTTTCTCCCTTTGTCGTCGACTTTTTAAGACAGATGCGGATTGCCCCCATGCAGCTGCATCCCAACTCTTGTGCTTACCTGCATACTTTATATGTAGCATACCGTGAGACCCTAGGCATAGAGCTCACTTTTGATGACGTTAGTTTCTTCTATAACTTCAAGCACCGGACTCGAGAAACTCCTTCCTTCTCTTACTTCGAATCTGTCCCAAAAAGAAAGATAATTTCAGCGCCCTTTAGTAGCAAGGCCGGCGACTCCAAGCAGGAATGGTTTTATGTAAGGCAACAGCCGGGGTGTGCTAGGAGATAGACAAAATCAAGTGAGGCGCCGGTTTTCTAAACCTCAATTCTGAATGTCCACGCCACCACACTAATCCATTTTCTTTTTGTTTGCAGTTGACAATCCAAAAAAGATATCGGGTCAAGTGTTCTTTGATCGGATGCATCGGCTCCTTAATGGTGATAAAAAGTTTTTAACTATCGATGAAGTCCTCAAGGACGAATATCTCCATCACCACAGGCTGCTATCCATTACTCGTAGTATAGGTCACGGACCGGGTCCTTATGTGTATATCCCTCCGGTGAATGTAATTCCATAAATGGGCGAGAGCTCGAAAGGTCCTGCCATGCCGCTTCAAACTTCACCTTCTCCAAGTTCGACTCAAGACGATGAGTTGGCTAATTTACCCAAAAATCACCGAGAGGTATACATCACTCCTGAGGATGTTGTTTCTCCTGAGAAGTCACCATCTCCTAAAGAAAAGCCAACAGGCGCTTCCCAAAGAGATGCTCCTACTGTTGATGATGCCACATTTCAGGGCTTGGGAGATCTTCCACTTCCTGACACTATTTACACTTCTGAGGATTTTGGCACAAATCCTTTAGTTTTTACATCTTCGAAGGAGGCCACTCCTATTAAGGCCAAAGAGCCCTCTCGTACTGGCTCAGCTCCAGACTCTGGTTTGTCGGAAGGGGGACACCACATAGGATGCACTTAACACAATTGCACCCCACTTCACAACACTTACGTCTCATGAGAATACTGATTCTGAATTCCACTTACATTACTGTGCAGTTACAACGTCTTGTGCTTACTATGACATCAAGAAGCTACGTCGCAGCATGACCTGACCCCGTCACGATGTTGAGTATGATCGTCGCGAAGATCGCGGTAGGAAGGATAGAAGGCCCTATGATTCTTATCATTCACGGTCCTCGTGCTCTCACTCTCCCGTCCGGTCAGATCTAGAGCGATATAAGGGCTACCAAGGTCATCGAGAAGACGACAGGCCGCAATCAAAAGACTCAACTTCTTCTCAAGAAAAGCGCAGTAGGGAGAGGAGCCCGCTAAAAGATACCGAATCACGAAGCAAGCGCAAGGTTCCCGCTAAACGGCCTAGAAAGGATGAAGAGGCCATTGAGCCCTCCACACATAGGGATACCGAGCTGACATTCCCTGCACCTCCACCGCTGGATGTTGAAACTGCAGTTAAGCGGGCGTATCTAGAGGAGCAATTTCCTGATCACTACTTTGAAAACTTGACTTTTTTACCTGCTCTTGAGCCTATTTCTTCGAGGTGGGCAGATGAGGCCAAAGTAAAATTAGATGCGGTCGAGAAACAATATTCAGAGATGTTCAAGTATTCGCGCAACCTTTCCAGAATCATCCGAACTTTAATCACGAATACTAACTCGATGCAGAAGACCACAGAAGATGATGCAAGGGCCTTAAAAAAATTAGGAAAAGACCTCGAGGATACACAGGCTCAACTTGTTGTTGCTCAACTGGACGCTGCCAGCTTCAAGCAACAATTTGAAGATTTACAAAAACGCTACCATGACTTGCTCGAGTCCCATACTCAAGAGCGCTCGGAGCTAAAAAAGCAAGCGGAGGATGCCAGGTCAGATGCTGCCAAAATGCAACTCGCTTATGCTGACCTTGAGCGAGAAAAGGCCGAGTTGGCGAAGAAGAACGCCGAATTGGAAAAGAAAAATGCTGACTTGGCTTCCAAATTGATGGAGGCAGAAAACAGGGCTGCCCTGCCGGAGGGTAATGTCGAAAGCATCATCAAATCGGCCGAAGAATCTCGCAAACAGCTAGCGGAGGCCCAGGAGGAGGTGCAGGGCTTTGGTGAATTACTGATTGAATTTTTTGCACATATAATCCGCTACCGGAACATCTCTTGGATCGATGATTACCCGACTACCTTGGTTCATGTATGGAGCCAAATTGTTGAATGGGAGAAAAAGAACTTAAGGTAGATTCCATCGACGAGGACAAACTTATGGAAAAGTATTTAAGAGATGACGAACCGGCGAGTCTAGCCGAGGGGCGTCGCCTAATTGCTGCCGCCATGAATGAGGAAAAACGGAAGGCTAAACAAAAGGACGTCTTGGAGGTTGGCTCTTATTCTACTGCCGCTAAAATCCTGAAGTAGAGGAATATATACGACCCCAAAAATCCAGCGATCCCTCAGACATCTCTTTTATCTCCTATTCCTGAATTGGCTTCAGAGGCGGCAACTACTCCGGCTGAGAAATCATCGGAAGGTATTTCTACCTTTTCACCCCAATTCGTTAAAGCTGTCTCCACTTTCCATCGCATAGTCGGACAATCAATGAAGGGCCCTTTATTTTCTCCCGAGTTGATAACTGTTACTTCTCATTCCGCAGGTGCTGAACCAGCCGAGAAGGCAGACGTGCCCCAAGGAACCACTGCCGAAACAAAGTCAGCGGAGAAGGATGAAGGAGACAAGGGTAAGGATGACGCTCCTCACGAGGGCGAGATGATAGATGCCTTAAAGGATGATGGTGGTGATGAGGGACATGAGGAGGACCCTGAGGTGGCTATAGTTGGGGAATCAAATAGCGTCAATGACGTTACTTTAGCTGCATTGAAAGCCGAACAAGACAAACGCATGCAGCTTAAAGTTGAAGACCTAGACCTCGAAAGCCTTAAGCCTCTCGCAGTAGTGGATGCTGGATCAAAGTTAGTTGTTAATCTTTCGACTAGATCTATTACAGAAGAACTTGCTAAAAAGTCTTCTCTTGATTCCAGCATTCCACCTTCCGGGAAAAAGTAGACCGATTCCAGCACTTCAGCCTTAGGAAAGAATAAACCAAGGCGCATATTAACTGATGCCGAAAAAGAGGCGAAGGATGCTCAGAAGGCCGCTAAGAAGTCCAAGTCCACTTCAAAATCTAAGTGATGAAGTGCTTTGCTTTATTTTAGCATTTAACTGGTCCACAATTGTTGCAGCGAGTGTGGCCCTCACATCTTCTTTTAGCCTGTTTTTCTGTACAAATTCATGCATTTGAAAATAAATACAAATAATTCATTTCCTGTAATGTCTGTTAGTCGTCAGTTGTGTAATGGAGTCATAGTGGGGGGAAATATGTGTGTACATATATGCCCCCGGTCAGTCTTGAAAAACTATTCAAGATTAAGTCAAAAAGTCTGAATGTCCCCGATTCTTTGACGGGGGTCACAGTCCTTTTGTCATTGATGCCTGTTCTTTTCTGGCATCTTTTATACTCTCCTATCTTATATTCAGGTTAGAGTTCTTACTGAGGCGGTCTCTAATCTGGGTGCACCTTCACGCCTCAGAGGACGTCGTCTTCCCATCCTTTATACTCTCTCTCTCAATTCTTGAGAGTTAGAGTTAAGAATGTCGTCTTCCCATTCTTTTATGTCTTATTGCACAAACCGTCGTTGTGTTTGTTCCTGCATATAAGCCATCTTCAACTTTTCAAAATTTAAATTAACATCTCATATTCCACAATCACAACAGAATAGTAGTTGAAGGTATAAATAATGCAGGAAAGTAAATGGAACATGATATTTTTATAGTGGTTCGGCTAAGTCGTAGCCTACATCCACTTTATAGTTCTTTTTTCGTGTCAACAGACTTTTCTAAGGCAAGTCGTGCCTTTTTACAGAGTTCATAAGGAAAACAACAGAAAATACATCCCTAATTCAAATATCGCATCAAGTATTGGGCATTCCAAGCCCTAGGCACTTCTTCGCCATCTACGGTCGTTAACTTGAAGGCTCCTGTCTCAAGTTTCCGTTGGATGACGAAGGGCCATTCCCACTTTGGACCGAGGCGAGGAAGAGATGGAAAAAACTCGCTTTAGCACCAAATCTCCTGGTTCAAAGGTCCTAAAACGAACTTTTTTGTCATAATAGCGTGTCGTCTGACATCGATGTCTCGACGCATGCAAGTTTACCTCGTCCCTTTTCTCTTCGATTTCATCAAGAGACTCGAGGAGGAGTGCCCGATTCATCATCGGGTCATAATATGTCACCCTATGAGAGGGAACTTCAAGCTCTACCGGGATTACTGCTTCTGAGCCAAATGAGAGAGAGAAAGGAGTATGACCGGTAGCTGTCTTAAACATTGTCTGATATGCCCACAAAGCTAAGGGCAATTCATCCACCCATTTTGCTTTTGCACGTTCCAATCGTTTCTTGAGGATGGACTTTATGACTTTATTTATTGCTTCTACCTGCCCATTCGACTGTGGATGGGCGACTGTAGTATACCGCTTGTCGATCTTGTATTTCTGGCAGAAATTTCTGAATTCGGCACCATCGAACTGGGTTCCATTATCAGTTATAATGGTCCTTGGAATCCCAAATCGGCATATAATATTTCTAACCATGAAACTTGTCACCTTTCTCGCTGTGATTTTGGTTAAGGGCTCAGCTTCCACCCACTTCACAAAATAGTCCACGGCGACTTTTGCATACTTTGCTCCTCCTTTTGCAATCGGTAGAACTCCGATGATGTCAATTCCCCACATGGCAAACGGCCACGGACTCACCATCGACTTAAGCTGGGTCGGTGGTGCTCTGGGGATCTTGGCAAACCTCTGGCATTATTCGCAGCGTCGTGAATAATCAGCTGCATCTTTATTAATCGTGGGCCAGAAATATCCATATCGCAATGCCTTTTTTGCTAAGGTCTGACCTCCCATATGATCTCCAAACTCACCTTCGTGTACCTCTCTTAGTACACGCTTGATGTCGTCATGTGCTATACATCGTAACAGGGGCATAGAAAATCCTTGCCTATAGAGAGTATCATCTTGAAGGATGTATCTGGTGGCTTTGCGAACTATGGCTCGCCTCTCACTCTTCTTTGATGGGAGTATCCCATTTCTAAGGAAATTCTTGATTGGGGTCATCCACGACTCCCTCTCTGGTTCTGCTTCGAAAGCTAATTCGATTTCCATTGACTCAAAGCTAGGCTATTGCAACGTCTCAATTGGAACCATTTCGGTTTCGTCCGGAATGTCGGAACTAGCCAGCTTCGCTAGCCGGTCTGCCTTCTGGTTTTCAGCTCTTGGGATATGCGTTATGTTATATCGTTCCAAATTGCGCAACAGCTCCTCCACTTTCCCGAGATAAGCAATAAGTCGAGGTCCCCGAGCCACAAACTCCTTTCGCATTTGGCAGACGACTATTTTGGAGTCGCAGAATATATCCAATGCCTTTATTCCGAATTCCTTAGCAATTTCAGCCCGACAATCAGGGCTTCATATTCAAAGTCATTATTGGTCGCTGAAAATTCTTGTCGTAGAGCATAATACAATGATCGTCCTTCAGGAGTAACTAAGACGACCCTCGCTCCGGACCTTCGGTCATTTTTGGCTCCGTCTGTGTATAAATTCCATGGATCTAATTTTAATTCCTCCTCTGACTTGACCACCTTGTCGTTGATTATCTCCTCCTCCGGAATTGTGAATTCTGCTATAAAGTCAGCCAGAGCTTGCCTCCTGATCGATCTCCGCGGTTGAAAATTTAAATCAAACTGACTTAATTCAATTTTCCACTTGATCAACCACCCCGATGCTTCGGGTCTTTGCAACACCTGTCTCAGAGGCTGATCAGTGTATATGGTTATTGGGTGAGCTTGAAAATAGTGGCGAAGTTTTCGGGAGGCGATTAGAAGGCTGTAAGCAAGCTTCTCAATCCTTGGGTAGTTGCGTTCTGCAGCTGCCAATTTCTTACTTACGTAATATACCGGTCTCTGCACCTTGTCTTCTTCCCAGACCAAGGCAGTGCTAACGGCGTGAGCCGATACTGCTAGATAAACAAACAGCTCTTCATGATCCACTGGCTTCGACAAAATCGGTGGTCTCTCTAGTAAGTCCAATAGATTTCGAAAGGGCTCAACACAGTCCGGAGTCCATTCGAAATTTTTCTTTCCCCTTTTTATCAAGTCAAAGAACGGAACGCATTTGTCTGTTGCTTTGGAGATAAATCTACTCAACGCAACCACTTTCCCCGCAAGACTTTGGACGTCTTTGATCCTCCTTGGTTCCTCAATGTTCCTTATCGCTGCTATTTGACTGAGATTGATCTCAATCCCTCGAGAGCTCACGATGAAACCTAGAAACTTTCTAGATGCCACCCCAAACGAGCACTTCAAGGGATTTAACTTCATCGATACTTTCGCGGAATACCGAACATCTCTGCCAAGTCTTGTGTATGGCTAGAGGACTGTTTCGATTTGACAAGCATATCGTCCACATATACCTCCATAGTCTTCCCTATTTGGTTATAAAACATCATGTTCACCAAGCATTGGTAGGTAGCTCCAGCATTTTTCAATCCGAATGGCATGACCACATAGCAATACAACCCCAAATTCGTAATGAAGCTCGTGTGCTCTTGATCGGGCACATGCATGGGAATCTGGTTGTACCCGTAATATGCGTCCATGAAAGAAAGAAGTTCGTGTCCCACCGTCGAATCCACAAGCTGGTCTATTCTAGGGAGTGGGAAGCTATCTTTCGGGCAGGCTTTTTTCAAGTCTGAAAAATCAATGCATGTACGCCACTTTCTGTTTGGCTTCTTTACCAACACAGGATTCGATCTCCAGTCGGGATATGTCGAATCTCTAATAAATCCGTTCTCTTTCAGCTTCTCCACTTCTTCCTTTAGAGTTGCCGACCTCTCTGGGCCCAGCACACGTCTATTTTGCTTTATAGGCGGGTGTTTTGGGTTTATACTCAGCGAATGACTCATGATGGATGGTGATATCCCACACATGTTGGCGTGGGTCCAGGCAAACACGTCCAGGTTTGCCTTCATAAAGTCAGTCAATTCTTTGGCTCGGTGCGGATCCAACTAGGATCCAATCTTCAAAACTTTTGCTAGATCAGCTTCGTCAATGGGTATATCCACTGTCGTTTCGTTAGGAGTTGCCTTCCTATACTCAGGTTCCTCATCTTCTCTGGGATCCAGGTCTTCGGGCATTCCCTTGGTCAACTCCTTCGGGGCTGATCCCTCTAATTGCTACGCCGAACCCTCCTTTGGAGGGGGTGAGGCACCTATAGTCTCGATGTTGAGTCCCTTCATCAGCATCTTTAATTCAGCAATATAGCAAGCTCGTCCGGAGACTTGATCTCCTCTCATTACTCCTGATCCGGCTTCAGCTGGGAACTTTAGCAATAAACACCATGGCGCGATACAAGCCCTGAACTCTGCAAGGGCAGGCCTTCCTAAAAATGCGTTGTAGGGCGAATCTACGTCCAGCACTACGAACTGAAGCATTCGTACTCTTCGACGATCCCCTTGCCCCAATGTCACGGGCAATTCTATATACCCCATTGGAGTTGTCGATGCCCCATTGAAGCCTCGGATCCAACCTTCACAGGGCTTCAAATCTCCAGACTCAAGTTTCATTTGATCAAACGACTTCTTAAACAAAATGTTGACAGAGTTTCCATTGTCCACTAGTACCTTATGAACCAGTGTCGGTCCAATGGTAGTGGTAATAACCAACGGATCTTCGGTATGTTACTGGATTCCGTTATCGTCTCTGCTACGGAACACCACGTCATCGAACATTGTCTTCTGCTGTTTCATAGGGGTGATATCTTCCAGATCATCGCACTTATCCACATCTATGTGCTTAACTGCATTAACGTATTGGTCCATTGCTCTGAAATTGTGGATAGCTGGATGGAGTCCACCTACTATGGTGTTAATGACAATTCCTTTGCCTTTCTGTTGCGCTGTAGGCTTGGGAGCAGACTGATTCTAGTTTGGGGCATGTTCTCCTTGCCCCCTGTTTCTTGGGGCAGTGTCGACATTCGTTCGTTGAATGACCATGAGTTCCATGAAATAAACAAAATTTTCCGGTTGCGATTTCTTTCTCTGTTGAATCTCGTGGCGGCGGTCTTTTGTATTGCAAAACATTGTACGTATCCAAATAAATGTTCTCCAAAGTGTCATTTAGCGTTGAATAATTCTCAAAGGTCTGGAACCGGGGTCTTTTGTCAGAATTACATCCTCGGTTCCTGTTTCTCCTGTTACCATTCGCATTACGGTTGTTGTTGCCCCCGTTTCCATTATTATTACTTCCATTCTTGTTTCCCACATTCACTTCGACTTTTCCAGAACTTTCTCCAGACTGCTTTACGGCAACATTACTCTGGACAGCTTCTTTTGAGGCCACTCCAGACTTCCTCTTTCTGTTTTCCCTTGCTTCCTCCCGTCTTAACTGAATGTTGGCCTTCTCATAAAACAACTCTCTTGTGGGAGGCGGCTTTCCAGAAAGGTAATCTCCTAACTCTGAATCAGGATCAACTCCTTCCATTAAGGCCATCAAGATGGTAGGCTCATGCGGGTCGCTGACTTCTGTTATAGCTAAATTGAAACGGTCAAGATACGACTTCAAAGACTCACCCGGCGCTTGCTTAATTCTCGATAATTCAATAACATTCTTAGACTTTCTGGCGTGAAGTCTGAATTGGTTCATAAAACGTTCACTCAATTCTTTGAAATTCGATATCGATCGAGGAGGAGGTCGGGTAAACCATAGTAATGCTACGTCTTCTAAGTAAATTGGGAAAGCCTTACACTTCACAGCGTCAGGGGCAGCGACAACATTCATAAGCCATGAGTATCGCATCAAATGTTGTCCCGGGTCGGTTCTCCCGTTATATCTGTCCATCTACGGCAGATTAAAACGTCGGGGGAACTGAAAATCAAGAATATCGTCAGTAAAGGGAGTATGGCTTCTCTCAGTGACATAATCTTCATTAGTGTAGTTTCGACTCTCAGACATGATCTGGCATACCATAGCCCATACGTCAACATTGGTCAAGGGCCGTTCAGGCTCCCTGGCTATGATGTTCGGGTTTCCTCTGGGCTCCTGATCAGGGGACGCCCTCCTTCTTCTAGCGGCTTCTGCTATGCTTTGCTCCCTATGATCCCGGTCGATCTCGGGAGGAAGGGGCTGAAGCATTTGTCCCTGAGTGGGATTGGTGAGGTTAGGGTCTCTAGGCAAAACATGGGATCCACGCATTGGTAATAGCATAGGCTCTCTCAAGCTCGGATCATTGGGTCCTAGTACACGAGCAGCGTCCTCGCGGGATCCCAAAGATCCGAAAGTCATTTGCTCCAAATTCTGAGGTCGTTCGAGCGGCCTTCTTTCACGGGGCCGTTCTTTCTCAGAAGAAGAAGACTGATCCATTGCAGTATGATGAACTGGGGATGGAGTTCTTTGTCTGCGGAGTTCGCCAATTTCCCTACTCATGATTCTCATATTCTCTTGCATCATAAGATTGGTGCGCTCGTGGATTTTCATAGCCTCCCTAGTGCTCTCAAGCATGTCAAGAAGGCGCGAAAAATCTCCTTGGGTGACAGGCGTAGATGGATTGATCTGGTCATTGGTCCTGGTGGCTGGAGTCGGAGCATTTGGACGGGCACGAGTAGAGGTTCCAGCATCACCTAGTGTCAGATCGGATCGGAGCAGAGTAACCTGGTCGGATCGGTTCGGGTTGGGGGAGTGCACTTCTTCAATGTCTCCTACTCGGTTCGGATCGGAGCTCTCTCCATGTGGTCGGTTCGGATTTCCTGAACCTGTCCGATCTGCTCCTGAACTCTGCCCGCGAGACCTTGTCACGACCGGGTTTTGCTGATCTTCACCAACTTCGTTCCCTCGACTGGTTTGCACTTCCTTGCCTTTTCCCTTGGCCATGGTTCTTCAACAATCAACCAACAAGTATTCAAAAGCGTCGAAAATTGGGGGATTAACTTCTTTGAACTCAACGGTCCAAAAAGTAGAATGATAATCCAGAAAAATAGAGAATTCAAATTCTTCTCAGTGAAAGCACCAAAATGTTAGACCAAAAAGTGGTTCTAACACCCAAATTAACTAAAATTAAAATAAAATGAGATCGAAAATAAAAAAGAGACATAGGATTTATAGTGGTTCGGCGTTGAAAAGCCTACGTCCACTTTATAATCACTTTGCTTGATGATGTAGATTAAAACACAATGGGATATTCACTCAATTTCACTCACTTTTCATATATATTCACTCAACTATCTCAACATACACTTTGAATGATGATTTTGAATTGTTTGGAGTGCTGGAATTTGGTTCTCAAAGATGTTTAAACTCTAAGAGTGCCAAAAGATCCTTTCAAATGACCCTTGGGGGTCTATTTATAAATGGAAACTTCTCCAGAATTCGGTTCAGATCGGGTACACGTGTCCTCCATTCCAGGACTTTCGGGATCGGACGAGTTCTGGTGTTGCCAGCACATCAGGTGAGTGGCCATCGTGGGTAGAAAGTGGGAGTAACTGCCCCGAATATTCAGGAGATCATGGTGCGGAGTAGCAGGGTGAACTGGGTTCGGATCGGATAGGGAAACAGAATGGGCTTCGGATCGGATAGGCTAACAACATGGGGTTCGGATCGGATCATCCCATCCGATCCGAACCGGCTTGAATCTTGCCTTCCTCACTTTGTCTCGCTTTGCTTTTCTTTGATTACCCCCGATCCGATCCGGTTTGATCTTTCAGCTTTGTGATGCTTCTGTTCTTACCTCTGTAACTCCAATCTGAACCAGATGTGTAACAGAGTGTCTTTTGTTTACTTGATCTTCTGACTTCTTGAGTTTTATAGCCTAGTTTACAAAGTAGGCTAACAGCCGGCTTGCTCCTATCACCGCTAAGATACCCTTACCCTACCCATTCGATCGGCACCCTAAACCCCGTAGGCACCCGTTTTGGCCCCACAGTGGGGTGCATCACTCCCCAAAGTGGCAACCCTGATACCGACATAAAATGCACGACCATACCTACACGATGCAACAACGTCTTACCTACCAGCCCAGACCTATGCACGCACATGAACCCGTTGGACTTGCGTTGCTCCCGCTATTCACGTTTTGACCTCTTACATTCATGTCCAGTAAGCGTGCTCCAACCCCGGCCTAGTACCGGGCCCAATTAGATACTCAAATGGGTTACTGGTTGAAACGGGTTCCCCATCCGACACAAGCCTCCCACATATGCTTGGTCCCAATTAGGTTTTTCTCCCACTTAAACATTTTAATTTAAATGTCCATGTCTTACACATGCTATGGTTAAGTCCATACTTACATGTCATAATTTACATGTCTTATCTTATACCGGTTAAGTCCATATTTACATGTCATAATTTACATGTCTTATCTTATACCGGTTAAGTCCATATTTACATGTCATAATTTACATGTCACCCCACTTAGCCCTCTAACCATACCCACGTATTATTATAGTTAGTATTCCTTAATTCATTCCTTATGACGAACATTGCTTGACCTCCCACATTAGACCGAACGCTTTGTGGCCGTTAGATTTGTCGGGCGGTTCCGGGCAGTCTTATGCCACAAACCGGGTCTGACCTCGTGTCATTAACCGTTGCGCCTACAATTCATTCCTTTGACCTCTCACATTAGACTTCAAATTGTGGCAGCTGGATTTGCCGGGCGGTTTCGGGCAGTCTTACGCCACAATTGCGCCTAACCTAGTGTCAAAGGTTTACTAATAATCGTATTTCACCCATACCCAATTTTCATGTATTGTATACCCAATTAAACATATAATTATGTTTATAATATTGCCTATTCCAAATTGTCACTAATTACATTTTAATTAGCCCCAATTACAAATTTACAGTTACAGGCAATTTCATCAATTCCATGTAATTCATACCCAAATATTAGGGCTGTCAATGGGTCGTGTCGGGTCGGGTTCGGTTCGGGTCAAGCCGGGTTCGAGTTTATTTATAAACGGGTCGGGTCAGCCCATTTATTAAACGGGTCATATTTTCCCAACCCTAACCCGACCCGTTTATAAATGGGTTGATCCGACCTGACCCTCATAACCCATTTAACTAAATGGGTCGTGTTGGGTCGGGTTTACCCGTTAGACCCACTGTTAGATATTACCTGCTAATATAAGCAATAAAAGAGCCAAATCACCAACATGCACACTGTTATATAATCACCAACATGCAACAAGTTGCAAAGTCACCAACATACAACACATGTATAAAGCATGAAATCACCATATCCAAAAACCAATTTCTATACATGAGTATATGTTCCCATACTACATAAATTAAAGACTACCAGTATGGAAGAGATACATTTGTTATAAGTAAAATGTACCTAACAACATACAAGAATAAAGTAGTAAAATATAACAGCTTACATATACGAGCATACTGATTACTACATACATAAACGATTAACACTAATAGTATACATAAAAGACTAACAGTATGGAAGAGATACAACATATAATCGGGCTTGGCGGGTTAAAATCAGGTTACCGGGTCAACACTAAACCCACCCGTTTATGAACGGGTCAAATTCGGGTTGACCCGAAAATGATCGGCTAACTAAACGGGTCGGGTTAACCTGCTAATTTCCGTGCGGGTTTCGGGTCGGGTCATGGGTCGTGTAGGAAATTGACAGCCCTACCAAATATGCCAATTTCACATATTATCCAATTATCCAAAATATCCAATAATATCCAATTTTCCATATTTCACATATTCCCATCATTCCCACATATTTGCATTCGCGCGTATTTTTAACATAGGCTCGAAGGTAGCCTAGATCCAAAAATAAAAGGAATAGGGATAAGAAGAGAGAATCAAATCATAGAAAATTGGAATTAACACAACGTCATGAAATAAATGGGCATGTAAACTGGCATAGAGGCATAATGACAGATTTAACATGAATAAACTAATAAATGTGTGAACTTTACATAGAAACATAGGCATATGATGACATGAATCAAAAAGGTGAAGACTTGGATGAGATTTACGTTACATACATACATATGAATCCTCTTTACAACTTCATCATGTTACTTTTAATCCCATTATATTGTGAAAATCACCATACTCACCTTTCGTGGTTAAAGAATAGAATTATGCACTGAAATTGGTGTAGAAACGTTGCAGTGTTGCTGCTTTATCTTCTTGAATTGTTGTAAAAGCTCTAATCTTTAATTTGAGTTGAAGTTGAACACTTGAGATTTGATTTAGAGGCGGCGGCTAGGGTTTAAGAGAGAATTTGACGGCATAATGGTGTCATAGATAATATTTATGAATTAGGGTTAGGTCTTAGGGTGTATATATAGGTGTAGGAAGTTATTTAGGCCTTAGGATTAACCCTTGAACTGATCTGGACCACTCAGATGCCATATCAGCCCTTAGGGCGAATCAGGCCACGAGTGGGCAGCCAAACACCCTGGATTGACCTCTAGTCGACCCAGCGGGGCTTGGGTCGACTCCAAAAATGGTGCGGTTCGACTATTCCCCCTCCCGATTCGCTGTTTTGAACTTTTTTTTGAATATTTATTTATTTAATTTTTATATTTATCTATATATATATATTTCTCTCATATGCATACAAACTTCATGGCTTAATAACTTCTTCATAATTAACCATTTTCACACTAAACCACTTTTTGAACTGCATTCACACTAAGCCACTTTTTAGCCATTCCCCTAAAAAAAAATATGGCGCTGGCGAGCATAGGACTTTGTACCTCTTGTATGCAAGTCACATGTTCTAACCAAATGAGCTACTAAGTCATTTGCTTACAAACCTTAGAACAATGCTAAACATCATTCTTTTCTCATTCCTCTTTTTCAAATAAAATATTCTTTAATTTGTTATTTTAATATTCTAAGAAAATAGGGGTGTTACATTCTCCCCTACTTAAAGGATTTCGTCCTCAAAATCTCTAAGTCAAGAAGAACGTATCCTACCATCTAATCATCCATCTACTCAACCATCAACCACTAGCAACCATGGTCCTTAAAAGATTTCTAATGCTTTTCATGTACATATGCATAGTGTGTGTATATGTCTGTATACTAGTGCAAAATCAGGCGGTCCACTGATTCAGTCAACCTAATTAATGCAAATAATGATAGTGCCATGTATCCATCATGTATGCAAAGAACACTATACATATCATTACTACATGTGTGCACAACCATTCATTTAAATGCAGCATCCATATTATACACACATTCAACGTACATTCATTTTTACTAAATACATCCATTTATATGCAAAATGCAATATGAAAATGACTGAGCCAATCTAGTGCCTAAAGTGTGTGTATATGCATCCACGAGCAACCCTAGCAAACACTTGCATCCACATGCATCCACCATACATAACATGTCTCAAACACATGTTTCAACCATAGGACTACCCTATCTAAAGATCAAAGATACTAGTGAGAGGACATACTAAAGATAGAATAAGTACAAGCTAAGCGATAAAGGAGAAATTAAAAGACATACCCTCGAAAAGAAAAGGGTACAATGAACGCATCTTCTCTTCCGTCTCCCAAGTAGTGTCGCTCTCATCATCTCCCCATTGCACTTTGACTAGCTTGACCTCTCGATTCCACAAATTCTTAATCTTCGACCCAAGAATGCATGTAGGAGCTCGTCGAATCGTCGCATTACGCTCTATTTCCACCTCTCTAAGCAAGCTCTTCCAAAACTTGCTAGTAAAGATAGGATCGCGATCGCCCACTATGCTAGAAGGAACACTGTGCAAACGAACTATCTCTCGAATGTATACGGAGGCTAACCATGGAGTAGTCCTCTTACTCTTCACGGGAATAAAATGGGCGCTCTTAGTAAGTCTGTCTACCATGACCCAAATCCCCATATTACCCTTCCTCGATCTTGGTAACCCATCAACAAAGTCCATCGAGACACTCTCCCACTTCCATTGTGGGACCTCCAATGGGTGAAGCAACCCACTGGGCTTCTTTTTCTCTGCTTTTAATTGTTGGCACACCAAGCATCTAGCGACAAACTCGACCACATGCCTCTTCATATCGGCCCAAAACTAAACTCGTCCCATGTCCATGTACATCTTGTCCCCACCGGGATTAATGGTCATCTTCGAACGATGTGCATCATTAAGAATGGTTTTCCTCAAGTTCTCGTCTCGTGGTACACAAAGTCTACTGTCCCTATGTAACCAACCTTTATCATCTAGGGTATACCTATTGGGACTGCTCGATGACTCCCCACTTATGAGATTATCTACTAACTCAACCAACTGTGGGTCATCTCACTTTGCCTCACCAATCCGTCCCAAAAGCGTAGGTCTGACCTCTAAGGATGCTAGAAAACCGGGTACAAATTCAATGGAAGGTCTAAAGTCAAATGTAGATATAAACTCTAAGCTTCGCCGGTCAACAAACAACAGACTCAAGGACAACCTTTTCCTACTTAAGGCGTCTGCCACCACGTTACCCTTGCCAGGGGTATATGCTATCTAGAAATCTTAGGTCTCTAAGAATTCCATCCACCTTTGCTGCCTTAAGTTCAAGTCCTTCTGAGAGTATACGTATATTAGCGATTTGTGGTCTGTAAACAATTCGAATTTCTCGCCAAGAAGATAATGGCGCCAAGACTTAAGCACGAAAACAATAGCGGCTAACTTTAGGTCATGTGTAGGGTAATTTTTCTCATGCACTCTCAACTGCCTTCCTCCATAGGCTATTACCCTCCCCTCTTGCATTAAGACTGCGCCTAGTCCTGTCCTACAAGCATCGGTATAAACGGTAAATGGATTACTCTCATCTGGCAACACTAAGACTGGGGCTGTGGTCAAAGCTCTTTTTAAATGTTGGAACGCATCATCACAATATACGTCCCATGTGAAAACTAGGTTATTATTCATCAAGCATGTCAATGGGGCTGATGTCTTTGCGAAATCCTTGATAAACTTCCTATAGTAGCCAGCCAACCCCAAGAAACTCCTCACCTCGGTAGCATTTTTAGGGACCTTCCAATCATGGATGGCCACCACCTTCGCGGGGTCCACAGCTATCCCTTCTTTGGAAACCACGTGCCCTAAGAATTACACTTCCTTCCTCCAAAAGTGACATTTAGAAAATTTAGCTTTAAGGTTATGCGCTCGAAGGATCTCCAACACTTCCCTAAGATGTAGGGCATGCTCTTCCTTGTTCTTAGAAAAGATCAAGATGTCATCCACCAAGACCACCATGAATTTATTAAGGTACTCCCTAAACACCCTACTCATCAAGTCAACAAAGTATGCAGGGGCGTTTGTCAAACCGAAGGGCATCACAAGCCACTCATAGAAACCGTCCGAAGTCCTAAAGGCATTCTTATATACGCTATCCTCAGCCACTCTCAACTGATGGAAACCAGTGGCTAAGTCCAACCGCGAAAACACTGAGGCGCCAACTAACTGATCGAAGAGATCGTCAATCCTCGTCAGTGGGTGCCTATTCTTCTTAGTAAGCTTATTAAGTTCTCTATAGTCCACACAAAGTCTAAGGGACCCATCCGCCTTCGTGGTAAATACTACTGGAGCACCCCACTCCGATATATTATGTCTTATGAACCCCTTCTCAAGCAACTCCCCTACTTGCTTATTGAGTTCCCTCCTCTCACGAGGAGCCATGTGGCGTACTGGCAGAGATACGGGGTTTGCATTGTCTACAAGATAAATACGAAAGTCTATCTCATGTTTTGGGGGTAGACCCCTTACCTCATTGAAGACATCAACATATTCATGGACTATACGAACAGAATGTAAATCATCATTGGATGCGTCAAGTGACTCATGATAACTAAGCATCACCGATCTTCTAGGGTCACAAGAAATATCAAGGGTCTTTCCACTACGAGTCAACAATTTTACTACCCTTCGTTCACAATCTAGGATGGCACCATGTCTGGCTAGCCAATCCATCCCTAGAATCAACCCATATCCCATGAAACCGAGCACAAAAGCATTACACTCAAAACCAACGCCTAAGATAGACAATCTCAAATCCCTACAAACCATGGATAAATGAGCCGACCCACCAATAGGATTTGAGACTATAATGGGATCCACAACGAGACTAGTATTTAAGTGCAGTGTTTCAACAAATGATGTAGAGATAAATGAATGTGATGCTACAGAATCGAATAAAGTACAGACAGAATGATCAAACAAGAAAATCAAACTTTCGACAGAAATTTTTCTACCTTCTTCCTGCCCCGGAGCCATGAGAGCATGAACCTGCCCTCCCGAAGTAAAACCTGCCCTCTTCCCTAGCTTCTTAGGACAGTCCTTGAAACACCCCACCTCCGTTAGGGTCACTCTCAAAGGGAACGCCCTAATTTTGGTGGAGGTTTATAAGTACAAGTCACAGATATACAAGACAGATATAAGAACACATATTTGTAAACAGCGGAAGAACAACAAACTTTTATTTCATGAAGTCAAATACGTGTCACAAAACATCACCATGATTGTCTTACATCCTTTCCAAAAACATAACATAACATTTTCATAATCTGTCTTGAGTACATTATTTAAAGAAGCATGAATAAAACATAGATAAACTGCCAAAGCCCCATAGTGAATTGTCCAAAGCCATAGTTCAAAACAGGAAAGTCCAAGCAATACATTTCTCTTCTTCAAGCTGGATGTTGAGGTAGGTCAAGCTGCTGTGTTCCCTCCCTGAGGACCTGGGGGGGGAGGGGAAACGGAAGAAAGAAGACGAAAGAAAAATAGAGTCAGACATAAAGCCTGAGTAAGTCAAGTACTACTTTGTCTATGAATAAAGAACTGGGTATGATAAGTAAAACAGGAAGTGGGCAAACACTATGAACTTGGTTAAGTTATCTAGGGTCGAATATACTATCGTACCCCATGTTAATCTCTGAACCCCTATAAACTAGTTTCCAATTTGCACCCCATAATCAGGGTAGTGTGATCCATTCTACGATGATCGGCTCCTACTCGCATAGTTACATGTGTCTTACGGCCCCCGATGTCTGTAGTTACCTATGCTGGTCCCACCATGGGGTGTATCAAGTCCCATAGTGGCAACCCGACACAACCTTAGAGTGCAGAGGTATGCTACCGGTGTCCAGTGCTTTATTTTTCTGCGCCGGAGTGCGTGCACGCCCGCACACCGTTAGAACCTACACTGCTACACCACCGCCGTCGATTTGACCTCTTACAATCAGCCCAGTAATCGTGCCCCACCCTGCCTAGTTTCAGGGTATCCTGATACACCTTTTAGGGTTACTGCTGAAAAGGGTCCCCCGTTACTAGGTTTTCTATCTCTAGCCAACATGCTAAGTTGGTTAAGTGTTTCCTAACCTAACCCCACCAGTCCGTTTAGTTTAGCATGTTCCATTTTGATTAAGTCTTTAGTTCACTTAATCCTAACAATCCTGACTCAGCCTTAATTGTCTTATTAAGGCCCTGACCTCTCACATTAGACATGTATTGTTGTGGCTGCCTGTTGCCGGTTGGTTCCGGGCAGTCTTACGCCACAACTCAGTCTAACCTCGGGTCTTTGCTGGGCTCCATGTTTAACCTCCCACATTGGATAGGTATTGTTGTGACTACTGGACAGCCGGGCGGTTCCGGGCAGGTTTACATCACAACTCAATCCAACCTCGGGTTAAACACATCGTCTTTTCTACATTTACATATCTTGTCATTCTTCTTTATTTCTTATATGTAAATATTTGCGGCCCATTATTAAGTTAATGGTGTAAAGGTTACACCAATCATGGGCCCAACCCATACTTGAATTTGGGCCCTTTTTACTTTAGTTTTTATTCATTAAATTAATGTTAACCCAACGTTATTTTCCCCCGTTTTACACGTTCGTTTATATATATTGGGCTTAGCCTTTTAAAGCCCAATTTAGCCATGCGAAAGGGGAGGCTTATGGCGTATACACAAAGAGGGGAAAGTGAGCGCATGAACTTGCATATGACGTTGGAAAATACATAATAGAAATTGGTGTACTTGCATAGTGGTAACATATATCTTGGTCATAAAACATAGGTGACATAAATCAAGGCATGTAAACTTGCATAGGTTTAATTACAACATGAACTTATATTCTTATTTAGGCATAATGTCAAACATAAGCATGGCCTAAATACTTCTAGCATAAACATGGCATATTGTCAAACATAAGCATGGCATAAATACTTCTAGCATAAACATGACATATTGTCAAACATAAGCATGGCATAAATACTTCTAGCATGAACATAGCATATTTCAACTTAATCATGATTTAAGCCTAATCACATAACGATGGTATAGACATACTTATGCATAAATATTCCTAAACATGGTGTTTGCTTTAAACTTGCAAAAAGGGGATTTTTGAGTCTAATCTAACCATGTCTCACATATGTCATCATATAATTCTTTAAAACAAAATAGACTTAATCATAGATCTCAATTATGCCAAATATCATTCCTAGCCATATTCATAAGTTTGCAAAAGCATGACTAATACATGGTGTCAAAATTCCACATAGTTTCATATGAACTATAATAACCAAACTTGTTTCAATTACTTGCAAAATGATTTATACATAAAAACATACATCATAATGGCATAATAACAAAGCCCCAAACTTGCATGAATTTCAATTAACTACATACATGTAGTTTCAATATAGATTACACAATTTGCGCAATATTCCAAACGTTTATTTGCATAGAACTACCGCATGTAGTTCATTATAATGAATAACATAAGTTTGCACAAATATGAATTACTTCCATTGCCACAATTCAAGCATACACATCAACACAGTTGTTTATTAATACCAAAGTAATACTCTACTTACAATGGTTGCGGCGAATTCTCTAATTTAGGGATTGAAGACGCAAATTCCTTTGTTGAATTGATTATCTTTAGGTTGCTTGAATTGCTTTAGGCCTTAGAACTTCCTCCCTAATCCTCTCTTTAGTTGGCGGCTATGCTTTGTCGTTCCTCAGCAACATGGCGGCTATGTTCTTAATTTTTAATGAATAGATTAGGGTTTAGTCTAGGGTTGTTTATATAGAGGTTAGGAACTAATTAGGACCCTTGATGTTGCTAGGTTAGATCATAGCCATTCATTAGGAAGAGAGACCAATAAAAACCCGCCACCTAGCCCTAATGACAAAGCAGACCACAGAAATTCGACCACACACCGACCTGGCCAGCCAGGTTGACTGGGCTCGACCAGGTCGATACCCCTGTCGACAGGGCTGTCGACAGCCCTGTCGACATGGGTAGCCCAGGTCGACAGCCCAGTCGACCTGGGTGGCCCAGGCGGCACTTTTCTGGCCCAATGGGCCCCACTTCGGAATATTTAATTATTTAATTCTGTTTGAGTTTTTTAAATTTAATTCAAATCTTCCGAAGGCCATATCTTCTTCATACGGACTCCGTTTTTCGAAAACTCGGACTCTATTTCGCGTATTTTTCCGAGACGAACGCAATGGCGTATCCCGTTTCCCTTAGTTCTTTGATTTGAATTTGATTATACTTTAATTTGTTAATTTCACAGTTATAGAATTTTCGGGGTGTTACATTCTCCCCCACTTAAAAGGATTTCGTCCCCGAAATCTTCAAGTTAGGAGGAATGTAAATCCTAACATCCAATAATCCATCTACTCATCCATCAAACACGAGCATCCATTGTCCTTAAAAGACTTCTAATGCTTCATGATCATATGCAAAGTGTGTGTGTACATGTACTTATCTAATGCAAAATCAGGCGGTCTACTGATTCAGTTGACCTCCTTAATGCGAATTATGTAAGTGCCATGCATCCATTATGTATGCAAAATTTTCCTATTCTTGATTCTACATGAGTGCACAACCATTCAATACAAATGCAACGTCCACATGACAACACATTATAGTTCAACCACATACGAATACAAACATATATGCATATGTAATATGAAGTGACTGAGCCGATCTAAAACCTAGATTGTGTGTGTATATGCAACCACGAGCAACCACTAGCAATCACTTGCAACCACTTGCAACCATCATACATAACATGTTTCAATTACATGTTTTCATCCAAAAGGTTTCTACCCTAAAGATAAGGTCGATACCTAAAAAGATAGATAAAAGCGCAACTTAAGGAAAAAGAAAGATCAAGGATGTACCCTCGAACAGAAAAGGGTAGGCTGTACGGATTCTAGCTTCAGTTTCCCAAGTCGCGTCTCCCTCGGCGTCGCTCCACTGAACTTTGACGAGCTTGACTTCGCGGTTGCGTAGCTTCTTCACTTCCGTCCCTAAGATGCGGGTTGGAACTCTCCTTATGGTTGCTTCGCGTTCCACTTCGGCCTCTTCGAGGATATTCGGCTCTACCACTTCAGCAGACTCGTGTAGACACTTTCGGAGATGTGAAATGTGAAAAACGTTGTGGACTCCAGCCAACTTCTCGGGTAGCTCTAATCTATAAGCCATTTTCCCAATTTTCTCGATAATAGGGAATGGCCCTACGAATCTTGGCGCTAGCTTTCCTGTGGTTCCAAAACGAACAACGTTTCTTAGTGGTGATACCTTGAGAAAAACTCTGTCTCCAACTTCGAATTCAAGGTCGGTCCTTCTCTTGTCGGCATAGGACTTTTGTCTGTCTTGGGCCGTCTTCATCCTTCTTCGTATTAAGTCTACTTTCTCTGAGGTCTCTCGGATCATGTCTGGTCCAAGTATGAGCTTATCCGTGGACTCCCACCAACAAGTGGGCGATCGGCACGGTCTTCCATATAAAGCTTCGAAGGGCGCCATTCCTATGGTTGCTTGATAGCTGTTGTTGTAGGCAAATTCCACCAAAGGGAGGTGATCTTCCCATGTCCCTCCGAAGTCGAGGACGCATAGCCTTAAGAGGTCTTCCAAAACTCTGTTCACTCTCTCCGTTTGGCCGTCGGTTTGGGGATGATAGGCCGTGCTCAAGCATAGCTGCGTTCCTACTGCTTCCTGCAGACTCCGCCAAAACTCGCTGGTGAAGATGGGGTCTCGGTCACTAACGATGCTAGATGGTATTCCATGGAGTCGAACGATCTCCTTGAGGTAAAGTGATGCTAGGAATGAGGCAGTTCTTTTACTTTTGACAGGTAAAAAGTGGGCGCTTTTAGTAAGCCTATCCACTATTACCCAAATGCTAGTGTTGCCTTTCCTAGACCTAGGCAGCCCATCGATGAAGTCCATTGAGATGCTATCCCACTTCCACTGCGGGACCTCCAGAGGATGTAGCAGTCCGCCAGGCTTTTTCTGTTCCGCCTTAACCTGTTGGCACATCATACACTTAGAAACGAACTCTGCCACGTCCTTTTTCATGCCGTTCCAGAAGAAAGTCCTTTTTACATCTTTGTACATTTTATCTCCGCCTGGGTGTATCGTCATCTTGGAGTGATGTGCTTCCTCGAGAACCTTCTTTATTAAATCGTTTGTCTGTGGGACGCATAGTCTTCCATCTCGCCTTAGTACACCCTTATCGTCAATGGAGTATCTGTTGAGGTGACTTGAAGTCTCACCCCTAATTAGCCTATCAATTATTTCCACAAGCTGAGGGTCTTCGCGTTGTGCTGCCCCTACTGAATCTACTAAAGTTGGGCGCACTTCGAGAGATGCAAGCAAGCCCGATACGAAATCGGAGGAGGGCCTAAAGTCGAAGCTGGCTATAAGCTCTAGGCTTTGTCTTTCAACAAACAACGGGCTTAGGGTCAATTTCTTTCGGCTCAACGCGTCTGCCACTACGTTGCCTTTGCCCGGAGTGTAGGAGATTTCGAAATCGTACGAGGCAAGAAACTCCATCCACCTTTGTTGCCTCAAGTTAAGATCCTTCTGCGAGAAAAGATATTTCAACGATTTATGGTCAGTGTAAAGTTCGAACTTCTCACCTAGGAGATAGTGTCGCCAAGACTTGAGTGCAAAGACGATGGCGGCTAACTCAAGATCGTGGGTTGGGTAGTTCCTTTCATGCACCTTCAACTGCCTCCCGCCATAAGCTACTACCCTTCCTTCTTGCATTAAGACGGCGCCTAGCCCTGTCCCACATGCATCCGTATAAACAGTGAACATCTTGCTCCCATCTGGCAGCGTCAAAACTGGGGCTGTTGTGAGAGCCCTCTTCAGTCGTTGGAAAGCAAACTCGCAATCCAAATCCCAATTGAACACTAGATTCTTCTTAGTCAATTTCGTGAGCGGAGCTGAGATTTTCGCAAAATCCCTTATAAACTTTCGATAGAAACCTGCTAGCCCTAGAAAGCTTCGGACCTCAGTTGCATTCCTTGGCGTCTTCCAATCTTGTACCGCCACTACCTTAGCAGGGTCCACCGCTAACCCTTGTTTGGATACTATGTGCCCAAGGAACCTCACCTCTTCTCTCCAAAAATGGCATTTGGAGAATTTGGCTTTTAGTTGATGGACTTGCAAAGTTTCCATGATTGCCCTTAAGTGTTGAGCATGTTCCTCTTCACTCTTTGAGAAGATAAGGATATCATCTACGAAGACCACTACGAATTTGTTGAGGAAATCTCTAAATACCCTACTCATCAGGTCCACGAAGTACGCAGGTGCATTTGTCAAGCCGAAAGGCATGACAAGCCATTCAAAGAAGCCGTCTGGGGTTCTGAAAGCCGTTTTATCGATGCTATCTTCAGCCACCCTTAGCTGATGAAAACCGGTTGCTAAATCGAGTTGGGAGAAAACAGACGCTCCTACAAGCTGGTCAAATAAATCGTCAATTCTAGGGAGAGGGTGCCTATTCTTTTTCGTTAGCTTGTTGAGCTCCCTATAGTCAACACATAGACGGAGTGAACCATCCGCCTTTGTAGCGAACACCACTGGAGCGCCCCATTCTGAAATGCTCCTCCTAATGAACCCCTTCTCTAGAAGCTCTTTAATTTGTTTACTGAGCTCTTTCCTTTCTCGTGGAGCCATATGTCTAACGGGCAATGCAACGGGCTTTGCATTATCTACAAGATATATGCGGAAGTCTATTTCCCGCTTCGGAGGCAAGCCCTTCACCTCTTCAAAGACATCCGGATATTCCCGGACCACTCTAACTGATTTCAAATTTTCAACAGAGGCATCTAGCGATTCAAGATAACTAAGCATAACCGCATACGAGGGATTACAAGAAATTTCCAAAGTGTTACCGAGCTGGGTTAGGAGCCTAACAACCCTTTTCTCACAATCAAGGATGGCCCCATTACTGGATAGCCAATCCATACCCAAAATCAAACCATACCCCGAAAAGCCCAAAACAAAGGCACTACATAGAAATTCAACACTTAGGATAGAAATTTTCAAATCCAAACAGATCATAGACAAATGAGCTGGGCCCCCAATTGGGTTTGAAACAATTAAGGGGTCCTCTACCATACTAGTTTTTAGGTGCAGAGATTCTACTAAAGCAGACGAGATAAAGGAGTGTGATGCGCCAGAATCAAATAAAGTGCGAACGGGGTGATCATAAAGATAAACTACTCTTTCTACAGAAGTATTTGTACCTCGCTGTTGCAATGGTGGCGCTTCTAGCACATGAACCTGAGCCCCTGGGGTGGATCCAGCCCCCTGCCCCTGCCCTCGTTTCCTTGGGCAGTCCTTAGCCCTGTGGCCTGTCTGACCGCATGAAAAGCACCCACCATTCTCCTTGGCCTTTTTCTTCCGGCAGTCCTTTACTAAGTGCCCCACTTTGCCACAGAAATTGCACTTCCTCTTCTCTTTGTTGCCCTTTCCGCCCTTCTTGAAGTCTGTCTTCTTAGGCTGCAAACCCTCTTTCTTCCCTTGAGAGCTTTCTGCCTTGGTCTCCTTCTTGCCCTTGTCCTCTTCGTTCAGCAATGCCATTTGCACCAATCTTTCATACGTGGCTCCCATGGGTATATGGGTCATGGCCAAACTATGTAATGGCTCATTTAACCCCTTGACGAAACGGAGAGCCTTCTTATGAGGGGTATTGACTAGGTCAAGCCCAAACCTAGCCAGCTCATCGAACTGATTCACATACTCTCTGACTGTCTTGTCTCCTTGCTTAAGAAATAAGAACTTCTCCAACTGCAAACTTCTTTCTGCATCTGAGAGAAACTTGGTCTCAAACCTTGCCCTAAAGTCCTCCCATGTATCCACTGGTCTTTCAGCATTGGTGACTTCCCACCAGTAGGAAGCCTCGCCCTTCAATAGCCACACCGCTAGTTGTACCTTTTGTCTATCTTCTACCTCAAAGATGATGAATAGGTCCTCCGTTTCTTTTAGCCAATTCCTAGCTGCTACGAAGGACTCAGTTCCATGGAAATCCCTTCCTCCCATAGCTTTAAAATCTTTACATATCTTAGCGAACGTGTTTCCCCGTGGAGGAGGTGGAGGAAAGAGTACTGCTGCGGCTGGATGATTCCCTTCAGCTGGAGGAGGAGGAACGGTAGGACCTGGCTGAGTGGCCCTTGCTTCTAAGAAACGTCTAAACCAACCAGGTATGGGTACCCCCTCAGGCAAGTTAAGTTCTTGGGACATGCTGAAACAAAAAGGATCGATTCAAAACGAAGGATAAGAGATAATACCTATGGCTTTGGGGAGTGGACTTTGCCTTTTTAAAATAAAATAATATTTTTCTTTTAAAAATGCTTCTTTAAATTTCCTTTTTGAAAATAAATTTTCAAAACTTTTTATCTTATCTGGTAAACCTATGCTCTGATACCAAGTGAAACACCCCACCTCCGTTAGGGTCACTCTCAAAGGGAACGCCCTAATTTTGGTGGAGGTTTATAAGTACAAGTCACAGATATACAAGACAGATATAAGAACACATATTTGTAAACAGCGGAAGAACAACAAACTTTTATTTCATGAAGTCAAATACGTGTCACAAAACATCACCATGATTGTCTTACATCCTTTCCAAAAACATAACATAACATTTTCATAATCTGTCTTGAGTACATTATTTAAAGAAGCATGAATAAAACATAGATAAACTGCCAAAGCCCCATAGTGAATTGTCCAAAGCCATAGTTCAAAACAGGAAAGTCCAAGCAATACATTTCTCTTCTTCAAGCTGGATGTTGAGGTAGGTCAAGCTGCTGTGTTCCCTCCCTGAGGACCTGGGGGGGGGGAAACGGAAGAAAGAAGACGAAAGAAAAATAGAGTCAGACATAAAGCCTGAGTAAGTCAAGTACTACTTTGTCTATGAATAAAGAACTGGGTATGATAAGTAAAACAGGAAGTGGGCAAACACTATGAACTTGGTTAAGTTATCTAGGGTCGAATATACTATCGTACCCCATGTTAATCTCTGAACCCCTATAAACTAGTTTCCAATTTGCACCCCATAATCAGGGTAGTGTGATCCATTCTACGATGATCGGCTCCTACTCGCATAGTTACATGTGTCTTACGGCCCCCGATGTCTGTAGTTACCTATGCTGGTCCCACCATGGGGTGTATCAAGTCCGATAGTGGCAACCCGACACAACCTTAGAGTGCAGAGGTATGCTACTGGTGTCCAGTGCTTTATTTTTCTGCGCTGGAGTGCGTGCACGCCCGCACACCGTTAGAACCTACACTGCTACACCACCGCCGTCGATTTGACCTCTTACAATCAGCCCAGTAATCGTGCCCCACCCTGCCTAGTTTCAGGGTATCCTGATACACCTTTTAGGGTTACTGCTGAAAAGGGTCCCCCGTTACTAGGTTTTCTATCTCTAGCCAACATGCTAAGTTGGTTAAGTGTTTCCTAACCTAACCCCACCAGTCCGTTTAGTTTAGCATGTTCCATTTTGATTAAGTCTTTAGTTCACTTAATCCTAACAATCCTGACTCAGCCTTAATTGTCTTATTAAGGCCCTGACCTCTCACATTAGACATGTATTGTTGTGGCTGCCTGTTGCCGGTTGGTTCCGGGCAGTCTTACGCCACAACTCAGTCTAACCTCGGGTCTTTGCTGGGCTCCATGTTTAACCTCCCACATTGGATAGGTATTGTTGTGACTACTGGACAGCCGGGCGGTTCCGGGCAGGTTTACATCACAACTCAATCCAACCTCGGGTTAAACACATCGTCTTTTCTACATTTACATATCTTGTCATTCTTCTTTATTTCTTATATGTAAATATTTGCGGCCCATTATTAAGTTAATGGTGTAAAGGTTACACCAATCATGGGCCCAACCCATACTTGAATTTGGGCCCTTTTTACTTTAGTTTTTATTCATTAAATTAATGTTAACCCAACGTTATTTTCCCCCGTTTTACACGTTCGTTTATATATATTGGGCTTAGCCTTTTAAAGCCCAATTTAGCCATGCGAAAGGGGAGGCTTATGGCGTATACACAAAGAGGGGAAAGTGAGCGCATGAACTTGCATATGACGTTGGAAAATACATAATAGAAATTGGTGTACTTGCATAGTGGTAACATATATCTTGGTCATAAAACATAGGTGACATAAATCAAGGCATGTAAACTTGCATAGGTTTAATTACAACATGAACTTATATTCTTATTTAGGCATAATGTCAAACATAAGCATGGCCTAAATACTTCTAGCATAAACATGGCATATTGTCAAACATAAGCATGGCATAAATACTTCTAGCATAAACATGACATATTGTCAAACATAAGCATGGCATAAATACTTCTAGCATGAACATAGCATATTTCAACTTAATCATGATTTAAGCCTAATCACATAACGATGGTATAGACATACTTATGCATAAATATTCCTAAACATGGTGTTTGCTTTAAACTTGCAAAAAGGGGATTTTTGAGTCTAATCTAACCATGTCTCACATATGTCATCATATAATTCTTTAAAACAAAATAGACTTAATCATAGATCTCAATTATGCCAAATATCATTCCTAGCCATATTCATAAGTTTGCAAAAGCATGACTAATACATGGTGTCAAAATTCCACATAGTTTCATATGAACTATAATAACCAAACTTGTTTCAATTACTTGCAAAATGATTTATACATAAAAACATACATCATAATGGCATAATAACAAAGCCCCAAACTTGCATGAATTTCAATTAACTACATACATGTAGTTTCAATATAGATTACACAATTTGCGCAATATTCCAAACGTTTATTTGCATAGAACTACCGCATGTAGTTCTTTATAATGAATAACATAAGTTTGCACAAATATGAATTACTTCCATTGCCACAATTCAAGCATACACATCAACACAGTTGTTTATTAATACCAAAGTAATACTCTACTTACAATGGTTGCGGCGAATTCTCTAATTTAGGGATTGAAGACGCAAATTCCTTTGTTGAATTGATTATCTTTAGGTTGCTTGAATTGCTTTAGGCCTTAGAACTTCCTCCCTAATCCTCTCTTTAGTTGGCGGCTATGCTTTATCGTTCCTCAGCAACATGGCGGCTATGTTCTTAATTTTTAATGAATAGATTAGGGTTTAGTCTAGGGTTGTTTATATAGAGGTTAGGAACTAATTAGGACCCTTGATGTTGCTAGGTTAGATCATAGCCATTCATTAGGAAGAGAGACCAATAAAAACCCGCCACCTAGCCCTAATGACAAAGCAGACCACAGAAATTCGACCACACACCGACCTGGCCAGCCAGGTTGACTGGGCTCGACCAGGTCGATACCCCTGTCGACAGGGCTGTCGACAGCCCTGTCGACATGGGTAGCCCAGGTCGACAGCCCAGTCGACCTGGGTGGCCCAGGCGGCACTTTTCTGGCCCAATGGGCCCCACTTCGGAATATTTAATTATTTAATTCTGTTTGAGTTTTTTAAATTTAATTCAAATCTTCCGAAGGCCATATCTTCTTCATACGGACTCCGTTTTTCGAAAACTCGGACTCTATTTCGCGTATTTTTCCGAGACGAACGCAATGGCGTATCCCGTTTCCCTTAGTTCTTTGATTTGAATTTGATTATACTTTAAATTTGTTAATTTCACAGTTATAGAATTTTCGGGGTGTTACAGTCCTTGAAAGCATGACATAGATCACTACAATGATAACAAGCGAACTTCTTCTTCTTCCTACAGTCTTTCTTCAAATGGTCTGGTATCCCACAGTTGTGACACTTCCTCTTTTCTTTACCACCTTTCTTTTGTTGTTGGGATTTCTTTGGATCATCCTTCTTATCTTGTGTCCTAAAAGTACTTACACCCTTCTCTTCTTCATACATGTATGCCATATCAACAAGCTTTTCATACGTAGCCCCCATTGGAATGTGGGACATAGCCAAACTGTGAAGCGGTTCATTTAGGCCCTTTGCAATCCTCAAGGCCTTCTTTTGAGGCGTATTCACCAACTCTAGCACAAATCTCGCCAACTTATTAAATTTGGTCACATACACCTTCACAGTCAAGTTTTTTTGCTTCAATGTCAAGAACCTCTCCATGTACGTACTCTCCTCAGCTTGAGAAAGGAATTTCAACTCAAACCTTCCCCTAAAATCTGCCCAAGTCTCTACAACACGCTCTCCATTAGTAACCTCCCACCAAAATGAAGCTTCGTCCTTCATCAACCAAGCAGCCCATTGGACCTTCTTACAATCGTCCAAATCGAAAATGCCAAACAGATCCTCCACTTCTTTCAACCAATTTCTAGCTTTAAAGAACGTTTCAGACCCACTAAAAGGTTTTCCACCCATCGAACGAAAGTCTATACATATCTTGGAGAAAGCATCTCCACGCGGAGGAATGGCTGGAGCTGGAGGAGGAGGAGGAGGAACGTCGACTAGACCCGCGGCAGCGGCCCTAGCCTCGAGATATTGACGAAACCAACCGGGTACATGAACACCCTCTGGTATCTCAGATGCTCCGGACATGCTGAAAAGAAAAAGAAATAGTTTCAAAACAAGGGAAGCGAAAGAGAGATGTATGGCTTGCAGGGATTATGCTCTTTAAAGTGAACTTTCCTTGAAAATAGCTTCTTTAAAACAAGTTTTTGAAAATACTTTCTATGAAATAATACTTTTGAAAACACTTTTCAAAACTTTTTATCTATTCTTGTAACCGTAGCTCTGATACCACGTGTAACACCCCATGGCCATTAATGTCACTCACAAAGGGAATGCATTAATGTCATGAAGCGTTATAGTAGTAAAGAACATATAAATTACAAGAATAAATAAAACAACACAGCGGAAGATAAAACTTATTTCATAGCATCATAACTTCAAAACAAGCTTACATAAGTAGTCTCCAAAAACCATTACAACAGGATCAATTGTCTTTTCCAAAAACTTCAAAGTACATAAAGAAGCAAATACTTAAATAACGTAAATGCATAAACCCCCACTGAGCATAAGCAAAGCCATAAAGATGAGAGAGTCCAAAGCGATACATCTACTCTTTTCAAGCAACTGAAAGAAATTGGCACTAAGCTGTAGTATTCCCTCCTTGCAAACCTGAGGGAGGGGGAGGAAGGAAAGAAAAGAGGTGGAAACAAAACGGGTCAGACATAAAGTCTGGCGAGTCTAGTAATTTTAACAAATAATAGGTAAGGTAAATGATCAAGACATAAATAGGCATCATGATATGGCTGTAACATAGATAAGGTAGATAAAAAGGATGGACAAGATGATTATGTTCCTATGTACTAAGACAATCCTACACCTTGGCTAAGCGAACAACCCTCCAAGTACTAACCCCGAAGACCGAAGTCAACATCAGACTAGCACCCAAAGGACTATCCAACTCAACCAACATGTATTTCGTTACATCGAACTTTTGCTAAGTTACACTACATTACTTAATTACACCGCACATCTACTAGTCTCTATTTACCCAAGGTTGATCCCTTCCCACTACTGTACCCATATGATAAACTTGGTAGTTACTTGTACCTAGCTGTTATCGTAGGTGCCGGCTTGCTCCTACCACCGCTAAGGTACCCTTACCCTACCCATTCGATCGGCACCCTAAACCCCATAGGCACCCGTGCTGGCCCCACAGTGGGGTGTATCACTCCCCAAAGTGGCAACCCCGATACCAACAAAAAATGCACGGACATACCTACACGATGCAACAACGTCTTACCTACCAGCCCAGAGCCATGCACGCACATGAACCCGTTGGACTCGCGTTGCCCCCGCTATTCACGTTTTGACCTCTTACATTCAAGTCCAATAAGAGTGCCCCAACCCCGGCCTAGTACCAGGCCCAATTAGATACTCAAACGGGTTACTGGTTGAAACGGGTCCCCATCCGACATAAGCCTCCCACCTATGCTTGGTCCCTACTAGGTTTTTCTCCCACTTAAACATTTTAATTTAAATGTCCATGTCTTACACATGATATGGTTAAGTCCATACTTACATGTCATAATTTACATGTCTTATCTTATGCCGGTTAAGTCCATATTTACATGTCATAATTTACATGTCTTATCTTATACCGGTTAAGTCCATATTTACATGTCATAATTTACATGTCACCCCATTTAACCCTCTAACCATACCCATGTCTTATTATGGTTAGTATTCCTTAATTCATTCCTTATGACGAATGGTGCATGACCTCCCACATTAGACCGAACGCTTTGTGGTCGCTGGATTTGCCGGGTGGTTCCGGGCAGACTTATGCCACAAACCGGGTCTAACCTCGTGTCATTAACTGTTGCGCCTACAATTCATTCCTTTGACCTCTCACATTAACCGTCCGATTGTGGCAGCAGGATTTGCCCGGCGGTTCCGGGCAGTCTTATGCCACAATTGCGCCTAACCTCGTGTCAAAGGTTTATTAATAATCGTATTTCACCCATACCTAAAATATTTCCTATTCCAAATTTTCACTAATTACAAATTAATTAGCCTCAATTACAAATTTACAATTATAGGCAATTTCATCAATTCCAAAAAATTCATACCCAAATATGCCAATTTCACATATTATCCAATTATCCAATAATATCCGATTTTCCATATTTCACATATTCCCATCGTTCCTACGTATTTGCATTCGCGCAAATTTTTAACATAGGCTATAAGGTAGCCTAGATCCAAAAATAAAAGGAATAGGGGTAAGAAAGGAGAATCAAATCACAAAAAATTGGAATTAACACAACATCATGAAATAAAGGGGCATGTAAACTGGCATAGAGGCATAATGACAGATTCAACATGAATAAACTGATAAAGGTATGAACATTACATAGAAACATAGGCATATGATGACATGAATCAAAAAGATGAAGACATGGATGAGATTTAAATTACATACATACATATGAATCCTCTGTACAACTTCATCATGTTACTTTTAATCCCATTACATTGTGAAAATCACCGTACTTACCTTTTGTGGTTAAAGAATAGAATTATGCACTGAAATTGGTGTAGAAACGTTGCGGTGTTGCTGCTTTATCTTCTTGAATTGTTGTAGAAGCTCTAATATTTAATTTGAGTTGAAGTTGAACACTTGAGATTTTATTTAGAGGCGGTGGCTAGGGTTTAAGAGAGAATTTGACAGCATAATGGTGTCATAGATAATATTTATGAATTAGGGTTAGGTCTTAGGGTGTATATATAGGTGTAGGAAGTTATTTAGGCCTTAGGATTAACCCTAGAACTGATCTGGACCACCCAGATGCCATATCATCCCTTAGGGTGAATTGGGCCACGGTTTGGCAGCCAAACACCATGGATTGACCTCTAGTCGACCCAGCGGGGCTTGGGTCGACTCCAAAAATGGTGCGGTTCGGCTATTCCCCCTCCCGATTCACTATTTTGAACTTTTTTTTGAATAATTATTTATTTAATTTATATATATATCTATATATTTATATTTCTCTCATATGCATACAAACGTCATGGCTTAATAACTTCTTCATAATTAACCATTTTCACACTAAACCACTTTTTGAACTACGTTCACACTAAGCCACTTTTTAGCCATTCCCCTAAAACAAAAATATGGCAATGACGGGCATAGAACTCTCTACCTCTTGTATGCAAGTCACATGTTCTAACTAAATGAGCTACTAAGTCTTTTTCTTACAAACTTTTGAACAATACTAAACATCATTATTTTCTCATTCCTCTTTTACAAATAAATTATTCTTTAATTTGTTATCTTAATATTCTCAGAAAATACGGGGTGTTACACAACGGGTGTCGGGTGCTGCTAAGCACCGTCTGAATCATAGTATATACTTTAACTAGAAAATAAAATTCAAAGTGAGAAGTTCTCACCTTTGGGTTCCACTCTGCCAGTCTTTCTTTCTGGACTGTTTGGATTTTTTCGAAATTCCAACACATCCTTTTCACGCTGTTCATATATAAAAAAATCATATTTTTATCGCTTCATTTCAATAAATAAAAATAAAAATCATACTTTTATTTCTACTTTATATATTTTTACAACGCTTCTTTTTATATAAAAATTATATTTTATATTTCTACCTCTTATATAAAGATCGAATTTTTATTTCACTTCATATATAATAAAAATCGAATTTTTATCTTAATGATATCCATATAAAGACCATATCTTTATCGTAATGAAAACATTATAAAAATCGTATTTTTATTTATAAAAAGTCACATTTTTATAATTCTTCCTACAAGATAAAAATTATATTTTTACTTCTCCACTTCATGTACAAAAATCAAATCTTTATCGCCATTCCATATATATAAAAATCGAATTTTTATATTATTACATACACACGATAAAATCTATATTTTCATATCGTTATTCATATTATAAAAAACATATTTTTATCATCTATATAATATAAAAATCACATTTTTATTATCTATATAATATAAAAATCTCATTTTTATCGATTTAAAAATCAAATCCTAACTTTTCAAATTAAAAATCAAATCTTCCTTCTTTTTAAAATCAAATCTTTCTTTTCTTTAAAATCAAATCTTTCTTCTTTTTAAATCAAATCTTTCTTCTTTTTAAAATCAGATCTTTTAACATATAAAATTCGATCTTTTCTTATAAAAATCATCGCTCTTTACTTAAAAAAATCATAAGAAAACTAAAAAGAAAACTAACTTATAAATAAATAAGTTAATAAAACTCACCACGTTTGTCTGAGTTGAGGGGGTGTTGAGGGCGGCGTCTGGGCTGTAGATGGTGGGGAAGAGGCACATTGGACAGTGGTGGCTGCACTATGGTTTCGAGGGGGGTTTGGCTGAAGAACGCAGAAGAGAGGGGGAAGAGAGTGCATCGGAGGGGTGCGCCATAGTCAGAGGTGGGGCGAAGGCTCGCGGTCAGGCGCGGTGATCATTGGGGAGGCGGCATCGTTCATCGATCGACGTGGAGGGGCTGATTAGGGTGTCAGAGTTTGGGGTTCTGAAGGGGGCGGGAGGAGAGAGAGGGGCACGCTGGAAGGGGGTTTCGTCGGAGGAGGGGTGCGACGCCAAGAGGGGGAGGCGCGATGGCCACGGAGGCGGTGGATCGACGATGGAAGCGGTTTTTCCTTTTTCTTTAGATCTGAGAAATGAGTTAGGGGAAGGGGTTTTAGTGAATATATAATTTATTTTATTTTTCTTTCAAAAATGTCGACTTTTAATTTTGAACTCCTAATGAGATCCAATGACTGTCGCCCCTAGCTAATTACCCCCATTCCAAACACAATGGGATATGTCCTGTAATCTGATTCGATTGTTACGATCAGTTTTCATTGAATTTGAAATATAAATCATTATATTTAATTTTAAACGAACATTTCCATTTATCGGGGCCACATACGGACTCTAAAAAGTCCCAAAAAATATTTTCTACCTTCGTATTGACGATAAGATTCTAACAAAACTAATTTCGTCAAATTTGGAGACCATTTGAAAAATGGATATTTTCTGGTCGATCTAATTTGACTGAAACTGCTAAAGAACGTTTTACTTCGCCACCCTCACATATTAATTCAGAAAATTATGAATTTTTGAATCTAGCAATAACTTGACATCCCGGATCCAACAAAAGCGATTTCTTCGAAAACGGAGGCCATTTGCAAAATTTCCATTTTAAGGGCCAAAATTCTATAGCGAATATTCTGAATTTTCAATTGGACATAACTTTTTATTCCCGCTATGAAATTGATTCGTTGGAAAGATATTCTCAAATAGATTCTAATTTTTTTGGTTTCGCTAAAATCCGATTTATTTTGAATCCTGTACATGCATTTGAAATTTAAAATTGAATTTTCAAACTACCGCGTTGTTTTCAATTCCTTTTATAATTTAAAATAAATATTTATATTCTAACGACAATCTATATAAATATATACATTCTAATTCCATTCGAAATAAATTTCTCATCGTTATTATTTAAAATAATTCATTTTAAATATTCAAAGTTCATTAAAATTGCTAAATTAAATTTTTTAAATTAGTTCGGATTTTCCGGGTTGTTATGTTTTTTGAGTCTGTATGCGGCCCCAGTAAATTAAAATGTGCGTTAGAAAATCAATATACATATTTATATTTTGATTTTAGCGAAAACTGATCGAAACAGCCGAACTGGCCTACGATACATATCCCATTGTATTTGGAATGGGGGTATTTTGCTAGGTGCGACACTCGTTGGGTTCAATGTGGAATTTGAATGTAAAACGCACCTTTTTTGGAATAAATTAAATAATTATATATTTAAAACTAAGTCAACGCTCATTAACCCTCTCTCTCTTCCTCGCTCTATCTCGTTCGATCCGGAAAAGAGAGAAAAAAAACAAACAAACGACGAGTCGCGGTTATAAACGCCCTCTCCAAGCGGCGCTACCACACTACCATCTCCCAAGACCGGCGACTCCGCCGTGAAGCCCCCCTCTCGGTCCCTTCTCCCCCCAGAAGAAAACCGCCCCTCCGCTAACCCTAACATCCCAATCAACCCAACCCCACCGCCATCCACCACTGGCCCGCCACCGCGACCATCCTACCCCTCCTCAGTGTACTGCGCCTCTCCTCCTCCCTCCTCGACAGAGAACAATAAGTTTTTCTGATTTTATTTAGTTTTATTATATAAAAATTTTATTTTTAAATTAGAGAAAATATTTGACTTTAATATATGGTATTAGCGAATAAAGATTTTATTTTTATAATGTAAAGATTATATTTTTACATTTAGAAAGATTATATTTTTATGTTTAGGAAGATATATATTTATAATAGAAAAGGTTAAATGAGCACATATAAAAAGATTCGATTTTTAGTTGTGTAAAAATATGATTTTTAGTGGATAAAAATATAATTTTTATCGTATGAATGTCATGAATGAAGTATAAAGATTGGAAATTTTTTTGTGTGAATGAAAAATAAAAATATGATTTTTATATTATAGAGATAATAAAAATATGACTTTTATATTATAAAGATAATAGAAATATGATTTTTATAATTTGAATAACGATATGAAAATATTATTTTTAGTTAGATAAAAATATAAATTTTATCATGTGTATGTAATAATATAAAGATTGGATTTTTACATATGTATAATGGCGATAAAAATATAATATTTATATATGAACAGCGTGAAAAGGATGCGTTGGAATTTCGAACAAATCCAAACAGTTCAGAAAAAAAGACGGGCGAAGTGGAACCCAAAGGTGAGAACTTCTCACTTTAATTTATTTCCTTGTTAGAAATATATACTAGGATGCAGACGGTGCTTAGCAGCACCCGACACCCGTTGTCCACAGACCATGGATGACTTGTTTGTTTGTTTGATTGTGTTGTGAAAATTGATTGTGTGCTGTGGAATGGAATAAAATATTTTATAGTTAAAAATATTTTATTGTTAAAAATATAATTTTTAATGTGTATATGAATAAAATATATATTTATAAACAAATCGGACGATTTGTTTATGTACACACATTTGACTGATATTGATTGGGACGATAAATTTTACACATCGCCCAACTGCACAAATAAAATTCATTATTTGTTGATTGAAACCCCACATGGGTATTGGGATGATATATGACATACACTAGTCCCAATAAATTAGCTGTATATCAATCGGTTGGTCGACAGACTGTTATAAGCATTGAATATTTATATTTAATGCTTATACAGTGTAGTATGCACTTTGGATGATGGCTGACTATGATTGATTGTTGTTGTGTACATATGTGTATGAAATCCATATAAATCAAATTATATGTTAATTGACTGTGTCTGATTCCAGTTCAGAAAGAAGAAATACTTTGAAATAATGAATATTTTAAAATAATATTCAGTAAGGGATCAAAATGTGATTTTGATGTCCGATTTGGGATGGACACGAATATATTTAAATATATAAAGCCGTGTTGATTAGATTATTGCTATTTTGATGTGAACGATATTTAAATCAGTTTTATTCATTTTTAAAATGAATATCGAAAAAGAATTGATTTCAAAATATAATGTTTTGTAAATATTATCATTTATATATCAATGATATGGAATATTCAATTTTGATTGGAAATTGAATATGAAGTTGAAATCTTTTTGAAAACGAATTTAAAATGATTTATAAAATACGTTTTAAAAGGAAATCGACCAAATATACAATGTATTTATATATTATATATTTATAATGGCCTGAATAGAACGCGCCGTGCTGCGGCAGTTTGTGAATTTTGGCCATTGACTTCGAATGGACGTTACGGGAGATCCGATCGTTGGATTCTCCTAAAACCGGAATCGTTGGTTTCATATCGAAAAGAGATTTCTAACGAATACAAAAAATTGGAAATCACAAACTAACGAGAGATTAGTTAAGTTGAATGGTTCCCTGGGTATTGATTTGATGTTGGTTTCGGATTTCGGGGTTAATACTTAGGGAATTGTTCAATTGCTAATTTACGGTTAAAGGCGGATGGAAAGGAAGGTGATTTTGGGTTTATCGTGAACTGGGTTTCAAAGGACATTGGTTCTTTAAACCAGTTAAAGAGAGGAATAAGATTTTGGGTTGTCGTGGATGGTATCTTTAATAATACTGTTCGTAGACCTAATGGAGTTAAGAAAATCAGAAACTAACTAGAAATTAGTTAAGTTGAATGGTTTCCGAGGTATTGATCTGATGTTGGTTTTGGCCTTCGGGGTTAATACTTAGGGAATTGTTAACTTGCTAATTTACGGTTAAAGGCTGATGGAATGGAATGTGATTTTGGATTTATCGTGAACCGTGTTTTAAAGGACATTGGTCCTTTTACCTAGTTAAAGACAGGAATAAGATTTTGGGTTGTCGTGAATGGTATCTTTAATAATACTGTTCTTACACTATTCTTAGACCTAATGGAGTTAAGAAAATCAAAAACTAACAGGAGATTAGTTAAGTTGAATGGTTTCCTTGGTATTGATCTGATGTTGGTTTCGTCCTTTGGGGTTAATACTTAGTGAATTGTTCACTTGCTAATTTATGGTTAATGGATGATGGAATGAAATGTGATTTTAGGTTTATCGTGAACCGTGTTTTTAATGACATTGGTTCTTTAACCCAGTTAAAGACAGGATATGATTTCCAAGTTAAACAATCGTTAATATTGATTTTTTGGAAGATTAAAACCAAGTGGAGTTTTAGTGCATCTCTAATTAGATGGAAATGATATCCAAAGGAAGATTAAAGGATAAATTTATAGAATTTATCTTTCATAAAATTAATGGGAACCTTTCCCAAAGTATAAGAATATTTGAATAAAGGAATATTCTGGATTGGAATGAGGCATATGTTGTGTTATTATAGCACTTGTTTATTATATACACGAGTTATTCAGGAAGACCGGGTTTATCCCATTTTGTATAACTGATTTGACGATATGTCGAGGATGAAGATGGTGGTTGAAGACCTGAGGTCTTCACATCGTTTGGATTATTACTGATGTCTTAACTGGGCTGTACACCCAAGACATGGTAATAAGTGGTGATCGTCCAGACGTACTTGGAGATCGACTGGATATTCGAGGACCTCCCCCTGTATTGGACATATGGGGGAGGAATAAGGTGGCTACGGTTTCGTTCAGACTCAGAATGAACTTGTAAATGGATGTGTGTCTGAGATTGGATTTCATTCTGTGTGACTGATAGACATAGGTTGCATAACATGAATTGCCTGTGTAGCATGCTGAGATGCAAATGATCAAGGCTTCTATTGAAAAGCAGAGTCTTGTGGTTGATGATCAAATCACGGCCTTTGTGGCATAGCTTTGTGTAGTGTTAATTCGTGAGCCTCACACCTCGGTGTGAAACGGAATGACATGCGTTATTGTCTAGTTAAGAATGGTGTTTTGGGTTTTACAAGCGCAGACATTTTACTTATGCAGATGATGGATAGCGAGGCGCCTCGGTTATATCGGTCGTTCTGGGGAAGATAGTTTGGTCGGGATATGACCAGTTGATGCCCCATAGTGTGGGGAAATGCATTGTTCGGGCATTTTAATCCACTCTATGTGGACCGGCCTTGATGATCCAATGTGCAGTTGCGGCAGTATCCTGAAGGGCGGGCTAGAGCGGCTCGAAGCGGTAAGGACGATCCCTTGATTGGTTCACAGATGGAAATCCAACTTCCAATACATGACATTTGTGATTTTGATTGTAGAGCCTAGTATTGGCAACATGATATATGGTACCCATGCCGTCTAGGATTGATACATTTATATTTAAAGTTGTTCTTATCCACTATGCACTTATAATAGTATCAAATGATTTGTTTTAACGTACCAAGCATGTTTGGCTACTATAAGGGAAAACCTCATCCTCCGGCTTGCGTTGCATTGTGTGATGGGACCTGGGTCTTATAATAGCTCATTTTTTCCAGAAAGCATTGCGTTGTTTTGTTATATGCACTAGTATTCTTGGGAGGAAACCCGCTCCGTGTTATACGGCGTGGTCCCCTGATATATCTGATTTTAAAGTGAAGTTTTAAATTGCTGTTTTAGTTCTCACACCAGTCACATGACTAACCTGGAGTTTATTGTTTTAACCTAAACTCTGGGTGCCCCTATTTCCACATGGGCAGCTTGTAGTTTTGGGCTTTGCGGATTTATATTCATAGGATTCTGGTTTACTGCTGGAATGATATTCGAAAAGCTCTGTATCCGTTTATCTATTTCAGTTGTGTTTTGTATTATTTTCCGTTGCATTGTAACTTGTAAATCTATGATATTTAGTAAATGTGTAATATTTATTCATACTCTATATATTCTTGTATTCTGATGAAATTGTTGTAATAAGCAATGAAATGTTCTTCTGTTTATGTTCCGATTCGTCATGTTCTCAACTCAATCTGGGCTTTCCTTCACGGGGAACTTCGGGTTGCTTCATTTTGTATCAGAGCTTTGGTTTACAGAGCTAGAGAGCAAGACATATTAGAACCGAACAAAAGAATTCATCAGAGATTGGGTCAGTAATATCCAATAGGAATGACTTGTTAGATATGGGATGAGTAGTATTCTAGAACGAGCGTGAAGAGTATATTTTTCAAAATAAAAATGAAAACAAATTTTGTTTTGAAAATTTAAAACTTATTCTACGTATTTAAATATTTATTTGTATTGAATTTGGACAATCCAATATATAAAGATTTTGCATATACGCCTTGCAAACTTGTATTCGAAGTTTAATATGCTGGATAGATATAGAATCACACTCTAGTCGCCCGGAGATGAAACTATTGATGACTGCACAGCATCAGTCGTTTGTGTTCGAGTTTCGAATGTGTGGTATTTATATATTTCCAATTGACTGGTGTGAGAACCAAAAACTAGATAAGGCTATTATGTGAATTGGCATCAAAAAACATGATTTTCTGTATATGTATCAAAATTATGAATTTGAAATGTTAATTCACTAATTGATTGATGGTTGTGTTGTATGATTATTTGTTATCTAATAAAATCAACATATGAATGAAAAGTAAATTTAGCCAAATTGTATCAAATTTTGAACTGATTTGAAAATTTCTTGAAATTGCATGCATATACATGTATATACATTGAACAGTTCATAGCAAGGAGGCTAGAGAAGAGGAATAAAATTGTATGCCCGACAAATAGGTACATGTTTAATAATTTATTGGGTTTGGATGATTTTATGAGCCGATTAGTTAGCCACTTGTCTTTTTATTTTTCTTTTTGAGATGAGAGGGCCTATGTGGTGGTATGGGGATTTTCCCGGTGCTCCCGTACAAAGGAGGTTATGGCGATTTTTTTTGAAAATTTAGGGTGTTAGCCAAATTTTTGAAGAATAGGAAAATTCTTAGAAACTGAAAAGTTGTAGAATGAAAGCAAAAATGAAAGTTGAGTTGATTAGTAAAGCAACTTTCAGTTTCGTTCCTTTTCGAGGACAAAAAGATTTTAAGTGGGGGAGATTGTAATAAACAAGAAAATTCGAACCAATTTAAAATTTTCATTTTGGAAATTTTAATGAATTTTGAATATTTAAAATAATTTACTTTTAATAATAACGATGAGAAATTTATTTTGAATAGAATTAGAAAGTATAAATTTAATTGAATCGAAATTGGAATATAAATATTTATTTTAATTATAAAAGGAATTGGAAATGGCGCGGTAGTTTGAAAATTCGATTTCAAATTTCAAATGAATGTACTGGTTTCAAAATATACAGGATATTAGCGAAACCAAAAATATTTAAATCTATTTGAAAATATCTTTCCAACAAAACCGAAAAATTGATATTTCATAGCGGGAATAAAAAGTTATGTCCAACTGAAAATTCAGAATAGTCGCTACAGAAAATATAGCCCTTAAAAATGGAAATTTTGCAAACGACCACCTTTTTTCGACGAAACCACTTTTGTTGGATCCGGGATGTCTAGTTATATCTAGATTCCAAAATTTATAATTTTTCGAATCATTTTGTGAGCATGGAAAAAGGAAACGCGTTTTGACAGTTTTAGTCAATTTCGATCGACCAGAAAATGCCCATTTTTCAAACGGTCTCGGAATTTGACGAAATTAGTTTTGTTAAGACCGTATCGTCAAAACATAGCTAGATTTATTTTTCTGCAATTTTTAGAGTCTGTATGCGGCCCCTGTAAATTAAAATATGCGTTAAAAATTCAATATATAGATTTATATTTTGATTTTAGCGAAAACTGATCGAAACAGCCGAACTGGCCTACGATACATATCCCATTATGTTTGGAATGGGGGTATTTAACTAGGGGTGACAGTCGTTCGGTTCAATGTGGAATTCGAATGTAAAACACACCTTTTTTGGAATAAATTAAATAATTATATATTTAAAACTAAGTCAACGCACATTAACCCTCTCTCTCTCTTCCTCCCTCTATCTCGTTCGATCTGGAAAAGTGAAAATAAAGAAAAAAAAACAAAAGACGAGTCGCGAATCCCGACGCCCTCCCCAGGTGGTGCTACCGCGCACCACCTCCCAAGACCGGCGACTCCGCCATGAAGCCCCCCTCTCGCTCCCTTCTCTCCCTAGAAGAAAACCGCCCCTCCGCTAACCCTAACCACCCAATCAACCCAACCTTGCAGCCATCCACCACTGGCCCGCCACATCGACCATCCTGCCCTTCCTCATCGTGTTGCGCCCCTGCTCCTCTCTCCTCGATAGAGAACCATAAGTTTTTATGATTTTATTTAGTTTTATTTTATAAAAATCTTATTTTTAAATTAGGGAAAAGATTGGACTTTAATATATGGTATTAGCGAATAAAGATTATATTTTTATAATGTAAAGATTATATTTTTACATTTAGAAAGATTATAATTTTATATTTAGGAAGATATATTATTTATAGTAGAAAAGGTTAAATGAACACATATAAAAAGACTCGATTTTTAGTTATGTAAAAATACGATTTTTAGTGGATAAAAAAATATTTTTTATCATATGAATGTCATGAATGAAGTATAAAGATTGGATTTTTCTTTGTGTGAATGAAGAATAAAAATATGATTTTTATATTATAGAGATAATAAAAATATGATTTTTATATTATAGAGATTATAAAAATATCATTTTTATAACTTGAATAGCGATATGAAAATATTATTCTTAGTTAGATAAAAATAAAAAATTTATCGTGTGTATGTAATAATACAAAGACTCGATTTTTATATATGTATAATGGCGATAAAAATATAATTTTTATATATGAACAGCGTGAAAAGGATGCGTTGGAATTTCGAACAAATCCAAACAGTTCAGAAAGAAAGACTGGTGGAGTGGAACCCAAAGGAGAGAACTTCTCACTTTAATTTATTTCCTAGTTAGAAATATATGCTTGGATGCAGACGGTGCTTAGCATTACCCGACACATGTTGTCCACAAACATGGGACGACTTGTTTGCTTGTTTGATTGTGTTATGAAAATTGATTGTGTGTTGTGGAATGGAATAAAATATTTTATAGTTAAAAATATTTTATAGTTAAAAATATAATTTTTATCGTGCATATGAATAAAATAAATATTTATAAACAAATTGGACGATTTGTTTATGTACACACATTTGACTGATATTGATTGGGACGATAAATTTTACACATCGCCCAACTGCATAAATAAAATTCATTATTTGTTGATTGAAACCCACACGGGTATTGGGACGATATATGACACACATTAGTCCCAATAAATTAGCTGTATGTCAATTGGTTGGTCCACAGACTGTTATAAGCATTGAATATATATATTTAATGCTTATATTGTGCACTATACACGTTGGATGATGGATAACTATGTTTGATTGTTGCTATGTACGTGTGTGTATGAAATCCATATAAATCAAATTATACGGTAACTGACTATGTCTGATTCTAGTTCAGAAATAAGAAATATTTTAAAATAACGAATATTTTAACATAATGAATATTTATTTTAAAATAATATTCAGTAAGGGATCAAAAATGTGATTTTGATGTCCGATTTGGGATGGACACGAATATATTTAAATATATAAAGCCGTGTTGATTAGATTAACGCCATTTTGACGTGAACGATATTTATATCGGTTTTATTCATTTTTATAATGAATATCGAAAAAGAATTGATTTCAAAATATAATGTTTTGAAAATATTATCATTTATATATCGATGATATGGAATATTTGATTTTGATTGGAAATTGAATATGAAGTTGAAATCATTTTGAAAACGAATTTAAAACGATTTATAAAATGCATTTTAAAAGGAAATCGATGAAATATATATAGCATATATATATATATAATGGCCTGAATATAACGCGTCGCGCTGCAGCAGTTCGCGAATTTCGACCATTGACTTCGAATGGACGTTATGGGAGATCCGACCGTCGGATTCTCCTAAACCCGGAACCGTTGGGTTCGTATCGAAAAGAGCTTTCTAACGAATACAGGAAACAAGAAATTAAAAACTAACTGGAGATTCGTTAAGTTGAATGGTATCCTGGTATTGATCTGATGTTGGTTTTGGCCTTCGGGGTTAATACTTAGGGAATTGTTCACTTGCTAATTTATGGTTAAAGGCTGATGGAACGGAATGTGATTTTGGGTTTATCGTGATTCGTGTTTTAAAGGAAATTGGTTCTTTAACCCAGTTAAAGACAGGAATAAAATTTTGGGTTATCGTGAATGGTATCTTTAATAATACTGTTCTTAGATCCAATGGAGTTAACAAAATCAGAAACTAACTAGAAATTAGTTAAGTTGAATGATTTCCTGGGTATTGATCTGATGTTGGTTTCGGCATTCAGGGTTAATACTTAGGGAATTGTTCACTTGCTAATTTACGGTTAAAGGCTAATGGAATGGAATTTGATTTTGGGTTTATCGTGAACCTTGTTTTGAAGGACATTGGTTCTTTAACCCAGTTAAAGACAGGAATAAGATTTTGGGTTGTCATGAATGGCATCATTAATAATACTGTTCTTAGACCCAATGGAGTTAAGAAAATCAGAAACTAACTGGAGATTAGTTAAGTTGAATGGTTTCCTGGGTATTGATCTGATGTTGATTTCGGCCTTCGGGGTTAATACTTAGGGAATTGTTCACTTGCAAATTTACGGTTAAACGCAAATGGAATGGAATGTGATTTTGGGTTTATCGTGAACCGTGTTTTAAACGACATTGGTTCTTTAACCCAGTTAAATACAGGATATGATTTCTCAAGTTAAACAATCGTTAATATTGATTTTTAGGTAGATTAAAAGCAAGTGGAGTTTTAGTGCATCTTTAATTAGATTGAAATGATATCCAAAGGAAGATTAAAGAATAAATTTAAGGAATTTATCTTTGATAAAATTAATGGGATCCTTTCTCAAAGTATAAGAATATTTGAATAAAGGAATATTCTGGATTGGAATGAGGCGTATGTTGTGTTTTTATAGAACTTGTTTATTATATACGCGAGTTATTTAGAAAGACCGGGTTTATCCCATTCTGAATAATTGATTCGACGATATGTCGAGGATGAAGATGGTGGTTGAAGACCTAAGGTCTTTACATCGTTTGGATGATTACTGATGTCTTGATTGGGCTATACACCAAAGACAAGGTAATAAGTGGTGATCATCCGGACTTACTTGGAGATCGACCGGATATGCGACGACCTATCCCCTGTATTGGACATATGTGGGAGGAATAAGGTGCCTCCGGTTTCATTCAAACCCAGAACGAACTTGTAAATGGATGTGTGTCTGACATCGGATTTAATTCTCTGTGAGTGATGGACATTGGTTGCTTAGCGTGAATTGGATGTGTGGCATGCTGAGATGCAAATGATCAAGGCTTATGTTGAAAGGCAGAGTCCTGTGGTTGATGATCAAAGCACGGCCTTTGTGGCATAGCTTTGTGTAGTGTTAATTCGCGAGCCTCACAGCCTGGTGTGAACCAGAAACGGGAGAGGACTTCAGGAAGGACATGCGTTTCGTCTAGCTAGGAGTGGTGTTTTGGGTTTTACACGCCCGGACATTTTACTTATGTGGATGCTAGATAGCGAGGCGCCTCGGTTTTATCGGTCGTTTCTGGGACGACAGTTTGGTCGGGATATGACCAGTTGATACCCCATAAGGCAGGGAAACGCATTATTTAGGCATTTTAATCCACTCCGTGTGGACCGGCCCTGACGATCCAAGGTGCAGTTGCAGTTGTATCTTGAGGGGCAGGCTAGAGTGTCTTGAAGCGGTAAAGACAATCCTTTGCCTTGGTTCACAGCTGGAAATCCAACTTCTAATACGTGACATGTCATTTCCCAGTTGTGAGGCTTGAGGCTACGTTAACTTTTAGAACATCTGGCCATCACTTGAATGCCACATCGTCAAACCTGTCAAATCACTAGTTGAACTTCCCAAAATATTACGGGTATAAAAAGCTAAGAGAAAATTTCTCCACCACCAGACGTAATAACTCGGAAAGATCGTCTTATGTGATCTGTTAGGAATACTCTGTCAGACATTCGTCTATACAAGTTGTCTTGGGTCTGGACAAACAAAACAGCTCTTGCTATTTACTTTATTTTCGATTTTTTTTTCTCAAATAACATAGTTCGCAATGTCTATGCCTTTACAGAGTGGTTCTCGGATATTAAATCCAACCATTCTCTCGTATTGACAATGATGGTCCAAAAATTCTTTAATAGCCAGTGATTTAACTATCAAAGGGAAAAAAACATCCATTAACAATCAAACAATCACTGGCCCCTTTAATTAATATTCATTCATTAACTATTTTTCCAATTTCCATATTGAATTCTATTTATTTCGATATATTGATTTCTATTTTTAAAATTTCTTAAAAATATTCTAACTCCTTAAATTTCCAGAAAATTTCGCCATCACCTCCCCTATACCCGTCAATCATTCAAACCACAACTCGCTTCTCTAGGCCCTTTCTATTCAAAAAGAAAATCAAAAAGCCAAGCGGCTCGCCTATTTGACGCATAAAACCTCATATGGAAATTTAAATGTGTACCTTTTTATCGGCCACGTAAATTAAAATCTTCATACTCTTCATTCACTTTATCCCATACCTCTCTAACATACATGCACCTGCATTTTCATTTACATCAATCCATGTGGCTATTTTGGTTAAATAACATTCAATTCCACTAATTACTTTAATTAGTTCAATCGCTTCCCTCACTTATACTTTGAAACAATAATGTTTAAACATAATTTCATCCACTTATAAATCGAAATTCATTCGTAACTCAAGTCTCGTATTCGATTTAAAATTCTACCTCACAAACCCTATTTTACTTGACCCATGTTAAGTTCTATTCAAATTCCATTAATTAACCTCTTTTATTAATTAGTTAATATCATTCCATAAATAAAAATTTGATTTTTACATCAAAAATCAATTCATTCACTGTAACACCCCGTAATCGTGTTAATATTAATATTCACAAATTAAAGAATAACTAATCTCAGACGTGAGAATTGTGGGAAACGGGTTGCGCCATTGTGTTCGTCTCGGAATTCTGGTTGAAATAGAGTCCGAGTTTGCGTGAATTGGACTTTGTATGAAGAAGTTATGGCCATCGGAAATTTCAGAAAATTCAAAACAGATTTCAGAAATTTAAAATTCAAAATTCGGAGTCAAACAGGCTAGGCGGGAAATTTCCCGCCCACCACCCCAGGTCGATTGGGGAGTCGACTGGGCAGTCGACACCCCCCCCCCACCAGGACGACTGGGCAGTCGACCTGGGTGTCGACCTGGTCAGTCGGCTAGGGTTTGACTGAGCCCAATCTTGAGCTGCTAATGTGTCTTTAGGGCTGAGTTGGCAAATTAAACGGTTCAGGTTAGTTCTGAGTTGATCTGACGGTCTAAATAAACCCTAAACTCTATAAATACCTAGGTAGTCCCTCACTCTAAACTCACATGAAAAATAGAATAGCCACCGTCATACCGCCGCCATGGAACTCAGTCTAGCCGCCGCTAACTAAGAAGGAAGAAAGCTAATCAAAACCCTAATTCTACTCAACTCTAAAGCAAATCAAGAATCTCTTTCTTCTCTAATTGTGAGTATGATGATCTTAACAAGATTATTATTGAACTAATTAGATTAAGTTATGAATGGATTATAAGTGAATGATGTGAATTGTGATATATGTTGTTGAAAACCTTATGCTATCATGTATGTTGTAAACCCTATGTTATGTGATGATGATATCCTATATGTTGTAAGTCATGCTATGATGATATTATATATATGTTGCAAGTTTCTATGCTAAGTTGCGATGTTACAAAGTCATGATGTTATTATTTATGTTATAGTTAGCTTATGCTAGATCAAATCATGATGTTGATTATATGTTTGGGGCTATGATGATTCACATGATAAAGCACATGTACCTATGCAAGTTTAGATTGATTAGTATGTATAATCTAACATATCCTATGACATCTATTTAAATCTAAAATTTGGTTAGAACATGGGTGAGTTCTATGTGTTAGATGCTAGTTCACACCATCATTATGTTGCATAAAACCCCATATGCAAGTTTATACATAAATTTGGGTTATGATCATATTATGTAAGTTATGACATTCAACCAAACAAGTTGACACCTTTAGATCCATGACATGTGTAGTTTTATGAAAGTTGTAGTTTTGCCTATGCAAGTCTAGGTGTTGGAAATCTATCACACATGCAAGTTTCACCTTTTTTATGATTAGATCTATTTTAGTCATATGTATATGTTGTTGTTGTGATAATTTCTTTTTGTGCTATGAGTTAGGCTATTCGAGTCTAACGTATATTTTGCGTTGAATAATTCAACGTATAACGTGGGGTAGGGGTAATATTAAGGATTTAATATTAAGAAGTTGGGGTGCAATTGATATGATTTTGCATGCCATGAATGGATGGCCATAATTGAGTCAATTATGGACATCATTAAACTTGGAATTAATTAATAATTTGAATAGGGAATTATTAAAACTGGGGTAAAAGATTATAAGTGTTAATCAATGCTTAGGACATGAGGTTGGACTCGTTTGTGACGTAAACCTGCCCGGACCCGCCCGGCAAATCCAGTGGTCACAAATGTCAGCCCAATGTGAGAGGTCCTAGGCCCAAATTAAAGCATAACAGTTGTAAAGACACGAGGTTAGACTCTTTTATGGTGTAAGACTGCCCGGACCCGCCCGGAAAATCCAGCTGCCATAAATGCCAGTCTAATGTGAGAGGTCTTTATGAGGTTATGGCCTGAATGAATTAAGAAATACTTAACCATATAAACATGTAAGGTGGGACATGGGGTTTAAGTAGGTGCCTTGGGTGGCATGAGGAATCAGTGGGTGCCCTTAGTGGCATGTGAAATACGATTAGTAAGACTTAACCAAACACACATGTAAATGAACATGACTAAGAGGGTTAAGTGGGATGTACTAGTGGACAACCTTAGGTGGATAGCTTTTGGGGGCCCATTTCAACCAGTATCCCAAACGTATTTTGTGGGCTCAACCCAAGTCGAGGACGGGACACGCATGCTGGGCTTGACTATAAGAGGCCAAACCGGGGTAGCGGTGGCAACGCAAGTCCAACGGGTTTCATATGTGTGTGTGGACCCGGGCTGGTAGGTAAGACGTTGTTGCATTCTGTAGGTATAAGCCATGCATTCTCAAGTTGTATCGGGTTGCCACTTTAGGGCAGTGATACACCCCATTGTGGGGCCAGCACGGGTATCCACGAGTAGGGAGCCGATCGAAAGTGGGTAGTGGGGTACACCTAGCGGAGATAGGGGCAGACGACACTTATGTAGTCAGCTAGGGGTACGCAAGGCTGTTTATATAATTTCTAAGTGAAGCAAGTGGGATCAACTTTTAGGGTGACTGGTGCGGTGCAGTGTAGTAATTATTCGTTAGTAATTAGGTATGCCTTTAACGTTATCGTTATCTGCTCTTCCATACCCAATAGTTCATAGACATTTCCTTGTTTTCCAGCTTATGCCTTAGTCTAGTTATTTTGGTAATAGTATTGTTAGAATTATCATACTCGCCAGACTTTATGTCTGACCCCCTCCATTTCTATCTTTTTCCCCCTCCAGGTCCTCAGGTTGGGCCCAGCTCTAGCGGAGTTTGATTGGATTGCTTTATCTCTCTTTTGGAAAGCTTGGACCGTTGAAGTAAAGTCCAGCTTGTTATCTTCTTTAATGGCTATTTATGTAATGGGATTATGTATTTTGTTTGTCAAGATGGATATTGTACTTGACTCTGATTTATGGTTTTATGATGTAACAAACATGTTTAATTTCCGCTGCAATAAAATGAAGTTTTAGATTTTCAAGTACTACTTATTATCTGTCTTGTTGTAATTTTTCTGTTCTATATTCACTTAAAACCTCCATGGAAGTTAATGCATTCCCTTTGTGAGTGACATTAATGGACGTGGGGTGTTACACGTGGTATCAAAGCTTAAGGTTACCAGAACAGATAAATTTTTTAGAAAAACTATTTTTCTAAAGTATTTTTGGAAGAAGTGTTTTCAAAAACATGTCTTAATGAGTTATTTAAAGAGGAAAGTTTTTATGAAAAACATAATCCCCAATAGCCATATATCTTTATCTTTCGAATTCTCCATTTTGAATCTTTCCTTTTCGTTTCAGCATGGCTGAAGATCTTAACCTTCCAGATGGTGTAACGATACCAGGATGGTATAGGAGGTTATTAGAGGCTAGGGTCGCTGCGAGTCCAGCCAATGTTCCTCCACCACCAGTTGCACCTGCTCCTCCTCCTCCTCGCACTGATACTTTTGCAAAGACGTGTAAGGAATTTAAGGCTATGGGTGGAAAACCTTTTCAAGGGTCAGAAACGTTTGTGGAAGCTAGAGATTGGCTTAAGGAGGTGGAAGAATTGCTAGAAATCTTTGAAGTAGAAGAAGGGAGGAAAGTTAAATTAGCAGCTCGGTTAATGAAGGGAGAGGCCTCGTTTTGGTGGGAGGTCACTAATGGGGAGCGTCCTGTTGATTCTTGGGCAGATTTCAGACGTAGGTTTGAGGCGAAGTTTCTCTCACGGGCGGAAGAAAATCTATATATGGAAAGGTTCTTGACGTTAAAGCAAGGAAGCTCATCAGTGAAAGAATATGTTAACAAATTTAATCAGTTAACAAGGTTTGGCTTGGACTTAGTGAACACGCCAGAGAAGAAGGCTCTGAGGTTCGTTAATGGCTTGAATGAACCATTGCAAGGGTTGGCTATGACCCACATCCCTATGGGGGCCACCTTTGAGAAGCTAGTAGACATGGCACTCATGCACGAGGAGAAAGGCGCTAATGCTAATAAGGCACCCGAGAAGAAAGGGGATCAAAAGAAACCACAACAACAAAACAAGAAGGGTGGTAAAGACAATATTGGCAAGGGAAAGAAGAAATGCTTTAACTGTGGGACACCAGGCTATCTCAGCAAGGATTGCCGAAAGAAAAAGAAGACTGGCTGTTTTCATTGTGGTGAAGCGGGACATCTAGTGAACGACTGCCCAAAGAAGCGGCAGAGGGCAGGGTCTACCTCGGGAGGACAGGTGCAGGCTCTTATGGCACCAGGGCAGGCAAGGGGACAAGTTCAAGCTCTCACGGTCCCACCGCTGCAAGAACGAGGTAGAACCATTTCTGTTGAAAGCTTAGTTTTTATGTTTGATCATCCTATCCGTACCTTATTCGATTCGGGCGCATCGCATTCGTTTATCTCTACGTCATTAGTTGAATCACTGCACTTAAACACCAGTTTAGTAGAGGATCCCTTAGTTGTATCGAATCCAATTGGGGGCTCAGCTTATTTGTCCATGATGTGTTTGGATTTGAAAATTTCTATACTTAGCGTTGAGTTTAGATGTGATGCTTATGTGTTGGGCTTCACGGGCTATGGGCTAATTTTAGGAATGGATTGGTTATCTAGAAATGGGGCCGTTCTTGATTGTGAAAGGAGAGTAGTTAGGCTCATGACTCGCCTTGGTAACGCTCTCGAAATCTTTTGTAATCCCATAAATTCCGTTATGCTAAGTTATCTAGAATCGCTTGACGCATCTGAGGAAAATCTACAGTCTGTTAGAGTGGTCCACGAATACTCGGATGTGTTTGAGGAGGTGAAGGGCTTGCCTCCGAAGCGGGAGACAGATTTTCGAATATATCTTATGGATAATGCAAAACCAGTATCTTTGCCAGTACGCCACATGGCTCCTCGTGAAAGGAGGGAACTCGATAAGCAAGTGAAAGAGTTGCTTGAGAAGGGGTTCATAAGACGAAGTATATCGGAGTGGGGTGCTCAAGTAGTATTTGCCACGAAAGCGGATGGGTCCCTTAGACTGTGTGTGGACTATAGAGAACTTAATAAGCTTACTAAGAAGAACAGACACCCACTACCGAGGATTGACGATCTCTTCGATCAGTTAGTTGGCGCCTCGGTGTTTTCGTAGTTGGACTTAGCCACTGGTTTCCATCAGTTAAGAGTGGCTGAGGATAGCATTTACAAAACTGCCTTTAGGACTCCGGACGGTTTCTATGAATGGCTTGTGATGCCCTTCGGTTTGACAAACGCCCTCGCATACTTTGTTGATCTGATGAGTAGGGTGTTTAGGGAGTACCTTAACAAATTCGTGGTAGTCTTTGTAGATGTCATCTTGATCTTTTCTAAGGATGAAGAAGAGCATGCCCTACATCTTAGGGAAGTGTTAGAGACTCTACGAGCGCATAACCTTAAAGCTAAATTTTCTAAGTGTCACTTCTGGAGGAAGGAAGTACGATTCTTAGGGCACGTGGTTTCCAAAGAAGGGATAGCCGTGGATCCCGCGAAGGTGGTGGCCATCCAAGATTGGAAGGTCCCTAAAAATGCTACCGAAGTAAGAAGTTTGTTGGGGTTGGCTGGCTACTATAGGAAGTTTATCAAAGACTTCGCAAAAATATCAGCTCCATTAACACGCTTGACGAAGAAGAACCTAGTTTTCACGTGGGACGTAGATTGTGATGATGCGTTCCAACGTTTAAAGAGAGCTTTGACCTCAGCTCCAGTCTTAGTGCTGCCAGACGGGAGTAAGCCATTTACTGTTTATACCGATGCTTGTGGGACAGGACTAGGCGCAGTATTAATGCAAGAGGGAAGGGTAATAGTCTATGGTGGAAGGCAGTTGAGGGCGCATGAGAAAAATTACCCTACACATGAGTTGGCCGCTATTGTTTTCGCGCTTAAGTCTTGGTGTCATTATCTTCTTGGCGAGAAATTCGAATTATTCACTGACCACAAATCTTTAAAATTCTTATTCTCTCAGAAGGACTTGAACTTAAGGCAGCAAAGGTGGATGGAGTTCTTAGCGTCCTACGACTTCGAAATAGCATATACCCCTAGCAAGGGTAACGTGGTGGCAGACGCCCTAAGTAGGAAAAGGCTGTCCTTGAGTTCGTTGTTTGTTGAGCAGCGAAACTTAGAATTCATTTCGATGTTTGACTTTAGACCTTCCGTTGACTTTGTACCCGGTTTGCTAGCATCCTTGGAGGTCAGACCTACCCTTTTGGGACGGATTGGCGAGGCACATCGAGACGACCCATAGTTGGTTGAGTTAGTAGAAAAGCTCAAAAGAGGGGAGTCATCAAGCCATCTCCGTAGGTATACCCTAGATGATAAGGGTTGGTTACGTAGGGATAGTAGACTTTGTGTACCACAAGACGAGGACTTGAGGAAGGCTATTCTTGACGAAGCACATCGTTCGAAGATGACCATTCATCCCGGCGGGGACAAGATGTACAAAGACATGAAGCGAGTTTTCTTTTGGGTCGGTATGAAGAGGGATGTGGCCGAGTATGTCGCTAGATGCTTGGTGTGCCAACAAGTAAAAGCGGAGCAAAAGAAACCCGGTGGGTTGCTTCACCCATTGGGGGTTCCACTATGGAAGTGTTAAAGTGTCTCGATGGACTTTATTGACGGATTACCGAGATCGAGGAAGGGTAATACGGGTATTTGGGTTATAGTAGACAGACTTACTAAAAGCGCCCATTTCATTCCCGTGAAGAGTAAGAGGACTGCTCCATGGTTAGCTTCTATATATGTCCGAGAAATAGTTCGTTTGTACGGTGTTCCTTCTAGCATAGTGAGCGACCGCGATCCTATTTTCACTAGCGAAATTTGAAAGAGCTTACAAGAAGCGGTAGGGACTCAGTTATGTTTGAGCACCGCATATCATCCTCAGACGGACGGCCAGACCGAGAGGGTGAATCGTATTCTAGAGGATCTTTTGAGGCTATGTATCCTAGACTTTGGGGGTACATGGGAAGAGCATCTTCCATTGGTGGAGTTCGCATATAATAATAGCTTTCAGTCTAGCATTGGCATGGCACCTTTCGAAGCTCTTTATGGACGACCTTGTCGTTCACCTACATGTTGGTGTGAATCTACGGATAAGATCTTACTTGGGCCCGATATGATTAGGGAGACTTCGGAGAAGATCGACTTGATTCGAAGGAGGATGAAAGCAGCGCAAGATAGGCAGAAATCTTATACGGATAAGACGAGGACAGATCTTGAGTTTGATGTTGGGGACATGGTCTTTATCAAAGTATCTCCATTACGGAACGTTGTTCGCTTTGGGTCCGTTGGGAAATTAGCACCAAGGTTTGTAAGGTCGTTTCCTATTAAGGAGAAGATTGGACAAATGGCGTATAGAGTGGTGTTGCCTGAGAGACTTAGTGGTGTACACGACGTATTCCATGTGTCACATTTGAGGAAGTGCTTGCACGAGACCGCGGAAGTGGTAGAACCGAACTTGCTTAGAGAGGTGGAGATAGATCGTGATGCGATGATTCGACGAGCTCCTACGTGCATTCTTGGGTCGGAGTTCAAGAAGTTGAGGAATCGAAAGGTCAGACTAGTCAAAGTACAATGGGGAGATGATGAGAGCAACGCTACTTGGGAGACAGAAGAGAAGATGCGTTCACGATACCTTTTCTTTTCGAGGGTATGTCCTTTAATTTCTCCTTTATCGCTTATCTTGTACTTATCTTACCTTTAGAGTATCCTCGCGCTAGTATCTTTGACCTTTAGTTAGGATAATCCTATGGTTGAAACATGTGTTTAAGACATGTTATGTATGATGGATGCAAAGTGGATGCAAGTGTTTGCTAGTGGTTGCTCGTGGACGCATATACACACACCATTTGGCACTAGATCGGCTCAGTCACTTCATATTGCATATTGCATATAAATGGATGTATTTAGTAAAATGGATGTATGACGATTGTATTATCATATGGATGCTGCATTCAGATGATGATTGTGCACGCATATAGAAATAATATGTAGCATTAAGGAACTTTTGCATACATAATGGATGCATGGCACTATCATGATTTGCATTAAGGAGGTCAACTGAATCAGTGGACCGCCTGATTTTGCATTAGATAGGGATATATACACACACTGTGCATTTAAACATGAAAGCATTAGAAGTCTATAAGGACAATGGATGCCTATGTTTGATGGTTGAGTAGATGGACGATTGGATGTTAGGATATACATTTTTCTTGACTTGAAGATTTCGGGGTCGAAATCCTTTAAGGAGGGGAGAATGTAACACCCCGTAATTCTGTTAATATTAATATTCACAAATTAAAGAATAACTAATCTCAGACGTGAGAATTGTGGGAAACGGGTTGCGCCATTGTGTTCGTCTCGGAATTCTGGTTGAAATAGAGTCCGAGTTTGCGTGAATTGGACTTCGTATGAAGAAGTTATGGCCATCGGAAGTTTCAGAAAATTCAAAACAGATTTCAGAAATTTAAAATTCAAAATTCGGAGTCAAACAGGCTAGGCGAGAAATTTCCCACCCAGCACCCCAGTTCGACTGGGGAGTCGACTGGGCAGTCGACACCACCACAGGTCGACTGGGCAGTCGACTGGGCAGTCGACCTGGTCAGACGGCTAGGGTTTGACTGAGCCCAATCTGGAGCTGCTGATGTGTCTTTAGGGCTGAGTTGGCAAATTAAACGGTTCAGGTTAGTTCTGAGTTGATCTGACGGTCTAAATAAACCCTAAACTCTATAAATACCTAGGTAGTCCCTCACTCTAAACTCACATGAAAAATAGAATAGCCACCGTCATACCGCCGCCATGGAACTCAGTCTAGCCGACGCCAACTAAGAAGGAAGAAAGCTAATCAAAACCCTAATTCTACTCAACTCTAAAGCAAATCAAGACTCTCTTTCTTCTCTAATTGTGAGTATGATGATCTTAACAAGATTATTATTGAACTAATTAAATTAAGTTATGAATGGATTATAAGTGAATGATGTGAATTGTCATATATGTTGTTGAAAACCTTATGCTATCATGTATGTTGTAAATCCTATGTTATGTGATGATGATATCCTATATGTTGTAAATCATGCTATGATGATATTATATATATGTTGCAAGTTTCTATGCTAAGTTGCGATGTTACAAAGTCATGATGTTATTATTTATGTTATAGTTAGCTTATGCTAGATCAAATCATGATGTTGATTATATGTTTGGGGCTATGATGATTCACATGATAAATCACATGTACCTATGCAAGTTTAGACTGATTAGTATGTATAATCTAACATATCCTATGACATCTATTTAAATCTAAAATTTGGTTAGAACATGGGTGAGTTCTATGTGTTAGATGCTAGTTCACACCAACATTATGTTGCATAAAACCCCATATGCAAGTTTATAAATAAATTTGGGTTATGATCATATTGTGTAAGTTGTGACATTCAACCAAACAAGTTGACACTTTTAGATCCATGACATGTGTAGTTTTATGAAAGTTGTAGTTTTGCCTATGCAAGTCTGGGTGTTGGACATCTATCACACATGCAAGTTTCACCCTTTTTATGATTAGATCTATTTTAGTCATATGTATATGTTGTTGTTGTGATAATTTCTTTTTATGCTATGAGTTAGGCTATTCGAGTCTAACATATATTTTGCGTTGAATAAGCGAACGTATAACGTGGGGGTAGGGCTAATATTAAGGATTTAATGTTAAGTAGTTGGGGTGCAATTGATATGATTTTGCATGCCATGAATGGATGGCCATAATTGAGTCAATTATGGACATCATTAAAATTGGAATTAATTAATAATTTGAATAGGGAATTATTAAAACTAGGGTAAAAGATTATAAGTGTTAATCAATGCTTAGGACACGAGGTTGGACTCGTTTGTGACGTAACCTGCCCGGACCCGCCCGGCAAATCCAGTGGTCACAAATGTCAGCCCAATGTGAGAGGTCCTAGGCCCAAATTAAAGCATAACAGTTGTAAAGACACGAGGTTAGACTCTTTTATGGTGTAAGACTGCCCGGACCCGCCCGGCAAATCCAGCTGCCATAAATGCCAGTCTAATGTGAGAGATCTTTATGAGGTTATGGTCTGAATGAATTAAGAAATACTTAACCTGATAAACATGTAAGGTGGGACATGGGGGTTAAGTAGGTGCCTTGGGTGGCATGAGGAATCTAGTGGGTGCCCTTAGTGGCATGTGAAATACGATTAGTAAGACTTAACCAAACACACATGTAAATGAACATGACTAAGAGGGTTAAGTGGGATGTACTAGTGGACAATCTTAGGTGGGTAGCTTGTGGGGGCCCATTTCAACCAGTATCCCAAAGGTATCTTTGTGGGCTCGACCCAAGTCGAGGACGGGACACGCATGCTGGGCTTGACTATAAGAGGCCAAAACAGGGTAGCGGTCGCAACGCAAGTCCAACGGGTTTCATAGGCGTGTGTGGACCCGGGCTGGTAGGTAAGACGTTGTTGCATAGTGTAGGTATAAGCCGTGCATTCTCAAGTTGTATCGGGTTGCCACTTTAGGGGAGTGATACACCCCACTGTGGGGCCAGCACGGGTATCTACGAGTAGGGAGCCGATCGAAAGTGTGTAGTGGGGTACACCTAGCGGAGATAGGGGCAGACGGCACCTATGTAGTCAGCTAGGGGTACGCAAGGCTGTTTATATAATTTCTAAGTGAAGCAAGTGGGATCAACTTTTAGGGTGACTGGTGCGGTGCAATGTAGTAATTATTCGTTAGTAATTAGGTATGCCTTTAACGTTATCGTTATCTGCTCTTCCATACCCAATAGTTCATAGACATTTCCTTGTTTTCCATCTTATGCCTTAGTCTAGTTATTTTGATAATAGTATTGTTAGAATTATCATACTCGCCAGACTTTATGTCTGACCCCCTCCATTTCTAGCTTTTTCCCCCTCCAGGTCCTCAGGTTGGGCCCAGCTCTAGCGGAGTTTGATTGGATTGCTTTATCTCTCTTTTGGAAAGCTTAGACCGTTGAAGTAAAGTCCAGCTTGTTATCTTCTTTAATGGCTATTTATGTAATGGGATTATGTATTTTGTTTATCAAGATGGATATTGTACTTGACTCTGATTTATGGTTTTATGATGTAACAAACATGTTTAATTTCCACTGCAATAAAATGAAGTTTTAGATTTTCAAGTACTACTTATTATCTGTCTTGTTGTAATTTTTCTGTTCTATATTCACTTAAAACCACCATGGAAGTTAATGCATTCCCTTTGTGAGTGAAATTAATGGACGTGGGGTGTTACATTCACTCTACTTAGGTTTATATATATTTGATAACTCTAATCTGGATTTTTCAAATAAGAATTCAGATTTTTGTTCACTTAAAATCCTTTTTATTTATCAAATAAACCGTTATGGTTTATAATGATTTTACAACAACTTTTATAAAATTTGATTTTGATATAACTTAAAATCTATATGACGAAATCAAGATTTTCCTCTTTCATTTGAAAACTATCATTTAATCAGTCCGGGCGTTTCTTGTTTTATCGAATTCTGACTTATATTGAGTTATGTATACTCAATTGATGTTTGAATCACCAACTTACGAACTCCCGCGCTGCGGCGAGTTCGCTTTAATTTAATTAGAAACGTTTAAAACTTCCATAATAATTTAATTTCAACTCCATTTTCAATAGGTTAAAATAAACCTGTTATCCAAATCGATTTCTCAAAACTTGTCGATTATTATTTCATATCCATAACTCAGTTTAAAACGCAAATATTTATATTCAAGTCTAATCCACTTGGAATTTGATTATTTATAAAATATCGATATCATCTAATTCAAATTATAAATTTCCTTTATACAAATAATTAATTAATTCAACATCTCTTAACATTACAAACTAATATCTTCCCTTGATAATAGTGAAGTCGTTCAAGTTAGGGTATTTTATTTACCTCTCAGACCTTGATCGGCAACGTTCTTATCTTGAGACAGATAAGAGTTTGTAATACAACACTAAAGTTACTTATCGTAAAAATCCCATCTTCTATTCCATTTAAAAGATATGACTTTTAAATGGCATCCTTATATTTGGAAAAATCTATTTCCAATTTATCAAGTGAAGATTACTTCAATATATTTATAAACATTGTTTATAAATCAACTTCCTTATTTTATATTTAACAGGCTTCCATTAAACTCGATTCCTTATTTGAAATATATTATTATTTTAACTTATATATATATATAATCATAAAATCTATTTTCATACTAAAATTCTAATTTTCTATTTAATACAGTTCCAAATTCGTTTGGAAATAAATTTATTTCTATAAATTTGACATGCTCGAATTCCAACTATAAATCAAAATAGATTTATTTCAATTTGATTACATTCCGAACATCGGAAATAAATTTCATTGTTTCTTTTCAAAACAATTCTATTTACCCTTTTAAACTCACACTTGAACTTAGTTTATAAATTATCTAATGATAGTTTTCACATTCATTTTAAAACGTCATTTATACATTTCACTTCTTGGTTTAAATATTAGAACAAGTTTCTCTTTCAAATTTCACTTGAAAACCTACTTTGGAAAAATGAATTTTCCTTTTTAAAATCATGCTTGAATTTACATTTCTAGATTATACAATGGTAATATAATTTTATTCATTTATAAACATCGTTTATACATTCCACTTCTTATTTTAAATTTATTGAAAACAAGTCCTTATTTCATATCTTATTTGAAATCAAATACCCCTTTTTGGAAAATAAATTTTCCTTTTTAAATTCAAACTTGAATTTAAAAAAATCTAATATTATTAAACGGTAACTTTTATTTCCGTTTATAACATTGTTTATAAATTCAGCTACTTGTTCTTATCACTAAAAACAAGTTAATATTTCTCAATCCATTCGAAATTCTATTTCCATTCCAAAAAGTTAAATTTCACTTTTAAATCCAAAAATCCCTTTTAGATATTTTTTAAATATTAATATCTAAGGCCAGTGATATTCACACAATCATGCATTCAATTCAAACATCACACACATATATAAATATGTAAACAAGAGTAAATAAATTTAAGGAATCCCTTGGATTCCTCCAACCTGTTTTCCTGCATTCACAAATGTCAAACAACATAAATGATACCAATCCTGCTTCAAGGCAGGATATCGTGGTATAGAAGGTTATCCACTCATATATCGTAGGGCGATTTGGTCATTCACTAATGATACTGCGAGCATCCTCTAATAATACTACGGGAAATATCCAGTATATATATAATAAACACAACCACCAAGCCTAGTATAACTAATATATATAATAAACAAGCCTGATAAACAATTTATAAATGCAACCAAGCAGCCAACAATTTATTTTAATGATCAAATAAATTTTTAAGTGAGATTTACTCACCTTGATTTTATTTGTTGAATATCCGATAAAAATGCCGCAGCATTGCAACTACGAATCAACTCGAAACCTCTCGAATAATTTTACTTTGCACCTATGATTTATTAAATTTAATTATCGATTAAGCAATTTCTAACTTAACATAAATAAATAAATTAACTTATAAATTTGAGTAAAAATGTACCTCGTTGCCCTCGACCAATCGACGAAGCGTACACTCAAAATCACCAATCATCTTCACTGAGAACAACCCTAATATAACCTTATTCATTAAGGCATTTCACCAAACATTTTGCATTTAACTCCAAATTTTTCTTTTTAAAATTCTCACAATCCACTGTCGAACTGTTTCTGCTACTGTGCTACCTCAAAATCCACTGCTCTACTGCAGACAGCCTCTCCTCCCGTTTGACAGGCCATTGCCAAGACCAAACTCCCTTCTCCATCTTTGCCTTCACTTCAAAAAATCAGTCACTACTTCAACCTTACACAATCTCGAACTAACTTCACCATATCAGACTTGACCTCACACCACTGCCTCAACCTATTTCTATCGAGGCAACGAAACACCCTCTTCTATCAATATGGCATCATTCAAACCCAAAATCACCTACCGAACTCTTAACATCAAATTGTACTTCCCCCATTCAATAATCAAACTTTATTTCAACACAGTGTTGAACTTCCGTTTATCGTCAAAATGATCGAACACCCTCCCCCATTATCGACATTCACGCTCCAGTCTTCCTGTCATTGCAGCCCAGCAAATAGCGCATCTCTGACCAAGTCGACATCCCCTTTGTACTTAGCACAGACTCACGATTACAACCCTACCACCTCCACGACAAACCCATCTGACCACCTCATCATACCAAATTTGCGAGCTCCTCCCACTGTGTCGAGCTTCAGATGCCATCGTAAATCGACTCCCTAATTGGCGAGCGCTCCTCTAAGTCTAGAAGGCTTCAGAAATTCGCGGTTCTTGGTCACGATTTGGTTTTTATCCTTTTTTTAATGAACAGATTCGCGATTTTGGTATGAAGGAAATGGAAAAAGATGCGGCATTAAGTGAGAAAAGAATAGAAGGGCACGGTTTTAATTCGAGTAACAAAGGCAAGCCCATTTTAAATGTTTTGACTGAAGCTTCCGATTTGATTTTGAACAAGAGAAAAGAGGGGTTGGTTTTGGTTTGCTGTCGAAAGAATTGGAAGGGGTGTAGATGCGTTTTTATAGAACGAATGGAGACAAAAGTACGCATGCCATTTAGTCGTTGTTTCATTGATAATGAAGAAGACATACATTTTAAATAGCTTGAGGACAGAATTAGGTCTATGTGAAGGTATAAGGACGGTGGCTGATGTATGTAAAAATAAATGGTCGGATGATACATATTTTATTGATTATTTTTATTTGGTTTTTTTTAAATACAATAAAATTCTCCAAAATATCTTATTATCCCTAACTTGCCACCCATAACCACTATTTAAACATAACGACCAACATTACCTAATTATAAAACTATTCTGGACTTAACGGATTGGGTTCTAAAATTTTATTTGATTGTATGAAGGAGACATTAATTTAAATTAACAATTTAAATTAAATTGGTTAAAATATATCGATTTCAATTAGTTAAATTCATTGATAATAAATAATTATTATCGTTCTAATTTAAATAGAATTTATATTGATCTACTAGATTGTTTCGATTCAATCTTTTACTGCGAAATCCATTATTTTCTTTTTCGTATATGATTATTTAATATATTCGATATTAAATCATTATCGATTATTAAATCGATAAATTCAATATAAATTCATTTGTTACTCAAATTCAATTTTTAAAATAAATTTAAATATTCAAAATAAAACAGCTAAAATCCAGGACGTTACAAAAGTTATAGTTTTATATTTCAAAAGATGTTATATAATATATTTATTCGTTCCGCTGTGAGATTCGTGTTACTCTGATTTTGTTATGATCTTCTTCTATTCTAATTTTCTTTCTTTCTATTTCTCTCCCTCTAAGTTCTTTATATTAGTGCTCTGGTACTTCCGATGTTTGAATAGTCGACATGGTGTGTTGTGTCAACATTCAGGGTCGAAAATCCGTGGTCGTTACACATCCCCTAATGTCACCTATATGAGGATGCATTAGGATCTGTGAAGTGCAATAATTATACAATAACCAAATTTTCAAAAGAGAGAATAATATTTGCAGTGTAAAATTTTAACTTCTATTATTAAATTGAAAGTATTACTTCCAAATCCCAATTACAACATCATTTTGTCATATTTCTCAAATATCAAATACTACCGGTAAAGCCAACTGTCTTTTGAAACAAATAATCAGAGTGCAAAACTCCAGGCCATGACGAAGTAGAGAAAAAGTCAAAGCAATGCATAGAATCATATATTTGAGAATCCATGATGAATATCACGCTCACTGCCGATCACTAACCTAAGAACCCGAGGGAAGGAGGAAGGGAGAGGAGGAAAAACAAAATAGGTCACACATAAAGTCTGGCGAGTTCCATAGATTTTTAGCCTAAGCATGAGGTAAGAGGTATCAAGACCGATAAATAACACTGTATGAGAAAGTACAATAAAATGTAAAAGTACGAAGTAAATGAGATGACAAGGTAAAGTAAGAACTGTTAAGCTTATCATTTATATTCCAAGAACAAGTTTTCTGCACCAATACTAGTATATTAAGATTAGGTTTTACCTTAATCACTACGCATGCGATCGGCTCCCTAGTGCGTAAATATCCTATGTCAGCCCCACCAGTAGGGTATATCAGTCCCTAACCCATTAACTTATAGAACACAGACCTATTTACTGGCATTACAACGTCTTATCTTCCCTATTTGTGCCCATGCATGCTCATGACTCCACCAAAACACTCCCGTACCCAACTTCCTCTTTTGAACCTGTTACTATCCATATTAATAAAGCGTGCCCGAGACCCTACCTAATGTGAGTCCCGTATTCCAATTCAATTAGGGATACTAAATGATAAGAGTTCCACACAAATCGACACAAACCAAACCCCCTAAGCTTATTCCTCAAAGTAACTAGGATTTAAGAGTCCCCAAAACTCGATACGACAACAAGACGAGGAACCTTCTCGCTTATTAATTATTCAATTTAAGTTAGAAGACTTAAGTTCATTAATAAGCGTGGTTGTAAATGACATTTCCATGTAAATGTTATTTTGTGTATAACCCCTTCCCCAAAACAAGCACCTGCCCAGATGTATATACATATAGATTACAGTAACTCATTTTACTTAATTTATATCTGGTACTTGCATTTTCCATAACATTTTCTTTACTTAATATTAAATTAGGTCTAATATTTTTAATATATTTGCATATTTTCCCTTTTTTTGTAATCCCCATATTTTACTATAACAACCCGGAAAATCATAACCAATGTAAAATTTTATTTTAAGGGAATTTTGTTAGAAAATGCGTCAGAATAAAAAAAAACATATTCCATTATTAAATTAAATTATTGGATTTAAAAAGTATTTTTATATAAATTACACAAATAATTTTTCTATCCATTCACATTTCATGCAAGTTTACTTTTCTTTCCTATTCCTTTTCTAATTTCCTTAAATTCAGTGCTTCTTTCTCTCCACTCTATTTCTCCATTAATGTAGCATTCATTGTTTCCTATTTAATGCATACTTTACCCATTTCTATTTAAATATAATAAAATAAGCTAAACAAACAAATGGAGAGAAAGTTTCTTTATTAGAATTACACCTTTCTCTCTTCCCTTTCATTTATTTCTTAATGTTACAATTCTTAAATAAATAAATAAAAAGAAAAAGAAAAACGCATTAAGACAAAACACATGAAGAGCTAATGCAACCTCTACCCATTCTAATTCCTTTCTCTTTCTTCTATTTATTCTTACGCCAATCCTCTTACCTTCCATTCATCTTTCACATATTATTCCTTCCTTTTTCTCTATTAAGTGCACATTTATTTCTTTCCTTACTTCTGCATTCATGCATCCTATTTAATTTGCAAGTTCTCATTCATTATATTTTCATCCCCTTATTCTCCTTTCCCGTTTTTTTTCTTGTTATTTTTTCTCTAAAAACAAACAATCCTCATATATATATATATATATATATATATATATATATATATATATATATAATTCCCTTCTATATCTATTCTTGCTTACATTATCTGTTTGTATTTGTAGACATTTTCGTTGCCTTATTCTTGTCTGTGCAATTTAATATGTTCCCTACAATTATGATGTTATGTATTTTGAAATTAAAGAAGACACACAAATTTATAACTATGTTGTGTGTGGGGAGGAGTCGGAACGGCGCTGGAGGCGCCGGGATGGAAGATTTCAGCTCGACGGGTATTTGGTTCTCCTGAAGAAGAAAACATTGAAGGGGGTGAGGATTAAAGAAGGATTAAATTAATTATTAATTAATTTCAGTAATTACTCGCTTAATTTATGCAATGTTTAATTGGCCATAACTAGTTCAAATCTAATTAGAATTTGATGAAACTGAAAGCGTTGCGACCGTAAATTCAAGATCTACATGATGGAAAAGTCTGAAATCAATTTGGGGCTATCTACAAATTCAGAAGAAATTAAACCACGTTGAGATTTCTAATTTTGAAATTAAAATAAATAAATATATATGTAGAAATATATATTTAAACTGATTTGGATTGATCTTGGTTGTGATGTTGGATCTAAATATATGTTGTTCATTAAAATATTGTCTTTACCATGTTAGTTTAGAGTAAAAATATTCATTTGTTAATTATATGTTATGTTAATCAAAATTTGTCATTTTATATAGAAATGTTATGTTAATCAATTTGTCATTTTATGTAGAAATGTTATGTTAATCAAAATTTGTCATTTTATATAGAAATGTTATGCTAATCAAAATTTGTCAATTTATATAGAAATTTTATGTTATTCAATTTGTCATTTTATATAGAAATGTTATGTTAATCAAAATTTGTCATTTTATATAGAAATGTTTTGTTAATCAATTTGTCATTTTATACAGAAATGTTATGTTTGTCAAATTTTGTCATTTTATATAGAAATGTTATGTTAATCAAAATTTGTCATTTTATATAGAAATGTTATGTTAATCAAAATTTGTCATTTTATATAGAAAATATTATGTTAATTTAATTTGCCATTTTATACAGAGAATTTTATGTTAATAAAATATGTCATTTAGTTAGAATCATATTTGGTAAATAAAATATGTCAATTAGTTAGAATCATGTTACGTTAGAATTAAAAATATCATTTATGTAAGAGAACATATTTTGTTATAAGAATGTCATTTTATTAGAGGCTGTTACGTTAAAATTAAAAAGTCGTTTTGTTAAATAATCATGTTATTTTATTAGAAAATGTTATGTTAAATAATCATTACATTATATTAGAAATGTCATTAAACTAGAAATGTCATTTTTTTAGAAAATGTCACATTAGAATAAAAATGTCATTTTATTAGAAAATGTTACATTAGATTAAAAATAACATTTTTTATTAGAAATGTTACGTTAGAACATTTTTTTGTTAGAAATGTTACATTAGATTAAAACAACATTTCTGCTAGAAATGTTACATTAGATTAAAAATAACATTTTGTTATAAATTGTCATGTTAGATAAAAATAACATTTTTGTTATAAAATTATCATGTTAGATAAAAATATCATTTTAGGTAAAAATGTCATGTTAGATAAAATATCATTTTAGATAAAATTGTCATTTTAAATAAAATGTCATGTTAGGATACGAATGACATTTTAGATAAAATGTCATGTTAGGACAAAATTGTCATTTTAGATAAAAACGCCATGTTCGAATAAAAGGTCATTGTATATGTCATTTATGTTAGAGATAAATATGTCATTTATGTTAGGGATAAAAATGCTGAAACTTCAAAATTCACATTTTTAATGTAAAGATAAAATATATAAAATATTCATTGAATGGATAATAATGTTGAAACATTAAAATTTACATTTTTAATGTAAAGCATGATTATGTAAAATGATCATTGGTAAAAATATATAAATGTTTAACAATAAAAAGTTTTCGTTTTTATTGTATATGAGAAAATATGAAAAATGAAAATTTGTTTTAAAAGACTCAAGTCAATTACAATTTTGTTTACATTAAAAATTACATTTTTAATGTAAGTATGAATCATATAAAAGATTCAAGTTAATAAATTTTGTTTACATTAAAATGTACACTTTAAAGTATGTATGAGTCATAATAAAAGATCCATTGTTTGCAAATTTGTTTTCACATTAAAATGAATCATTAGAAAAAGGTTCATTACTTGAAAAATGTTTTCACATTAAAATTTACATTTTTAATGTAAATGAATCATATGAAAATAAAAGATTCATTGTGTAATAAAAAATGTTTTGATATTGAAATTTACATTTTTAACGTAAATAAATCACTAGAAAAAGTTTCATTGTTTAATAAATTATGTTAACATTAAAATTACATCTTTAATGTAATAAAGGGTTGATTAAAAAGATTAAACTTTGGTAAAAATGTGTTAACATAGGAAACTACATTTTTAATGTACAAATGGTTATATAAAGAGATTAAAATTTGATTGTAATATATTTACATTAAAAAGCTCATTTTATGTACAAAAGGATTCGATAAAAATATTATTGTTTGATAAAAATGTTTTTACATTAAAAATTACATTTTTAATGTAAATAGGAATTGTTAAAATACGCATTCTTTAATATTAACATTTACATGTTATAGAAGTAGAAATGTTCATTTGTGTGATATCAACATTAACATGTTAGAGAAGTAGAAAGATGTACTTTTGTTTAACATTATCATTATTATTATAGCGATATTAGAAAATAATTCAAACTGAATTATAATTGGTTAAATTAAATAACCAATGATTTATATATGTAAAATGTTGTTGTTTGAAAACCCCATACGGGTATTCGGATGATATTCGTCATACACTAATCTCAATGTTTAGTTATATGTCGATCGATGGATTGACAATCTGTGATGAGCATTATTTATATATTTATTTTAATGCTCACACAATTGTAAATTTCACTCTGTCTGTGAATGGATTGTTTATTAATTGTTTATCATTATTGTTATATCAATGCGATGTATGAAATCCATATAAATGGAATTATATGGTAATTGATTGAGTCGCATTCCGATTTAGAATATGTTTTAAATAAAGAATATTTTAAAATAAAGAACATTTTAATATAAAGAATATTTTTAAAAATAAAGAACATCTTTATATGAAGAATATTTTGAAGTAAAGAATCTTGTAAATAAAGAATATTTTAAAATAATGAATATTTTAGAATAATATTCAAAGAAGAATAAAAATATGGACATGTGAAGCCGAATTAAGTAAAAACGCCATTTTTAACCCGAACGAGTTTGTCGATAGATTTATTTCATTTTAAAATGAATATAAAAATAAGTGATTTCAAAATTTAATATTTTGAAATTATTAATATTATAATACGATAAAGATATAGAATAATCAATTTTTATTTAAAATTGAAAAATGAAGTTAAAATCATCTTAAGATGAATTTATAAATATTTTATAAAATAGGTTTTTAAATGGAAACTGATGATATATATATATGTGTATTTATATATAATATATTATATTTATATAAAGGCCTGAATAGAACGCGCCGTGCAGCAACCATTCGCAAATTTCGACCGTTAACTTCAAATTGATGTAACGGGACATCCGACCATCAGATTCTCTAAAACCGGAAGGTTTGTATCGAAAAGAGCTTTCCAATGAATATAAGAGGTTTGAAATCTAACGGTTGTATTTGGAACTATGTCCAAATGAATTTCAGAAAAGGTCGCTATGGATGCAGTTCGGTGGCCATTATTGGAAACCAACTGTACGGGCCCCGATAAAATTATTAAAAAACATTAATAAATTGTGTAAAATTATAATAAATGGTTTGGAAATAATTTGGATGAAGAATTCCGTAGTTGAAAAGATAAATATATATTTTTATCGAAATGAACTATTTATTAACTAGAATAAAACTTTTAAAATTAAGATTTAATGAAATTTACCAATTGATAAATATTTAATTGGAATTAAATAAAATAAATTGGATTTTTGGGTTTGTCGTGAATGGTGTCTTCAATAACACTGTTCTTAAACCCAGTTGAGAAAAGAATAAATCTTTTAATTACGATTATTAAAGTTTCCAATTATGTTTAGAAATTAGAATAAAATGAAATGTGAATTGGGTTTATCGTGAACTATGTTTTAAACAACACTTGTTCTTTAACCCAACTAATAGCGAAAATATAATTTGGAATTTATAAATCTTTTATTAAGATATAATGGAAATTCTCCAAAGTAAAGTTTTTCAATTTAATATATTAAATTGGAATTGAATCGGATTCAATTTAGTAATAATCTAGATGATATTCTGTAAAAGAAGAGCATATTTATATATGGAATTTAACAGGCTTTGCCGTTATTCCATTTATATTATTGGTCTGATACAGAAATTTATATTAATTTGTTTTCTATGAAAATCACATATTTAATGGAAGATGATTTGGGTTTATCGTGAACTGTGTTTTAAATGACATTGGTTCTTTAACCCAGTTAAAGATAAGATTAATTTCTTAAAGTTGAATAATCATAAAGTAATGGTTTTTGATATTAAAACCAAATTAGAGTTTTAATGAATCTCTAAAACGAGGATTAAAGAATAAATTTAAAAGAAATTATTTTTGATAAAATTAATGGGAACCTTTCGCTAATAATGTGAATATTTATTTAAAAGAATGTTGTGAATTGGAATGAGGCGTATGATGTGTTTTATGGCACTTTTTTATTGATTATAAAATATGCGAGTTATTCGAAAAGACCGGGTTTAACCCATTATGAATAATTACTATGGCAATTAAAAGTCGAAGATGAAGACGGTGGCTGAAGACCGGAGATCTTCACATCGTTTGGATGATTACTGATGTCTTGATTGGGAGGCATCCCAAGACAAGGTAATAAGTAGTGATCGTCCAGACGTACTTGGAGATTGACGAATATGCGAGAACCTCTCTCTTGTATTGGACATATGGGGCGAGGAATAAGGTGTCTCCGGTTTCGTTCAGACCTAGAACGAACTTGTAAATGGATGGTATGTCTGACGTTGTATTCCTTTATGTTGTATTCGTTGATCTCTGCTAAATATATATCTGTTTGGTGGCGGAAATTTATTCTCTTTCTTAACACCCTTCTCTGAGACGTACAGGCTTAGAGGTTATATATTGGTAGAAATCATTAGTATGGTATGGATTGTCAACGTGGCATGCTAAGATGCAAATGATCAAGGCTTTTTTTGAAAAGTAGAGCCTTGTGGTTGATGATCAAAGCACAGCTTATTTAGGCAAGCTTGGTGTATAACGTTGCTTCGCGAGCCATACACCCCGGTAAGAGTCAGAAGCGAGACAAGGTAACGATGGGAGTGCACATGTTTCTTTCTAGCTAGAAGTGGTATCAGGGTTTTGTAAGCCCTGACATTTTACTTATGTGAATAATGGATTGCGAGGCCTCGGTTATATTGGTCGATAGTGACCAATTTATAGGTTCAATAGGACCGGGAAGCTTGTGTTCAGGAATTGACAATCTACTAAAGTATTTGTGGACTGGCCTTGCAAGATCCAAGGGCTCACCAGCGTCCAAATCCAGAGACATTTGCTAGAGTGTCTCGAATCGGTAAGGATATCGTCCCTAGCCTTGACTCATGATGGAAATCCAACTTCCAATAAGACATCATGCGTTTTTGATTGTAGAACTAGTATGGCGACATAGTAGGATGGGGTACTTGGCCGTTTATGATTGATACATTATGATTGCATTTTTTTGAAACATATATACACTAATAATAATATCAAATTTGTTTTATCGTATCAAGCATTTTTGACCATTATAAGGTAAAACTCTATCCTCCGGTTTGCGTTGCATTGTGTGATGGGACTTGAGTCTTATAATGGTTTCATTTTTCTAAAAAGCATTGCGTTGTTTAATGATTTACTTTATTTATGCACTAGCAATCAAATGGAGTAAACTGGTTCCGCGTTAGCGGCGTGGTCCTATGATTATCCTTATTATTAAATAGGTTAAGTAAGATTTCTAATACCAGTCCCATGACTGACCTGTAGTTTGTTTCACTTTGCAAACTCGGATGCCCTCTTTTCCACACGGGCAGTCGAGTAGCTTATTTTGCAGATATACAGAGTAGGATTTTGGATCGAAGCTTAAAGCTGTGTCCAGAGCATTGATATTCTTCCACTGTTGTTAGTTTATTTGTTTCCGCTACACAGTATTAAATTATTGTAATTTAATCTTCCGCTATAATATAATTTGATGTACTGTGATATTCTGTACTCTGTAACATTATTATAATGTTTATAAAAATCGTCTGTTATTTTTTCTTATGTGTTGTATGCCCAAAGTTAGCATATTCGGGTTTTTGAACGGTCTTAGTCGATTTTGCGATCGATTAGGTCCAGGCTAAATCCGGATCGTTACAGTTGGTATCAGATCTTTGGTTAGCTCAAATCTTTAGGGTACAACTCGTTAGAATGGAACAAAAGACTCATTGGAGGTAGGATTAGTAATATCTTATAAAAGAATACTCATTAGAGATAGGATCAGTAGTATCCTAGAATGAGAAAACTCATTAGAGATGGGGTTATAAATGCCCTAGAATGAGTTGAGGGTGACAAGTTATAATTAACGTATTTGTGATTATATATATAATCCGATTTTAAAAAATATGATTTTTAATACATAAAAGTTATATTGTGACAATCCCAAAATCCGAGGGGCGGTATTAAGGATAATCATTGGAATATAACACATTAATCATCATAGCAGAGTACAGATAATAGCAAAAACAATAAATAGAATAATTTTACATGGATATGACAGCGGAATCACAATATGTAACACCATCAGACTAGCACAGCGTAGGATATAACTTAGTAAATAAAAAGGGAAGTGATCAGTCATCATCGCCAGAGGCGGAATACATACATGCCGTGAGACAAAATAAGGGTTTCAGTTTACATCGCCGAAGGAGGTACATATACATACGATAATAAGTACTGAAAGTAAATCAGTCTGCATCGCCAGTGGCGGAATCATAATATAAGTACAATAATGGCGGAAAATGTCAAAGTCATCTCTGTGAAGTCAGCCTCGCCATGAGCCAAAATGCACTCCATGCAACGGTGCAAAGCCAAAAACAACCTATCACCTGTGAACTAGGCTGCCCGTGTGAAAATAAGGGCACCCGCGTTTGCAAAGTGAAACAAACAACGAGTCAGTCATGGGGACTGGTATGAGGAATCTATTTAATAGTTAAACAACAGTAATAAACAAATCATATGACCACGCCACTTTCGCGGAATGGGTTTACTCCAGTGATTGCTAGTGCATTTAAAACAAAGTGAATTCTTTTAAAACAACGCAATGCTTTTAAAAAGAATGAAGCCATTATAAGACTCAGGTCCCATCATACAATGCAACGCAAGCCGAAGGATAGAGTTTTACCTTATAATGGCCAAATATGCTTGATACGTGTAAAGAAAAATCATATGATATTATTACTAGTGCATATATGTTTCAAAAATGAATAGCATCATAAATATCAATCATAGGCGGCATAACTACCATCTACTATGTCGCCATACTAGTTATACAATCGAGTCCGTTATTTCGTATTGGAAATTGGATTTACGTCATGAGTCGAGGCAAGGGGCAAGCTCCTCTCCGCTTCGAGACATTCTAGCAAATGCCTCAGGACTACGCACACTGGGTATCCCTGGATTCGGCTGGGCCGGTCCTCTCTTACGTTTGAGGATTGGCAATTCCTAAACACACGTTTCCCGGTCCTTACAGACCTATAATCGAGGCGCCTCGCATTCCAACAACCACAAAGGTGAAAAGTAGATATAAATGTCAGGGCTGGTAAGTCACCGACACCACCATAGCTAGAAAGAAATGTCGTGCTCTCCCAGCGGTCCGTATCCCGTTTTTAACTCATACCGAGGTGTGAGACTCGCGAATCTATGAAATATACAAAGCTAGGCCACGTAGACCGGGCTTTGATCATCATCCACAAGACTTTGCTTTGCAACAGAAGCCTTGATCACAGCATCTTGGCATGCCACATAGGCAGTCCACTCCATACGATTGATTTCCATCGATATATAACCTTTGAGCTCATATGTCTCAGAGAAGGGCGTTAAGCAAAAGAATAAATTCTCCGCCGCCAAACAGATATATATTTAACAGAGATCAATCAGTATAGAACAAAATCCAATGTCAGACACACAGTCCATTTACAAGTCCGTTCTGGGTCTGAACGAAACCGGAGGCGTCAAATTCCTCGTATATCCATCCAATCAACACATACGTTCAGACGGCTACTACTTCCATTCCTTCACGGTAGCTACTCCGGTCAGGAACCTCAGCAGTGCCCATCCAACCGATACGAAGATCGTCGGTCTTGAATCGTCTTTGTATTTTCCAATTCGAACCGCTCGATAAATTATTTGAAATGAGGGTTAGCTCAGCCTTTTCAAACAATTCACGTAATTAGAATTTAAATCAATTCTTTCCATGGTTATATTATTCGACATCCATATTTCAGTTCTTTTAGTGTTATTTTCGTGTCAAACACATACAACCATCAAATATCAAACAATTCAAGCCCAATTGGTTTATTTGCAATCTATGTTGCTTATAATATTTTATAATGATTTTTCACCATTTTTATTTATTTAAAAATGGCCATATTTAATTAAACGACGTTTCAGGTCGTGCCGTGGCACTCGCGCTATTTTTCCCCTAATTTGTTTTACACATATCGGAAAATCTAACCGTTGGACTTCTACAAAGTCAATATTAGTGGGAAGATATTCCCAAAGCGAACCCAGCGGTTCCAGTTTCGTGAGAATCCGACGGTCGGATCTTCCACACTAGTCGTTTGAAGTTACGGTTTCAAAATTCGAACTGCAGCGTCGTTATTCGATTTAATTTAATTATATATATATATATATAAAAACGATTCTGGCGCTGTTTTTCTTCAGATTTGAATTAAACATTCCGGACAATCCAACCGTTGGATTTTTACAAGGTTGGAGCCGTTGGGAAGATATTTCCAAGGCGAACCCAGCGGTTGCGGTTTCGGGAAAATCCGATGGTCGGATTTCTCGTACTAATCGTTTCGAATTACGATTTCGAAACACGAACTGCACGGCTTCGATTCCTTTTAATTATATTTATATTTATATATATAAATATAGTTCATTCTATAATTCCAACTATAGTTCATTCTATATTTTCAACTTCGTTTTCACTTCAAATATTTCACTAACGCCTTAATATTTCGAAAAATTTCGCCATAACCTCCTTTGTACGTGGAGGGGTTTGGAAATTTATTGGGCCGTGTTAGGTACCCAATAAATCCTAAAAAGCATCCACATATTTATAGTGATATATTCTGGTATTTACGGGGGAGCATGTATAGATTATCACTCCAGAGAATAAATTCTCGTCACCCCGTTTCCGTGTGGAAATAAATAGTCCATGTGCCGTATCTAATAACTAGAGAGACGTGATTATTGTCAACTCTAGACCCGTGTGGGTTTTTTATTAATCTGGCAATTTACCGTTATATTTTATATAGTCCATATCAGTCATCAGTTCAACCTGTAGTATATAGTCATCGCCATACAAGCCTCTTGCTCATATGGTAAATCTTCCACCTCGTCACACAAGCTCCAATTGCTTATGTGGAATAAGATGAAGTATGCCTATCGTCAAGAAGTATGACATGTAGTGTTGTTCAAAATTAATTGTTACTATTCTATGGCGATATTTATTATTTCACACAGAATAACCAACACTCCGCATCCAATGGCATTCACAGGAGTTGATATAAAAATAAAATTGCGCAGCCAACTCATCAAGGCTTACCTATTTGTCAGGCACGCAAATAATTTCTTTACTCTACAGCTAATCCATTTTTCCTGTTCAACACATGTATGTATATGCAGAACAAATCCAATAATAATATTTCTAGCAAACTATTATTTATTTCAACACATGTGTATTTTTATCAAAGCGTATACATGATAAAAGAAATATTTTTATCATCAAAAATATTCATTCAACACGTGAATGTTTTTAACACTTCATATTCACAATAAAAATGTAGTTTTTATTGTCTATTCATTTTATTTTAAAATACGATAACATTCAACACATAAATTTCAACTCGACGAACGAATTTCAATTCAACACATGAATATTCTATATAGCTTGTATATATATAAAAATGTGATTTTTTATCGCTAAAGCTATTTGTTTAAATTCAAATAATATTCAACACATGAATTTCAACTCAACTCATGAATATTCGCTATAGTTTGAATATATATAAAAATGTGATTTTTGTCACTAAAGCTATTTGTTTAAATTCAAATAATATTCAACACATGAGTTTTGATTCAACGAATGAATTTCGGCTCAACACATGAATATTCGCTATAGTTTGAATATATATAAAAATGTGATTTTTTGTCGCTAAAGCTGTTTGTTTAAATTCAAATAATATTCAACACATGAATATATCGCTATAGTTTGTATATATATAAAAATGTGATTTTTATCGCTAAAGCCATTTGTTTAAATTCAAATAATATTCAACACATGAGTTTTGATTCAACGAATGAATTTCAACTCCAAACATGAATATATCGCTATAGTTTGTATATATATAAAAATGTGATTTTTGTCGCTAAAGCTATTTGTTTAAACTCAAATAATATTCAACACATGAATTTTGATTCAACGAATGAATTTCAACTCAACACATGAATATATCGCTATAGTTTGTATATATATAAAAATGTGATTTTTGTCGCTAAAGCTATTTGTTTAAATTCAAATAACATTCAACACATGAATTTTGATTCAACGAATGAATTTCAACTCAACACATGAATATATATCTCAACATATGTAATTTATTTCAACGAACGAGAATTATTCTAACACATGTATATTTTAGAAAATTTCGGCAGCATAACGGCAGGGTAGTTAAAACCGGGACCGTCCCTAGTACGGCTCCTCGCTCTACCTTAAAACCTCGCAGTTTTTGACAATGGGGATCATGCATCTAGTTTGCATGCATGCGGCATGTTTTATTTTCAATTTCACATCCTATTCTAATTTGTCACAACCACAAGAGGGTATTTTTCATCCACAAAGGTATTTTTCAACCACAATATCAACCACAAACAATTATTTCCAACCATTCGTCATACCATATAATATCACGTCAATCACAAGCAATAAATATCGTCCATGGTCTGTGGACGAGGGGAGTATACATACATACATATATATATATTAATTCACTTGCATTTCATCACAATTCAAAGCATATATGTTTCATTCAACGCTTGTATAATTTATACATTGCTAATATAACTTATACAACACATGTACATGAGGTATACAATGCGTATATAATTTACACTGCGCTTATATAATTTATACAACGCGATTCCATTCACACAATTTAGTTTAGATTCCTCACATTGGTTTTTGCAGTGCTAAAAATCGTAGGAAGATCAGAAAAATCCGCGGCTTCTTCTAGATGGTAGAGAGCCTCCTTGCGGTCACGGTGTCTCCTGTTTCATCAAATTTCGTTAAAGAACGAAAAAGATATTATTTTTCAAAGTTTTGCAACGCTTTATAGTGTTATTTTCAGTTCAGAATGTCGAAGCAGAAAGGTTTTTAAACCTTCAAAACTAGGTTTAAATTTTAAAATCAAACCGCACCTTGTTGCTCCGATCAGGTCCTGCGACGAGGAAGAGCTACGAACCAGCTCTAAATCGGTGGTGGTGCAGTCTCCTTCGGTGGTCGGAGGAAGGCGGTGCGGCGTCGGAAAGGCGGCAACTTTGTGGGGGCGGTTCGGGCGATACAGGCGATGGTGGCGGGTGAGGTTTGGTCGGATGTGAAGAGGGGAGGGAGGGATGTCGAACGGTGGTGGTGGCGCGGCCTATAGGTGGCGGTGGCGGCGGGAAAGTCGAGGGGAAGTTTCAAGCTTCCTGGATCGTCGATATCGCCTGGGGCGGCTAGGGTTTCGTACGTTTTTATTATTTTTTTAAAAGAAAAAAATCCTATTGGTCGAGACTTTATAGGAAATTTTAAATAGTGTTTTTGCAAACGAACTCGAAATCAAACCCAACGACTGTCGCCCCTAGCTAAATACCCCCATTCCGGACACAATGGGATATGTTTCGTTGGCCAATTCGACGGATACAGTCAGTTATTTTTCAAATTAAAATATAAAACATTCAATATTCAATTTGAACGTACATTTCAATTTGCCAGGGACACAAACTGAATCGAAAAATTCCAGAAAAATAAATCTAGCTTTGTTTTGACGATACGGTCCTAACAAAACCAGTTTCGTCGAATTCTGAGCTCGTTTGAAAAACGACCATTTTTAGGTTGACCCATTTTAACAGAAATTGACCAATCACATTTTCCTTTGCCCCGCTCACATACTAGCTTCAAAAATTATGAAATTTGAAACCTAGCAATAGTTTGACATCCCGGAACCAACAAAAGAAGTTTCGTCGAATTCCGAGGTCGTATGCAAAATATCAATTTTCAGGGGCTATATATGCCATATAGCGACCTTTCTGAAAATTCATTTGGCCATAACTTTTGATTCCCGCTATGAAACTTCGATTTTTCAGATTCGTTAGAAAGGTATTCGTAAACAGATTTAAATATTTTCAGTTTCGCTAAAATCCGTTATATTTTCCACCCGGTACAGTCAGACAAAGTTTGTATTCAAAATTTCAAACTGCCTTACTATACCCAATTCTTTATTTTATTGAAATATGCTATTTCAATTATTCAAATTCTTTGGTATTAACCAATTTTTAAATTGGTTCACATTTTCCGGGTTATTACAATCTCCCCCACTTAAAACTTTTCGTCCTCGAAAAGGAAATAACAGCTAAGTAGGAAACAAAATGTAAAGGCAAAGTATTGTAAAGGTACCTTGCACCGGAGTTAGTCAGAGATGTCCACTCTGCATTTGGGGTAGGCTTGTTTAATGCTTTCCTCAGTCTCCCAAGTACAGTCTCTAGGATCACCACTCCACTGCACTTTGACTAAATGAATCTTTTTGCTCCTTAGCTCTCTAGTTTCTTTGCCAACTATCTTTAATGGCTCTCTTCTGAGCGCTTATTCTGGAGTTATGTCTATATCCTGTTGCACTTCTTCTTCCATAACAAGATCTGGATCATGAACATGTTTTCTATGTTGAGACACGTGGAACACATCATGTACACCAGGCAACCAATCAAGTAATGAAACCCTATATGCAAGAGTTTTAATCCGTTCATGTATAGGAAAGGGACCAATAAATCTCGGCGCCAACTTCCCAGTCTTGCCAAATCTGATTACTCCCCGCATTGGAGAAACTCTTAAATAAACATAATCGCCAACGGCAAATGATAAATCCCTTCTTCTCGCATCAGCATAACTTTTCTGTCGGCTCTGTGTGGCTTTCAATCGCTTCTTAATGAAGTCGACTTTATCCGATGCTTCTTGAATCATATCGGGCCCTAACACAAGTCTGTTGCCAGGTTCTACCCAACATGATGGAGATCTGCACGGTCTACCGTATAATGCTTCAAATGGAGACATTCCCAAACTTGCTTAGTAGCTATTGTTGTAAGAGAATTCGGCTAGATGTAAGTGATCTTCCCATGAACCTCCAAAATCGATAACGCAAGCCCGTAGTAAATCTTCTAGAATTCTATTCACCCGCTCAGTTTGGCCGTCTGTCTGTGGGTGATAAGTGGTGCTTAAATTCAATTTAGATCCCAATTCTGTCTGGAATGCTTCCCAGAATTTGCTAGTAAACTGGAGATCTCTATCACTGACTATGTTGAGCGGCACTCCATGCAGTTTAACTATTTCTTTGAAGTAAATCTGTGCTAAACTTTGAGCCGTTCTATTGGATCGGACAGGTATGAAATGGGCAGTCTTCGTGAAGCGATCTACGATTACCCATATACTGTCGTTTCCTTTCTTAGTTCGAGGCAAGCCATCAATGAAGTCCATCGAAATTTGCTCCAACTTCCATCCTGTAACTTCTAATGGTTGTAATAGTCCAGCTAATTTCTGCTGATCGCTCTTAACTAGCTGACAAGTGGGGCATCTACTAACATATAATGGAATATCTCTTTTCAAAGCTCTCCACCAGAATGTGCATTTGATATCGTTATACATTTTGCTCACACCGGGATGGATACTTAATTTGGACTTGTGGCACTCATCAAGTATTTCTCTTCGGAGCTCAGGAAGATTTGGGATGCAAATTCTGCCCTTTAATCTTAGAACTCCTTTGTCATCGAGTCGGAAACTTGTGGGTTCACCTCCCTTGACTCTCTGACTGATTCCTTGAATAAATTCGTCGTCTTTCTGTAGAGTCGACATCCTGTCAATTAATGAAGACGTGATGACAAAACTGGCGATGATTTCATTCTTTCTACTGAGCGCATCGGCTACAACATTGGCATTCCCTGGAGTGTATAGAATTTCAAAATCGTATGCTGCAAGAAATTCTAACCAACGCTGTTGTCTCAAATTTAGATCTTTCTGAGTGAACAGATATTTCAAGGATTGATGATCGGTAAATAGTTCGAACTTCTCACCCAATAAATAATGCCTCCAGATTCTTAAAGCAAACACGATAGCTAATAACTCAAGATCATGAGTTGCATAGTTTCTTTCATGTGGCTTCAGCTGACGACTGGCATAAGCGACCACTTGGCCTTTTTGCATTAACACTGCGCCTAGCCCTCTAATAGAAGCATCTGTCCATACAGTCAAGTCTTGGTTGCCTTCTATAATTGTCAATACTGGAGCGGTTGTCAACTTCAGTTTCAGCTCCTGGAAAGCTTCTTCACATTCGGGAGTCCATTTGAATTTCTCATGCTTCTTTGTAAGCTTTGTCAATACACCAGATATCTTTGAAAAATCCTGAACGAATTTCCGATAGTAACTAGCCAATCCAAGGAAACTTCAAACTTCTATGGGGGTATTAGGTTGTTTCCAGTTCTAAATCGCTGTAATTTTGCTTGGATCTGCAACAATCCCATCCTTTGATACATCATGGCCTAGGAACTTGACTTCATCCTGCCAGAAGACACACTTAGAAAATTTAGCTTTCAAGACATTTCTCCTTAGAATTTTCAACACTTGTTCTAAATGTTTTGCATGTTCGCCTTCCGACTTAGAGTAGATTAAAATGTCATCGATGAAGACTAGAACAAATTTATTCAATACACCACGGAACACTCTGTTCACAAGATCGACGAAGTATGCCGGAGCGTTACACAAGCCGAACGACATTACTAACCATTCGTAGAATAAATCGGGACCCCTGAAGGTTGTTAAAGGAACACAGTCTTCGGCTATACGTAATTGGTGGAAACCTGTAGCTAGGTCTATTCTGGAGAATACTGTTGCTCCATTTAATTGATCTAACAGATCATCTATCCGAGGCAAGGGATATTTGTTCTTCAGTGTCTGCTTATTGAGATCTCGGTAATCAACACAAAGTCTTAAAGTACCGTCTGATTTCGGGACAAATACTACTGCTGCTCCCCAAGCTGAAAAGCTCGGTCTGATCAAACCTTTCCAAAGCAATTCTCGGGTTTGACTACCTAACTCTACTTTTTCTTTCGGGGCCATTCTTCTAATTGGATGTACTACTGGTCGGGCGTTAGGAATTAGATCTATTATGAATTCAATTTCTCTTTGCGGTGGTAAGTTTTCTACTTCTTCAAACACATCTGCATAGTTTTTAACGAACGGTATCTTTTCTAATGAAGGGGGAGTAACTTCTAAAGAAGACCAAAATTTTGTTCTATTAATTTCTGAACCATGGCATGGTATATATATAGGTCCAAGCTTCGTTTTGACTTTAACGATTCTCTCGGCACATCTAACTTTGGCCTTATATTTTTTCAACCAGTCCAGCCCCAGTATGATATCAAATTCGGAAAGGTCCATGACAATCGAATCAAAAGGAAATCGGTATCGAGAAAAGGAAATAGGTAATTTTCAATAGGTACTGAGACTAACCGAACCTCCTATCGGGTTTTGAACTTTAATTGGTTCTTTAAGATTTCTTCGTTTCAATTTTAACTTGTGAACAATGTTACCAGAAATGAAGCTGCGTGATGCACCAGTATCAAAAAGTACAGAAACAGGAATATTTTTAATGGTAAGGGTACCTCCCAAGACGTCGGGTTTACCTGATCCATCGGTGGTAGCTGGCGGGGTCTTCCCGTCATACACATGAGCCACTTGTGCATTCTGCTTCAGGGGACAGTTCCTACTATAGTGCCCTTTCTCATGGCAGTTGTAGCATTCGGCTGAGTCTAAATTTGCCTTTGGCTTCCTCGGGGCTTTGCACACATTAGAAAAATGACCTGGCTTCCCGCAGTTGTAGCAATTTCCTTTGGGGATCTTTCCAGGTTTCTGAGTAGCAGCCGCTGTAATGCTAGACTCCGGCTGATCTGCTGAAGCCTTGCGCTTATTTCAATCTTGGCTTTTGGCGCGGTCTTTGCTGGCGTGCCTTTCATCCATATCTTCATAATTGCAATCCATTTCTACTAATTCTGAGAAGGAGAGTTTGATGTTGCTCATGGCTCTGTCATGGTACTTGCGCTTTAGCCCAAATATAAATCTCTTGTTCTTTGCTTTGTTGGTCATAATAAGCTCGGGAGCATAGCGCGACAACTGGGTGAATTTATTGAGGTAATCCTGGATAGAGAGATCTCCTTGCTGGAGATTAGCAAACTGCTCTCGCATCCTTTCTAAGGCATGTTCAGGTACAAACTTCTCGTTGAACATGGTTTTGAACTGCTCCCAGGTTCAGACAGTACCTGCTGCATCCTCTGAGGTGATGGCACCCCACCACAACTCTGCTTCCTCCTGTAGGAGCCAAATACCTAGTCGTGCTTTGTTGTTGGTTCCCAAACCCATGACTTCAAAGATCTTTTCACAGTTCTTCAACCAAGCTATAGCCTCTGTCACTGTACCAGTGCCAGAAAAGGGTTTTCCCCCAAGGTTCCTATACCTATTCGCTACTCTGTCTAGCTCGAAGTCCTCGGGTGCTGGTGGCTGAACAATAGGGCCTCCCTCAACTATGGGGATATTCCCCTGTCCTCCTGCTCCTCCTGCTCGGCCTCCACGGCCTCCTCTAGCTGCTGCTGCTCGTGTAGCCATCAGAAAGAGTACTGTATAAGCAAGAAAAGAGTCAAGCTCACAGATTTGATAATTTTCATATATGATAAAGCAGGGGAACATAAGGAAAGGTAATGATGTACTGATCAAATTGTTTTGCTAATCTTCTTAGCTCATTTTAGGACATTGCTAACCCTGTCTCTAATGAGCTACTCGCCTTAGAACACTACTGATTCTATTCTGACGAGGTGTTTAATGTGTTAGATCCCGGAGCTAAGATTAACCAAAGCTCTGATACCAACTGTGACGATCCCAAAATCCGAGGGGCGGTATTAAGGATAATCATTGGAATATAACACATTAATCATCATAGCAGAGTACAGATAATAGCAAAAACAATAAATAGAATAATTTTACATGGATATGACAGCGGAATCACAACATGTAACAACATCAGAATAGCACAGCGTAGGATATAACTTAGTAAATAAAAAGGGAAGTGATCAGTCATCATCGCCAGAGGTGGAATACATACATGCAGTGAGACAAAATAAGGGTATCAGTCTACATCGCCGAAGGCGGTACATATACATACGATAATAAGTACTGAAAGTAAATCAGTCTGCATCGCCAGTGGCGGAATCATAATATAAGTACAATAATGGTGGAAAATGACAAAGTCATCTCTGTAAAGTCAGCCTCGCCATGAGCCAAAATGCACTCCAAGCAACGGTGTAGAGCCAAAAACAACCTGTCACCTGTGAACTAGGCTGCCCGTGTGAAAATAAGGGCACCCGCCTTTGCAAAGTGAAACAAACAACGAGTCAGTCATGGGGACTGGCATGAGGAATCTATTTAACAGTTAAACAACAGTAATAAGCAAATCATATGACCACGCCACTTTCGCGGAACGGGTTTACTCCAGTGATTGCTAGTGCATTTAAAACAAAGTGAATTCTTTTAAAACAACGCAATGCTTTTAAAAAGAATGAAGCCATTATAAGACTCAGGTCCCATCATACAATGGAACGCAAGCCGGAGGATAGAGTTTTACCTTATAATGGCCAAATATGCTTGATACGTGTAAAGCAAAATCATTTGATATTATTACTAGTGCATATATGTTTCAAAAATGAATAGCATCATAAATATCAATCATAGGCGGCATAGCTACCATCTATTATGTCGCCATACTAGTTCTACAATCGAGTCCGTTATTTCGTATTGGAAATTGGATTTCCGTCATGAGTCGAGGCAAGGGGCAAGCTCCTCTCCGCTTCGAGACATTTTAGCAAATGCCTCAGGACTACGCACTCTGGGCAACCCTGGATTCGGCTGGGCCGGTCCTCTCTTACGTTTGAGGATTGGCAATTCCTGAACACACGTTTCCCGGTCCTTAAAGACCTATAATCGAGGCGCCTCGCATTCCAACAACCACAAAGGTGAGAAGTAGATATAAATGTTAGGGCTGGTAAGTCACTGACACCACCATAGCTAGAAAGAAACGTCGTGCTCTCCTAGTGGTCTGTATCCCGTTTTTAACTCATACCGAGGTGTGAGGCTCGCGAATCTACGAAATACACAAAGATAGGCCACGTAGACCGGGCTTTGATCATCATCCACAAGACTTTGCTTTGCAAGAGAAGCCTTGATCACAGCATCTTGGCATGCCACATAGGCAGTCCACTCCATACGATTGATTTCCATCGATATACAACCTCTGAGCTCGTATGTCTCAGAGAAGGGCGTTAAGCAAAAGAATAAATTCTCCGCCGCCAAACAGATATATATTTAACAGAGATCAATCAGTATAGAACAAAATCCAATGTCAGACACACAGTCCATTTACAAGTCCGTTCTGGGTCTAAACGAAACCGGAGGCGTCAAATTCCTCGTATATCCGTCCAATCAACACATACGTTCAGACGGCTACTACTTCCGTTCCTTCACGGTAGCTAATCCGGTCAGGAACCTAAGCAGCGCCCATCCAACCGATACGAAGATCGTCGGTCTTGAATCATCCTTGTATTTTCCAATTCGAACCGCTCGATAAATTATTTGAAATGAGGGTTAGCTCGGCCTTTTCAAACAATTCACGTAATTAGAATTTAAATCAATTCTTTCCATGGTTATATTATTCGACATCCATATTTCAGTTCTTTTAGTGTTATTTTCGTGTCAAACACATACAACCATCAAATATCAAACAATTCAAGCCCAATTGGTTTATTCGCAATCTATGTTGCTTATAATATTTTATAATGATTTTTCGCCATTTGTAATTATTTAAAAATGGCCATATTTAATTAAACGACGTTTCAGGTCGTGCCGTGGCACTGGCGCTGTTTTTCCCCTAATTTGTTTTACACATATCGGAAAATCTAACCGTTGGACTTCTACAAAGTCAATATCAGTGGGAAGATATTCCCAAAGCGAACCCAGCGGTTCCAATTTCGGGAGAATCCGACGGTCAGATCTTCCACACTAGTCGTTTGAAGTTACGGTTTTAAAATTCGAACTGCAGCGTCGTTATTCGATTTAATTTAATTATATTTATATATATAAATATAAACGATTCTGGCGCTGTTTTTCTTCAGATTTGAATTAAACATTCCGGACAATCCAACTGTTGGATTTTTACAAGGTTGGTGCCGTTGGGAAGATATTTCCAAGGCGAACCCAGCGGTTGCGGTTTCGGGAAAATCCGATGGTCGGATTTCTCGTACTAATCGTTTCAAATTACGATTCCGAAACACGAACTACACGGCTTCGATTCCTTTTAATTATATTTATATTTATATATATAAATATAGTTCATTCTATAATTCCAACTATAGTTCATTCTATATTTTCAACTTCGTTTTCACTTCAAATATTTCACTAACGCCTTAATATTTCGAAAATTTTCGCCATAACCTCCTTTGTACGGGGAGGGGTTTGGAAATTTATTGGGCCGTGTTAGGTACCCAATAAATCCTAAAAAGCATCCACATATTTATAGTGATATATTATGGTGTTTACGGGGGAGCATGTATAGATTATCACTCCGGAGAATAAATTCTCGTCACCCCGTTTCCGTGTGGAAATAAATAGTCCATGTGCCGTATCTAATAACTAGAGAGACGTGATTATTGTCAACTCCAGACCCGTGTGGGGTTTTTATTAATCTGGCAATTTACCGTTATATTTTATATAGTCCATATCAGTCATCAGTTCAACCTGTAGTATATAGTCATCGCCATACAAGCCTCTTGCTCGTATGGTAAATCTTCCACCTCGTCACACAAGCTCCAATTGCTTATGTGGAATATGATGAAGTATGCCTATCGTCAAGAAGTATGCCATGTAGTGTAGTTCAAAATTAATTATTACTATCCTATGGCGATATTTATTATTTCACACAGAATAACCAGCACTCCGCATCCAATGGCATTCACAGGAGTTGATATAAAAATAAAATTGCGCAGCCAACTCATCAAGGCTTACCTATTTGTCGTGCACGCAAATAATTTCTTTACTCTACAGCTAATCCATTTTTCCTGTTCAACACATGTATGTATATGCAGAACAAAGCCAATAATAATATTTCTAGCAAACTATTATTTATTTCAACACGTGTGTATTTTTATCAAAGCGTATACATGATAAAAGAAATATTTTTATCATCAAAAATATTCATTCAACACGTGAATGTTTTTAACACTTCATATTCACAATAAAAATGTAGTTTTTATTGTCTATTCATTTTATTTTAAAATACGATAACATTCAACACATGAATTTCAACTCGACGAACGAATTTCAATTCAACACATGAATATTCTATATAGTTTGTATATATATAAAAATGTGATTTTTTATCGCTAAAGCTGTTTGTTTAAATTCAAATAATATTCAACACATGAATTTCAACTCAACTCATGAATATTCGCTATAGTTTGAATATATATAAAAATGTGATTTTTGTCGCTAAAGCTATTTGTTTAAATTCAAATAATATTCAACACATGAGTTTTGATTCAACGAATGAATTTCGACTCAACACACGAATATTCGCTATAGTTTGAATATATATAAAAATGTGATTTTTTGTCGCTAAAGCTATTTGTTTAAATTCAAATAATATTCAACACATGAATATATCGCTATAGTTTGTATATATATAAAAATGTGATTTTTATCGCTAAAGCCATTTGTTTAAATTCAAATAATATTCAACACATGAGTTTTGATTCAACGAATGAATTTCAACTCAACACATGAATATATCGCTATAGTTTGTATATATATAAAAATGTGATTTTTGTCGCTAAAGCTATTTGTTTAAATTCAAATAATATTCAACACATGAATTTTGATTCAACGAATGAATTTCAACTCAACACATGAATATATCGCTATAGTTTGTATATATATAAAAATGTGATTTTTGTCGCTAAAGCTATTTGTTTAAATTCAAATAATATTCAACACATGAATTTTGATTCAACCAATGAATTTCAACTCAACACATGAATATATATCTCAACATATGTAATTTGTTTCAACGAATGAGAATTATTCTAACACATGTATATTTCAGAAAATTTTGGCAGCATAACGGCAGGGTAGTTAAAACCGGGACCGTCCCTAGTACGGCTCCTCGCTCTACCTTAAAACCTCGCGGTTTTTGACAATGGGGATCATGCATCTAGTTCGCACGCAGGCGGTATGTTTTATTTTCAATTTCACATCCTATTCTAATTTGTCACAACCACAATAGGGTATTTTTCAACCACAAAGGTATTTTTCAACCACAATATCAACCACAAACAATTATTTCCAACCATTCGTCATACCATATAATATCACGTCAATCACAAGCAATAAATATCGTCCATGGTCTGTGGACGAGGGGAGTATATATATATATATATATATATATATATATATTATAATTCACTTGCATTTCATCACAATTCAAAGCATATATGTTTCATTCAACGCTTGTATAATTTATACATTGCTAATATAACTTATACAACACATGTACATGAGGTATACAATGCGTATATAATTTACACTTCGCTTGTATAATTTATACAATGCGATTCCATTCACACAATTTAGTTTAGATTCCTCACATTGCTTTTTGCAGTGCTAAAAATCGTAGGAAGATCAGAAAAATCCGCGGCTTCTTCTAGATGGTAGAGAGCCTCCTTGCGGTCACGGTGTCTCCTGTTTCATCAAATTTCGTTAAAGAACGAAAAAGATATTATTTTTCAAAGTTTTGCAACGCTTTATAGTGTTATTTTCAGTTCAGAATGTCGAAGCAGAAAGGTTTTTAAACCTTCAAAACTAGGTTTAAATTTTAAAATCAAACCGCACCTTGTTGCTCCGATCAGGTCCTGCGACGAGGAAGAGCTACGAACCAGCTCTAGATCGGTGGTGGTGCGGTCTCCTTCGGTGGTCGGAGGAAGGCGGTGCGGTGTCGGAAAGGCGGCGACTTTGTGGGGGTGGTTCGGGCGATACAGGCGATGGTGGCGGGTGAGGTTTGGTCGGATGTGAAGAGGAGAGGGAGGGCTGTCGAACGGTGGTGGTGGCGCGGCCTATAGGTGGCGGTGGCGGCGGGAAAGTCGAGGGGAAGTTTCAAGCTTCCTGGATCGTCGATATCGCCGGGGCGGCTAGGGTTTTGTAGGTTTTTATTTATTTATTTTAAAGAAAAAAATCCTATTGGTCGAGACTTTATAGGAAATTTTAAATAGTGTTTTTGCAAACGAACTCGAAATCAAACCCAACGACTGTCGCCCCTAGCTAAATACCCCCATTGCGGACACAATGGGATATGTTTCGTTGGCCAATTCGACTGTTATAGTCAGTTATTTTTCAAATTAAAATATAAAACATTCAATATTCAATTTGAACGTACATTTCAATTTGCCAGGGCCACTAACTGAATCGAAAAATTCTAGAAAAATAAATCTAGCTTTGTTTTGACGATACGGTCCTAACAAAACCAGTTTCGTCGAATTCTGAGCTCGTTTGAAAAACGGCCATTTTTAGGTCGACCCATTTTAACAGAAATTGATCAATCACATTTTCCTTTGCCCCGCTCACATACTAGCTTCAAAAATTATGAAATTTGAAACCTAGCAATAGTTTGACATTCCGGACCCAACAAAAGAAGTTTCGTAGAATTCCGAGGTCGTATGCAAAATATCAATTTTCAGGGGCTATATATGCCATATAGCGACCTTTCTGAAAATTCATTTGGCCATAACTTTTGATTCCCGCTATGAAACTTCGATTTTTCAGATTCGTTAGAAAGGTATTCATAAACAGATTTAAATGTTTTCAGTTTCGCTAAAATCCGTTATATTTTCCACCCGGTACAGTCAGACAAAGTTTGTATTCAAAATTTCAAACTGCCTTACTATACCCAATTCTTTATTTTATTGAAATATGCTATTTCGATTATTCAAATTCTTTGGTATTAACCAATTTTAAAATTTTAAAATTGGTTCACATTTTCCGGGTTATTACATATATACATTTGAAAAGCTAATCAACCAATTGATTGATGATTTTGTTGTGTGATTATTAGTTCAACTAATAAAATTATTGAAACCAATAAAAGAATGAAAATTGAGTTGGTTAGTTAAACAACTTTTAGCTTCGTTTCTTTTCGAGGAAGAAAAGATTTTAAGTGGGGGAGATTGTAACAACCCAGAAAATCAGAACTAATTTAAATTTTATTTTAAGGGAATTTTGTTAGAAAATGCGTCATAATTTTAAAAAAAATATTCCATTATTAAATAAAATTATTGGATTTAAAAAGTTTTTTTTTATATATATTACACAAATAATTTTTCTATCCATTCACATTTAATGCAAGTTTACTTTTCTTTCTGATTCCTTTTCTAATTACCTCAAATTTAGTGCTTCTTTCTCTCCACTCTATTTCTCCATTTACGTAGCATTCATTGTTTCCTATTTAATGCATACGTTACCCAATTCTATTTAAATATAATAAAAATATACTAAAACAAGCAAATGGACAAAATGTTTCTTTATCAGAATTACACCTTTCTGTCTTCCCTTTCATTTATTTCTTAACGTTGCAATTCTTAAATAAATAAATAAAAAAGAGAAAAAAACGCATTATGACAAAACACATGAAGAGTTAATGTACCCTCTACCCATTCTAATTCCTTTCTCTTTCTTCTATTTATTCTTACGTCACTCCTCTTACCTTCCATTCATCTTTCACATATTATTTCTTCCTTTTTCTCCATTAAGTGCACATTTATTTCTTTCCTTACTTCTACATTCACGCATCTTATTTAATTTGCATATTCTCATTCATTATATTTTCATCCCCTTATTCTCCTTTCACATTTTCTTTCTTGCTATTTTTCCTCTAAAACAAACAATCCTCACACACACAGACACACACACACACGCACACACACACACACACACACACACACACATATATTATTCCCTTCTATATCAGAAAACTCTAATTCTCCTTCTTCCTTTCTGAATCTAGATCTACATCTCAAAAATTAATGGAGAAAAATTTCCTCAAAATCCATTTGCAAATGAAGAATCAAGGAAAACAAATCCTATATTCCTCTCTCTCTCTCATCATCTCCTCTCCAAATTCCATGCCATATTTTCAACAACTTAATTCATGGAAATTAAAGAGATTCTCGTGCTCTTTATTTCTATACGGACATGATAAATTTTTGTGGCCTGCTCTGCTTGCAATTGCAACTCAAAGTCGCTATCTTTACAGTGATTTTGGGTGAGGCTGGGCCCACCGAGTTGGGGATGGCGCTAGGTGTGGGGAGGAGTCGGAACGGCGCTGGAGGCGGCAGGATGGAAGATTTCAACTCGATGTGTATTGGGTTCTCCCGAAGAAGAAAACGATGAAAGGGGTGAGGATTAAAGAAGGATTAATTAAATTAATTATAAATTAATTTCAGTAATTACTCGTTTAATTTATGCAATGTTTAATTGGCCATAACTAGTTCAAATCTAATCAGAATTTGATGAAACTGAAAGCGTTGCGATCGTAAATTGAAGATCTACATGATGGAAAAGTCTAAAACAGATTTGGGGCTATCTACAAATTCAGAAGAAATAAAACCACGGTGAGATTTATCATTTTAAAATAATATATATATATATATATAGAAATATATATATTTAAACTGATTTGGATTGATCTTAGTTGTGATGTTGGATCTAAATATATGTTGTTCGTTAAAATATTGTCTTTACCATTTTAGTTTGGAGTAAAAATATTCATTTGTTAATTATATGTTATGTTAATCAAAATTTGACATTTTATATAGAAATGTTATGTTAATCAATTTGTCATTTTATATAGAAATGTTATGTTAATCAAAAAATTTCATTTTATATAGAAATGTTATGCTAGTCAAAATTTGTCATTTATATAGATATGTTAATCAATTTGTCATTTTATATAGAAATGTTATGTTAATCAAAATTTGTCATTTTATATAGAAATGTTATGTTAATCAATTTTTCATTTTATATAGAAATGTTATGTAAATCAAAATTTGTCATTTTATATAGAAATGTTATGTTAATCAAAATTTGTCATTTTATATAGAAAATGTTATGTTAATTTAATTTGTCATTTTATACGGAGAATGTTATGTAAATAAAATATGTCATTTAGTTAGAATCATATTTGGTAAATAAAATATGTCAATTAGTTAGAATCATGTTACGTTAGAATTAAAAATATCATTTATGTTAGAGAACATATTTTGTTATAAAAATGTCATTCTATTAGAGGATGTTATGTTAAAATAAAAAAAATCGTTTTATTAGAAAATATCTTGTTAAATAACCATGTCATTTTATTAGAAAATGTTATCTTAAATAATCATGACATTATATTAGAAATGTCATTTTATTAGAAAATGTCACATTAGAATAAAAATGTCATTTTATTAGAAAATGTTACATTAGATTAAAAATCACATTTTTTGTTATAAATGTTACATTAGATTAAAAATAATATTTTTTGTTAGAAACGGTACATTAGATTAAAATAACATTTTTGTTAGAAATGTTACATTAGATTATAAATAACATTTTTGTTATAAATTGTCATGTTAGATAAAAATAACATTTTTGTTATAAAATTATCATGTTAGATAAAAATATCATTTTAGATAAAAATGTCATGTTAGATAAAATATCATTTTAGATAAAAAAGTCATATAGGATAAAATTGTCATTTTAAATAAAATGTCATGTTAGGATAAAAATGTCATTTTAGATAAAATGTCATGTTAGGATAAAATTGTCATTTTAAATAAAAATGTCATGTTAGAATAAAAGGTCATTGTAGTTAAATATGTCATTTATGTTAGAGGTAAATATGTCATTTATGTTAGGGATAAAAATGTTAAAACTTCAAAATTCATATTTTTAACGTAAAGATAAAATATATAAAATATTCATTGAATGGATAATAATGTTGAAACATTAAAATTTACATTTTTAATGTAAAGCATGATTTATGTAAAATGATCATTGGTAAAAATATAAAAATGTTTAACAATAAAAAGTTTTCATTTTTATTGTATATGAGAAAATATGAAAAATGAACATTTGTTTTAAAAGACTCAAGTCAATTAAAATTTTGTTTACGTTAAAAATTATATTCTTAATGTAAGTATGAATCATATAAAAGATTCAAGTTAATAAATTTGGTTTACATTAAAATTTAAATTTTAAAGTATGTATGAGTCATATTAAAAGATTCGTTGTTTGAAAATTTGTTTTCACATTAAAATGAATCATTAGAAGAAGGTCAATTGCTTGAAAAATGTTTTCACATTAAAATTTACATTTTTAATGTAAATGAATCATATGAAAATAAACGATTCATTGTGTAATAAAAAAATGTTTTGACATTGAAATTTACATTTTTAATGTAAATAAATCATTAAAAAAAGTTTCATTTTTTAATAAATTCTGTTAACATTAAAATTACATCTTTAATGTAATAAAGTATTGATTAAAAATATTAAACTTTGGTAAAAATGTGTTAATATAGGAAAGTACATTTTTAATGTACAAATGGTTTTATAAAGGGAATAAAATTTGATTATAATACGTTTACATTAAAAAGCTCATTTTTAATGTATAAAAGGATTCGATAAAAAGATCAATATTTGATAAAAATGTTTTTACATTAAAAATTACATTTCCAATGTAAGTAGCAATTATTAAAATATGCATTGATTAATATTAACATTTACAAGTTATAGAAGTAGAAATGTTCATTTGTCCGATATCAACATTAAGATGTTAGAGAATTAGAAAGATGTACTTTTGTTTAGCATTATCATTATTATGTTAGCCATATTAGAAAATAATTCAAACTGGATTGTAATTGGTTAAATTTAATAGCCAATGATTTATGTATGTGAACTGTTGTTGTTTTAAAACCCCATACGGTTATTGGGATGATATTCGTCATACACTAGTCTCAATGTTTAGTTATATGTCAATCGATGAATTGACAATCTGTGATGAGCATTATTTATTTATTTATTTATTTTAATGCTCATACAATTGTAAATTTCACACTGGATGTGAATGTATTGTTTATTGATTATTTATCATTATTGTTATATATATGCAATGTATGAAATCCGTATAACTGGAATTATACGGTAATTGATTGAGTCGCATTCTTATTCAGAATATGTTTTAAATAAAGAATATTTTAAAATAAAGAACATTTTAATATAAAGAATATTTTAAAAATAAAGAACATCTTTTTATAAAGAATATTTTGAAGTAAAGAATCTTGTGAATAAAAATTATTTTAAAATATTGAATATTTTAGAATAATATTTCAAGAAGAATAAAATTATTGACATGTGAAGCCGAATTAAATAGAAATGCCATTATTAACCCGAACGGGTTTATCGATCGATTTATTTCATTTTAAAATGAATATAAAAAGAAGTGATTTCAAAATCTAATATTTTGAAATTATTAATATTATAATGTGATAAAGATATAGAATAATCAATTTTTACTTAAAATTGAAAATGAAGTTAAAATCATTTTAAGATGAATTTATAAATATTTTATAAAATAGGTTTTAAAAATTAAACCGACGATATATATATGTATATAATATTATATTTTTATAATGGCCTGAATAGAATGCGCCGCACAACGATCACTCGCGAATTTCGACCATTAACTTCAAAATGATGTAACAGGATATCCGACCTTCGGATTCTCCTAAAACCCGAACCGCTCTGTTCATATCAAAAAGAGCTTTCAAATGAATATAAGAGATTTGAAATCCAACGGTTGGATTTGGAATTATGTCCTAATCAATTTCAGAAAAGGTCGCTATGGATGTAGTTCGGTGGCCGTTATTGGAAACCGACTGCACGGGACTTGATAAAATTATTAAAAAGTATTAATAATTGTGTAAAATCATAATAAATGTTTTGGAAAGAATCTGGATGAAGAATTCCATAGTTGAATAGATAATTATATATTTTTATCGAAATGAACTTGTTATTAACTAGAATAAAATATTTGAAATTAAGATTTAATGAAATTTACCAATTGGTAAATATTTAATTGGAATTAAATAAAATAAATTAGATTTTTGGGTTTGTCGTGAATGGTGTCTTCAATAACACTGTTCTTAAACCCCGTTGAGGAAAGAATAAATCTTTTAATTAAGATTATTAGAGTTTCCAATTATATTTAGAAATTAGAATAAAATGAAACGTGAATTGGGTTTATCGTGAACTATGTTTTAAACAACACTTGTTCTTTAACCCAATTAATAGTGAAAATATAATTTGGAATTTATAAATATTTTATTAAGATATAATGGAAATTCTCCAAAGTAAAGTTTTTCAATTTAATACATTAAATTGGAATTGAATGGGATTCGATTTAATAATAATCGAAATGAGATTCTGTAAAGAAGACCATTACTATATATGGAATTTAACAGGCTTTGCCGTTATTCCATTTATATTATTGGTCTGATGCAGAAATTTGTATTGATTTGTTTTTTGTGAAAATCCTGTATTTAATGGAAGATGATTTTGGGTTTATCGTGAACTGTGTTTTAAATGACATTGGTTCTTTAACCCAGCTAAAGATAAGATTAATTTCTTAAAGTTGAATAATCATAAAGTAATGCTCTTTGATATTAAAACCAAATTAGAGTTTTAATGAATCTCTAAAAAGAGGATTTAAGAATAAATTTAAAAGAAATTATCTTTGATAAAATTAATGGGAAACTTTCCCTAATAATGTGAATATTTTTTACAAGAATATTTTAAATTGGAATGAGGCGTATAATGTGTTTTATGGCACTTGTTTATTAATTATAAAATACGCAAGTTATTCGAAAAGACCGGGTTTAACCCATTCTGAATAATTACTACAGCGATTAAAAGTCGAAGATGAAGATGGTGGTTGAAGACCGGAGATCTTCACATTGTTTGGATGATTACTGATGTCTTGATTAGGAGGCATCCCAAGACAAGGTAATAAGTGGTGATCGTCCAGACGTACTTGGAGATCGATGGATATGCAAGAACCTCTCTCCTGTATTGGACATATGGGACAAGGAATAAGGTGTCTTCGGTTTCGTTCAGACCCAAAATGGACTTGTGAATGGATGGTATGTCTGACGGTGTATTCCATTGTGCTATATTCATTGATCACTACTAAATATATAGCGTTTGATGGCGGAGAATTTATTCTCTTTCTTAACACCCTTCTTTGAGATGTACGAGCTTAGAGGTTATATATTGGCAGAAATCATTAGTATGGTATGGATTGACAATGTGGCATGCTAAGATGCAAATGATCAAGGCTTTTGTTGAAAAGCAAGCCTTGTGGTTGATGATCAAAGCACAGCTTATTTAGGCATAGCTTTGTGTACAGCGTTTGTTAACCCCGTTGCAAAAACGCGGTTCAAAACTGAGAAGTGCGTACTGACATTAACATGCGAATATGAAAATAGTATGTTGATTGGTCATCATCTCCAACTACTGCTCGGTCAGCCCCTTATTACGCCGACCGATCTGCTTCTGATTGCACCGGTCGGTCAGCTACTCAATGTCCCAGTCAGTTAGCATTCGCAAGTGCTAGTCGATTCAAGAAGTTTGTAAAACAACATATGTGACATGCGATTGAACCAACATTATCAGATGACATATGAAACACGTATGGCCACTTGAATGAATGGAACCTTCAGTATATATAGAATAGTCCTCATATGAGTACTTGGGGATAGTAACGTGTTTATGCATGAACACGTGGCAGCATATAACAAAATGCTACGTGGCATTAACATGGGACACATGGTAATGCAATTACAATTTGCCACCAATTACACAGCATAAGCATTGTGTAAGTTCAGCGCGTCAGCAACTATAAACCCTCTTACTGGATCAACGTATGTATGCAAAGAACGAACTGGTTTCAAGTAGTTAAATGGCACAATGAAGTGTAAATATACATGGGTGAAATGACATCTGATAGATGACCGATCGGTCACTGGCATTTACTATCCGTCGGTCTGGGAAAGTATGTATAGATGATCATCACTTTGGAATGCAGTCACAACCGAACGGTTCCTAACATAAAATGACACATCGGCATTTAAGTGTGCCCATATCCTTCTTTATAATGAAAGGATGAATATGCTACGTAACAAAGCAAATGCATGAGAATTCACTACAGGAAAAAGGTGGCTAAGTTATAAATAAAGTACTCATATTCAAGAATGTATGGCAAAAGATGGCACCACGTGCCAGGCAAACAGTGAATGGCAACATAGATAAACATGAGCATGGCATTAGGGTAATTTATGATCCCATAATTTGGGAATATGTGGTTACATGAAGGACACTTGGCTCATAAAAAGAGTATGCACACACTAGAAGATAGGAATGGCATGGCTGTAATTAGATGAAGTGATATCTAAAGACATATGCGACCTGCCCAAAGGAAAACATATATACAGATCGGTATTGAACTAAACAAGGGGGGTGGTACTGCAGAACAAGGACCGACCGGTGTCCAAAAAGTATGACCGACCGGTACCCAAAAAGTAAGGCCGACCGGTACTCCTTTACAGCTGTTGTCAGCTGTACCCAGTGGCATTTCTGTAAATAAATGGTCGGCCGACTAGTTCCCTGCACTACGTATTTTTGGCCTCTCTCCTCATTTGCTCCACATCTTAAATAGAGGTCCAACCCCACTTTAATGGGGGAAGTTTTTCTTGACCCCGAAAGGCAGAAAAATCATTCTCTAACACTCCAAGCTCCGTTTCAAGCTTCATTAATGGCCTCCATGAATCAAACAACATTTCTATAACTTCATTTGAATCAAATCCGTTTCAATCAACATTGAAGCTCTCTCCAATTGAATCAAAGCTCCTTGAATCTCTTTCATGCGCTATGGAACTTCTTTCTAACACGATTTGATTGATATTCAACCGCTTCTAATCCTCTCTAAAGCCTAGAACTAACACTTACATGTTATGGAATTCACGAAAATCATCTGATTGCTAAAGTGATCGAAGATTCATACATCCACCATCACAAAGCAAAAGATCACTCCGATTGCATTGCCAAATCAAGTGCGATTTAGACTGTAAAGAGAGTGGAAAGAGAGAAAAGAGAAAATTGAATGTAAGGAGAGTTTATGCATATATTAAAGGGAATTTCATAATGGAAAATGATTGGAAAGTGGACGTAGATTCATTTTGAATTGAACCACTATAAAAACTCCCTCGTCTTCCTTTTGTGTTTTTAAATTTGTGGTTGCGGCTCTTTTATTTCTAACCATAATTGGTAAAGTGCACATTTGCACCATTGGTGTTGATTCCAATTTTGGGATCAATAGCGTTACTACGCGAGCCTCACACCTCTATAAGAGTCATAAATGGGATAAAGGAACGCAGGGAGTGCACACGTTTCTTTCTAGCTAGAAGTGGTATCAGGGTTTTGCAAGCCCTGACGCTTTACTTATGTGGATGATGGATTACGAGGCCTTGGTTTCATTGGTCGATAGTGACCAATTTATAGGTTCAATAGGATCGGGAAGCATGTGTTCAGGAATTGCCAATCCCCTAAAGTATTTGTGGACCGGCCCCGCAGGATCCAAGGGTTCGCCAGCGTCCGAATCCTGAGACATTTGCTAGAGTGTCTCAAATCAGTAAGGATATCGTCCCTACTCTTGACTCATGATGGAAATCCAACTTCCAATACGACATCATGCTGTTTTGATTGTATAACTAGTATGGCAACATAGTAGGATGGGGTACTATGCCGTCTATGATTGATACATTATGATTGAAATGTTTTTAGAAACATATATACACTAATAATAATATAAAATCCGTTTTATCGTATCAAGCATTTTTGACCATTATAAGGTAAAACTCTATCCTCCGGTTTGCACTGGATTGTATGATGGGACTTGAGTCTTATAATGGGTTCGTTTTTCTAACAAGCACTGCGTTGTTTAACGATTTACTTTATTTATGCACTAGCAATCCAATGGTGTAAACTCGTTCCGCATTAGCGGCGTTGTCCTATGATTAGCCTTATTATTAAATAGGTTAAGTAAGATTTCTCATACCAGTCCCATGACAGACGTGCAGTTTGTTTCACATTGCAAACTTGGGTGCCCTCTTTTCCATATGGGTAGTCTAGTAGATTATTTTGTAGATATACTGAGCAGGATTCTGGATTGAAGCTTAAAGCTGTGTCCGAAGCATTGATAGTCTTCCGCTGTGATTAGTTTATTTGGTTCCGCTACACAGTATTAAATTACTGTAATTTAATCTTCCGATGCAATATAATTCGATGTACTTTGATATTCTATACTCTGATGTAACATTATTATAATGTTTATAAAAGTCTTTTGTTATTTGTTCTTATGTGTTGTATGCCCATAGTTAGCGTATTCGGGTTTTTGAACGGTCTTAGTCGATTTTGCGATCGATTAGGTCCGGGCTAAATTCGGATCGTTACATTTACAATCAAAGGTCCTCAAGTTACAATATGCCCCGATTTCTCCTTTTTACTGTCATTTCAAGTTACTCCAATTATGCAATTATAAACGATAAATGTCCTAGGCTCTCGACGGCCTAGGCTCGGCGTAAATAAAAAGAAAAAGAAGGAGAATAACAGAATCAAATTCAAACAATGTAAAACAGTCATATAAAGGACTGTAAATGAATACAAGACAAAAAATGTGATTTGGATGATAGATCAATACATGAAAAGAAATTAAATGTAAAATTGAATTTACAGTAAAAGAAATTGTGTTGACTATAAAATAGCAAAAGAACATATATAAGAAATAAGTTATAAGTACTGTTTATTATAGATTCAAAAGTATTTGCTACCATAATAATTTTTAGATGTCCGATCTAAAAATAAGTTGATCTCAAAGAGATGTACGCTGTATTCAGAAATAGTCTTTGAGAAATGGTTATTGTTGATGGAAGATCTTAAATTATCTTTTTAATCAATATTTTCTAGCAGCATGTCCCCATTTTTCTTAATTAATTTTACAACATGTTTTGGAGGAAGAGAGGAATGAATAGAAATTGTGTGTAGGAAAAATGAGAGATAAACAACTTATTTATAGATTGACTAAGACAATCTCAAGTCGTTAGATATTAGGTTTTTAAATCCATCCATACACCTCAACGAATGAATACTATAAACAAAACAGTCCAAATAAAGAGCTCAGAATCCAACCTGCAAGTACGTGGGTCAACCCCCAACCTACTGCGACGACCAATGGGTCAACCACCCCTAAACATTGGTCGACCCAGGGGTCGAACCAGTTGTGGACGGGTCGCCTAGTTATCGTTGCCTATTACGTTTAATTTTCTATTTGGATTTTAAATATTGTTTAGACTTCATAAGCTTATAACTTCTTTATATGTTATTCGATTTACACAAATTGGGAAATTATCTGAACCATAATTCCAAGACCAACACAACTGTAAAGTCGGTTTTACTTAATCCTGAATATTTAATTAATGAATATTCATTTTATTGTCTTTACTATACAATTATGGGGTATGTGTTACATTCTCCCCTACTTAAAGGATTTCTTCTTCGAAATTTCCAAGTTAAGAAGAATGTTATTAATTTAAAAACCACATACAACCATCAACTCTTCCATCAACCACTGGCATCCATTGTCCTTAAAATTCATAATGCTTATATGAACATATGCAAGGGTGTTATATATATGTGTTCCTACACTAATGCAAAAATCAGGCAGTCGATTAATTAAGTTGACCTCCTTAATGCAATATATCTATGTTCCCTGTATCAAATATGTATGCAAAAGAACCCTAATATAACATATAAGTTATATATGTATACATAACAATTCATCGAGAAGAAACATCCATGCAATGATTCAACCATTTTCATCCATTTAAAATTTAAATGCACACACATTCATATGCAGTATATAAGTGTTTGAGCCGATCTAATGCCTAATGTGTGTATATGCGTCCACTGGAAAACACTAGCAACCAATTGCATCCACCTACGACCATTAATTATAACATGTCTCAAACATATGTTTCCATTCATTGGTTTCTACCCAAGGATCGTAGATTCGAGTGACAGGATAAAGATACCTGAATGATAATGTGAATTCAAAAAGGTTTCGAAAAGAAATTAAGAACGTACTCTCAAAAAGAAAAGGGTAAGAAGCACGAATCTTGTCTTCGAGCTCCCACGGTACATCGTCGCGGTCTTCTCCCCATTGTACCTTTACTAGTCTGATCCCCTTATTGAGTAGTTTCTTAACCTATGATCCTAGAATGTAGATAGGAACTTTCCCTAACTGACGCCTCTTTCTCCACCTCAACATCCTTAAGCATGCTTGACTCCACTACCTCTGCTGCATAATGTAAACATTTCCTTAAATGGGAAACATGGAACACGTCGTGAACCCCGCCAGCCTCTTTGATAGTTTATCCATATAGTCCATCTGACCTATCCAATCAACTATGTGGAATTTCCCTATGAACCTCGGTGCCATCTTCCCTACCGAGCCAAAGCGAACAACATTTCTAAGAGGTGATAATTTGATGAAGACCATATCTCCTACCTTAAATTCCAAATTAGTCCTTATCTTATCGACATATGACTTCTGCCTATCCATAGTTGCTTTTATCCATCGACGAATAAGATCAATCTTCTCAGAAGTCTCTTGAATCATCTCAGTTCCAAGTAGAATCCTGTCCGTAGACTCCCACATACATGTTAGCGATCTACAAGGCCATAAAGCGCCTCGAAGGGCACCATGCATATACTTGACTGGTAATTGTCATTGTAGGCAAACTCAACCAATAGGAGGTGCTCCTTCCAAGCCCCCTCTCCCCTCCACCTGAAATATAGAATACACAGTCTTAGAAGATCCTCAAGAACCTTACATACCCTCTTAGTCTATCCATCGGTCTGAGGGTGGTATGCTGTGCTCAATCGTAACTGTGTACCTAGATCCTCTTGCAGGCTCTTCCAAAACTCACTCATGAAGATAGGTCACGGTCACTTACTATACTAGAAGGTATCCCATGAATTTGAAATATCTCTCTAAGGTATACCGATGCTTGCCAAGTTGTTGTCCTCTTGCTCTTGAAAGGAACAAAGTGAGTGTTCTTAGTAAGTTTATCTACTATCACCCAAATATTAGTGTTACCCTTCCTCGATCTGGGTTGTCCTTCAATAAAGTCCTTAGAGGCTCTCTACCACTTCCACTGTGGGACATCCAAGGGATGAAGTAATTCACCAGGTTTCCTTTATTAAGCCTTCATTCGCTGGAAAGTCAAACATTGGGCCAAAAACTCTACCATGCCCTTCTTCTTACTAGTCCAGTGGAAAACTCTCTTCATATCTCGGTACATCTTGTCACCGCCCGGATGTACAGTTATCCGGAGTGATGATCCTCCTCAAGGACTTTCCCCAATTAATCCTTAACTCTGGGGACACAAAGTTTTACATCTCGTCGTAGCCACCTTTTCTCGTCCACTGAATATCTACTTAGGTGACTAGAGGTCTCTCCTCTAGTAAGTTTGTCCAAGATGTCTTCTATCTACTGGTCCTCTCCCTGTGTAGATCCAATGCTCTCCATAAAAGTAGGTTGTATCTCCAATGATGCCAATAAGCCAGGCGTAAAATCTGTAGATGTCTAAAATCAAAAGTCGAGATGAACTCCAAGCTCCACCTCTCTATGAATAGAGGACTCAAGGTCATCCTCTGCCAACTCAATGCGGCCGCCACTACATTAATCTTGCATGTGGTATAAGCTCTCTCAAATCATAGGAAGCTAGGAACTCCATCCATCGTTGCTGCCTTTAATTGAGATCCTTCAGTGAGAACAAATATTTGAGTGACTTGTGATCTGTGTATAGCTCAAATCTCTCTCCAATTAGACAATGTCACCAAGACTTAAGTGCGATCACTGTAGTAGTCAACTCTAGGTCATTGGTAGGGTAGTTCTTCTTGTGAACTCTCAATTATCTACTACCATATCATACTACCCTACCTTCTTGCATCAACACGACACAAAGCCCTGTGCCACATTCATCTATATAAACTATAAGCAGCTTGCTACCATCGGGAAGAGTCAGGACATGGGCTGATGGTAAAGCCTTCTTCAATCTCTAAAAAGCATCCCCACAATCAATGCTCCAAGCGAAAACCAAGTGCTTCTTCCTCCGTCGGTTGAGCGGGGCTGATATCCTTGCAAAGTCCTTAATGAACTTACTATAATAACCTTCCAACCCTAGAAAACTCCTCAACTCCATATCATTCTTGGGAGCCTTCCAATCCCGAACAACGAAAACCTTAGCGGGGTCCTCCGCTATTCCATCCTTAGAGACAACATGCCCAAGGAACCTTACTTCCTTTCTCTAAACGTGGCACTTAGAAAATTTTGCCGTGAGCTGATGAGATCTGAGAGGGCGTAGAACCTCTCCTAAGTGTAAGCATGTTCCTTTTCACTTCTTGAGAAGATCAAAATATCATCCATGAAGACTACCATAAACATACTCAGAAACTTCCTAAACACCAACTCATTAAGTCCACAAAATATGTGGGTGCATTGTTCAACCCAAAAGGCATATTGACTAAAAGAAACCGTCTGGAGTTCAGAAAGCAGTCTTATCAATATTATGCTCTGCTAGTCTTAGCTGAAGAAATCTCGTGGCCAAATCCAATTGCGAGAAAAATGATGTGTTTACTAACTGATCAAACAAGTCATCAATCCTCGGAAGTGGGTGCCTATTCTTCTTGGTGAGCCTATTCAAATCCCTATAGTCCACACATAGACGAAGTGATCTATCTTCCTTTTTCACAAAGGCAATTGGAGCTCCCCACTTTGATATGCTCCATCTAATGAATCCCTTCTCGAATATATCCCCTGCTTGCTTGTTGATCTCCCTCCTTTCCTTAGGAGCCATGTGGCGCACTGGTAAAGCGGCTGGCTTTGCATTCTCGACCAAGTATATCCAGAATTCTATCTCACACCTTGGAGGTAATCCCCTAACCTCATCAAACACGTCCAGATAATTTCTGACTATATGTACTAATCAATGATCGTCTAGGGAAGAATCAAGTGAATCTGGGAAACTGTCATAACAGACCCCCGTATGTCACACAAAATCTCGAGAGTTCTCTCGTGGCACATCAGAAGCCTAACAACTCTCCTCTCACAGTTAAGAATAGAACCATAACCGGCTAGCTAATCCATTCCTAGTATTAAAGCATAACTCATAAAGCCATGACCATATGTGTCGCATTCAAACTCGATGCCCAGAATAGAAATTCTCAAATGCCGATATATTATAGAAAGATGAACTATACCTTCTATGGGGTTTGAGACTACAACAAGATCTGAAACAATAGTAGTATCTAGGTGTAGACTATCCACCAAAGAATTGGATATAAATGAATAAGAAGCACTAAAATCAAAGAAAGTCCCATTAAGATAGTCAAAAACGGAAATCAAACCCTCGACATTGACATTCCTACCTCAATCTGGTCCACTAGCCTCAAGAGCATGCACTTGTCCTCCAAATAATTCGTTTCCTTCTCCTTGCTTGTTAGGGGATTGCTTAGTGAATTGTCCAAGTTGACCACAAGTGAAACAAGCCTTCTTTGTCTTCCTATAATCTTTCACAAAATTTCCTAAAGCTCCACAACCATGGAACTTAATATTTGTCCTCATTTGAGACTTCTCAGGCTTTCCTCCCTTCTTTTATGTTTTTTCTTGGGCCACAATTTCTTTTTATTAGCCTTGGGCTATGCTTCCTCAGCCTTGAGTTCCTTCTTCTCCTCTTTACTGTCCTTGTGCATTAAAACCATGTCAACAAGCCTCTCGAAAGTCACTCCCATCGGGATATGTGAAATTGCTAGTCCTTGGAGAGGTTGATTCAACCCTCTCGCGAATCTGCGAGCCTTTTATGGGAAGTAGTCACCAAGCCCAAACCGAATTTTGCTAGCTGATTAATCTTTTTGACATATTCCTTTACTGACATACTTACTTGTTTTAAACTAAAAATTTCTCCTCTTCATTCCTTCCTCTTCTTGAGACAAGAACTTCATCTCAAATCCAAGTCCTAAGTCATCCCAAGTAGCTACTGGTTGTCCCGCCTGTGTTACATCCCACTAGTAGCTTCCTCCTTCAGTTTACAAGCGACCAACAGTATCTTTCTTCTATCTTCAAGCTCAAAAAGATTAAACACACTATGTGTTTCTCTAAGCCAAATGCGCAGCCATGAAACTACATGCCTCGCATCATGCATAAGTCCTTACAAAGCTTAGAAAAGTTGACTATAGGAGGAGTTGGAGCTACTATGGGTGCAGTTGGGGGTGGGGCTTCTCGTTGTGCTTCGACATGTCATAGCTTCCAGATACCTACAGAACCATGTCAGCAATGGAACGCCCTTAGGTAGATTAGGAGCCTAGACATGCTAAAAATAGAAGAACCAAGGATTAAAAAAGAGAATCAAAGGAATATTGTATATGACTAGAGGGATATATTTTTTAAAAATAATTTTAACTGAAAATACATTGCTTTTGAAAACATTTTTCAAAAACAATTCTCTGATCTTGTAACTTTTAGCTACATTGCTAAGTGTGACATCCTACATCCCTAATGTCACCAATATAAGGATGCATTAGGATCGGTGAAGTGCCAAAAATATACAATAACCAAATTTTCACAAGATAGAATAATAATTGCAATAGAAAATTTTAACTTTTATTATTAAATAGAAATTATTACTTCACATCCCAATCACAACCTCATTTTACCATATTTCTTAAATACCAAATATAATAGATAAAGCCAACTGTCTTATAAACAAATCATCAGAGTGAAAAACTATAAAAGCATATCCCTCTTCCATAGCCATAACAAAGTAGAGAAAATGTCAAAGAAATACATAGAACAAGAAATCCAAGAATCCAAGCTAAATATCATGCTCATTGCTGATCACTTCCCTAAGAACCTGAGGGGAGGAAAAGAAGAGATTGAAGGAAAAACAAAATAGGCCATACAAAAAGTCTGGCGAGTTCCAGTGATTTCCAGCATAAGCATGAGGTAAGAGGTATCAAAACAGATAAATATTTCTGGATGATAAACTACTGTAAAATGTATAAGTACGAAGTTAACAAGATGACAGGGTAAAGTAAGAATAATTAGGATTCTCATTTATATACCAAGCACCAATACTAGTACATCAAGACTCGGTTTCAGCCTAATTACTATCCATGCGATCGGCTCCCTATTACGTAAATATCCCGTGTCAGCCTCGACAGTACTGAGTATATTTCCTTAACCCGACAACTTATAGAACACAAATCTATTTACTGGCGTTACAACGTCTTGTATTCCCCATTCAGATCCATGCATGCTCATGGCTTCACTATAATACGCTTGTACCTACCTTACTCTTTTGAACCTCTTACTATCTAGATCAGTAAAGTAGGCCCTAGCCCCTACCTAGTGCGAGGCCCCTATCCCAATACCAATAGGGATACTAACCAATATGGGTTCCGCACAAATCGACACAAGCCAAACCCCCTAATCTTGTGCCCCCAAGTAAATAGGATTTAGGAGTCCACAATACCCGATACAACAACAGGATGAGGGGCCTCTTAGGTTATTAATTATCCAGTTTAACTTAGCTGGTTTATGTTCATTAATAAGCCTAGTTGTAAATGACAATTCTCTGTGAATGTTATTTTGTGTACAACCGCTTCCCTAAAACAAGCACCTGTCAAGATGTGAATATAGATTATAGTAACTCTGTGACGGCCCGCCCCGCACCAACCGACATTTACTCCAAAGGTGCTCTGTACATATGCCAGTTAGCATGTAATGGGTCGTCAGAAGGAAAAGGAAGAAGGAAATGAACTAACAAAGAACCTGTAGAATGTCTCACAGCGCATAGGATAAAATATAATAATAACATACTTGACATAAAACAGGTGAGACAGTGCATAAGCTGAAACAACTAACATAGCAGCGGAAAATGTAAGTACAGCTTATAATCCAAAGTTAAACATTATTACAACATTTCAAACTGTCTCAAAGCAAAAGCAAGATAAAGGAGGTACACTACTAATGCCCAAGTAGCGACCACCAACGACACAGGGAGAATATATATATATATATATATATATATATATATATATATATATATATATATATCATACGTGGAAGCCTCCTGCCCGCCTCCGAATCAGCTACTCGCGCATCACCAGCTAACCTGTCTCTAGTCTGCTCGTGTGAGCACCCAGAGTAATAAGAGGAGACATAAAACTCTGGGTCAGACATAAAGCCTGGTATGAGCGATAAGCATCTAAAGTGAACAATAACAGGTAGACTAAAACATACCTGAACCTGGACCTGCAACCAAAGAGATAGCACTACATACTGTACAGCACTCTAAGGTTCCATATCAAGTGGTGTAAAGATACGGAGGTGGGGGTGTGCATGTCATAGTGATGGCAAACAATCAAACATAGCATCCATCCTCACATCTCTCACTCAGTGCGTAAAGCATACGATATTCACCACTTCGATCACCCAACATACCTTGCTACGATCACTTTGCCCCATGAAGTCATAATTGGCTACACTGCACTGATAACGTAGCCACTAATCCTCTGCTATGTCCACTTGCCCCATGGAGTTGTTCACCCCATCTGCGCTGGCTCATAGCCTTACCAATCCTTTACTTTGTCCACTATCCCCATGGAGTTATTCACCCCATCTGCACTGGCTCATAATCTTACCAATCCTTTACTATGTCCACTTGCCCCATGGAGTTATTCACCCCATCTGCGCTGGCTCATATTCTTACCAATCCTTTACTATGTCCACTTGCCCCATGGAGTTATTCACCCCATCTGCACTGCCCATAGTCTTGCTACCATCACCTTTCCCCTCGAGTCATAAGGACTCTACTACACTGATAAATAGCCCATCATCCATTTTTAGTGGTGAATCGAAGTTATGAACGTCGACAACTCCTTAGCACATGTGCCGCAGCAAAGTCCAACCATGAAGTGAACTCATCGGTTCCCAATTGGATCCTGAGCTCTAACTTCCCATATTGGACTACCTTTGCATCTCGGGTTATTGGTCAATACTGGGTCGGGTCAGATTCCCTTCAAGCCATCGGTTCGGGTCGGGGTCACTACGTTGCGTCGTTCATGGTCCTCCACTGGTACGGTTCGGTTCGGGTCCACTCCATCACGTCGGTTCGGGTCGGGTGTCCCACTTCGGGTCGGGTCGGGTGTCCCACTTCGGGTCGGGTCGGGTGCCATCTCCCATCCTGTTCGTGCTTCCGCTCCGATCCGCTTCCTCGCCCTTCATTGGTTCCGATCTGATCCTCCTCCTTTAGCCGCTCCGATCCCCCTCCTTTATCCGATCCGATCCCAATATTACTGGCAAGGCCTTCCTTTTTGCCAGATTTCTCAAGTGTCAAGTTCCGAACCGATCGAATCTCTTGCCCAGTTCACTTATCCGATCTGAGCCACCATATCCGATCCGATCCGAAACCTGCACTGTTTCCTTAAGCTTTTCCAGCAAGTGTTTACGCCATTCTATGATGTTTTCGACCATTCTAGCTATTGAAATCAATCACAAAGCATACCATACAGTCATAATCAACCACAAACATCAAAACATCAATATGATAGGTTAAAATGGATCAAATATACCCAAAACCCCATATTTCCCCTTAAGCATGTTTAGGTGAAACTAATGATAGGATTAGCAAAACTTAACCAAATTAACCCAAATTCATATCAGAGGTCTAAAACATCATTTAGGAATTTATGAACATTTTTCCAGAATTTTATCATGTTTAAATTCGCTAATTAACACTAATTACCCTTAATTAGCCATAATTAGTGCAAAACAATGCAAATCACTCACCTTAGCCACAAACAATACTAAGATCTGAAATAAAGCTCAGATTTGATGCGAATCCCGATGCTAAACAGCAGTTCCAATGTTGATTTGGTGTAGATCTCCCTTGATTTGATGTTGCTAAGCTTAATCCTTGATCAAAAGATGATTTGGAGGTGATTTAGAGGTTGGAGGCCATTCTTAGGGTTTCTTGGAGATAAGTGGAGGCTAGAAAACTGAAATGGAATGATTCTCTAACTCATTTCAGCCTTCCCATAACCCTAATCCCGAAATGGGTTATGGGCCTATCCACTAATCACCTTATTTGGCCCGGTTAAGCGGTTTTTCACCTTCGAAACATTATTTCAGCCATATATCCCAAACGGTAAGTCCGTTTGACTATTATGACCACTCTACGGAAAGGTAAAGCATCAAACGAATCTAATGGAAGTCGTTTCAAGTCAAAATTCCTTTTTAGTCAAAAGTTATGGCCAAAACAGTACCAACTAGGGGTAAAATGGTCGTTTAAAAATCGACAAAAATCATGAACATGGGAAATGACTCTAATAGATGTTTCCCAAAGTTACATGACCATACGACTTCATATGGGAATGAAATAAATATTCTACGATCCTCCGATGCATAGAATGCGGGTCGTTACACTCTCCCCCACTTAAGAAATTTCGCCCCCGAAATTCCCTAATCAAAACACACAAAGGGTCCTGCATGCCTATCAACCATAAGACAACAATCAACATGCAAAACAAGTAAAACAAGTCTATCATAGCATGCGAAATAACTAAATTGCAACGTAAATCTTACCAGGCAAAGAGTTCTGGATACGCCTTCCTAATGCTCTCCTCTGTCTCCCAAGTACAGTCACTCTCGTCCTCGCCCCACTGAACCTTGACTAACTTCACCGCCTTCCTTCGAAGTTGCTTCGTATCGTGCCCCACAATACGAATCGGCTTGCGGTTCCCAACCGCCTCGGGTTCTACTTCGAAGTCCTCTAACTGATCAGGTGAAATAGTCACATCTGAGTCGTGAACGAACTTCCTTAGTTGGGAAACATGAAATACATTGTGAACTCTCGCTATCTTCTCTGGTAAGCCAACTCTATATGCCAAATTCCCGACTGATTCAAGAACAGGGAATGGGCCAACAAATCTTGGTGCTAACTTGCCTCTCCTGCCAAATCGTATCACGCTCTTCAACGGAGAAATCTTGACAAACACCAAGTCACCAACGGAGAATTTTAAGTCTCTTCTCCTCTTATCAGCATAACTCTTCTGCCTATCTTGGGCAGCCTTCATTCGTTGTTGAATGGTCTTAATCTTACCTGAAGTTTCTCTCACCACATCTGGTCCAAGCATAAACTTCTCGCCAGTCTCTATCCAACATGATGGTGTGTTGCACGGTCTCCCGTACAAAGCCTCATATGGAGCCATACCGATACTGGATTGGTAGCTATTATTATATGCAAACTCTACTAGATGCAAATGGTCATCCCATGATCCACTAAAATCCAATATACATGCTCTCAAGAGATCTTCCAATATACAATTCACCCTCTCCGTCTGACCGTCGGCCTGAGGATGATATGCGGTACTGAGATGTAATCCTGACCCTAGAGCCTCTTGTAAGCTCTTCTAAAACCCACTAGTGAACAACGGGTCTCGGTCACTCACAATGCTTTTAGGTACTCCATGAAATCTCACTACCCACTTCATATACAATTCTGTCAACTTGGCTGCTGTTCTGGTCGATTAGACTGGTATAAATCTTGCACTCTTAGTCAATCGATCCACAATTACCCAAATGCTATCATATCCCGATCTAGTCCTTGGTAAACCATCGACGAAATCCATCGAGACTTGCTCCCATTTCCATTGGGGAATTTCTAATGGTTGCAATAAACCACTAGGCTTCTTTTGCTCGGCTTTAACTAGCTGGCAATTCATGCATTTGGATATAAACTTCCCAACGTCTCTTTTCATCCCTTCCCAGTAGTAAGTCTGTCTCATGTCTCGATACATCTTATTACCACCGGGGTGTATAGTCAATTTTGAGTGATGACATTCTCTAAGTACTTCATCTCTCAAACCATTCACGTTGGGTACAACTAGTCTTCCATTCTTTCTAAGCCATCCATCTCGATCAAGCCCATACACATTCATCTCCTCACCGTCGATGTTCATCTCTAACTTGGAGATGATTTCTAATAGATTAGGATCGTCCCTCTGGCTGGAACCAATCCGCTCTATCAAAGTGGGTCTGATCGCCAAACTAGCTAGCATGACTGGATCCATTTCGCACTTTGGTCTGAAATCAAACCCCGCGATATACTCCAGTTGCTTCCATTCAAGAAACATTGCCCCTAAACTGGCATGTCTCCTACTCAAGGCATCGGCTACCGCATTACCTTTCCCAGGTGTATACGCGATATCAAAATCATATGAAGCCAAGAACTCTAACCCTCTCTGCTGATGGAGATTCAGATCCTTCTGGGAGAAGAGATACTTTAACGATTTATGATTGGTGAACAACTCAAAACTTTCTCCCAAGAGATAGTGCCTCCTCATCTTCAACGCAAACACGATCGCTGCTAATTCCAAATCATGGGTAGGATACTTCTTCTCATGCGGCTTTAGCTGTCGACTAGCATAAGCTACAACCCTACCTCCTTGCATCAATACAACACCTAGTCCGGTACCACAAGCATCCGTGTATACCGTCATCTCTTTATCCCCCTTAGGAATGACTAGTACTGGTGCACGCGTCAACTTCTCTTTTAGACTCTTGAATGCATTCTCACACACTCTGTCCCAGACGAAGGACTAATTCTTCTTAGTCAACTGAGTCAACGGTGCTGCTATCTTGGAGAAGTCCTGGATAAACTTACGATAATATCCAGCTGATCCCAAGAAACTTCTTACATCTGTTGCATTCTTGGGCGTAGGTCAATCCTGTACCGTAGCCACCTTCGCAGGGTCCACGGCAATACCACTCTCTGAAACAACATGACCCAAGAATCTCACTTCCCTTCTCCAAAAGTGACACTTAGAGAATTTCGCTTTCAATTGGTGTTTCCTCAACACCTCCATCACTATCCTCAAGTGTCCCTTGTGTTCCTCCTCTTTCCTTGAATAAACAAGGATATCATCCACGAACACAAGAACAAACTTATTCAACTGATCTCTGAATACTCGATTCATAAGATCCATAAAGTAGGCTGGTGCATTGGTCAACCCGAATGGCATGACCAACCACTCATAAAATCCAGACGGCGTCCTAAATGCCGTTTTCGGAACACTCTCATCCGCTACTCGTAGCTGATGAAATCCTGTCGCGAGGTCCAACTGGGAGAACACTCTTGCTCCTTCCAGTTGATCAAACAAATCATCTATCCGCGGTAGAGGATACTTATTCTTCCTCGTTACCTTATTCAACTCGCGATAGTCCACACACAAACGAAGGGAACCATCTGCCTTAGTGGCAAACACAACTGGTGCTCCCCACTTGGAGACACTTCTTCTAATAAATCCCTTCTTCAAAAGATTGCTGACTTGCACCCCGAGCTCTCGCTGCTCCCTTGGTGCCATACGACGAAGTAGCATCACTATAGGTCTGGCATCTTTCACTAAATCAATACGGAACTCAATCTCTCGGTGTGGTGGAAGCCCGGTCACCTCCTCGAAGACATCCGGATACTGGCCAACCATGGGCACATCTGACAGCTCATCCTGCGGGATGTCGAGGGAATTTACAAAACTAGCCATAACCCCATCACTAGGTAGACTACCAAACACTACCCTTCGCCCATCATCTGCCCTAACTGTCACCAAAAAGCCCTCACAGTCTACCACCACCCCATATCTTTGGAGCCAATCGACTCCCAATATAATGCCATACCTAGTAAAGCCGAAAACAAAGCAATCACAAACAAACATACATCCATGACTCGATAAGACCAAATTCCTGCAAATCATACTAAGGCTAGTCGAACCACCAATCGGGTTCGTCACAACCAACAGCTATCGACTATCTCGGGTTCCAGTCCCAACCTATCTACCAGGTCACTAGATATGAAGGAACGGTATGCCCCAGTATCAAACAAAACTCGAACTGGTACATCATAAATAGAAATCATACCTTGACTAACAACATTCTTTCCTTTCTCCGCCACAGTTGGGGCATTCGACGAAGAAGGAACAGCATCAATAGCATATGCTTTCACAATCTGCTTCTCCTTCAGAGGTTGCGGACAATTATCCTTGAAATGTCCCACTTGACCACAGTTGAAGCACTTCTTATTCGCTGGCTTGGCCCGACAATCTTTAGCATAATGGCCCTTCTTACCACACTTGAAGCACTCAACATCTTTCTTGTTCTTTTTCTGACCACCCTTAGATTGGTCCTGCTTCCTCTTATTCTGAGAGTTATTCTTGCCTCCACCGCCTGCTTGCGGCTTTGGCCCTTCTACAGATGCAGCCTCAGTCTTTGACTTAGGGTAAAGACTCTCTGATCTCAAATCTTTCCCCACAATCGATTCAAAAGTTTCATCGATGTGGTTGATAAGCCTTTCCCCGAAGTATCCATCCAAACCAGTAATGGACTTCTCATTCCTCTTCTCAGGAGTATCGATAAGAGATAGTCCATACTTCGACAAAGTGTCGAACTCGGCAATATAGTCAGAAACTGCCCTGCCACTCTGCTTGAGTTCCAAGAATCTCTTGAACAACACTGACTTCTGGGCAGCTGGAATGAACTTCTTGCTAAAGCGAGCCTTGAACTGATCCCAAGTAACCTGATCTTCTGGAGTAGCTGTTCTAATGGCATTCCACCAATTCATCGCTCGCCCTTGCAGCTGACGAGACGCTAGCCTTCTCTTCATCGCATCTTCAAGACCCAAGTCGTCGAAGATAAGGTCACAGCTATCCATCCAATCTTGAACATCTATGGCCGACTCCGTCCCGTGGAACGGCTTCCCACCAAGGTTAGTGTAATCCTTGCACAACTTGGAGAAATCGACCCTAGGCGCCAGCACTACTGGGCCAACACCAACTCCGGGATTGGGAACTGCCCCCTGCACTTCTCTAAGCATGTCTCTCACGAGGTCAGTAAACATCGCCCTCATGTCAGCAGCATTCCCATGGTTGGTCCCTCTACCAGCACCCCTCGTGTCTCTACTCATCGTTCAATCTGTAAAGAGAAAACGATTAACGACCCCATAGCAGTGCTAGTGCAGTACGACTTCATTCTTATACTACTGATAGTATATACATATACATCTTTTGAAAACCAAATTAATCACAAATACGCGCTCTCATATACGTACTATCTCTCCCTAGTGTCTTTCCGTAGGCTAACTACGCAACCTAGAGCTCTGATACCAAATGTGACGGCCCACCCCACACCAACCGACATTTACTCCAAAGGTGCGCTGTACACATGTCCAGTTAGCACGGAATGGGTCGTCAGAAGGAAAAGGAAGAAGGAAATGAACTAACAAAGAACCTGTAGAATGTCTCACAGCGCATAGGATAAAATATAATAATAACATACTTGACATAAAACAGGTGAGACAGTGCATAAGCTGAAACAACTAACATAGCAGCGGAAAATGTAAGTACAGCTTATAATCCAAAGTTAAACATTATTACAACATTTCAAACTGTCTCAAAGCAAAAGTAAGATAAAGGAGGTACACTACTAATGCCCAAGTAGCGACCACCAACGACACAGGGAGAATATATATATATCATACGTGGAAGCCTCCTGCCCGCCTCCGAATCAGCTACTCGCGCATCACCAGCTAACCTGTCTCTAGTCTGCTCGTGTGAGCACCCAGAGTAATAAGAGGAGACATAAAACTATGGGTCAGACATAAAGCCTGGTATGAGCGATAAGCATCTAAAGTGAACAATACCAGGTAGACTAAGACATACCTGAACCTGGACCTGCAACCAAAGAGTTAGCACTACATACTGTACAGCACTCTAAGGTGCCATATCAAGTGGTGTAAAGATACGGAGGTGGGGGTGTGCATGTCATAGTGATGGCAAACAATCAAACATAGCATCCATCCTCACATCTCTCACTCAGTGCGTAAAGCATACGATATTCACCACTTCGATCACCCAACATACCTTGCTACGATCACTTTGCCTCATGAAGTCATAAATGGCTTCACTGCACTGATAACGTAGCCACTAATCCTCTTCTATGTCCACTTGCCCCATGGAGTTGTTCACCCCATCTGCGCTGGCACATAGCCTTACCAATCCGTTACTATGTCCACTTGCCCCATGGAGTTATTCACCCCATCTGCGCTGGCTCATAGTCTTACCAATCCTTTACTATGTCCACTTGCCCCATGGAGTTATTCACCCCATCTGCGCTGGCTCATAGTCTTGCTACCATCACCTTGCCCCTCGAGCCATAAGGACTCTACTGCACTGATAAGTAGCCCATCATCCATTTTTAGTGGTGAATCGAAGTTATGAACGTCGACAACTCCTTAGCACACGTCCCGCAGCAAAGTCCAACCATGAAGTGAACTCATCGGTTCCCAATTGGGTCCTGAGCTCTAACTTCCCATATTGGACTACCTTTGCATCTCAGGTTATTGGTCAATACTGGGTCGGGTCGGATTCCCTTCAAGCCATCGGTTCGGGTCGGGGTCACTACGTTGGGTCGTTCATGGTCCTCCTCTGGTATGGTTCGGTTCGGGTCCACTCCATCACGTCGGTTCGGGTCGGGTGTCCCACTTCGGGTCGGGTCGGGTGTCCCACTTTGGGTCGGGTCGGGTGCCATCTCCCATCCTGTTCGTGCTTCCGCTCCGATCCGCTTCCTCGCCCTTCATTGGTTCCGATCCGATCCTCCTCCTTTAGCCGCTCCGATCCCCCTCCTTTATCCGATCCGATCCCAATATTACTTGCATGGCCTTCCTTTTTGCCAGATTTCTCAAGTGTCAAGTTCCGAACCGATCGAATCCCTTGCCCAGTTCACTTATCCGATCCGAGCCACCATATCCGATCCGATCCGAAACCTGCACTATTTCCTGAAGCATTTCCAGCAAGTGTTTACGCCATTCGACGACGTTTTCGACCATTCTAGTTGTTGAAATCAATCACAAAGCATATCATACAGTCATAGCAACATTCATAATCAACCACAAACATCAAAACATCAATATGATAGGTTAAAATGGATCAAACATACCCAAAACCCCTTATTTCCCCTTAAGCATGTTTAGGTGAAACTAATGATAGGATTAGCAAAACTTAACCAAATTAACCCAAATTCATATCAGAGGGCTAAAACATCATTTAGGAATTTATGAACATTTTTCCAGAATTTTATCATGTTTAAATTCGCTAATTAACACTAATTACCCTTAATTAGCCATAATTAGTGCAAAACTATGCAAATCACTGACCTTAGCCACAAACAAAAGTAAGATCTGAAATAAAGCTCTGATTTCATGCGAATCCCGATGCTAAACAATAGCTCCAATGTTGATTTGGTGTAGATCTCCCTTGATTTGATGTTGCTAAGCTTAATCCTTGATCAAAAGATGATTTGGAGGTGATTTAGAGGTTGGAGGCCATTCTTAGGGTTTCTTGGAGATAAATGGAGGCTAGAAAACTGAAATGGAATGATTCTCTAACTCATTTCAGCCTCCGCATAACCCTAATCCCGAAATGGGTTATGGGCCTATCCACTAATCACCCTATTTGGCCCGGTTAAGCAGTTTTTCACCTTCCAAACCTTATTTCAGCCATATCTCCCAAACGGTAAGTCCGTTTGACTATTATGACCACTCTACGGAAAGGTAAACCATCAAACGAATCTAATGGAAGTGTTTTCATGTCAAAATTCCTTTCTAGTCAAAAGTTATGGCCAAAACAGTACCAACTAGGGGTAAAATGGTCATTTAAAAATCGACAAAAATCATGAACATGGGAAATGACTCTAATAGATGTTTTCCAAAGTTACATGACCATACGACTTCATATGGGAAAGAAATAAATATTCTACGATCCTCCGATGCATAGAATGCAGGTCGTTACAAACTCATTTTACTTAATTTACATTTAGTACTCACATTTTACTTAACATGTTCTTTACTTAACATTAAATTAAGTCTAGACTTTCTAATATTTTGGCATATTTTCCTTTTTCTATAATCCCTAAATTTATAGTCAAAGGTCCTCAAGTTACAATATGCCCCCAATTTCTCCTTTTTACTGGCATTTCAAGTTATTCCAATTACGCAATTTTAAATGGTAAATGGCTTAGGCTAAGCGTAAATTAAAGGAAAAAGAAGGAGAATAATAGAATCAAACTCAAATGGTATAAAATTGGCATAAAAATACTGTAAATGGATAAAAGATAGGAAAGGGGACAAGGAAGATAGATCTATACGTGAGCATAAGTTAACGGTAAAACTGAATTGACAATAAAAGAACATACATTAACTGTAAAATAGTAAAAGAACATATATAAGAAATAACTTATAAGTATTTCTTATTCCAGATTTAAAACTATTTAATTTCATAATACTTTTTAGATGCCAGATCTAAAAGTAACTTGAACTCACAGAGGTGTAGGCTGTGTTTAGAAATATCTTTGGGGTTGTTGTCGATTGTAGATCTTGTATTATCTTTTTAATCTATATCTTCTAGCAGCATCACCCTAATTTTCTTAATTAATTTTAGAACATGTTTTGGAGGAAGAAAGGAATGAAGGTAATTTGTGTGTAGGAAAAAACGAGAGATAGCCACCTTATTTATAGATTAACTAAGACAATCTCAAACCATTAGTTATTAGGTTTTTAAATCCGGCCATACACCTCAACGAATGAATAATATAAACAAAACCGTCCAAATATAGAGCTCGGAATCCGACCTGCATGTAGGTGTGTCGATCCTTCACCCACCGTGTAATACCCTAAAATTTTAATGACACCGAAGAAGCAAAATTTAATAATAATTACTTTAACATTCAGAATTAAGGGAAGTGGACTGCGCTATTGGATCTATCTCGAAATTCTGGTCAAGGTAGACAATTGGTTTGCATAAAATTAACAACGTATGAAGAAGTTATGAAGGTTTGAAGTTTGTATATGCGTAAGATATATATATATATATATATATATATATATATATATATATATATATATATATATGACCCAGGAATTCAAAATTTTCAGTTCAAAATTCGAAATCGCAGAAATCATGGGAAGCGGGGAAAATCCCGCCTAGTGGAGTCGACCTCATGGGGAGGGGTGTCGACACCGGGGTCGACCCTCAAGGGGGGAGTTGACCCCCAAAGGGTGGGTCGACCCCCTTGGGCTGAGGTGGTACACGGTTTCTGGAGACTGGCAGCTATAAACAAAGGATCATCTCTCTTGTTTTCTTTACTGGAAATCAATGGAGGCCAAACTGTGTCGGTGTCTGAACTGAACTAGATTCTTTATCTTCTACAACAATCAAATAAGGATAATCAGTTAGAGATTCAATATCCATTCTTCTTTTATTTCTATTCTTCTAATCCAAACATTGTGAGTTCTTAGTTTCTTTTAGATTTAAATATTTAAAGGTAAACCTGATATGACTACAGTTTGGTTTTGTTCCTGTGACTAAATCATACTGGATCCATTGTAAATTGTAAACATATGACATTCTGAATTGGTTATAACTGGGATTTAAATGTCCATCTAGTTAGATCTATTGTAACTTTTGTGACATTCTATGATGTGGGTCATTAATTTTATTTGTGTCAGATCTACTTTTAACTATTGGATCTGAATTATGTAGACATCTAAATTGGAATCAGATCTAGCTTATTATTTAGATCTCCTTATGCTTATCATATTAGATCTGAACCTGTTAGACATCTAAATTAATATTTAGATCTTTCATGCTCATCTTAACATCTTTGCCATGTTAAAACTAGATAACTGGCACAAGTTCATTGGATCTATGCTTATATGTTCACCTTATCACCATGTTAGTATATGTTTATGCCAATTGTGTTAGGACAATCATTTTTGTCATATTCCCATCACCTTTCCCCTTTATCTTTTATGACTAGGCTATCATCTAGCCTAGGCATGCCGTGAATTGTGTGAATGCGCTAGTTAGCAAACGGGGGAAAAAGGTTTGTATTTGCATAATTCGAATAATGCTTATAAACATGAATAGGATATATAATTCAATATGAGGAAAATGGGCATGGACACCTATAAGGAAATAGGTAAAATTGGATAATAATTAAAATGCCTAGGATTAAAGTTACTGTAACTACACTTATGACAAGTGGTTAGATTGCAATTGCGGTGGAAGTCTGCCCAGAGTCGACCGGTGTTCCCAGCAACCACAAATGTTGAATCTAATGTGAGGGGTCTAAGTGCACAAATACGAGGCCGGCTAAGGCACGAGCTTAGGCCCAACTTGTGGAAGAAGTCTGCCCAAACCCAACCGGCAAATCCAGCATCCACAAGTTGTATGCCTAATGTGTGAGGTCTATCCCATTATAACCATAAATGGAGATGGTAACGAATTGTAATACTTAACCTAGTTGAATCCATATTGTATGAACTAAAATTAGAGTTAAGTAAATTTAGTTGAACAATGGGTGGGTTAAGTAAATCTGAGGGGTGGGTAATATTTACATATAGGACCACAAATTTAGCTCGATAAGGTTATGTAATTAAAGGCACTTAGTGGTATACATAACCGGAGGAAATAATAAAGTTATGTAATTAAAGACAACTTTTAAGGTAGGCATAACTTGTAGAAATAATAGGGTTATGTAATTAAAGATACCTAGTGGTATACATAGTCAATAAAACCCATGTGGGGGATATAAGACAAAGGGGAGAGCTTTAATATTATTGTGTAGGACATGTTTCAGCCAGTAACCCGGAGTTGGTATTAAACATATACTCCGAACTAGGTTGGAGAAAGGGCACGCTTAGTTGACCGATTGTAAGAGATCCAAAAGTAGAGGATGGTGTGGGCGCACAAACCGACCGGGCCATGTGTTTGCATGATCCAGGCAGAAGGGGTTAAGATGACTGTGACACATGTAGATATGGTTGTGCACGTTATTAAGACGAGGGCTTTCCACTTTAAGAAGTGATACCTCCTACCATGGGGCGAGCACAAGGTATCTATGCGGATTAGGGAGCTGATCGATCGGGTAGTAGTTAGGGTACGTCTGGATGTATGCCTAAGCCTACCGTTTGATAGTTGTTGGGATCATCTCATTCTGGTTATACTAGTAATAGTGTAGAGTAATCATTAGTGAAGCGTATATACTCCATCCTTTTACCTTGTCAAGCTCACCTTTTATGATGTTATCTTTCTTATCCATCTTATATGCCGGTCATGCTACTTTTGTTTATTTACTTACTGAAAGTAACTGGACTCGCCAGACTTTACGTCTGAAACTTTTGGTTTCCTCTTCTTTCTTCCGTTCCCCCTCCCCCGCCCCTCAGGTTTATAGGGAGGGAATTCCCAGGCTTAGTGGAGACTCGGTTATCATCTTCTTGGAGTTGCTTTTGAAGTATAGCTCAAGTTCTTATCTCTACTATGGCTTAGCTCTTTTTTAGGGAATTATGAATTATATATATTTATATGCTCTGATGGTATAAGACAGATTATATTATTGTAATGGTTTTTGTGACTTATGGTATTTTGGACAACGGTGTTATGAATTACGTTTGAAATAAAAATTTGAATTTTCGATGCTACCTTATTTATATTTGTCCTGTAATATTCTGTGTCTGTTTACCTATAACGCTTCACGGAACTTAATGCATTCCCTTAATGAGTTACATTAACGGACGTGGAGTATCACACTTGGTATCGGATTAGATAAAAAATTTTGAGCACTATTTTCAAAAAGGTTTTAAAAAAAGAATTTTCAAAAAGAAAAGTCTGTTTTGAAAACAATTCCCAAAAAGCCATAAGTAATATCTTTCGGTCCCTTGTCTTAATCTCTTTCCTTTTCTTTCTCAGCATGTCTGGTGAAACCCAATACCCGAAGGGCGTTACGATACAAGGATGGTTCTGTATGTATCTGGAGGCCAAGCGCCTGCCAAAGGCCAAGGAAACGTTCCTCCTCTAGCTACACCTGTTGTCCCTTTCCTCCTCCAGCTACACCCGTTGTTCCTCCTCCTTCTCTTGCAGACAACTTCTTTAATATCTGCAAAGATTTCCGTGCTATGGGAGTGAAACCATTGCATGGAACCGAAATATTCGTAGAGGCAAGGAATTGGCTCAAGGAGACTAAGGACTTGTTTGCAATCTTTGTAGTAGAGGATCGAAGAAAGATTCAATTAGCTACTTGGCTACTGAAAGATGAAGCTTCGTTTTGGTGGGAGGTAACCCAAGAAGGTCGTCCAATGGAAACTTGGGATGACTTTAGATAGAGTTTCAGAATGAAATTTCTTTCCCAAGCTGACAAAAGCATGCAAGTGGAGAGGTTCTAAGCACTCAAACAAGGAAACTTAACGGTCAGGTAATATGTGAACAAATTCAACCAGTTGGCAAGATTTGGACTGGAACTGGTAGACACTCCACATAAGAAGGCTTTGCGGTTTGTTAAAGGGCTAAACGAACCCCTTCATGGGTTAGCCATGTCCCATAGTCCAATGGGATCTATTCTTTGAAAGACTTGTTGACATGGCCTTGATGTATGAGGAAGAGAATGGAGAAAAGAAGGAGGTTAAAGTTGAGGAAACATCTCAAAACAAGAAGATACGACCCAAGAAAGGACAACAACAACAGCAACAGAAGAAAGGGGGAAAGAATTACAAGGGTAAGGATAAGAGGAAGTGTCACAATTATGGGCATGAGGATCACTTGGTGAAAGATTACAAAAGAAGAAAGAATTATTGCTACGATTGTGGAGAGATCGGACACTTTGCTAAAGGATGCCTAAAGAAACATGGACAAGGTCAAAGAGCAGGAACTTCTAGAGGGTAGGTGCATGTTCTCGCGATCAGTGCTCCGGATAGAGGTAGAAAAATTTCTGTGGAAGGTTTAATTTCTCTTTCAAATCATCCTATTAGAATTCTTTTTGACTCTAGCACTTCACATTCATTTATATCTAGTTCTATGGTTGAATCTCTGCACTAAAATACTAGTATAGTAGTGGATCCCGTAGTTGTCTCAAACCCTATTGGTGGTTAGGCTCATTTATCTATAATTTGTAGGGGTTTGGGAATATCTATGTTAGGTATCAAATTTGAATGCGACGTATGTGCTCGGGTTCATGGGTTTATTTTAGGAATGTACTAGCTAGCCACGTACGGTGCCTTTCTAGATTGTGAGAGAAGGGTCGTTAGGCCTGTGACCTACCATGGAAGGACCCTCGATATTTCTTGTGACCTACAATGGTTGTTGTGCTTAGTTTCCTAGAATCTCTTGATGCATCTATCGATGATTTGCGATCTATTCCAGTAGTCCGAGATTATTCTGATGTTTTTGATGAGGTACGGGGTTTATCTCCAAGGCGCGAGATCGATTTTCAAATATATATCTGGTGGACAATGCAAAGCCAGTTGCATTACCAGTGCGCCATATGGCTTTGAGGGAAAGGAAGGAGTTGAGTAAGTAAGTAGTGGAGCTACTTGAGAAAGGATTTATCAAACGAAGCATATCTGAATGGGGTGCTCTAGTTGTATTAGCAACCAAGGCTGATGGTTCGCTTCGTTTGTGTGTGGACTATAGAGAGTTGAACAAAATCACAAAGAAGAGTAGGCACCCACTTTCGAGGATAGTTGACTTGTTTGACCAGCTTGTCGGTGCCTCGGTATTCTCTTAGTTAGACTTGGCCATAGGGTTTCATCAGTTGAGGGTGGCTGAGGACATTATAGACGAGACTGCTTTTAGGACTCCGGATGGTTTCTTTGAATGGCTAGTTATGCCTTTTGGGTTGACGAATGCACTCACCTATTTTGTCGATCTAATGAGTAGGATGTTTCGGGAGGTCCTAAATAAATTTTTCGTAGTCGTTGTTGATGACATTTTGATCTTCTCCAAAAGCGAAGAAGAGCATGCCCAACATTTAAGAGAGGTTTTGAAAGTGCTCTGTTCGCATCAGCTTAAGGCAAAGTTCTCCAAGTGCCATTTTTGGAGAAAAGAGGTGAGGTTCTTAAGGCATGTAGTATCCAAAGAATGGATAGAGGTATATCCCGCAAAGGCACTTGCAGTGCAGGACTGGCAGATTTCGAAAAATGCAACAGAGGTGAGAAGCCTTCTGGGATTGGCAGGTTATTATGGGAAGTTCATTAAGGACTTCGTGAAGTTATCAGCCCCTCTCACTAGGATGACGAAGAAGAACTTGTCATTTTCATGGGAAGTATATTGTGATGTTGCTTTTGAACGTTCGAAAAGGGCTCTAACAACAGCTTTATTCATGACTTTGTCCGATGGGAACAAAGTGTTTACGGTGTACATTGATGCATTGGTACATGGCTAGGTGCGGTTTTGATGCAGGAAGGAAAGGTAGTGTATAATGAGGGTAGACAGTTGAGAGTTCATGAGAAGAACTACCCCACCCATGATCTAGAGATAACTGCCATAGTATTCGCGCTAAAGACAAGGCATCATTATTTACTTGGAGTGAAGTTCGACTTATACACTGATCATAAATATCTCCAGTATATGTTCTCGCTGAAGGATGTTAATTTAAGGCAACAAAGGTGGATGGAGTTCTTAGCTTCTTATGATTTTGAAATCGCTTATACCCATGGGAAGGGTAATGTGGTGGCTGACGCACTAAGTATGCAGAGGACGGCCTTAAGTCCTCATTTTGTGGAAAGGAAAAGCTTGGAGTTTATATCAACCTTTGACTTTTGATCCTCCATTGAGATTTTTCCTGATTTATTTGCATCACTAGAAATACGACCAACTCTTATGGATCTAATAGGAGCTACGCAACAAGGTGACCCACAGATTTTGAACATCATGGGTAGGCTTGGAAAAGAGGAGAATTCTAGTCACCTCACTAGATATTCCATAGACGAAAGGGGGTGGTTGCGATGAGATGAAGGCTTTGTGTTCCCCAAACTGGAAGCTTGATAAAGGCAGTCCTAGAGAAGCCCACCATTCTAGGATTACTTTTCATCCAAGCGTTGATAAGATGTACAGAGACATGAAGAGGGTTTTCCTTTGGGCTGGGATGAAGAAAGATGTGGCAGAGTTTGTTTTTCAATGTTTAGTTTGCCAGCAAATTAAAGCAAAGCAAAAGAAGCCCGACGATTTCCTTCATCCTTTGGAGGTTCCACAGTGGAAATTAGAGACCATCTCCATGGACTTCATAGACGGTTTTCCTAGATCAAATAAAGGTAACACCTGTATTTGGGTTGTAGTGGACAGACTGACTAAGAGCGCTCATTTCATTCCGGTTAAGAGTAAGAGGACAGCATCATGGTTTGCAGCAATTTATGTTCGTGAAATGGTCCGTCTTCATGGAGTACCTTCCAGCATTGTAAGCGATCGTGACCCCATCATTACTAGTGAATGTTGGAGGAGCTTGCAATAAGTATTAGGTACATGATTGTGTTTGAGCACCGCCTATCATCCTCAAACTAGTGGACACACGGAAAGGGTGAACAGAGTTGTAGAGGATCTTTTAAGGCTGTGTATCCTAGACTTCGGAGGGACTTGGGAAGAGCACCTTCCTTTAGTAGAGTTTGCCTATAACAACAACTATCAAGCCAACATCGGCATGGCGCCCTTCGAAGCATTGTACGGACGACCCTGTTGATTGCCAACTTGCTGGTGGAAATCTACAGAAAGATTGTTACTTGTACATGATATGGTTAGGGAAACGTCCGAGAAAATTGATCTTATTCGATGACGAATGAAGACAGCTCAAGATAGGTAGAAATCCTATGCAAACAAGAGAAGGACGGACATCGAATTTGAAGTGGGTGACTTAGTTTTTATTAAAGTATCACCTGTGAGCAATGTGGTTCGCTTCGGATCTATAGGAAAGTTAGCACCAAGATTTGTGGGACCATTCCCATAACCGAAAAGATATAGAGTAAAGGTCCCAGAAAATCTATCCGGCGTTCATGATGTTTTCCAAGTTTCTCATCTACGGAAGTGCTTGCATGACAAGATAACCCAAAGGACGCGACTTGGGAGACCGAAGACAAAATTCGTGCTTCGTACCCTTTTCTTTTTAGGGTATGTTCTTAACTCCATTTCCAAAGTTTTATCTATGCTTGCTTCTTTCATTTGAGTATTTTCTATCAATTGTATTTTTGCCTTTAGATAGAAATCCTATGGGTGTAAACATGTGTTTGAGACATGTTATGTTTGGTGGATGCAAGTGTTTGCTACTGATTTCCTATGGATGCATATACACACACATTAGGCAATAGATCGGCTCAATCACTCTCATGATGCATATGGATGTGTGTGCATTTTTCTTTTCTTTTAATGGGTGAAAATGGATGTATTATCAAATGGATGTTGGATTTGGACGACTGAGTGTGCACACATATGGAACTTACATACTATAACAGGATTATTTGCATACATATTGGATTCATAGCACTGACATACATTGCGTTGAGGAGGTTAACTGAATCAGTAGACCGCTTAATCTTCGCATTAGTATTGGGACATATATACACACCTTTTCATATGTTCATATAAGCATTATAAGTCTTTGAGGACAATGGATGCCTATGACTGATGTATGAGTTAATGAGTGATGGATGGTCGGATATACATTACTCTTAACTTGAAGATTTCGGGGACGAAATCCTTTAATTAGGGGAGAGTGTAACACCCCAAAATTTTAATGATACTAAAGATAGAAAATTTAATAAAAATTAATTTAATATTTAGAATTAAGGGAAACGGACTGCTCCATTGCATTCATCTTGAAATTCTAGTCAAGATAGACAGTTGTTTTGCATAGAGTGGCCACCGTATGAAGAAGTTATGAAAGTTTGAACTTTGTATACGCGCAAGATAATTATATATATATATATAGGATCTAGGTGTAACACCCCGTAATTTTATAACATTAAAATTCACAAATTAAAGTATACTTAATTTTTAGAAAAGAATTAAGTGAAATGGGTTGAGTAGAGAAATATATATATTGATATATATATATATAAAATTAAAAATTAAATAAATAAATATGCGAAAAAGTTCAAAACAGCGAATTGGGAGGGGAAATAACCGAATCGGCCCATTTTTGAGGTCAACCCGAGCCTCGCTGGGTCGACTAGGGGTTAATCCAGGGTGTTTGGCTGTCAACCCGTGGGCCGATTCGCTCAAATGCCGATTTTGCATTTGATTGGTTCTCATGGTTCAGGGTTAATCTAATGGTCCTAAATAACTGCCTACACCTATAAATACATCCTAATGCTAACCCTAAACCTAATTAAAATAGAATAGTTACTGTCATACCGTCGCCATGGAAATCAATGGAGCCGCCGCCAACTAAGAAAGAAGAAAAGCAAATTAAATTCTAATTCTCTCAACTCTAAAGCAAAGCAAAACTCTCTCTTTTCTTCTCTAAATTGTGAGTATGATGATCTTAACAAGATTATTATTATTTTAATTAGATTGAGTTATGAATGGATTATGAGTAGATGATGTGAATTATCATATATGTTGTTGTAAACCCCTTTTGCTATCATGTATACTGTAAATCCAATGCTATGTGATGATGATATCTTATATGTTGTAAATCATGCTATGATGATGTTATGTATGTTGAAAGTTTCTATGCTAAGTTGTGATGAATCATACATGTTAAAAAGGCCATGATGTTACCATCTATGCTAGTTAGTTCATATTAATTAAATCATCATGTTTGGGTTATGTTGATCTATATGACAAGTCACATATGCAAGTTAGATTGATTAGAAAAGTTATGAACATATACCAAGACATCTATTATGACATCTAGAATTATGCTATGACATATGTAATATCCTATGCTAGTTAACACCATCATTATGTTGCCTAAAAACCCCATATGCAAGTTTATGTATAGATTGGGCTATGATCATATCATGTAAATTGAGACATTTAACAAGTTGACACCTTTTGATCCTTAACATGTGTAGTTTATGCAAGTTTCACCCCTATTATGATTAGATTTATTTTAATTGTCTATATGTTGTGATAATTTATCTTTGTGCTAGGTGTTAGACTATACAAGTCTAGCCTATATTATGCGTTGAATAAGCGAACGTATAAACGTGGGGTAAGGGTAATATTAAGGATTTAATATTAAAAAGTTGGGGTGCAATTGATATGATTTTGCATGCCATAAGTGGATGGCCATAATTGAGTCAATTATGGACATCATTAAAAGTTGACTTAATTAATAATTTGAATAGGGAATTATTAAAACTGGGGTAAAAGATTTTAAGTGTTAATCAATGCTTAGGACACGAGGTTGGACTCGTTTGTGACGTAAACCTGCCCGGACCCGCTCGGCAAATCCAGTGGTCACAAATGTCAGCCCAATGTGAGAGGTCCTAGGCCTAAACTAAAGCATTACGGTTGTAAAGACACGAGGTTAGACTCTTTTATGGTGTAAGACTGCCTGGACCCGCCCGGCAAATCCAGCTGCCATAAATGCCAGTCTAATGTGAGAGGTCTTTATGAGGTTATGGCCTGAATGAATTAAGAAATACTTAACCAGATAAACATGTAAGGTGGGACATGGGGGTTCAGTAGGTACCTTGGGTGGCATGAGGAATCTAGGGGTGCCCTTAGTGGCATGTGAAATACGATTAGTAAGACTTAACCAAACACACATGTAAATGAACATGACTAAGAGGGTTAAGTGGGATATACTAGTGACAAGCTTAGGTGGGTAGCTTGTGGGGGCCCATTTCGACCAGTACCCCAAACGTATCTTTGTGGGCTCGACCCAAGTCGAGGACGGGACACGCAAGTTGGGTTCGACTGTAAGAGGCCAAAACGGGGAACGGTGGCAACGCAAGTCCAACGAGTTTCGTATGCGTGTGTGGACCCGGGCTAGTAGGTAAGACGTTGTTGCATCGTGTAGGTATAAGCCGTGCATTCTCAAGTTGTATCGGGTTGCCACTTTAGGGGAGTGATACACCCCATTGTGGGGCCAGCATAGGTATCTATGAGTAGGGAGCCGATCGAAAGTGGGTAGTGGGGTACACCTAGTGGAGATAGGGGCAGATGGCACCTATGTAGTCAGCTAGGGGTACGTAAGGATATAAAGTTTCTGTGTGAAGCAAGTGGGATCAAACAATAGGGTGACTGGTGTGGTGCAGTGAAGTAATGTGCGTTGCAGTGTAGTAATCAATCGTTAGTAATTAGGTGTGCCTCTACCGTTATCTTTAACGTTATCTTAAACGCTATCTTTATCTTCCTAAGAGTTCATAGACATTTACTTGTCTTCCAGCTTATGCCTTAGTCTAGTTATTTGGATAATAGTATTGTTAGAATTATCATACTCGCCAGACTTTATGTCTGACCCCCTCTATTTCTATCCTTTTTGCCCCTCCAGGTCCTCAGGTTGGGCCCAGCTCTAGTGGAGTTTGATTGAATTGCTTCATCTCTCTTTGGAAAGCTTGGACCATTGAAGTAAAGTCCGGCTTGTTATCTTTTTAATGGCTATTTATGTAATGGGATTATGTATTTTGTTTTTATGAAGATGGATATTGTACTTGGTTTTATGATGTAACAAACATGTTTAATTTCCGCTGCAATAAAATGAAGTTTTAAATTTCCAAGTACTATTTATTATCTGTCTTGTTGTAATTTTTCTGTTCTATATTCACTTATAACCTCCATGGAAGTTAATGCATTCCCTTTGTGAGTGACATTAATGTACGTGGGGTGTTACACGTGGCATCAGAGCTTAAGGTTACCAGAACAGATAAAAATACTTTAGAAAAATAGTTATTTTTGGAAGAAGTGCTTTCAAAAACATGTTTTAATGAGAAATTTAAAGAGAAAATTTTTTAAGAAAAAAAAACATAATCCCCAATAGCCCATATCTTTATCTTTCGAATTCTCCATTCTGAATCTTTCCTTTTTCATTTCAGCATGGCTGAAGATCTTAATCTACCCGACGGTGTAATGATACCAGGATGGTATAGGAGGTTATTAGAGGCTAGGGCCGCTGCAGGTCCAGCCAATGTTCATCCACCACCAGTTGCACCCGTTCCTCCTCCTCCTCCTCGCATAGATACTTTTGCAAAGACGTGCAAGGAATTCAAGGCTATGGGTGGGAAAACCATTTCAAGGGTCAGAAACGTTTGTGGAAGCTAGAGATTGGCTTAAGGAGGTGGAAGAATTGCTAGAAATCTTTGAAGTAGAAGAAGGGAGGAGAGTTCGATTAGCAGCTTGGTTGATGAAGGGAGAGTCCTCGTTTTGGTGGGAGGTCACTAATGGGGAGCGTCCTGTTGACTCTTGGGCGGATTTCAGACGTAGGTTTGAGGCAATGTTTCTCTCAAGGGCGGAAGAAAATCTATATATGGAAAGGTTCTTGACATTGAAGCAAGGAAGCTCATCAGTGAAAGAATATGTCAATAAATTTAATCAGTTAGCAAGGTTTGGCTTGGACTTAGTAAACACGCCGGAGAAGAAGGCTCTAAGGTTCGTTAATGGCTTGAATAAACCATTGCAAGGGTTGGCTATGACCCACATCCCGATGGGGGCCACCTTTGAGAAGTTAGTAGAAATGGCGCTCATGCATGAGGAGAAAAGCGTTAAAGCTGATAAGGCACCCGAGAAGAAGGGGGATCAGAAGAAACCACAACAGCAAAACAAGAAGGGTGGAAAAGACAATAATGGCAAGGGAAAGAAGAAGTGCTTTAACTGTGGAACCCCAGGCCATCTCAGCAAGGATTGCCGAAAGAAAAAGAAGACAGGCTGTTTTCATTGTGGCGATGCGGGACATTTAGTAAAGGACTGCCCAAAGAAGGGGCAGAGGGCAGGAGCTACCTCGGGAGGACAGGTGCAGGCTCTTATAGCACCAGGACAGGCAAGGGGACAAGTTCAGGCTCTCGCGGTCCCACCGCTGCAAGAACGAGGTAGAACCATTTCTGTTGAAAGCTTAGTTTTTCTGTTTGATCAACCTATCCGTACCTTATTCGATTCGGGCGCATCACATTCGTTTATCTCTGCATCATTAGTTGAATCACTGCACTTAAACACCAGTTTAGTAGAGGATCCCTTAGTTGTTTCGAATCCAATTGGGGGCTCACCTTTTTTGTCTATGATGTGTTTGGATTTGAAAATTTCCATACTTAGTGTTGAATTTAGATGTGATGCTTATGTGTTGGGCTTCACGGGCTATGAGCTAATTTTAGGAATGGATTGGTTATCCAGAAATGGGGTCGTTCTTGATTGTGAAAGGAGAGTAGTTAGGCTCGTGACTCGCCTCGGCAACACTCTCGAAATCTTTTGTAATCCCATAAATTCGGTTATGCTAAGTTATCTAGAATCGCTTGACGCGTCTGAGGAAAATCAACAATCTGTTAGAGAAGTCTGAGAATATTCGGATGTGTTTGAGGAGGTGAAGGGCTTGCCTCCGAAGCGGGAGATAGATTTTCGAATATATCTTGTGGATAATGCGAAACCAGTATCTTTGCAAGTACGCCACATGGCTCCACGTGAAAGGAGGGAACTCGGTAAGCAAGTGGAGGAGTTGCTTGAGAAGGGGTTCATAAGACGAAGTATATCGAAGTGGGGTGCTCTAGTAGTATTTGCCACGAAGGCGGATGGGTCCCTTAGACTTTGTGTGGACTATAGAGAACTTAATAAGCTTACTAAGAAGAACAGACACCCACTGCCGAGGATTGACGATCTCTTCGATCAGTTAGTTGGCGCCTCAGTGTTTTCGCAGTTGGACTTAGCCACTGGGTTCCATCAGTTGAGAGTTGTTGAGGATAGCATAGACAAGACTACCTTTAGGACTCCGGACGGTTTCTATGAATGGCTAGTGATGCCCTTCGGTTTGACAAACGCCCCAGCATATTTTGTTGATTTGATGAGTAGGGTGTTTAGGGAGTACCTTAACAAATTCGTGGTAGTCTTTGTAGATGACATCTTGATCTTTTCTAAGGATGAAGAAGAGCATGCCCTACATCTTAGGGAAGTGTTCGAGACCCTACGAGCGCATAGCCTTAAGGCTAAATTTTCTAAGTGTCACTTCTGGAGGAAGGAAGTACGGTTCTTGGGGCACATGATTTCCAAAGAAGGGATAGCCGTGGATCCCGCGAAGGTGGTGGCCATCCAAGATTGGAAGGTCCCTAAAAATGCTACCGAAGTGAGAAGTTTCTTGGGGTTGGCTGGCTACTATAGGAAGTTTATCAAAGACTTCGCAAAGATATCAGCTCCATTGACACGCTTGACGAAGAAGAACCTAGTTTTCACATGGGACGTAGATTGTGATGATGCGTTCCAACGTTTGAAGAGAGCTTTGACTTCAGCCCCAGTCTTAGTATTGCCAGACGGGAGTAAGCCGTTTACCGTTTATACTGATGCTTATGGGACAGGACTAGGCGCAGTCTTAATGCAAGAGGGTAGGGTAATAGCCTATGGTGGAAGGCAGTTGAGAGCGCATGAGAAAAATTATCCTACACATGACCTAGAATTGGTCGCTATTGTTTTCGCGCTTAAGTCTTGGCGTCATTATCTTCTTGGCGAGAAATTCGAATTATTCACTGACCACAAGTCTTTAAAATACCTATTCTCTCAAAAGGACTTGAACTTAAGGCAGCAAAGGTGGATGGAGTTCTTAGCGTCCTACGACTTCGAAATAGCCTATACCCCTGGCAAGGGTAACGTGGTGGCAGATGCCTTAAGTAGAAAAAGATTACCCTTAAGTCCTTTGTTTGTTGAGCGGCGAAGTTTAGAATTCATTTCGATGTTTGACTTTAGACCTTCCGTTGACTTCGTACCCGGTTTGCTGGCATCCTTGGAGGTCATACCTACGCTTTTGGGACGGATTGGCGAGGCACAGCGAGACGACCCGCAGTTGGTTGAGTTAGCATAAAAACTCAAAGGAGGGGAGTCATCAAGCCATCTCTGTAGGTATACCCTAGACGATAAGGGTTGGTTATGTAGGGACGGTAGACTTTGTGTACCAAAAGACGATGACCTAAGGAAGACTATTCTTAACGAAGCACATCATTCGAAGATGACCATTCATCCCGGCGGGGACAAGATGTACAAAGACATGAAGAGAGTTTACTTTTGAGCCGGCATGAAGAAAGACGTGGCCGAGTATGTCGCTAGATGCTTGGTATGCCAACAAGTAAAAGCGAAGCAAAGAAAACCCGGTGGGTTGCTTCACCCATTGGAGGTTCCACTATGGAAGTGGGAGAGTGTCTCGATGGATTTTGTGGATGGATTACCGCGATCGAGGAGGGGTAATACGGGGATTTGGGTTATAGTAGATAGACTTACTAAGAGCGCCCATTTCATTCCCGTGAAGAGTAAGAGGACTGCTCCATGGTTAGCTTCTGTATATGTCCGAGAAATAGTTCGTTTGCACGGTGTTCCTTCTAGCATAGTGAGCGACCGCGATCCTATTTTCACTAGCGAATTTTGGAGAAGCTTACAAGAGGCGGTAGGGACTCAGTTATGTTTGAGCACCGCATATCATCCTCAGACGGACGGCCAGACCGAGAGGGTGAATCGCATTCTAGAGGATCTGTTGAGGTTATGTATCCTAGACTTTGGGGGTACGTGGGAAGAGCATCTTCCATTGGTGGAGTTCGCATATAATAACAGCTTTTAGTCCAACATTGGTATGGCACCATTCGAAGCTCTTTATGGACGACCTTGTCGTTCACCTACATGTTGGTGGGAATCTACGGATAAGATCTTACTTGGGCCCGATATGATTAGGGAGACTTCGGAGAAGATCTACTTGATTCGAACGAGGATGAAAGCAGCACAGGATAGGCAGAAATCTTATGCGGATAAGAGGAGGACAGATCTCGAGTTTGAAGTTGGGGACATGGTCTTTGTCAAAGTGTCTCTATTACGGAACGTTTTTCGCTTTGGGTTCGTTGGGAAATTAGCACCAAGGTTTGTAGGGCCATTTCCTATTAACGAGAGGATTGGACGGATGGCGTATAGAGTGGAGCTGCCCGAGAGACTTAGTGGTGTACATGACGTATTCCATGTGTCACATTTGAGGAAGTGCTTGCACGAGACCGCGGAAGTGGTAGAGCCGAGCTTTCTTAGAGAGGTGGAGATAGAGCGTGATGCGACAATTCGACGAGCTCCTACACGCATTCTTGGGTCGGAGATCAAGAGGTTGAGGAATCGAGAGGTCAGACTAGTCAAAGTGCAATGGGGAGATGATGAGAGCAACGCTACTTGGGAGACGGAAGATAAGATGCGTTCACGATACCCTTTTCTTTTTGAGGGTATGTCCTTTAATTTCTCCTTTATCGATTAGCTTGTACTTATCTTATCTTTAGTATATCCTCTCGCTAGTATCTTTGACCTTTAGTTAGGATAATCCTATGGTTGAAACATGTGTTTGAGACATGTTATGTATGGTGGATGCAAAGTGGATGCAAGTGTTTGCTAGTGGTTGCTCGTGGATGCATATACACACACTATTAGGCACCAGATCAGCTCAGTCACTTCATATTGCATATTGCATATATATGGATGTATTTAGTAAAATGGATGTATAATGGTTGTATTATCATATAGTTGCTGCATTAGGGTGGATGGTTGTGCACGCATATAGAATTAATATGTATCATTAAGAATCTTTTGCATACATATTGGACGCATGGCACTATCATGAATTGCACTAAGGAGGTCGACTGAATCTGTAGACCGCCTAATTTTGCATTAGATATGGACATATACACACACTGTGCATATAAACATTAAAGCATTAGAAGTCTTTTAAGGACAATGGATGCTGGTGTTTGATGGTTGAGTAGATGGACGATTAGATGGTAGGATATACATTCTTCTTGACTTGGAGATTTCGGGGACGAAATCCTTTAAGGATGGGAGAATGTAACACCCCGTAATTTTATAACATTAAAATTCACAAATTATAGTATACTTAATTTTTAGAAAAGAATTAAGTTAAATGGGTTGCGCAGAGAAATATATATATATTGATATATATATAAAAAAAATTAAAAATTAAATAAATAAATATGCGAAAAAGTTCAAAACAGCGAATTGGGAGGGGAAATAACCGAACCGGCCCATTTTTGAGGTCGACCCAAGCCCCGCTGGGTCGACTAGGGGTTAATCCAGGGTGTTTGGCTGTCAACCCGTGGGCCGATTCGCTCAAATGCAGATTTTGCATTTGATTGGTTCTCATGGTTCAGGGTTAATCTAATGGTCCTAAATAACTTCCTACACCTTTAAATACATCCTAATGCTAACCCTAAACCTAATTAAAATAGAATAGTTACCGTCATACCGTCGCCATGGAAATCAATGGAGCCGCCGCCAACTAAGAAAGAAGAAAAGCAAATTCAATTCTAATTCTCTCAACCCTAAAGCAAAGCAAAACTCTCTCTTTTCTTCTCTAAATTGTGAGTATGATGATCTTAACAAGATTATTATTATTTTAATTAGATTGAGTTATGAATGGATTATGAGTAGATTATGTGAATTATCATATATGTTGTTGTAAACCCCTTTTGCTATCATGTATATTGTAAATCCAATGTTATGTGATGATGATATCCTATATGTTGTAAATCATGCTATGATGATGTTATGTATGTTGAAAGTTTCTATGCTAAGTTGTGATGAATCATACATGTTAAAAAGGCCATGATGTTACCATCTATGCTAGTTAGTTCATATTAATTAAATCATCATGTTTGGGTTATGTTGATCTATATGACAAGTCACATATGCAAGTTAGATTGATTAGAAAAGTTATGAAAATATACCAAGACATCTATTATGACATCTAGAATTATGCTATGACATATGTGATATCCTATGCTAGTTCACACCATCATTATGTTGCCTAAAAACCCCATATGCAAGTTTATGTATAGATTTGGGCTATGATCATATCATGTAAATTGAGACATTTAACAAGTTGACACCTTTTGATCCTTAACATGTGTAGTTTTTGCAAGTTTCACCCCTATTATGATTAGATTTATTTTAATTGTCTATATGTTGTTATAATTTATCTTTGTGCTAGGTGTTAGACTATACAAGTCTAGCCTATATTATGCGTTGAATAAGCGAACGTATAAACGTGGGGTAGGGGTAATATTAAGGATTTAATATTAAAAAGTTGGGGTGCAATTGATATGATTTTGCATGCCATAAGTGGATGGCCATAATTGAGTCAATTATGGACATCATTAAAAGTTGACTTAATTAATAATTTGAATAGGGAATTATTAAAACTGGGGTAAAAGATTTTAAGTGTTAATCAATGCTTAGGACACGAGGTTGGACTCGTTTGTGACGTAAACCTGCCCGAACCCACCCGACAAATCCAGTGGTCACAAATGTCAGCCTAATGTGAGAGGTCCTAGGCCTAAACTAAAGCATAACAGTTGTAAAGACACGAGGTTAGACTCTTTTATGGTGTAAGACTGCCCGGACCCGCCCGGCAAATCCAGCTGCCATAAATGCTAGTCTAATGTGAGAGGTCTTTATGAGGTTATGGCCTGAATGAATTAAGAAATACTTAACCAGATAAACATGTAAGGTGGGACATGGGGGTTAAGTAGGTGCCTTGGGTGGCATGAGGAATCTAGGGGTTGCCCTTAGTGGCATGTGAAATACGATTAGTAAGACTTAACCAAACACACATGTAAATGAACATGACTAAGAGTGTTAAGTGGGATATACCAGTGACAAGCTTAGGTGGGTAGCTTGTGGGGGCCCATTTCGACCAGTATCCCAAACGTATCTTTGTGGGCTCGACCCAAGTCGAGGACGGGACACGCATGCTGGGTTCGACTGTAAGAGGCCAAAACGGGGAGCGGTGGCAACGCAAGTCCAACGGGTTTCGTATGCGTGTGTGGACCCGGGCTGGTAGGTAAGACGTTGTTGCATCGTGTAGGTATAAGCCGTGCATTCTCAAGTTGTATCGGGTTGCCACTTTAGGGGAGTGATACACCCCACTGTGGGGCCAGCACGGGTATCTACGAGTAGGGAGCCGATCGAAAGTGGGTAGTGGGGTACACCTAGTGGAGATAGGGGCAGATGGCACCTATGTAGTCAGCTAGGGGTACGTAAGGCTATTTATAAAGTTTCTGTGTGAAGCAAGTGGGATCAAACAATAGGGTGACTGGTGTGGTGCAGTGTAGTAATGTGCGGTGCAGTGTAGTAATCATTCGTTAGTAATTAGGTGTGCCTTTACCGTTATCTTTAACGTTATCTTAAACGCTATCTTTATCTTCCTAAGAGTTCATAGACATTTACTTGTCTTCCAGCTTATGCCTTAGTCTAGTTATTTTGATAATAATATTGTTAGAATTATCATACTCGCCAGACTTTATGTCTGACCCCCTCTATTTCTATCCTTTTTCCCCCTCCAGGTCCTCAGGTTGGGCCCAACTCTAGTGGAGTTTGATTGAATTGCTTCATCTCTCTTTGGAAAGCTTGGACCGTTGAAGTAAAGTCCAACTTGTTATCTTTTTAATGGCTATTTATGTAATGGGATTATGTATTTTGTTTTTATGAAGACGGATATTGTACTTGGTTTTATGATGTAACAAACATGTTTAATTTCCGCTGCAATAAAATGAAGTTTTAGATTTCCAAGTACTATTTATTATCTGTCTTGTTGTAATTTTTCTGTTCTATATTCACTTATAACCTCCATGGAAGTTAATGCATTCCCTTTGTGAGTGACATTAATGGACGTGGGGTGTTACACTAGGAATTCAAAATTTTCAGTTCAAAATTCAAAATCGTAGAAATCAGGGGAAGTGGGAAAAATCCCGCCTAGGGGAGTCGACCACATAGGAAGGTGTGACCTCGGGGTCGACCCCTCAAGGCGGTTGTCACCCATGGGTCGACCCCCAAGGTATGAGGTGGGAGACGGTTTCTAGAGGCTGGTAGCTATATACAGAGGTTCGTTTCTCTTATTTTCTTTACCGGAAATCAATGGAGGCCAAACGCTGTCGGCGTGTGAACTGAACTGGATTCTTTATCTTCTAAAACAATCAAATAAGGCTAATCAGTTAGATATTCAAGATTTGTTCTTCTTCTAGTTCTATTCTTCTAATCCAAACACTGTGAGTTCTTGGTTGCTTTTAGATTTAGATATTTAAAAGTAAACTTGATGTGACTATAGCTTGGATTTGTTCCTGTAACTAAATTATACTGGATCCATTGTAAATAGTAAACGTATGACATTATGAATTGGTTATAACTTGAATCTAACTCTCTATCTAGTCAGATCTATTGTAAATTTTGTGACATTCTATGATGTAGGTCTTAAACTTTATTTGTGTCAGATCTACTTTTAACTATTGGATCTGAATTATGTAGAAATCCAAATTGTTAATCAGATCTAGCTTATTATTTAGATCTCCTTGTGCTTATCATATTAGATCTGAACCTGTTAGACATCTAAATTAATATTTATATCTTGTCATGCTCTTCTCAACATCTTTGCCATGTGAAATCTAGTTAACTACCACAAGATCATTGGATCTATGCTTATACGTTCACCTTATCACTATGTTAGTATACGTTTATGCCAGTTATGTTAGGATAGTCATTTTTGTCATATTCCCGTCACCTTTCCCATTTATCGTTTATGACTAAGCTATCATCTAGCCTAATGTCGCGAATTATGTGAATGCGCTAGTTAGGGTACGGGGAAAAAGATTAGTATTGGCATAATTTGAATAATGCTTATAAAAATGAATAGGACATATAATTCAATATGGGGAAAAGGGCTTGGACAACTATAAGTAAATAGTTAAAACTGGATAATAATTAAATTTCCTAGGATTATAGTAATTAGAAGCTGTAACTTTATTTATGACACGAGGTTAGATTGCATTTGCGGTGGAAGTCTGCCCTGACCCGACCGGCATATCCAGCAACCGCAAATGTTGAATCTAATGTGAGGGGTCTAAGTGCACAAATACCAGACAAGCTAAGGCACGAGGTTAGGCCCAACTTGTGGAAGAAATCTGCCCGGACCCGACTGGCATACCCAGCATCCACAAGTTGTAGGCCTAATGTGGGAGGTCTAGCCCATTATAACCATAAATGGGCATGGTAACGAATTGTAATACTTAACCTAGTTGAATCCATATTGTATGAACTAAAATTAGGGTTAAGTAAATTTGGTTGAACAGTAGGTGGGTTAAGTAAATCTGAGGGGGTGGTTAATATTTACATGTAGGCCTACAAACTTAGCCCAATAAGGTTATGTAATTAAAGACACCTAGTGGGATATATATCCGGAGAAAATAATAAAGTTATGTAACTGAAGACACCTTTTAGGGTAAGCATAACTTGTAGAAATAATATGGTTATGTAATTAAAGAAATCTAGTGGTATACATAACCAATAAAAACCTAGTAGGGGTTATAAGACAAAGGGGAGAGCTTGTATCATATTGTGTGGGGCCTGTTTCAGCAAGTAACCCGGAGTTGGTACCAAACTTATACTCCGAACTAGGTCGGAGAAGGGGCACGCTTACTGGACTGATTGTAAGAGATCCAAACTTGGAGGACTGTGTGGGTGGCGCAAACCGACCGGGCAATGTGCGTGCGTGAGCCGGGCAGAAGGGGATAAGATAACCATGACACCTGTATATATGGTTGTGCACATTATTAAGATGAGGGGTTACCACTTTAGGAAGTAATACCTCCAATTGTGCGGCCAACACAAGGTATTTACGTGGATTAGGGAGCCAATCAATTGTGTAGTTGTTAGGGTACAGTTGGACGTATGCCTAAGCCTACTGTTTGATAGTTGTTGGGATCATCTCATTCTGGTTATACTAGCAATAGTGCGGAGTAATCATTAGTAAAGTATATATACTCTATCCTAGTACCTTGTCAAGAGCATCTTTTATGATGTTATCTTTCTTATCCATCTCATATGCCTGTCATGATGCTTTTTCTTATTTACTTACTAAAAGTAACTATACTCTCCAGACTTTATGTCCGACCCTTTTTGTTTCCTGTTCTTTTTTCGACTCCCCCCCCCCCTAAGTTTACAAGGAAGGAATTCTCAGGCTTAGTCAAGACTCGGTTATCATCCTGTTGGAGTTGCTTTTGAAGTATAACTCAAGTTATTATCTCTACAATGGCTTAGCTCTTTTTTGGGGAATTATCCTTTTGATATATTTATGTACTTTGATGGTACAACACAGAAGTTATATTATTGTAATGTTTTTTGTGACTTATGATATTTTGGACCACGGTGTTATAATTTATGTTTGAAATAAAATTTTGAATTTACACTGCTATTTTATTTATATCTGTCTTGTAATATTCTGTGTCTGTTTACCTATAACGCTTCACGGAACATAATGTATTCCTTAGTTAGTGACACTATCGGACGTAGAGTGTCACATACAGTATCAACACATGGGTCGACCCCCCTAAGACATGGGTCGACCCCAGGCTCGACCTAGTTATGGGCGGGTCGCCTAGTTATCGTTGCCTGCAGCATTTAATTTTCTGTTTGAATTTTAAATAATGTTTAAACTTCATAAGCTTATAACTTCTTCATATGTTATCCGATTTACGGAAACTAGGAGTATCTGAACCAGAATTCGTAGAAAAACGCAATGGTAATGTCAAATTTTACTTAATTATTAATATTTAATTAACTAATATTCATTTTATTGTTTTAATGTACAATTGTAGTGTATTAAATTATGGGATGTTCAATTTGTGCCTTGGAAAATTTTACAATAACTTCTCAGTAATAATCCATTAATCCAAGAAAATTTATTACCTTTTAAAAGTGATTCTTTGATAATTTTGTATTAGGTCTATTTTCTTATAGGGTAATGAATTCCTTAACTAAATACCAAATTACTTCCTAACTATCATTTGATTAGACTATCATGTCGTCTACACATACTACTACAACCAACTCACTCTAAAATATAATAAAATATGCTAACAAATCAAGTTAATACTTAATTATAGACACAAGCTAGTCCATAAGGTAGGACAACTGCTCTTAAAATCCACTGGGTTTTCTGCTAGCAGCTTCTTCTTTGGTCTTTTCCACTACTCACAATTGGTGGAAATCACTAACAAAGAAATCTAGTTATGGAAAAATCACGACAACTGCTAAATAATCAAAACACCATCAACATGACGCGAGAATAATAATTTTTCTAAACAAATTTCTTATGATTACTGCAAAGCCAAAGAAATTATCCATCTTGGTAGCAAAGACGAGTGCTGCCTCTCATAATAAAATGCTTACTTGTACCAATTTTTTTCAAAAGACCTTTTAATTTGTTTTACTAGAAATCTTTCTACTATAGGTGATGACTTCCTCAAGATACATTTGGAAATCTACTACCATAGGTAAGTGATAAAATCTAATAAAAAATAGGTCTAAGGGGTAAATTAGTTCATCCTAATTAATCCTTTATAGAACAATTTTGGGGTATGTCTTGTTATGTGCCCCAGAAGCAACTATACTTCTTTTTACATTCGAGATATCTCATTGTATAGCTAACTTGTATGACCTACAAATCAACCAATGCTAAGTAATTCCATAGGTATGTGATAATCATCACTCTGTATCTTGAAAAGCTTCTAGCCATAGTATGAAACTTCACTCTTTTTTTACCTCAAAACTATGTGCCTTACTGGTAATGCCATAAGTTTGGCATTGTCACAAATATGGATCCGGAAATTAGTCTCTCATCCAACTAAGAGGTACCTTATACCCTCCTCCACTATATTAAGAAATTAAAACATGACGGGACTGAACTAATATTGCCTAAATATGCATTAAGGAAATAGAAATCTTAATAGTTCATCCACTACATATCCTAGCCCGATATTCCTTCACTTGTAGTCAAAATAGTCCCATAAATGGCCTACTAATCTATTCTCAAAATTTTCCTATCTCCAAAATCCTAACACAAAAGCATCCTAGTTAAACTCTACTATCAGTTTTAAAATCTCAAATAGCTGACTATATGGTTAACCTATCTAAACCCAAAACCAACCCGTATGTGGAATTGCCCTATGCATCCCCTATATCTTGAATCTCCAGTCTCAAACTCTGAATCATTATAAATAACTGTGTTAATCCTCCTGGGAGGTTAAGAAACTACTACTGGATCTTGAAAAATACCCAAAAGCAAACAATCAATTAGTGCCTCTAATGCACATTCTAAATGAAACGGAGATTTCTACATTTATAAAGGACAACTTCATTAGACCTATACACAGATGCTTTGCACAATTTGACTCTTATCTAGATGGCCATGGCTCCATGCAACCACCTCTCCTTCTAGTTGAAAACTATTTCTTAATAATTAATAGTTTTTCTCTGAAGCAATCAACTAGAAAGAACTAGAGATAGATAATCCATCTCTTATTTGACCTTTACCTTTTATTTCTCCTTATCTTTGTTACTTGGTTCCTTTAATCCATTACTTTCCTTCAACACACATGGCATAATGACCATATTTCATTAATTCTTTGGATACTCCAATTTTTCATTCCTGAAGCTAAAGGTATTTTCCGAAATCCTTGCATCATCTAGTAATCCTTGGCATCTAAGGTTGTCTTAACATACTAGGCCATACTCAATAGTTGGCAACTGGCAAGTTTAACTCCAAACTCCGGTCCCGATAGAGAATCTACATACAGTGAAATAAATGGATTCATATAAGAATCACATCTCTAACCAATAAGTATTTGGGGTCTCTATATACATGGGTAAGGTACGACAGTTTGTTTTATAGATAAGTCAACGTAGAAAGGAGAGAACAAGACAATGAAAGGAGATAGACTGAAGGGGATTTCTATAAAACATTTATTTTAAAATATACCTTTTGTTTTGATAACGTATTTTTCTAAGAAAAATTCTTTAAAAGTATTTTAAAGAGCCTTATGACGTTAAGCTTTGGTACCAAATGTAACACCCCGCACACCTTATCGTTCACTTTAGGGCCATACAAAGAAATATAGAGCATTTTAAGTATAATTTTTTTATAGAGACTAAGGTTCACTTAAAGTAAAATAGAAATAATGAAAATATTTATTTATAAACAACTTATTATTCCAAAACAATAATTTATTGAAACTGAGTTTTATACAAATTATACACCTTACATAATCTCAGTCCTGATCGAATAAAACATTCCCCTGACAAGTATAAATCCTTCCCATGACAGATACAATGTCATAAATCAAAGTAAATTAAAAGAATGAAAATAAGGTATCTGCAATTAATTCTCCAAAGCTGCTAGTACCAATCGACCTTTGCCCTATGAACCTAATGGGTGAGGAAAAAGATGAAAGAAGAGTGGGTCAAGCAATAAGTATGACGTATGGAACAATTATCGACATGTTTTAGAAAGATAAAGAAAATAGATTAACAATTATAGTGTCAGAAGCAAATGCATACGTGCATAACGAAGATTGGTTTCTAAGTAAATTAGGTTATCTATCTAGTTCAAGTTGAATTAACTATTTGATTATATGCACTGATTCAACTACTATAGGAATCTGATCGCTATAAAAATAAGATTTGCATGATATCATGTCACTACGGATTTTTCCGTTATGAATCTGATCATCGCCTTTTTTTCTCCATTATTAAATACATAATTTAATATGAATACTAATCCTATCCATCGACTGCCGTATACCACCTCGCATGGTAGAATGTCATTATGGACCTACCCATCATGAAGTCGATCACTGCCCGTTTATCCACCAACAATGTCATAATTAACCGTTTAGATGAAATAGTGATTTAATTTCCGCAATTTATCTTGTCGTATGCATAGTCATCATCCAAACACATTAAATGCAGCCTTTTTCCACTGACCACTTATTTACCCTAATCAGCATAAGCGTGCCCGGCCTCAACCACCTATGTGAGACCATCATTAATAAACATGAAAGGAAATGTTGCCATATGGGTCCCTAGGAAACAAATATTCTAATTTGCATCCCTTGCCAAGTGCCACCCGCTAAATCCCTTGATCTGGACCTTATTTATTGGCTACTTATTTCTCCAACTAGCAGAACTACAGGAATGGGCCTCCGCATGGCTACTTATTTTTCTATACCAGTAATCGCTATTAGAATGGATCACATGCATTATTTTCTTATTTACTGAATAAATGATCCGATTTTTAATATAATATGAATTTTCTATGTCTTTCTTAATTATAACCCCTGTTTTATAATTTGTCCAGCAAATATTCTAGACTTGCCTATTTTAGTCCACCATCTTTTTATCACAGAATTGTTCTAATTACCTTCCTCCCCCGCCACTCCCCCGCCCCCGTTTTATAATTTTACTTGCAATTATTCAAGATTTTTCTATTTTAACCTAACGTTTTTGTTGCAAATTTATTCTAATTGTAACCCCTATGTTATAATTTTACTTGCAAGTATTCCAAAATTACCTATTATAATTTTCTAACATGTTCATATAGTTGTCATAATAATTTAGTCATTTTTTCTTACTTTTCAAATTACAATCCATGTTATAGTTTATTGAAAATTCCTATTGATTTGCTTAATTATGTATGATTCCTTTTTAAATACAAATATAGAATTAATGCACATGTTTATGTAACTTTAGATCTCTTTTTTTAATCCATGTTTGATAATTTTATTCTATTTTTCCATGCGCAAAAGTGGATTAAATCTATGTCAATTAGATAACATATACATATTTATGCATATTTTAAGAACAAACTTGACTAACTGTAGAAACTGTTAAGCTATCATTCCGCTGCCTCTGATATTAAATCTATGTAAATCATATTTTACAGCCTTCACTTCATATTTATGTTCCGAAAGTGTCAACTCATGTTGTTGAGCTTGTTTGTGCTATTATTGCCCTTGATATTGTCATCCTTGTTGTTGTGCCTGTTGTTAAATTTCCCACCCCTATTTCAGATCCTCTTGATATTCCTAACTTTCCCCTTTTTGACACCTGTTCTATTGTTTAATCTTCGCATGAGCGTGCTAGCCACTGTAAAACTCTGTATTTTTAACATCACTAAAAGAGGATACATTAAATAATATTTGATTTGATATTCGAAACTAAGGGAAATGGATTTCACCATTGCGCCCATCTCGAACTTTTGGGGAAGACATACATTTAGTTTGTGTAAAACAGATAGTGTATGAAGAAGATATGAGAGTTTAAAGTTTGTATACGTGTAGAAGAAAAATATATATACATATTAGTCAGAACCTTATCCAAAATCTTTCAAAAATTGAAAAAGTAAGTGGTGGTAGTTTTCCCACTCTAGGGGTCATCCCCCATAAGGGGTGTTGACACCGAGGCCGACCCCCTACAGGGGTGTTGACAACCCTAGGGCTGACGTGGCAGTCGGTTTCAGAAGGACTGGCAGCTATAAATACATGGTTATTTCTCTTGTTTTCTTCATTGAGAATCCATGGGGGCCAAACTCTGCCGGTGACTGAACTGAACCGAATTATCTTCTACAAATATCAACTTAAGCAAATTAGTTAGAGATTCAAGAGCCATTCTTCTTCTATTTTCTAATCTAAACACTATGAGTTCTTAGTTGCTTATAGATTTAAATATTTAAAAGTTAGCCTAATATGACTATAGTTTGGATTTTTTCGCGTGCCTATATTATGCGGGATCCATTGTAAATTGTGAACTTATGACATTCTAAATTGGTTATAACTTGGATCTAAATCTTTATCTTGTCGGATCTATTGTAACTTCCATGACATTCTTTGATGTGTATCTTGACCTTATTCGTGTTAGATCTATTTTTAACTATTGGATCTGAATTATGTGGACATCTAAATTATTAATCAGATCTAGTTTATCACCTTGTGCCTATCATATTAGATCTAAACCAGTTGGACATCTAAATTATTAATTAGATCTAGTTTATCACCTTGTGCCTATCATATTAGATCTAAACCAGTTGGACATCAAAATTGTTAATTTAGATCTTATTATGCTTATTATGTCATCATAGTTATGTTAGAATTAGTAAATCGCCACAAGTTCATCGGATTTATGCTTATATGTCCACCTTATCACCATGCTAGTTTATGTTTATGCCAGAATAATCACCATTGTCAAATTCCCATCACTTTTCCCTTTTTATTATTTATGACTAGGCTATTGTCTAGTCTAATCATGCGGCAAATTATGTGAATGCGCTAGTTAGGGAACGGTGGAAAAAGGTTAGAATTGGCATAATTTAAAATGATGTTTATATGAATTGGACATATAATTCAATAATTGGGTAAATGGTTATGAACCATAGGCACTAGTAATTGGATAAGAATGAAATGTTTAAGATTACAACTAAAAATTGTAATTGCACTTATGACACGAGGTTAGGTTGCATTACTGGTGGAAGTCTGCCCAGACCCAATCGACATATCCAGCAACCACTAATGTTGAACCTAATGCGAGAGGTCTAAGTGCGCAAATACAAGATGGGCTACCACACGAGGTTAGGCCCAACTTGTGGAAGTGGTCTATGCGGACACGACCGGCATACCGAGCATCCACAAGTGTAGGCCTAATGTGGGAGGTCTAGCCAATTATAAACCTTAAATGGACATAGTAATGAACTGGACTACTTAGCCTAATCTAATCCATAGGGATTGTATGATTATGTACTAAAGTTAGGGTTAAGTAAAAACCAGTTGGATAGTAGGTGGGTTAAGTTAGGTATATCTGATATGGGTGGGTAATATGTAAATATAAGCCCACGAAACTTAACCAATTGGGGGTTATGTAATTAAAGACACCTAGTTGTATACATAACCGGTGGAAATAATAAAGATATGTAATTAAAGACACCTAGTGGTATACATAACTAAACGGAAAACCTGGTGGGGGATACAAGGCAAGGGGGAAAGCTTATATCTTATTGTGTAGGACTCGTTTCATCCAGTAACCCGGGGTAAGTATCGAACATGTACTACGAAATAGGTCGGAGAAGGGGCACGCTTACTGGACTGATTTTAAGAGATCCAAACGTGGAGTTCGGTGTGGGTGGCGCAAACCGACCAGGCCATGTGCGTGCATGAGCCGGGCAGAGGGGGATAAGACGACAGTGACACCTATAGATATGGGGTTGTGTATATCAGTGGAGGCTTGCCACTTTAGGACATGATACATACTAAGGTGGGGCTGACACAGAGTATTTACGCTGATTAGGGAGCCGATCGATTAGGGTAGTAGTTAGGGTACACGTGGTCGTATGCCTAAGTCTACCACCTTATAGCGGAAGGGATCATCTCATCTTGGATATACTAGTAATAGTGCAGAGTAGTCAATAGATGCGTATACACCTTATCCTATCTACCTTGTCACACCTGCCTTTTTTATAGTAATCTCTCTTATCCACTTTATATGCCTGTCATGCTTCTTTTATTTATTTATTTGCTAAAAGTAACTGGACTCGCCCGACTTTATGTCTGACCCTTTTTGTTTCCTCTTCTCTCTTCTGTTTCCCCCTCCCAGGTTCTCAGGGCGGGAATACTCATGCTTGACCGTGATTCTGCTTACTTTAGCTTGTGCTGTTAAGATGTATGGCTCAAACTCCTATCCTTGTTGCTATGACTATATTTTGTTTTTGGGGAATTTTATTTCTTTTATGTACTCTGATATTTTTGAAGTATAAGACAGTAGCTTTTATGTTGTAATGGGCTTTTGTGTTTCAGATATGTGATGTTTTTGGACCATGGTATCTTATGATAAATAAAGCTTTTATTCCGCTGTTATTTTATATGTATGTCTTGTAATATTTCTGATATGTTTACTATAACGCTTCACAAAACTTAATGCATTCCCTTTGTGAGTGACATTAACGGACGTGGGGTGTCACACTTGGTATAAAAGCTGAAGGTTACAAGATTAGATAGAAGTTTTTGAAAAATCATTTTCAAAATGGGTTTGAAAAGAAAACATTTTCGAAAAGAAAAGTTTGTTCGAAAAACATTCCCCAAAAAGCCATATGTAATATCTTTAGATCCTTTGTCTGAGTCTCTTCCTTTTTCTTTTCAGCATGTCTAGGGAACCTAACATTCCAAATATCACAGAGGGTGTTATGATACCAGGATGGTTCCGTAGGTATCTGGAGGCCACGGCGCCTGCCGACGGCCAAGGAAATATTCCTCCCCCAACTGCACCCATTGTTCCTCTACCTCCTCATCCGGATGCAGGCAACTTTGCTAAGATTTGCAAAGACTTCGGTGTAATGGGAGGGAAGCTATTCCATGGGAACGGGACATTTATAGAGCGCGGAATTGGCTCAAGGAGACTGAGGACTTGTTCGTAATCCTTGAAGTAGAGTATAGAAGGTAGGTTCAGTTAGCCGCCTGGCTACTGAAAGACGAAGCCTCATTCTGGTGAGAAGTCATCCAAGTTGGACGTCCGGTGGAAACATAGGATGATTTTTGACAAAGATTTGAAATGAAATTTATTTCCCAAGCCGAGAAAAGCATGTAAATGGAGAGGTTCTTGACACTCAAACAAGGGAATATGATTGTTAAAGAATATGTGAACAAATTCAACCAACTAGCAAGGTTCGGGTTGGAACTGGTGGATACTCCACATAAGAAGGTGTTGCGATTTGCTAAAGGGATAAATGAACCCCCTCATGGGTTAGCCATGTCCCATATTCCAATGGGAGCCACTTTTGAAGAGCTTATCGATATTGCCAAATACATGAGGAAGACAAGGCAGAAAAGAAGGAAGTAAAGGCTGAGGAAACATCACAAAATAAGAAGGTGTGGCCCGAGAAGGGACAACAACAATAATAGAAGCTATAGAATAAAGGTGGAAAGAATGACAAGGCCAAGGATAAGAGGAATTGTCACAGTTGTGGGAAAGAGGGTCACTTGGTCAAAGACTGTAAGAGAAGGAAGAACACTTGCTTCAATTGTGGAGAGGTCGGACACTTTGCCAGGGAGTGCCTGAAGAAACAGGGATCACAAGGACAGGGTCAAAGGATTGGAACTTCTAGAGGGCAAGTGCATTCTCTCGCGATCAATGCTCCTGATAGAGGTCGAGAAATTTCTGTGGAAGGTTTAATTTCTCTTTTAAACCATCTTATTAGAACACTTTTTGATTCTGGCACTTTATATTCATTTATATCTAGTTCTATGGTTGAATCTTTACACTTAATTACTAGTATGGTAGTGGATCCCGTAGTTGTTTCGAACCCCGTTGGTGGTTCGGCTCATTTATCTATGATTTGTCGAGGTTTGAAAATATCTGTGTTAGGCGTCTAGTTTGAGTGCAATGCATATGTGCTCGGTTTTTGGGCTACAGGTTGATTCTTGGAATAGATTGGCTTACCACGTATGTGCCATTCTGGATTGTGAGAGGAGGGTCGTTAGGCTTCTGACTTGTCACGGGAGGACCTTCGATATTTCTTGTGACCCACAAGGTTCAGTTACATTTAGTTTCCTAGAGTCTCTTGATGCATCTATCGATGATCTGCAATCTGTTTCAGTAGTCCGAGATTACTCTGATGTTTTTGATGAGGTACGTGCTTACCACTGAGGCACGAAATCAATTTTCGTATATATCTAGTGGACAATGCAAAGCCATTTTCATTACCAGTGTGCCATATGGCTCTGATGGAAAGGATGGAGTTGAGTAAGCAAGTAGGGGAGCTACTTGAGTAAGGGTTTATCGGACGAAGCATATCTGAATGGGGTGGTCCGGTTGTATTCGCAACTATGGCGGATGGTTCGATTCATTTGTGTGTCTACTATAGAGAGTTGAATAAACTGGCCAAGAAGAATAGGCACCCGCTCTTGAAGATTGATGATTTGTTTGATTAGCTTGTTGGTGCCTCGATATTTTCTCAGTTAGACTTGTCCATGGGGTTTCATCAGGTGAGGGTGGCTGAGGACAGCATAGATAAAACCACTTTAGAACTCCGGATGGTTTCTTCGAATGGCTAGTTATGCCTTTTAGGTTGACGAATGCACCCACCTATTTTGTTGATCTGATGAGTAGAGTGCTTCGGGTGTTTCTAAATAAATTGTCGTAGTCTTTGTTGATGACATCTTTATCTTCTCCAAAAGCGAAGAAGAGCATGCCCAACATCTGAGAGAAGTTTTGAAAACTCTCCGTGCACATCAGCTTAAGGCGAAGTTCTCCAAATGCCATTTTTGGAGAAAAGAGATGAGATTCTTAGGGCATGTGGTCTCAAAAAAAGTGATAGCTGTAGATCCCACCAAGGTGGTTGCAGTGCAAGATTGGCAGATTCCTAAAAATGTAACCAACGTGTGAAGCTTTCTTAGGTTGGTAGGTTATTATAGGAAGTTCATTAAGGACTTCGCAAAGATATCAGCTCCACTTACCAGGCTAACAAAGAATAATTTGACATTTTCATAGGATATAGATTGTGATGTTTCTTTCCAACGACTGAAGAGAGCTTTGACGACAGCCCCAGTCTTGACCTTTCCTGATGGGAGTAAAGTGTTTACTATTTACGCCGATGCATGTGGTACAGGGCTTGGTGCGGTTCTGATGCAAGAAGTGAAAGTAGTGTGTTATGGGGGTAGACAGTTGAGAGTTCATGAGAAGAACTACTCCACCCATGATGTAGAGCTAGCTGCCATAGTATTCGTACTTAAGACATGGCATCATTATTTACTTAGAGAGAAGTTCGAGTTGTACACCAGTCATAAATCTCTCAAGTACTTTTTCTCGCAGAAGGATCTTAATTTAAGGCAACAACGGTGGATGGAGTTCCTAGCTTCTTATGATTTTGAGATTGCTTATACCCCTGGCAAGGGTAATGTGGTGGAAGATGCACTAAGTAGGCAGAGGATGGCCTTATATCCTCTGTTTCTGGATAGGAAGAGCTTGGAGTTCATCTCAACTTTTAATTATAGACCCTCCATTGAGATTTTGCCTAATTTATTTGCATCATTAGAGATATGACCAACTCTTATGGATCAGGTAGGAGCTTCGCAGCAAGGTGACCCACAGATTTTAGACATCATGGATAAGCTCAGAAAAGGGGAGACTTCGAGTCACCTCCGCAGATATTCCGTAGAAGAAACGGGGTGGTTGCAACGGGATGGAAGGCTTTGTTTTCCACAAACTGGAAGTTTGAAAAAGGCAGTCCTAGAAGAAGCCCACCATTCTAAGATGACTATTCATCCAAGCGGTGATAAGATGTACAGAGACATGAAAAGGGTTTTCTTTTTGGCTGGGATGAAGAAAATTGTGGTACAATTTGTTTCTCAATGTTTAGTTTACCAGCAAGTTATAGCTGAGCAAAAGAAGCCCGGTGGTTTACTTCATCCTTTGGAGGTTCCTCAATGGAAATAGGAGTGCGTCTTTATGGATTTCATAGTTGGTTTGCCTAGATCGAAGAAAGGCAACACCAGTATCTGGGTTGTGATAGATAGACTCACTAAGAGTGCTCATTTCATTCCAGTTAAGAGTTAGAGGATGACATCATGGTTGGTAGAAATTTATGTTCATGAGATAGTTTGTCTTTATGGAGTACCTTCCAGCATCGTGAGCGATCGTGACCCCATCTTCCCCAGTGAATTTTAGAGGAGCTTCCAAGAAGCATTAGGTACACGGTTAAGTTTGAGCATCGCTTATCATCCTCAGATTGATAGGCAGACGGAGAGGGTGAATAGAATTCTTGGAGATCTTTTAAGGCTGTGTATTATAGACTTCGAAGGGACTTGGGAAGAGCATCTTCCTTTAATAGAGTTTGCCTATAACAATAGTTATCAAGCTAGCATCAGCATGGCACCCTTCGAACCATTGTATGGATGACCCTGTAGATCACCAACTTGCTGGTGGGAATCTACAGAAAGATTGTAACTTGGACCTGATATGGATAGAGAAACATCCAAGAAGATTGACCTTATTCGACAGTGGATGAAGACAGCCCAAGATAGGAAGAAATCCTATGTAGACAAGAGAATGACTGACATCGAATTTGAAGTGGGAGACTTAGTTTTTGTTAAAGTATCGCCTCTGAGGAATGTGGTTCGCTTCAGATCTACAGGGAAGTTGGCACCTAGGTTTGCGGGACCATTTCCTATACCTGAGAGGATTGGCCAAATGCCATAAAGAGTAAAGCTCCCAGAAAATCTATCTGGTATTCATGATGTTTTCCACGTTTCTCATCTGCCGAAGTGTTTGCATGACACAGCGGAAGTTGTTGAGCCAAGCATATTGGAAGAAGTGGAAGTAGAGCGGGAGGTGATAGTCAGACAAATTCCTTCCCGTATCCTTGGATTAGAAGTTAAGAAGCTACGCAATAAAGAGATCAAGCCGATAAAGGTTCAATGGGGAGATAACCCAGAGGACGCGACATGGGAGACCGAAGACAAGATTCGGGCTTCGTACCCTCTACTTTTCGAGGCTATGTTCTTTACTCCTTTTCCAAAGTTTTATATATCCTTGTTTCTACAATTTGAATATATCCTATCCATATTGTTTTCGACCTTCAGATAGGAATCCTATGGATGTAAACGTGTGTTTGAGTCATGTTATGTTTAATGGATGCAAGTGGATGCAAGTTTTTGCTAGTGGTTGTCTGTGGATGCATATACATACACATTAGGTACTAGATTGGCTCAATCACTCTCATATTGCATATCGATGTGTGTATTTTCTTTTCTTTTACGGATGGAAATGGATGTATTAGCATATGGATGTTGCATTTGGGCGAATGAGTGTGCACACATATCGAACTTACATGTTATAATAGGATTATTTGCATACACATTGGATAGATGGCACTAACATACATTGCATTAAGAAGGTCAACTGAATTAGTAGACCGCCTGATCTTTGCATTAGTATTGGGACATATACACACACCTTTACATATATTAATATAAGCATTAGAAATCTTTAAGGACAATGGCAGTAGATGGATGATGGATGGCAGGATATGCATTCTTCTCAACTTAGATATTTCGAGGACGAAATCCTTTGAGTGAGGTAGAATGTAACACCCCGTATTTTTAACAACACCAAAAGAGGATAAATTAAATAATATTTAATTTAATATTCGGAATTAAGGGACAAATTGCGCCATTGCGTCTGTCTTGAAATTCTGGGAAAGATTAACATTTGGTTTCATAAAACGGACACCTTATGAAGAAGATATGAGAGTTTAATGTTTGTATACGCGTAGAAGAAAAATAAATATACATATGAGTCAGAACCTTATCAAAATCATTCAAAAATTGAAAAAGAAAGTGGCGGTTGTTTTCCTGCTCTAGGAGGTCGAACCTCCTAGGGGGTGTCGACACCGGGGTCGACCCCAGGGGTGTCGACACCAGGGCCGACCCCCCTATAGGGGTGTTTACACCCCTAGAGCTGACGTGGCAGTCGGTTTCAGAGGGGCTGGCAGCTATAAATACATGGTCATTTCTCTTGTTTTCTTCATTGAGAATGCATGGTGGCTAAACTCTGTCGGTGACTGAACTAAACCGAATTATCTTTGGCAAATATCAACTTAAGCAAATCAGTTAGAGATTCAAGATCCATTCTTCTTCTATTTTCTAATCCAAACACTGTGAGTTCTTATTTGCTTTTAGATTTAAATATTTAAAAGTAAACCTAATATGACTATAGTTTGAATTTGTTCATGTGCCTATATTATATGGGATCCATTGTAAATTGTGAACTTATGACATTCTAAATTGGTTATAACTTGGATCGAAATCTCTATCTTTTCGGACCTATTGTAACTTCTATGACATTCTATGATGTGGATATTGACCTTATTTGTGTTAGATCTATTTTTAACTATTGGATCTGAATTATGTGGACATCTAAATTATTAATCAGATCTAGTTTATCACCTTGTGCCTATCATATTAGATCTAAACCAATTGGACATCTAAATTGTTAATTTAGATCTTATCATGCTTATTATAACATCATAGTTATGTTAGAATTAGTAAACCGACACAAGTTCATCGGATTTATGCTTATATATCCACCTTATCACCATGCTAGTTTATGTTTATCCCAGAACAATCACCTTTGTCATATTCCCATCACTTTTCCCTTTTTATTGTCTATGTCTAGGCTATTATCTAGCCTAGGCATGCCGCAAATTATGTGAATGCGCAAGTTAGGGAATGGGCGAAAAAGACTAGAATTGGCATAATTTAAAATGATGGTTATATCAATTGGACATATAATTCAATAGTTGGGTAAATGGGTATGAACACATATAAAGGCATAGACACTAGTAATTGGATAAGAATGAAATGTTTAAGATTACAATTACAAATTGTAATTGCACTTATGAAACGAGGTTAGGTTGCATAAGTGGTAGAAGTCTGCCTGGACCCGACCGGCATATCCAGCAACCACTAAAGTTGAACCTAATGTGAGAGGTCTAAATGATCAAATACGAGACGGGCTATGACACGAGGATATGCCCAACTTGTGGAAGAAGTCTGCCCGGACCAGACCGGCATATCCAACATCCACAAGTTGTAGGCCTACTATGGGAGGTCTAGCCCATTATAAACCATAAATGGATATGGTAATGAATTGGACTAATTGACCTAATCTAATTCATAGGGTTGTATGATTATGAACTAAAGTTAGGGTTTAGTAAAAACTAGTTGGATAGTGGGTGGGTGGAGTTAAGTATATGTGAGATAGGTGGGTAATATCTAAATATAGGACCGTGAAACTTAAATAATTGGGGGTTATGTAATTAAAGACACCTAGTGGTTTACATAACCGGTGGAAATAATTAATATATGTAATTAAAGACACCTAGTGGCATACATAACTAAACGGAAAACCTAGTGGTTGGTACAAGACAAGGGGGAGAGCTTGTATCATATTGTGTGGGACCCGTTTCATCCAGTAACCTGGAGTACGTATCGAACATGTGCTCCGAACTAGGTCATAGAAGGGGCACGCTTATTGGACTGATTGTAAGAGATCCAGACATAGACATTAACGAACGTGGGGTGTCATAGCCACCATTTACACTCAAGAATGAGATTTTGTGCTGAAGAAAATAACAATTTTGCTTGTGTGGTTGAAGATGTGAATCCTGAGTCTAGATGTTTAATTTCACCATGTTGACGTAGATGAGCTTGTCTTGGATATTGAAGGAGATAATGGTATAGCTAATACGGTAACTTTCTCTATTTCTTCGTGGGATAGGAAATTTATCTACGACTCAGAGTATGTTGGGTTTACATCAGACTTTATCTCTATTTTTAAGTGCTACATTTAGGTTTATCGTCATGTTGAGAACAAAGGATGATCACTTCCCTCCGTTCTTGGGGACTAGTATGTTGTTACACATAGTAGTTGAGGCAATCCTGCTTCACTCCTGCTTTGTATTATTTCTGTGTTCTGGCATTTCAAACCATCCTAGTAGTTAGACATCTAGTCTGAATCTTGTAAATTATATTCAATATTTGTTGCAAAGAAAAGTGGTTGCAGATACTATAAAAACCAATGGGTTTTACCAAAAATTGTAGTAACTATAAATAACTTGTAAAATTAAATTAGAATGAAATTATAAGAAAGAACAGGGAATTACCTACTAAAAACTAGATTACTCACCCGTAGTCCTCAGCTCTTTCCATTCACAGCTTTCCCACATCTCCTCCTTATGTCGGTTATAAATATATTTATTATTACTCTTCCCGGAGAAAAATTTAAGTTTTAGGTTTGTCTTAATTTAGAGAGAACTTAAAGGAAAAAGATCTGTGCTGTGAATGAATAGCAATACAACAACATGGAATTTTGGCATTAAATAAAATAGTTATTTATTTAGAATTCAAAAATTGGAATTTCTTCAAACAATGGAATTTGACTATGAAACTTTAACCGTTGCGTTGGTCTCAGAATTCCGATCAACTTTCATGTTTGGGGTTTCACGAACGGAGTCTGTATGAAAAAGTTACTGATAAATTCGAAAAACAGATGGAAATAATTAAACATAATAAATAAAATATTTAGTATAATTTATAACCTTCTTTCACAGGGAAAATTAGCTAAAGGGCGGTCAATACCCTTGGGTGGAGCAGTCGACCGCTTCGGGCAATTTCAGCCCATTCACGTATAGGGTTATACAGGTTTTAATATATATAAATTATTAAACAAATCCAACGGTTCTTGGCCATTTCCACACCTATAAATAAAGGGGTAAGGCCTTATTCTTTTCCACGCAAATATGTAAGGTGCAGCCTGCAATTTCCTTTACTCTTCAAATAAATTTCTAAATAAAAATATAGGTTCATATACATTCATTGAAACATAAATCCATATGGATTTGGAAGGGATAATCAGATTCAAGTGGAAAAGGTTATGAGTTTACTTCTAAACTATTCTTCATCTGATTCTCCCCTCTTTTCCTGTTTTCTTGCAAATCTACAGATCTTAAGGTATCCTCTTTTCGGAATAACTATGGATCTATAAGAATTTGGAAATTGTAGGCCTAAAATATTATTCAGATTTCACATTTGGATGATTTCAGGTAAGTGAGAGATTTATATAAAGAGTTATTGTAACTTATTATCTTGTTTGTATTAGATCCTAAATCTATGCCTAACATTTATCAGATTTGTTCATATAGTATTAAATCTGAAATGAGGCTTATCCGATCTATTTATAAATGTTGTAAAAAAACATAGAAGTATAAATTTCTTATTTGAATAATATTATAATTTGTAGGCTTACTTAATTGTTTATACATATTGCCTACAATTGTGTATGAAAATATATTGGGATCGTCAAAAACACTGTAGATCTAGAAATCAGTCCCATGAAACATTGTTAAGATATAGTTTTATTCCAGATCTATAATTTCAGTATTAAATGATAAATTATATAATTTTGATTAGAAAAACATAAACCAGTTTGTGCATAATTTTGTTAGGATTTAACTTAGTTATTATAAATCATGCCTTTTATCCTCTTTAAATTAAAAGACATTATTTAAAACATAAAAGAAATGTATTTAATATTGAAAAAAGTGAAAAGTTGTGTAAATTCACGTGTGTGTATATATATATATATTTGTGTGTGTGTAGTTTACATCAACGATTCCAAAAGATACACACACACACACACACACATATATATATATATATATATTTTGTGGTTTGAAATATGTTTATTCCAATATTCAGGCATGATTTACAATAATTATAGCTGGCAGTCTTTTTGTAAGATTTAGAACCTTATTTTAAGATGGAATTCAAAAAGGAATATTTGGTTATTAGTCGAACCAAATCATTAAACGATAATAATAATAAAAGAAATAACTACGTCAACAACATGAATATATATATACACACACATACATACACACATTGTCCATCCAAATCTACATAAATAACAAAATATATATATTATAATAGATGTTTGAATATTTGAACATATTTCATTTTATGGAATTATACATGCAATGTAATCCATATTAAATGAATATATTTAGGGTGACCGTTGTAGCAACTAGCGTAACTCATTGCTATAAAAAGTGTAACACCCCGTATTTTCTGTGAACATATAAGTAAGAAATTAAAATATACTTAATTTTTAGGAGAAGAATTAAGGGAAACGGGTTGCGCCATTGCGTTCGTCTCTAAATTCTTCTTGAGATAGAGTCCAAAGTTTGCGTAAAATGGATACCGTATGAAGAAGATATGGACGAACGAAGTTAGGCAGAAAAACCGGAAACAGGCCAGAATTCACTGGCGCCCTTGTGAAGTGCGCCAGTACAAAAATACACTTGCGCACCTGCCAAGTGCGCCCATACCGATCCAGCACATAATTCTGGAGTGTTCTGTGATGACGTGTCTTCTTCTGCGTGGCTGGATGACCTGTCTTTGAGCTAGGTGGTTCTGATGACTTCTGGACTGATCCGAAGGCTCTAAATCACCCTATTCTCCTATAAAAACACCCCCAAACCTCACTTTATCTCCACATAATTTCATTCTGCCTATACTCTGCCTCTATAATAAATAAATAAAATAATAGCGTCGCTACTCTGTTGGGATCAAAACTAGAACTAGTGCATCTTCTTCCAAATCTGAATAAGATTAAAAGAGAACTACTACAACTCTTCTTCTATAATCCAATCAAGGCAAGTGCAGTTATTTTACGATATGAATTTCAATCATGATCTTGACATAATTATAAAACTGAATCTGAGATTATGCCCTTTCTCTATTTATCAGATCTGTTCCTATGTTTTATTATTCTGTATTTCTTCCTCCTTTCTTTCTTTTTGTTTGATAGCCAGGCTACCACGTGCCTGAGCCATATCTCACAAGAGATGAACGCATAAATGCTAAATTTGGGAAGAATATTGAATGAGGCATATTTGGGCATAATTGATTTGTAACTAATTTGAGGATACAACGCATGTTGTAATTCTGGACATAAATTTGAGGCATATTGTATAAGACGATCTATGACTTGGAAGGAGAGGATTATTGTGACTTAGAACATAAATAACATAGGTTGAACTTAGAACATAAATCTGAGACATATAATTGGGCATGGTGTATTTAAAACATAAGGTGTATTTGACATATGTCTTGAGTTTTGAGGCAGAAAGAATATTGGACATATGACTTGGGATTTGTGGCGTAAAGTTTAACTATGAACATGAAACTGATTAGGATGCATAGTACAAGTTGTAATTCAAGATCTAGATCTGAACATACTATATATATTATAGTCCGAAATTTGGAAAAAGGAGAATTAATTTGCATTTAACTTAGGTGTAAACATCCATATTATGATTGAATAATTATTAAGTATGAATACACCTAAGTAAGGGGGGTTTCGGATATGTGACATGCATTGTAATGAATGGCTATATTTGGCACAATTTATATGTAAGGTTTTTGGAGAATATTCTGAACAATGCAAGTTTAACTAAAAATTGGGACATATGTTATATGGTGGATTATGACCATAATTTGGGCATATATGTTCAGGCTTACCTTATGAATTAGGCAAGATATGTGAATTGGTCTTTAAGGAATGTTTAAATCGGCTAAAACTGTTATTTGCTTATTATGTTAAATTTGCCTAATTTGCTAAACCTGTTACCTGTTTAATCTGTTGAATTGCCTAAACTGTTACATATGTTGAATCGCCTAATCTGCTAATTTTGTCTAATCTGCTAAATCTGTTGAGTTGCCTAATCTGCTAAATCTATCGAACCGCCTGAGCTGCTAAGTCTGTTAAATCTGTTAAAAAGCTAAATGATTGTAAGTTGTACAAAACATGTTAATTTGTTTAATCTGCTGCGACTAGAAAAGAAGTCAAATCTGTTAAATTGACATAATTAGTCTGATATTTGTATAATTTGTAATGGAATAAGCTGGTTAAAATAAAAATGCTGAGACACGAGGTTAGACTCATGTTTGCGGTAGAAGCCTACCCAGACCCAACCGGCTTAACCAACAACCGAAAACTGCTAGTCTAATGTGAGAGGTCATAGGCATAACTAAAATATGCTTAGACACGAGGTTAGGTCTGGCTTGTGGCAGAAGTTTGCCCGGAACCACCCGGCTTATCCAATGGCCACAAGCTACCGACCTAATGTGAGAGGTCTGCGCATTAATATTTAATTAATGCAAATCTGAGATTAATATGATGTCTTAAACGTGTTGGGTAGATAAGGCTAAACCAACTGGACTGATGAATTAATAAACCTGTTTCATGAATCTGTACGCCCAATACAAAGTTAGACAATCTGTAAGTCTGTTAAAACTATACATCTGATCCGTTAGTCTGAAAACCTGTTGACTTGATTTTCTGGTCTGTGAACTAGTTGATTCTGAACTCTGTAGGCCTAAAACTTGTAAACAAGTTAATCTAAAATCTGTTAGTCTGGGGACACAAGGTTAGGAGGGAAAATACTGGTGTCATCTGTTGTTTGGGACCTATATTAGTCAGTAACCCTTTCTGGTATCAAAACTATGACCCAACAGTAGGTAGGGTCCGGGCACGCTTACTGAACTAATTATAAGTGGTTCATTCTAATAATGGCGAGGGGTGTTGATGGTGCGTTCCAACTAGGTCATGTGCGTGCATAGATCCCGGTCTACCTCTGAGGATGTAAGACGCCATGATATCTGTGGATAGGTCTGTGTCATTTAAAGGTTTCCACTTTGGGGAGTGATACACCCTTCTGTGGGGCTGGCACAAGGTATTTATGTATTAGGGTGCCGATCGCTTGGAGTATATTTAGGGTACACTTAGTTCTGTCTGTTTCCGTTGGGGTACCGTCTGTTTCTGTTGGGTGGTAACACCTATCTGTTTCTGCGTGGTACCGTCTATTAGGGTGGTAAAGGCCCATTTACTAGTGTACACCTAATTCTAACATTCGGTTTCTGTAGGGATTATTTTGTTTTCGTCTCTGATTCCGTTTATGTACCTTCTGTCTGTTGGGGTGGTAAAAGCCCATTACTGGCATTTTGTTCCTGTATAGATTATTCTGTTCCATTTCTGTTTCAGTTTGGACATTAGGGTAATGCCTAATCCTGTTATACTAGTAATAGTGCAGAGAAGTAAAATATAAGTAAGAAGCATAACTTGGGCTATATCATTCTGTTTCTTCTATGTATCTTAAGTATACCAGTTACTCCTGTTGCTGTTGTCTCTTATCCAGCTTTATTTTCATGTCATGATATTATTATCTGTTCATATACTGAAAGTCACTGGACTTGCCAGACTTTATGTCTGACCTTGCTTGTTTTCGCCCCTTTTCTTTCGTTCCCCCCTCCCCCTAAGATTTTTTTAGGGTGGAAGTATAGGAGATTGATTCGGATTTTCTCTGCTTGAAGTACCGCCTGGCCTTGGCTCTATCTTTCCATGGCAGTTTATGTTGGGATTATGATTTTAAAAACTATGCATTATGAAGGCTTTTGTACAAGGCTGATATTTTGTACTTGAATTCTGATATTGTGATTTGAAAAGATGTAACCAAACTTACTTCGGTTTCTGTTGCAATAAAGTTATTAATTTTTCAAATACTATTTTACCTGTCTTGTAAATTTATGTTCTGTCTACTAAAACGCTCCATCAAAGTTAAGGCATTCTGTGACGATCCCAAAACCCCGTGACACGGTGTTAAGGATAATCATTGGAATATAACACATTAATCATCATTAACAGATCAGAGATAATAGAATAAACAAGAAATAGAATAATTTACACACATATGACAGCGGAATCATATAAATATCACCACATCAGAGAGCACAGTGCAGGATACAACTTAGTGCATAATAATACATAATCAGTCATCATCGCCAGAGGCGGAATCATACATAAAGAGTACACAAACTAAATATCAGTCTACATCGCAAGTGGAGGAATCATAATACATATACAATAATGGCGGAAAAAGTCATAGTCAGCACGGTGTAGTCAAGCCTCGCCATGAGCCAAAAGTGCCCCAGATACCTGTAACTAGGCTGCCCTTGTGAAAATGAGGGCACCCGAGTTGGCAAGGTGAAACAAACTACGAGTCAGTCATGGGACTGGTATGAGAAATCTACGTAACTTATTAAACAACAATAATACGGCAAATCAAAGGACCACGCCACTTTCACGGAACGGGTTTACTCCAATGAGGCTAGTGCATGAAATAAAGTAGATGATTAAATCATCGCAATGCTTTTTATAAAAATGAAGCCATTATAAGACTCAGGTCCCATCACATAATGCAACGCAATCCAGAGGATAGAGTTTTACCTTATAATAGCCAAAAATGCTTCATACGTATAAAACGAAGGTGTTTGATATTATTACTAGTGCATATATGTTTCAAAAGCGATTTCAATCATAAATATCAATCCTAGGCGGCATAGCTACCATCTACTATGTCGCCATACTAGTAATGCAATCACATCCGCAATTTCGTATCGGAAATTGGATTCCATCATGAGTCGAGGCAAGGGGCAAGCTCATCTCCGTTCTGGACACTCTAGCAAATGCCTCAGGACCGCACACAGCAATCCCTGGATCTTCAGGTCTGGTCCTCTCTTACTTTTGAGGATTAGTTATTCCTGAACACACGTTTCCCGGTCCTTACAGACCTATAATCGAGGCGCCTCACATTCCAACAACCACACAGGTGAAAAGTAGATATAAATGTCAGGGCTGGTAGGTCAATGACACCACCATAGCTTGAAAGAAACGTCGTGCTCTCCCTGTAGTCACTATCCCGTTTTTGACTCATACCGAGGTGTGAGGCCCGCGAATCCACGTTATAAACAAAGCTACGTCACACAGACCATGCTTTGATCATCAACCACAAGATTTTGCTTTGCAACAGAAGCCTTGATCATATGCCACTTAGGCGTACCACACAGGCAATCCACTCCATGCGATTGATTTCTATCAATATATAACCTCTGAGCTCATACGTCTCAGAGAAAGGGGTTAAGCAAGAGAATAAATTCTCCGCCGCCAAACAGATATATATTTAACAGAGATCAATCAGCACAGAACAAAATCCAATGTCAGACACACAATCCATTTACAAGTTCGTTCTGGGTTTGAACGAAATCGGAGGCACCAATTCCTCGCATATCCGCACAATCAACAATACGTCCGGACGGCTACTACTTCAGCCCCTTCAGGGTAGCTACTCCAATCACGAGCATCAGTAGCGCCCATCCATCCAATGTGAAGATCGTCGGTCTTCAACCGTCTTCGACACTTCGACTTCTCAACGTCGATCGATTATTCGAAATGAGAATGAACTCGGCCTTTTCAAATAACCCACGTATATTTAGATTTTCAAATCAATTTTTCACATGGTTAAATTATTCAACATTCACATTTCAGTTTCTTAGTATAATTTTCATGTTAAACACATTCAACCATCACATATCAAGCAAACACAACAAAATTGGTTTATTTCCACTCTATATCGTCTATAGTATTTTATAACGATATATCGCCATTTTTATTTATTTAGAACGGCCATATTTAATTAAACGACGTTTCAGGTCGTGCCGAGGCACTGACGCTGTTTTTCACTAAATTTGTTTTACACATATCTGATAATCTAACCATTGGATCTTCACAAATTTTATATCATTAGGAAGATCGTTTCAAAATGAATCCAACGGTTTAAGTTTTGGGAGAATCCGACGGTCGGATCTTCCACACTAGTCGTTCGAAGTTACGATTTCAAATTACGAACTGCAACGTCGTTATTCGATTTAATTTAATTATATTTATATTTATATATAAATATAATCGATTCTGGCGCTGTTTTTCTTCAGATTTGAATTAAACATTCTAGACAATCCAACCGTCGGATCTTTACAAAGTCGGTGCCGTTGGAAAGATATTTCCAAGGCTAACCCAATGGTTGCGGTTTCAGGAAAATCTGATGGTTGGATTTCCCGCACTAGTCGTTTGAAATCACGGTTTCAAAACACGAACTGCACGGCCACGATTCGTTTTAATTTTATTTATATTTATATATTTATATAAATATAGTTCATTTGAAATTTCCTATATCGTTTTCACTTCAATTATTTCATTAACGCCTTTAAATTTTGGAAAATTTCGCCATAACCTCCTTTGTACGGGAGGGGCTGGGAAAATTCCCAAATAGCCACACGAGCGTCACCTCTCAAAAAGAAAAAGAAAAAAAACCAAGCGGCTAGCCAATAGGCTCATAAAATCATCACCCAAACAAAACAGTAAACGTGTACCTATTTGTCGGGCACAAAATTTTATTCCTCTTCTCTGGCCTCTTTGCTATAACCTGCTCAATAAATATGCATGAACATATATGCAATTCTTCTCACTTATCATTTTCCATTCAACTTCTTATTCGATTCATTTTGGTTTAAAAACACCATTCATTTTAATGTTGCATACATAGGCAAAAATCGTATCATTAGCTAATTAATGAATATTTCAACTCATGCATATTTATTTGAACAAGTGGTTATTTTTAACCTTCATTTCAAAAATGATAATTTTGGCGAACTAAAATATATTTCAACACATGACTATTTTATTTAGTTCCTATGCATGTTAAAAATAATATTTCTTTTACAAATATTTATTTCAACGCTTGCATATCTTTAGCAAATCACATATATGATAAAAATGGTATTTTTATCATCTAAAATATTTATTCAACACATGAATGTTTTTAACACTTCATAATTTCAATAAAAATATAATTTTTATTGTTCAATCTTTTTATTCAACACATGAACTTTTCCAACACACACTTCTCAACACATGAGCATTTCCACTCATGGATATTTTGTATAGTTTGTTCATATAAGGAAGATGAAATTTTATTGTTGAAACTATTTATATATAAGGCGAATATTTTACATACTTCATATATATTATAAAAATGTGATTTTTATTGATTAAACACTTTATTCATTCACACATGAATTTAATTTTCACACATCACTTCTCAACACATGAGCATTTCCACACATGGATATAGTTTCAACACATGACTTTAGTTTCATCGCATGATTTCAACATATGAAAATAATTCTAACACATGAATATTATTCAAAATTTCGGCAGCATAACGGCAGGGTAGTTAAAACCAGCACCGTCCCGAGTACGGCTCCTCGCTCTACCTTAAAACCTCGCGGTTTTTGACAATGGGGATTTCATGCATCGAATTTGCACGCAGGCGGCATGTTTTATTTTCATTTGAACAATTATTTCCAATTTGTTTCAATCACCAATGGGTATTTTTCAACCATAACCAATCAATATCAACCACAAATAATTATTCGACCATTCGCATTTTTTTCATTCAATATTTCACACCAATTCACAACAATAAATATCGTCCATGGTTTGTGGACGAGGGGAGTATATATATATATATATATATATATATATATATATATTTCACTTGCATTTCAACACATATATCAATTATACTATGCATGTATAATTCATACTTCGCTCATATAGCTTACACAACACATGTACATGAGATATACAACACGTGTATAATTTATATTTCGTTTGTATCATTTATACATGATATTTTCCATTCAAATTTCATTGAATTTAGATAACCTCTGAGCCTCCTTGCGGTCCCGATGTTTCCTGTTTCATCGAATTTCGTCAACACACCATAAAGATATAATTTTTCAAAGTTCAAATGTGATAAAGGACTCACCTTTCACGATGGTTCAAAACTAGGTTTGCAGTTTTCGCGAAATCCGCTGACCTAGATGACGATCAGGGAGTTGGACGTCGACGAGCGGAGTGAGGCGCGTCCAGGGTGGTCGGAGGAGCAGGTGCGATCGTCTCTGGCGATCGTGGCGTCGACGTGAAGTCGGCGACTTCCTTGGCCCCGTTCTCAACGATGAAGAGGAGAGAGAGGGAGAGGGTGAGTCGGATTTGAAGAGGGGAGACGGCGCTGTTGAGTCAGGGTGGTGGCGGAGGTCAACATTGACGGAGGCGATCGGAAAAAAGGAGGGAAGCGTGGAGCGGTTTCCGCCGTGAATGAGAGAGAGGCGGCGAGGGTTTTTAAGGTTTTTTTTATTTCTAAATTATGAAATGAAATTTCCTATTGGCCGATGCTTTATAAAAAAAATTTAAATAGTGTTTCTACACACAGACATCAATTTAAACCCAACGACTGTCGCCCCTAGCTAAATACCCCCATCCCGGACACAATGGGATATGTTTCGTAGGTCAATTCGACTGTTACAGTCAGTTATTTTTCAAATTAAAGTATAGAACATTTTATATTCAATTTGAACGTACATTTCAATTTGCCAGAGCCACAAAATGATTCGAAAAATTCCAGAAAAAAAATCTAGCTATGTTTTGATGCTACTATCCCAACAAAACTAGTTTCGTCGAATTCTGAGATCGTTTGAAAAATGGCCCTTTTCTGGTCGATCCAATTTAACAAAAATTGACCAAACACATTTTCTTTTGCCACGCTCACATACTAGCTTCAAAAATTATGAAATTTGAAACCTAGCAATAGTTTGACATTCCGGACCCAAAAAAAGTAGTTTCGTCGAATTCCGAGGTCGTTTGCAAAATGTCTATTTTCAAGGGCTATATATTTTATATAGCGACTTTTCTGAAAATTCATTTGGCCATAACTTTTGATTCCCGCTATGAAACTTCCATTTTTCAGATTCTTTAGAAAGATATTCATTAACAGATTTAAATATTTTTGGTTTCACCAAAATCCGTTATATTTTGCACCCGGTGTAGTTAGTCAAAGTTTGAATTCAAATTTTCAAACCGACACACTATTTCTAATTCACTATTTTATTGAAATATTCTATCTCAATTGTTCAAATTCCTTTGAAATGTCCAATTTAAAATTTTTAAATTGGCTCGTATTTTCCGGGTTGTTACAATCTCCCCCCACTTAAAACTTTTCGTCCCCGAAAAGGAAAAAACAGTAAAGTAGGAAACAAAATGTAAATGCAAAGTATTATAAAGGTACCTTGCACTAGAGTTAGTCAGAGATGTCCACTCTGCATTTGGGGTAAGCTTGCTTAATGCTCTCCTCAGTCTCCCAAGTACAGTCTCTAGGATCACTACTCCACTACACTTTAACTAAATGAACCTTTTTGCTTCTTAGCTCTCTAGTTTCTTTGCCAACAATCTTTAATGGCTCTCTTCTGACTGCTAATTCTGGAGTTATTTCCAAGTCCTGTTGCGCTGCTTCTTCTACAACAAGATCCGGATCATGCACATGTCTTCTAAGATGAGATACGTGAAACACATCATGCACTCAAGGCAACCAATCAGGTAATTGAACCCTATAAGCAAGAGTTCCAATTCGTTCAAGTGTAGGAAAGGGACCAATAAATCTCAGTGCCAACTTCCAAGTTTTGCCAAATCTGATTACTCCTCTCATCCGAGAAACCTTCAAATAAACATGGTCACCAACAGCAAATGTCAAATCTCTTCTTCTAGAATCTGCCTAACTTTTCTATCAGCTTTGCGCGGTTTTCAATCGCTTTTTGATGAAGTCGACTTTATCGGACGCTTCTCTAATCATATCGGGTCCTAACACAAGTCTGTTGCCAGGTTCTACCCAACATGCTGGAGATCTGCACGGTCTGCCATATAACGCTTCAAATGGAGACATTCCCAAACTTGCTTGATAGCTATTGTTTTATGAGAATTCTGCCAAATGTAAGTGATCTTCCCATGACCCACCAAAATCAATAATACAAGCCCGCAGTAAATCTTCTAGAATTCTATTCACACGCTCAGTTTGGCCATCTGTCTGAGGGAGATAAGCGGTGCTCATATTTAGTTTCGTTCCCAATTCTGTCTGGAATGCCTCCCAGAATTTGCTAGCAAATATTGGGTCTCTATCACTGACTATGTTGATGGGAATTCCATGCAGCTTAACAATTTCTTTAAAATATATTTGTGCAAGAGTTTGAGTAGTTCTATTGGATTTGACAGGTATGAAATGGGCAGTCTTCGTGAAGCGATCAACGATTACTCAAATGATGTCATTACCTTTTCTGGTTCGAGGCAAACCATCTATGAAATCCATGGAAATCTGTTCCCATTTCCAACCTGGGACTTCCAACGGTTGCAACAATCCTGCTAGCTTTTGTTGGTCGCTCTTGACTAATTGACAAGTAGAGCATATGCTAACATACAGAGAAATATCCCTCTTCATTGCTCTCCACCAGAAAGTGCGTTTGATATCGTTTTACATTTTACTTACCCCAGGATGAATGCAAAACTTGGATTTATGGCATTCATCCAACACCTCTCTTCGAAGGCTTGGAATATTCGGGATGCAAATCCTATAATTTAACCTGAGAACCCCCTTATCGTCAATACGGAAACTTGTGGTTTCACCTTCCTTGACCCTCTGACTGATTCTCTGAATAAATTCATCGTCTTTTTGAAGGACTAAAATCTTATCAATCAATCCAGTCGTAATTATAAGATTGGCAATGATTGCAGTTTTTCTACTAAGCGCATCTGCTACAACGTTAGCCTTTCCCGGCGTATACAGGATATTTAGGTCATACGCTACAAGAAATTCTAGCCAACGCTGCTGTCTCAAATTCAGATCTTTCTGGGTGTATAAATACTTCAAAGATTGATGATCTGTGTTCAGTTAAAATTTCTCACCCAATAAGTAATGCCTCCAAATTTTCAAAGCAAAAACGATGGCTAGCAACTCAAGATCATGAGTTACATAATTCTTCTCATGTGGTTTCAGTTGGCGGCTTGCATAAGCGACTACTTGGTCTCTTTGCATTAACACTGCACCAAGACCCCTAATAGAAGCATCTGTCCAAACCGTCAAATCCTGATTGCCATCGATAATGGTTAACACTGGAGCAGTTGTCAGTTTCAATTTCAATTCCAGGAAAGCTTCTTCACAGTCGGAAGTCCACTTAACTTTCCCATGCTTCTTCGTGAGCTTCGTTAATGGACCGGATATCTTCGAGAAATCCTTAATGAATTTTCGATAATAACTAGCCAACCCCATAAAACTTCTAACCTCTGTGGGTGTAGTGGGTTGTTTCCAGTCTTGTATCGCTGTTATTTTGCTCGGATCGACAGAAATCCCTTTCTTTGACACGACATGGCCAAGGAACTTCACTTCTTCTTGCCACAAGACACATTTAGAGAATTTGGATTTGAAGACGTTCTTTCGTAGAATCTCCAATACATGTTCTAAGTGTTTTTCATGCTCGGGCTTTGATTTGGAGTAGATTAAAATATCATCGATGAATACGAGGACAAATTTATTCCGAACTCCCCTGAACACTCTATTCATTAGATCGACAAAGTATGATGGAGCATTGCATAGGCCGAACGGCATTACTAACCATTCATAAAATATGTCTGGACCTCTGAAAGCTGTAAAAAGACCACACTCCTCTGCAATTCTCAATTGATGAAAACCCGTAGCTAGGTCCATTCAGGAAAATACTCTCACCCCATTTAATTGGTCTAGCAGATCATCGATGCGGGGTAATGGGTATTTGTTTTTGAGCGTCTGTTTGTTGAGGTTTTGGTAATCAACACACAATCGAAGAGTACCGTCTGACTTTGGGACAAACACTACAACTGCACCCTAACTAGAAAATCTAGGTATGATCGGACCCTTCCATAGCAGTTGACGAGTATGATCGCCTAATTCTTCTTTCTACTTTGGAGTCATTCTGCGAATTAGATGTACTACTGGTCTGACATTGGGAACTAGATCGATTCTGAATTCTATTTCTCTTTGCGGAGGTAAGTTTTCGACTTCTTCAAACACATCCGCATAGTTTCTAACAACAGGAATCTTTTCTAAGGAAGTGGGGATAACTTCTAACGCTGACCAAAATTCCTTTCTATCTGGATTCGAACCATGGCATGGTACAGTAATATATCCAAGCTTCGTTCGAATTTTTACTATCCTTTCTGCACACTTCACTTCAGCTTCATATTTCGTTAACCAATCAAGCACGAGAATGATAACAAACTCAGGAAAGTTCATGGTGATTAAATTAAAAGAAATTTTATAGGAAGAATAAGAGACTGGCACTCTACAATATGCACTGAGAATGAGAGATCCTCCTATCGGGTTATGTACTTCAACCGATTCTTTGAGCTTTCTTTGTTTTAACTTTAATTTATGAACTGTGTTACTAGCAATAAAACTACGTGATGCACCCGTGTCAAACAATACAGAAACAGGAATATTTTTAATTGTAAGGGTACCTCCCAAAACATCGGGTTTACCTGCTCCATCGGAAGCAGCCGGCGGGTTCGTCCCGTCATACACGTGAGCTACTGCGGCGTTCTTAAGCAAAGGACAGTCTTTGACAAGATGATCTGTCTTGCGGCAATTAAAGCAGGATCGAGGGTTCTGAGAGCCCTGTCTTGAACCTTGAGAATTTGTCTTCTGCCTCTTCGGGGCTGTGCAAACATTGGAGTAGTGCCCCACCTTGCCACAATTATAGCATCTTCCTTTTGGCGGCCTGCTAGTCTGTGGTTTCGAGGATGCTGCTTGGCTTGACTTAGCTTGATTCGCAGCGGGCTTGCGTTTATTTCCGGCTTGGCTTTTAGCACGATCCTGTTCCAGATGCCTTTGATCCAGGTCTTCGTAGTTGCACGTCATTTCCACCAATTCATTAAACCCCAGCTTGATGTGGGCCATGGCCCAATCATGGTACTGTCGCTTCAGCATGAGGATGAACCTCTTATTCTTGGACTTTGCGGTGGCGACGAGCTCTGGAGCATAGCGGGATAATTGTGTAAATTTGTTCAGATAATCTTGCATTGAGAGATCCCCCTACTCGAGGTTTGCAAATTCATCGTGCATGCGCTCAAGGGCTTGCTCTGGGATATACTTCTCTTTGAATAGTTCTTTGAATTCTTCCCAGGTTCTACCAGCATTTCTATTCCCGGCGGTGAGAGCTTCCCACCATAATTCTGCTTCTTCTTGTAGGAGCCAAGTGCCCATAAAAGCTTTATCTTGATCACCAAGCGTTAGGCCTTCTAGTATCTTCTCGCATGTTTTCAGCCATGCAAGGGCCTCTATTACAGTGCTAGTTCCAGAGAAGGTTTTGCCTCCTAGGTTCTTGTACCTCTTAGCCACGCGGTGCAGCTCAAATTGTTGAGCGGCCGGGGGTTGTATCAAGGGTCCTTCTTCAACTGGGACTTCTCCTCGTCCTCTGCCACGGCCAGCTCGGCCTCCAATAGCAGCGGCTGCTCGGGTAGCCATTGTTCAAGTTCTGTACAAGCAAGAAAAGAGTCAACCTACAGAAATGATAATTTTATTGCATGGTTAAGCAGAAAACTTACGGAAAGATAACGATGGACTGATCAAATTGTTTTTGCTATCCTGCTTAGCTCATTCTAGGACATTACTATTCCTATCTCTAATGAGCTACCCGCCTTAGAATACTACTAATTCTATTTTGACGAAGTGTTTAATGTGTTAGATTCCAGAACTAAGGTTAACCAAAGCTCTGATACCAGTTGTGACGATCCCAAAACCCCATGACACGGTGTTTAGGATAATCATTGGAATATAACACATTAATCATTATTAGCAGATCACAGATAATAGCATAAACATGAAATAGAATAATTTACACACATATGATAGCGGAATCTTATAGATATCACCACATCAGAGAGCACAGTGCAGGATACAACTTAGTGCATAATAATACATAATCAGTCATCAACGCCAGAGGCGGAATCATACATAAAGAGTACACAAACTAAACATCAGTCTACATCGCCAGTGGCGGAATCATAATATATATACAATAATGGCGGAAAAAGTCATAGTCAGCACGGTGTAGTCAAGCCTCGCCATGAGCCAAAAGTGCACCAGATACTTGTAACTAGGCTGCCCGTGTGAAAATGAGGGCACCCGAGTTTGCAAGGTGAAACAAACTACGAGTCAGTCATGGGACAGGCATGAGAAATCTACTTAACTTATTAAACAACAATAATACGCCAAATCAAAGGACCACGCCACTTTTGCGGAACGAGTTTACTCCAATGAGTGCTAGTGCATGAAATAAAGTAAATGATTAAATCATCGCAATGCTTTTTATAAAAATGAAACCATTATAAGACTCAGGTCCCATCACACAATGCAACGCAAGCCAAAGGATAGAGTTTTACCTTATAATAGCCAAAAATGCTTCATACTTATAAAACGAAGGTGTTTGATGTTATTACTAGTGCATATATGTTTCAAAAGCGATTTCAATCATAAATATCAATCCTAGGCGGCATAGCTACCATCTACTATGTCGCCATACTAGTAATACAATCACATCTGCAATTTCGTATCAAAAATTGGATTCCATCATGAGTCGAGGCAAGTGGGAAGCTCCTCTCCGTTCGAGACACTCTAGCAAATGCCTCAGGACCGCACACAGCAATCCCTGGATCTTCAGGGTCGGTCCTCTCTTACTTTTGAGGATTAATTATTCCTGAACACACGTTTCCCGGTCCTTACAGACCTATAATCGAGGCACCTTGCATTCCAACAACCACACAGGTGAAAAGTAGATATAAATGTCAGGGCTGGTAGGTCACGGACACCACTCTAGCTAGAAAGAAACGTCGTGCTCTCCCTGTAGTCACTATCCCGTTTTTGACTCATACCTAGGTGTGATGCTCGCGAATCCACGTTATACACAAAGCTACGTCACACAGACCATGCTTTGATCATCAACCACAAGACTTTGCTTTGCAATAGAAGCCTTGATCATATGCCACTTAGGCATGCCACACAGGCAATCCACTCCATGCGACCGATTTCTATCAATATATAACCTCTGAGCTCGTACGTCTCAGAGAAGGGCGTTAAGCAAGAGAATAAATTCTCCACCGCCAAACTGATATATATTTAATAGAGATCAATCAGCACAGAAAAAAATCCAATGTCAGACACACAGTCCATTTACAAGTTCATTCTGGGTTTTAACGAAACCGGAGGCACCAATTCCTCGCATATCCTCACAATCAACAATACGTCCGGACGGCTATTACTTCAGCCCCTTCAAGGTAGCTACTCCAATCACGAGCATCAGTAGCACCCATCCATCCAATGTGAAGATCGTCGGTCTTCAACCATCTTCGACTCTTCGACTTCTCAACGTCGATCGATTATTCGAAATGAGAATGAACTCGTCCTTTTCAAATAACCCACATATATTTAGATTTTCAAATCAATTTTTCACATGGTTAAATTATTCAACATTCACATTTCAGTTCCTTAGTATAATTTTCATGTTAAACACATTCAACCATCACATATCAAGCAAACACAACAAAATTGGTTTATTTCCACTCTATATCGTCTATAGTATTTTATAACGATATATCGCCATTTTTATTTATTTAGAACGGCCATATTTAATTAAACGACGTTTCAGGTCGTGCCGAGGCACTGACGCTGTTTTTCACTAAATTGGTTTTACACATATCTGATAATCTAACCGTTGGATCTTCACAAATTTTATATCATTAGGAAGATCGTTTCAAAATGAATCCAACGGTTTAAGTTTTGGGAGAATCCGACGGTCGGATCTTCCACACTAGTCGTTCGAAGTTACGATTTCAAATTACGAACTGCAACGTCGTTATTCGATTTAATTTAATTATATTTATATTTATATATAAATATAATCGATTCTGGCGCTGTTTTTCTTCAGATTTGAATTAAACATTCTAGACAATCCAACCGTCGGATCTTTACAAAGTCGGTGCCGTTGGAAAGATATTTCCAAGGCTAACCCAATGGTTGCGGTTTCAGGAAAATCTGATGGTTGGATTTCCCGCACTAGTCGTTTGAAATCATGGTTTCAAAACACGAACTGCACGGCCACGATTCGTTTTAATTTTATTTATATTTATATATTTATATAAATATAGTTCATTTGAAATTTCCTATATCGTTTTCACTTCAATTATTTCATTAACGCCTTTAAATTTTGGAAAATTTCGCCATAACCTCCTTTGTACGGGAGGGGCTGGGAAAATTCCCAAATAGCCACACGGGCATCTCATCTCAAAAAGAAAAAGAAAAAAAACCAAGTGGCTAGCCAGTAGGCTCATAAAATCATCACCCAAACAAAACGGTAAACGTGTACCTATTTGTCGGGCAAAAAATTTTATTCCTCTTCTCTAGCCTCTTTGCTATAACATGTTCAATAAATATGCATGTACATATATGCAATTCTTATCACTTATCATTTTCCATTCAACATCATATTTGATTCATTTTGGTTTAAAAACACCATTCGTTCTAATGTTGCATACATAGGCAAAAATCATATCATTAGCTAATTAATGAATTTTTCAACTCATGCATATTTATTTGAACACGTGGTTATTTTTAACCTTCATTTCAAAAATGATAATTTTGGCGAACTAAAATATATTTCAACACATGACTATTTTATTTAGTTCCTATGCATGTTAAAAATAATATTTCTTTCACAAATATTTATTTCAACGCTCGCATATCTTTAGCAAATCACATATATGATAAAAATGGTATTTTAATCATCTAAAATATTTATTCAACACATGAATGTTTTTAACACTTCATAATTTCAATAAAAATGTAATTTTTATTGTTCAATCTTTTTATTCAACACATGAACTTTTCCAACACACACACTTCTCAACACATGAGCATTTCCACACATGGATATTTTATATAGTTTGTTCATATAAGGAAGATGAAATTTTTAATGTTGAAACTATTTATATATAAGGCAAATATTTTACATACTTCATATATATTATAAAAATGTGAATTTTATTGATTAAACACTTTATTCATTCACACATGAATTTAATTTTCACACATCACTTCTAAACACATGAGCATTTCCACACATGGATATAGTTTCAACACATGACTTTAGTTTCATCGCATGATTTCAACATATGAAAATAATTCTAATGCATGAATATTATTCAAAATTTCGGCAGCATAACGGCAGGGTAGTTAAAACTAACACCGTCCTGAGTATGGCTCCTCGCTCTACCTTAAAACCTCGCGGTTTTTTACAATGGGGATTTCATGCATCTAATTCGCACGCAGGCGGCATGTTTTATTTTTATGCCCACAATTATTTCCAATTTGTTTCAATCACCAATGGGTATTTTTCAACCACAATCAATCAATATCAAACACAAATAATTATTCAACCATTCGCATTTTTTTCATCCAATATTTCACACCAATTCACAACAATAAATATCGTCCATGGTTTGTGGACGAGGGGAGTATATATATTTCTATATTTCACTTGCATTTCAACACATATATCAATTATACTATGCATGTATAATTCATACTTCGCTCATATAGCTTACACAACACATGTACATGAGGTATACAACACGTGTATAATTTATATTTCGCTTGTATCATTTATACATGAAATTTTCCATTCAAATTTCATTTAAGTTAGATTTCTCACATTGGTTTTCGGTGTGCTAAAAACCGTAGATTGCTCAGAAAAATCCACGGTCTCTTCTATGTGGTAGAGAGCCTCCTTGCGGTCCCGATGTTTCCTGTTTCATCGAATTTCGTCAACACACCATAAAGATATGATTTCAAAGATCAAATGTGATAAAGGACTCACCTTTCACGATGGTTCAAAACTAGGTTTGCAGTTTTCGCGAAATCCGCTGACCTAGATGACGATCAGGGAGTTGGACGTCGACGAGGGCAGTGAGGTGCGTTCAGGGGTGGTCGGAGGAGCAGGTGTGATCGTCTCTGGCGATCGTGGCGTCGACGTGAAGTCGGCGACTTCCTTGGCCCCGTTCTCAATGATGAAGAGGAGAGAGAGGGAGAGGGTGAGTCAGATTTGAAGAGGGGAGGCGGCGCCGTCGAGCCAGGGTGGTGGCGGAGGTCAACGTTGACGGAGGCGATCAGAAAAAGGGAGGGAAGCGTGGAGCGGTTTCCGCCGTGAACGAGAGAGAGGCGGCGAGGGTTTCTAAGGTTTTTTTTATTTTTAAATTATGAAATGAAATTTCCTATTTGCCGATGCTTTATAAAAAAAATTTAAATAGTGTTTCTACACACGGACACCAATTTAAACCCAACGAATGTCGCCCCTAGCTAAATACCCCCATCCCGGACACAATGGGATATGTTTCGTAGGTCAATTCGACTGTTACAGTCAGTTATTTTTCAAATTAAAGTATAAAACTTTTTATATTCAATTTGAACGTACATTTCAATTTGCCAGGGCCACAAAATGATTCGAAAAATTCCAGAAAAATAAATCTAGCTATGTTTTGACGCTACAGTCCCAACAAAACTAGTTTCGTCGAATTCTGAGATCGTTTGAAAAATGGCCCTTTTCTGGTCGATCCAATTTAACAGAAATTGACCAAACATATTTTCTTTTTCCACGCTCACATACTAGCATCAAAAATTATGAAATTTGAAACCTAGCAATAGTTTGACATTCCAGACCCAACAAAAGTGGTTTCGTCGAATTCCGAGGTCGTTTGCAAAATGTCTATTTTCAAGGGCTATATATTCTATATAGCGACCTTTCTGAAAATTCATTTGGCCATAACTTTTGATCCCCGCTATGAAACTTCGATTTTTCAGATTCGTTAGAAAGATATTCATTAACAGATTTAAATATTTTTTGTTTCACAAAAATTCGTTATATTTTGCACCTGGTGCAGTCAGTTAAAGTTTGAATTCAAAATTTTAAACCGACACACTATTTCTAATTCACTATTTTATTGAAATATTCTATTTCAATTGTTCAAATTCCTTTGAAATGTCCAATTTAAAATTTTTAAATTGGCTCGTATTTTCTGGGTTGTTACACATTCCCTTTGTGAGTGACCTTAACGGAGGTGGGGTGTTACACTTGGTATCAGAGATGAAGGTTACCGGATTTGATAAAAAGTTTTGGGAAACTATTTTCAAAAAGGTTTTTAAAAAAGGAAGTATTTTCAAAAGTAGAGTTTATTTTGAAAAACATAATCCCCAAAGCCAAAGCCTATCTTTCTATCTTTTATTTTGAATCTTTCCTTTTTCTTTTGTTTCATCATGTCTGGCGATCTTAACCTTCCGGAGGGCGTACCGATACATGGATAGTTCAGGAGGTACCTAGAAGCTAGGGCTAATGATGCGGGCCAAACAAACATCCCTCCTCCCCCAGCTGCAGCGGTTCCTCCTCCTCCTCCGTGCGTGAATACTTTCCCGAAGATATGTAGAGACTTTCGAGCTATGGGTGGGAAGAACTTTAATGGAACTGAATCCTTCGTGGAAGCAAGGAACTGGCTCAAAAAAACTAAGGATTTGTTCGTTATCTTCGAGGTGGACGATAGGCAAAAGGTACAGTTGGCGGTATGGTTGCTTAAGGACGAAGCTTCTTTTTGGTGGAAGGTCACAAATGGAGAGCGTTCGGTAGAGAGATGGATGGATTTCAGGCATAGGTTCATGATGAAATTTCTATCACGAGAGGAAGAGAGTTTATACGTAGAAAGGTTCTTAGCGTTAAAGCAGGGGGATTTATCAGTGAGAGAGTATGTCAGCAAGTTTAATCAATTGGCAAGATTCGTCTTAGAAATGGTAAATACACCGCATAAGAAGGCACTAAGGTTTGCTAAAGGTTTGAATGAGCTGCTACACGGATTGGCGATGTCCCACATTCCTATGGGAGCAACCTTCGAAAAATTGGTGGACATGGCGTTAATGCATGAAGAGGAAGCCGAAAGTAAAAAGAAAGACGAAAAGCTTAAAGGACCACAGAACAAGAAGGCGGGGCCCAGAAAGGAAACACAAAAGAAGGATGAGAAGACTGAAGATAAGAAAGAGAAGAAGTGCTTTACGTGTGGAAGCTCGACCCATCTGAACAAGGATTGCAGAAAAAGGAAGGGCACTTGCTTCAACTGTGGAGAAATGAGGAACTTCACAAGGGACTTCCCAAAGAAACGGGGGCAAGGGTAGAGGGCAGAACCCACTTCTGGAGGACAGGCGAATACTCAAGTGAATGGTAGATGTAACAACCCGTATTTCAATAACATGTTAAAACGAGAATCAAGGCAGAATTTAATTTTAAATTCTGAATCAAGTAAAACGGGCTATGCCATTGCGTTCGCCTCGGAAAAATACGCGAAATAGAGTCCGAGTTTTCGAAAATCGGAGTCCGTATGACCCGGTTAAGGCCCAAAGAAGTTTTCGGAAAATTTGAATTTCGGAAACAGTTTTGGAAATCAGATCTGGGGCCAGGCGGGAAGACTCCCGCCTAGGCCATGTCGACAGGGCTGTCGACAGGCCTGTCGACTTGGGCCCAGACCAAGTCGACAGCCCTGTCGACTTGCCTGTCGACAGGGGGTGGCCGGGGCAAGCTACCTGGTGCACCTGTTTGTCTCACCTGGTCTTGTTCTTGGGCTGGTTCTGGAAGCTTCCGAGATCTGATGGTCCTAATCTATCCTAGGGTTAATCTAAGGGCCTAAAACTATCCTAATCTCTATAAAAACACCCCTAAGCCCCCCCTAAACCCTCATAACTCACCCTCTCCACGAAGTGCTGCCCAAATGCAAAGTGATCATGGCCTCCATCTCAAATCCCTAGAGCCTATGCACTCAAATCAAGTTCAAATCAAAAGGTGCAAGCTTGCTACACCAAATCAAGGCCAAATCAACATTGCTATGCGAGTTCCATGACGATTCTTCAACAAAGGAGGCACCTTTCTTAGCCAAGATGATTCATGCTTCTTTCCCTAGGCCTAACTATGTAAGTTCTAGCTACTTTTAGATGGAAACGGTAGTTTTGATAATGACATGGGATAAAATGAGGCTAAACATGATTATGCGAACCTATATGAACCTTACCATGCCTCTTGTGTTCATATTTATGATCTTAGGCCATGTGAGTGACTTAATCATGCCTCTCATGCTATGCATAACCTAGTTTAACTTGCAAGTTTGGATCTTTATGCATGAAATGCTAGCATGAACCTTTAGGTACCACTTTACTTGTGAAACATTGGCTAAGACAAGATGTTGGGGCTTATGCATGTTTATGAACCCAAACCCCTTATGCTAACATGCAAGTTTGTGGCCAAATCCTTTATGAGATTATGCATGCTCGTGGCCAATCCCCTCTTTTAAGTTGTGCATGTTTATGGCCAAACCCTTTTTGATAATATGCATGTTTGTGGCCAAATTACCTTATGACACTATGCATGTTTATGGCCAATCTCTTTATGATGTTATGCATGTGGAAGCCAAGCCCTTTTTGGCATCATGCATGTTTTGAGACCAATATGTGACATAGTACCCTTACTATGTTGACTCGCTTTGCTTGCGTTGGGAAAATATGATTTTTGGGTAGTTAGATAAATGCGAACATGTCGTGAAATCGTGACTTGATTATGACATGTGTTTATACTTGAAAATATGACTTGAAAGATAACATGGAAGTTGGCATGTAAGTATGCATAAAAACACAAGCTTGGGAATTTACCTATTAAGTTAGGTCTACCCTTTGGGAATTTACCTATTAAGTTAGGTCTACCCAAATGCTTGAAAACTTGTAACATGTTTTGGAAACATGATGAACTTAGATAATATAAGTGTGGCCAACTCGAGGTTGGGTTGAGTTTGCAACGTAAAACTACCCGGAACCGACCGGCCTAACTAGTAGTTGCAAACAATAGGACCCAATGTGAGAAGTTGGTCATGTCACGCTTAAGACCCGAGGTTAGACTAGGTTGTGGTGTAAATCTACCCGGACCCGCCCGGCTTAACTAGTAACCACAACAAGGTCTAATTTGAGAGGTTGAGGGTGCATTAATTAAATTAATGCCACATAATAGGGTTAAGTTAATTTGATTAATTAGGCTTAACCAAATATGATATGGACAAATGGGTTAAGTAATTTGATTAGGCTAATGATACTTAACGATAACATGATAAGCTTGGGTAGGTTAAGTAACTTGATTTGCCTAATGACACTTGACCATTTTTATACGACTAGTGGACGGGATTAAGTTAACCAACACTTAATCAATCCAACACGATAACGCGATAAGGTCAAGTAAATTTTCTTAATGACACTTAACCGTATAATACAGTTAATGGATGGGGTTAAGATTAGGCTTAACTAATCTAAACATAGTAATCGGATGGGGTTAAGTTAGCCTAGACTTAATTAATCCAACTTGGTAATTTAATGGGGTTAAGTTAAACACTTAACTAATTTAACACGATGATTTGATGAGGTTAAGTGACCTATACTTAACCAATCTAACTCGTTAATTTGATGAGGTTAAGTTAATCTATACTTAACCAATCTAACGTGAAAACATGATAAGGCTAAGCCACGAATCACTTGAATACGCTTGACCAATTTGATGACAAGGTCAAGTTAACTTATATAATTAACCAACTTGACACATGGTTTGTAGGGTTAAGTCTTGGACTTGGATACTTAGCCAATTTTGACATGGTTTGTAGACGGGCTAAGTTATGAACTTAAGTGACACTTAACCCATTAGATAAACCCTAATTCGGAGGATTAGGTAAATAACCATAGTTAACCAGGATTATGGAAATAAGGCTAAGTGGTAAACCTTAGTTAAGGGAAACTAAGTAATAATTCTTAGTCAAGGAAATTTGGACCATTTCTTAGATAGATTAGTAACCCGATACATTAGGTCAACGTTTAAGTATGCGTATAGGAGCAGGCTATCTGATTTAGATAAAGGCTTCAAAGAACTGGGTAACGAAGCAGCGGCTTCGGGGAACGTGAGGATATTCTTGGGATCCCTCTGTGAGCTGCAAGGTCATTATACTAGGATCACGAGAGGTTGAGGTCTGCGGTAGAAGAACCAAGAATATGCCTTGGTTGCTATGCGAGCGACCTAAAGACTGGGGTGGATAGCAGTGAGTCGGCGAATACATAAGGTGCCCGAGATAGCAAGTTCGTCGATCATCTACCATCTTGAGTCAAGCGTGTACGTACGGAAAGGCAGGGAACACCCAACAGACCATAATTGCTATCTAATTATGGGTGAGGTAGGCCGTAGGATGTGGGCTGGTCGGAGTGTAGTTCTCATACAAGATTTTCTCTTGTGTTGCCTTTCACTAGTTGAGGGAGGGGTCTCGTGGGACCATAGCCACGTGTAGAAAAGCAGACCTTAGTATCTGCATCGGCAGATAAATCTAAAGCTCCCGACCGAGTTTTGTATTTCTTGTTTTGCCCTGTGACGGGACTCGGATGGCACGATGTGATACATGTGCATACAGTTATAGAAAAACGATTCACGATGAATGCGTGGGAAAAAGGGCGCGGTTGAGGGTTAGCGTAATCCCTAGTGGCCTAGGTGGTTTGACCCAGACCGAAATACGAAAGCGTGCAATAGGTAAGCGTAATCCCTAGTGGAGCTAGGTGGCGTAAGTCCTAGTAGTTCAAACGATGATTCATATGGAAGAGCCTAGCTAGAACAAGGGTGACAGTCCAAACGATTTCAAAGATAATACGACATGAGGAAGCCCGTACGAGGTATGGCAAAGGACTGAACTTATATACATGGAAAGAAACATATGATTTGAGTAACCTATATATGCGACATTAGGTTGACATGGACCATTACACGACTTTGAGCACGGGACATTCATGGTTAACACATGACGCGGGTAGGGATACTAGTACGAGGGGTGCAGAGTAAATATATATGTTAGATCTAGGAAGAATATACATAATGGATACCGTGGGATGTTAGGCGGGGTAGATACCTTGGGATAATGTACTCGATAGAAATCTGACGATGTGATACCTTGACTTATCATAACACCGTAGTTTATCACGATACCTTAGTTTACCTTGCCGCAGTAGTTCAACCGGCTACCCTGGTTTATCTATCTTGTAGTTATCCTTATGTTTACTTTCAGTTTATGCATGTCATGTTACCTTTACCTGTTTTTATACTGGAAGTAGATAGGACTTACTCAGTCTTTTTGACTGACCCGTTTTGTTTCGCCTCTTTTCTTCCGTTTCCCCCCCAGGTTACAGGGAGGAAACAATGCAGTTTAGTTCGGACTTCTTCTGCTCGAAGGTCATCATGGATGGCTTGGACTTCTCTTGGCTATGGCTACTTTACTGTTTTACTTGGGGAATAATTTATTAAAAAGTCTTTATGCTTCTTTACTATTACCAGACAGGTTTTGATGTACTCTGATGTAAAAGGCTTTAGACCTTATTTATTCATGTTATGAAAGTTTGATTTTACTTCCGCTATTTATATATGTTCTGTCTTGTGATATTTCTGTGCATGTTTACCAATAATGCCCCTCTAAAGCTAGTGCATTCCTTTGCGAGTGACCCTAGCGGAGGCGGGGTGTTACATTTGGTATCAGAGCAGAAGGTTACCAGACTGGGCAAAAGTTTTTAAAGACCTTCTGAAAACCATTTGAAAATCGTTTATAAAGAAGCATTTTTCAAGAAAATTTTCTTTTAAAAAGAAAAAGGCTATTCCCCAAAGGCCATTAGCACTATCCTGGTTTCCTTGATTGAATCTCTTTTCCTTTCTTTCCTCCATCTGTAGTCACAGTGGTTTTAACTGCGACTAGTCTTTTCTATCTTCGAAAGTGCTTTCCATGCGATGGAGGCTGTTCTCGGGAGACCAGTGGCCGCGTTATAAGAAAGGATAGTGAGAAAGAGGATAAAGGATACGAGTTTAAGGATGAGCAACTTGTTGGTATGGCTCAACTCAGAATGAGAGAGAAAGATGAACAATGAAACCCATGACGAGAGAGTGCCTTTGGCATGGTGGAACGGGACGGATAGTTAAGTATCATAGGACAAGGACAAGATCATCGGGAGGGCAGTAGTATGCTCTCATTTCTAGGGTGCCTCGGAAGGAGGGTAACGATCTTGTTAAAGGCTTAGCTTTTCTTCTCTATCATCCCGTTAGGACTTCGTTGTTCGTATCATTTAAGTCTGCTTCGGTAGTTGAGTCTCTGCACCTTAAGTACTAGCGTAATAGAGGATCCCATTTTTGTCTCAAAGTCCTATTGGAGAATCAGTCCATTTATACATGACTTGTTTGGATTTGGGAATGTCTATGCCAAGTGTTGAGTTTGGAAATAATGCTTATGTTTATAAGCTAAGGATGGATTCTAGGGATGAAGTGGTTATCCAGTAAGGGGTGCCACTCTCGGTTTTGATAGGAGGGTAGTTAGACTCTTGACTAGCCTTGGTAATACCCTCGAAGTCTCGCGTAACCTTTTGGGTTCGGTCATGGTTAGTTACTTAGAATCCCTTGATGCCTTTATGGGAAATTGGAAGCCCAATCGAGTGGTGTTCGCCGATAAGACGGATGGTTTACTTCATTTATGCATGGGTTATAGAGATCACCCTAGTAAGTGCGCTTGATAACCTGGTTGGCATCTGTTTACTTTCAAGAGGAAGTTCTTCTACGAGAAATACCCTGTGGTACGGAGTCCGAGATTCACTAGTGAATTTTGGAAAGCTTGCATGAGATCATGAGTACGCAGTCATATTTGCGTCAAGTATTTCAGGAAAAGGATAAGTGCAAGTGGAACGAGAGGCGATGAAGAAATGAGTTCCAGCTCATGTTATGGAAACAGGAATAAGAAGCTACAAAATCGCGAAGTTAAAAGGCGACTTTGATGGTCAAAGACTAGATACGCGCATGATATCTCTTTTTGGGAGTATATCCTTGATCCCTGTTTTCTGTAGAGCTTACTTGTAGGCTATCTTTTGTGGACATCCTCTCGGTCCTATTTTCTGTTACAAACCCCATAAGGAGTTTGTCTTGTTTATCTTCTAGACCCTGTTTCAGGGAATCCTAGGTAGAACCCTATGGATGTAAACATGTATTTAAAACATGTTATGGTTGATATGGTTGCAAATGGTTGCAAGTGGTTGCTCGTGGATGCGCGAATTTACATTAGATATTAGCTCGACTCGGTCACATTTCATATTGCATATGCACGAGTATTTATACTTGTTTATGGATGAAATTGAATGTGTTATCATGCGGTTGCTGCATATGAATGAATGATTGTGCACGCATATAGTATCTATATGACTAGGACTATTTGCATACATGTTGGATTCATGGCACTTAACATATCTTGCATTAGAAAGGTCATTCAGGCCTGATCATTAGCATTAGCTAAGGAACATGTACACACACGTTTTGCATATATTCATACAGCATTAGAAATCATCTAAGGACAATGGTTGCTTGTGGATGATGTTTGAGTAGATGGATGAGGGATGGTAGGATATGTTCTTCCTAACTTAGAGATTTCGGGGACGAAATCCTAAAAGGTGGGGAGAATGTAACAACCCGTATTTCAATAACATGTTAAAACGAGAATCAAGGCAGAATTTAATTTTAAATTCTGAATCAAGTAAAACGGGCTATGCCATTGCGTTCGTCTCGGAAAAATACGCGAAATAGAGTCCGAGTTTTCGAAAATCGGAGTCCGTATGACCCGGTTAAGGCCCAAAGAAGTTTTCGGGAAATTTGAATTTCGGAAACAGTTTTGGAAATCAGATCTGGGGCCAGGCGGGAAGATTCCCGCCTAGGCCATGTCGACAGGGCTGTCGACAGGCCTGTCGACTTGGGCCCAGACCAAGTCGACAGCCCTGTCGACTTGCCTGTCGACAGGGGGTGGCCGGGGCAAGCTACCTGGTGCACCTGTTTGTCTCACCTGGTCTTGTTCTTGGGCTGGTTCTGGAAGCTTCCGAGATCTGATGGTCCTAATCTATCCTAGGGTTAATCTAAGGGCCTAAAACTATCCTAATCTCTATAAAAACACCCCTAAGCCCCCCCTAAACCCTCATAACTCACCCTCTCCACGAAGTGCTGCCCAAATGCAAAGTGATCATGGCCTCCATCTCAAATCCCTAGAGCCTATGCACTCAAATCAAGTTCAAATCAAAAGGTGCAAGCTTGCTACACCAAATCAAGGCCAAATCAACATTGCTATGCGAGTTCCATGACGATTCTTCAACAAAGGAGGCACCTTTCTTAGCCAAGATGATTCATGCTTCTTTCCCTAGGCCTAACTATGTAAGTTCTAGCTACTTTTAGATGGAAACGGTAGTTTTGATAATGACATGGGATAAAATGAGGCTAAACATGATTATGCGAACCTATATGAACCTTACCATGCCTCTTGTGTTCATATTTATGATCTTAGGCCATGTGAGTGACTTAATCATGCCTCTCATGCTATGCATAACCTAGTTTAACTTGCAAGTTTGGATCTTTATGCATGAAATGCTAGCATGAACCTTTAGGTACCACTTTACTTGTGAAACATTGGCTAAGACAAGATGTTGGGGCTTATGCATGTTTATAAACCCAAACCCCTTATGCTAACATGCAAGTTTGTGGCCAAATCCTTTATGAGATTATGCATGCTCGTGGCCAATCCCCTCTTTTTAGTTGTGCATGTTTATGGCCAAACCCTTTTTGATAATATGCATGTTTGTGGCCAAATTACCTTATGACACTATGCATGTTTATGGCCAATCTCTTTATGATGTTATGCATGTGGAAGCCAAGCCCTTTTTGGCATCATGCATGTTTTGAGACCAATATGTGACATAGTACCCTTACTATGTTGACTCGCTTTGCTTGCGTTGGGAAAATATAATTTTTGGGTAGTTAGATAAATGCGAACATGTCGTGAAATCGTGACTTGATTATGACATGTGTTTATACTTGAAAATATGACTTGAAAGATAACATGGAAGTTGGCATGTAAGTATGCATAAAAACACAAGCTTGGGAATTTACCTATTAAGTTAGGTCTACCCTTTGGGAATTTACCTATTAAGTTAGGTCTACCCAAATGCTTGAAAACTTGTAACATGTTTTGGAAACATGATGAACTTAGATAATATAAGTGTGGCCAACTCGAGGTTGGGTTGAGTTTGCAATGTAAAACTACCCGGAACCGACCGGCCTAACTAGTAGTTGCAAACAATAGGACCCAATGTGAGAAGTTGGTCATGTCGCGCTTAAGACCCGAGGTTAGACTAGGTTGTGGTGTAAATCTACCCGGACCCGCCCGGCTTAACTAGTAACCACAACAAGGTCTAATGTGAGAGGTTGAGGGTGCATTAATTAAATTAATGCCACATAATAGGGTTAAGTTAATTTGATTAATGAGGCTTAACCAAATATGATATGGACAAATGGGTTAAGTAATTTGATTAGGCTAATGATACTTAACGATAACATGATAAGCTTGGGTAGGTTAAGTAACTTGATTTGCCTAATGACACTTGACCATTTTTATACGACTAGTGGACGGGATTAAGTTAACCAACACTTAATCAATCCAACACGATAACGCGATAAGGTCAAGTAAATTTTCTTAATGACACTTAACCGTATAATACAGTTAATGGATGGGGTTAAGATTAGGCTTAACTAATCTAAACATGGTAATCGGATGGGGTTAAGTTAGCCTAGACTTAATTAATCCAACTTGGTAATTTAATGGGGTTAAGTTAAACACTTAACTAATTTAACACGATGATTTGATGAGGTTAAGTGACCTATACTTAACCAATCTAACTCGTTAATTTGATGAGGTTAAGTTAATCTATACTTAACCAATCTAACGTGAAAACATGATAAGGCTAAGCCACGAATCACTTGAATACGCTTGACCAATTTGATGACAAGGTCAAGTTAACTTATATAATTAACCAACTTGACACATGGTTTGTAGGGTTAAGTCTTGGACTTGGATACTTAGCCAATTTTGACACGGTTTGTAGACGGGCTAAGTTATGAACTTAAGTGACACTTAACCCATTATATAAACCCTAATTCGGAGGATTTGGTAAATAACCATAGTTAACCAGGATTATGGAAATAAGGCTAAGTGGTAAACCTTAGTTAAGGGAAACTAAGTAATAATTCTTAGTCAAGGAAATTTGGACCATTTCTTAGATAGATTAGTAACCCGATACGTTAGGTCAACGTTTAAGTATGCGTATAGGAGCAGGCTATCTGATTTAGATAAAGGCTCCAACGAACTGGGTAACGAAGCAGCGGCTTCGGGGAACGTGAGGATATTCTTGGGATCCCTCTGTGAGCTGCCAGGTCATTATACTAGGATCACGAGAGGTTGAGGTCTGCGGTAGAAGAACCAAGAATATGCCTTGGTTGCTATGCGAGCGACCTAAAGACTGGGGTGGATAGCAGTGAGTCGGCGAATACATAAGGTGCCCGAGATAGCAAGTTCGTCGATCATCTACCATCTTGAGTCAAGCGCGTACGTACGGAAAGGCAGGGAACACCCAACAGACCATAATTGCTATCTAATTATGGGTGAGGTAGGCCGTAGGATGTGGGCTGGCCGGAGTGTAGTTCTCATGCAAGATTTTCTCTTGTGTTGCCTTTCACTAGTTGAGGGAGGGGTCTCGTGGGACCATAGCCACGTGTAGAAAAGCAGACCTTAGTATCTGCATCGGCAGATAAATCTAAAGCTCCCGACCGAGTCTTGTATTTCTTGTTTTGCCCTGTGACGGGACTCGGATGGCACGATGTGATACATGTGCATACAGTTATAGAAAAACGATTCACGATGAATGCGTGGGAAAAAGGGCGCGGTTGAGGGTTAGCGTAATCCCTAGTGGCCTAGGTGGTTTGACCCAGACCGAAATACGAAAGCGTGCAATAGGTAAGCGTAATCCCTAGTGGAGCTAGGTGGCGTAAGTCCTAGTAGTTCAAACGATGATTCATATGGAAGAGCCTAGCTAGAACAAGGGTGACAGTCCAAACGATTTCAAAGATAATACGACATGAGGAAGCCCGTACGAGGTACGACAAAGGACTGAACTTATATACATGGAAAGAAACATATGATTTGAGTAACCTATATATGCGACATTAGGTTGACATGGACCATTACACGACTTTGAGCACGGGACATTCATGGTTAACACATGACGCGGGTAGGGATACTAGTACGAGGGGTGCAGAGTAAATATATATGTTAGATCTAGGAAGAATATACATAATGGATACCGTGGGATGTTAGGCGGGGTAGATACCTTGGGATAATGTACTCGATAGAAATCTGACGATGTGATACCTTGACTTATCATAACACCGTAGTTTATCACGATACCTTAGTTTACCTTGCCGCAGTAGTTCAACCGGCTACCCTGGTTTATCTATCTTGTAGTTATCCTTATGTTTACTTTCAGTTTATGCATGTCATGTTACCTTTACCTGTTTTTATACTGGAAGTAGATAGGACTTACTCAGTCTTTTTGACTGACCCGTTTTGTTTCGCCTCTTTTCTTCCGTTTCCCCCCCAAGTTACAGGGAGGAAACAATGCAGTTTAGTTCGGACTTCTTCTGCTCGAAGGTCATCATGGATGGCTTGGACTTCTCTTGGCTATGGCTACTTTACTGTTTTACTTGGGGAATAATTTATTAAAAAGTCTTTATGCTTCTTTACTATTACCAGACAGGTTTTGATGTACTCTGATGTAAAAGGCTTTAGACCTTATTTATTCATGTTATGAAAGTTTGATTTTACTTCCGCTATTTATATATGTTCTGTCTTGTGATATTTCTGTGCATGTTTACCAATAATGCCCCTCTAAAGCTAGTGCATTCCTTTGCGAGTGACCCTAGCGGAGGCGGGGTGTTACAGTAGATAGGGTAGAAATAAGAAAATTTATGTAGAAGGTTTAATTTCCTTATCTGATTAAGGAGTTAAAAAATCTTTTTGATTCTGGCATTTTGATTCTGTAATTGAAACTCTGTACTTTAATACTAGTCTTGTTTTTGTTTCTGTTTTAGTTTCAGACCCCATGAGGGTTACGACTCATCTATTTGTAATAAGTTGGGGTTTGAGGGCATCTGTGTTGGGCGTGACACATACATTTGGAGTTTTTATCATGCTTAGTTTCCTAAGATTCATTTGGTAATCTGATCTGTATCAGTAGTCTGTAGGTTTCTGAAAAGGATAGGAGTTTTTACTCAAAATGTGAAATAAGTTTTCAGTTAGGCATTTGTTTAATGGGAGTGATTCTCTGAGTATTAATCTGATGTTGATTTCGGTCTTCGGGGTTGATACTTAGAAGTTATTCTCTTAAACCGATGTCTAATGGGAACCTAGCTTTAGTTTTATACTTGCTTCTATCAATCGACTTTATCCTTCGACCTTTATGTTAAACTAATGGGTGTAAACATGTGTTTGAGACATGTTATGTTTGATGGTTGCAAGTGGATGCAAGTGGTGGCTAGTGATTGCTCGTGGATGCATATACCCACACTAGGCACTAGATCGGCTCAAAAACACTCTCATACTGCATATGTATGTGTGTGCTTTTTTTTTGGATGCAAAATGGGTGACTCATCACATGGATGTTGCATATGAATGAGCGGTTGTGCACTCATATAGAAATGAAGCGTATCAAATAGGATTTCTTGCGTACATAATTGGAATCATGGCACCAACATGGTTCGCATTGAGGAGGTCAACTGAATCAGTAGACCGCCTGATCTTTGCATTAGATAAGAGACATATACACACACACTTTTGCATATGTTCATACAACATTAGAAGTTTTCTAAGGACAATGGATGCTTGTGGATGATGGTTGAGTAGATGGATGATTGGATGGTAGGACACATTCTTCTTAACTTGAAGATTTCGGGGACGAAATCGTTTAAGGAGGGGAGAATGTAACACCCCGTATTTTCTGTGAACATATAAGTAACAAATTAAAATATACTTAATTTTTAGGAGAAGAATTAAGGGAATGGGTTGCGCCATTGCGGTCGTCTCGAAACTCTGCTTGAGATAGAGTCCGAGTTTGCGTAAAACGGATACCGTATGAAGAAGATATGGACGAACGAAGTTAGGCAGAAAAACCGGAAACATGCCAGAATACACTAGCGCACTTGTGAAGTGCGCCAGTACAAAAATACACTGGCGCACCTGCCAAGTGTGCCCATACCGTTCCAGCACAGAATTCTAGAGTGTTGTGCGATGACGTGTCTACTTCTGAGTGGCTGGATGACCTGTCTTTGAGCTAGGTGGTTCTGATGACTTCTGGACTGATCAGAAGGCTCTAAATCTCGCTATTCTCCTATAAAAACACCGCCAAACCTCACTTTCTCTCCACACATTTTCATTCTGCCTATACTCTGCCTCTATAATAAATAAATAAAATAATGGCGTCGCTACTCTGCTGGGATCAAAACTAGAACTAGTGCATCTTCTTCCAAATCTGAATAAGATTAAAAGAGAACTACTGCAACTCTTCTTCTATAATCCAATCAAGGCAAGTGCAGTTATTTTCCGATATGAATTTCAATCATGATCTTGACATAATTATAAAACTGAATCTGAGATTATGCCCTTTTTCTATTTATCAGATCTGTTCCTCTGTTTTATTATTCTATTTGTTCTGTATTTCTTCCTCCTTTCTTTCTTTTTGTTTGATAGCTAGGCTACCACCAGCCTGAGCCAGATCTCACAAGAGATGAACGCATAAACGCTAAATTTGGGAAGAATATTGAATGAGGCATATTTGGGCATAATTGATTTGTAACTAATTTGAGGATACTACGCATGTTGTGATTCTGGACATAAATTTGAGGCATATTGTATAAGACGATCTATGACTTGGAAGGAGAGGATTATTATGACTTAGAACTTAAAGAACATAGGTTGAATTTTGAACATAAATCTGAGACATATAATTGGGCATGGTGTATTTAAAACATAAGGTGTATTTGACATATGTCTTGAGTTTTGAGGCGTAAAGAATATTGGACATATGACTTGGGATTTGTGCCATAAAGTTTAACTGTGAACATGTAACTGATTTGGATGCATAGTACAAGTTGTAATTCAAGATCTAGATCTGGACATACTATATATATTATAGTCTGAAATTTGGAAAAAAGAGAACTAATTTGCATTTAACTTGGGTGTAAAGATCCATACTAACATTGGATAATTATTAAGTGTGAATACACCTAAGTAACGGGGGGTTTTCGGATCTGTGACATGCATTGTAATCAATGGCTATATTTGGCATAATTTATATGTAAGGTTTTTGGAGAATATTCTGAACAATGCAAGTTTAACTAAAAATTGGGACATATGTTATATGGTGGATTATGACCATAATTTGGGCATATAAGTTTAGGCTTAACTTATGAATTAGGGAAGATATGTGAATAGGACTTTAAGGAATGTTTAAATTGGCTAAAACTGTTATCTGCTTATTATGTTAAATTTGCCTAATCTGCTAAACCTGTTACATGTTTAATCCGTTGAATTGCCTAAACTATTACATATGTTGAATCGCCTAATCTGCTAATTTTGCCTAATCTGCTAAATCTATTGAGTTTCCTAATCTGCTCAATCTGTCGAACCGTTTGAGCTGCTAAATCTGTTAAATCTGTTATAAAGCTGAATGATTGTAAGTTGTGTAAAACATGTTAATTTGTTTAATCTACTGCGACTTGAAAAGAAGTCAAATCTGTTAAATTGACATAATTAGTCTGATATTTGTATAATTTGTAATGGAATAAACTGGTTAAAATAAAAATGCTGAGACACGAGGTTAGACTCATGTTTGCGGTAGAAGCCTGCCCGGGCCCAACCGGCTTAACCAGCAACCGCAAACTGCTAGTCTAATGTGAGAGGTCGTAGGCATAACTAAAATATGCTTAGACACAAGGTTAGGTCTGGCTTGTGGCAAAAGCCTACCCGGAACTGCCCGGCTTATCCAGCGGCCACAAGCTACCGACCTAATGTGAGAGGTTTGCGCATTAATATTTAATTAATGCAAATCTGAGATAAATATGATGTCTAAAACGTGTTGGGTAGATAAGGCTAAACCAACTGGACTGATGAATTAATAAACCTGTTTCGTGAATCTATAGGCCTAATACAAAGTTAGACAATCTGTAAGTCTGTTAAAACTATACAACTGATCCATTAGTTTGAAAACCTGTTGACTTGATTTTCTAATCTGTGAACTAATTGATTCTGAACTCTGTAGGCCTAAAACTTGTAAACAAGTTTATCTAAAATCTGTTAGTCTGGGGACACAAGGTTAGGACTAAAAATACTGGTGTCATCTGTTGTTTAGGGCCCATATTAGTTAGTAACCCTTTCTGGTATCAAAACTATGACCCAACTGTAGGTAGGGTCCGGGCACGCTTACTGAACTAATTATAAGTGGTTCATTCTGATAATGGCGAGGGATGTTGATGGTGCATTCCAACCGGATCATGTGCGTGCATGGATCCCGGTCTGCCTCTGAGGATGTAAGACGCCGTGACATCTGTAAATAGGTCTGTGTCATTTAAAGTTCGCCACATTGGGGAGTGATTCACCCTTCTGTGGGGCTGGCACAGGGTATTTATGTAATAGGGAGTCGATCTCTTGGGGTATATTTATGGTACACTTAGTTCTGTCTGTTTCCGTTGGGGTACCGTCTGTTTCTGTTGGGCGGTAACACCTATCTGTTTCTGCGTGGTACCGTCTGTTGGGGTGGTAAAGGCCCATTTACTAGTGTACACCTAATTCTAACATTCTGTTTCTGTAGGGATTATTCTGTTTCCGTCTCTGATTCTTTTTATGTACCTTCTGTCTGTTGGGGTGGTAAAGGCCCATTACTGGCATTCTGTTCCTGTATAGATTATTCTGTTCCGTTTCTGTTTCAGTTTGGACATTAGGGTAACGCAAAATCTTGTTATACTAGTATTAGTGCAGAGAAGTAAAATATAAGTAAGAAGCATAACTTGGGCTATATCATTCTGTTTCTTCTGTTTAGCTTAAGTATACCAATTACTCATGTTGCTATTGTCTCTTATCCAACTTTATTTTCATGCCATGATATTATTATTATCTGTTCATATGCTGAAAGTCACTGGACTTGCCAGACTTTATGTCTGACCTTGCTTGTTTTCGCCCCTTTTCTTTCATTTCCCCCCAGGTGTTTTTAGGGTGGAAGTATAGGAGCTTGATTTGGATTTTCTCTACTTGAAGTACCGCTTGGCCTTGGCTCTATCTTTCCATGGTAGTTTATGTTGGGGATTATGATTTTAAAAACAATGCATTATGAAAGCTTTTGTACAAGGCTGATATTTTGTACTTGAATTCTGATATTGTGATTTGAAAAGATGTAACCAAACTTACTTCGGTTTCTGTTGTAATAAAGTTATTAATTTTTCAAGTACTGTTTTATCTATCTTGTAAATTTCTGTTCAGTCTACTAAAACGCTCCATCAAAGTTAAGGCATTCCTTTTGTGAGTGACCTTAACAGAGGTGGGGTGTTACAAAAAGGGTCATGAATAAATCAATAGCTATTGTAACCGTCATTGTTTGGGGAAAAAGTTTAACTAGGAAGTAATTAGAGAATTAAATTATAACTGCGCTATGACACGAGGTTGAGCTCAACTTGTGGTAGAAGTCTTCCCAGAGCCACTCGGCAAAACCAACATCCACAAGTGGTCGGCCTAATGTGAGTTGTCTCATGCATAATTATATATATACACACAACATGCATTAAATAAATAAATTAGTAATGTCTAATGGGTTACAAAAATAGACATTTCGGGACTGATAATTAAGGATAATTAATGCCTTTGGGAATTATGATCGTTATGTTCGTAGTGACAATAAAAAGGTATTTATAGATTTATTATTGCCTTAGGAAAATATGAACATTATAGTCATAAATGGAAATAACACTATGAAACAGAAATAAAAGAAATGAAAAAAAGATTAATGGGTATTGATTGCCATTTTAAATACTAACTCCAATAAGGAAAATAATGAATATCTTATGCTAATAAGGATATAACTTTCCTTATCTTATGCTAGTTAATTTAGAACCTATAATCAAAGATTAGAACTAGACTAGGTAGGTTACTGATGTGAAATATCATTAACCATTGGGACCCGTAATGATAGTTAGTTGTATATGTATGATACTTCCGTAAAGAGAAACTACATGGGAATAACTCAATAACATAGCCTGCTTTAAGATTAAGGTTTTAAGTAGGCAGATCCACCTATAAAAGGTATTAAGCGATCACGAAGCCCACCGCCTATAAATAGAAGCATTGAAAAAGCTAACCGGGTACGAGTTTGACAATCTTCATGAATAGTCCGCTTCCTTTGGTCCAAAGTGACTTGGATCGAGGGGTACACCTAGGATTAGGTCTACAGTTAGGAGACTTAAATGGTGTGTGAATCCTACCTAACATTTAAATTAAATGTTCGGTATGGTTATTCCATTTGACTACACTGCGTAAAGTATTAAACGTCTAAAGAGATTATCAAATAAGGTCAGTTAGATGGAACAACGATATTCAACCAATAGGAAGGTCATAAATGGTGATATATCATCTACATAGTCCAACTGGTCTTAACCGATGATGTACCAACTCTCACCTTATACGGTGTACGAGTTTATATGCATGAACGACAGAAGCCTTAATTAGTAGGACCCTGTAGATAGTGCCTCTAGTTTATAACAACGTTGAGTAAATCATTGAGAGGTATAAAATGACCAATAGGCCTGCCTAGGGTCTTAAGCGATTGTGATAATCCACCATATTTATCATTGATAGTGAGGCAATAGGTGGCAAAGTATGTATACATGAGTAAATATACTCCATAGTTAGGAGTTCACTTCTCTGTTTAATAATGAGTTAATTATGATATAAGGGCTTCATTCATGTATGCTTAAATGTTTTATCTCGGTATCAATATTATTGGAAATACTACCTTGGGAAGGGTAGTTAGAATCGTGCGTAAATGTTTACAAGGCCACGTTAAATCACTAGCCATGGAAGTCATATATCTTGGGTTAAACCAAACTGTGTGCATCTGTGTATTGTAATATGTGTTGCACCTTTCTTGTTCACCAGAACTTGTTGCTCTTATCCCCTCCTCATTACAACCTCCCATGTTTCTTTAGAAAAGGTCGGCTTCTCACAGGTTTCTAAGTCTTTCTTTCAGATCTTGTTCCCTCTCACGCCCGGTATTAATATGGTGACTCTCTTTTATATGGTAGTTACTGGAATTAATACTCATTTACCCTATTTTGTTTCTGATGCGAGTTATTTTATCATACTCTAATTATGCACATGCTTATTTATTGAAGATACCAGATTTACACGCTCCATGCTTTGATGTGTTGCATCTGCCTTTGCCATATCTTATTAGAATAGATTTTGACGAAGGCGATAGACGTTTCAGAGATGAAGATTAAGCTATCTTTGGATGGTTTTTATAAAGAAATTCTTGATGAGATTTTAGAGGCATCTACGTCTTACACGGACTTGAATGTTCTTTCTAAAGACTGGCTTTTGAGGTTTGGTAGCTAATCTCTTTTTGTTAATGTTGGTTTTTTGAGTTTCGGAATCTATGTTCGAACTCCCCATATGGAAGTGTGACCCATCTAACACATCATTTTATAAATGGGAATTTATGATTAGAATTATCTCATGATGCAAAAATTAATCTTATGCCTTATCAATGGCATAACAATCATTTGGTATCGCATCATATTATATTCAGCTTGTTTTTCTTTTGTGTTGTCTCATGGAGTTACTTTCTATAATATCACCTATCCATTTTTGCCTTTAGACATTACTAGTTAGATTTCCATGAGAAGCAACTTCATGGTAGGTTTCTTATCTCATCACAAAATCTCTCTTAGTAGACATGGTGATGTGGGAACCTCCAACAACACAAACATTGTTGGTAACACGAGATCGAACATTTTTGCTACCATGATATGATTAGCCAAAGGTCATAAAAATGGGTTGAGCTCCAGTTGCAGAGCAAGATATCTCGTTGTTTATAGGCATTGTTTTAGGAGTTTCGATGTTTTTTTGTTGTTGTCCTTGTTGATTTCTCTTTCCAGCATTTGGCTCTTGGCTTTGGTAATTTGTGCTTTAACTGTTAGTGATTGTTGTTTTGAAACCGCACGACTTTTTAATGAGATTTATATGTTTGAAAATATTTATGTCATTCACACATGCCTATTTGACTGAAATCTCATTTTCTTATCTAACTAACAATTATCCTAAGAGGTGAAAAGAATAGAATACTATGATGGATAAATTTTTGCAAATGATAGGTTTTTGCGTTGTTTTCGTCCCGGGTATAATTAATCACTTGTTCTTTGTTATGCTAAACTTTTTTGCGTTCTTTTTGTATGTGGTTTTACTTTTCCCATTTTTGCATGGTTGACTACCTTTTTTGCCAATATGTGACTTGAATCATTTAAGTTTCCGCAAAATATATTTTTGAAATTTTTGGAAAAGGTTGTTTAAAAAACATTTATCATTTCTAAAATTTAAAATTTTCTACTTTAATATCTTTTATTTTAGTTTGCGCGAAAATGCAGAATTTTAGGTACATCCATTTGCGCATGTTTAAATGATTGTTTTACATTAAAATAGATGATCTGAAGGGCTCAAAGCACACGTTATCAAAAATTTCGTTTTCATGTGAATCTCATGTGGAAAGTGAAACAGTGTTGAAAGGAATTTTTCAAAATATATATAAGAAGTTTTAAAGTGGGAACTTATTTTTGTGGAAAATTTTAATTTTTGGTCACATGATAGATGTATGGAAGATGTTCGGATGATTTATGTGCTTGTTTTAGCTATGTAACAAGACTAACAATGCGATAAAAACAATAAGGAAAACAAGGAAAAAATTGTTTTAGCCTTTGAAATGTCGTTCCCATACTTTATCAACGATGCACGCGAGTTGCCAATTAACTTTTTTTTACATTTTAGATCTTGTTTTAGAGCTTATTTTAATCCTCCTTTGCAGTTTACATATGCATTTTTATTAAGTATTTTGGGTAATTGACGTAAAACGTCCATTATAGAATGGGAAATGGAATATTTATAGGCAAAGAAAACGTTAAATTCTTCACTTTGGTTTCCTTTCTCCGATTTAGTTGAAATTAAACAGAAATCAATTAGATGCGTTTACGTTTTAAATGGTAGGGTTTGGATGCAAAATTGGTTACTTCACAGTTTTATTTGTAATCGTGTGAGGGTTTGGATGAAAAAGGATTTTCGAAATTTGCGTTCATATAGAACTACCAGTATATTTACAATGTTTTGTATCATGTTTTCAAAGTGTTTTAAAATTTAGTGCATACATGTAGGAGGATCTGATTCAGAATCATTGTGCATACATGTTTTGCGGTTAGAATGCATTATTTATAATATGCACATGCGCACATGGATGCAAAGTGGATGTACACAAATTGGTTGTGTAGTATATAATAAGTAGGTGTCAGAGTTTCGGGATGAAACTCCTTTTAAGGGGAAAGAATGCAACAACCCACAAATTTAGAAATAAATAAAATAGTTATTTAATTAGATTTCAAAAATAGTAATTTCTGCAAATAATAGAATTTGACCATGAAACATTAATCGATGTGTTCATCTTGGAATTCTGGTCAACGTTCATATTTGGAGTTCACGAACAGAGTCCGTATGAAAAAGTTATGGATAAAATAAGAAAAACGGATGAAAATAATTAAACATCATAAATAAAATATATAATACCATTTTTAACCTGCCTTCACTGGGTAATTTATCCGAAGGGCGGTCAACACCCTAGGATGGAGCGGTCGACCTCTTTGGACAATTTCAACCCAGTGACGGCTAGGGTTATACAGGATTTAATATATATAAATAGTTAAACGAATGGGAGGTTGTTTATTTAATCAAATCTAACTATTCATGGAAATTTACACCCTTATAAATAAAGGGTTAAGGCCTCATTCTTTTGCACACAAATTTATAGGCAGCAACGAAGCTTTTCCATTTCCCCTTATCTTTAAATAGATGTCTAAATCAAAATATAGTTTCATATACAATCAATCAAACATAAATCCATGTGGATTTGGAAGGGATAATCAGATTCAAGTAGAAAAGGGTATGAATTTACTTTTATACTATTCTTCACCAGATTTTTCACTCTTTCCCTAATTTCTAGCAAATCTACAAATTTGAAAGCATCCCCTTTTCAAAATAACTGTAGAACTGTAAGAATTTGGGAATTGCAAGCCTAAAAGATTATTTGGATTTTAGATTTGTATGCTTTCAGTTGAGTGAGAAATTTATATACAATGTTACAATAACTTATTATCTCATTTGTATTAGATCTTAAATCAATGCCTAACATCTATTAGATCTGTTCATATATTGTTAAGTCTAAAATGATGCTTACCAGATCTATTTATATATGTTGTAAAAAAACCTAAAAGTATAAATTTGTGGTTTGAATAATATTATAATTTGTAGGCTTACTTAATTGTTTATATACATTGCCTACAACTGTGTTTAAAATATACTGGGACTGTTGTAAAAAATTATAGATCTGGAATAAGTCCCATAAAACACAGTTAATATGTAGTTTTATTACAAATCTATAGTTTCAGTGTTAAATGATAAATTGTGTAATTTTGAATACAAAAACATAAACCTATTTGTGCTCGATTTTTTTGGGGTTTAAATTAATTATTATAAATCGTGCCTTTTTGTCCTCTTTAAATAAAAAGACATTGTTTGAAACCAAAAAGAAATGTGTCAAACAATGAAAAAAGTGAAAAAATGTGTAAATTCACGTATATATATATATATATATATATATATATTTGTGCATAGTTTACATCAACTATTCCAGGACATACATAAATATATATTTCTTGTGGTTTGAAATATTTTTATTCCAATATTCAGGAATGATTTGCAATAATTATAGTTGACAGTCTTTTTGTAAGATTTAGAACCTTATTTCGAGATCGAATACAAAAAAGAATGTTTGATTATTAGTTGAACCAAATCATTAAACTTAACAATAATAATAAAAGAAATAACTACGTCAACTGCCCATATATATATATATATATATATATATATATATATATATATATATATATATATGCGCACACACATTATCAGTCTGAATCTACGTAAACAACGAAATATATGTAATAATGGATGTTTGACATTTTGAATGAATTTCATTTTATGGAATTATACATGTAAATGTAAACCATATTAAATGAACATATTTGTGGTGACCATTGTAGCAATTAGTGTAATTGATTGCTATAAAAAGGGTCATAAATAAATAAATAACCATTATAACCGACATTGATTGGGGAAAACAAATTTGGTTAGGTAGTTAAGCCTAATGGTTACAATTCATAAACTTGCTATGATTAATGTTGCAAACCCCAATTAGAGAATCAAATTATAATTGCACTAAGACACAAGGTTAAGCTAAGCATTCGGTAGAAGTCTACCTGGAGCTGCCCGACAAATCCAGCATCCACAAGTGGTCATCTTAATTTGAGGGGTCTGATGCATAATCATATGAACGACCAACCAAAGACAATGGAGGATTGTCTATCCTAGGGGTGTAGAGTAACTCAGTCTGCACCACAACCTTGTAAAGGATAACACAGTTCCCTTGGACCTCCAATATATTGGGTTAATTTTACATGGGGATAGGTGTTCAGGGCAGGCCTCGAACCCCTGACCTCTTACCATGCAGGGGAACACCTTTCCACTAATTTCCACTGATGCATAATCATATATATATATACACACACATACACACGATAGGCAATAAATAAATTAGTAATATTTGTTGGGGTGCAGCAAATAGATATTACGGGACTGATAATTAAGGATAATTGGTGTCTTAGGGAATCATGACCATTAGTTTCATAAGTGACATTAATTATAATCAAAGGAAAAAAAAGGTATTTAAAAATTTATTGCCGCCTTAGAGAAATATGACTGTTATGGTCACAAATGGCAATAGCCCTATAAAACAGAAATAAAGGAAATGGAAAATATGGATTAATGGGTATTGACTGCAGTTTTAAGTACTAAGTCCAATCAGGAGAATAATGAATATCCTAGGTTAAGAAGGATACAAATTTCCTTAATTATGCTAGTTAATCTAGAACCTATAAACAATAACTCAATAAAGTAGCATGCTTTGGGATTAAGGTATTAGGTGGTCAGATCAACCTATAAAAAGGTATTAAGCGATCGCGCAGCCCACCTCCCATAAATAGAAACATTAAAAAGGCTAACTAGTTACGAGTTTGATAATCTTCATGAATAGTCCGCTTCCTTGGGTCGAGGGTTCCACCTTGGATCAGGTCCTCCAGTTAGGTGTCTTAAATAATGTACAAAACCTGGCTAAACCTGGAGATTTAGTGTCATGTATGGTTATTCCATAGAACTACCTATCCTATAGGAAGTATTATGCATCTAAGGAGATTATCCAAAAAGGTCAGCTAGATGGTACAACGTGATTCCACCAATAGGAAGGTCATAAATAGCGATATATCGTCTACCTAGTCCTATTGGTCTTAGGCGCTGAGATACCATCTCTCACCTTATACGTTGTATGGGTTTATATGCGTGAATGACAAAAGCCTTAATTAGTAGGACCCTACATCCAGTGTCCTCTAGTTTATAATAACATTGAGTAAATCATCGAGAACTATAAAATGACCAACATGTCCGCCTAGGGTCTTAAGAGATCGGGAGAATCCACCCTATCTATCATTGGTAGTGAGACATTATGTGGCTTAAGTATATACACATGAGTAAATATACTCCATGGTTAGGAGTTCACTTCTTGGTCTAACAATTAGTTAATGATGATATAAAGGCTTCATTTATGTATGCGTAAATGTTCTATCTCGGTATCGATATCATTGGAAATACTAACTTAGGAAGGGTAGTTAGAATCGTGCGTAAATGTTTACAAGGCTAGGTTAGAATCAATAGCCTTGGTAGGCATATATCTTGAACTGAACCAAATGGGATACATCTCTGTGTATTGTAATTTGTGTAGTACCTTTCTTTGTAACAGCCCACATTTGACGTATCAGAAGATCATCAAATATTTTTATTTTATTCCCTGAGGGTTGGATCATTCTCATAACTTAATATGTTGCTTATGGGGATGTGAGACATGTCCATAATTTATACCAATTTTGTTTGTGGCCATTTTTCCCTATCAGTCTTGTACAGGGCATAACTTTTGACTCAGGTTGAGTCAGGTGTTGGGACCTGTGCCATTGGAAAGGAAACGATGTTTCCATTTCCGTAGAGTGGTCAAATTAAAGACTTGGTTCAGCGGTTTGGGAGGAATCGTTGTTTTAAGGTTTATCGTTAGCTGTTCAGGTTTTTAAGCCATAGTAGGTTGATTTGGGGAAGGTCATTAGTGGGCTGGCAGGGGGAAATAAATAAGGGGAAAGAGGCATGGAGAATAGTTTACTTTCTCTTGTCCTTCATGTGGAAGAGCTAGAGGTCCTCTATTCCTCCATTGCCCACACCTTTCCACCGTTAAAGCTTAGAGAATCGAAGATCTACATTGTTTGAAGCTAGATCTATGCCATTCCAAGAGAGAGTTCATCGAATCGAAGAGTTTAAAGCAAAGTTTTCGCTGTTTGGAATTATATTTCATTGCATTTGAGTTGTCTTGGAGAATTGGTGAGTGATATTTTCATTTGAATCAACATCATGGTAAGCTTATTTTCATATGAATGGCCATAGGATCAATTTTAGCAACTTTGAACCGGTAATTTCCATGTTATTACATATGTTTATGCAAGTTAGATCCATAATTTTGGTTTAATTATCTAATTATCATGATTTAGAACATTTCCTATGATTTAATGATGATAATGGTTAATTTGATGTTATTGGTGATTTATTGAAGTGTTAGTGATTGATTTGGATGCTTAAAATGAGTGGATTTCATCTTGTTGCCGTTTGTCGAAGATTTGGTCAAATTTAGAGCTATTTTGGTAAAATCTAGAGTTATATCGTTTTCCAGGAGCCAAGTCGTTTCTTCCTTTCCGAGGCATAGGAAGTTAATGCGGGGGTGAGGCATGTCTGATCCAACATAGTGAGTCAATTTGCAACCGGCATGATGACTTATTTCACGACCGACATAGTGAGGTATGTCGGATCCAACATATAATGTCAACTCACAATCGACATGGTGACGTAAGTTGCAACGGACATGTTGAAGTATGCCAGATCAAACATCGTGATTTATGTTGCAACCAACCTGGTGAAGTATGTCAGATCCAACATGGTGAGTTATGTCGCGACCGACATGGTGAGTCATGGCGAGTGTAACATGGGGAGCTAGGTCGAGTTCGGAATGAGGAGTCATGGTGTGTTCGGCTTGGGAGTCAAGTTGTGGATTAGTCTCAGGTCGGCCTCGACCTAGGGGAGACCACATGACTTGAATGGACTATTGTTATGCTGATATCTTTGGTTTAAGGATTATTACGAATTTGAAGTAAATTCAATGGGGAAATGTCAAAGTGTTGTAGTGTATTCGTCATTCGTCGTATGCAACGAATGTTAATGCGACTCAATGTAATGAGTCCGTGGTAAAGTTGGTTGGGAAGGTTGCTTGGGCTACAACTCAAAGGTCATGAGTTGGTGGATAATGGTTACTCGAGAAGGTTGCTTGAGCTATGAAAAGTCGTCAGGTTGGATGACTAGAGATGTGAGGGCCGAGAGATTATCGCTGTCATAGGTTATTATAAGCTCAAAGCAGGAGTACAATAGAGATATCTAAAAGATCATAAGGTTGCTGGTTGAGTACCATGGGTACCGTTGAAAGTCCTAGGTACGTATCGTTGAAGCGCGTATAGAGATTCTGTTAGAACCGGGGTTACCATTATCCCTTGACATACGGCAACATTAGCCGTCATAAGATTAACGATGGTTTCAAAGCAGGATTGGCGGTGATAGACAGATTCAGTCATGGGTATTTGATTGTCTTCTTTTTACCATCTCACATAAGTTGTCCGGGTCGAAGGACATATTCCTTGGGTGCTTGTCTAGTATTGGTTTAGGCCTCTAGGGCTTGTACTTGAGGGATGTTCACCTCGATTAGGATCGTTTGCATGAGATATAACTAGTTGTTGTGACCTCTGTTGCATGAATGGATGTCCTAAATGCCATGGATGAATTGCTGCTCCTTTGGTTGTTTGGATTGTAGAGCCTATCACTGTCCGATGTTGGGAAGGCAGGTTTGGATTCTTCTCTGTTGTTTGGTAAATATGTTTTTTAATCAACTGATTCTCATATACTTTATTGATGTTTTAGATAGTTGTTTTATCACTCACTAAGACTGTTGTCTGACTCAATGTTTTATGTTACCCTCTTATTACCTTAGGTTGCTCATCTGGTTGTGCATGGGCAAATTATGTGGAAGTGATAGGTGATAACATAGTGAGGACGATGCTGCAGTTCGGAGGAGAGCAGCAAGTTGGCGTACTATCTTACCTACTATATAGAATTTGGAATTCCACTGTTTGTTATTCTTCTTTGAGTGCTATAGTGAGGCAATTTGTATAAACACTATTGTTGTAATCCAAGTGTATGGATATTACTTTCTAGTTGTTATGAAAGTTTAGTGTTTTATGCTTCACTAGTTCTACTTGTTGTACATGTTCTATTATATTTTATCCTTGCGCTGTGAGATTTACAATAGGTTTCTTATATGTTTTCATATCTAGATGATCATCCATTGCTGGCTGGCATACGTTTCAGCGCATCATTTCTCTTGTTTAGTGCAGGGTCCGTGGGCGGTCTTCACATTTGGTATTAGAGCTCTGGTTAACGATTTTATCCAAAGTTCGAAGACGTCAATTCGTATGAGAGACGTATTTGTAGATTTTGATAGATGTATACTATATGATACTATATAGTATAGTGGCGTTCATACTTCTTTAGCAGCTTTTCTTGCAAATAGCTAATCATTCTAATTTTCATATTTAGAATGAGTCGACGTGCTTCAAGGTAGACTGCTAGGGAAAGGGTTGCGCCTGGAGGGGGTAAAGGTTGTGCACCAGACTACCCAGGCATGTTTGAGGCCATAATGGAAGCATTCATGCGAAGGGTACCCGCTCCGTTGGCAGCAGGGTATATGTAGGTGTTAAATTGCCTAGGGTTGTTGGTTTTGTGAAGCTGTAATAAGATTGTACATCTCTAGGAGGAAAGCCATACAAAGGAACAGAACCGTTTGAAGAGGTTCAAAGGAAGATGGATTCTTGTATTCGTATTTTTGGAGACTTGGGGTTGGATGATGTAACTAAGAGGAAGCTTGCATCAAGGCAATTGCAGAGAAGGGCAATGGAGTGGTGGAATTCAGTTGCACTTGAGACTCCAGAGGAAGAGATTTCATGGGAGCAATTCCAAGCTAAGTTTGTAGCAAAATTTATCTCCACTACTCAGAAGTTAGCTTTGTTCAAGAAGTTCGTATAGCGGAAATAGAACGGTCGTTCTGTGCTTGATTATGTTTTTGATTTCGAGGCCTTATCCATATTTGCTCGTTCATACATTGACACACCATATCAAAAGAACGAAAAGCTTGTTATGGGTCTGGATACCTATATTGGAAGGCCTTTGGTGGATCATCTTGACAATTCATTTGAGAAGATTATGGAAACAGTTGTTCGCCATGAAGGATTGTTTCCTAAAGAAGAAAATGTTGTCGCTGCAACCAAGGAAGTTCAGAAATCACACCAAGGTGGTAATAATAAGAAGAGGAAGCAACAATAGCGGAAAGGAAAGGATGGTCGAAAGAATCCTAAGAGTGAGGTTGTTTGCTTTAACTGCCAACAGAAGGGTTATTACTCGAATGAGTGCAAGAATCACAAAGTTGAGAAGAAGTACTTCAAGCGTGGAAAGTGTGGGCATTTGAAGAAAGATTGTCTAGAATCAGCTAAGGTTAAACAGGTTGTGAAGGCTTATGCTTTGGAACTTGTTCCATCTTCTTCAAGGCTCCTACTACATAGGAGAAGGGAATGGTGTCATCGTATAAGGTACTCTTTCTGTCCGAGGTGTTTCAGTTTGTGTTTGTTTGATACTGGATCATCGCATTCTTTCATCTGTAATGAGCTTGTGTGCCGCTTGGGTCTGGAATCCAAGATTTGTGATAGACCATTGATCGTGACTAATTTAGTTGAGGTTAGTCCAGTTTGTGCATGTTGTGTCGTGGTCTAGTTTTGTCGATTCATAGTTGCTCTTTTGTGTGTGAATGCTTTGTTCTTAGCCTCGCTGAGTTTGGGATTATCTTGGGCATGGTGGGCTGAAGAGGTATGCGACAAGAGTGAATTGCGAGAAGCTAGAGGTGAGGGTCATGGATATGGAAGGGAGAAAGTTGTTGATTAGATATATGCTCGAAGACGGGGTCTTTTTAAGCTATCTATACTCGCTTATGATTCCATAGGAAGACTTGTCAACTGTGCCGATCGCAAATGTGTTTGAGGATGTCTTTGACGAGTTCGAAGGCTTGTCGTCACATTGTGAAATCGAGTTTAATATCGATTTGATCGATGCTGATAGACCAATGTTATGCCTCTTATGCGGATGGCGCCTAAGGAACAACATGAGTTAGTGGTTCAAGTTCGTGACCTTTTAAGAAAGGGAATCACTCAGAGAAGTGTTTCAGAATAGGGCGCACTAGTCGTGTTTGCAACCAAGGTAGATGGCTCGCTCAGATTGTGTGTGGGCTATCGTGAGCTAAACAGGGTGACCAAGAAGAACAAGTATCTGTTGCCGAGGATTGATGACTTGTTCGATCAGTTTCACGAAGCCAACGCATTTTCTCATATGGATTTGGCAATGGGATTTCATCAGTTGCAAGTGGCAAAGGATAGTGTGCCGAAGACTGCTTTTAGTACACCATCTGGTTTCTTCGGATGGATGGTGATGCCATTCGGGTTGACTAACGCGCCAGCGTATTTTGTGGATCTTATGAATAAAGATTTCAGAGATCAGTTGAGCAAGTTCATGCTTATATTCGTGGATGATATTCTGGTTTACTCCTAGAATAAAAAATAACCTAAGATGCACTTGAAAGTTGTTTTGGAAATCTTGCGAAAGCATCAGCTGAGAGCTGAGTTTTCGAAGTGTCACTTCTAGAAGAGCGAAGTGAGGCGCTTAGGTCATATTGTTTATGGAAATGTGATAACAGTTGACCTCGCTAAGCCAGCAGTAGTCTAGGACTAGGATAGAACTAAGAATGCGACGGATGTGAGAAGTTTCCTTTGGTTGGTTGGTTATTACCGACGATTGAGGCGCTTAGGTCATATTGTTTCTGGAAATGTGATAACAGTTGACCTCGCTAAGCTAGCAGTAGTCTAGGACTAGGATAGAACTAAGAATGCGACGGATGTGAGAAGTTTCCTTGGGTTGGTTGTTTATTACCGATGGTTTATCAAGGATTTCTCCAAGATAGCTGCACCGTTGAAAGGATTAATAAAAAAGAAGAAAGTGTTCAAATGGGACGCAATGTGTGAACAAGCATTCAGGATCCTGAAAGAGAAACAGACAAGTGCTCCTATGTTGACCATTTCAAGTGGGAATGAAGATATGATTATGTATATCAATGCATGTTGTACTAAGCTTGGACAAGTGCTGATGCAGAAGGATAAGGTTGTAGCCTATGCGAGTCGACAGCTAAAGTCGCATGAAAGCAATTATCCAACTCATGATTTGGAGTTGGCAGTGATGGTGTTTGCTCTAAAGATGTGGAGACATTACCTGTTGGGAGTTCGATTCAAGTTGTTTATAGATCACTAGTCATTGAAGTATCTTTTCCCCCAAAAGGATTTGAATCTTCAGCAGCAACGGTGGCTAGAGTTTCTGGAATCATATGATTTTGATATAGCCTATACTTCTAGTAAAGGCAATGTAGTTACATTGAGTCGAAGACACACAAGTTTGGGGGCGATGTTCTCCGAATGGAAGAGCCTCGAGTATTTGGGAAGGTTCGATTGCAGGCCAAGGTGTGAGTTGGAACCTGAAATGATGGCAAGCTTATCAATACGACCTACTCTTATCGAAAGGATTGGCAAGAGCCAAAAGCGAGATGTGAAGCTTGTCGAGTTTACCCAGAAGTTGGAACCAATGAATAAAGAGTTCGAAGTGGATCAAGAATGTTAGCTTCGAAAGCAAGGGCTACTAGTTGTTCCTGATATTGACGGATTGAGAGATGAGGTCCTGAGGGAATGTCATCACTCTAAATTGACGATTTATCCTGGTGGTAATAAGATGTATCAGGACATGAAACGAATCTAGTACAGGGAGGGGATGAAGCGAGATATTGGTAAGTTCATTTCCATGTGCATGAACTGTCACTTGGTGAAAGCCAAACAAAAAAAAGCTGAGTAGGTTGCTTCAGCCATTGGAAGTTCCTATGTCGAAGTGGGAGAAAGTATCGATGGATTACTTAGATCCAGGGCTGGAAATGAAGGAATTTTGGTCATCGTGGATCACTTGACCAAAAATGCAAGGTTCATTCCTATTAGATCGACTAGGACAACATCGAATTTGAATGAACTTTATGTGAAATGGATAGTTTGATTCCATGGTATCCAAAGAGCATAGTGAGTGATCGAGATACATTGTTCACAAGTGGAATTTTGGAAGAGTTTCCGGGAAGCTTTGGGAACCAAGTTGTGTTTGAGTACGGCTTATCATCCCCAAATTGATGGTCAAACCAAGAGGGTTAACTGAGTTTTGGAAGATCTCCTAAGGGCTTGTGTGTTAGACTTCGGAGGATCATGGGAAGACCATCTACATATAGTTGAGTTTGCATATAATAATAGCTACCAGTCTAGCATTGGGATGGCACCATACGAGGCGCTATATGGGAGGCCGTGCAATTCTTCAGCATGATGGTTAGAAACTAGAGATAGGTTGATGCTTGGGCCAAAGATGATCAGGGTGACCCTGGATTGTATCGAGATCGTTCGAAAATGAATGAAGGAAACCCAAGATCGTCAGAATAGTTACGCCGATAAGCGTCAAAAGGACATGGAATTCGATATATCTGATATGGTTTTCGTGAAGATTTCACAGTTGAAGCATGGGGTTCAAATCAGAAGTAAAGGAAAGTTAGCTTCTAGGTTCATTGGACCATTTCCAATAATCGAGCGGATTGTAAAGCTCGCATATAGATTGGAGTTAACTGAGAAGATGTCGTATGTGCATATTGTTTTCCATGTGTTATTTCTATGGAAGTTCATGCATGATTCGAATATGGTTGTATCTCCAAAGAAGTACGAAGACCTAGAAATTGAGGTCTTAGTTACGAAACTTCATAAGCCGCTTTGTGTTGTGGTGAATGACATGAAATAGCTGAGGAGGAAGATGGTTAAGCTAGTCAAGCTACGATGGAATGAGGATGGCGATGTACATAAGAGACAGAAGAGAGTATGAAGGCGACCCATCCAGAACTCGTCGTCGGTACGACCTTTTAGTATCGTACCTCCTTACATCATTGTAACTTGAGCTATGGTTGTTTTAGAATTCCGCGTGCTAGGATAGGACTATGGATGCATGGTCTGATAACTGCTAGTTTGGATGATAGAATTGACTGCACATGAGTGATTGGCATGCAGAATTGTTGTGGTTGCTTGTGTTTGTTGAGATTTCAGAGGCGAAATTCCTAGGTTGGGGAGAGGGAGAATGTAACAGCCCCCATTTTACATATCAGAAGATTGTAAAATATTTTTATTTTATTCCCTGATATTTGGATCATTCTATATTTTAATATGTTGCTTATGGTGATGTGATACATATCCATAATTTTTACCAATTTTGTTTGTGACCATTTTCCCCCTATCAGTGTTGTACATGGAACAACTTTTGACTCAGGTCGAATCATGTGTTGAGACCTGTGCCATTGAAAAGGAAATGATGTTTTCCATTCCAATAATTGGTCACATTAAAGATTTGGTTTAGCACTTTGGGAGGAATCGATGTTTTAAGGTTTAACAATTAGTTGTTCAGGTTTTTAGGCCATAATGGGATGATTTGGGGAAGCTCATTAGTAGGCTGGTGGGAGGCTATAAATAGGGGGTAAGAGGTAGGGAGAATAATTTACTTTTTCCATTCCTTCATGTCGAAGAGACTGAGGTCCTCCATTCCTCCATTGCTTACACGTTTCCACCATTATAGCTTAGAGAATCGAAGGTCTACATCGTTTGAAGCAAGATCTACTATGCCATTCCAAGAGAGAGTTCATCGAATTGTAGATCTTAGAGCAAATTTTTTGATGTTCGAAATCATATTTTATTGCATTTGAGTTCTTTTGAAGAATTGGTGAGAGATATGCATCTCTCACATGGATTCAATCAATTGTATGAGTTGTTTGAGTATAATTTCATCATTTTCAAGTGTTTTCTCATGGATCTACATCGAGCTAAGCTTATTTTCATATGAATCACCATAGGATCAAGTTTAGCAATTTTAAACCAGTAATTTCCATGTTATTACATATGTTTATGCAAGTTAGATCCATCATTTTGGTTTAATTATGTAATTATCAAGATTTAGAACATTTCCTATAATTTAATGATGATAATGGTTATTTTGATGTTACTGATGATTTGTTAAAGTGTTTATGGTTTATTTGGATGCTTGGAATGAGTGTTTTTCATCGCTGCTATCGTTTTTTGAAGATTTGGTCAAATTTAGAGCTATTTTGGTCAGAGATAGAGTCAAGTCATTTTCCGGGAGCCAAGTTGTTTCTTCCTTTCCAAGGCACAAGAAATCAAGGAGCGGTGAGGCATGTCGGATTGAACATAGTGAGTCAAGTCGCAATTGACATATTGAGTTATGTCACGGCAGACATGGGAGGAATGTCGGATCACACATAATGAATCAAGTCGCAACCAACATGGCGAGTTAAGTCGCAACCGACACGGTTAAGTATGTCGGATCTAACATGGTGAGTTATGTCGCAACTGACCTGGTGAAGTATGTCAGTGTGACGACCCCAAACTTCCACGGAATGAAAGTAAGGAATAATCATTTGGAATACAACATAAATATAACAATACATATCACAGATACAACATAGCATAGGAAAACTATAGAATAACAACATCATAGCAGCGGAATATGAATGTCAGCAACCACAGAGTCCCACAGTCACAGAGTTTTAAATTATTACATTAAGTTTTTAGCAAAGGAAATAAGTTCCAACTTCAAACTAGAACAACTGGAAATAAAATAAGTCTGTATGACTGAAGATAAATGTAACAAAAGATAATGATAGATAGTCTTCATGGTACAACATAAGCACCTCCAAATAAGCAACACCGAGAAAGATCCAAAGACAGCAAGTCCAACGAAAGCCAAACGTGCTACTTGGCTGCCCGTGTGGAAAAGAGGGCACCCGAGTTTGCAAAGGTGAAAACAAACTACAGGTCAGTCATGGGACTGGTGTGAGAATTCTTAACTAATTTAACTACTAGTAATAAGGCAAATCCAAAGACCATGCCGCTAACGTGGAACGAGTTTACTATAATGGATTGCCGTGCATTATTTAAAGTGACATAACAAAAAACAAGTAATTCGTACAACAACGCAATGCTTTTGAGAAAAATGAAATTACCAAAAGACCCAAGTCCCATCACACAATGCAACGCAAACCAGAGGATAGGGTTTTACCTTATGGTGATTAAATATGCTAAATACGAGTTTAATATTATTATTAGTGTATATGAAAACATTTCAAAATAAATGTATCAATCCAAGGAAACATAGTACCCCATACTACTATGCCTCCATACTAGTAATACAATCAAATTCGTAGGGTCGTATTTGGAATTTGGTTTCCAACATGAGTCAAGGCTAGGGAGGAGCTCCTTACCAATTCGAGATACTCTATGTAATGACCCGCATTCTACGCATCATAGGATCGTAGAATATTTATTTCTGACACATATGAAGTCGTATGGTCATGTAACTTTGGGAGACGACTATTGGGGTCATTTCCCATGTTCATGATTTTTCCGGATTTTTAAATGACTATTTTACCCCTAGTTAGCACTGTTTTGGCCATAACTTTTGACCGGAAAGGAATTTTGACCTGGAACCACTTCCATTGGCTCCGGATGATGGTTTCTCTTTCCGTAGAGTGGTCACATTTGCCAAACGGACTCACCGTTTGGGAGATATGGCTGAAACAAATTTCAGATGGTGAAAAACAGCTTAATTGGGCTTAACCGGGCGATTAGCAGCTAGGCCCATAGGGGAATTTCGGGTTTAGGGGTATACAGAGGCTGATTATGGTTAGAAAACATTTCTTTAGACATTTTCCAGCCGCCACTTTCATCCTTAGACACTCTAATAATGGCCTCCTACATCTAAAACACCCCAAATCACTTTCTAATTGAAGATTAGGCTTAGTAACATCAAATTAAGAAGAAAAAGCACCAAAGCAAGGTTAGAGCTGCTGTTGGACATCAGTATTCGCCCCAAATCAGAGGAGTTTCAGTCCTGAGAATTTTATTTTGTGGCAAAGGTGAGTGATAGCATCGTTTTGACACCAATTACAGTTAATTAAGGGTAATTAGTGAAGATTAGCGAATTTATACACCAATAAATTCTGGAAAAATGTTTAGAAATTTTTAAATAATGTTTTATGCCCCTGGTTGAAATTTGGTTCGTTTTGATTAAGTTTCGTTAACCCTATTATCAGTTTTACTTAAACATGCTTAAGGGAAAATAAGGAGTTTTGGCCACTTTTGATCCATTTTGATTCATTTGAATGGTTGTTTGCTTTTTGTGGTTGCTATTACATATTGCTATGACTCTATGGTGTGTTTTATGATTGATTAGAAGTGTTAGATTTGTCAAAAATGTCGTCGAATGGCGTAAACTACTCGCTGGAAGAACTGCAGGAAATCATCCGAACCGGGCCGGACCGGTGGAAGTGAGGGCGATCCGACCCGATGGCGCGACCCGATCCGTCGATGACTGAAGACCCCGATCTGGTGGTGCCGATCCGATCCGATCAAGACTTCGCGAGACGACCCGTGTTGCTTCACGAAGAGGTGACCCGATCCGCCCATACCTTTCACGATCCATTCCAGCCTGAGTGTCACGATCCGCCTGAAGGAACACGTCACGACCTCAGCAAGGTGGCACGACCCGAACCAATGGGTATGCACGATCCGACCTGGAGCTCGTAGGGAGACCCGATCCGGTGCACTTGAAGCGATGGCCAATCCGATCCGATGGGGTTTCTACGACCCGATCCGCGTAGGTCATTCCGATCCGATCCAGTAAGGGATGATGAGAGCCGATCCGAACTGATGCAGCGCCACGATCTGATGCTGTGGGACATGCACGACCCGAATGATGGAGACCGATCCGGATGAAGATGATGACGAAAACCCGAGATGCAAAAGTAGTCCAGTATGGGAAGTTAGAGCTCAGGATCTAGTTGGGAACCAATGAGTTCGCTTCATGATTGGGCTTTGCTGCGGGACGAGTGTTAAGGGGTTATCGATGTCTATAGCTTTGGACCACTATGGTAGGAGGTACGAAGACGGATTCAGGGCCATTATGGTATTGGTAGGACCAAGGGCTATGACCAATGTGGTGGGTCATTGAAATGTTTGGTCATGACTCCATGTGCTTAGCTTGGTCACAGCAGGGTTCTATAAGTCGGGATTCGTCGTTACCTCAATTTGTCTAGTGTTCCAAGGTGGTAGATGTCATATGCTATATGCACTGAGTGAGAGATGTGAGAATGATTGCTATGGATGGTTTGTTTGCTATCATTATGACATGCACACCCCACCCCCCGTATTCTTTACACTATTTATTATGGCACCTTAGAGTACTGTACGGTATGTAGTAATAACTCTTTGGTTGCAGGTCCAGGTTCAGGTATGGTTTAGTATACCTGTTATTATTCTGTTTAGATGCTTATCGCTCATACCAGGCTTTATGTCTGACCCAGAGTTTTATGTCTCCTCTTATTACTCTGGGTGCTCACACGAGCAGACTAGAGACAAGTTAGCTGGTGATGCACGGGTAGATGATCCGGAGACGAGCAGGAGGCTTCCACGTAATATATATAGTATTCTCCCTGTGTTGTTGAGGATCACTGCTTGGGCATTGGTGGTGTATCTTCCACTTTAGCTCTCTTTTGTTTAGAGACAGTAGATTTTGAAAAAAAATTGTAATAAGCTGTATTTGGATTTCCGCTGCTCTGATGTTGACCTTGATTATTAGTTATCAGCTTATGCACTGTCTCACCTGTTTCATGTCAAGTATGTTATTATTATATTTTATTCCATGCGCTGTGAGACATCCTACAGGTTCCTTGATTAGTTCATTCTCCTCTTTCCTTTCTCCTGACGACCGTCCCGTGCTAGTCGGGCATGTGTACAGCGCACTTATGGAGGAGATGCAGGCTGGTGCGGGGCGGGCCGTCACACTTGGTATCAGAGCTCTAGGTTGCGTAGTTAACCTAGGGAAGTTATCAGGGAGAGATAATATACGTATACGAGAGAGCGTATTTGTGATTATTTTGGTTTTCAAAAGCTATATATATATACTAGTATAAGGATGAAGTCGTACTGCACTAGCACCACTGTGGAGTCGTTAATCGTTTCCTTTTCAGATTGACAATGAGCCGAGATACTAGAGGTGCTGGTAGGGGAGCCAATAATGGGAATGCTGCTGACATGAGGACGATGTTTACTGACCTCATGAGAGAGATGCTTAGAGATGTACGGAGGGCAGCTCCCAATCGAGGAAATGGTGGTGGTCCAATAGTGCAGGCCCCAAGAGTCAACTTCGCCAAGCTGAATAAGGATTATACTAGCCTTGGTGGGAAGCCGTTTCACGGAACGGAGTCGACCACGGATGTTCAAGATTGGTTGGATAGTTGCGAACGTATCTTCGAGGATTTGGGTATCGAGGATGCGATGAAGAGAAAGCTAGCGTCCCGTCAGCTGCAAGGGCGGGCAATGAATTGGTGGAATGCTATAAAGGCAGCCACTCCCGAAGATCAGATTACTTGGGAGCATTTTAAAGCTTGCTTTAGCGAGAAGTTCATTCCAGCTGCTCAGAAGTCAGTGTTGTTTAAGAAATTCTTGGAGCTCAAGCAGGATGGCAGAGCTGTATCGGAGTATATTGCTGAATTTGACACTCTGTCGAAGTACGGGTTATCTCTTATTGATACTGCCGAGAAAAAGAATGAGAAATTCATAACTGGTTTGGATCAGTACTTGGGGGAAAGACTTATTAACCACATCGATGAGTCGTTTGAGTCGATTGTAGGGAAAGCATTGAGGTCAGAAAGTCTCAACCCTAAGCCGAAGACTGAGGTTGCATCCGCAGATGAGCCAAAGCCACAAGCAAGTGGTGGAGGCCAGGGTGGTTCCCAGAATAAGAGAAAGCAGAATCAGACTAAAGCTGGCCAGAAGAAAAAGAATAAGCAAGATGTGGAGTGCTTCAGCTGTGGTAAGAAGGGCCATTATGCTAGTAATTGTCGGGCCAAGCCAGCGGATAGGAAGTGCTTCAAATGTGGCCAAATGGGACATCACAAGGACAAGTGTCCACAGCCCCCTAAAGAAAAGCAAACGGTGAAAGCATATGCCCTTAATGCTATTCCTTCTTCGTCGAATGCCCCAACTGCGGCGGAGAACGGAAAGAATGTCGTCATTCAAGGTATGCTTTCTGTTTACAATGTTCCTGTTAGAGTTTTGTTTGATACCGGAGCTTCCAGTTCTTTCATATCTAGTGACCTGGTAGATAGGTTGGGATTGGAGCCCGAGATTGTCGATAGACCTTTAGTAGTGACGAACCCGATTGGTGGTTCTACTAGCCTTAGCATGATTTGTCGTAATGTGGTCTTATCGAGTCATGGATGCATGTTTGTTTGTGATTGCTTTGTTTTGGGCTTTACTGGGTTTGGCATTATTTTGGGAGTGGATTGGCTCCAAAGATACGGGGTGGTGGTAGACTGTGAGGGCTTTTTGGTGACAGCTAGAGCGGATGATGGGCGGAGGATAGTGTTTGGTGGTCTACCCAGTGAGGGGGTATTGGCTAGTTTTCTAAACTCCCTTGACATTCCGCATAGTGAGTTGTCAGTTTTGCCCGTGGTTGGCCAGTATCCGGATGTTTTCGAAGAAGTGACCGGACTTCCACCACACTGAAAGATTGAGTTCCGTATTGATTTGGTAAAAGATGCCAGGCCTATAGTGATGCCACTTCGTCGTATGGCACCAAGGGAGCAGCGAGAGCTCGAGGTGCAAGTCAGCGATCTTTTGAAGAAGGGATTTACCAGAAGGAGTGTTTTCTGAATGGGGAGCACCAGTTGTGTTTGCTACCACTGCGGATGGTTCCCTTCGTTTGTGTGTAGACTACCGCGAGTTGAATAAGGTGACGAGGAAGAATAAGTATGCTCTACCGCGGATAGATGATTTGTTTGATCAGTTGAGTGGCGCGAGAGTATTTTCTCAGTTGGATCTCGCGACAGGTTTTCATCAGCTTAGAGTGGAAGCTGAGAGTATAGCTAAAACGGCATTTCGGACGCCGTCTGGATTTTATGAGTGGTTGGTCATGCCATTCGGGCTGACCAATGCCCCAGCATATTTTGTGGATCTTATGAATAGGGTATTCAGAGACCAGTTGAATAAGTTTGTCCTTGTGTTCGTTGATGATATTTTGGTCTATTCAAAGACAGAGGAAGAACACAAGGAACATTTAAGAATAGTGATGGAGGTGTTGAGAAAACACCAATTGAAAGCAATGTTTTCTAAGTGTCACTTCTGGAAGAGGGAAGTGAGGTTCTTGGGCCATGTTGTATCAGAGAATGGGATTGCTGTGGACCCGGCAAAGGTGGCTACAGTACAGGATTGGCTTACGCCCAAGAATGCAACAGACGTAAGAAGTTTCTTGGGATTGGCTGGATATTATCGTAAGTTTATCCAAGGTTTCTCCAAGATAGCAGCACCATTGACCCAGTTGACCAAGAAGAATCAAGCTTTTGTCTGGGATGGAAGGTGCGAGAATGCATTCAAGAGTCTAAAGGACAAGTTGACAAGCGCACCAGTGTTAGTCATTCCTAAGGGGAATGAAGAGATGACGGTATACACGGAAGCCTGTGGTACCGGACTGGGTGCTGTATTGATGCAAAGTGGTAGGGTTGTAGCTTATGCAAGTTGGCAATTGAAGCCGCACGAGAAAAGATACCCTACCCATGATTTAGAATTGGCAGCAATCGTGTTCGCGTTGAAGATGTGGAGACACTATCTCTTGGGAGAAAGATTTGAGCTGTTTACAGATCATAAGTCGTTAAAGTATCTCTTCTCTCAGAAAGATCTGAATCTCCGTCAGCAGAGATGGTTAGAGTTCTTAGCTTCCTATGATTTTGACATCGCATATACACCGGGAAAGGGCAATGCGGTGGCTGATGCATTGAGTAGAAGACATGCCAGTTTAGGGGCTATGTTTCTAGAATGGAAGCAACTGGAGTACATCGCTGGGTATGATTTCAGACCAAAGTGCGAATTGGATCCAGAAATGTTAGCAAGTTTGACGATCAGACCCACTTTGATTGAGCGGATCGGCTCTAGTCAGAGGGACGATTCTAACCTATTGAAAATCATCTCCAAGTTAGAGATGGGTATCGATGAGGAGATGAACAAGTATGGGCTTGATCGAGATGGATGGCTTAGAAAGGATGGAAGACTAGTCGTACCCAATGTCAATGGATTGAGAGATGAAGTGCTTAGAGAATGTCATCACTCAAAGCTGACTATACACCCCGGTGGTAATAAGATGTATCGAGACATGAAGCAGACCTACCACTGGGAAGGGATGAAAAGAGACATTGGGAAGTTTATATCCAAATGCATGAATTGCCAGCTAGTTAAAGCCGAGCAAAAGAAGCCTAGTGGTTTGTTACAACCATTAGAAATTCCCGAATGGAAATGGGAGCAAGTCTCGATGGATTTCATCGATAGTTTACCAAGGACTAGATCGGGACATGATAGCATTTGGGTGATTGTGGACCGACTGACTAAAAGTGCAAGATTTATACCAGTCAAATCAACCAGAACGACAGCTAAGTTAGCAGAATTGTATATGAAGTGGGTAGTGAGATTTCATGGAGTACCTAAAAGCATTGTGAGTGACCGAGACCCGTTGTTCACTAGTGGGTTTTGGAACAGCTTACAAGAGGCTCTAGGGTCAGAGTTACATCTCAGTACCGCATATCATCCTCAGACCGACGGTCAGACGGAGAGAGTGAATCGTATCTTAGAAGATCTCTTGAGAGCATATATATTGGATTTTGGCGGATCATGGGATGATCATTTGCATCTAGTAGAGTTTGCATATAATAATAGCTACCAATCCAGTATCGGTATGGCTCCGTTTGAAGCTTTGTACGGAAGACCGTGTAACTCACCATCATGTTGGATAGAGACTGGCGAGAAGTTTATGCTTGGACCAGATGTGGTGAGGGAAACTTCAGAGAAAATTAAGACCATTCGACAACGAATGAAGGCTGCCCAAGATAGGCAGAAGAGTTATGCTGATAAGAGGAGAAGAGACTTAAAATTCTCCGTTGGCGACTTGGTGTTTGTCAAGATTTCTCCGTTGAAGAGCGTGATACGATTTGGCAGGAGAGGCAAGTTGGCACCAAGATTCGTTGGCCCATTCCCTGTTCTCGAACTAGTCGGGAATTTGGCATATAGAGTTGGCTTACCAGAGAAAATGGAGGGAGTTCACAATGTATTTCATGTTTCCCAACTAAGGAAGTTCGTTCACGACCCAGATATGACTGTTCCACCTGATCAGTTGGAGGACTTCGAAGTAGAACCCGAGGCGGTTGGGAACCGCAAGCCGGCTCGTATTGTCGAGCATGACATGAAGCAACTTCGAAGGATGGCGGTGAAGCTAGTCAAGGTTCAGTGGGGCGAGGACGAGAATGATTGTGCTTCGGAGACAGAGGAGGACATTAGGAAGACTTACCCAGAACCCTTTACCTGGTAAGATTTTGACTTCGATTTAGTTTTCCGCATGCTAGGGTAGGCTTGTTTGTTTGTTTTGCATGTTTGATTGTTGTATATGGCTGTTAGGCATGCGGGATCTTTTGTATGTTTTGGGTTAAGGAATTTCGGGGACGAAATTTCTTAAGGGGGGGAGAGTGTAACGACCCGCATTCTACGCATCATAGGATCGTAGAATATTTATTTCTGACACATATGAAGTCGTATGGTCATGTAACTTTGGGAGACGACTATTGGGGTCATTTCCCATGTTCATGATTTTTCCGGATTTTTAAATGACCATTTTACCCCTAGTTAGCACTGTTTTGGCCATAACTTTTGACCGGAAAGGAATTTTGACCTGAATACACTTCCATTGGCTCCGGATGATGGTTTCTCTTTCCGTAGAGTGGTCACATTAGCCAAACGGACTCACCGTTTGGGAGATATGGCTGAAACAAATTTCAGATGGTGAAAAACAGCTTAATTGGGCTTAACCGGGCGATTAGCAGCTAGGCCCATATGGGAATTTCGGGTTTAGGGGTATACAGAGGCTGATTAGGGTTAGAAAACATTTCTTTTGACATTTTCCAGCCGCCACTTTCATCCTTAGACACTCTAACAATGGCCTCCTACATCTAAAACACCCCAAATCACTTTCTAATTGAAGATTAGGCTTAGTAACATCAAATTAAGAAGAAAAAGCACCAAAGCAAGGTTAGAGCTACTGTTGGACATCAGTATTCGCCCCAAATCAGAGGAGTTTCAGTCCTGAGAATTTTATTTTGTGGCAAAGGTGAGTGATAGCATCGTTTTGACACTAATTACAGTTAATTAAGGGTAATTAGTGAAGATTAGCGAATTTATAGACCAATAAATTCTGGAAAAATGTTTAGAAATTTTTAAATAATGTTTTATGCCCCTGGTTGAAATTTGCCTCGATTTGATTAAGTTTCGTTAACCCTATGATCAGTTTTACTTAAACATGCTTAAGGGAAAATAAGGAGTTTTGGCCACTTTTGATCCATTTTGATTCATTTGAATGGTTGTTTGCTGTTTGTGGTTGCTATTACATATTGTTATGACTCTATGGTGTGTTTTATGATTGATTAGAAGTGTTAGATTTGTCAAAAATGCCGTCGAATGGCGTAAACTACTCGCTGGAAGAACTGCAGGAAATCATCCGAACCGGACCGGACCGGTGGAAGTGAGGGCGATCCGACCCGATGGCGCGACCCGATCCGTCGATGACTGACGACCCCGATCCGGTGGTGCCGATCCGATCCGATCAAGACTTCGCGAGACGACCCGTGTTGCTTCACGAAGAGGTGACCCGATCCGCCCATACCTTTCATGATCCATTCCAGACTGAGTGTCACGATCCGCCTGAAGGAACACGTCACGACCTCAGCAAGGTGGCACGACCCGAACCAATGGGTATGCATGATCCGACCTGGAGCTCGTAGGACGACCCGATCCGGTGCACTTGAAGCGATGGCCAATCCGATCCGATGGGGTTTCTACGACCCGATCCGCGTAGGTCATTCCGATCCGATCCAGTAAGGGATGATGAGAGCCGATCCGAACTGATGCAGCGCCACGATCTGATGCTGTGGGACATGCACGACCCGAATGATGGAGACCGATCCGGAAGAAGATGATGACCAAAACCCGAGATGCAAAGGTAGTCCAATATGGGAAGTTAGAGCTCAGGATCTAGTTGGGAACCAATGAGTTCGCTTCATGATTGGGCTTTGCTGCGGGACGAGTGTTAAGGGGTTATCGATGTCTATAGCTTTGGACCACTATGGTAGGAGGTACGAAGACGGATTCAGGGCCATTATGGTATTGGTAGGACCAAGGGCTATGACCAATGTGGTGGGTCATTGAAATGTTTGGTCATGACTCCATGTGCTTAGCTTGGTCACAGCAGGGTTCTACAAGTCGGGATTCGTCGTTACCTCAATTTGTCTAGTGTTCCAAGGTGGTAGATGTCATATGCTATATGCACTGAGTGAGAGATGTGAGAATGGTTGCTATGGATGGTTTGTTTGCTATCATTATGACATGCACACCCCACCCCCCGTATTCTTTACACTATTTATTATGGCACCTTAGAGTACTGTACGGTATGTAGTACTAACTCTTTGGTTGCAGGTCCAGGTTCAGGTATGGTTTAGTATACCTGTTATTATTCTGTTTAGATGCTTATCGCTCATACCAGGCTTTATGTCTGACCCAGAGTTTTATGTCTCCTCTTATTACTCTGGGTGCTCACACGAGCAGACTAGAGACGGGTTAGCTGGTGATGCACGGGTAGATAATCCGGAGACGAGCAGGAGGCTTCCACGTAATATATATAGTATTCTCCCTGTGTTGTTGAAGATCACTGCTTGGGCATTGGTGTTGTATCTTCCACTTTAGCTCTCTTTTGTTTAGAGACAGTAGATTTTGAAAAAAATTTGTAATAAGCTGTATTTCGATTTCCGCTGCTCTGATGTTGACCTTGATTATTAGTTATCAGCTTATGCACTGTCTCACCTATTTCATGTCAAGTATGTAATTATTATATTTTATTCCATGCGCTGTGAGACATCCTACAGGTTCCTTGATTAGTTCATTCTCCTCTTTCCTTTCTACTGACGACTGTCCCGTGCTAGTCGGGCATGTGTACAACGCACTTGTGGAGGAGATGCAGGCTGGTGCGGGGCGGGCCGTCACACTCTAGCTAATGTCTCAGGATCCCCCGCAGTGAACCCTTGGATTGCTGCAAGGCTGGTCCACACATACAGCTTCGTGGATTAGTTATTCCTGAACACACTTTTCCCGATCCTGTAGGACCTATCATCTGAGGCGCCTCATTCCATCAGCCACATATGTAAAATATCAGCCAGTTTAAGCACCGACACTACATCTATCTAGAAAGAAACGTGCTGCTCTCCCTGCGTTCCCTTCTCCCATTTTAGACTCCACCGGTTTGTGAGGTTCGTGAAGCTACGTAATACACAAAGCTATGCTTATCCAAGCTGTGCTTTGATCATCTCCACAAGGTTCTTCTTTTCAACAAGATATCTTGATCGTTGCATCTTAGTATGCCACACTGCCACTCCATATCGCACTACTAATCCTCTGTTGAAGTATATAAAAGGGTGTTAAGCAAGAGAATAAATTCTCCACCACCAAACATTCATACATTCGACTGAAAATTAATAACATGATATTTAATGGAGTACGATGTCAGACACACAATCCATTTATTAGCTTATGCTCTGGGTCTGAGCGAAAACCAAACCCGTGAAATCAACATGTTCGTTTGGGCAATGACCATGACCCTTGATTTGGGAGAAAATCAAATCAGGGCCTCGATCGTTGTCCTCTCGATGGAAGGTTCACGGTCTTCATATGCCGTCTTCATACTTCGATTCTTAGCGTCGTTTGATTATTTGCAATGAGAGAAACTCGGACTTTCCAAATAATTCTCGTACATATATACATATTTAAAATCCTTCCTATTCGTTAATATCATTTTATAACGATTACTTCCTATTTTAATTATTTAAAATAATTAAATTTTATATAACGACGCCTTGTGTAAATGGGCGACTATGGCGCTGCTTTCAACCAATTTTGATTTTTACATTTCTCAGAATCTAACCGTTGGATCTTAACATAATATATATCGTTGGAAAGATTTTTCCAAGACAGTCCTAACGGTTTTAGTTTCAAGAAAATCCGACGTTCGGATCTTCTTGTATAGTCATTTAAAGGTACGATTTCAAAACGTGAACTACCGCGCTCGATTCGTTTAATTTTAATTATATTTTTACATAAACATGTAAATATAAACATTTAACCTTTTTATTTACATTGAAATGTAAATTACGATGCCCACTTCCATTCTTTCATTCCTCCATCCTTTTATTTACATGAGAAATGTAAATTATAATTCAATGATGAATTTTTTTTTTAATGTAAATATAATTCCCCTTTTTAATTACATTATAAGTATAATTAACATTATAATGTAAACTTCCTATCTTTCAATTGCATTGTAAGATTTTCTTTTTAAATTACACTGTAAATGAAATTAACATTATATTGAAAGATTTTAACCTTTTTAAATTACATTAAAAATGTAATTTTCATAACCGTGCCAATCTTTATCTTTAAAATTACATTGAAAAGATAAATTTGATTTTATGTCCAACTCTTCTTCCTAATTACATCAAAATGTAATTTTCTATGCGATGCAAATTTCACGTCTTCTAATTACAATAAACATGTAGTTTTTATCTAAATTTTAAATTCTAATCTTTAACTACATGATAAAAATGTAATTTTATTTTCAATGCTAGTTCCCAACTTCTAACTACATATACAAAAATGTAATCTTTATTACACCGCAAATTCTTATCTTCTAATTGCATATAAAAATGTAATTTTTAATTTGCAATGTAAATTCTATTTCTAATTACATATAAAGATGCAATTTTTAATTTTAATGTGAATCCTACTTCTAATTACATTACAAAAATGTAATTTTTAATTTGCAATGTAAATTCTACTTCTAATTACATAACAAAAATGTAATTTTTAATTTACATTGTAAATCTCATCCTACGTTACATATAAAAATGTAATTTTTATCATACGATGGAAATTCATGTTTTACTTACACATAAAAATGTAGTTTTTATCATACGATGCAAACTCCTATTTTAATTACATAGAAAAAGGTAATTTATAATCATACAATGCAAACTCGTATTTTAATTACATAGAAAAATGTAATTTATAATCATACAATGCAAACTCATATTTTAATTACATAGAAAAATGTAATTTATAATCATACAATGCAAACTCATATTTTAATTACATAGAAAAATGTAATTTATAATCATACAGTGTAAATTTATATATAAATTACATATAAGAATGTTAGTTTTATTTTACCGTTCTAACTCACATCTAAATTACATATAAAAATGTCATTTTTACTTTACCGTTCTAATTCACATCTAAATTACATATAAAAATGTAATTTTTACTATACCGTTCTAATTCACATCTAAATTACATATAAAAATGTAATTTTTTACTTTGCCGTTCTAATTCACTTCTAAATTACATATAAAAATGTAATCTTTACTTTACCGTTCTAATTCACATCTAAATTACATATAAAAATGTAATTTTTACTCTACCGTTTTAATTCACATCTAAATTACATATAAAAATGTCATTTTTACTTTACCGTTCTAATTTACATCTAAATTACATATAAAAATGTCATTTTTACTTTACCGTTCTAATTCACGTCTAAATTACATATAAAAATGTAATTTTTACTTTACCGTTCTAATTCACATCTAAATTACATATAAAAATGTAATTTTTACTTTACCGTTCTAATTCACATCTAAATTACATATAAAAATGTAATTTTTTTCCAATGCAAGTTTCTACCTTTTATTGACTTTGATTACACATGAATGATTATTCTATTTACACAAGTCATCATACAAAGTGATACATCCCATAACATGAACAAGGTGATTTTTTACATGATTCATATCAACAAGGCATGATTTCTTAAAATTAAACAAGGTGAACGTTTAAATTTTCCATCTCATATAGATCCATAATTCTAACTAACAGATCTGGAGTTTTAACTAACAGATCTACAACTTCAATTAACAGATCTAGAATTTTAATTGATAGATCTCATCGCATATCTAATTGTTAACAATTCAAATATTTAAATAACTAGCAAAGTAATGATTAAATGGAGATAATTTTTTAAATCAGAATCTCACCTTGCTTGTGAAGAATTAAAAATCCAAATAAATTCAGAAATGGTCGCAATCAATCTCAGCAACCTCTAAACGTCCTCACGGTTCCGTCAGATCTGAAATTTTTTAGTTTGGATTTCGTATGAATTAATTATCAAATTTTGAATGATATTTACTCTTAACAACTGCAGTAGCCACAGACAAAAGCATGGCAGATTCTGAAATGTTCATACCTCAAATTTTCATAATTTTATTCAAATCTTTGATTCCAGTTTTCGGGAGATATAGTTGATGGTTTTCAGAATGGTTTGTTGGAGATTGGAGAGCTACGAGAGGGGGGTGTCTTGCCGGAAGAGTGGAGGGTGCGGCGGCTGTTGGTGGGCCCAGTTGCATGCGCGATGGCGGCGGTTTGGGTGGTCAAGGCGGCGGCTACAAGCGACAAGACAAGGAGAATTTGGTATGGAATCGAAGAGCACAGAAATCTCTTCGAAACGTGTACGCGTGTGAAGATTTTTGTTGAGAAACGAAGGAGGAATCAGAGTTTAAAGTCTTGAGAGCTAATGGGTTCGGTGGCGGCTATTACACGAAGAGGAAGAAGAGGATACGGTACCCCGTATTTATACATGTATTTGTAGGGTATTTTCTTTTTATTTTTAATTAATTTAATCCGAAAATTAGAGTTTTTCGTCCGATCACCAAACGGATCCCAACGACTGTCGAACAATTGGTTTTGACGTCTTCTGAACACAATGGCGCTAGTGCCGAGGTCTAATTATGAAGTTTACAGCATGTTCTCTTTATTTTCAAAATAAATCTTTAATATTAAATTCAAACGTAGTTGTTAATTTTACCGGGGCCACATACTAACTCAGAAAAATCCAGAAAAAATATTTTTAGTTATGTCTTGATGATACGGTCATAACAAAATTAATTTCGTCGAATTCTGAGACTGTTTGAAAAACGTCCATTTTCTGGTCGATCCAATTTAACTGTAATTGACCAAAACACACTTTCCTTTGCCACACTTACATATTAACTTCAAAAATTATGAAATTTGAAACCTAGCAATAATTTGACATTCCAGATCCAACAAAAGTGGTTTCATCGAATTCCGATGTCGTATGCAAAATGTCTATTTTCAAGGGCGATATAATTTCTATAGCGACCTTTCTGAAAATTCATTTGGCCATAACTTTTGATTCCCGCTATGAAACTTCGATTTTCCAGATTCGTTAGAAAGATGTTTATTAACAGATTTATATATTTTTGGTTTCACGAAAATCCGATTTATCCTGCATCCTGTACAGCCGGTCAAAGTTCATCTTTGACTTTTCAAACTACCGTGCTATTTCTAATTCCTTTTATAATTAAATTAAATATATTCATACTAAATTCAATTAAAATAGGTTACTAGTTCTTTTTTTATTTAAAATAATTTATTAATCACACTTAAAATCCCTAAAAAGAAAATTTGAAATTGGCCCCAAATTCTGGGTTGTTACAATCTCCCCCGCTTAAGAACTTTTCGTCCTCGAAAAGGAAAAAAAAGGAAAATAGAAGAGTAGGAACCAACACTGAGAATGTCTTTAACAGAAATAGTACTACCTAAAACATCAGGCTTACATGTTCCTTCAGAAGAAGTAGGTGTGGAAGAAGGTGGTGCACTCGCTCCCTCGTACACATGGGCAACTTGGGAACTCCTCAATAGTGGACAATTAAGTTTGATGTGACCCTTTTTATGGCAGTTATAACATTTTCTAGTGTCCTCTCTTCTGGGCTTCTTTGGATTCCCATAGTCCTTGCTATAGTGTCCAAACTTCTAGCAGTGGTAGCATTGCAGCTTAGTCTTATCATGAGTCTTAGCGGCTCCAGAACCATATCCTTCAGTCTTCTTCTCAGGTTGCTTCCCTTTATTACTGTTGACCAAGCCCCTTTCTCTATCTTGCTGTGAACTCTTCTTGTCCTTCTCTTCATAGCGACAGGCAAACTCATCATGAAGCCTTTCCACCTCTTGCCTTGCAGTATACTCTTCATTAAATAGCTCTTTAAATTTGGTCCAAGTCATATTTTCTTCATCACCTCCTATATTGACCTCTTCCCACCAAAGCTGTGCTTCGCCTTGGAGAATCCATGAAGCCACAAATCTCTTCTTTTGATCTTCCAGTTCTAACGCTCTAAATATCTTTTCACAATTCTTAAGCCATGCCTGATCCTGTATCACGGTCTCCATACCTGTGAATGGAACTCCATCTAAATTCTTAAAATCCTTCACTACCCTCACCAAGTCAAAGGGCTGCGGTGGTGGTGGTGTCGGCTGTTGAACTGTGGCCTCCTCAGTTTCAGTATCATTTTGCCCCATTACTCTAACTCTAGTAGTTCTAGCGGCATGAGTACTCATTTTTAGTTAGTTCTGTACGATCAAGGAAAGAGTCAGAACAATTGTAATGGTGATTTTAAGAAATGATATAGATAAAAAGATGGATAAAAGGATGGCGGTAAAATGACTGACTATTATGTAACTCTAATGAACTGTTTGCCATAGAATATTAGTGATTCTATGTTAACGAATTGCTATAAATATGATATATTCCAAAGCTAAGGTTAACCAAAGCTCTGATACCAACTGTGATAACCCCAAACTTCCACGGAATGAAAGTAAGGAATAATCATTTGGAATACAACATAAATATAACAATACAGATCACAGATACAACATAGCATAGGAAAACTATAGAATAACAACATCATAGCAGCGGAATATGAATGTCATCAACCACAGAGTCCCACAGTCACTGAGTTTTAAATTATTACATCAAGTTTTTAGCAAAGGAAATAAGTTCCAACTTCAAACTAGAACAACTGGAAATAAAATAAGTCTGTATGACTGAAGATAAATGTAACAAAAGATAATGATAGATAGTCTTTGTGGTCCAACATAAGCACCTCCAAATAAGCAACACTGAGAAAGCTCCAAAGACAGCAACTCCAAAGAAAGCCAAACCTTCTACATGGTTAACCGTGTGGAAAAGATGGCACCCGAGTTTGCAAAGGTGAAAACAAACTACAGGTCAGTCATGGGACCGGTGTGAGAATTCTTAACTAATTTAACTACTAGTAATAAGGCAAATCCAAAGACCACGCCGCTAACGTGGAGCGGGTTTAATCTAATGGATTGTTGTGCATTATTTAAAGTGACATAACAAACAACAAGTAATTCGTACAATAACGCTATGCTTTTGAGAAAAATGGAATTACCATAAGACCCAAGTCCCATCACACAATGCAACGCAAACCAGAGGATAGGGTTTTACCTTATGGTGACTAAATATGCTAAATACGGTAAATACGAGTTTAATATTATTATTAGTGTATATGAAAATATTTCAAAATAAATGTATCAATCCTAGGAAACATAGTACCCCATACTACTATGCCTCCATACTAGTAATACAATCAAATTCGTAGGGTCGTATTTGGAATTTGGTTTCCAACATGAGTCAAGGCTAGGGAGGAGCTCCTTACCGATTCGAGACACTCTAGCTAATGTCTCAGGATCCCCCGCAGTGAACCCTTGGATAGCTGCAGGTCCGGTCCACACATACAGCTTCGTGGATTAGTTATTCCTGAACACACGTTTCCCGATCCTATAGGACCTATCATCCGAGGCGCCTCATTCCATCATCCACATAAGTAAAATATCAGCCAGTTTAAGCACCGACACTACTTCTATCTAGAAAGAAACGTGCTGCTCTCCCTGCGTTCCCTTCTCCCGTTTTAGACTCCACTGGTTTGTGAGGTTCGTGAAGCAACGTAATACACAAAGCTATCCTTATCCAAGCTGTGCTTTGATCATTTCCACAAGGTTATGCTTTTCAACAAGATACCTTGATCGTTGCATCTTAGTATGCCACACTGTCACTCCATATCGCACTACCAATCCTCTGTTTAAGTATATGAAACAGTGTTAAGCAAGAGAATAAATTCTCCGCCACCAAACATTCATACATTCGACAGAAAATTAATAAATGATATTTAATGGAGTACGATGTCAGACACACAACCCATTTATTAGCTTATGCTCTGGGTCTGAGCGAAAACCAAACCCGTGAAATCAACATGTTCGTTTGGCCAATGACCATGACCCTTGATTTGGGAGCAAATCAAATCAGGGCCTCGATCGTTGTCCTCTCGATGGAAGGTTCACGGTCTTCATATGCCGTCTTCGTACTTCGATTCTTAGCGTCGTTTGATTATTTGGAATGAGAGAAACTCGGACTTTTCAAATAATTCTCGTATATATATACATATTTAAAATCCTTCCTATTCGTTAATATCATTTTATAACGATTACTTCCTATTTTAATTATTTAAAATAATTAAATTTTATATAACGACGCCTTGAGTCATTGGGCGACTATGGCGCTGCTTTCAACCAATTTTGATTTTTACATTTCTCAGAATCTAACCGTTGGATCTTAACGTAATATATATCGTTGGAAAGATTTTTCCAAGACAGTCCTAACGGTTTCAGTTTCAAGAAAATCCGGCGGTCGGATCTTATTGTATAGTCGTTTAAAGGTACGATTTCAAAACGTGAACTACCGCGCTCGATTCGTTTAATTTTAATTATATTTTTACATAAACATGTAAATATAAACATTTAACCTTTTTGTTTACATAGAAATGTAAATTACGATGCCCACTTCCATTCTTTCATTCCTCCATCCTTTTATTTACATGAGAAATGTAAATTATAATTCAATGATGAATTCTTTTTTATTATTATTTAAATTGTAAATATCATTCCCCTTTTTAATTACATTATAAGTATAATTAACATTATAATGAAAACTTCCTATCTTTCAATTGCATTGTGAGATTTTCTTTTTAACTTACACTGTAAATGAAATTAACATTATATCGAAAGATTTTAACCTTTTTAAATTACATTAAAAATGTAATTTTCATAACCGTGCCAATCTTTATCTTTAAAATTACATTGAAAAGATAAATTTGATTTTATGTCCAACTCTTCTTTCTAATTACATCAAAATGTAATTTTCTATGCGATGCAAATTTCACATCTTCTAATTACAATAAACATGTAGTTTTTATCTACAATGTAAATTCTAATCTTTAACTACATGATAAAAATGTAATTTTATTTTCAATGCTAGTTCCCAACTTCTAACTACATATATAAAAATGTAATCTTTATTACACCGCAAATTCTTATCTTCTAATTGCATATAAAAATGTAAATTTTAATTTGTAATGTAAATTCTATTTCTAATTACATATAAAGATGTAATTTTTAATTTTAATGTGAATCCTACTTCTAATTACATTACAAAAATGTAATTTTTAATTTGCAATGTAAATTCTACTTCTAATTACATAACAAAAATGTAATTTTTAATTTACATTGTAAATCTCATCCTACGTTACGTATAAAAATGTAAATTTTATCATACGATGGAAATTCATGTTTCACTTACATATAAAAATGTAGTTTTTATCATACGATGCAAACTCCTATTTTAGTTACATAGAAAAATGTAATTTTTAATCATACAATGCAAACTCATATTTTAATTACATAGAAAAATGTAATTTATAATCGTACAATGCAAACTCATATTTTAATTACATAGAAAAATGTAATTTATAATCATACAATGCAAACTCATATTTTAACTACATAGAAAAATGTAATTTATAATCATACAGTGTAAATTTATATATAAATTACATATAAGAATGTCAGTTTTATTTTACCGTTTTAATTCACATCTAAATTACATATATAAATGTCATTTTTACTTTACCGTTCTAATTCACATCTAAATTACATATAAAAATGTAATTTTTACTTTACCATTCTAATTCACATCTAAATTACATATAAAAATGTAATTTTTTACTTTACTGTTCTAATTCACATCTAAATTACATATAAAAATGTAATTTTTACTTTACCGTTCTAATTCACATCTAAATTACATATAAAAATGTCACCGTTCTAATTCACATCTAAATTACATATAAAAATGTAATCTTTACTTTACCGTTCTAATTCACATCTAAATTACATATAAAAATGTAATTTTTACTCTACCGTTTTAATTCACATCTAAATTACATATAAAAATGTCATTTGTACTTTACCGTTCTAATTTACATCTAAATTACATATAAAAATGTCATTTTTACTTTACCGTTCTAATTCACATCTAAATTACACATAAAAATGTAATTTTTACTTTACCGTTATAATTCACATCTAAATTACATTTAAAAATGTAATTTTTACTTTACCGTTCTAATTCACATCTAAATTACATATAAAAATGTACTTTTTACCTTACCGTTCTAATTCACATCCAAATTACATATAAAAATGTAATTTTTTCCAATGCAAGTTTCTACCTTTTATTGACTTTGATTACACATGAATGATTATTCTATTTACACAAGTTATCATACAAAGTGATACATCCCATAACATGAACAAGGTGATTTTTTTACATGATTCATATCAACAAGGCATGATTTCCCAAAATTGAACAAGGTGAACATTTAAATTTTCCATCTCATACAGATCCATAATTCTAACTAACAGATCAGGAGTTTTAACTAACAGATCTACAACTTCAATTAACAGATCTAGAATTTTAATTGACAGATCACATTGCATATCTAATTGCTAATAATTCAAATATTTAAATAACTAGCAAAGTAATGATTAAATTGAGATAATTTTATAAATAAGAATCTCACCTTGCTTGTGAAGAATTAAAAATCCCAATAAATTCAAAAATGGTCGCAATCAATCTCAGCAACCTCTAAACGTCCTCACGGTTCCGTCAGATCTGAATTTTTTTAGTTTGGATTTCGTATGAATTAATATCAAATTTTGAATGATATTTACTTTTAACAACTGCAGTAGCTACAGACAAAAGCGTGGCAAATTCTGAAATGTTCATACCTCAAATTTTCAGAATTTTGTTCAAATCTTTGATTCCCGTTTTCGGGAGACATAGTTGATGGTTTTCAGAACGGTTTGTTGGAGATTGGAGAGCTACGAGAGGGGGATGTCTTGCCGGAAGGGGGGACGGTGCGGCGGCTGCTGGTTGGCCCGGTTGCGTACGCGACGGCGGCAGTTTGGGTTGTCGGGGCGGCGGCTACAGGCGACAAGATAGGGAGAATTTGGTATGGAATCGAAGAGCACATAAATCTCTTCGGAACGTGTACTCGTGTGAAGATTTTCGTTGAGAAACGAAGGAGGAATCGGAGTTTAAAGTTTTGAGAGCTAATGGGTTCGGTGGCGGCTGTTACACGAAGAGGAAGAAGACGGGTACGGTACCCCATATTTATACACGATTTGTAGGGTATTTTCTTTTTATTTTTAATTAATTTAATCCGAAAATTAGAGTTTTTCGTCCGATCACCAAACGTATCCCAACGACTATCGAACAATAGGTTTTGACGTCTTCTGAACGCAATGGCGCTAGTACTGAGGTCTAATTCTATAGTTTACAACATGTTCTCTTCGTTTTCAAAATAAATCTTTAGTATTAAATTCGAACGTCCTTGTTAATTTTACCGGGGCTACATACTAACTCAGAAAAATCCAGAAAAATTATTTTTAGTTATGTTTTGACGATACGGTCCTAACAACATTAATTTCGTCGAATTCTGAGACTGTTTGAAAAATGTCCATTTTCTGGTCGATCCAATTTAACTGTAATTGACCAAAACATATTTTCCTTTGCCACGCTCACATATTAACTTCAAAAATTATGAAATTTGAAACCGAGCAATAATTTGACATTCCGGATCCAACAAAAGTGGTTTCATCGAATTCCAAGGTTGTATGCAAAATGTCTATATTCAATGGCGATATAATTTCTATAGCGACCTTTCTGAAAATTCATTTGGCCATAACTTTTGATTCCCACTATGAAACTTCGATTTTCCAGATTCATTAGAAAGATGTTTATTAAAAGATTTAAATATTTTTGGTTTCACCAAAATCCGATTTATCCTGCATCCTGTACAGTCGGTCAAAGTTCAGCTTTGACTTTTCAAACTACCGTGCTATTTCTAATTCCTTTTATAATTAAATTAAATATATTCATACTAAATTCAATTAAAATAGGTTTCCAGTTGTTTTTTTTATTTAAAATAATTTATTAATCACCCTTAAAATCCCTAAAATGAAAATTTTAAATTGGCCCCAAATTTTGGGTTGTTACAGATTCAACATGGTGAGTTATGTCGCGGCCGACATGGTGAGTCATAGCGAGTCCGACATAGGGAGTCAGGTCGAGTTCGGAATTAGGAGTTATGGTGTGTTCGGCTTGGGAGTCATGTCATGGATTAGTCTTAGGTCAGTCACGACCTAAGTGTGACGACATGACTTGAATGGACTATTTTTGTGCTGTTATCTTTGTTTCAAGGACGATGATGACTTCGAATTAAATTTAATAGGGATATGTCGAAGTATTGTAATGTATCCATCGTTCGTCGTATGCAACGAATGTGAAGATGACTCAATGTAATGAGTCCATGGTGAAGTTGCTTGGGAATATTTCTTGGGATACAACTCAAAGGTCGTGAGTTTGTGGATAATGGTTACTCGAGAAGGATGCTTTAGCTATGAAAAGTCAATAGGTTGGCTGACTAGAGACGCAAGGGTCAAGAGATTATCGTTGTTGCAGGTTCTAATAGACTTAAAGAAGGGGTATAATAGAGATATTTGAAAGAACGGAAGGTTGCTAGTAAGGTACTCTGTGTGCCATTGAAAGTCCTAGGTACGTATCGCTGAAAAGCGTATGGAGATTCTGTTAGAACCAGGGTTACCATTATCCCTTGACGTATGGCAAGGTTGGCCTTCACATAATTAATGATGGTTTCAAAGCAGGATTAACGGTGATAACCAGAGTCAGTCCGGGGTATTTGATTGTCTTGATTGTACCATCTCACGTAAGTTGTCCGAGGTCGAAGGAGATATTCCTTGGATGTTTGTCTGATATTGGTTTAGGTCTCTAGGGCATGTGCTTGAGGGATGTTGAGTTCGATTAGGGCGGTTTGCATGAAATATGTAACACCCCACCTCTGTTAAGGTCACTCACAAAGGGAATGCCTTAACTTTGGTGGAGCATTTTAGGTAAAATATGAAGATAAATTACATGAAAGACAAATAAAACAGCGGAAAATAAAGTCATTTTATAAATAATATGGTTCAGTCAAGCTTTTACAATAATTTTCTCAAATCATGCTTAAAAGTAATACATAGAACTTTTGTCTTGATTTAGTAACTTCCAAGTGTAAAAGAAGCACAAAAATAACAATGATATTCCCCAAAAAAGCATGAGCCAACCGTAGCAGTGGAAGAGTGAGTCCAAAGCAAAACATCGACCATCTTCGAGCTTAAAAAGAAAAATGAGCTAAGTGGTAACATTTCCTCCTTGTGAACCTTGGGGGGGGGATGGGAGAAAAGAGGCAAAACAAAACTAGGTCAGACATAAGTCTGGTAAGTCTAGTGATTATTCAGCATATAAACTGGTAAGAGAACCATGATATGAATATACTGGACGTAGGACAATAACAAAGAAATAAGGTAACATAGGATAAGCATAAGGTATGATAAGGCAAGATAAACTGAATGCGCTCCTACTCTTTCTCCGTTTCGCTACTACCTTATTATTCTGATTTTTATATGTATCTCTGCACCACCTAACTAGTGTCCTAACTAGATATCTGTATAAAATGATAATGTGATCCCAATCCCCGTAATTGTGGTAGCCTTCAGGTGTACATCTATCGTGAGGATTCCACCTCAATCAGCCTAATTGCCATGAACATGTTAGATGTACCCTTACTACCCTATCGATCAGCTCCTTACTTTTATTCATTCCTCTTGTGTTTGTGTCAATTGTCCCTATCTTATGTGTAGATACCCTGTGCTGATCCCACCATAAGGTGTATCAATCCTTATGATAGCGACCCGACACGATTCAAGATGCACAGTGTATAACTACTGGTACTCAGCGCCTGCTTTTTCCCACTCCGGAGTAAGTGCACACCCGTAAATCGTTGGAACCTACACTGATGGACCCCCGCCACTGCTTTGACCGCTTACAATCAGCCCAGTAATCGTGCCCTACCCTGCCTAGTTCAGGGTAACTTGATACATATATGTGGGTTACTGCTGAAATGGGTCCCCGTTACTAGGGTTTCCTATTGGTTAAGTTTGTGGGCCTATATTTACTAATATTACCCACCAACCCATTATGTACATAAGTCTCCCGCTAATTCAAGCATGTCTATTTAACGGTTAAGTTTGTGGGCCTATATGTACTAATATTACCCACCTACGCGAGATTTACTTAACCCTCCCATCGATTCAAACATGTTTATTAAACGGTTAAGTTTTGTGGGCCTATATTTACAAATATTACCCACCTACACGAGATGTACTTAACCTCCCATCGATTCAAGCATGTTTATTAAACGGTTAAGTTTGGTGGGTCTATATTTACTAATATTACCCTCCTACATGAGATGTACTTAACCCTCCCATCGATTCAAGCATGTTTATTAAACGGTTAAGTTTTGTGGGCCTTTATTTACTAATATTACCCACCAACCCGATATGTACTTAACCCTCCCATTCATCGTGTCATGTTGGTTAAGTGTTCCTTATTTACTTAACCATACCATTCCTGTTTTAGCTTTAATTCGTTTATTAAAGCACCAACCACTCACATTAGACATGTATTTTTGCGGTTACTGGATGTGCCGGTCGGGTCCGGGCAGTTTTACACCGCAACTCAGTCTAACCTCGGGTTCTTTTGGGCTTGATGCACTAACCTCTCACATTAGATATATATTGTTACGATTGCTGGATGTGCTGGGCGGTTCTGGGAAGTCTCACACCATAACTCAATCTAACCTCGGGTTAGGCATATTCGTCTTTTCTAAATTTACTTATTTAACTCTTTATATTTATATGTAAATTATTTTTATTCAAGTCAAGCCCCACTTTCCTTTTTAAATCAAGTTCATAATTTTAAGTATAAAAATTTATACCACTTTATGGCATAAAGCATATACATGTTCATGAGCCAAATATGCCAATTATATATAATTTCGTATTTTTCCCCAACGTTACCCCCGTTAAACATTCGCATGAATCAGTAAAATGTTAGGCTTGATACATAGCCTAACTTATACACAAAAGGGGAAAAAGAGGAACATGTAATAATTCCAACATCATAAAAATATGGATCTAACTACACATTTGTCATATGAATATGGCATAGAACAATATACACTTAATTATGAACTTGCAAATTTAGATCTACTCAACATGAATCAAGAAATAGGGATTTTACATAGAACAACATAAAATTATCATTAGGCATGTAATTGTGAACTTCGCAAATTAGTTGGATCTAATCTAACATGAACCTAATCATACTAGTATGTAGTTTTGAGTCATATATGTGAACATGGTTGAACTTGCATAAAATTCCCAAATTGACATACAACATATAGATGTCATTACCAAATCATGCGACATAAAATGTCATCGCCCAATTATACAACATATTATGTCATCGCCTATTTACACAATATGATATCCATCGCCAAATCATACAATATGGAATGTCATCGCCAAATTACACAATATGATATACATCGCCAAATTATACAATATGGTATGTCATCACCAAATTACACAATATGATATTCCAGCGCCAAATTATAACATGTCATTGCCAATTTATGTCATTGCCAAAATATACAACATAATATGTCATTGACGAATTATACAACATATGGATCTTTTTCAAAGCATTTAACATTTATCATTATATTACATACAACATGATCACAAACATGATAAGAGTCATGGTCTTAATCATTCAGTTTTAACAGAAAAGATAGGCAGAGATTTACATAAGGCGATGTTCTACATCCAGTTATTTAGCCACAATTCTAATATTGTTTAGGTCTAAAAGATAACTGGACTTACAAAAAGGGAGGCTAGTCTTGAGTTCTGGGATCTATATTCTGAATTTGAATAGCTCTCCTTTGTTGTAGACGTTGAATTCTCTTAGTTGAAGTAGATTTGATTTTCAATTCCTACTTGCTTTCTTGTTGAATGAGAATGGCGGCTACCCTAGGTTGTGTGTTGACAGCATGACGGTCTTAGGAATATTTTTGTGTGGCTTTAGGGTTTAGATTTAGGTTGCTTATATAGAAGTTTGATTTAATAGGAGCCGTCAGATAAATCTAAGGCAAATCAAAGCCATTCAAACCTAAGAGAACCAACCAGAACTTGCCACACAAGCCCTAATGACACAACAAACCATCACATGAGAAAACACGTCAGAATTCAGATCTGGCCCGAGGGGGAGGTCGACCCGCAGGTCGACCTGTATATAGGGAGGTCGACCCCCTAGTCAACCCCCTGGTCGAGCTGTATATATGGAGGTCGACCCCCAAGACGACCTGCCTTGGTATTTAATTTTCTGAACTATTTTATATAAATTTCTGAAAGTTACGAGGGCCATAACTTCTTCACACGAAGTCCGATTTTTGAATACTTGGACTCTATTCCAAGCATAATTTCAAGATGAACGCAATGGCACAACCCATTTCACCTATTTCTCACATTTTTAATTAATTATTATTTAATTCGTTACTTTAATATTCTCAGAAAATACGGGGTGTTACATTCTCCCCTCCTTAAAGGATTTCGTCCCCGAAATCTACAAGTTAAGAAGAATGTATATCCTACCATCCAACATCCTTCTACTCAACAATTCAATCACAAGCATCCATTGTCCTTAGAGGGTTTCTAATTCCATATGAAAATATGCAGAGTGTGTGTATATATCTCTTATCTAATCCAAAATCAGGCGGTTTACTGATCTAGAATGTGAATTATGTTAGTGTCATGAGTCCATCATGTATGCAACTATTCCTAATCGTACTTTATAACTCCTATATGAGTGAACAATCATTCATACAAATGCAATATGCTAACACATCAAGTTTTAGTTCATATATATAAAAATTCACTCATGCATATGCAATATGAAAATGACTGAGCCGATCTAGTGCCTAATGTGTGTATATGCATCCACGAGCAACCACTTGCAACCACTTGCAACCACCAATCATAACATGTTTCAAACACATGTTTACATCCGTTGGATTCTCCCTAAGGATTGAAGATATGACGTAGAGGATATTCCTAAAAAGATAGAAACAAACATGCATAGAATTCCTAGAAAAAGATATCAAGGATATACCCTCAAGAAAAAGGGTATGATGCACGTGTCTTATCTTCAGTCTCCCATGTCACATCTTCTTGAGCTTTACTCCTCTGTACCTTAACTAATTTAACTTCACAGTTGTGAAGCTTCTTGACCTCCATTTCCAAAACTCACTAGTAAAGATAGGACCTTGTTCACTTACTATGCTAGAGGGTATCCAATGTAGTCGAACTATCTTTCCAAGATAAACAGGTGTGAGCCAAGATACCAAGTGTATATACTAAGATGATTAGAGGTCTCTCCTCTACTTAGCTTATCCATAATGTCACAAATATGAGGGTCTAAAGCTAAAGGTTGCTATGTACTTTTTACCTTTCTTAAGGTCAGTCTTACTTTAGGGCGCCTGCCACAACCATTTACTTCTCACGCAAACCATCTTAGTCGAACACGACGTCCCTCAAGTACAAGCCCCAAAGGCCTAAACCAATAACAGACAAGCACCCAAGGAATACCTCCTTCGAATTTGGACAATTTATGTGAGGTGATTCCAGCAAAACAACCAAACAATTGAGCACTTAACCAACTCTGGCTATCCTCGCCAATCTTGCTCCTTCGTTGATCACATATCTGGCTTTGCATTGTCAACTAGATGTATGCGGAAGTCTATCTCGAGTTTTTTGGGGGAAAATCCCTAAACTAATCAAAACATCTTGCATACTCATGGACTACTCCAACGGATCAAAAATCATCGATAGATACATAAAGTGATTCTAGGTAGCTAAGCCTAACTGATCCCCTCAGGATTGCACGAAATCTCGAGGGTATTCCCAAGGCAAGTAAAAAGTCTAACTACCCTCTTTTCACAATTACTAGCTAACCAATCCATGCCTAGAGTCAATCCATAGCCCATGAAACCAAAAACATAAGTATCTCAAATCCTTACAAACCAAAGATAAATGAGTCGAACCACAAATTAGATTTGAGACAATAATGGGATCTTCTACTATACAAGCTCTAGGGTGCATAGATTCAACTATGGAAGCAGATATAATCGAATGTGAAGCACTAAAATAAAAAGAGTACTAACAGGATGATAAAAAAGGATAAACTAAACTCTTTCAACAGAAACCTTACTACCTCTCTCTCAGGCACACTAGCGGTAAGAGCATGCATTTGCCCTCTTGAAAATCATGTCATTTGTTCTTGCCCTTGTCCTTAATAATGAAACTTCCTCTTGTTTTAGGTTTTACTATTCTTTCCCTTTTTACGTCCTTTGTGAACCAAGTCTATATCCATGAGTTCTTCATCCTTGGGTTGTGTTCCTTAGCCAAACTCCCTCATTCTCATCTTTGCCATCCTTGTGTAACTTATTGAAAGGTCTCTTGAAAGTTGCCTCCATCGCATGGAAAACACTACAAAGCTTGAAAGAAAATTAGCCACAGTTGAAACTACAATGGCTATAGATTGAAGTCGGGCATTTCTCTGCCCTTTGACAGGTGTCGTAGTCTCATCAAGCCTACGAAACCATGCCGCAATGAGGTTACCTCCTAGAAAGCCAGGAGCCCGAAGACTCATGAAAGAAGGAAACAAGGATTCAAACAAAGGATCAAAAAGATAGTGCATATGGCTTTGGGGAATACACCTTCAAAAACAAAATTTTTCTTTAGAAAATACTTCTTTTAAAACCGTTTTGAAAATAAATTTTTAAATCTTTTATCTGATCCGGTAACCTTCAGCTCTGATACCAAGTGTAACACCCCACCTCCGTTAAGGTCACCCACAAAGGAAATGCCTTAACTTTGGTAGAGCATTTTAGGTAAAAGATGCAGATAAATTACAAGACAGACAAATAAAGCAGAAGAAAATAAAGTCATTTTATAAATAATATGGTTCAGTCAAGCTTTTACAACAATTTTCTCAAATCATGCTTAAAAGTAATACATAGAACTTCTATCTTGATTTAGTAACTTCCAAGTGTAAAAGAAGAACAAAAATAACAATGATATTCCGCAAAAAAGCATGAACCATCCATAGTGTAAGAGCGATTCCAAAGTAAAACATCGACCATCTTCGAGCTTGAAAAGAAAACTGAGCTAAGTGGTAACATTTCCTCCCTGTGAACCTAGGGGAGGGAGGGGGGACAGAAGAAAAGAGGTGAAACAAAACTAGGTCAGACATAAGTCTGGTAAGTGCAGTGATTATTCAACATATAAACTGGTAAGAGAACCATAACATGAATAAACTGGACATAGGACAATAACCAAGAAATAAGGTAACATAGGATAAGCATAAGGTATGATAAGGCAAGATAAATTGAATGCGCTCCTACTCTTTGTCCGCTTCGCTACTACCTTGTTATTCTGATTTTTATATGTATCTCTGCACCACCAAACTAGTGTCTTAACTAGAAATCTGTATAAAATGATAACGTGATCCTTGTCCCCGTAATTGTGGTAGCCTTTAGGTGTACATCTATTGTGAGGATTCCACCTTAATCATCCTAATTTCCTTGAACATGTTAGATGTACCATTATTACCCTATCGATCGGCTCTGTACTGGTATTCATTCCTCTTGTGTCTGTGTCAATCGGCCCTCTCTTGCGTGTAGATACCTTATGCTGGTCCCACCATAAGGAGTATCAATCTTTATGATAGTGACCCGACACGATTCAAGATGCACAGTGTATAACTACTGGTACTCAGTGCCTGCTTTTTCCCACTCCGGAGTACGTGCACGCCCATAAACCGTCGGAACCTAAACTGACGCACCCCCTGTCGCTGCTTTGACCGCTTACAATCAGCCCAGTAATCGTGCCCCACCCTGCCTAGTTCAGGATACCGTGATACATCTATGTGGGTTACTGCTGAAATGGGTCTCCGTTACTAGGGTTTCTTATTGGTTAAGTTTGTGGGCCTATATTTACTAATATTACCCACCAACTCGATATGTACTTAACTCTCCCACTGATTCAAGCATGTCTATTTAACAGTTAAGTTTGCGGGTCTATACGTCCCAATATTACCCACCTGCACGAGATGTACTTAACCCTCCCATGGATTCTGAAACACCCCACCTCCGTTAGGGTCACTCTCAAAGGGAATGCCCTAATTTTGGTGGAGGTTTATAAGTATGAGTCACAGATATACAAGACAGATATCAGAACACATATTTTTGAACAGCGGAAAACAACCACAACTTTTTTTTCAACAAAATACGTGTTACACAAACCATGTCATAATTTTTCTTACAATACTTCCAAAAAACATAACACCTTCATAACTGTCTTGATTACATTATTTAAAGAAGCATAAAGAAAACATAAATAAACTGCATAAGTCCCATAATTGCTGTCCAAAGCCATAGTCCAAAACGAAAAAGATCCAAGCAATACATTCTTTCTCTTCAAGCTGGATGTGAAAGCTGGTCAAGCTGCGGTATTCCCTCCCTGTGGACCTGAGGGGGGGGGGGGGGAACGAAAGAAAAGAACACGAAAGAAAAGTAGAGTTGGACATAAAGCCTGAGTAAGTCTAGGACTATTCAGTCTATGAATAAAGAACTGGGTATGATAAGTATAAACTGGAAATGGGAAAGCACCATAAACTAAGTTAAGTTGTCTAGAGTCGAATATACTATCGTACCCCATATTAATCTCTGTACCCATATAAACTAGTTCCCAACAGGCACCCCATAATCAGGGTGAAGTGATCCATTTCTGATGATCGGCTCCTATTCGCATAGTTACATGTGTCTTACGGCCCCCGTTGTTGTAGTTACCTATGCTGGTCCCACCATGGGGTGTATCAAGTCCCATGGTGGCGGCCCGACACAATCCTAGAATGCACAGGTATGCTACTGGTGCCCAGTGCCTTATTTTTCTGCGCCGGAATGTGTGCACGTCCGCACCCCGTTAGAACCTGCACTGCTGCACCACCGCCGTCGATTTGACCTCTTACAGTCAGCCCAGTAATCGTGCCCCACCCTGCCTAGTTCAGGGTATCCTGATACACCTTGTAGGGTTACTGCTGAAAAGGGTCCCCCGCTACTAGGTTTTCTATTTCTAGCCAACATGCTAAGTTGGTTAAGTGTTTTATAAACCTAACCCCCAATCAGTCTGTATAGTTTTATCATGTTCCATTTTGATTAAGTATTAATTTAATTTACTTAATCCTATCAATCCTGACTCAGCCTCAATTGTCTTATTAAAGCCTTGACCTCTCACATTAGACAGGTATTGTTGTGGCTGCCTGTTGCCGGTTGGGTCCGGGCAGTCTTACGCCACAACTCAGTCTAACCTCGGGTCCTTATTGGGCTCCGTGTTTAACCACCCACATTGGATAGGTATTGTTGTGACTACTGGACAGTCGGGCGGTTCCGGGCAGGTTTACATCACAACTCAATCCAACCTCGGGTTAAACACATCGTATTTTCTAAATTTACATATTTTTTCTCTTTTCTTTTTATATGTAAATATTTGCGGCCCATTATTCAAATTCATCTTTATTGGGTAAGATTAATTTATACCACTTAATTGTTTTTCAAGGTTGTTGGCATGCGTCAAACATGCCAACACATATGTTCTATGTTTTAACCCAAACGTCATTACCCCCGTTTTACATATTCGCTACAATATAAGATATGTTGGGTTTAACATTTAAACCCAACTTAGCCATATGAAAGGGGAGGCTTATAACATGGTGTTTATAAGGTAACATAAAAAGGGGAGTGTTAACGCATGAACTTGCAACATAACGATCTAACTAACATGAATTAGGCACATGTGAACTTGCATTGTAATAGCATATAATCATGGTATAAACAATACTTAAACATGAATCATTCTATTCATATAATCATGGCATAAACATACCTAAACATGAACCATTCTATTCATATAATCATGGAATAAACATACCTAAACATGAAATCATGTTTTTTAGTCTATTCCTGTAAACTTGCAATTAGAATGTAAATCTAACTTAATTATGTGTCACATATATCACCATATGATTTTGATAACAACATAGGCCTAAAACATGTTTTCAACTAGGCATAACACCAAACATAGTTTAGTCATGTTCATAAAGATGCTTACTTTTGTATCTAATACAAAAGCATGGTTTTACACTTGAATCACAATGCCAATTTAACATAAATTCATATAAACCATACTACTTAGTTGAATCCAATTACACAATAAAGTGGTCATAAAAGTATGTACATCATATTGGCATAATGGTGAATCATATACTTGCATGAATCCCAAATAAAATACCACAACATATGATTGTTAACATGAATCATATACTTGCATGAATCTAAATTAAACCACTACAAACATGTAGTTGTTAACTTCCAACATAAATCACATACTTGCAAATATCCAATCGTTATACCATAACAATTCCAAATCGTTTAGAATCAAAGCAACATACAAATATAGATTATTATCGCCAAAATTCCATTTCTCACTTTACACAAATCACAACACAATTATTTATTCACATTGGAATAGCACTCTACTTAGAACGTATGACGAATCTTCAATTCAGGAATCTGAATTCTGAATTTGGAGATGCTATCCTTTGTTGTAGGCGTTGTTTTGATTTAATTGATGTTGCTTTAAGCTTTCGAATTATCTCCTAATTGCCTCTCAATTCCTGACGGTTATTCCTAGTCTCTCCTCGGCAGCATGACTGTCTCATCTCCATTTTTGTTTGTGTGAATTAGGGTGAGTCTTAGGTCCTTTTTATAGAGCTTGTGAGTTGATTAGGACCGTCGATGGAGCTTGGTGTGATAATAGCCGTTCGTTTGAAGGAGAGACCAACCAGGAGCTGACACCTAGCCCTAGTGACAAGGAAAGGCTCAGAAAATCGACCAACCACAGACCAGGCCAGCCAGGGGGGCTGGGTTCGACCTGGCTCAGGGGCCAGGTCGACACACCAGTCGACACCGTGTCGACTTGGCAGTCGACACGGGTGACCCAGGTCGACTACCCAGTCGACCTGGGTGCCTTGGGCGGGAATTTTCCCGCCCTGGCCAATACGGCCCGATTTTGAATTTTGAATTGGTTTTTCTGAGCTATTTTGGTCTGTTTGAATTTTAAACTGAATTCTGAAACTTCCGGAGGCCATATCTTCTTCATACGGAGTCCGTTTTACGCAAACTCGGACTCTATCTCAAGCAGAATTCCGAGACGAATGCAATGGTGTATCCCATTTCCCTTAATTCTTTAATTTGAAATTAGTTATACTTTAATTTGTGAATTTCACTGTTATAGAATACACGGGGTGTTACATTCTCTCCCACTTAAAAGGATTTCGTCCCCGAAATCTTCAAGTTCAGGAAGAATGTACATCCTAACATCCATCTACTCATTCATCAAACACGGGCATCCATTGTCCTTAAAAGACTTCTAATGCTTCATGATCATATGCGAAGTGTGTGTGTACATGTACTTATCTAATGCAAAATCAGTCGGTCTACTGATTCAGTTGACCTCCTTAATGCAAGGTATGTAAGTGTCATGAATCCATTATGTATGCAAATTTTCCTATTCATGATTCTACATGAGTGCACAACCATTCATACAAATGCAACATCCATATGACAACACATTAAACTTCAACCATATACGATTGCAAACATATATATATGCATATGAAATATGAAGTGACTGAGCCGATCTAAAACCTAAATCGTGTGTGTATATGCAACCACGAGCAACCACTAGAAATCACTTGCAACCACTTGCAACCATCATCCATAACATATTTCAATTACATGTTTTCATCCAAAGAGTTTCTACCTAGAAGATAAGGTCGAGGAGATATACCTAAAAAGATAGATAAAAGCGCAACTTAAGGAAAAAGAAAGATCAAAGATGTACCCTCGAAAAGAAAAGGGTAGGCTGCGCGTATTCTAGCTTCAATTTCCCAAGTTGCGTCTCCTTCGGCGTCGCTCCACTGAACTTTGACGAGCTTGACTTCGCGGTTGCGTAGCTTCTTTACTTCCGTTCCTAATATGCGGATTGGAACTTTCCTCACGGTTGCTTTGCGTTCCACTTCAGCTTCTTCTAGAATGTTTGGCTCTACCACTTCGGCAGATTCATGTAGACATTTTCGGAGGTGCGAAACATGGAAAACGTTGTGAACTCCGGCCAATTTTTCGGGTAGCTCTAATCTAATGGCCATTTTCCCAATTTTCTCAATAATAGGAAATGGTCCTACGAACCTTGGTGCTAGATTTCCTGTGGTTCCAAAATGAACAACGTTCCTTAGCGGAGATACCTTAAGAAAAACTCTGTCCCCAACCTCAAATTCAAGGTCAGTCCTCCTCTTGTCGGCGTACGATTTTTGTCTGTCTTGGACTGTCTTCACCCTTCTCCGTATTAAGTCTACTTTTTCTGAAGTCTCTCGGATCATATCCGGTCCAAGTATGAGCTTGTCAGTAGACTCCCACCAACAAGTGGGCGATCGGCACGGTCTTCCATATAAGGCTTCGAAGGGCGCCATTCCGGTGGTTGCTTGGTAGCTGTTGTTGTAGGCAAATTCCACTAAAGGAAGATGGTCTTCCCACGTCCCTCTGAAGTCAAGGACGCACATTCTTAAAAGGTCCTCCAAAACTCTGTTCACTCTTTCTGTCTGGCCGTCGGTTTGGGGATGATAGGCTGTGCTCAAGCATAACTGTGTGCCTACCGCTTCTTGCAGACTCCGCCAAAACTCACTTGTGAAGATAGTGTCTCGGTCACTAACAATGCTGGAAGGTATTCCATGGAGTCGAACAATTTCCTTGAGGTAAAGAGATGCTAGGGATGAGGCAGTTCTTTTACTTTTGACAGGTAAAAAGTGGGCGCTTTTAGTAAGCCTATCCACTATTACCCAAATGCTAGTGTTGCCTCTCCTAGACCTAGGCAGCCAATCTATGAAGTCCATTGAGATGCTATCCCACTTCCACTGCGGGACCTCTAGAGGATGGAGCAGACCGCCAGGCTTTTTCTGTTCCGCCTTAACCTGTTGGCACACCATACACTTAGAAACAAAATATGCCACGTCCTTCTTCAAGCCGTTCCAAAAGAAAGTTCTCTTTATGTCCTTGTACATTTTATCCCCGCCCGGATGTATCGTCATCTTGGAGTTGTTTGCTTCCTCGAGAACCTTCTTTACTAAATCCCTTGTCTGTGGGACGCATAGTATTCCGTCTCGCCTTAGCCAACCCTTATCGTCGATGGAGTATCTGTTGAGGTGACTTGAAGTCTCACCCCTAATTAGCCTATCAATCGTCTCCACAAGCTGAAGGTCTTCGCATTGTGCTGTCCCTATTGAGTCCACTAAAGTCGGGCGTACTTCGAGAGATGCTAGCTAGCCTGGTACAAAATCGAAGGAGGGCCTAAAGTCAAAGCTGGCTATAAACTCTAGGCTTTGTCTTTCAACAAACAACGGGCTTAGGGTTAATTTCCTTCGGCTCAACGCGTCTGCCACTACGTTGCCTTTGCCCGGAGTGTAGGAGATCTCGAAATCGTACGAGGCAAGAAACTACATCCATCTCCGTTGCCTCAAGTTAAGATCTTTCTGCGAGAAAAGATAATTCAACGATTTATGGTCAGTGTAAAGTTCGAACTTCTCACCTAGGAGATAGTGTCGCCAAGACTTGAGTGCAAAGACGATGGCGGCTTTTTCAAGATCGTGGGTCGGGTAGTTCTTTTCATGAACTTTCAATTGTCTTCCGCCATAAGCTACTACCCTTCCTTCTTGCATTAAGACAGCGTCTAGCCCTGTCCCACATGCATCTGTATAGACTGTGAACATCTTGCTTCCATCTGGCAACGTCATAACTGGGGCTGTTGTAAGAGCCCTTTTTAGTCGTTGGAAAGCAAACTCGCAATCCAAGTCCCACTTAAACACTAGATTCTTCTTGGTCAGCTTTGTGAGTGGAGCTGGTATCTTTGCAAAGTCTCTGATGAATTTCCGATAGAAGCCTGCTAGCCCGAGAAAGCTTCGGACTTCTGTTGCGTTCTTTGGTGTCTTCCAGTCCTGCACCGCTGCTACCTTAGTCGGGTCTACAACTAACCCTTCTTTGGATACTATGTGCCCAAGAAACCTTACTTCCTCTCTCCAAAACTGGCATTTGGAGAATTTGGCTTTTAGTTGATGGACTCGCAGGGTTTCCATGATTGCCCTTAGGTGCTGGGCATGCTCCTCTTCATTCTTTGAGAAGATCAAGATATCGTCTACGAAAACCACTACGAACTTGTTGAGGAAATCTCTGAAAACCCTACTCATTAGGTCCACGAAGTAAGCGGGTGCGTTTGTCAAGCCAAAAGGCATGACAAGCCATTCAAAGAAGCCGTCTAGGGTTGTGAATGCTGTCTTATCGATACTATCTTCAGCCACCCTTAGCTGATGAAATCCGGTCGCTAAATCGAGTTGGGAGAAAACAGACGCTCCTACAAGCTGATCAAACAGATCGTCAATTCTGGGGGGAGGGTGCTTATTCTTTTTCGTTAGTTTGTTGAGCTCCCTGTAGTCAACAAATAGACGGAGTGAACCATCCGCCTTTGTAGCGAACATCACTGGAGCGCCCCATTCTGAAATGCTCCTTCTAATGAACCCTTTCTCTAGAAGTTCTTTAATCTGTTTACTGAGCTCCTCCCTTTCCCGTGGAGCCATGTGTCTAACGGGCAACGCAACGGGCTTTGCATTATCTACAAGATATATGCGGAAGTCTATCTCCCGCTTCAGAGGCAAGCCCTTCACCTCTTCCAAGACATCCAGATATTCCCGGACCACTCTAACCGATTGCAAATTGTCGACAGAGGCATCTAGCGATTCAAGATAACTAAGCATAACCGTATACTAGGGATTACAAGTAATTTCCAAAGTGTTACCGAGCTGGGTCAGGAGCCTAACAACCCTTTTCTCACAATCAAGGATGGCCCCGTTACTGGATAGCCAATCCATGCCCAAAATCAAACCATATCCCGAGAAGCCTAAAACAAAGGAACTACATTTAAATTCTACGCTTAGAACCGAAATTTTCAATCCCACACAGATCATAGACAAATGAGCTGGGCCCCCAATTGGGTTTGAAACAATTAAGGGGTCCTCTACCATACTAGTTTCTAGGTGCAGAGATTCTACTAAAGCAGACGAGATAAAGGAGTGTGATGCGCCAGAATCAAATAAAGTGCGAACTGGATGATCATAAAGATAAACTACACTTTCTACAGAAGTATTTATACCTCGCTGTTGCAGAGGTGGCGCCTCTAGCACATGAACCTGTGCCCCTGAGGTGGATCCAGCCCTCTGCCCCTGTCCTCGTTTCTTTGGGCAATCCTTAGCCATGTGGCATGTCTCACCGCAAGAAAAGCACCCACCATTCATCTTGGCCTTCTTTTTCCGGCAATCTTTCACTAAGTGCCCCACTTTGCCACAGAAATTACACTTCCTCTTCTCTTTGTTGTCTTTCCCACCCTTCTTAAAGTCTGTCTTCTTAGGTTGCAAACCCTCTTTCTTCCCTTTAGAGTTTTCTACCTTTGTCTCCTTCTTTCCCTTATCCTCTTCGTTCAGCAATGCCATCTGCACCAACCTTTCATACGTAGCTCCCATGGGTATATGGGTCATGGCCAAACTGTGTAATGGCTCATTCAACCCCTTGACAAAGCGCAGAGCCTTCTTGTGCTGGGTGTTGACTAGGTCCAGTCCGAACCTAGCCAGCTGATCAAACTGGTTAACATACTCTTTGACTGTCATATTCCCTTGCTTAAGAAATAAGAATTTTTCAAACTGAAGACTCCTTTCAGCTTCTGAGAGAAATTTAGCCTCGAACCTTGCCCTAAATTCCTCCCATGTTTCCACTGGTCTTTCTGCACTAGTGATTTCCCACCAGTAGGAAGCCTCACCTTTAAGTAGCCACACTGCCAGTTGTACCTTCTGCCTATCTTCTACCTCAAAGATGACAAATAAGTCCTCGGTTTCTTTCAGCCAATTCCTGGCTACTACGAAGGACTCAGTTCCATGAAAGTCCTTTCCTCCCATAGATTTATAATCTTTACATATCTTAGCAAAAGTATTTACCCGCGGAGGAGGTGGAGGAAGAGGTGCTGCGGCAGCTGGATGATTTCCTGCAGCTGGGGGAGGAGGAATAGTGGGACCTGGCTGATTGGCCCTTGCTTCTAAGAATCGTCTAAACCAACCAGGTATTGGTATACCCTTTGGCAAGTTAAGTTCTTCGGACATGCTGAAACAAAAAGGATAGATTCAAAACGAAGGATAAAAGATAGTACCTATGGCTTTGGGGGGACTATGCCTTTTTAAAATAAAATAACATTTTACCTTTAAAAATGCTTCTTCAAATTTTCTTTTGAAAATAGATTTTCAAAACTTTTATCTTATCCGGTAAAGCTATGCTCTGATACAAAGTGAAACTCCCCACCTCCATGTTGATACACAAGATTTTAATTAATGACAACATAGAAATAGAGATCATTGACGAGCTGAATTCACATTTATCAAAGTGGAAATCAATAAAGATCATAGTGAAGATCAATGGAAATCATGACATGGAGCTAAGATTATATATATGTAGGTATGGAGTCGTGTTAGATTTATGTTAAAATCTATCCTCAAAGTATAACACGAATGCACAAAACAATTTAGAAACTGAAATTAGCTGGGGCTGAAATCTGTATATTTGAGGAATTGAAAAGTCACAGAAAAAGCCCAAACGGTCATGGCTTCGACCAGGAAAGAGTGCAGAGTGATATAGACTGTGGACCGTGGTCCTCCGGTCCACAGCAAGAAAACGGTCGACCGCCCAAAAAGGACCTGTCGACCGGTCCTATTGTCTTTTGTGCATAACGGCTATTTTTTCAAATTCCTGTCGACCTGTTAATTTCGACCTGTCGACTTTTTTTCTTGTTGTAATTTTTCTGAAAGGATGCTTCTTTTTGTGAAGAGATTTCTATTCAATTTCAAGAGAAATGGACACAACTTTTTATAGAAACTCTTCATGAAGGAATGCAACTATTCTACACTATAAATAGACTTGAAATCATACTTTCAAATCACCGAATCTTCTTCTATTTTCTGATCTTAACTCTATACTCTCTTGCATTCTAAAAGCTCTCTCAAATATTCAATAGTTGTTGAATCCTTGAATCAGTTTTATATCATTTGATTCAACAAGCAATCTTTCTTCCTTAAATCTTTGCATTCAAATCATATACTTGAGGATAAGATTATAGGAAGGGTGTACTCAATCGTTGGCAAATCAGTGCTGAAAGAAGAACACAATCAGAAGTAAAACTCTTGTAATTGTCCTGTGTGGGTAAGCTTGTAGCCCGTGAAATCAAGTGGGTAAGCTTGTGGCCCGTAAATCAAGTGGGTATGCTTGTAGCCCGTGAAATCAAGTGGGTAAACTTGTAGCCCGTAAATCAAGTAGTTGTGAACCTGTTCCTCCGGGTGAAGCGAGGGTGTTGTTTAGTGAAAAGCCGAAGAGAAGCTTCGGGACTAGACGTAGGACTGGAGGTCCGAACCAGTATAAAAATCCTGGTGTCGTTACTCTACTTTACTTTACTTTATTGCATTTATAGTTATTTGTGATATATATCTTGTTTGCGAATTTTTACCTGCATAACTATTGAATAGCTTAAGTTATCACATACATTCCGCATAGCCATATTATAGATCCTGCACAAGTCGTACACACCCAACTTTTTCAAGTGGTATCAGAGCCTGGTGTTCTAGAGATCGTAACAACATCCTAGAACAAATGGCAATAAAGAAATCTAGTCAAGGCATTAGAAAATGGAAGAGCAACAAAGCAGAATCAGGAGAGCAAGGAAACAAGTGTCCCATGGCTAAACTCAGATCACAATCGGTATGTGTAGATTCATTATTTAAAGATCTTTTGTTAGACCATGAAAAATTATTGAAACTCAATACAGTCGTTTTAGCTATGTCAAAAAAGTACAAGGAAGAAAATTCCAAATTAAAAGAAGAAAACAATCGTTTGGTAAAACAAGCCAAATGTTTTGAAGATACCTTAGAAGAGCTTGTTTCTCAAAAAGATTTCCTTCAAAAAGAAAATGAGCAACTAGAAGATAAAAACAATGTTCTTTTAAAGGAAATCGATCTTTTGCAAAATAGAAATATATCATTAGAAGATTCTTTAAATAATTCTAGTTCTTTAATTTCGTCTCTTGAAAAAGAGAATGGAGCTTTAACTGAAAAGAATTTAGAACTATCTAAAGAATGTGAGTTTTTAAAGGTGAATAATAATATTTTGCAAAATGAAATTTCTGACTTAAAAGAAAATTTTGAAAAGTTACAATTTTCTTTAGATAATTCAGAATCTCAAATTTTTAGGTCTCAAAACTGAGAATGGTACTTTAAAAAGGAAAAATTCTGAATTAAATAAGGAAATTGATGATAACAAAATTTCTTTTGAAAATGTCAATAGTGACTTTGGAAATAAATTTGATAATTGTGCAATATGTTCGCAAAATTTAATAAAGGTCAAAATGATTTAAATATGATTTTATCTAGATCTCGACCTTTACATGACAAAAGTGCTTTAGGATATAATAAAACTAATCTTAGAAATAGTACTAGATATGCTTTCATGTACAATAAAAATATTACTGCTAGTACTAATGCTCATCCTAGATCCAATTATTATAGAAATTCGAATACTTCTATGATTAGAGATCTGTATAATAGATCTAGAAGTATGAAAAGGAATATCAATAGAGATTACTTAAGTATTTGGGTTCCTGTAAGTTGGAAAAACAGAGAAAAATATATTGATGATTATTTTGATTCAGTAGTTAATAATGAAAATTTTATCTTTAAAGGTTCCATTAAACCCTCTTGGGTATGGCTACCTTCCATCTAACCCATGGACCCAAACAAAGCAAGTGGGTACCAAAGTATATATATTCTACTTTTTGCAGGTACACCACAATAAAAGGAAGGCGATTTTGATTTCTCCAAATGTCTCTGAAAACAAAATACAGTTTATCAAATTGCACATGATCCAATATCTCCCGAAGGTACTTTAATTTATGTCTTATGTTTGATTACTGTTCTATCATGATATTTATTCTTTTTAATCGATGACAAAGGGGGAGAAATATGCATATATAAATACTCATGTATCATATAAATATTCATTTTATATGCACTAACATTTTGTTACAGGAAACAGTAAGTTTTTATTATATATACTAACAAAATGTGCAGAAAGCTTTTGGACAGGGGGAGATAGAAATATATAAGCATATATTCAGGGGGAGCTACTCAGTATCTCAAAAATATATGCAAGATGTCGTCATCAATCAAAAAGGGGGAGAATGTTGATACACAAGATTTTGATTAATGACAACATAGAAATAGAGATCATTGACGAGCTGAATTCACATTTATCAAAGTGGAAATCAATAAAGATCATAGTGAAGATCAATGGAAATCATGACATGGAGCTAAGATTATATATATGTAGGTATGGAGTCGTGTTAGATTTATGTTAAAATCTATCCTCAAAGTATAACACGAATGCACAAAACAATTTAGAAACTGAAATTAGCTGGGGCTGAAATCTGTATATTTGAGGAATTGAAAAGTCACAGAAAAAGCCCAAACGGTCCAGGCTTCGACCGGGAAAGAGTGCAGAGTGATATAGACTGTGGATCGAGGTCCTCTGGTCCACAGCAAGAAAACGGTCGACCGCACAAAAAGGACCTGTCGACCGGTCCTATTGTCTTTTGTGCATAACGACTATTTTTTCAAATTCCTGTCGACCTGTTAATTTCAACCTGTCAACTTTTTTCTTGCTGTAATTTTTCTGAAAGGATGCTTCTTTTTGTGAAGAGATTTCTATTCAATTTCAAGAGAAATGGACACAACTTTTTATAGAAACTCTTCATGAAGGAATGCAACTATTCTACACTATAAATAGACTTGAAATCATACTTTCAAATCACCGAATCTTCTTCTATTTTCTGATCTTAACTCTATACTCTCTTGCATTCTAAAAGCTCTCTCAAATATTCAATACTTGTTGAATCCTTGAATCAGTTTTATATCATTTGATTCAACAAGCAATCTTTCTTCCTTAAATCTTTGCATTCAAATTATATACTCGAGGATAAGATTATAGGAAGGGTGTACTCAATCGTTGGCAAATCAGTGTTGAAAGAAGAACACAATCAGAAGTCAAACTCTTGTAATTGTCCTGTGTGGGTAAGCTTGTAGCGCGTGAAATCAAGTGAGTAAGCTTGTGGCCCGTAAATCAAGTGGGTAAGCTTGTAGCCCGTGAAATCAAGTGGGTAAACTTGTAGCCCGTAAATCAAGTAGTTGTGAACCTGTTCCTCCGGGTGAAGCGAGGGTGTTGTTTAGTGAAAAGCCGAAGAGAAGCTTCGGGACTGGACGTAGGACTGGAGGTCCGAACCAGTATAAAAATCCTGGTGTCGTTACTCTACTTTACTTTACTTTATTGCATTTATAGTTATTTGTGATATATATCTTGTTTGCGAATTTTTACCTGCATAACTATTGAATAGCTTAAGTTATCACATACATTCCGCATAGCCATATTATAGATCCTGCACAAGTCGTACACACCCAACTTTTTCACTCCATTAGGGTCACTCTCAAAGGGAATGCCCTAATTTTGGTGGAGGTTTATAAGTATAAGTCACAGATATACAAGACAGATACAAGAACACATACTTTTGAACAGCGGAAAACAACCACAACTTTTTTTTCAACAAAATACGTGTTACACAAACCATGTCATAATTTGTCTTACAATACTTCCAAAAAGCATAACACCTTCATAACTGTCTTGATTACATTATTTAAAGAAGCATAAAGAAAACATAAATAAACTGCATAAGTCCCATAATTGCTGTCCAAAGCCATAGTCCAAAACGAAAAAGATCCAAGCAATACATTCTTTCTCTTCAAGATGGATGTGAAAGCTGGTCAAGCTGCGGTATTCCCTCCCTGTGGACTTGAGGAGGGGGGGGGAACGAAAGAAAAGTAGAGTCAGACGTAAAGCCCGAGTAAGTCTAGGACTATTCAGTCTATGAATAAAGAACTGGGTATGATAAGTATAAACTGGAAATGGGAAAGCACCATAAACTAAGTTAAGTTGTCTAGAGTCGAATATACTACCGTACCCCATATTAATCTCTGTACCCATATAAACTAGTTCCCAACAGGCACCCCATAATCAGGGTGAAGTGATCCATTTCTGATGATCGGCTCATATTCGCATAGTTACATGTGTCTTACGGCCCCTGTTGTTGTTGTTACCTATGCTGGTCCCACCATGGGGTGCATCAAGTCCCATGGTGGCGGCCCGACACAATCCTAGAATGCACAGGTATGCTACTGGTGCCCAGTGCCTTATTCTTCTACGCCGGAGTGTGTGCACGCCCGCACCCCGTTAGAACCTACACTGCTGCACCACCGTCGTCGATTTGACCTCTTACAGTCAGCCCAGTAATCATGCCCCACCCTGCCTAGTTCAGGGTACCCTGATACACCTTGTAGGGTTACTGCTGAAAAGGGTCCCCGCTACTAGGTTTTCCATTTCTAGCCAAGATGCTAAGTTGGTTAAGTGTTTTATAAACCTAACCCCCAATCAGTCTGTATAGTTTTAGCATGTTCCATTTTGATTAAGTATTAATTTAATTTACTTAATCCTATCAATCTTGACTCAGCCTCAATTGTCTTATTAAAGCCTTGACCTCTCACATTAGACAGGTATTGTTGTGGCTGCTTGTTGTCGGTTGGGTCCGGGCAGTCTTACGCCATAACTCAGTCTAACCTCGGGTCCTTATTGGTCTCCGTGTTTAACCACCCACATTGGATAGGTATTGTTGTGACTACTGGACAGCCGGGCGGTTCCGGGCAGGTTTACATCACAACTCAATCCAACCTCGGGTTAAACACATCGTATTTTCTAAATTTACATATTTTGTCTCTTTTCTTTTTATATGTAAATATTTGCGGTCCATTATTCAAATTCATCTTTATTGGGTAAAATTAATTTATACCACTTAATTGTTTTTCAAGGTTGTTGGCATGCGTCAAACATGCCAACACATATGTTCTATGTTTTAACCCAAACGTCATTACCCCCGTTTTACATATTCGCTACAATATAAGATATGTTGGGTTTAACATTTAAACCCAACTTAGCCATATGAAAGGGGAGGCTTATAACATGGTGTTTATAAGGTAACATAAAAAGGGGAGTGTGAACGCATGAACTTGCAACATAACGATCTAACTAACATGAATTAGGCACATGTGAACTTGCATTGTAATAGCATATAATCATGGTATAAACAATACTTAAACAAGAATCATTCTATTCATATAATCATGGCATAAACATACCTAAACATGAACCATTCTATTCATATAATCATGGCATAAACATACCTAAACATGAAATCATGTTTTTTAGTCTATTCATGTAAACTTGCAATTAGAATGTAAATCTAACTTAATTATGTGTCACATATATCACCATATGATTTTGATAACAACATAGGCCTAAAACATGTTTTCAACTAGGCATAACACCAAACATAGTTTAGTCATGTTCATAAAGATGCTTACTTTTGTCTCTAATACAAAAGCATGGTTTTACACTTAAATCACGATGCCAATTTAACATAAATTCATATAAACCATAGTACTTAGTTGAATCCAATTACACACTAAAAGTGGTCATAAAAGTATGTACATCATATTGGCATAATGGTGAATCATATTCTTGCATAAATCCCAAATAAACTACCACAACATATGATTGTTAACATGAATCATATACTTGCATGAATCTAAATTAAACCACTACAAAAATGTTGTTGTTAACTTCCAACATAAATCACATACTTGCAAATATCCAATCGTTATACCATAACAATTCCAAATCGTTTAGAATCAAAGCAACATACAAATATAGATTATTATCGCCACAATTCCATTTCTCACTTTACACAAATCACAACACAATTATTTATTCACATCGGAATAGCACTCTACTTACAACGTATGACGAATCTTCAATTCATGAATCTTAATTCTGAATTTGGAGATGCTATCCTTTGTTGTAGGCGTTGTTTTGATTTAATTGACGTTGCTTTAAGCTTTCGAATTATCTCCTAAATGCCTCTCAATTCCTGACGGCTATTCCTAGTCTCTCCTCAGCAGCATGACGGTCTCATCTCCATTTTTGTTTGTATGAATTAGGGTGAGTCTTAGGTCCTTTTTATAGAGTTTGTGAGTTGATTAGGACCGTCGATGGAACTTGGTGTGATAATAGCCGTTCGTTTGAAGGAGAGACCAACCAGGAGCTGACACCTAACCCTAGTGACAAGGCAAGGCTCAGAAAATCGACCAAACACAGACCAGGCCAGCCAGGAGGGGCTGGGTTCGACCTGGCTCAGGGGCCAGGTCGACACGCCAGTCGACACGGGTGACCCAGGTCGACTACCTAGTCGACCTGGGTGCCTTGGGCGGGAATTTTCCCGCCCTGGCCAATACGGCCCGATTTTGAATTTTGAATTGGTTTTTCTGAACTGTTTTGGTCTGTTTGAATTTTAAACTGAATTCTGAAACTTCCGGAGGCCATATCTTCTTCATACGGAGTCCGTTTTACGCAAACTCGGACTCTATCTCAAGCAGAATTCTGAGACGAACGCAATGGCGTATCCCGTTTACCTTAATTCTTTAATTTGAAATTAGTTATACTTTAATTTGTGAATTTCACTGTTATAGAATACACGGGGTGTTACAGATTCAAACATGTTTATTAAATGGTTAAGTTTTGTGGGCCTATATTTACTAATATTACCTACCTACACGAGATGTACTTAACCCTCCCATCGATTCAAGCATGTTTATTAAACGGTTAAGTTTTGTGGGCCTGTATTTACTAATATTACCCACCTACACGAGATGTACTTAACCCTCCCATCGATTCAAGCATGTTTATTAAACGGTTAAGTTTTGTTGGTTAAGTGTTCCTTATTTACTTAACCCTATGTTAGACCCAAAAGTGGTTCTAACACCCAAATTGATTAAGAACAAGATGAAATGAGATAAAAATAAAAATGAACACATAGGATTTATAGTGGTTCGGCGAAGAAATGCCTACGTCCACTTATTTTTCACTATGTTCAATAATTCAATTGCAAATACAATGTAAGATTCTCTCACAACTCACTTTTGTTCACTCAATTGACTAAAACAAGAAATGAAAGATGATTTGGATTCTCCGGGAGTAATGGAGTTCGGATAATGGAGGTGGTTGAATTCTCTAAGTGCTGAAAAAAGATCTTTTTCTTTGCCTCCAGACGGGGTATTTATAGGTGTGAATTTGCTTGAGACTTGATCCGGGTCGGGCCACGTGTCATCCATCGCACTCTTTTCGGGTTCGGATGAACTATCATGTTGACAACGCATCAAAGGGAAGGACGTTATGGGTATGAACTGGTCATAGCCGGTCCGGATATCCAGGCGCTCTTGCAGGAGAATAACATGGATCATGGGTGCAGGTCGGAGACGCGTAGATAAGGGGTTCGGATCGGGATACCCGATCCGAACCGGATTGGCTTGGGTGCGACTCCCCTTCTTTAACTTGTTCCGCTCCGTTCCATTGTTGTGGCAAACAGGTGGCTTTCCGATCCATTCGAGATTTAGTTGCCTTCCGATCCGATTAGATATGCCTTACCAATCTACTCAGCAAGAGATCACCGATCCGAACAGAGGACTCTATCCGATCCGAACCGATATGTTGCTCTGACCCGACCCGAACAACTGCAGCTATCAATCTGAATTGTAGTGTTTCCCTCCAATCCGAACCGAAGTCTTATAATTAAAAATACCCTTCAATGTTTGGTTTCTTGACTTTGTGTTGCCTAGTTCACAAAGTAGGCTAACATTTTGCCCCCTCAAAGGATGCTTCTGTTGTATACGAAGCGTGCTTTGATGTCGTTTAAAATGCTAGTCCTTGAATCAGAACAGTCAGGAGGAATGCACAGATTTCTGCTCGGTTCGGATGTTAGAAGAATGCACAGATTTCAATCTGGTTCGGTGGCACGACTTGGGCACATTTTCTTCCCGTTCCGCTTTACACTGAGTTGATGGACCAGAAGGTGTGGGCTAGCTTGGACTCGGTCCGAACAGAGTAAAACACGGGGAATACAAAGAGCCACTTCACGTCTTATATAAACTCGATCACCCATACTCTTCTTCCTTCTTTACTCCCACAATTCTCATTCTCCTATTTTTACACCGAAACCCCCCCCCCCCCACTTCCTAAAAATCTAAAAACTCCAAACTCCTTGTTTCAATCCTCGAATAACACATCTAGGTATTTTAAATCTTCAATTGTTTATGTGATGACTGATTTCAACTAGAATTTGCGTTTAAAACGAGCGATTGGAGTGCGGTGTTTGTTGAACTCTGACGCCTGGGTCTCCTCCACCGTTTGTCATCGTCGTTGATGGTGTCTTCGCCGTTTCGAGGTAGCAACGGGGGTCTTTGGGGTCCAGCGTTAGACGTTCAAGCACATACACATAAACACTTAACCTCGTTTTGGGTCTAGTGACATTTGAGGACGAAAAAGGGGATAATAGAAATTGGGTTCGGTTCGGGTTAGGAAGTGCTGAAGCAGCAGAGGAGAGGGCAAGTTCATATGTTAGGATCAGGTCAGAATGAAACGCGATGTGGAGAAAGCCATGCTTGTCCGACCAGGTCGGGTCGGGGGAAAAAATAGAGAAAGGGAAAAGACGTATGGATCTTCTTGCTTGCTAAACCACTCCGAATGCTTATTCCGATCCAGTTTTAATCTGCCAAACATGAATGTCTTCTCCGAACTAAACAATACACAAATCCGAACCGATCCCAGCTATATTCACACCCGATCCGATCCCAACAATGAACGCACCGAACCGAATGATATGCATATTCCAACTCAAAGCATTAGACTTTATCCAACAAGGGTTAATCAATGCTTGACATAATCTTCAACTTAATGAACAGTTAGGATAGTGCCTTGCGGACACAAACGAACATTAAGAATAACTTTGACTATCACTTTTTCTTCAAAGCTTCGTCTTACATTGCTGTACTTTTATTTTGCATTTCCCACGTTTGCTGCACACATTTTAGTTCACACATATACACAGGGGGGCACGGGATAATTTACTCTAATCCACGCTATTGCTTCTTCAATAGTTCTATGAGAATGAGGCCCAGACGCTCTCCCCGCCTAGCTGAGAGGAAAGAAGCCCCGGAAACTTCTAACAAAATCACTCTTGAGGATATATCTTCTTCGTCTGATCCGGAATGGGACAGTGAGGGTCCAGATTACGGGGTTGGTCATCGGGAAAGCGACGAGGTGTCTTCAGAGAATGAAGTTTCTCTGGGTTTCGAGGAGGAAGGAGGGATTGGTGACAATCGAGCACCTGATGAATTTGAATCAGCCATCATATTGGAATCACCCTCGGACTCCGTTGAATCAACAATTGACAACGATCGACTTGTTCGAATTTGCCTAAAATATGGAATAATGAAAAGGGACACCCTAGTGCCCTCACGCTCTGACCGTCCCCACAACCCTCCAGAAGGATATATGACGGTTACTCGATTGATGTGCATGGTCGGCGCCATTCCTCCATTCTCTCCTTTCATCGTTGATTTCTTAAAACAAATGCGGATTGCCCCCATGCAGCTGCATCCCAATTCATATGCCTATTTGCACACCTTGTACATAGCATATCGTGAAATCCTAGGCATAGAACTCACGTTCGATGACGTTCACTTCTTCTATAACTTCAAGCATCGGACTCGAGAGACTCCATCCTTCTGCTACTTTGAATCAGTTCCAAAAAGGAAGATAATCTCCGCGCCATTTAGCAGTAAAGCTGGAGATTCCAGACTAGAATGGTTCTACATAAAGCAACAGCCTGGATGCGCCAGGAGATGGAAAAAATCAAGTAAAGCGTTGATTTTCTAAATCCGGACTCTATGCACTTGAATCATCACCCTGACCTGTTTTCCTTTTTATTTGCAGTCGACAATCCCAAACAGATATCAGATCAGGTGTTCTTCGATCGGATGCACCAACTTCTTAATGGCGATCAAAAATTCTTGACTATCGACGAGGTCCTTAAAGATGAATACCTTCACTTTCATGGGCTGCTATCTGTTTTTTGTAGCATTGGACATGGGACGGTCCCTTATGCATACATCCCTCCAGTGGAGATAGTTCCAGAGACAGGAGAGGGCTCGGGAATTCCTACAGTGCCTCTTCAAACTTCACCCTCTCCATCTTCCACACAAGATGATGAATTGGCTAATCTGGCCGAAAAGCATCGTGAAGGGTATATTGCCCCCGAGGAAACTACTTCTCTGGACAAGTCAAAATCCCCAGCCGAGTCGCCACTTCATGCTTCCGAAGGGGATGTTCCTAGCACCGATGAGCACATATTTCAGGGTTTGGGGGATCTCCCCTTACCTGAGACTATATATACTTCAGAGGATTTCAGGAAGGATCCTTTAGTCTTCACCTCTTCTGAAGAAACTACTCCCGCTAAGGCCAAAGAGCCTGCCCACACTAGTCTAGCTTCAGACTCGGGTTGGTTGGGGGGACACACACCACTTAGGATGCACTTTACACCACAGCATTAGCATTCGTTGCACTTCTTTCTCCATGAATCCATTAATTCTAAACTTCGTTTGTTTTATCATGCAGGTACAATGTCTCGATCTTACTACGATATAAGAAAACTTCGTCGTAGCATGTCCAATCCTCCTCAGGATGTCGAGTATGATCGCCGGGATGATCGTGGTAGGGAGGAGAGAAGACCTTATGATCCCTACCGTTCTCGACCCTCACGTTCCCGCTCACCAGTCCGATCTGAACAAGAGAAATACAAGAGCTATCAAGGTCGCAGGGAGGAGGATAGACCACCATCTAAAGACTCCACTTCCTCCCATGAAAAGCGGAGTAGAGAGAAAACTCCTCCAAGAGAAACCGGGTCTCGAAGTAAGCAAAAGGTCCCTGCTATTAAACGACCTAGGACAGACAAAGAGACTACCGAATCTTCTTCAGGAAGGGACACCGAATTGACAATCCTCGCTCCTCCCCCACCAGATGCGGGAACTGCCATAAAGCGGGCATATTTGAAAGAGCAATTTCCCGAACACTACTTCGAAACTCTGACTTTTTTACCTGCCCTTGAGCCTATTTCGTCTAATTGGGCAGAGGAGGCCAAAGCAAAGATTGATTTGGTGGAAAAACAATATTCCGAGATGTTCAAGTATTCCCGCAATCTTTCTAGAATCATCCGCACTCTAATGACAAATACTGATTCAATGCAAAAGACCGCGGAGGAGGATGCCAAGGCTCTAAAAGCCCTAGGAAAAGATTTAGAAGACACTCAAGCTCAACTAGCTGTCGCTCAAAAGAACGCTTCTAATTTCAAACAACAGTTTGAGGACACACAAAAACGCTATCATGACTTGCTTGAATCCCACACTCAGGAGCGTTCTGAGTTGAAGAAGCAAGCTGACGAGGCCAAATCAGAGGCTGCTAAGACACGCCTTGCTTATGCTGAGCTTGAACGGAAAAACGCCGAGTTAGCAAAAAGGAGTGCCGAATTAGAAAAGAAGAATGCCGACTTGGCTTCGAAGTTGTTGGAGGCAGAAAACAGGGCTGCTCTGGCCGAGGGCAATGTGGAATGTGCTATTAAATCTGCGGAGGAAGCCCGCAAGCAACTATCAGAGGCGGAGGCTGATATTCAGGGCTTCGGAGAGCTAATGATTGAATTCTTCGCACACATTATTCGTCGTCGAAACATTTCTTGGATCGAGGACTATCCATCCACTCTGGTTCAAGTATGGAATCAAATCGTTGAGTGGGAAAAAGAGGAACTTAAGGTCGATTCCCTCGATGAAGACAAACTGATAGAAAAATACTTGAGAGACGATGAACCGGAGCGCCTAGCTGAAGGGCGCCGCCTTATTGCTGAGGCCATGGAAGAAGAGAGACGGAAGTCTAAACAAAAAACAATTCCCGAAGCTGGTTCCTCTTCTTCTGCTCCTGCACCTCCCGAAGTAGAAGGGTATGATCCCGAAAATCCGGGAATTCCCCGGACAACTTTGCTATCTCCCATTGCTGAAATAACCCCAGAGGTAGTAGTCACCCCTGCTGAAAAGTCTTCGGAAGGTATCCCTATCTTTTCTCCTCAATTTGCCAAAGCTATTACTACTTTTCGCTACGTGATTGAACATTCGATGAGAGACCCCTTGTTTTCGCCTGAGTTGATAACCGATGTTTCTCATTCTGTAGGTGTTGAATCATCTGCAAAGACAGATGTAGCTCAAGGAGCTGTCGCTGGGACAAAGCCCGCTGATAGGGCCAAAGAAGGGGAAGACAAGGCTGCTTCTATTGACTTGGGGGAAGGAAGTGAGCCAACTAAGCTCACCACTCCCCATGATGAAGAAATGATAGCAGCTTTGAAGGACGATGGCGGAGACGGAGGGCATGATGAGGAACCAGAAGTCGCAATAACCGGGGAGTCAAAAAATGCTGATGACGTTACCTTGGCTGCAATGAAGGCTGACCAAGACAAGCGTTTGCAATTAAAGGCCGAAGAACTAGACCCTGAGGTCCTCAAGCCCCTCGCAGTTGTGGATGCGGGTTCAAGGTTAGTTGTTAAGCTCTCAACTAGATCTATTACCGAAGAACTTGCTAAAAAATCTTCTCTTGATTCCAGTGTCCCGCCCTCCGGAAAGAAGTCTGCTGGCTCCAGTACCGCATCTTCAGGGAAAAAGAAATCGAAACGAATCTTGACTGAAGCCGAGAAGGAAGCAAAGGATGCGGAAAAAGCCGCCAAGAAATCCAAGGCTCATTCCAAACCCAAATAGTTGGTTCCCCTGCATCTTTTTAGCATCTTTGTGAACCAATAATTGCTGCTACAAAAGCAGCTCCTGCACTTTCTTCTTTAGTTATTTCCCTGTACAAATTCATTCATTTGTAAATAAAAATAATTCACTTTTTGCAATGTTTATTTGTTAGTAGTTCTGCACTTATGTAAAAATGCATGTCTATAGTTATTAAACGAAATTGTGGAGGGGGGAAATATGTGTATGCATATGTGTCCCCAGTCAATTTCCATAAGTTATTCAATGCTTAACCATGCAATCTGAATGCTCCCAATTCTCTGACGGGATAGCACTTCCTGTGTCGTCAGTACCTGTCGTTTTTTCTGGCATTTCTTTTATACTCTCCCTCTTTCTCTTGAGAGTTAGAGTTCGAGTTCAGTCATTTGTTTAATCCCCGGTCATTCAACGGGGAAAGACTTCTTTCTCGACGCTCAGTCGGAGACGCCTTTATACTCTCTTTCTCTCTGGAAAGTTAGAGTTAGGAGGGGAATTTCTTTTTCAGCGCTCAGTCGGAGACGCTTTTATACTCTCTCTCTTTCTCTGGAGAGTTAGAGTTAAGAATGTCGTTTTCTCATTCTTTTATGTCTTATTGCACGAATAATCGTTGTGCTTCTTTTGATGTCTAAACTGTTTTCAACCTTTTTAGGCTTTGAGCTATCCTGTATTTTATAATCACAACAGAATAACTGATGAATGTAAATGCGTAAAAGTAAATAACACACAATATTTTTATAGTGGTTCAGCTAAGTCGTAGCCTACATCCACTTTATAGTCCTTTATTCATATCATCAGATTTTCCCAAGGCAAGGCATGCCTTATTACAGAGTTCACAGGAAAAATAACAAAAAGTACAGCATTTCTAATCCAAATATCGCATTAAGTGTTGGGCATTCCATGCTCTGGGGACTTCTTCGCCATCCACGGTCGTTAACTTGAAGGTTCCTTTTTCAAGTTTCTGTTGAATGACGAAAGGTCCTTCCCATTTCGGACCAAGGTGAGGAAGGGATGGAAAAACTCTCTTTAGCACCAAATCTCCTGGTTCAAAAGTTCTGAGGCGAACTTTTTTATCATAATAGCGTGCCATCTGACGCCGATGTCTTGCCGCACGCAAATCTGCTTCGTCCCTTTTCTCTTTGACTTCATCAAGAGACTCAAGTAAAAGCGCCCGATTTGTCATCGGGTCATAATATGTCACCCTGTGGGAAGGAACTTCTAGTTCAACTGGAATCACAGCTTCTGAGCCAAAGGAGAGAGAGAAAGGGGTATGACCGGTAGCCGTTTTAAATGTTGTTCGATATGCCCACAAGGCTAGGGGCAATTCATCAACCCACTTTGCCTTTGCACGCTCTAACCGCTTCTTGAGGATGGATTTTATTACCTTGTTTATTGCCTCTACTTGCCCATTCGATTGCGGATAGGCAACTGCAGTATATCGTTTGTCTATCTTATACTTCTGGCAAAAATTTCTGAACTCAGTGCTATCAAATTGGGTCCCGTTGTCAGTAATAATCGTCCTTGGAATCCCGAATCGGCATATTATGTTTCTGACCACAAAACTTATCACCTTTCTGGTTGTGATCTTAGTCAAGGGCTCAGCTTCCACCCACTTCGTAAAATAGTCCACGGCTACTATTGCATACTTAGCTCCTCCTTTTGCAATTGGTAAAACTCCAATGATATCAATTCCCCATGTGGCAAATGGCCAAGGGCTCACCATTGATTTAAGCTGGGTTGACGGTGCCCTGGGGGTTTTGGCGAATCTCTGGCACTTATCGCAGCGTCGTGAATAATCAGCTGCATCTTTGTTGATCGTAGGCCAGAAGTATCCGTACCGCAATATTTTCTTTGCTAAAGTTTGACCTCCTGTATGATCTCCACACTCACCTTCGTGTACTTCTCTTAGTACACGCTTGATGTCGTCGTGTGCTATACATCGTAACAGGGGCATAGAAAATCCTTGTCTATAGAGAGTATCATCTTGTATAACATATCTGGTAGCTTTGCGAACTACAGCTCTTTTCTCACTCTTCTTTGATGGGAGTGCCCCATTCTTAAGAAAATTCTTAATTGGAGTCATCCATGACTCCTTCTCTGGTTCTGCTTCAAAAGCGAATTCAATTTCCATTGACTCAAAGCTTGGCGACTCCAACGTTTCAATTGGAATTACTTCAGTCTCTTCTGGATTGTCGGAACTAGCCAGCTTTGCCAGTCTATCCGCTTTCTGGTTTTCAATTCTGGGTATATGTGTTATGTTGTACCGCTCTAAGCTATTCAATAGCTCTTTCACTTTCTTGAGGTAGGCAATGAGCCGAGGTCCTCGAGCCGCAAACTCCTCTCGTACTTGACAAACAACAATCTTAGAGTCACAAAATATGTCCATCATTTTTACTCCGAGGTCTTTAGCAAGTTTCAGCCCGGCAATCAGGGCTTCATACTCAGAGTCATTGTTAGTTGCCGAAAATTCTAATCGCAGGGCGTAATATAACGACCGTCCCTCGGGAGTGACAAAGACAATTCCAGCTCCGGACCTTCGGTCATTTTTAGCTCCATCTGTATATAATTTCCACGGATTCATCTCCAGCTCATCCTCGGATTTAACCACTCGGTCATTGATTATTTCCTCCTCTGGAATGGTGAACTCCGCAATAAAGTCTGCTAGAGCTTGCCCCCTGATTGACTTTCGTGGTTGAAAATTCAAATCAAATTGACTTAGTTCTATGTTCCATTTGATTAACCTTCCCGATGCCTCAGGCCTCTGTAACACCTGCCTTAACGGCTGGTCGGTGTATATGGTTATTGGATGAGCTTGGAAATAGTGACGAAGTTTTCAGGATGCGATCAGGAGGCTGTATGCAAGCTTCTCAATCTTTGGGTAGTTGCGCTCTGCCGCTGCTAATTTCTTACTGACATAATACACCGGCCTTTGTACTTTGTTTTCTTCTCGAACCAGGGCTGTGCTGACAGCATGAGCCGAGACCGCCAAGTAAACAAACAATTCTTCATGATCTATAGGCTTTGATAAAATTGGCGGTTTCTCTAGCAGTTCCAGCAGATTTCGAAAGGCCTCAACACAGTCCGGAGTCCACTGGAAGTCCTTCTTTCCCCTTTTTATCAAATCAAAAAATGGAACACATTTATTTGTGGCTTTGGAGATGAATCTACTCAGCGCCGCTACTTTCCCTGCCAGACTTTGGACGTCTTTAATTCTCCTCGGTTCTTCGATGTTTCTAATCGCTGCTATCTGGCTAGGGTTGATTTCAATTCCTCGGAACTCACAATAAAACCAAGGAACTTTCCCGATGCCACTCCAAACGAGCATTTCAGAGGATTCAATTTCATCCGATACTTTCGCAAGATACCAAACATTTCTGCTAAGTCTTGCGTATGACTGGAAGACTGCTTTGATTTGACAAGCATATCATCCACATAAACTTCCATAGTTTTTCCTATTTGATCATAAAACATTCTGTTTACCAAGCGCTGATAAGTAGCTCCAGCGTTTTTTAACCCGAATGGCATTACAACATAACAATATAGCCCCAAATTCGTAATGAAACTCGTATGCTCTTGGTCTGATACATGCATAGGAATTTGGTTGTATCCAGAGTATGCGTCCATGAAAGAAAGAAGTTCATGACCTGCTGTCGAGTCTACAAGCTGGTCAATCCTGGGAAGTGGGAAACTGTCTTTCGGGCAAGCTTTATTTAAATCTGAAAAGTCAATGCAAGTCCGCCACTTTCCGTTTGGCTTTTTTACTAAGACAGGATTCGATATCCAGTCGGGATATGTCGAATGTCGAATAAACCCATTCTGCTTCAACTTCTCTACTTCCTCTTTGAGAGCAGCCGACCTCTCTGGGCCCAACATGCGTCTCTTTTGCTTCACAGGTGGATGCTTCGGATTTACATTCAATTTGTGACTTATAATGGATGGCGATATCCCACACATGTCAGCATGGGTCCAGGCAAACACATCCAGGTTTGCCTTCAAGAAATCCGTTAGTTCTTTAGCTCGACGTGGATCCAATTGAGAACCAATTTTCAAAACTTTTGTCGGATCGGCTTCATCAATGGGAATTTCCACTGTCGCTTCATTAGGAGTTGCATTCCTAGCCTCTGGTTCCTCGTCTTTTCTAGGATCCAGGTCTTCAGGTGTTCCTTTGGGCAACTCCTTTGGGGTCAATTTCTCTAATTGCTATGCCGAGTCCCCCTTTGAGGGAGACGAGGCATCCTTACTCTCAGCATTAAATCCTTTCATCAACATCTTTAGTTCGGCCACATAGCAGGCCCGTCCGGAAACTTGATCCCCTCTCATTACTCCAGTTCCGGCTTCGGTTGGGAACTTAAGTAACAAGCACCAAGGGGCGATACAAACTCTAAATTCAGCGAGGGCAGGTCTCCCCAAAAATGCGTTATAAGGCGAATCTACGTCCAATACTACGAACTGAAGCATTCACACTCTTCTACGTTCTCCTTGCCCCAGGGTCACGGGCAACTCTATGTATCCCATGGGAGCTGTCGACGCCCCGTTGAAGCCTCTAATCCATCCTTCACAAGGCTTCAGATCTTCGGGCTCAAGCTTCATCTGATCAAATGACTTCTTGAACAAGATATTAACGGAACTTCCGTTGTCTACTAATACCTTATGGACCAAAGCCGGCCCAATGGTGGTAGTAATAACCAATGGATCACTGGTGGGTGATTGTATCCCAGTATTGTCTCGGCCTCGAAATACCACATCGTCAAACATGGTCTTCTGTTGTTTTATTGGAGTGACATCTTCCAAATCATCACCTTCATTCACGTCTAAATGCTTGGCAGCATTCACATACTGATCCATTGATCTGAAACTTCGGATTGCCGGGTGAGGTCCGCCTACTATGGAGTTGATAACGATTCCTTTACCTTTCTGCTGCGCTGTAGGCTTGGGAGCAGGTAGGATCTGTTTTGGAGCCTGCTCTCCTTGCCCCCTGTCCCTCGGGGCAACCTTGTACTCATCCAACTTTCCTTCACGCAGCAGCTTCTCAATCACATCCCTCAAATGCCGACATTCATTGGTCGAATGTCCATGAGTTCCATGAAACAAGCAAAATTTCCCTGTCGCCATTTCTTTCTCGGTCGAATCACGAGGTGGCGGTCTTTTGTACTGTAACACATTGTACGTATCCAGGTAAATATTTTCCAGGGTGTCGTTCAATGGTGTATAATTCTCGTAGTTCTGGAATCGGGGTCTTTTGTTAGGGTCGCTTCCCCTATTTCTGTTTCTCCTGTTACCGCTCGAATTACGGTTATTGTTGTTGTTTCCCCCATTTCCAGTATTGCTGTTTCCACCCTTGTTTCCTACATTTACTTCAACCTTGCCAGAATTCTCCCCCGACTGCTTCACGGCGATATTACTCTGCACATTCTCCTTTGAAGCCGTCTCAGACTTTCTCTTTCGGTTTGCCCTGGCTTCCTCTCGCCTTAAATAAATATCGGCTTTTTCGTAGAATATCTCCCTTGTGGGAGGTGTTTTCCCAGAGAGGTAATCTCCGAACTCAGATTCAGGATCAACTCCTTCCTTCAACGCCATCAGAATAGTGGGCTCGTGCGGGTCACTGACCTCAGTTACAGCTTGGTTAAAACGATCAAGATATGCCCTTAAAGATTCTCCTGGTGCCTGTTTGATTCTCGATAATTCAATAACACTTTTGGACTTTCGGGCATGTAGTCGGAACTGGTTCATGAAACGCTCGCTTAGTTCCTTGTAATTAGAAATCGAGCGAGGAGGAAGTCGGGTAAACCAGAACAATGCCACATCTTCTAGGTAGATTGGGAATGCTTTGCACTTTACTTCATCTGGGGCAGCAGCAGCATTCATGAGCCACGAATACCTCATCAAATGCTGTCCCGGATCAGTCCTTCCGTTGTACTTATCCATCTGTGGCAAGTTAAAGCGTCGGGGAAATTGGAAGTCGAGGATATCGTCGGTGAACGGAGTATGGCTTCGCTCAATTCCATAATCTTCATTTGTATAATTCCGGCTCTCGGACATGATCTGGCGAACCATTGCCTGTACATCAGCATTAGTTAGGGGCCGCTCAGGTTCCCTGGCCCTAGTATCCGAGCTCCTTCTGGGCTCTCGCTCAGGAGATGCTCTTCTTCTTCGAGCTGCCTCTGCTCGATTCCGTTCCCTACGTTCCCGGTCGATCTCGGGAGGAGGGGACTGGAGTCTTTGCCCTCGAGTGGGGTCATTGTTTCCTAATGCTCGTGCGATATCCTCACGAGATCCCAAAGATCCAAATGTCAGCTGTTCCACGTTCTGAGGTCGTTCGAGTGGCCTTCGTTCACGGGGCCTCTCTTCCTCGGAAGATGAAGACTGGTCTACTGGTGTGTGACGAACCAGTGATGGAGTTCTTTGCCGACGGAGTTCACTAATCTCCCGACTCATGAGCCTCATATTTTCCTGCATCATGAGATTAGTGCGCTCATGAACTTTCATAGCTTCCCTTGTGCTCTCAAGCATGTCAAGCAAGCGCGAAAAATCTCCTTGAGTGATGGGTGCAGATGGATTGACCTGATCACCAACCCTGGCAGCTGGAATTGGAGCATTCGTAGGGACTCGAGTAGAGGTTCCAGCTTCACCAAGCATCGGGTCGGGTCGGAGGTTAGAGGTCGGGTCGGATCGGAGCTGGGGTGCCTGGTCGGATCGGTACGAAGCGAGCAGCTCGGGTCGGTTCAGATTGGGGGAATGCACTGCTTCAGAGTCTCCTACCCGGATCGGATCGGAGCTCTCCCCTGCTGTCGGCTCGGATTTCCTGCATTGATTCTTCCTGCTGCTGAACTCTGCCCCCGAGACCTTGTTACTACACCATTTTGCTGATCTTCACCAGCTCCATTTCCTCGAACAGACTGAACTTCCTTGCCTTTTCCTTTGGCCATGAGTCTTTGACAATTACTTCAACGAATATGAAAGAGCGAAAAAACTTAAGTATTTACTTCTTTGAACTCTACGGTCCAAAAAGTAGAGAGAAATCCTGGAAAATAAAGAATTTAGATGAGGTTCTCAGCGAAAGCACCAAAATGTTAGACCCAAAAGTGGTTCTAACACCCAAATTGATTAAGAACAAGATGAAATGAGATAAAAATAAAAATGAACACACAGGATTTATAGTGGTTCGGCGAAGAAATGCCTACGTCCACTTATTTTTCACTATGTTCAATAATTCAATTGCAAATACAATGTAAGATTCTCTCACAACTCACTTTTGTTCACTCAATTGACTAAAACAAGAAATGAAAGATGATTTGGATTCTCCGGGAGTAATGGAGTTCGGATAATGGAGGTGGTTGAATTCTCTAAGTGCTGAAAAAAGATCCTTTTCTTTGCCTCCAGACGGGGTATTTATAGGTGTGAATTTGCTTGAGACTTGATCCGGGTCGGGCCACGTGTCATCCATCGCACTCTCTTCGGGTTCGGATGAACTATCATGTTGACAACGCATCAAAGGGAAGGACGTTATTGGTATGAACTGGTCATAGCCGGTCCGGATATCCAGGCGCTCTTGCAGGAGAATAACATGGATCATGGGTGCAGGTCGGAGACGCGTAGATAAGGGGTTCGGATCGGGATACCCGATCCGAACCGGATTGGCTTGGGTGCGACTCCCCTTCTTTAACTTGTTCCGCTCCGTTCCATTGTTGTGGCAAACAGGTGGCTTTCCGATCCATTCGAGATTTAGTTGCCTTCCGATCCGATTAGATATGCCTTACCAATCTACTCAGCAAGAGATCACCGATCCGAACAGAGGACTCTATCCGATCCAAACCGATATGTTGCTCTGACCCGACCCGAACAACTGCAGCTATCAATCTGAATTGTAGTGTTTCCCTCCAATCCGAACCGAAGTCTTATAATTAAAAATACCCTTCAATGTTTGGTTTCTTGACTTTGTGTTGCCTAGTTCACAAAGTAGGCTAACACCCTACCATTCCTGTCTTAGCCTTAATTCATTCATTAAAGCAACAACCACTCACATTAGACCGGTACTGTTGCGATTACTCGATGTGCCGGTCGGGTCCGGGCTGTTTTACACTGCAACTCAGTCTAACATCGGGTTCTTTTGGGCTTGATGCAATAACCTCTCACATTAGATATATATCGTTACAGTTGCTGGATGTGCCGGGCGGTTCCACGCAGTCTTACACTGTAACTCAATCTAACCTCGGGTTAGGCATGTTCCTCTTTTCTAAATTTACATATTTACCTCTTTATATTTATATGTAAATTATTTTCATCCAAGTCAAGTCCCACTTTCCTTTTTAAATCAAGTTCATAATTTTAGGTATAAAAATTTATACCACTTTATGCCATAAAACATTTACATGTTCATTAGCCAAATATGCCAATTATATATAATTTCATATTTTTCCCCAACATTAACCCCATTAAACGTTCGCATGAATCACGTAAAATGTTAGGCTCGATACATAGCCTAACTTATACACAAAAGGGGAAAAAGAGGAACATGTAATAATTCCAACACCATAAAAATATGGATCTAACTACAATGTGTCATATGAATATGGCATAGAACAATATACACTTAATTATGAACTTGCAAATTTAGATCTACTCAACATGAATCATGAAATAGGGGTTTTACATAGAACTACATAAACTTAACATTAGGCATGTAATTGTGAACTTTGCAAATTAGTTGGATCTAATCTAACATGAACCTAATCATATTAGTATGTAGTTTTGAGTCATATATGTGAACAAGGTTGAACTTGCATAAAATTCCCAAATTGACATACAACATATAGATGTCATTACCAAATCATGCGACATAAAATGTCATCGCCTAATTATACAACATAGTATGTCATCGCCTATTTACACAATATGATATCCATCGCCATATCATACAATATGGAATGTCATCGCCAAATTACACAATATGATATCCATCGCCAAATTATAAAATATGGTATGTCATCACCAAATTACACAATATGATATTCCATCGCCAAATTATAACATGTCATTGCCAATTGATGTCATCGCCAAAATACACAACATAATATGTCATTGACGAATTATACAACATATGGATCTATTTCAAAGCATTTAACATTTATCATTATGTTACATACAACATGATCACAAACATGATAAGAGTGATGGTCTTAATCAATTCACTTTTAACAGAAAGGATAGGCATAGATTTACATTAGGCGATGTTCTACATCCAGTTATTTAGTCACAATTCTAATATCATTCAGGTCTAAATGATAACTGGACTTACAAAAAAGAGGCTAGTCTTGAGTTCTGGGTTCTGTATTCTGAATTTGAATAGCTCTCCTTTGTTTTAGACGTTGAACTCTCTTAGTTGAATTAGATTCGATTTGCAATTTCTACTTGCTTTCTAGTTGATTGAGAATGGCGGGTACTCTAGGTAGAGTGTTAACAGCATGACGGTCTTAGGAATATTTTTGTGTGGCTTTAGGGTTTAGATTTAGGTTGCCTACACAGAAGTATGATTTAATAGGAGTCGTCAGATCAACCTAAGGCAAATAAAAGCCATTCAAACCTATGAGAACCAACCAGAACTTGCCACACAAGGCCTAATGACCCAGCAAATCGTTACAGGAGAAAACACGTCAGATTTCAGATCTGGCCCTAGGGGGAGGCCGACCCCCAGGTCGACCTGTATATAGGGAGGTAGACCCCTAGGTTGACCTTCCTTCATATTTATTTTTCTGAACTGTTTTATATAAATTTCTGAAAGTTTCGAGGGCCATAACTTCTTCATGCGAAGTCCAATTTTCAAAAACTAGGATCTATTCCAAGCAGAATTTCGAGACGAACGCAATGGTGCAATACGTTTCACCTATTTCTCACACATATAATTAATTATTCTTTAATTTATTACATTAATATTCTCAGAAAATACAGGGTGTTACAAAATATAACCAGTTGTTGTGACTTCTATTGTATGAATGGATGTCCTAAATGCCATGGATGAATTGTTATTCCTTTGGTTGTTTGGAATGTAAATGTTATCGTTGTCCAATGTGGGGAAGGCAGGTTTGGGTTCTTCTCTGGTGTTTGGTAGATTGTTTTGTTAATCTACCTATTCTTATATACTTTACTGATGATGTAGATAGTTGTTTTATCGCTCACTAAGACTATTGTCTGACTCAAGGTTTATATTTCTCTCTTATTACCTTGGGATGTTCATCCAGTTGTGGATGGGCAGACTAGGTGGTAGGTGACCTGTAATAGTTTAGTGAGGACGATGTTGCAGTTTGGAGCAAAGCAGGAGGCGGGCATATTATCTTACGTACTATATAGCATTTGGATTTCCGTTGTTTGTTATTCTTCTTTGAGTGCTGTAGTGAGGTAATTTTTATAAACACCATTGTTGTAATCCAAGTGAATGGATATTACTTTCTAGTTGTTATGAAAATTTAGTGTTTTCTGCTTCACTAATATTACCTACGGTATATGTTCTATTATATTTTATCCTTGCGCTATGAGATTTACGATAGGTTCCGCATGTGTTTTCATATCTAGATGATCGTCCATAGTTGCCTGGCACACCATTTAGTGCATCATTCCTCTTCTTTAGTGCATGGGCTATGGGCAGTCATCATATTCTTGTTCACCAGAACTTATTATTCTGACCCCCTCCTCATTACAACCTCGCAGGTTTCTTAGAGAAGTTCATTTTCTCATAGGTAATTATGTTTGGCTTTCAGTTCTCGTTCTCTCTCATGCTCGGTGTTGACATGGTGACACACTTTTATAAGGTAGTTACTAGAGTTAATAGTTATTTATCCTATTTTGTTTCCGCTATGATATATTTTATTGTACTATAATTATGCTCATGCTCATTTATTGCAAGTACCACATTTACATGCTCCATGCTTAGATGTGTTTGAGTTTTGATTTTTTTCGAAACTTGGGCTTAAAAAAGTGTGGGGTGTTACATAGGCCTAGGCTCATATTTATAGTGAATCTAGGGGATCTCAAGCCACTAGATTTGGAGATTTTCTCTGGTCTATCCATGTCGCAGAACTAATTTTAACCATCAGACCCCCAAAAGAATGCTCTAGATCTTCCCATGTCTATTTTAAAATTATAATGCTTCATATCTGCTCATATCTGGAAGAAATATTTTTCAGTATACTATGTGGGTAGACTCAGTCCCTTTGTGGGTTGACCTGACCCAAAGGGTCATGTTATATATTTTTTCTTTATTTTTTTATTTTGATTAATTTTCCAATTTTATCTCTTTAACAAATTCTCCATATTAACTTGTATTTCAAAATTAATATACGTAAATTTCTTAAAAAAATATCGTGGACAAAACGGTGCAACTACCACTGCTAAATTCTGGAAAATTCACAAACTTTTATATTTATTAAGATTTTCTTACATACATTTTAGGGTTTTCACATACCGCTTTCCTATGTCACCAACCTTCATTGATAAAGAAAAAAATTACATCGAACCACAAAATGAAGTGTACGACACCACATATAATCAGAACAGTGATATCAAATAACCTTATGTTGTTAGACACCAATATAAGTAGCACGATACATCAGCAATGTCACATCTCACTAATGCTGCATCACATCGGTGTTGAATGCTGTAAATAAACAATTTGAAGGATTTTAAGTCACAAGAAACAACATATACAGGGTTATTGCCTACTCATAATACACAAGGGTATGCGGCATATTCATAATCAAATAGTTAAGGTTGCACATCATTGAAGTAAAAGTGTTGCTAGATATCACTTGTCCAACACGATGACATTTATCCACAGTGTTACAAGGTTATCAAAGAGAAACATTGAGTAGAGGAATGCTATATATGTGTTACCTTGAAATTTATAGGATGTTAGCACTCATAAATTTTATACGGAATGCGGAATGGATTGTTAAGGAAAAGAAAATACTAGAGGGAGGGGGTGTGAATCGTGTGTTTGATAATTTAAACAAAATCTAAAACTTGTGTAAATTAATAGATGAATCAAACACCACAAACACAATCATAGAAACCAATTTAAACACAAGAATTCACAGAAATCAAAAATGCAGAAAAGGAAAGAGCACACCGGATTTTATACCGATTCAGATTGCTCCTACGTCCAGTCCCACGCAACGCTGGATTGCGAAGAGTATTATTACTACATGAAAATCCAATTACAACCGTCCTTGATTACATGGCTACGAGGGATACCACCATTTCCACACACACTTGATCAAGATTTGCCCGTCCTTGATTTCACGGCTACAAGGGATACCACTGATTACCCGTCCTTGATTTGTGGCTACAAGGGATACCACCGATTACCCAATACAACCCAAACAATTAAAAACAGCCCTATAACTCTTCAATAGCACTTGATTCAGAGAGTACAGAGAAGTAGTTTGATCAAAACAGAATTGAATTCGGTGGAGTACAAGTATAGAAATCATAAAAATGATAAAGAGCAATGGTGTAAAGAAAGGGGATGAAGTTAGAGAAGAAGAGATGATACAAAATTTGAATTCAAGCCCTTTTTATAGAGTATGAACGGATGCCATGATTCAGAACCATCACAATTAGTGAAAAGACACTTCCTTTCAAATTTAATTTTATGACAGTTATAAGTCGACATAGTGTTTTATGTATGTCGACATATCCTTAGTGTAAATTTAATTTTTTGGACATTTTTCTAGTGTTTTGATACAAATATAATTCTGGAAATTCTTGAATTAAAATATAGTGTTATAAATTAATATTATAAAGTAGAAAATCGTATGAAAACATAAATTTAAACTATATAAGCATATTTATAAAATTATAAGGTTTTAAACTACATAAATATAAAGTATAAAAATATACGTATATAAAACTTAAGTTTGAAAAACAAAAGTAAAGTAAGAAAAGAAAATAGAAAAAATAGAGAATAAAATAGAGATAAAATAAAATTGAGAGGATTGAAGATAGAATTTTAAAACAAAATTTGAAAATTAGAATTAGAATTTGAACTTGGAGTGCTATTAAGAGTCTTACATAATCTAGACTCTACAACTATTTTAGTCTTGAATTATTGAAATCTTGAATAATCTTGAGTCTTGAAATTTCTCTGAACTATGAATCTCTAATATCTTTAAACTGTACCATCTTTGGTAATATTTCCTGTATATAAATCCTGCGTATGTGTGTGTGTGTGTATATATATATATATTCTGTATAAAAGTGTTAGTATATATTTTATAATCAATTAATATTGAAATAAGGTTGTTGTCATTAAAACTCCATTCTCCAGCAATCTCCCCTTTGTTGATGATGGCCACCTTAGTTTATAAGGTATCATACCTATCTATACCTATTGATGGTGATTCTTCTAATACTTCTCCTGACTATATGAGTCCAACAAACTATGTCTATGTTTTATAATTTCTCCCCTTTGGCATTAATAAAAAGAAATTCTAAAACTACTCCCCCTAAATCCTATAACTATCTAAGTGTTAGACCGAAATTTGGTACTAACACCTAAATGCAAATCACAGATCACAGATCACATAATGCAGAAAGCGGTAAAATAAGAGGAGACACACGATGTTTTTGTAGTGGTTCGACTGTAGATGTAGCCTACGTCCACTTTATAATCTTACTGTTATACAGATAGATTACAAGAATCAGTTACAAGAAGACACACAATCCATGTGTTTAATGAGATTATAAAAGTTTATACATGCAATCCACGTGTTAATTTAGTTTTTGAATAAAGTGCAAAGTTCTTGTCTCGTAGAAATGGTGGATACTATGAAGAACAAGCATCGTCATTGATGTTTTCGGGCCTAAAAGAGGTCATCTGATAAGAGTTCTGGGCACTTTTATTTTTGTGGTGCGATATCAACCAAATCGCTATGTGTCTTCTGACGATGTTCTCAATACTTTAACACACCATTCACCAGAGATTTCACATGTGGCTGCATTGACTAAAAAGCATGTCAACACTAAGTAATTCTTAACTAAAGTTAAATACTCCCTTAATCTATACAAACATATATTTATAATTCCCAACAATGTAATAATAAAATACAAACCAATTCTAAGTATTATAATTACATTTGTTTGTTTGTTATATATACAAACCAAATCAAATCACACCACAACATATGCTTAATATATACAAGTTTTAAATCATAGAATTCAAATCAAATTCAAACAAATCAATCAAATCGTACAGAACAATTAAAAGTTTCTTGGAACTTCAACCCATCTGTCTTCTCCATATGTAGGATCCTTCTTAATAACTTCCCAGTCCTCATCTTCTTTATGGAGGAGCCTTTGCGATATTGTTATCTTTCTGAAATGAAAAGAGATTAACCATCGCATTGCATCAAAATGTTTCTCTTGTTGTTCCAAAATCTTTATTTGGCTTAGTTGGAGATGATGCTAGTTTCGTAGGATGATAGAGAGAATATTATTGAAAGAATTCAAGGGTTCTTCTAGATTTTCGCTAAGACTGTGAATTGGATTAGCCATGGTGTAACATCCCGTATATTCTCTAATAGTAAAATTCACAAATTAAAGTATAATTAATTTCAAATCAAAGAATTAAGGCAAAGGGGATACGCCATTGCGTTCGTCTCGGAATTCTTCTTGAAATAGAGTCCGAGTTTGCGTAAAACGGACTCCGTATGAGGGAGATATGACCTCTGTAAGTTTCAGAATTCAGTTTAAAATTCAAACAGACAGAAACAGTTCAGAAACGAATTCAAAATTCGAAAATCGTACCCAGATTTGGCTGGGCGGGAATTTTCCCGCCCAAGGCACGCAGTTCGACTAGGTAGTCGACCTGGGGCACCCAGGTCGACTGGGTAGTCGACCTGGGGTCGACTGGGTAGTCGACCTGGCCCCTGAGCCAGGTCGAACCCAGCCCCTCCTGGCTGGCCTGGTCTGTGCTTGGCCGAATTTCTGAGCTTTGTCTTGTCACTAGGGCTAGGTGTCAGCTCCTGATTGGTTTCTATTTGAAACGAACGGCTAATATTAATCTAAGCTCCATCGACGGCTCAAATCAATTCACAAACTTTATAAAAAGGACCTAAGACTCCACCTAATTCATACAAATAAAAATGAGAATGAGACCGTCATGCTGCTGAAGAAAGACTAGGAATAGCCGTCGAGTCAGGAGTTGATTCAAAAGCTTAAAGCAACGACAATTAAATCAAAACAACGCCTACAACAAAGGATATCATCTCCAAATTCAGAATTCAGAATCCTGAATTGAAGATTCGTCATACGTTGTAAGTAGAGTGCTATTCCGATGTGAATGAATAATTGAGATTTGATTTGTGTAAAATGAGAAATGGAATTGTACTTAATTTGTGGTGATGATAATTCATAATTGTATGTTGCTATGATTCTAATTATGAATATATTTGGGATGTTGTGGTATAATGATGTAACACCTATTGGATATTTGCAAGTATATGATTCGTGTCGAAAGTTAATGACTATTTGTTTGTGGTAGTTTATTACAACAAAGTTGAGATTCATGCAAGTATATGATTCACTATTATGCCAGCATGATGTATATTTTTATGATCATTTTTAGTGTAGTTGGATCCATTTGGGTATTATGATTCATATGAATTTATGTTGGAATTGGCATCATGATTCAAGTGTAAAACCATACTTTTGTATTAGTGACAAAAGTAAGCATCTTTGTGAACTTGTGTTGACTTTATGAACATGGCTAGTTTATGTTTAACGTTATGCCCAAATAAAATATGTTTTAGGCTTAGGTTGTTGTTAAGAAACATATGATAATATATGTGGCACATAATTAAGTTAGATTCACATGTTAAATGCAAGTTTACATGACTAGATTAAAACCATGATTCATATGTAGGTATGTTTTATGTCAAGATTATATGCTATTACAATGCAAGTTCACAAGTGCCTAATTTATGTTAATCGCTATGTTGCATGTTCACGCGTTCACACACCCCTTTTGATGTTATATAAACACCATGTTCTAAGCCTCCCCTTTTTCATATGGCTAAGTTGGGCTTAAATGTTAAGCCCAACATATGTTATGATATAGCGAACGTATAAAACGGGGGAAATGACGTTGGGTTAAAAATATAAAACATATGTGTTGGCATGTTTGACGCATGCCAACGACCTTGAGAACATTTAAGTGGTACAAAGTAATTTTACCCAATAAAAGATGAATTTGAATAATGGGCCGCAAATATTTACATATAAAAAGAAAAGAGACAAAATATATAAACTTAGAAAATACGATGTGTTTAACCCGAGGTTGGATTGCGTTGTGACATAATCCTGCCCGGAACCGCCCGGTTGTCCAGTAGTCACAACAATACCTATCCAATGTGGCTGGTTAAACACTGAGCCCAATAAAGACTGAGGTTAGACCGAGTTGTGACGTAAGACTGCCCGGACCCAACCGGCAACAAGCAGTCACAACAATACCTGTCTAATGTGAGTGGTCGAGGCTTTAATAAGACAATTAAGGTTGAGTTAGGATTAATAGGATTAAGTAAATTGAATTAATACTTAATCAAATTGAACATGCTAAACTATACAGACTGATTGGGGGTTAGGTTTATACAGAATACTTAACCAACTTAGCATGTTGGCTAGAAATAGAAAACCTAGTAGCGGGGGACCCTTTTCAGCAGTAACCCTACAAGGTGTATCAGGATACCCTGAACTAGGAAGGGTGGGGCACGATTACTGGGCTAACTGTAAGAGGTCAAATCGACGGCGGTGGTGCAGCAGTGTAGGTTCTAATGGGGTGCGGGCGTGCACACACTCCGGCGTAGAAAACTTAGGCACTGGGCACCAGTAGTATACCTGTGCATTCTAGAACTGTGTCGGGCCGCCACCATGGGACTTAATACACCACATGGTGGGACCAGCATAGGTAGCTACAACATCGGGGGCCGTAAGACACATGTAACTATGCGAGTAGGAGTAAATCATTAGAAATGGATCACTTCACCCTGATTATGGGGTGCCTGTTGGGAACTAGTTTATAGGGGTTCAGTGATTAATATGGGGTACGATAGTGTATTCGTCTCTAGACAACTTAACTTAGTTTATGGTGCTTCCCCATTGCCAGTTTATACTTATCATGATCATTTCTTTATTCATAGACTGAATAGTCCTAGACTTACTCAGGCTTTATGTCTGACTCTACTTTTCTTTCGTCTTCTTTTCTTCCGTTTCCCCCCCCCCCCCAGGTCCACAGGGAGGGAATACCGTAGCTTGACCAGTTTTCACATCCAGCTTGAAGAGAAAGAATGTATTGCTTGGATCTCTTTTGTTTTGGACTACGGCTTTGGATAGCAATTATGGGGACTTATGCAGTTTACTTATGTTTTTATGCTTCTTTAAGTTATGAAATTAAGACAGTTATGAAAATGTAATGTTTTTGGAAGTATTGTTAGACAATTATGGCATGGTTTGTGTAACACGTATTTTGATGAAATAAAAGTTGCTGTTGTTTTCCGCTGTTCAAAAATATGTGTATTTATATCTGTCTTGTGTATCTGTGACTTATACTTATAAACCTCCACCATAATTAGGGCGTTCCCTTTGAGAGTGACCCTAACGGAGGTGGGGTGTTTCACATGGATTTAGGCAGAAATGAATAAGGAGGGAGGCAAAATAGAATTATGAAATTTTCTACAAGAAATAGACTTAAACAGAGTATGGAATTCGTTAGATTTTGAATGGACATGAGCAGTTATTTTAATTTTAAAATTTGAAACAATTTGAAAAATGGCAGTTACATGTCGACATACAAAAATCTATGTCGACATACTATTTAAAAAAAATTGAAATTTTGAACCTTATTATATTATAGTAAGTTCTAAAGATTTAAATAAAGATGATTTTATCATAAATAAAATTCCATTCATTACTTAATAGAAATCAAATACATCCAACTAATCAAGATACTCTTAAACACGAGATTCGAAGAAAATACAATGAAATTTAAACGAATACTTAAAGATAGATTAAACAAGATGGCCTAGTTTTTGGATGAAGATGAGGAAGATAAAATTCCAAGCTTTCTTCCTATCTTGATCATGAATTTGGATTTTTTTGGAAAGTTTCTTGTTGAGCTTCTTTTGATTGTTGACATTTTCACTTGATTTTGAATGATCATCTCTTTGTAAATGCGTCTAGTACCGGTTGGATACCCAACACTTTCAATAGAAGCCTTTTCTTGTTCTTCGACTTCCATTTGATCTTGTTCTTATGGCATTCGAGCTTGTTTAGCTTCGAATGTCTCATATGGTTTGAAAATGAGAGGAATTTGTATAAGATGAATGTTTGATGCGTCAAATGCTTTTCTAGGCACAAATTCTTCTCCATGAAGAACAAAGTTAAAGTATTTGAAAATGAGAGTGAGATAAATACCATAGTAGAGACTGTTTTCTCTTGTTGATAAATCTATGGGTTTAATTCTATTTAGAATCATTTCGGCCCAATTGATAGTATAGCCACCGATAATAGCAAAAAGAGCCTTTTGGACTTTGAGGGTTGGATTATTGAATTTTTTTGAATTGGGAGTGATGGTATGTTGGATGAGAAGGTTAACAAATCTTGTTTTTGGATGAAAGGAACGATTTTGAACTCCTTTGGAGCATGATCTTCAAATATGTCGAGAAAAGTTTCCAAATCGGTTAACCAAAACCTAAAATTTTGAGTCTGTGCTTCTACAATTTAGAATAGTGCTTAAGAATTCGGCATCGAGAACAATTTGAGTGCCTTTGACACTACTCCAAATTTGATATTCATTTCCCTCGTAAAATATGCGATTGAGATTCTCATAGAACATCTTGACGATTTTGGAGTAACACACTTTGTCATTGTTGGGAAAATCAAATAGACTCAAGACTTTGTTCTCCTGAAAGAGTGAGATGAGATCATAAGAGGGAAAATCACTTAAGACGGTGAAAGCACCCGTGTTAACTTTAGCATTTTCTAATTTTGGTTATGTTCAATTTTTGAGATGAAATAGAGGAAGCCACTGAATTGATAATTTTGAAGAGAATAGATATGAAGAATATTGTTTTGAGTTGTGAATGAATGGTAGAAAGAACAAATGTATATATATAAATTGAATTGACATGAATTAAATGGATATGAATTGAATAGGCACAACTTTTTAGATTGAAATAACACCTTTTCAGACCTTACGAGTTAATGAAAAGTTGGAGGGAAGTTTTAAAGTTTAAACTTTTTGAAATTCAAAATTTGAACTTCAAAACTGGTCAGGTATGTCAACATAGACTTATTTGTGTGTTGACATATATGTCTATTTTCAAAGAGAATTTAAATTTTGTGAATTGAAAATTATATTATCGATTTATACTTTAGGTTAAACGATTTCCTAAAATAATTCTATTCCTAGTAAACATACAAACTATTTATTTATTTTATTATTATGTATTGTTATATTATTATTTTTAATTTCAAGATTCAAAATTTCAAATTTGAATTTCAATTTTTGAATTTTAAAGTTTTAAAATCAAATCAAAGAAATAAAACAAAGCAACCATTCAATCAAATAAAATTAGAAGATAACTAAGGCATACCCGGTTTTTAGGTCCTTTTCTTCGAAATTTTCTGAACTTTGAATTTACATAAAGCAAATATTTGTATTTCCAGTTTTTGGTTCTTCTTCACTTAATGATGAATCTGAATCATCTAATGTTGCTGCGTATGCTTTCTTTCTCTTTCTTGATGAATTGCTGTTGTTTGTTTACTAAGTCGATTTGTCTGGATACAAACACATTTTCTTTATATGTCCTGGTTTGTTGCAGTTATAACATTGACCATCATTACTTCTTGACCGTCCTTGATTATAATTTTTCCTTCTATATCTCAGAAATTTTCTAAAATGATTTCTCATAGGAGCTGTTTCTTCATCATCTTCACTACTCGAGTCAGAATCATTTGTTGTTTCTTTCAATGAAATAGATTTCTTCTCTATTGATCTGTTTTCTATTCTTTTCTGTAATTGGACTTCGTAAGACATTAAATTGCTAATTAAATCTTCAATTTTCATTTTATCCACATCATTGGCTTCTTCAATTGCTAAAGTTTTCTAATCCCATTCTGGAGTTAATGAACTTAATATTTTTCTAACTTGAACAGTTTCAGAATAAGGTTTTCCAAGTGCTGCTAATGATAATACTATCTCTTGAAATCTGCAATAAATATCAGAAATATGTCCATTCTCATTCATTTTGAATAATTCAAACTGATTAACTAACATTGCTATTTTAGTTAGTTTAACTCTATCAGTTCCTTTATGAGTATCCTGTAAAGTTCTCCAAATTTCATAAGCGGTTTTACATACAGACACTCTATTAAACTCATTAGTATCTAATGAACAAAATAACATATTCATGCCTTTAGATATGCTTTGTGCAACAACCTTTTGTTCATTTTTCTATTGTGGAAATGTAGTTGGGGGTTCAACATATTCATTTTGTGTATTGTTGCATGTATATACTATTGTATGTGTCTAAACATACTGATTGCAAATATATTTTCATTCTACATGCCCAATATGAATAATTACTACCATCAAATAATGGTGGTCTAATAATGGACTAACCCTCTATAAAAGAAATATTATTGCTACCAGTGTTGGTTGCCAATATCACTATTTTCAAAAAACAAATTACGAACTTTTTGAAAGACCTTTCTTTGATACCAATTGTTAGGGAATGCAGAATGGATCACTAAGGAAAAACAAACAATAGAGGGGGGTTGAATAGTGTTTTTAAAAATTTAAACAAAATATAAAACTTGTGTAAATTACTTGATGAATCAAACAACACAAACACAATCATAGACACAGATTTAAACATAAACACAAGAATACACAGAAAAAATGTAGAAAAGGAAAGAACACACCAGATTTTATATTGGTTCGGATTGCTCCTAGGTCCAGTCTCACGCAACGCTGGATTGCACAGAGTTTTATTACTATATCAAAATCCAATTACAACCCTCCTTGATTTCACAGCTACACAGGATACCATCGTTTCCACACACATTTGATTAAGATTTTCCCGTACTTGATTTCACGGCTACAAGGAATACCACCGATTACCCATCCTTGATTTCACGGCTACAAGGGATACCACCGATTACAAAATACAACCCAAACAATTACAAACAGCTCTATAAGTCTTCAATAACACTTGATTCAGATAGTAGAGAATGTAGGAGAAGTTAGATCAAAACAGAATTGAATTCGACAGAGTATAAGTGTAGAAATCATAAAAAATATTGAGAATAATGGTGCAGAGAAAGTGGATGAAGCTAGAGAAGAAGAGATGATAAAAAATTCGAATTCAAGCCCTTCTTATAGAGTGTGAAAGGATGTCACGCTTCATAACCTGCACAATTAGTGAAAAGACACTTCCTTTACAATTTAGATTTCTAACAGTTATATGTCGATAAAGTGTTTTATGTATGCCGACACACCCTTAGTGTAAATTTAATTTTTTTGAACATTTTTCAAGTGTTTTGATATAAATATAATTTTGGAAATTCTTGAATTAAAATATAGTGTTATAAATTAATATTATAAAGTATAATATCATATGAAAACATAAATTTAAACTATATAAGCATATTTACAAAATTAAAAGGCTTTAAACAATATATATATAAAGTATAAAATATAAGTATATAAAACTTATGTTTGAAAAACAAAATTAAAGTAAGAAATGAAAATAGAAAAAATAGGGAATAAAATAGAGTGAAAATAAAACAGAGAGGATTGAAGATAGAATATGAAAACAGAATTTGAAAATTAGAATTTGAATCTGAACCTGGAGTGCTATTTAGAGTTTAACATAATCTAGACTCTATATCTATTTTAGTCTTGAACTCTTGAAATCTTGAACACTCATGAGTTTTAAAATTTCTCGGAACTCTAAATCTCTAATATCTTTAAACTATACAGTCTTTTGTAATATTTCTTGTATATAAGTCCTACATATGTGTATGTGTGTGTATATATATATATATATGTAAATTCTATATAAACGTGTTAGTACATATTTTATAATCAATTAATATTGAAATAAGGTTGTTGTCATCAAAACTCCATTCTCCAACAAACATTTCATAGTACAACACATAACATCACAGTGGAAATAAACTCTATGTATATCTAATGCTGAAGCCTCCTACTCCAAGCTCTACTATGTATATCTGTAAAAACTCGACTACTTGATTTCCCATACAAATTTGGGCACCCAAAAATTTAGGGTAAGAACAAAACAAAATAAACTTTGGGTCATTCATGGGAATGGTGTGAGTGAACTCCAACCACTTGGTCTAACTTTTAAAAATCCTTTGAAACGAAAGGATAATCGTAAGATGGATCCACGCATAAGTACAGATGGTTTTTACCTTATGATAACCCAAAACATTCTTTTAAAACAATATTATTCTGATATTATAGTAGTGCCTAATTCAAGTAAATAGCAATTTAACAGAATGCTTGCATCTCACGCTCTACATACATGGTATATGTTTGAATAAAAAATGGTTCAAACACCAAAGGTACGTAAATTGTACTTCACCAAATGGTATGAAATAAGAAAATGAGACCACAAACGTAAAAAGTAAGTAAAAAACACAAGAACTTTTATAGTGATTCGATCTAGGATAGATCTACATCCACTTTAGCAAGGATTTTCCTTATCATGCAGAAATTTACAAAACTCATCATCTCATACATCTCATTTATTTCATTTGTTCACTCTCTTTATGATGATTTTCCACTTTTTACTCTCTTTTCGCTTCAGATCTCTCTTGAATTTGAGAAGGAACGGATTAGATCTCATGAGTAGATGATCTTCCTTGACTCCATCATGAAATTGATGTTAGATCCGAGCTTTAAAGAGAAGTAATGGTGGTTGGAGATTACCTGGATTGAATTTTAATGAGAAATGAAGGTAGTGTTCGAAAAACATGAAATCCACTTGATGTTGGAGGAAGGAGGAGTGAGCTTAGGAACCCATTAATGGAGCCTAAGAAACCGAAATGGCAGCCATTCGGGATGGCTTAGATCGGTCCCCTCAATGGTTGTGAAGGGGAGTATTTATTGGTGGGATTGGTATAATGTGGAAAAGTTGTAATTAAATGGTGTGGGATCAATGTGTGTGCAGCTGGAGCTAACCATGCATATACACTTTACATATGTCATACAAATCATTGCATGCTGGCACCGGATCCGCATTCAGCCTGCACGAGCGACCTCCCATTTTTTGGAACGAGCGACCTGTCGGTGATGCACGAGCGACCAGCCTACCACATAATTACCTGTTTTGCCACCTCTCTTTTCTCTTGTAACCAACTCCCTTTTGTTACTAAATGTGCCATCATTCCTTTGTACTATGTGAAAATGGGTACAATAATCATGGTAATGCCATCTCTTTAATAAATAAATCTGCCCACTCATATTTCTGTATGCTCGACCTATACACAAAGGGATGCATGACCTCCCTTACTAACGTTCGACCGACCTCATTGCCCAAGCTCTACATGTACGAACAACATCATTGCTAAGTCGTGCACGACCCTTATTTCATGCATGCTCTACTCGACCCGTAGTGATTGACCGACTACTAGAGACATGCTGTCATGAAGACTGTTCGATCATGCTCTCTGGTCTGTGCTCGACCAGTGATATCTGCATGAGCAAAATTGCCCGACCTCATGTTGAGGCCTGCACGACACGTGGCACTCCATATTATATTAAGATGCCCATCCATTAATGCATGCTAGTCCAAACATTGACGTTTTTCTTGTGTTAATGTTATTATGCCATTCATCTCTTGTACACTATTATATTATAACGGCATGCACTACATGGCTTGATATTATTGTGTTGTAACTAGCATATTATGTCTTATATTATTGCTAGTACACACAACGAAATTCCCTCACAATCTTTATATCACATCATCATTCATTCTTTGCAGGATCCAACGTTGGCGGTACTGTCGTTCCAGACTGCATGTATGTAAATGGCCCACACGTTATTGTTGACGTATATATAGATGTTCAATCCGTGTATTCAACTAAATGCCACGTAACACTTTTCTGTGAATATTGTTCCAGTTAATTCATGAAAGACGTATACAAAAAATATGTTGGTTCATATATAGCTTCATGTAATATTTTTTTATGTGTGACCTTTATTTCATGATATACTGTGTTACGCCATATTTCTCCATGCATACATGATCATGCATTTGATCCATGCAATGTTTCAGACTGGTAAGCTGATGTCCATTGTACTAAAGTCATATGTTAGAGATGAACTATAGCCCATGTTGTGTTCTACCGAACACGTGCGAGTAGGGTTCGTGCGCGACCGGGATGTAGTACGCGACCGAGTTTATGATGCGCAACCATCTTTCGCTCGATCGGGGTAGTTCTCATACTCTTTGAGATGTGTCCGAACAATTTGTTTTCGTTCGATGCATTATTTTCTGAACCTCAAAGTTTTACAACGAGGTTAACTTTGCCCCTACAAAGCTTGTATTTTTCGTTGCAAGAAATGCAGGCTTCGAAATGAACATTGTTGTTTATATATTTTGCACTGATATCCAGTTATAGCTTTTCATTTTCTATGGCAAATCATACTTTGAATTCATATGCTTTATGCCATCTGTTCTTTAATCAAAACAAGCGATTGCACGATTCTGGACTTATACTTCTCCATCGATTGTCCGTATCGATATTGGATTAGTTAACAAATGAATATAGTCAATTTTATCTTGAATTAAATAGGGTATTTGCACAGGGTTGTTTAGTTCAATGGTTTATGGCTCGTCGAATATTGTCCCCACAAACATGATATTCTAATTCGGATTCGTCTTAACGCTGAAGATCATTTAATCGACTAAAGCCAACTGTGGATTTCAAGCGTCGTTATTTTAATGGCTCATATTATACTGTAGAACATTTCTCATTTGGGAAATGCGTATCTGTTATTTTTTTTCTACTTCCTCTTTGGGAAGTTTTATGTGATGACCCACCACAACCCCGCACTATACAAGAGGAATAATGCGCTGAAAGGTGTGCGAGGCAGCTATGGACGATCATCAAGGTATGATATATAAGCGGAACCTGTCGTAAACTCACAGTGCAAGGAGAAAATATAATAGGACATATACAACAGGTAGCGATAATGAAGCAGAAAAACACTAAACTTTCATGACAACTAGAAAGTATTTCCCGTACACGTGGATAACAACAATAGCGTTTTTACAATTTGCCTCACAATAGCACTCAAAAAAATAGCAAACAGTGGAAATCCAATTATTAGATAGTAGTAAAACTGATACATAAGCCTCTAGCTCACCATCGTTCAGCATCACAGTTCCCACTAAGGCATCATCTGTCACTTGCTACTTAGTATGCCCATCCAACAATCGGATGAACAACCCTAGGTAATAAGAGGAAAACATAAAACTTTGAGTCAGACAAGAGTCTTAGTGAGTGATAAAACAGCTAACAAACTTCATCAATAAAGTATACGAGATTGGGTAAATAAACGAACTAATCTACCCATCTCCAGAAAAGAACATACACATGCCTTCCCCATACCTGACATTGATAGGCTTTACAATCCATAAGTTCAAAAGAAGAAAATTTAGTTATGGAAATTAAAGCATCAATTCATATATGGAAAAGCAACTCAATCATGATCACAACATGCATTCAAACGTCCATGATTGACTCTGGCTATCACCACCAACCTTGCTTTGGAACCCGACCATACACAATGCCCCTGTTTTAGAAAAACCCCACACGCTATACACAACACGTGTCTAGGTCGTACAAGGCTCCCAAGGCACTCGACCTACAATTGGTCTTCAATTGTATTGTTATGAGTCCACTAGAACTTACGACAGCAGAAATTCATCATCCTTCTCATCTTTAGTCATTATCAATTACGACTATTAATTAGCTCAAAACACTTTAGATCAATCACTTCACACGAACTCAATACATCCTTGAGTCGTTTCCACAATCTTCACATCCGACGAACAATTCACCTCACTTCGTCATTCCTCGACGGAATTCACTTCAAAGTCATCCCCACTTTCAAACCAAAGAAAAACATCAATCATAAGGTCTGAAACAATCCATAGCATCACATCAACTTGCAAAAGAAATTAAGTTAAAGTGCCTATGCCATTCACCTTGATGTTTAAAGCGATGCTAACAACTCCTTCAATTTGCTGGTCGACCGAACTAATTAAATAGTCCGACTGACTCAGCCTTGCTCTTGGCTTGCTCGACCCAAGACACATTTGGACCAGACCCACATCCAGACCAAATTAACAAACCTATTCGACCCAAGACATTGCTCGACCCGATCCACATCCAGACCGGATCAACCAACCTGTTCAACCGACCCGAAAATGAGATCGATCCTATTATTCGAAAAAACAGAACTCCTAGAACTGCTCAACCGACCCACACCAAGACCAACCCAGCGTGTTCGACCCGACTTAGATGAGACCGACCGACCAAGACATAGTTTCAGTTTGTTCTCCAAGACATGGTTTCGGCTCGACCGACCCGCCATGTTCGACCGACCCAAAACCTGCATCCTCCAATGCAACTCCAATTTCGACCAAAATTTTGTCAAAACGATTCGTTCGATGGAACCAACTCATCCAATTCATCAAATATGACCACAAAAGTGATATGAAATAAATAATATCACCAATATGATAATTCCATCAATAATAATGTAAAGTTCACCAAAATCACCATAAATGTGCATATAAACAAAACCGTGGATCTAACTTGCACATTCACATGAAATATCATAGAAATTACCATCTAAATTTTCTAAATTAGATCATAAGGTGATTAATATAAAAATGGACTTACCAATGAATAGATCTATGAGAAAGCACTTGAATTTAATGAAAAACATGATCAACTACTCATACACTTCATTGAATCCATGTAAGAGATGTAAACCACTCACTGATTCTCCCAAGCAAGCAAAAATCAATGAAATAGGAATCCGAACAGTAAGCACCACACGTCAAACACATTAATCTGATGAATCCTTGCTTTAGTTGACGTAGATCTGGCCTCTAATGGTGTTGATCTTCAATTTCCCTCCTTGGATTATGATTTTTAATGGTGGAAAGGTGTTAGAGGAAGGAGGAGCTCAAGGCACCAAATGAAAGAATGGAAAACAAAAACCCTTTCCCATATTCCTTACCCCCTATTTATAGTTTCCATCGGCCCACTAATGCGCCTACCCCCAAATCAGCCCATTACGCTCCCAGAACCTGGACAACCAACTGAAAAACCTTAAAACAATGATTTCTCCCAAACCACTGAGCCAAATCCTTATAGTAACCACTCTACGAAAAGGAAAATCAATTCCTTTCAAATGGCACAGGTATCACCCACTGATTTGACCTAGGTCAAAAGTTATGCCCTGTATAAGGCTGACAGAGGAAAATTTTTCATGTACAAAAGCGATAAAAATTATAGACATGTCTCACATCTCCCTAAGCAACATATTAAAAGATGAGAATGATCCAACCCTCAGGGAACAAAATAAAAATATTTTACGATCTTCTGGTACGTAAAATGTAGGCTGTTACACTTTGATATCCATGCCCCTTGTTTAGGAGGTTGTTATTAGTTTTCTCTACACAAAGTACATTGGATTTCATGCCCCGGTTTTGGTCAAAATCTAACACTTTTCATGTCTGAAATTTTCAGACGCTACACAAGTTATTTGGTTAATGTCCGAATATCGTCTATAATCCAACTGGGTGAATTCAGGCATTGGAGACTTTCATCACTCAGTTATACTGATTAATCCAAGCATCGGTAGATTCAGTAGGAATTCCCCTAAAGACGACTTTGGTTAGAATCCCAATGTTTGCTATAATCGGATCAGGTACTTCCTAAAACTAACGATCAGTTGGGTACCCCAGGAGAGCTCTTCGGTAAGAATCCAATGTTTTTTCGTAATCAGATAAGGTACTTCTTAATATTGACGATCAATTCGGCGCACCTGGAGAGGTCTTTGAGATTTTCAATTTTGCCTCTACTTATGGGAGGACAGAAATTTTAATTTGCTCTTACTGTGGAGGTAATTTATTTTGCCTCTATTATTGGAGGACTTTGATTTACCCTTTCTATGGAGGGTTTACCGTTGCTATGGAGGGACTTTGAATTTAACCTTGCTATGGAGGATTTTCCCTTACTATGGGGGGTTTTTCCTTACTATAGAGGGACTTTGAATTTAACCTTGCTATGGAAGGGTTGCCCTTGCTATGGAGGGGCTTTAATTTGCCTTTGCTATGGGAGGACTTTGGGTTTAGCGCAGTTCCACATGGTGACCATTAGTCGTCTTGTTGGATACACTTAACTATGGTAAGGGATCGAAGATGGACTAAGAGGCTCTCTTGATAGAACTTCGTGGGGCTTGAGTTATTCTGCATGGTGAACATCAGTCCTTATGTGTCGGATACACTTATCCATTGTAGGCGATCGCAACCGAACCTAGAGGTTCTTTCGAACATTAGTCATCATGTCAGATTCACCTAGTTGAAGTAAGTGATTACATTTAGAGTGAGAGGTTTTGGCCCTATGGGATTTGCAAGGGTTTGCATTATTCCGTGGAGCGAATGTTGGCCTCCTGCTAGATGGACATCACTATGGCAAGCGATCACAACTAGGCGCGGGATGCTCCTTGGAACTTGCAACCTCTAGTATTAACTCCGCATACGCTTGTTGAACTCTCCACCATTTGTCTTTTGGCAACTCCTCTCGCTCATCTACTAATGTGGTGCTTCTAGTCATTCCATTTATGCGTGTTAATGTTTGTTGCACTCGATGCTGGAGTTGGCATTATTGGGGTTACCATATTGCTTCGGGTTTTTGGGAAGCAAGCGTTTATTGGATAGCTTGTAATATGGAATCGTATTTTAGCAAATTTTGAATTATCGAAAATATTGCAAGTAATAGATTTACCTGGGCAAATGTGCTTTTAGTTACAAATCTAATGTCCAGCACCTCAGTTGCAGTTTACTACAGACTGTTTATAAGAAGTTTTGAAAATAACAGAAAGTATAACAAGAAGTAAAGTGGGAAGTAAAGCAGGGGCGACGTTGATCAGTTATTCTGGGTCATTGAAATTTGGAGCACCAATCATTGATCCTTAGTTGATTATCGGCCTTGGATTGGTTTGAGCAGGAGCTCTGTTATTCGGACTGGACTGGTCATTTGATGCCCCTTGCCCATTGGGGAGTTGTCGAAGGATTTGCATCTTAAAGATTCTTCACATATTGTTGCAGTATGTTCGTCTAAATCAACTGGTCAATCAAGCTTTTAAAGTGCCTACATTCGTTGGTGTTATGACCGAGTTGGTTATGGAACCTACAGAACTTACCCAAGTTTGATGCCTTCTCGCCCATCCTTGTTGGCTTTGGTTGTGCATATTCTTTAGAATCCTTTGTTACTAGATAGATGTTTTCAAGGGTGTCATTCAAAGGCGTTAGCTATAGTGGGTTGAAAAGCTGAATTTTCTTATAATCTTTGTTGTCCTTTCCACTATTGGCGCACTTTTTCCGCAGAGTATTCTTCTGAATATACTAAGTAGCAGCATTTTTGGGAGCTTCAAGAAGTTGGTTAACATTAATAATATGAAGAGGCACAGGATTATTATCGACTCTCATGTATTCCTTGGCCTTTTTATAGAATTTCTCAATCGTGTTTGGTTATTTCATTTTAATCCATCTACTGAATTCGCTATTCTCATCTATGGCACCGATTAGAGACATGAGTATTATGAGAGGTTCTGGATTTCTCATTTCGGACAAAGCAATGTTGAATCGGCTGAGAAAAGTTTTGACAAATTCCCCTGGATTCTGCTTCATGGCTCAGAATGTTATAGTATCCTTGGCTTTGGTAGCATATAGGTGGAATTACTCCTTGAACATTTTGGTCATGTCAGAGAATCGGTCTACAAACTTGGGTGGTAGCTTTGTTGACCATAGTGACCGAACACCATCTAGATTGAGAGGGAAATACAAGCGTCTCATCTCGTCTTTTGCTTTTTCCGCACACATATGCCACTCATACTTGAACAAAATGTAGTTGGGATCAACATTTCCATTGTACGAAGGCAAGGTTGGAGGGCTGAATTTCTCCAGATACTCTGTTTCTTGGATTCTTTTGGTGAGCGGAGTCTTTTCAGGAGAGAAATCCCATTCCTTATCATCATCGTTATAACGACCCGTATTTTTAACGGATGCTAAATAATTTATTTAATTATTTAAATAATGGTTTGGTAATTTAAAATGAATAGAATTAAATAATATTTAATATTTAATTAATATTATAATAGGATAATATATTTAATTTCCGAAATAGTCGGAAATAGTAGAACTGGAATTATTGCGCGAATTGAATCATTTAACTAATTTAATTCAGTTTTGAATTTGAATTATATTGACGAATTAATTTATTAATGTCATTTGAACGTATAATTTGTATTATAATTATAATCGAGCTCAAAAATGGTGCGGTAGTTCATAATTTGGCGGTTCAAACTTTAAATGAATATATAGAATCGGTTTTAAGTCGGATTTCTGTGAAACAAGAAATGTTGGAATCTATTAAAATGTATTTTTCTTATGGAAGAGAAAAATAGAGATTTCATCGCATAGCTTGTAAGTTATGTCCAAATTAAATTTTCAAATAGTCGCTATGGAATTGTTTATAAACCATAACAATATATTTAATTTTGATTAAATATCGGTTTCGAATTTGGACAAGATATTTGAGACAAAAATATAATTTAATTTTTAGAATTTTACTATAATTTTTAAATTGGAAAATAAGCCACTTTTTCTTTGGAGTATTTTTCACCTTAATTAGCATTTCTGGGAGTTCATAGAATAAGAAAACTTGTCTATATTATTATATTTTGGGGACTATGATACATTATTTGACATGATCGTATTTTTAGTTTTGTGTATTGTAGTCTGTACGTTAACATAATTGTTCATAGCGGGGCGTAGAAAATTGTATAACTTCAAATGAAACTAAACAATCTATACATGGGTAGATGGAACACGTCCTCAATTCTATGTAAACTAACAAATTAAATTCTTCAATAGCTTGATGGATGGTGCTAGTACTAGTTGTATGTGAATATGGGGTAGGTAGGTTCGGATTTGACTTGTGCAACGTTTGCATGCGTTAATTGCCAATTTTCTCACCACTATTTTTCATAACCTCCCAATCTCTTAAATCCTTCTGTTCAATTTCATAATTATTTTCCACTCTGTTTATTTTACTTTAACTCTATACTAACTAAAAGATTGGAAAGTAATATAAGTAACTTAACACCCAAGTGTCATGTACATCGGGTAGACTAGTAAGGGTACGAATGCAGACCTATACCCTAAAGAAGAAATGCACATGGAAACGTAAAACATTGTAGCCCTACCATACTTCACACAAAAGTAATCTACTGCCATGAATTGGCAAGTCACTGCTACTCTAAACAAGTACCTACCCTACCTTGGGGCGTACTCTATTCCTTATTCGCTAAGGATTTAAATCTCTATAAATACATTGCCTTCGGGTTTTCAACATTTTGCTGAAGCTTTTAGATGGCTATCAAAAGAAGAATAAAATAAAATAAAGAAAATATAACGAAGCTTTGTATTTTATTTAAAGGTATAAAACTAATATTCATTCAAATTCTCAAAACAACGGCTTTAATCTTGCGCATCATTGTATGGTGCGTAGGTGCTCCATGTTTTGGCAAGCAGTAACTTTTTGGGCTGATCGTTGCCATAGAGAAAGGGAGTTGGGAACCGCCACAACTAACGTCAATAGGGGAAGGTCAGCAGTTCTTCGATGGTTGTGGGGTGCTTTCATGTTGTCAACGTGCGACTTTCAGAGTGGATGAACGGAGTGAAATAGGTCGCGAGTTTTTCATAAGAGTGCGCAGGTTTCTGGAGTCGCTTTTTGGGTGGTAGAGATTTTGTGGACTTCGATGTAAGTAGAGGCCATTGTTTTTTTCTTACTGTAGTGAGCGACAATAATGGGTGTAATGTCCCTGGTGATGTCAAGTTAAGAATCGGGTAGGCATTTTATTAAAGGGGGAAGCAGCATGCTGATTAGTAAAGAAACAGTGGGTATGATTGGTGTTGAAGGTCTGTATGACGCCGGGTGAGAAATGAGACCGAGTTGAAGAAAATGGCGATGGGAGGAAGGAGTTCAAGAGGAGGAGCGTGAAGGTGAAGCTCGTTTGAAAATTCATGAAGTAGAATGGTAAATGGAGGGAGCAGAACTGATCGGCAATGTCGTTGCAAGTACAGGGGAATAGGTTTCTGTTTCAATCAAAGAAGAGAGCACGGTTTATAGGAAGATCGTGATTTACAGGAAGGGCGTGGGACTGATACCATGGTGATTATTGAGTAGAGGAGGTGAAGGAAGGCTTTTGGGGTTTGTGTGTTTGATAAATCGTGAAGGGAGTGAGGTAACAAAATGGAAGAATGTGACTACGTTTGAGTTGATGAATTCAAACTAAGGATGGACGGTTTAGAGAAGACGAAATAGTGGCGTGAGCGGGATAGTAGATGGCGGGACGATGGGTAATGGGTGAGGCCCAATAAATTTTTTTATTTTAAAACTATTTAAATGTTGTATTAACTTGTTAACATGATATCTCTTCATACATTATCAGTTTTACAAAGTGTTTGTCACGTTGTGATCGTATGGACGAGTGCTACACAAGGGAACTGATTCGGAGTGAATTGGAGCTCATTAAAATTTATAGCGATATAAATAGCCAAATCTGAATTGACGATCGCTTGTCGTTATTAAACAATAACCGATAAATGTGAGTAAATCTCACTAACTCTACATAGTTTATTTTTTATAACGTATTTTAGAATTAATAAATGATGGTTGATGGCTCTGTCTTGATTGTCTGGATGAACTGTTAACTAGTTGGTTGAAAATACAGATATAATTGTATGTATAAATCGTTGATTGTACATTGATTCTGTTTATCAGAATATTTCATATTGAAATGAAATTGATGTTAATTATATTGTTTAACATCTGTGGATGCAGGGAAATAAGTTGGAGGGATCCAACTGGATTCCTCAATATTTATAATACTACTTGTTTTCATATATTGTGAAATATGATGTGATATATAATCTGTGATTGATTATGATGACACTGGTCTTGTTATTTAGTATTTTAAATACCTTAAGTGATACTGGAATGTAAAAAAAGAAAATTTCAAAGTGTATATTGAAAATAAAATATTTATATAAAATAAATAGAATTAATATTGGAATATATTTGGAAAATGAATAGAATTTTATAAAAGGAAATATTTATAATAAACAGAATTATAAAAGGAAATATTTATAAAATGAATTGTTTGGGAAATAAATATAATTATAAAAGGAATTATTTGGGGAAATTAATATTAAAGGAATTATTTGGGAAATAAATATAATTATAAAAGGAAATTGGCGAGATATAAAAGAACTATGAGAAGATGGATTTAAAGTGGATATTAAATAGAAATCTGTTTTAACAGATAAATTGCAAAGATAAATATATGAATAATGTTTTATAAATTAAGTAAAATACTTATCATTGAATAAATTGAATATACAAGTCTGTACTTATATAAATATGTAAAAATCGGTTTTAACACCGACATTTGAGAGTGAAGGTGAACATAGCAATTATAAAGGGAATTAAATGAGATTTATGTGTTAAAAGTAAGAAGGAGATTTCACATGAATAATTCTACAAATAAAAGTAAATAGAATTTGGAAAGGGGATATTATTTTTAAATGCAAAATCAAACTGAAATTGGTTTTATAAAAGGAATATTATTCACATTCGATGTGAATAATGGATTAAAATAAATATTTTATAAATTAAAACATTTATAAGGAAAATTGGGTTTTGAAATAGGAATTTAAATGGGAATTTGAATGAGATAGGAAATAGAGTTAATCGAATATTAGTTATTTGAAGAGGGTTAATCGAATATTAGTTACTCGAAGAAAGTTAATCGAATATTAGTTATTTGAAGAGAGTTAATCGAATATAAGTTATTCTGAGAGAGTTAGTCGAATATTAGTTTATTCGAAAGAGAGTTGTCGAATAGTGATATTTCGAAAGAGAGTTATACATTGGGATTCGATTATATCGAATGTAGGAAAGTACTAATTATTTTCTGGTTTTAAATCAAGAATTATTTATTAAATAAATTATTTATTATTTATTCAAATTAATGTATAAAAGTTATATTTTGAAGTTACATATTTTGGGAGTATGGATTATAACGTTATCGTTATAACCAATATTTTTCATAAAAGAATTGAATTCGTAAACAAAATCCAAGAGTTGTGTAAGCAATGATTTGATAAGAAAATTTAGATGAGTTGAGGAAATTAGAAACTGACTGGAGATTAGTTAAGTTGAATGATTTTCTAGATATTGATCTGATGTTAGTTTCGGCCTTCAGGGTTGATATTCAGGGAATTGTTTTCTTACCCGTTTATAGTTAGAGACTGATAGTTGTAGGAGGATAGTATTGCGTGAATAGGAAATGGAAATGTTTTCCAGTGTAATGTCGTATATTTTCAAAACATAGAAAATTAGAATTTATGAATACATGGAAACGGGAAATGGTGAAATGAATAGAATAATAATAAATTAATTTAAAGGGAAAAATGTGATTGATGATTGATCGATAAAACTTCCATTTGAATATAAAATCATTTTGTGTATGGATGTTTTCTTTTGACAGTTAAAGAACCAACTATCAATGTTTTGACCATTTTTCCATCGTCAATACGGAGAGACTGGGATCGAATTTATTATCTAAAAACCACTCTGTATGGGCATTAGCGTTGCGAATCAAATATAATAATGATAACTGAGGACAGAGTTTATGCAAGGGCTATTCTGGTAAACCCTAGGTATAAATTGCCTAAGATGGGCTTACAGAATAGTGCCTTCGGTTTGTCTAGTCATAGGACGACCTGCATGAAAGAATGTCAGAAAAAGTATATTTAATATATCGTATAAGTTGATCTCTTCAAACATATTTATGTTTGGTGGCGGAGGAATTCGTTTCTCTTAGCTGTATACCCATGGTATTTTTGGGGAAATCAATTTGTGATTTAGCAGGTATGACGAGGTGACATTCAAAGTAAATAAAGGTGTGATCTGTATGTTATGACCTCAAGCCTCGCAAGCAGGAAATGGTATAAAATCGGGTAGGTCACATGGCTAAGTGGTTAGCTGCAAATTAGGGTGTATTGTCACCTGATCTAGAGAAATTCCGTTTACTTCTATAATCTATTTCGATGTTGTCCCTTTCAGGAAACGGTTGCTGATCCCAACCGTTGGCGATAATACATTCGGTTCACTCTAGCGAAATGAGTGACCGGTCATGTTTATCTTGGGTTACAAGATGTTCTTGTTGAACCCGGTGTATTCTTCTCTAGAGATACATTGTCAGAAGGTGGTCCCATACCTTTCTAGTTGGAATCCATTATCCAATAAGCACCCGCGGATTTTAATTATGTATTATGTATGTGGAAAGTGAGATGAAAATGTACTACTAGATGATTATTTAGTTGTGGTTGATAGACACTATTATAATATCAAAAGAGTTTTTATATAAAGATTATGGTTTCTTTCAAAAGGAATTTTGATTGCTAAATCAAGTGTTTTGGGATTCAGATAAGGGGAAAAAACCTGTTATGTGTTATACGGCGTGGTCTTATGAGATATCGTTTATTTTCTCAAACTGTTTTAAATTGTTTACTCATACCAGTCCCACGATTGACCTGGAGTTTATTTTGTTTTGTCTTCCCCAAACACTTTGGTGCCCAAATTTGTACGGGTAGTCAAGTAGTCGGGATTTTACAGATATACTTGGGGAGCTAGAGCAGGAGGCTTCAACAGCATTTTATAGCTATTTTTTATTTCCGCTGTGATGTAAGTGTTATACTCTAATGATGATATGTAAGTTATGTTGTATACTATATTTTATTCGTTCCGATGTGAGATTCGTGTTACTCTGATTCTGTTGTTATGTTCTTCTCCTTCTTCTATTCTAATTTTCTATCTTGTCTATTCTCACCCTCTAACTTCTTTTTATTAATGATCCAGCATGTTCGATTCTGGAATAGTTAACATGGTGTTGTATGTCAATTTTCTTGGTCGAAAAACATGGTCCGCTACAGTGGTATTAGAGCTACGTTAAGTGATTGCCCTGGCTCTGTGGTGTGACTCAATAGAGATGGGGTTAGTAACACCCTAGATTGAGTTTGAGTGTATATATACGAGTGAATATTTTGTAGATTTTATAAAAAAAAATGTTTTATATTATGGAGATTTATTGCTTGATTTGTTTATGAATTCTGGTCGATCAGTTTGATCCACTGTATCGATGGGGTTTCTAAACGCTTGAATATGATGAACCGACACGGTATGTTTTGAAAAAGGTAAATGAAATAATTTTACCCTAAAATAAATTTCGATATAAAAGAATGATTTATATTTGGATTATTTCAGTATATAGGATGTGTTGGTTGTTATTATAATCAAATGAGATTATAAAAGTAAAATGTTTATGTAAATGCCAATCAGGATTCATATAAGTGTAATATATGAAATCAAATGGTTTAAATATATGAGGATTTTAAAATCCTGGGATATTTTAAATTGTTCTACAAGCATTAAGAAGGATATTTTGGAATATAATTTCAAAATGGAATGTTTAAATATGATTTTGAAAGGTGATATATTATTGAACTCACTTTGATCGCTGGGAAATAACCCTGATGATGCTGGCTACATCATCAATGTTCATTTTCGAGTTTGTAAGTGATGAATTACTACAAAGATATTGTTTTTGGAAATGTTTTGAGAAAACAAGTTGTTTTGATTTCGAAAGGGAATATTTGATTTTTGAAAAGGGTAAGTTATTTAAAACTCCCAGGAAAGATTGTTTGAATTAAAACAAATTTAAATAGAAATTTCCGAAAGCAAGTTGGAATTGAATTGAAACCAGTCTAATTGAAAGTGGATTGAAATAGAGTAATATTGAGTAAATTGGATTAGGAATATAATTGGACTCAGGTGAGTAAGTCAATTGATGCTTGAAATGAAAATCAAGATTTGAGTTCTGAGATAATGATAACTAATTAGAGGAATTAATTAATTGATGAAATATGGAAAGGTAACTTAACTTAGTTATGTATATTGGGTTGTTGAGTTAAGAATTTGAAACCGAAAATGGGATTTGAAACTGAGAATGAGATTTGGTTTGGATAAGAGAATGATTGGGTTTGAGGATAAAAATTGATTGGAGTTTGATGTGGATAACATTGATATATGCTGAATTTGTAGCAGATGGAAATGATATGCCTCATAAAAAGGTACAAGATTATATTTCATATTGGGTATGAGATTTTATGAGCCGAATTGGCAAGCCGCTTAGTCTTTGATGTTCTTTTGATTGGAGAAGGCCAAGAGAGGTGAGTTGTAGTTGTACCGATTGAGCCATACAAAGGAGGTGCTGGCGAAATTTTTCGGAAATTTAGGGTGTTAGAAGAATTTTATAATTTTTGAAAATTTTCATTGGTAAGAATGAAATAATATGTAATTGAAATTAATTGGTACAGTGAAACTAAAATTTAAGAAGTAAACAAATAATTTTAACCCAAATATAGGGTTCATTTTCAACCTTAGTAATTTCGGAGACCAAAATCTTTTAAGGGGGAAAGAATGTAACAACCCGTATTTTCAACAGATAATAAATAGTTTATTTAATTATTTAAATAATGTTTTGGTATTTTAAAATAGCCAGAATTAAATAATATTGAATATTTAATTAATATAAATAATAGAATAATATATTTTATTTTCGAAATAGTTGGAAATAGTAGAACTGGCAATATTGTGTGAATTGAATCATTTAACTAATTTAATTCAGTTTAGAATTTGAATTATATTAACGAATTTATTTATAAATGTCAGTTGAACGTATAATTTATACTATAATTATAATCGAGCTCGAAAATGGCGCGACACTTTGTAATTTGGCAGTTTAAAATTTAAATGAATATACAGAATTAGTTTTAAGTCGGATTTATGTGAAATAAGAAACGTTAGAATCTATTAAACTGTATTTTTCTAATGGAAGAGAAAAATAAAGATTTTATCGTGTAGCTCGTAAGTTATGTCCAAAACAGATTTTCAAATAGTTGCTATGGAATCATTTATAAACCATAACAATATATTTAATTTTAATTAAATATCGGTTTTGAATTTGGACAAGATATTTGAGATGTAATTATAATTTAATTTTTAGAATTTTAATAAGCTAACTTGTCTATATTATTATATTTTTGTGACTATGATACATTATCTGACACGATCATATTTTTACTTTTGTGCATAGCAGTCCGTACGTGAACATAATTGTTCGTAGCGGGGTGCAGCAAATTGTATAATTTAAGAAAATTGTATAATTTAAACGAAACTAAACAATATATACATGGGCGGAAGGAACACGTCCTCAATTCTACGTAAACTAACAAATTAAATTCTTCAATAGCTTGATGGATGGTGGCAGTATTAGTTAAAAGTGAATATGGGGTAGGTTTTGATTTGCCTTGTGCAACATTTGCATGCGTTAATTGCCAATTTTCTCACCACTATTTTTCATAAACTCCCAGTCTCTTACATTCTTCTGTTTCAATTTAACAAGTATTCTCCACTCTGTTTATTTTACTTTAACTCAATACTAACTAAAGGATTGGAAAATAATATAAGTACCTTAGCACCCTAGTATTATGTATATCACGTAGACTAGAAAGGGCAGAAATGTAGACCTATACCCTAAAGAAGAAATGTACATGGAAATGAAAAGCACTGCAACCCTACCATACTTCACGCAAAAGTAATCTACTTCCACGAATTGGCAAGTCACTGCTACTCAAAACAAGTACCAACCCTACCCTATCACGTACCTATTCCTTCTTCGCTAAGGATTTAAATCTCTATAAATACATTCCCATCCGGATTTCAACATTTTGCTGAAGCTTTTAGATGGCTATCAAAAGAAGAATAAAAAAAAATAAAAAAAATATAATTAAGCTTTGTATTTGCTTCAAAGGTATAAAACTAATATTCATTAAAATCCTCAAAACGACTGCTTTAATCTTACGCATCATTATATTGTGCGTAGGTCCTCCGTGTTTTGGCAAGCAATAACTTTTTGGGCCGATCGTCGCCACAGATAAGGGGAATTAGGAACCTCCACTACTGGCGTCGGTAGGGGAAGGTCGACATTCCTTCGATGGTTGTGGGATGCCTTCATGCTGTCAACGCATGACTTTCGGAGTGGATGAACGGAGTTAAACAGGTCGCGAGTTTTTCATGATGGTGCGCAGCTTTCTGGAGTCGCTTTTTGGGTGGCAGAGATTTTGTGGTCGTCGGTGTAAGTAGAGGCCATTGTTTTTTTCTTACTGTAGCGAGTGACAGTAATGGGTGTAACATCCCTGGTGATGTCAAGTTAAGAATCAGGTAGGCATTTTAGTAAAGGGGGAAGTAGCGTGTTGATATGTTAGGAAATAGTGTGTATGATTGGTGATGAAGGGCTGTATGACGCTAGGTGAGAAATGTGATCGAGTTGAAGAAAATGGCGATGAGAGGAAGGAGTTTGGGAGTAGTGTGAAGGTGAAGTTTGTTTGAAAATTCATGAAATAGAATGGTAAATGGAGGGAGTTGAACTAATCGGCAATGTCATTGTAATTACATGGGAAAGTGTTATGTTTTGATCAAAGAAGGGAGCATGATTTACAGGAAGATCGTGATTTATAGGAATGGCGTGGGACTGATACCATGGTGATTATAGAGTAGAGGAGGTGAAGGAAGGCTTTTGTGGTTTGTGTGTTCGATAAATCATGAAGGCAATGAGTTAACTAACTGGAAGAACCTGACTACATTTGATTTGATGAATTCAAACTAGGGATGGATGGTTTGGAGAAGATGAAATAGTGGCGTGAGCGGGTTAGTAGATGGCGGGCCGATGGGTAATGGGTGAGGCCCAATAACAAATTTTATTTAAATTTAAAGCTATTTAAATGTTATATTACCTTGTTAACACGATATCACTTTCATACGTTATCAGTTTTACAAACCGTTGGTCGCGTTGTAATCGTATGGACAAGTGATACACAAGGGAACTAATTCGGAGTGAATTGGAGCTCGTTTCAATTTATTGCGAAATAAATTGCCTAATCTGAATTGACGATCCCTTATTGTTATTTAACGACAACCAACCAATGTGAGTAAATCTCAATAACTCTGTGCAGTTTATATTTTTATACGTATTTTAGAATTGATAAATGATGGTTGGTTGCTGAGTGTTGATTGTCTGGATGAACTGTTAATTAGTTGGTTGAAAATATAGATATAATTACATATATAAATCGTTAATTATATATTGATTCTGTTTATAAGAATATTTCATATTGAAATGAAATTGATGTTAATTATGTTGCATAACATCTACGGATGCAGGGAAACAGGTTGGAGGGATCCAACTAGATTCCTTAAAATTTTAAATACTGTTTGTTTTCATATACTATGATATATAATCTGTGATTGATTATGATGACCCTAGTCTTGTTATTTGGTATTTTAAATACCTTAAGTGTTAGTGGAATGTAAAAAAAGAAATTTTCAAAGTGTATATTGAAAATAAAATATTTATATAAATAAATAGAACTAATATTGGAATAAATTTGGAAAATCAATAGAATATTGTAAAAGGAAATATTTATAAATAATAGAATCATAAAAGGAAATATTTATAAAATGAATAGAATATTATAAAAGGAATTGTTTGGGAAGTAAATATAATTATAAACGGAGTTATTTGGGGAAATAAATATAATTATAAAAGGAATGATACGGGAAATAAATATAATTATAAAAGGAAATTGGTGAGATAAAAGAACTATGAGAAGATGGATTTAAAGTGGATATTAAATAGAAATCTGTTTTAACAGATAAATTGGGAAGATAAATTTATAAATAATGTTTTATAAATTAAGTAAAATATATATCATTGAATTAATTGAATAAATTTAATATATAAGTCTAAATTTATATGGAGAAGTAAAAATCGGTTTTAACACTGATATTTGAGATTGAAGGTGAACGTAGCAATTATAAAGGGAACTAAATGAGATTTAAGTGTTAAAAGTAAAAAGGAGATTTCATATGATTAATTCTGTAAATAAAAGAAAATAGAATTTGGAAAGGGGATATTATTTTTAAATGCTAAATCAAACATAATTGATTTTATAAAATGATTATTATTCGCATTCTATACGAATAATGGATTAAAATAAATATTTTATAAATTAAAACATTTATAAGGAAACTTGGGTTTTGAAATAGGAATTTAAACAGGAATTTGAATGAGATAGGAAATAGTGTTAATCGAATATTAGTTATTCAAATAGAGAGTTAATCAAATATTAGTTATTCGAAGAGCAGTAATCGAATATTAGTTATTTGAAGAGTGTTAATCAAATATTAGTTATTCGAAGAGAATTAATCAAATACAAGTTATTAGGAGAGAGTTAATCGAATATTAGTTTACTAGAAAGAGAGTTATCGAATAGAGAGTTATTCATTAGGATTCGATTATATCGAATGTGGGAAAGTACTATTTATTTTCCGGTTTTTAAATCAAGAATTATTTATTAAATAAATAAATTAATTATTATTTATTCAAATTAATGAATAAAAGTTATATTTTGAAGTTACATATTTTAAGAGTATGGATTATAACATTATTGTTATAACTAATGTTTTTCATAAAAGAATTGGACTTGTAAACTGAATTCCAGAGTTGCGTAAGCAATGATTTGATAAGAACATTTAGATGGAGTTGAGGAAATTAGAAACTGACTGGAGATTTGTTAAGTTGTATGATTTTTTGGATATCGATGTGATGTTGGTTTCGGCCTTCATGATTGATATACAAGGAATTGTTTTCTTACCAGTTTACAGTTAGAGATTGATAGATGTGAGAGGATAGTAATGCATGAATAGGAAATGGAAATGTTTTCCAATGTTAATAATATATATTTTCTAAATTTAGAAAATAAGAATTTATGAATATATGGAAACGGGAAATGGTGAAATGAATAAACTAATAATAAATTAATTTAAAGGGAAAAATGTGATTGATGATTGATCGATAAATACTACAAGAGAAATCACTTTTAACAGCGTTTAAAAAAGCTGTAATATGATACAACATCGTTTTTATGTATGATGTAAAACGACATGCGGTTGTTGATATGAAATTTATGACTCCAGCAAATAAACGCTGTTAAAACGTATACTGTACAACATTTATCATTCGCTGTTTATAATTTGTTGACAACGTTTATATATTGTTGTCTTAAATTTCACATAGGGTTGAAATAGTGTTGTAATTTCATTTAGGAGACAATATTCTTGTTTTCTTCAACGTTTGTTTGTGCGGTTAATGGCTTATGACAGCGTTTGATACTTGTTTTATAAAATGCATGTTTTCATGCTTTACCTTTCAATAACTAACTAAAAATGCTATTAATACTTTTAGTACAACGTTTATAATGTACTGTCATAAATAATAACAATGGTTTTCATCAGCATTTTTAAAACGCTGTTATTATTTGTTCACAGCATCTTTTAAACACTGTCTTTTGTTTATACTTATCTCACCGCACTTCTACCATGTTGCTGTAATGTTGCATTTACACTCGTATTACCAATCTAAACTACATGTTATTACGTTTAAACCGGATAATACACTTAACATAAATAAATCAAACCAGAAACTCATACAAAATCATAAATATTAATCATTCCCATTAGTTACGTTGGACATGATCCATAAACAAAGCTTACATAGATTTAATTCATAAACGAAGATGGCATTTATAACCAATTTCATACAATATTAGACAAGGCCAAAATATTTATAAACAAGTTTGCACTGAATACTAAACAAAATGGGCAATCAAAACCTTTTCATATGCCTACTACACCAAGCCAAAATAAACTTGAACGCATCGTCTTCAGCATTTTTATGCATCGAAGCTTGTCTTCACCTACAGTGCAAGGAATAAGTTTAGATAAGTATTATAACAAGAATACAACGATAAAGATCCATAGAGCCTATCATTCTTTAATTTTGGCATTACAATTTGATACCGAGATTGATAAACCACAATACTGCAAATACTAATATTCAACAATACAAATTTAAGGGACGTGCCAAAATGACAATACTAGACTGTAAATTTAAGGGGTTATGTCCAAAGCAAATGAACTAGACCATATATTTCCCATTCATTTAATAACTATAAACCCAAATAGTGCAAATTACGTAGGATATTCATCAATGTTTGCTCTGGACAGGATCACTGCAACAACCCGGAAAATCAGAACCAATTTAAAATTTTTATTTAGGCAATTTTAACAGATTTTGAATATTTAAAATGAATTATTTAAATAATAATGTTTTCGACGCAGTTAAAACGAATAAATTTATTTTAATTATATACTGAGCCTGAAATGGCACGGGAGTTTGAAATTTCGATTTCAAATTTCAAATGAATGTACATGATTCAAAATAAACCGGATTTTGGTGAAACTAGAAATATTAGAATCTATTTGAAAATATCTTTCCAATGAATCCGAAAAATCAAAATTTCATAGCGGGAATAAAAAGTTATGTCTAATTGATAATTCAGAATAGTCGCTATGGAAATATAACCCTTAAAAATAGCGATTTTGCAAATGGCCTCCTTTTTCGATGAAACCATTTTTGTTGGATCTGGAATATTAAATTATTGCCAGATTCCAATTTTCATAATTTTTGGAATCAATATGTGAGCGTGGCGAAGTTAAACATGTTTTGACAGTTTTTGTCAATTTGGATCAACCAGAAAATGGCCTTTTTCAAACGGTCTCCAAATTTCACGAAATTAGTTTTGTTAGGACCATATCGTAAAAACAAAGCTAGATTTACTTTTATGGATTTTTTGGAGTCAGTCCGCGACCCCAATAAATTGAAATGTACGTTTAAATTAAATATACATTGATTTATAGTTTAATTTAAAGAAAAACTATTCGAAATGATCGAATTGGCTTACGAAACATTTCCATTGTGTCCGAATGGAGTATTTATCTAGGGGCGGTAGTCATTGGGTCTCATTTGGAGTTCATAACATTAAACAAGTAAATTTGGAAATAAATATTAATAAAATAAAATAAAATAAGGGTATAAATAACCCTCTCTCTTCCAAACCTCAGGCCACCCTTCAGTAGCATCGTCATCATGTTTTGAACGGTAGAAGCGCTCCAAATTTAATCCCATAATCAATTCAAATCCAAGCTGAATTAAAATACAAAAGCAAAGTGAAAAGTAAGGAGCTAAAAGTGATCGGTTCGGTTTCGATTAAAAAGAAGTAACTGGTTTGTTCAATTTTCGGGTTCAAGTGAGGGTCGTTTGCATTCCTTCCTTGGGCGGAGGAGGTGACCGCATTGGCCATGGCGCCAGGGATGGGAGGAGGAGAGGACGCTGGTTCATGTGATATTAATTGATTGAGGTCTAATGCCTCGTATGTGGTGCGTTTTGGAACCCTAAGAAGCCAGGGCGATGCGTTTTTGTTCGACGGGTTCATAGTAGCATGATGAAGAAGACAGTAAAACGATGGTTAAGTTAATATAAAATTAATTAATATTTAAATATTACTTCCATTTTGTAATGAAATGTAAAATGGTCATAACTCTTTCATCCGAGGTCGGAACTGAGCTATTTCAGCTCCGTTGCGGTCGTGACAACGAACACTACAGCATGGAACTGACTAGAAACGAAACAGAGCTTGTTAGAATTTCAGGCAAATTCAAACCCGAACCGCGGTGGAATTCAGAAATAAAAGAACCAATGTGAGAACTCCTCACTATAATTTTCTTTATACAATTATTTATTTTATAACTGCATATATGAACTGCTCCCCATCGTCCACAAACCATGGGCGACTTGTTTGTTTGATTGTATTGTGTTGTTGTGATGGGTTGTGATGTGGAATGGACTGTACAAAATATTCATGTGTTGAAATAAATATTTTATCGTTAAATAATATAATTTTTAACATGTATATAAATAAAATAAACATTCATTTACAAATCGGACGATTTGTTTATGTTCACTCATTTATCTGATACTAATTGGGACGATAAATTTTACACATCGCCCAACTGCACAAATAATAACCAGTATTTTTTGTTTGAAAACCCCACACGGGTATTGGGATGATATTTGACATACACTGATCCCAATAATTATTGGTATGTCAATCGATGGGTTGACAAGCTGTGATGAGCGTTATTTATTTATTTTTAACGCTTATACAGTTATGTAATGCACTTTGATGATGGTTGATTGTTTATCGTTGCAATTATATACATGTGTTGTATGGAATCCATATAATTAACATTTTATGGTATTTGATTGGGCCTCATTCCAATGTGGAAAATAAAGAATATTAAAATATTCATGTGTTGAATAAAATAAAATAAAATAAGGAATATTTTAAAATAATATTCAGAAAAGAATCAAAATATGATTTTGATGTCTGATTTGGGATGGACACGAATATATTTAAATATATAAAGCCGTGTTGATTAGTTTAGCTCTATTTTGACGTGAATGAAATTTATGTCGATTTTAGTCATTTTTATAATGAATATTGAAAAGGAATCGATTTCAAAATCTAATATTTTGAAAATATTATCATTTGTATATTAATGATGTAAAATATTCAATTTTGATTTTAAATTGAATATGAAGTTGAAATCATTTTGAAAACGAATTTAAAACGATTTATAAAATACGTTTTAAATGGTAATAGACGAAATATTATATATATATATATATATTATAATGGCTTGAATAGAACGCACCGCGCAGCGACCGTTCGCGAATTTCGACTAGTGACTTCGAACTGAAGTTATGGGAGATCCGATCGTCTGGTTCTCCTAAAACTGGAACCGTTGGATTCGTATCGAAAACAACTTTCTAACGAATACAAGAAATTAGAAATCTAACGGTTGGATTTGGAATTATGTCCAAATCAAATTTGGAAAAGGTCATTGTAAGTGTAGTTCGATGGCCGTTTATGGAAATCTATTGTACAGGCCATGATAAAATTATTAAAATATCAATAATTTGTGTAAAATCATAATAAATGATTTGGTAAGGATTAGGATGAAAAATTCCATATTTGAATAGATAAAAATATATTTTTATCGAAATGAACTAGTCATGAACTTGAATTAAAATCCAATATTTTTTGAATAAATAAATTGGGTTTGAAATGGTTTTAAAAATAACCGGAATTTCCAATATATGGGTTGGAATGAATTTGAATCGAAATTATCTTCGGAACATTTCGATATTGGATTCCATGATTATACAGACATTGTGGAGGAATTTGGAAGATATATATATATTGTTATTCCAATACGATATTTGTTGATTTCAGAATTTGATATTGAATATAAGCCGATATATTTTCAAATCAGAGCCTTGTTTTTAATATCAAATCGGATTTTGGGTCTGTCGTGAACGGTATCTTCACTAACAATGTTCTTAAACCCAGTTGAGAAAAGATTAAATATTTTTATTAAGATTTAGTGAAGTTTACCAATTAATTAATATTTAATCGGAGTTGAATTGAATTGAACTTTAGGTTTGTCTTAAACCCAATGGAGTTCAGAAAATTAGAAACTAACTAGAGATTAGCTAAATTGAATGGTTTCCCGGGTATTGATCTAATGTTGTTTTGACCTTCGGGATTAATACTTAAGGAATTGTTCTCTTACTAATTTACGGTTAAAGACTGATGGAATGTGAATTGGGTTTATCGAGAACTGTGTTTTAACGACATTCGTTCTTTAACCCGATTTACAGTGAAATGTGATTTGGAATTTATAATTTTTTTGGTTAATATTTAAAGGAGATTTTCCAAAGCAAAGTTTTCTAGTTTAAATAAATAAATTGGAATGGAATAAAATTCGATTTAGTAATGATTGAAGCGAACTTCTGTAGAGGAAGACTGCTAATATATATGGAATTTAAAAGGCTTTGCCGTTATTCCATTTATATTATCGGTTGGATATGAAAGTTTATATCGATTATATATATCGATCTGTTTTGCATGAAAATTCGATTGATAATGGAATGAGATTTTTGGTTTTTCAAGAGCTGTGTTTTAAATGACATTAGTTCTTTAACTCGGTTAAAGATAAGATTAATTTCTTAACTATGGATTATCATTAATATTGATTTTTCGGAAGATTAAAACTGAATAAGAGTTTTAATGAATATTTAATTAGATTGAAAAGTGAATGTGATAATTAAAATTACCAAATTCAAGAAATGATCTAGAATGGAGTATGACCAGTTTTGCTCCAAGCGATAGTTAAATCTTTAATTAGATTTGAACGTGAAATGGTAATTAATTTTACTGATAACACCGTGATGTTAGATATGAAGTATTACCAGTTTTGCTTCATCGAATGAATAGGTTGGGATTGGGAAATTAAACAAATGATTACTTCTTTAAGGTGCGTTAATCCCGACTAGTTTAAAAACCTTAATATGGCTTGAAATGATATCCAAAGGAAGATTAAAGAATTTATCTTTGATAAAATTTATGGGAACCTTTCCCAAAGTATAACAATATTTGAATAAAAGAATATTCATAATTGGAACGAGGCGTATGTTGTGTTTTTATAGCACTTGTTTATTAAGTTATTATGAAAGACCTCGTTTATCCCATTCTGAATAACTGAATCGGTGATGAGTCGACGATGAAGATGGTGGTTGAAGACCGGAGGTCTTCACATCATTTGGATGATTACTGATGTCTTGATTGGGCTGTACACCCAAGACAATGTAATAAGTGGTGATCGTCCAGACGTACTTGGAGATCGACCGGATATGCGAGGGCCTCTCTCCTGTATTGGACATATGGGACAAGGAATAAGGTGCCTCTAGTTTCATTCAGACCCAGAACGAACTTGTAAATGGATGTGTGTCTGAAATCGGATTTCATTCTATGTGTTGATAGCCATCGGTTGCATAGCGTGAATTGCCTGTGTGGCATGCTAAGATGCAAATGATCAAGGCTTCTATTGAAAAGCATAGTCTTCTGGTTGATGATCAAAGCACGGCTTTAGTATAGCATAGCTTTATGTAGCGTTAATTCGCGAGCTTCTCACCTCGGTGAAAAGCAGAAACGGGAGAGGACATCAGGGAGGGCATGCATTTCCTTCTAGCTAGGAGTGGTGTCAGGATTGTGCACGCCCTAACGTTTTACTTATGTGGATGATGGATAGCGAGGCGCCTCAGATATATCAGCACTGCGGAGCCAATGGATGATATGGTCTTTATACATGTGGCGACCCGTAGCTTCCCCAATCTCCGAAGAGAAGACAAAGGATGAATTACCGTGAGGACAAGGCAAATCGGAACACAAACAGAAGAACATTTCATTGTATATTACAACAATTCCATCAAAATACAAGAATATGCAGAGTATGAATAAATATTACATATTTGATAAATATCAGAGATTTAAATTACATTTAAATACATAGCAGCGGAAAAATAATACAAAGCACAATTGAAATAAATACACGGATACAGAGCTTTCCAAGTATCATTCCAACTGTACCAGGATCCTATGAATATAAATCTACAAAACCCAACTACTAGCTGCCCGGGTGGAAAATAAGGGCACCCAGAGTTTAGGTGAAAACAATAAACTCCAGGTCAGTCATGTGACTGGTGTGAGAACAAAAACAGTTATTAATTTGATTTTAAAAGTTCGGTAAATCAAGGGACCACACGCCATATAACACAGAATGGGTTTTTACCCCAAGAATACCAGTGCATAAGCAAATAGCGCAATGCTAAATAAAGAACAATGAAGCTGTTATATGACCCAGGTCCCATCACATAATGCAATGGCAAGCCGGAGGATAGGGTTTTACCTCATAACAGCCAAACAATGCTTGATATGCAAAATCTAATCTTTTATTATTACTATAAGTGAAGAAAATAACTTCAAATATAAATGTATCAATCATAGACGGCATTGGTACCATATATCATGTCGCCATACTAGGCTCTACAAATAAAACCGAAATGTGACGTATTGGAAATTGGATTTCCGTAATGAGTCGAGGCAAGGGGCAAGCTCCTCTCTGTTCAAGACACTCCAGCAAATGTCTTAGGACTACACACAATGATCCTTGGAACCTCGAAGGCCAGTCCTCTCCTAATTTTGAGGATTAAATATTCCTAAACACACGTTTCCCGGTCCTATAGGACCTATATCTGAGGCGCCTTGCATTTCAACAACCACACAGGTAAAAATAATATAAATGTCAGGGCTGGTATGTCACTGACATCACCCACAGCTAGAAAGAAACATCGTGTTCTCCTTGGGTCCTTATCCCGTTTTGACTCATACTGACGTATGAGGCTCGCGAATTAATGCCATACATAAAGCTATGCCACATAGGCCGTGCTTTGATCATCAACCACAAGACTTTGCTTTTCAACAGAAGCCTTGATCATCTGCCACTTAGGCATGCCACATCGGCAATTCACACCATGCGACTGATTTCTATCAATATATAACCACTGAGCTTGTACGTCTCAGAGAAGGGCGTTATGCAAGAGAATAAATTCTCCGCCGCCAAACAGATATATATTTAATAGAGATCAATCAGCACAGAACAAAATCCATTGTCAGACACACAGTCTTCTATAAACGTTGATGCAAATAAATGAATTTTTGTTTGACGTCTCTGAGCTATATATCCTCGTCTAACTCTGGTCATTGAATCAAATTAAACTAATGAATAACTAATTGATTTCTTTTCTTTCAGTCATTCTCTTATCCCTCTAGTTAATTAATACCAAAACAGATTAAGTTCGTCTGGGGTCAGAACAAAACCGAAGGAACCTTATTCCTCGCATATCCATCGATCTCCAAGTACGTCTGGACGATCACCGACTAATTCCCTCCTCTTGGGTGTACAGCCCAATCAAGATCATCAGTGATCATCCAAACGATGTGAAGACCTCCGTTCTTCAACCGCGGTCTTCATCTTCGACTTATCGTCGAATTAGTTATTTAGAATGGGTATAAACCCGGCTTTTCCGAATAACCCGCGTATATAATAAACAAGTGTTACACAAACACAACATACGCCTCATTCCAATTCAGAGTATTCTTTTATTCAAATATTGACATTCTTAGAGAAAGGTTCCCATTAACTTTATCAAAGATAAATTCTTCTAAATTTATTGTTTAATCTTCCTTTGGATATCATTTCAAACCATGTTATGGTTTTCCAAACTAGTCGGGATTAGCGAACCACACCGAAGTAACTATTTATTTTATTTCCCAATCCCAACCTATTCATCCCATGGAGCAAAACCGGTAATACTCTATATCTAACACCACGGCGTTATTGTTAAATATTAATTAACATTTCACATTCAAATCTAATTAAAGATTTAACTATCGCTTTGAAGCAAAACTGGTGATACTCCATTCTCGATCATTTCAATCTAATTAAAGATTCATTAAAATTCCACTTAGTTTTAATCTTCCCATAATCAATATTAATGATTATTCAAAGCTAAGAAGTTAATCTTATATTTAACTGGGTTAAAGAACCAATGTCATTTAAAGCACGGTTCACGACAAACCCAAAATCCCATTCCATTGTTAATCGGGTTAAAGAACATGTGTTATTCAAAACAAAGATCACAATAAACACAAAAACCAATTTAAATTCAATTCCAGTTAAATACTACTTAACTGGACGATTTCACTAAATCTTAATTAAAAGATTTATTCTATTCTAAACTGGGTCCAAGAACAGTGTTATTTAAGACACCATTCACGACGAACCCAAAATCCCATTTGATATTAAATACAAGGCTCTGAATGGAAAATATATCGGCTTATATTCAATATCAAATTTTGAAACCAATCAATATCGTATTGGAAATAATGATATAAATATATCTTTCAAATATCCACAACCATATCTGTATAATCACGAAATCCAACATCGAAATATTCCGAAGATTATTTCTATTCAAATCCATTCCAATTCGTTTAATGGAAATTCTGATTATTTTTTAAACCACTTCAAATCCAATTTATTTATTCAAAAACATTGGATTATAATTCTAGTTCATAACTAGTTCGTTTCGATAAAAATATATTTTTATCCTTTTTAAATATGCGATTTTTCACCCTAATTCTTTCTAAATCATTTATTATGATTTTACACAAATTATTTATATTTTTAGTAATTTTATCAAGGCTCGTACAGTCGATTTCCAATAACGGTCGTCGAACTGCACTTACAACGACCTTTTCCAAATTTGATTTTGACATAATTCCAAATCCATTTGTTAGATTTCAATTTTCTAATGTTCATTGGAAAGCTCTTTTCGATACGAACCCAATGGTTTCGGTTTCATGAGAATCCGACGGTCGGATCTCCCGTGACATCAATTCGAAGTCAATGGTCGAAATTCGCGAACTGCTGCGGCGCGGCGCGTTCTTTTCAGGCCATTTAATATATATATTATATATATTTCATCGATTTCAATTCTAATCGTATTTTATAAATCGGTTAAATTCGTTTTAAAAATGATTTCAACTTCATATTCAATTTTAAATCAAAATTGAATATTCCATATCATTAATATATAAATGATAATATTTTCAAAACGTTATATTTTGTAATCACTTCCTTTTCGCTATTCATTATAAAAAAATGAATAAAATCAATATAAATAACTTTCGCGTCAAAATGGCGCATATCTAATCAACACGGCTTTATATATTTTAATAATTTCGTTATTCTATTCAACAAATGAATATTTTCTTCCACACATGAATATATATTTCTTTCAACACATGAATATTCTCAACACATGAGTATCGTCAACACATGACTATTTTTTTATTTAATATATTTTATAAAATTATGATTTTTATCGTTCAATTCTTAATCAACCTCTAACCGTAATTTATCAAGAGAACAATTCCCTAAGTATTAACCCCGAAGACCGAAACCAACACCAGATCAATACCCAGGAAACTACTCATCTTAACTAGTTTCCCGTTAGTTTCTAATTTTATATATGATAAAGATGTGAAATTTATCGTTTAGAGATTTTTCTCAACACATTAATTTTCTTTTATTCAACACATGAATATATATTTTATTCAACAAATGAATATATATTTTATTCAACACATGAATATTCTTTCTATTCAGCACATGAATCTGATTTATTTTCTAAATTGGAATGAGACCCAATCAATTACCGTATAATGCTATTTATACGGATTCCATACAACACATGTATATAATAGCAATGATAAATAATCAACCATCATCCAGAGTGCACCACACAACTGTCTGTCAACCTATCGATTGACATACAACTAAACAATTGGGATTAGTGTACACCAAATATCATCCCAACACCCATGCGGGGTTTCAATCAACAAACACTAAATTTTATTTGTGCAGTTCGGCGATGTGTAAAATTTATCATCCCAATCAATATTAGTCAAATGAGTGTACGTAAACAAATCGTCTGATTTGTAAATGAATATTTATTTTATTCACATACTCGTTAAAAATTATATTTTTAATAATAAAATATTTATTCGGTTCATTTACACAATAAAAATGATATTTTTATTTTTCTAAAATATTTTAGAAAATTTCGACAGCATAACGGCGCGATACTAGAAACGGGATAAGGCCTAGCCCAATCCCTAGTCTAATAATGGCACACGCCATACACATACCAATCTAATCAATTCCATTTCACTTAAACAACCAAATTCAAACCAATAATCCAATAAACTACACAACCAAACAAACAAGTCATCCATGGTCTGTGGACAACGGGGAACAGTTCATATATGCAGTTATAAAATAAGTAACTGCAAAGCAAATTTTAGTGAGGAGTTCTCACCTTTAGGTTCCAGTCCGTCTTTCATTTCTAAATTTCTGAATGGCTTGGATTTGCCTGAAATTCAACGCAATTCTTTACACGCTGTTCATAGTAAAAATCACATTTTTGTTATCACTACATGTACATATAAATCATATTTTTATTCCCACTTCATATATATAAAAATCATATTTTTAATACTCCACTAATATAAAATTCATATTTTTATTTCATATCACTTCATGTAGAAATCATATTTTTATTTCGCTTTTCAAACAAATATAAAATCATATCTTTATATAGGTAAAAATCTCGCCTTCACATAAATTAAAATCCCATCTTTCGCTAATCAAAATCTCATATTTAGCTAATCAAAAACCTAACCTTTAGCTAATCAAAAGTCTAAAGTTTAGCTAATCAAAAATCTAACCTTTTCTTTAAAAATCAAGTCTTTATAGAGAAAGAATATATATTTTTATTCTGAAATAAGTAAAAATAAAAATAGAAAAACTCACGGGGCAAATGGGGGTAGTTTACTTTCTCATGGACGTCGAAAATGGGTAATGGCGGCTTGAACAGTGGTGGAGGGGCGGGCCTGAGGTGGGGAGGCGGCCTCGCGGTTGTAGGCCAGTGGGGTAGCGGTCAGGCGCGGTAGAGGGTTTGGAGTTTCTGTCCTTCAATCGGCGAAGGGAAAGAGATGAAGAGGAAGGAGGTGATGGAGACGGAGGAGGGGGTCAGAGGAGCGGGGGCCACCCAGGCGCGGCGGCGATGATCGCGATTGGGGTTGAGAATCCGTCGATCGGGTTTTTTTATTTCTGTTTTGAAAACCGTGTGTTGACTTGAAGGAGGAAGGGGGTGAGTATATAAACATATATATTATTTAATTTAAATAATTTATTCTCCATAAAAAGTTGCTTTTTCATTCGATCACCAATTCGAACCCAACGACTGTCGTCCATAGCTAATTACCCGCATTCTGAGCACAATAGGATATGTATCGTAAGCCAATTTGACTGTTACGATCAGTTTTTGTCAAAATTAAAATATAAATTAATATAACGTTCAAATTTGACTTTAACGTACATTTCAAATTACCGGGGCCACATACCGACTCTGAGAATTTCAGAAAAACTTTTTCTAGCTTCGTATTGGCGATATGGTCCTAATGAAACTAATTTCGTCAAATTCTGAGACCATTTGAAAAATGGCCATTTTTTGGTCGATTCAAATTGACTGAAACTGTCAAAACATGTTTAACTTCGCCACGCTCACATATTGATTCAGAAAGTTATGAATATTGAAACCTAGCAATAATTTGACATCCCGGATCCAACAACAATGGTATCATCGAAAACCGAGGTCGTTTGCAAAATGACTATTTTTAAGGGCTTTATATATATATATATTAAAAATATATATAAATTCCACAGCGAATTTTCTAAATTTTAAACTGTACGCATCTTACACTCTATAAAGTGAAATCTCAGTTTCTTACATCCGTTAGAAAGATATTTTTATCCAGATTCAAATATTTCGTTTCGTAAAATTCCGACTTAAAACGAATTCTGTATATTCATTCGAAATTCGAAATCGAATTTTCGAATTGCCACTCCATTTCAGGCTCGTTATATAATTAAAATAAATTTATTCATTTTAACTTCATCGAAAATAAATTTTTCATCATTATTATTTAAAATAATACATTTTAAATAACCAAAATCCGTTAAATACACCAAAATAAAAATTTTAAATTGGTTCAGAATTTCCGGTTTGTTACAATCTCCCCCACTTATAATCTTTTCGTCATCGAAAAGGAACGAAGCTGAAAGTTGTTTAACTAACCAACTAAACTTTCATTATCTTCATTACGGCTTAAGTTCTTCAACTTTTTAGTTTCTAAGAACTTTCCAAATTTTTCAAAAATTTGGTTAACACCCTAAATTTTCGAAAATTTTCGCCATAACCTCCCCTGCACCGGGAGCATCGGGATATTTTAAATATCCTCCCAGGGCCCTCACCAGTCCAAAAGAAAAAGAATAAGCCAAGCGGTTAGCCAATCGGCTCATAAAATCATCAAAACCCCAAGAAATACAATAAACATGTACCTATTTGTCGGTCAAACAATTTTATTCCTCTGCTCTAACCTCTTTGCTCTGACCTGTTCAATGGATATACATGCAAATGCCATATATTTCAAAATAAAAAATCAATTCAGCTCATCATTTGACTAAATTTGGCTAAGTTTAACTTATTGGCTTTATTAGTCGAAAAATAATCAAACAAGACAATCAGCAATCAATTAGTGGATTATCATTTCAAATTCATAACTTTGATATATATACAAAAAATCATGTTTTTGTTGCCAAATCACAACAATAAACCTATCTACTTTTGGTTCTCACACCAGTCTGATGGAAGTATATAAATATCCCACTTTTCGAAACTCGAACACAAATGCTGATGATGTCTAGACTATCATCAGGATCGTCTCCGGGCGACTAGAGTGTGATTCTATATTTATCTAGTATATTAAAACTTCGAATATACGTTCATGACGCGTATATGCAAATTCTTTATATACTCGATTGTCCAAATTCAATACAAATAAAATATTCAAATACATATAAAATGGTTTGAATTTTCAAAACAAAACTTGTTTTCGTTTTTATTTTAAAATTAACACTCTTTCGACTCGCTTTATGATACTACCGATCCAATCTCTAACGAGCCATTCTTATTGGACATTACTAGTCCAATATCTAATGAATTCTTTCGTTTGGTTCTAATGTGTCTTGTTCTCAATCTCTGTAAACCAAAGCTTTGATACCAACTGTGGCGACCCTTAACTTCCCCAATCTCCGAAGAGAAGAGAAAGGACGAATTACCGTGAGGACAAGACGAATCATAACACAAATAGAAGAACATTTCATTGTTTATTACAACAATTCCATTAAAATACAAGAATATACAGAGTATGAATAAATATTACATATTAGATAAATATCAGAGATTTATATTACATTTAAATACATAGCAGCGGAAAAATAATACAAAACACAACTGAAAGAAATACACGGATACAAAGCTTTCCGAGTATCGTTCCAGCTGTACCAGGATCCTGTGAATATAAATCTGCAAAACTCAACTACTAGCTGCCCGTGTGGAAAATAAGGGCACCCAGAGTTTAGGTTAAAACAATAAATTCCAGGTCAGTTATGTGACTGGTGTGAGAACTAAAACAGTTATTAATTTGATTTTTAAATTTCGGTAAATCAAGGGACCACGCCATATAACGCGGAACATGTTTTTACTCAAAGAATACCAGTGCATAAGCAAATAGTGCAGTGCTAAATGAAGAACAATGAAGTTGTTATAAGACCCAGGTCCCATCACACAATGCAACGCAAGCCGGAGGATAGGTTTTTACCTTATTACATCCAAATAATGCTTGATACGCGAAATTTAATCTTTTATTATTACTATAAGTGAAGAAAATAACTTCGAATATAAATGTAACATTCATAGATGGCATGGGTACCATATATCATGTCGCCATACTAGGCTTATAAATAAAACCGAAATGTGACGTATTGGAAATTGGATTTCCATCAAGAGTCGAGGCAAGGGGCAAGCTCCTCTCTGTTCGAGACACTACAGCAAATGTCTCAGGACCACACACGGCGATCCTTGGAACCTCCAAGGCCGGTCCTCTCCTACTTTTGAGGATTAATTATTCCTGAACACACGTTTCCCAGTCTTATAGGACCTATATCCGAGGCGCCTCGCATTCCAACAACCACATAGGTAAAAATAATATGAATGTCAGGGCTGGTACGTCATTGACATCGCCCATAGCTAGAAAGAAACGTCATGTTCTCCTTGGGTCCTTATCCCGTTTTTGACTCATATCGAGGTGTGAGGCTCGCAAATTAACGCCATACACAAAGCTATGCCACATAGGCCGTGCTTTGATCATCAACCACAAGACTTTGCTTTTCAACAGAAGCCTTGATCATCTGCCACTTAGGAATGCCACACTGGCAAGTCACTCCATGCGGCTGATTTCTATCGATATATAACCTCTGAGCTCGTACATCTCAGAGAAGGGCGTTAAGCAAGAGAATACATTCTCTGCCGCCAAACAGATATATATTTAATAGAGATCAATCAGCACAGAACAAAACCCAATGTCAGACACACAGTCCATTTACAAGTTCGTTCTGGGTCTTAACGAAACCGAAGGAACCTTATTCCTCGCATATCCATCGATCTCCAAGTACGTTTGGACGATCACCAACTGATTCCCTCCTCTTGGGTGCACATCCCAATCAAGATCATCAGTAATCATCCGAATGATGTGAAGACCTCCGGTCTTCAACCACTGTCTTCATCTTCGACTTATCGTCGAATCAGTTATTCAGATTGGGTATAAACCCGGCCTTTCCGAATAACCCGCATATATAATAAACAAGTGTTACACAAACACAACATACGGCTCATTCCAATTCATAGAATTCTTTTATTCAAATATTCACATTCTTAGAGGATGTTCCCATTAATTTTATCAAAGATAAATTCTTCTAAATTTATTCTTTAATCTTCCTTTGGATATCATTTCAAACCACGTTAAGGTTTTCCAAACTAGTCGGGATTAGCGAAATACACCGAAGTAATTATTTATTTTATTTCCCAGTCCCAACCTATTCATCCCATTGAGCAAAACTGGTAATACTCCATGTCTAACACCTCGGCGTTATCGGTAAATATTAATTATCGTTTCACGTTCAAATCTAATTAAAGATTTAACTATCGCTTTAGAGAAAAACTGGTGATAATCTATTCTCGATCATTTCAATCTAATTAAAGATTCATTAAAACTCCACTTAGTTTTAATCTTCCCACAAATCAATATTAATGGTTATTCAAAGCTAAGAAATTAATCTTATCTTTAACTGGGTTAAAGAAACAATGTCATTTAAAACACGGTTCACGACAAACCCAAAATCCCATTCCATTGTTAATCGGGTAAAAGAACAGGTGTTATTCAAAACACAGCTCACAATAAACACAAAAACCAATTTAAATTCAATTCCAATTAAATACTAATTAACTGGACAATTTCACTAAATCTTAATTAAAAGATTTATTCTTTTATAAACTGGGTCCAAGAACAGTGTTGTTTAAGACACCATTCACGACGAACCCAAAATCCCATTTGATATTAAATACAAGGCTCTGAATAGCAAATATATCGACTTATATTCAATATCAACTTCTGAAACCAACCAATATCGTATTGGAAATAACAATATAAAAATATCTTTCAAATTTCCACAACCATATCTATATAATTATGAAATCCAACATCAAAATATTCCGAAGATAATTTCGATTCAAATCCATTCCAATTCGTATATTGGAAATTCTAATTATTTTTAAAACCACTTCAAATCCAATTTATTTATTCAAAAACATTGGATTATAATTGTAGTTCATAACTAGTTCATTTCGATAAAAATATATATTTATCCTTTTTAAATATTGGATTTTTCACCTCAATTCTTTCTAAATTATTTATTATGATTTTACACAAATTATTGATATTTTTAATAAGTTTATCAAGGCTCGTACAGTCAATTTACAATAATGGTCGTCGAACTGCACTCACAGTGACCTTTTCCAAATTTGGTTTGGACATAATCCCAGATCTAACCGTTAGATTTCAAATTGCTAATATTCATTGAAAAGCTCTTTTCGATATGAACCCAATGGTTCCAGTTTCAAGAGAATCCGACGGTCGGATCTCCCGTAACGTCAATTCGAATTCAATGGTCGAAATTCGCGAACTACCGCGGCGCGGCGCGTTCTGTTCAAGCCATTTAATATACATAATATATATATTATATATATTTCGTCGATTTCAATTCTAAACGTATTTTATAAATCGTTTAAATACGTTTTAAAAACGATTTCAACTTCATATTCAATTTTAAATCAAAATTGAATATTCCATATCATTAATATATAAATGATAATATATTCAAAACGTTATATTTTGAAATCACTTCCTTTTCGCTATTCATTATAAAAAAATGAATAAAATCAATATAAATATCATTTGTATCAAAATGGCGCATATCTAATCAACACGGCTTTATATATTTCAATAACTTCGTTATTCTATTCAACAAATGAATATTTTCTTCAACACATGAATATATGTTTCTTTCAACACATAAATATTCTCAACACATGAGTATCGTCAACACATGACTATTTTTTTATTTAATATATTTTATAAAACTATGATTTTTATCGTTTAATTCTTAATCAACCTCTAACCGTAATTTAGCAAGAGAACAATTCCCTAAGTATTAACCCCGAAGGCCGAAACCAACATCAGATCAATACCCAGGAAACCACTCATCTTAACTAGTTTGTTAGTTTCTAATTTTATATATGATAAAGATGTGAATTTTATCGTTTAGAGATTTTTCTCAACATATGAAATTTCTTTTATTCAACACATGAATATATATTTTATTCAACACATGAATATTCTTTCTATTCAACACATGAATCTGATTTATTTTCTAAATTGGAATGAGACCCAATCAATTACCATATAATGTTATTTATACGGATTCCATACAACACATGTATATAATAGCAATGATAAATAATCAACCATCATCAAGAGTGCACCACACAACTGTTTGTCAATTATCGATTGACATACAACTAAACAACTGGGATTAGTGTACGTCAAATATCATCCCAACACCCGTGCGGGGTTTCAATCAACAAATACTGAATATTATTTGTGCAGTTGGGCGATGTGTAAAATTTATCGTCCCAATCAATATCAGTCAAATGGGTGTACATAAACAAATCGTCTGATTTGTAAATGAATATTTATTTTATTCACATACTCGTTAAAAATTATATTTTAACAATAAAATATTTATTCAGTTCATTTACACAATAAAAATGATATTTTTATTTTTCTAATATATTTTAGAAAATTTCGACGGCATAACGACGCGATACTAGAAACGGGAAAAGGCCTAGCCCCATCCCCAGTCTAATAATGGCACACGCCATACACATACCAATCTAATCAATTTCATTTCACCCAAACAACCAAATTCGAACCAATAATCCAATCAACTACACAATCAAACAAACAAGTCGTCCATGGTCTGTGGACGATGGGGAACAATTCATATATGTAGTTATAAAATAAATAACTGTAAAGCAAATTTTAGTGAGTAGTTCTCACCTTTGGGTTCTACTCCGTCATTTCATTTCTGAATTTTTGAATGGCTTGGATTTGCCTGAAAATCAACGCAATTTTTTACACGCTGTTCATAGTAAAAATCACATTTTTATTACCACTACATGTAAATAAAAATCATATTTTTATTCCCACTTCATATATATATAAATCGTATTTTTAATACTCCATTAATATAAAAATCACATTTTTATTTCATATCGCTTCATGTAGAAATCGTATTTTTATTCCGCTTTTCAAACAAATATAAAATCATATCTTTATATAGGTAAAAATCTCGCCTTCACATAAATAAAAATCTCGTCTTTCGCTCATCAAAAATCTCATCTTTAGTGTAACAACCCGTATTTTCAATAACCTGTAATAACATAAATCGAGGCAGAATTTAATTCTAAAATGGGAATCAAGGGAAACGGGCTATGCCATTGCGTTCGTCTCGGAAAAATACGCGAAATAGAGTCCGAGTTTTCGAAAATCGGAGTCCGTATGACCAAGATATGGCCTCGCGAAGTTTCACGAAAAATTCCCAAATTAAAGTATACTTAATTAAGTGAAATGGGTTGTGTAGATATATATATATATATATATATTGATATATATATATATATATAATTGAAAATTTAATAAATAAATATGCAAAAATGCTCAAAACAGCGAATTGGGAGAGGGGAATAACCGAACCGGCCGATTTTTGAAGTCGACCCGAGCCCGCTGGGTCGACTAGGGGTTAATCCAGGGTGTTTGGCTGTCAACCCGTGGGCCGATTCGCTCAAGTGCAGATTTTGCATTTGAATGGTTCTCATGGTCCATCTTTAATCTAAAGGCCCTAGATGGTTCCTACACTTGACTTCTTCCCCAAGACATGCTTTGATGGCTTGGATTGAATCTAGGGTTAATCCTATGGCCTAAAACACTTGCCTAATCTATAAATAAGACCCTAACCTACCCTAATTCATTCATAATTAAACCTAGTAACTAAACTATGGCAAAATGCTAGCTCTCATGGCCTCCACTAATTTTATGAAGAGGGTTGCATACTAATCACTCTCTAATCAACTTCTAATCCCTTCTTAGCATCTTAATCTTCTTCATTTGGTGTTCAAAGTTGCTAGTTGTGAGTTTCTATCACTTTGATGATCTTTTGGTAAACTAATTAGATGAGATGTGATGAGATTTATGGTTTTGTATGTGGGTTAATGAGCTTTGAATCATATGATATGATGTTAGCATTAATCTTATGTTTATGCATGTTGAGTATGTAAGCTTATGCAAGTTTAATATGATGTATGTTATGTTTGCATGATGCTAAATATGCAAGTTGTGGGCTATGTAATCATATGCATGTTATGCAAGTTCATGGTAATATGCTATGCAAGTTACATGTATGTAAATATGCAAGTTACATGTTTGTTAATATGCAAGTTACATGTTTGTTAATATGCAAGTTACATGTTTGTTAATATGCAAGTTACATGTATGTAAATATGCAAGTTATATGTTTCTTTATATGCAAGTTACATGTTTGTTAATATGCAAGTTACATGTATGTCAATATGCAAGTTACATGTTTCTTTATATGCAAGTTACATGTTTGTTAATATGCAAGTTACATGTATGTAAATATGCAAGTTACATGTTTGTTAATATGCAAGTTACATGTTTGTTAATATGCAAGTTACATGTTTGTTAATATGCAAGTTACATGTATGTAAATATGCAAGTTATATGTTTCTTTATATGCAAGTTACATGTTTGTTAATATGCAAGTTACATGTATGTAAATATGCAAGTTACATGTTTCTTTATATGCAAGTTACATGTTTGTTAATATGCAAGTTACATGTATGAAAATATGCAAGTTACATGTTTATTAATATGCAAGTTCATGATGACACATTATGCAAGTCTATAAGCTAATATGCAAGTTTGTTATGCAAAATGAATATGTAAGTTATGTGACATATTATATGCAAGTTATGTGACATGTTATGCAAGTTCATATGCAAGTTATGTGTTTGTTAATATGCAAGATGGCACCTTTGAAACATGTTCATTCATATGCAAGTTGACACCTTTTATATGTGTTATATCATGAACGAAATTACGTGGGAACGATGGGGTAATTAAATGCATAAGTTAATAAGATTGTGTGAAATTAATATAATTATGCATAACACAAAATAAATAAACATAGTATGGGAATTTGCCTATTTGGTTAGGTGTACCCATACTATGTGTTGGGAATTTACCTATTGAGTTAGGTCTACCCCATGGGAATTTACCTATTAAGTTAGGTCTACCCATGTTAAGAAAACTTGATTAATTAGGGATAATTAATATAAAATTATGAGGGTGATTAATTAGGTGTAATTAATTGACTAAGACACGAGGTTGGACTCAGTTGTAGCGTAAAACTGCCCGGACCCAACCGGCTTAACCAGTTGCTACAAATGTTAGCCCAATGTGAGAGGTCTTAGGCACAAACTAAATACGTAATTAATGTAAAGACACGAGGTTAGACTCTGTTATGACATAAGGCTGCCCGGACCCAACCGGCTTAACCAGCGGTCATAAAAGACAGTCTAATGTGAGAGGTCTTTACAAAGGTTACGTTCTTAATTAATTAATTAAGAAACACTTAACCACATTAGCATGTAGAGGGACATGAGGGGTTAAGTGGGTGCCTCGGGTGGCATGAGAAAAATCTAGTGGTTGCCTTGGGTGGCAATAGAAAATACGATTAGAATACTTAACCAAAATGGAACATGTAATTAAAACATGATTAAAGGGTTAAGTGGGATATACTAGAAAAAGGGACAAGCTTAGGTGGGTAGCTTGTGGAGGCCCATTTCAACCAGTAACCCATACGTATCTTTGTGGGCTCGACCCATGTCGAGGACGGGACACGCATACTGGGCTTGACTGTAAGAGGCAAACGGGTTAGCGGTGGCAACGCAAGTCCAACGGGCTTCATATGCGTGAGTGGGCCCGGGCTGGTAGGTAAGCCGTTGTTGCATCGAGTAGATATAAGCCGTGCACCTTTAGTTTCATCAGGTTGCCACATTGGGGAATGATACATCCCACGGTGGGGCCAGCACGGGTATCTACGTTAGGGAGCCGATCGAATGGGAAGTAGTGTGTACACCTAGTGGATTGTAGGGCCCCGTGGCGCCTACTTGGTCACCTAGGGGTACGCAAGTACTAATTAGTAAATTTTATAAGTCCTTGGATGGGATCAACCTTTAAGTTAGGAACGACTGGTGTGGTGCAGTTTAGTAATTTACCTTAGGGAGGGTAGATGCGTCTTTATCCTTTATCTTCGTTTAGTTGACTGCTTAGGGTAGCCATTCATCCCTATATGTTACCGTATATCAGTTTATGTCTTCTCTGGTTACTTTAACGATTGTATTGTTAAAGTTATAGGACTCGCTCAGACTTATGTCTGACCCCGTTGTTTTTATCTTTTTCCCAACCCTCAGGTCCTACGGTGGATCCTAGCAGTAGTGGAGCTTGATCGGATTGCTGTTCCAGTCTTTAGGAGCTTGGATAGATGTAAAGCTCCAGTTATCCAGTTATCTTTTCTTTTGTTTGGCTATTGTATGAGAGTGGGATTATGTACTTCTTTATTTTGATGGATATTGTACTTGACCTTTATTGTGGTTTTATGATGTAACCAGACATGTTTTACTTCCGCTGTTATGAGATGATGTTTTAAAATTTCAAGTACTATTTATATCTGTCTTGTTGTAATTTTTCTGTTCTATATTCACTAAAATACTCCACCGATGCTTTGGCATTCCCTTAGTGAGTGATCATAGCGGGAGTGGGGTGTTACACGTGGTATCAGAGCTTAAGGTTACCAGAACAGATAAAATTTTTGAGAAAAACTATTTTCTAAGAGTATTTTCGAAGAAAGTATTTTCAAAAGCATGTCTTCTAAGAGAAAAAGTTTTTGAAAAAGAAAAGCATAATCCCCAATAGCCATATCTTTATCTTTCGGAATCTCCTTTTTGAATCTTTCCTCTTTCGTTTCAGCATGGCTGAAGATCTTAACATCCCGGAGGGTTTAGTTATACCACTATGGTATAGGAGGTTGCAAGAGGCTAGGGCCGCGGCTGCGGGTCCGGCCAATGCTACTACACCAGAGACAACCGCTCCTCCTCCTCAGCCTAGAGTGGATAATTTTGCTAAGGTTTGCAAGGAGTTCAAGGCTATAGGAGGAAAACCTTTTCTTGGTTCAGAGACTTTCGTAGAGGCTAGAGATTGGCTTAAGGAAGTGGAAGAGTTGCTAGATATCTTTGAAGTGGAAGAGGGAAAGAAAGTCAAGTTGGCGGCTTGGTTAATGAAGGGAGAGGCCTCATTCTGGTGGGAGGTCACTAATGGAGAGCGCCCTGTTGACTCTTGGGCAGATTTTAAGCAAAGGTTTGGGGCTAAGTTTCTCTCAAGGGCGGAAGAGAATCTGTTTATGGAGAAGTTCTTGAATTTGAAGCAAGGGAATCTCACGGTGAAAGAATATGTCAACAAATTCAATCAATTAGCAAGGTTTGGCATAGAGTTGGTGAATACACCGGAGAAGAAGGCTTTGAGGTTCGTTAGAGGCTTGAACGAACCATTGCAAGGAATAGCTATGACTCACATTCCTATGGGGGCCACTTTTGAGAAGCTTGTCTACATGGCACTTATGCATGAGGATGATAAGAATTCTAAGGCACCAGAGAAAAAGGGGGATCAGAAGAAACCGCAACAACAACAACAAGGCAAGGGCGGAAAAGGCAATGGTGACAAAAAGAAGACGAAGAAGAAGTGCTTCAATTGTGGAACACCAGGACACCTCAGTAAGGATTGTCGCAAAAAGAAGAAGACCGGTTGCTTTCATTGTGGTGAAGCAGGGCATCTTGTGAAAAACTGCCCAAAGAAGGGGCAGAAGACGGGGTCTACCTCAGGAGGGCAGGTGCAAGCTCTTATAGCACCACCTCAGTCAGGGGGGCAAGTTCAGGTTCTCTCAGTTCCACCGATTCAGCAGAGAGGTAGAACTATTTCCGTTGAAAGTCTGGTTTTTCTGTTTGATCATCCAGTTCGTACTTTGTTTGACTCTGGCGCATCGCATTCTTTTATCTCATCATCGTTAGTTGAGTCACTGCACTTAGACACCAGTCTAGTTGATGATCCCTTGGTTGTCTCAAACCCAATTGGGGGCTCCATATATCTGTCTATGATATGTTTGGGTTTGAAGATTTCTATACTTAGCGTTGAGTTTAGATGTGATGCTTTTGTATTGGGCTTCACGGGCTATGGGTTGATCTTGGGCATGGACTGGTTATCCAGTAATGGTGCCGTTCTTGATTGCGAAAGGAGAGTTGTCAGGCTCATGACCCGCTTGGGTAACACTCTCGAGATCTCTTGCAATCCCATGGAATCTGTTTTGCTAAGTTATCTTGAATCGCTCGATGCTTCGGTCGAGAGTTTGCATTCTGTCAGAGTAGTCCGGGAATATCCGGATGTGTTTGAAGAAGTAAAGGGTTTGCCTCCGAAGCGGGAGATAGATTTCCGAATTTATTTGGTGGATAATGCCAAACCAGTGTCTTTGCCAGTGCGCCACATGGCTCCTCGGGAGAGAAGGGAACTTCATAAGCAAGTAGGGGAGTTGCTTGAGAAGGGGTTTATAAGGCGAAGTATATCGGAGTGGGGAGCTCCAGTAGTGTTTGCCACGAAGGCGGATGGGTCCCTCAGACTTTGTGTGGATTATAGGGAACTTAATAAGCTCACAAAGAAGAATAGACACCCATTACCGAGGATAGATGATCTCTTTGATCAGTTGGTTGGCGCCTCAGTGTTTTCGCAAATGGATTTAGCTACAGGGTTTCATCAGTTGAGAGTGGCGGAGGACAGTATAGAGAAGACTGCTTTCCGGACTCCGGATGGTTTTTATGAGTGGCTAGTGATGCCATTTGGGTTGACAAACGCCCCTGCATACTTTGTGGATCTCATGAGTAGAGTGTTCAGAGAGTATCTGAATAAGTTTGTAGTAGTTTTTGTGGATGACATCTTGGTCTTTTCCAAGAGTGAAGAAGAGCATGCCTTACATCTCAGAGAAGTGTTGGAGACTCTTCGAGCACATGGTCTTAAAGCTAAATTCTCTAAATGTCATTTTTGGAGAAGAGAAGTGCGATTCTTAGGGCATGTGGTCTCTAAGGAAGGGATAGCTGTGGATCCCGCAAAGATAGTATCTATCCAGGATTGGAAAGTTCCTAAAAATGCTACCGAAGTAAGAAGTTTCTTGGGGTTGGCAGGATATTATAGGAAGTTCATCAAAGACTTCGCGAAGATATCAGCCCCATTAACCCGCTTGACGAAGAAGAATCTGGTTTTCTCATGGGATGTAGATTGTGATGATGCTTTCCGACGGTTAAAGAGAGCTTTGACCACCGCTCCAGTTTTAGTGCTTCCAGATGGGAGTAAGCCGTTTGTTGTTTATACCGATGCTTGTGGAACAGGATTAGGCGCAGTCTTGATGCAGGAGGGAAGGGTAATAGCCTATGGAGGGAGACAATTGAGAGTGCATGAGAAGAATTACCCTACCCATGATCTAGAGTTGGCCGCGATTGTTTTCGCACTTAAGTCTTGGCGCCATTATCTTCTTGGTGAGAGATTCGAGTTGTTCACTGACCATAAATCATTGAAGTACTTATTCTCTCAGAAAGATTTAAACTTAAGACAGCAAAGGTGGATGGAGTTCTTAGCATCCTATGATTTCGAGATAGCATATACCCCTGGCAAGGGTAACGTGGTGGCTGACGCCTTGAGTAGAAAAAGGCTATCTTTAAGTCCATTGTTCGTAGAACGGCGAAGCTTGGAGTTTCTTTCTTTGTTCGACTTCAGACCTTCTGTTGATTTTGTACCTGGTTTGTTGGCATCCTTGGAGGTTAGACCTACTCTTTTGAGACGGATTGGCGAGGCTCAGCGAGACGACCCACAGTTGGTTGTGTTGGTAGAGAAGCTTATAAGAGGGGAGTCGTCCAGCCATTTGGGTAGATACACCATAGATGATAAGGGATGGTTGCATAGAGACGGTAGACTTTGTGTACCGCAAGATGAGGGTTTGAAGAAGGCTATTTTGGATGATGCACATCGTTCAAGAATGACTATTCATCCCGGTGGAGACAAAATGTACCAAGACATGAAGAGAGTTTTCTTCTGGGCCGGTATGAAGAAAGATGTAGCCGAGTATGTGGCTAGATGTTTAGTGTGCCAACAAGTTAAAGCGGAGCAAAGGAAACCCGGTGGGTTGCTACACCCATTGGAAGTTCCGCAGTGGAAGTGGGATAGTGTCTCGATGGATTTCATCGATGGGTTACCGAGATCGAGGAAGGGCAATACGGGAATTTGGGTTGTGGTGGACAGACTTACCAAGAGTGCCCATTTTATACCCGTGAAGAGTAAGAGGACCGCTCCATGGCTTGCTTCGGTCTATGTTAGGGAGATTGTTAGATTGCATGGCGTGCCATCCAGCATTGTGAGTGATCGAGATCCTATCTTTACTAGTGAGTTTTGGAGAAGTTTGCAAGAGGCGGTAGGGACTCAGTTGTGTTTGAGCACCGCATATCATCCTCAGACGGACGGTCAGACCGAGAGGGTGAACCGTATCTTAGAAGATCTCTTGAGGCTTTGTATCTTGGATTTTGGAGGTACATGGGAAGAACATCTTCCTTTGGTGGAGTTCGCATATAATAACAGCTTTCAGTCCAGTATTGGTATGGCTCCTTTCGAAGCTCTTTATGGAAGGCCTTGTCGATCTCCTACATGTTGGTGGGAATCTACAAATAAGATCTTGCTTGGGCCGGATATGGTTAGAGAGACTTCAGAGAAGATTGATTTAATTCGAAGAAGGATGAAAGCAGCGCAAGATAGACAGAAATCTTATGCGGATCGGAGAAGGACGGAACTTGAGTTTGAGGTTGGGGATATGGTTTTTGTCAAAGTATCTCCATTGAGAAATGTGGTTCGCTTTGGGTCCGTTGGGAAGTTAGCACCGAGATTTGTTGGGCCATTTCCTATTAAGGAAAGGATTGGACGGATGGCATATAGGGTGGAGTTGCCCGACAGACTTAGTGGTGTTCATGATGTATTCCATGTATCACATTTGAGGAAGTGCTTACATGAGACCGCAGAGGTGGTAGAGCCGAGTTTGCTTAGAGATGTAGAGGTAGAGCGTGACGCGACGATTCGACGAGCTCCTACTCGCATCCTTGGGTCAGAAACTAGGAAGTTGAGGAACAGAGAAGTCCAGCTAGTTAAAGTGCAATGGGGAGATGACGAAAGCAATGCTACTTGGGAGACGGAAGCGAAGATGCGTTCTTTGTATCCATTTCTTTTTGAGAGTATGTCTTTTAACTTCTCCTTTATTGCTTGTCTAGTACTTATCTTATCTTTAGTATATCCTCTCGCTAATACCTTTGACCTTTAGATAGGGTAAAACCTATGGTTGAAACATGTGTTTGAAACATGTTATGGTTGATGGATGCATATGGATGCAATTGTTTGCTAGTGGTTGCTCGTGGATGCATATACACACACATTAGGCACTAGATCGGCTCAGTCACTTCATGTTGCATATTGCATAAATGGATGTGGTAGTTAGATTGATGGATGTATCATGGCTGTGTTATCATATGGATGATGCATTTTTGTGTATGGTTGTGCACGCATGTAGAAATTTGTATGTGTCAATAGGGTTTCGCATACATATTGGATGCATGGCACTATCATGGTTTGCATTAAGGAGGTTTACTGTATCAGTAACCGCCTGATTTTCGCATTAGGTAAGTACATATACACACACTTTTGCATATATCCATCCAGCATTTAGAATCTTGTAAGGACAATGATTGCTCGTGGATGATGCTTTGAGTAGATGGATGATTGGATGGTAGGATACGTTCTTCCTAACTTGAAGATTTCGGGGACGAAATCCTTTAAGGAGGGGAGAATGTAACAACCCGTATTTTCAATAACCTGTAATAACATAAATCGAGGCAGAATTTAATTCTAAAATGGGAATCAAGGGAAACGGGCTATGCCATTGCGTTCGTCTCGGAAAAATACGCGAAATAGAGTCCGAGTTTTCGAAAATCGGAGTCCGTATGACCAAGATATGGCCTCGCGAAGTTTCACGAAAAATTCCCAAATTAAAGTATACTTAATTAAGTGAAATGGGTTGTGTAGATATATATATATATATATATATATATATATTGATATATATATATATATATAATTGAAAATTTAATAAATAAATATGCAAAAATGCTCAAAACAGCGAATTGGGAGAGGGGAATAACCGAACCGGCCGATTTTTGAAGTCGACCCGAGCCCGCTGGGTCGACTAGGGGTTAATCCAGGGTGTTTGGCTGTCAACCCGTGGGCCGATTCGCTCAAGTGCAGATTTTGCATTTGAATGGTTCTCATGGTCCATCTTTAATCTAAAGGCCCTAGATGGTTCCTACACTTGACTTCTTCCCCAAGACATGCTTTGATGGCTTGGATTGAATCTAGGGTTAATCCTATGGCCTAAAACACTTGCCTAATCTATAAATAAGACCCTAACCTACCCTAATTCATTCATAATTAAACCTAGTAACTAAACTATGGCAAAATGCTAGCTCTCATGGCCTCCACTAATTTTATGAAGAGGGTTGCATACTAATCACTCTCTAATCAACTTCTAATCCCTTCTTAGCATCTTAATCTTCTTCATTTGGTGTTCAAAGTTGCTAGTTGTGAGTTTCTATCACTTTGATGATCTTTTGGTAAACTAATTAGATGAGATGTGATGAGATTTATGGTTTTGTATGTGGGTTAATGAGCTTTGAATCATATGATATGATGTTAGCATTAATCTTATGTTTATGCATGTTGAGTATGTAAGCTTATGCAAGTTTAATATGATGTATGTTATGTTTGCATGATGCTAAATATGCAAGTTGTGGGCTATGTAATCATATGCATGTTATGCAAGTTCATGGTAATATGCTATGCAAGTTACATGTATGTAAATATGCAAGTTACATGTTTGTTAATATGCAAGTTACATGTTTGTTAATATGCAAGTTACATGTTTGTTAATATGCAAGTTACATGTATGTAAATATGCAAGTTATATGTTTCTTTATATGCAAGTTACATGTTTGTTAATATGCAAGTTACATGTATGTCAATATGCAAGTTACATGTTTCTTTATATGCAAGTTACATGTTTGTTAATATGCAAGTTACATGTATGTAAATATGCAAGTTACATGTTTGTTAATATGCAAGTTACATGTTTGTTAATATGCAAGTTACATGTTTGTTAATATGCAAGTTACATGTATGTAAATATGCAAGTTATATGTTTCTTTATATGCAAGTTACATGTTTGTTAATATGCAAGTTACATGTATGTAAATATGCAAGTTACATGTTTCTTTATATGCAAGTTACATGTTTGTTAATATGCAAGTTACATGTATGAAAATATGCAAGTTACATGTTTATTAATATGCAAGTTCATGATGACACATTATGCAAGTCTATAAGCTAATATGCAAGTTTGTTATGCAAAATGAATATGTAAGTTATGTGACATATTATATGCAAGTTATGTGACATGTTATGCAAGTTCATATGCAAGTTATGTGTTTGTTAATATGCAAGATGGCACCTTTGAAACATGTTCATTCATATGCAAGTTGACACCTTTTATATGTGTTATATCATGAACGAAATTACGTGGGAACGATGGGGTAATTAAATGCATAAGTTAATAAGATTGTGTGAAATTAATATAATTATGCATAACACAAAATAAATAAACATAGTATGGGAATTTGCCTATTTGGTTAGGTGTACCCATACTATGTGTTGGGAATTTACCTATTGAGTTAGGTCTACCCCATGGGAATTTACCTATTAAGTTAGGTCTACCCATGTTAAGAAAACTTGATTAATTAGGGATAATTAATATAAAATTATGAGGGTGATTAATTAGGTGTAATTAATTGACTAAGACACGAGGTTGGACTCAGTTGTAGCGTAAAACTGCCCGGACCCAACCGGCTTAACCAGTTGCTACAAATGTTAGCCCAATGTGAGAGGTCTTAGGCACAAACTAAATACGTAATTAATGTAAAGACACGAGGTTAGACTCTGTTATGACATAAGGCTGCCCGGACCCAACCGACTTAACCAGCGGTCATAAAAGACAGTCTAATGTGAGAGGTCTTTACAAAGGTTACGTTCTTAATTAATTAATTAAGAAACACTTAACCACATTAGCATGTAGAGGGACATGAGGGGTTAAGTGGGTGCCTCGGGTGGCATGAGAAAAATCTAGTGGTTGCCTTGGGTGGCAATAGAAAATACGATTAGAATACTTAACCAAAATGGAACATGTAATTAAAACATGATTAAAGGGTTAAGTGGGATATACTAGAAAAAGGGACAAGCTTAGGTGGGTAGCTTGTGGAGGCCCATTTCAACCAGTAACCCATACGTATCTTTGTGGGCTCGACCCATGTCGAGGACGGGACACGCATACTGGGCTTGACTGTAAGAGGCAAACGGGTTAGCGGTGGCAACGCAAGTCCAACGGGCTTCATATGCGTGAGTGGGCCCGGGCTGGTAGGTAAGCCGTTGTTGCATCGAGTAGATATAAGCCGTGCACCTTTAGTTTCATCAGGTTGCCACATTGGGGAATGATACATCCCACGGTGGGGCCAGCACGGGTATCTACGTTAGGGAGCCGATCGAATGGGAAGTAGTGTGTACACCTAGTGGATTGTAGGGCCCCGTGGCGCCTACTTGGTCACCTAGGGGTACGCAAGTACTAATTAGTAAATTTTATAAGTCCTTGGGTGGGATCAACCTTTAAGTTAGGAACGACTGGTGTGGTGCAGTTTAGTAATTTACCTTAGGGAGGGTAGATGCGTCTTTATCCTTTATCTTCGTTTAGTTGACTGCTTAGGGTAGCCATTCATCCCTATATGTTACCGTATATCAGTTTATGTCTTCTCTGGTTACTTTAACGATTGTATTGTTAAAGTTATAGGACTCGCTCAGACTTATGTCTGACCCCGTTGTTTTTATCTTTTTCCCAACCCTCAGGTCCTACGGTGGATCCTAGCAGTAGTGGAGCTTGATCGGATTGCTGTTCCAGTCTTTAGGAGCTTGGATAGATGTAAAGCTCCAGTTATCCAGTTATCTTTTCTTTTGTTTGGCTATTGTATGAGAGTGGGATTATGTACTTCTTTATTTTGATGGATATTGTACTTGACCTTTATTGTGGTTTTATGATGTAACCAGACATGTTTTACTTCCGCTGTTATGAGATGATGTTTTAAAATTTCAAGTACTATTTATATCTGTCTTGTTGTAATTTTTCTGTTCTATATTCACTAAAATACTCCACCGATGCTTTGGCATTCCCTTAGTGAGTGATCATAGCGGGAGTGGGGTGTTACATTTAGCTAATCAAAAACCTAACCTTTAGCTAATCAAAAGTCTAAACTTCAGCTAATAAAAAATCTAACCTTTTCTTTAAAATCAAGTCTTTATATAAAAAGAATATATATGTTTATTCTGAAACAAGTAAAAAAAAATTAGAAAAACTCACGATGCAAATGGGAGTGGTTTACTTTCTCATGGACGTCGGAAATGGGTGATGGCAGCTTGAACAGTGGTGGAGGGGCGGGCCTGAGGTAGGGAGGCGACCTAGCGGTGGTGGGCCAGTGGGGTAGCGGTCAGGCGTGATAGAGGGTTTGGGGTTTCTGGCCTTCAATCGGCAAAGGGAAAGAGATGAAGAGGAAGGAGGCGATGGAGAGGGGGTCAGAGGAGCGGTGGCCACCCAGGCGCGACGGCGCTGATCGCGATTGGGGGGGTGGATCCGCCGATTGGGTTTTTTTCTATTTTGAAAACCGTGTGTTGAGTTGAAGGAGGAAGGGGGTGAGTATATAAACATATATATTATTTAATTTAAATAATTTATTCTCTATAAAAAGTTTCTTTTTCATTTGATCGGCAATTCGAACCCAACGACTGTCGCCCATAGCTAATTACCTCCATTCCGAGCATAATGGGATATGTATCATAAGCCAATTCGAATGTTACGGTCAGTTTTTATCAAAATTAAAATAAAATTAATATAACGTTCAAATTTGACTTTAACGTACATTTTAATTTGCCAGGGCAACATACTAACTCTGGGAATTTCAGAAAAATTATTTCTAGCTTTATATTGGCGATACGGTCGTAACGAAAAAAAATTCATCGAATTCTGAGAAGGTTTGAAAAGTGGTCATTTTCTGGTCGATTCAAATTGATTGAATCTGTCAAAACACGTTTAACTTCGCCACGCTCACATATTAATTCAGAAAATTATGAATTTTGAAACCTAGCAATAATTTGACATCCCGGATCCAACAAAAGTGGTTTCGTTGAAAATCGAGGTCGTTTGCAAAATGACTATTTTTAAGGGCTTTATATATATATTAAAAATATATGTAAATCCCACAACGACTTTTCTAAATTTTAAACTGGACGTATCTTACACTCTATGAAGTGAAGTCTCAGTTTCTTACATCCGTTAGAAAGATATTCTTATACAGATTCAAATATTTCTCGTTTTGTCAAATTCCAACTTAAAACGAATTCTGTATATTCGTTCGAAATTCGAAATCGAATTTTCGAACTGCCACGCCATTTCAGGCTCGTTATATAATTCAAATAAATTTATTCGTTTAAACTTTGTTGAAAATAAATTTTCCGTCATTATTATTTAAAATAATCGATTTTAAATAACCAAAATCTGTTAAATTCCCCAATATAAAAATTTTAAATTAGTTCAGATTTTCCGGGTTGTTACAATACAGACCAGACATACGCCCCATAGGTCAGCGAAACGCATGGTTCAGGCATTTTAATCCACATCAAGTGGACCGGCCTTGACAATCCAAGGGTCACTCGAGCTCAGATCCTGAGGGGTGAGCTAGAGAATCTCGAAGTGGTAGGGACGATCCATTGCCTTGGTTCATTGATGGAAATCCAAATTCCAGTACAACATTTTACGGTTTTAGATGTATATTATTGGCGACATAGTGGCATGGGACGCTAATGCCGTCTATGATTGATACATTTGTATTTAAAGTTGTTTTCATAAACTTTACACTATAATAGTATCAAAGGGATTTGTTTTAAAAATACCAAGCATGTTTGGCTATTATAAGATAAAATTCTATCATCTGGCTTGCGTTGCATTATGTGATGGGACCTGAGTCTTATAATAGCTTCATTTTTTTAAAAAAAACCATTACGCTGTTTTGTTATATGCACTGGTATTCTTGGGAGGAAACCCGTTCCGTGTTATACGGCGTGGTCTCTTGAAATATCTGATTTTAAAGTAAAGTTTTAAATAACAGTTTTAGTTCTCACACCAGTCAAATGATTGACCTGGAGTTTATTGTTTTAACATAAACTCTGGGTGCCCTTATTTTCCACGGGCAGCTAGTAGTTGGGTTTTGCAGATATTATATTCATAGGATCCTGATTTAAAGTCGAAGTGATATTCGGAAAGCTCTGTATCCTTGTATTTCTTTCGATTGTGTTTCATATTATTTTTCTGCTGCTATGTCTTTAAATGTAATTTAAATTCTCTGATAATTTTCAAATTTATATTGTGTATTCATACTCTGTTATATCCTTGCATTCTGATGGAATTGTTGTAATAAGCAATGAAATGTTCTTCAGTTTTTGTTACGATGTGTGTTGTTCTCAACTCAGTCTGGACTTTCCTTTACGGGGAAGTTCGGGTCGTTATAATCACAACATATTGCACAAATATTTGACCACTCCGGGTCATTAAAAAAGAGAGGAAAAAATACATGTATTCATGGCTGATCCAGTGTTCTTTTGTACTTGTTCTGTTCAGAAAGTCAATCATTTCATGTTTGGATGTCCTCATATCACAAGATAAAACCAATATCATCAAATTAAATAATTTATGCCAATAACCAATAATATCACATAGCTTAGCATGAATCGCTTGTATAACTACACGTTCTCAAATTTTATATCCTAAAGTATGTATAGTATCCCAGTTAAAAAGGAAAATGGTTACTTATATCAAAGAGGGAAAATAAAATAAAATCATGGTACTGCTTTTGTAGTATAATTTAAACTCTTGGGTTTGAAATCTGTAGATATCAATTATAATTTTCTGCAAATTCAAATGGAGTTAACTGCACTTGCAAAACCATTATAAGCAAAAATATAAACAGATATAGTGATAAGATAATAGTTTAGGGTTTAATTTAAATAATTCTCAAGAGTTCAGTTATAATATTCGGCAAATTCAAATGGAACTATGTTATCTTTGTTTCTAGCTAGTTGGTGAAAGCAACCAACAATAATTTCAAAGCCATTTATGTACCACCTGTGTGTGAACTAGCATTAAACACACATCGTCATATATGCAGAGAAAGCACCACAATATCAGCCACAAATATTTTAACGTAGTGACATTGAATAATCGATGTCATTTTCTAACTAGTCAAAATAGTAAACTTTCTATATTTGAAATGTAAATTTTCATATGCTCAGTTTTTTAGAAAATAACGGAACAAAGAAATAATTCGTGGAATAACTGAGAAATAGATTGTTGCTACGAGAATATCATCAAAATCGAACAATATAAGATCTATTTATACCAACTTCTACACTGACGTTATTGTTAAATTATAATATTTATACCAGCTTACCCTTGCCGTTATTGTTAAATTATAATATTTGTGTTTCCTAGCTTTTGGAGGTCTAAGTATTGTATTACATCATATCGGTGTATCCTTACCTGTGCTACGGATGGGTACTCACAATTCACGGTGTTATTTCTACTAAGTTTGTTGTAAATTTGAATTCCTCTGCAAGGTAATGGATAATCTATTTTCAATGAAATCCATTCAAATGGATAGCAATCAATAACATATCCTAAGTTTAGAAATCCATCCAACATCCACCGTTTGTCGCTTAGATAGCGATCGATAACATATTATTTTGTTGATGTTAAACAATAACATGCAAACTCACTAAATGCATTTGCTATGCAACTCCCAACAGATCACAATAGATGTTCACCATTAGTGATTAGCAGCTACTATTAAAATCAATGCTTAAACAAGAATTTGTGAAACTTACTTAAAAGTAGAGTCAACTCTCACATGAGCAGCAAGACATGCTACCGTTGAACCAAGAGCATCTGATAATCATTCCATGAATGATGTAGGCCTCCATAGAGATGCATTCAGGACTTTTACAATATCCACCCAAACTCTTATTGCATTTGGTCCCAGTGGAATCGAATGGACCATGTCATTAGGATCAGTTGAGGACAAAGTGCCTTCAGCTACTTATTTTTCTGTGTTGTCCAAATCGAACAGCTTGCATCTAGTATTCACCATGGCATTTGCACTCTATCGTATAACAAAAAAAATGCTAATATATTAACGAAAATTTTTAAAGAGAGATATTAGCAATATGTACATATTACCATGATAGATGTAGGATCAGTATGTATTTGCACACTATCAGGTATTTTAGTGTTTTCAAAAATCAACTTTGATTCTGGCCATGCTATTTCTTTACCGACGGCTTCTCCAATACATGTCATGCCTACTATAGGCCTCCATAGAAAGGCATCTTCTTTTTTGGGGTTATCCACCCGAACTATGGGGGCTTCTTGTCCAAGAGGAATACCGTTGATAATATGATTTGAATCACTCGAAAACACTCGTCCTTCGGCAACAAATTCTTTGCTTCCACCGCAATCGTACAACTTACATTTGTTTTCTGTGCTATTGGTTGTGCTTTATAAAAAATAAATAAAAATTGCATTAAAAATAAATATGGAAAATGCTACAAGTATTCACATTCGAATATGAAAATAGTGAAAAATTACTTAATAGTGAAAAATAAAACTTATGGCTAACGTGTAAATAGTCAACAAAGAAATTTAGTAACTTTATGATGTTGGCAGGAAGAGATGTATTAACAGTAAACATTTTACATACAAACATGTCATCTTCTGTTTGGTGAAACTATAGAATAATTCTGACCTCATATAAAGGCCATGAGATCAGCTTAAAGTCAAACATCAATCAACATTTAATCAAACATGGTGATGTGTGCTACATTAGGCATCTTTCTGGATTGTCTAGGCAACGATGCCAAATTATTCTTTGTGGTCCAAATTCTACGATATGGCGCACGATCTAGTAATATTACTTAGATTAAATGGAGGAGCTGGGGGATCGTTCTACTAACAACGCGGAATCACAATGCAATCACCATTCAAAATGCTAACATTTATGGTTCAACTGTTAAATGATATCAATGCACAGATCAGTGGAAGTTAGAATGCATTCAATAGTTTTAATTGGATGTAGGCTTCCCCGTGTCTCTCACCAGTTTTGTATTAAAACATATCAAAATTAGTCAAAGGAAAACATGATTTGTAGGGCCATATAGTGAGAAAAATAATTAAACATACACTGAAAATCTAACTAGACAATATACGTTGCATCATAAAAATAGCACCTTTAGAATATAAACTGAAAAACTAACTTGACAATAATATAATGTAATAATGTAATTAAATATATATAATTTGTAGAAAAATAATTCATGCATGAAGTGCGTGCCTTAACGTTCGTCATAGATAAATTAGTTGATCATCCACATGGTTTAGTTCTCCACTGAAGCACTCGAACGTCCCTGAGAAAAGCTCCGCTCTAAGACTGGAGCACGATCCAAATTATAATGTGCATCGATCTAAAAAGGAAATTTCCAATTGGAAGAAAAAGCTTTTGAAATAAAGAGCAAAGCTCCCAAAAATTTACACCCAACAACTCACAGCTATAAATACATCATCTCAGGAAATAAAATGAAGTGAAGATTGAAAAGTGTAGATCGCCAACAAAAGAAAGAGATAAAAAACAGTTCTCCAAAAAGCAAGGTAACTTCGAAAACTCTACCATTACTTTGTCAAACTTAAATCTGCTTTCGTACTTAAATCTCAACCTAGTAAAAAATACATACGTAGGAAATGAGAAAAATAAACTCAATGGTCATAGACCCTTATTTTTGGAGATAAGAATTCCATGACTGTTAAAAAAATTAGATGGAGAGAATGTATCTTACTATCATATCCCTCTATTAGAGTGAATGATGTAATTAGGAAAACCTTCGGCTAAAGAAGAAAATGTGGGAGTGGTGATGCATTCATATATAAGATTGACTGGAGATGTAGGAAAATCCCAGGAGTATTAGCATGTGATATGTAAAATCCTTATTTATCGCTGAGGAAAATGTCAACGGGCTCTCTATATTAGAGAGCGAAAGAAAATTTTATTTGTTACAAATAATTTTTACTATTTTTTCATAAATAACATTTGCACACAGTTGGCCTATAATTAAGTATAGTTTGTGGCTTATCCTTACTGAGAATAAGAGTTAGAAAAGTATGATTAGACCATTTTGGCTTCCTTAGAAACTAACTAGACAATATACGTTGCACCTTAAAAATATCACCTTAAGAATATAAACTAAAAAACAAACAAGACAATAGTATAATGTAAAAATGAATATAACTATATAACTAGAATAAAACATCATACCACATTTTATTTCTCGGACTTCTCTCTTGTGCGGAAAACAACTCTATTTGCTGGCCATATTACCATCTCATCCTCGGCGTCTCCTATTTACACCAAACCTAGTGAAGGCCTCCACAAAAAAGCGTCGAATTTTCTAGGATGGACTATCAAAATTTTCATGGCGTTTGGACCTAAAGGTACTCCATTTAAAATATGTTTCAGATAACTGGACACAATTTTCCCTTCGGTGACAACCTCGTAATTATTTCCAAGCCAATGCAATAAACTACAATTGTCGCTTATTTGATTATGTGTACTTGCAATTAATAAAAACTAAGTTATATACATTATTAGAATTTGTATAATATTGCAACTTTAATATGGTATATTTTTATAATTTGAGATATGTTTTTTCTGCACAACTTTCTTTATCCTGTCAAATCAATAATATTGGAAAAACATTAGAGATTTGGACTACATATACTTATAGAGGCAAGATGAAAACTTTATTATGAGCTTTAATGTGTAAAAATACTATACTAATGGAATATTCAGTTGCAAATACAACAAGATGAAAAATCTTCCTACACTATTCTTGTTGCCAAGTTAATGCCAAATTTGCGTTAATGTAATTAAAGCTCAAAAATAAGAATCGATTATTTGTAAATTGTTAAATACAATTTTAAATTGTACCTGTCGTTTCACAAACATGTTAACCATCTGCTCTAGCTCTGAAATTCTACGATGACATTGAGCTATTTGCTTATCTTTTATTTGTGACAAAATTCTATGAAACATGGCATATTTTCCCTTTTATCTACTTTTTCTAATAAATTGACACTTTGATATTAAAACCGCAATGGAAAAAGATCTAAAATAATATTGAAATGATAAATTATTCATTTGCCAATGGTAAAGACATATAAAATATAAACTGTTCAATTACCATTCAAACATGTAAAAAAAAGTGGTACATAATTGCTGGATGAAATTCACTGAAAAGGGAATAATTTCAACTTTTAGAACGCTTGCTTTAATGAAACAATCCAGAAACCATTTATCACTTAGTTAGTTCAGCATTCAGCCATCAATTTACCAAACAAACTGACCCTAACACTCTGGACTTTACCTCTTCATGTAACAAGATAAAGAACATTTACTTTGTTTCAACTATACGTAGCAACAAATTTTGTTTGTGTTACAGTGCACACATATTGTGACGATCCCAAAATCCGAGGGGCGGTATTAAGGATAATCATTGAAATATAACACATTAATCATCATAGCAGAGTACAGATAATAGCAAAAACAATAAATAGAATAATTTTACATGAATATGACAGCGGAATCACAACATGTAACAACATCAGAATAGCACAGCGTAGGATATAACTTAGTAAATAAAAAGGGAAGTGATCAGTCATCATCGCCAGAGGCGGAATACATACATGCAGTGAGACATAATAAAGGTATCAGTCTACATCGCCGAAGGCGGTACATATACATACGAGAATAAATACTGAAAGTAAATCAGTCTGCATCGCTAGTGGCGGAAAATGTCAAAGTCGTCTCTGTGAAGTCAACCTCGCCATGAGCCAAAATGCACTCTATGCAATAGTGTAGAGCCAAAAACAACCTGTCACCTGTGAACTAGGCTGCCCGTGTGGAAATAAGGGCACCCGCGTTTGCAAAGTGAAACAGACAACGAGTCAGTCATGGGGACTGATATGAGGAACCTATTTAACAGTTAAACAATAGTAATAAGCAAATCATAGGACCACGCCACTTTCGCGGAACGGGTTTACTCCAGTGATTGCTAGTGCATTTAAAACAAAGTAAATTCTTTTAAAACAACGCAATGCTTTTAAAAAGAATGAAGCCATTATAAGACTCAGGTCCCATCATACAATGCAACGCAGGCCGGAGGATAGAGTTTTACCTTATAATGGCCAAATATGCTTGATACGTATAAAGCAAAATCAATTGATATTATTACTAGTGCATATATGTTTCAAAAACGAATAGCATCATAAATATCAATCATAGGCGACATGAGCGTCCCATGCCACTATGTCGCCATATATAAGTTACAATCGAATCCGTTATCTCGTATTGGAAATTGGATTTCCGTCATGAGTCAAGGCAAGGGGCAAGCTCCTCTCCGCTTCGAGACATTCTAGCAAATGCCTCAGGACTACACACTCTGGGTAACCCTAGATCTTCAGGGTCGGTCCTCTCTTACGTTTGAGGATTAGTATTCATGAACACATGTTTCCCGGACCTTACAGACCTATAATCGAGGCGCCTCGCATTCCAACAACCACATATGTGAAAAATAGATATAAATGTCGGGGCTGGTAAGTCACTGACACCACCACAGCTAGAAAGAAACGTCGTGCTCTCTCTGTAGTCCGTATCTCGTTTTTAACTCATACCGGGGTGTGAGGCTCGCGAATCCACGCTATACACAAAGCCAGGCCACGCAGACCGTGCTTTGATCATCATCCACAAGACTTTGCTTTGCAACAGAAGCCTTGATCACAACATCTTGGCATGCCGCATAGGCAGTCCACTCCATACGATTGATTTCCATCGATATATAGCCTCTGAGCTCGTATGTCTCAGAGAAGGGCGTTAAGCAAAAGAATAAATTCTCCACCGCCAAACAGATATATATTTAACAGAGATCAATCAGTATAGAACAAAATCCAACGTCAGACACACAATCCATTTACAAGTCCGTCCTGGGTCTGAACGAAACCGGAGGCGACAAATTCCTCGTATATCCGTCCAATCAACACATACGTTCAGACGGCTACTACTTCCGTCCCTTTCCGGTAGCTACTCATGTCAGGAACCTCAGCAGTGCCCATCCAACCGATACGAAGATCGTCGGTCTTGAATTGCCTTTGCATTTTCCAATTCGAATCGCTCGATGAGTTATTTGAAATGAGGGTTAGCTCGGCCTTTTCAAATAATTCACGTAATTAGAATTTAAATCGATTCTTTCCATGGTTATATTATTCGACATCCATCTTTCAGTTCTTTAGTGTTATTTTCGTGTCAAACACATACAACCATCAAATATCAAACAATTCAAGCCCAATTGGTTTATTTGCAATCTATGTTGCTTATAATATTTTATAACGATTATTCGCCATTTTTATTTATTTAAAAATGGCCATATTTAATTAGACGACGTTTCAGGTCGTGCCGTGGCACTAGCGCTGTTTTTCTCCTAATTTGTTTTACACATGTCGGAAAATCTAACCGTTGGATTTCTACAAAGTTTATATCAGTGGGAAGATATTCCCAAAGCGAACCCAACGGTTCCAGTTTCGTGAAAATCCGACGGTCGGATCTTCCACACTAGTCGTTTGAAGTTACGGTTTCAAAATTCGAACTGCAGCGTCGTTATTCTTTTTAATTTAATTATATTTATATTTATATATAAATATAAACGATTCTGGCGCTATTTTTCTTCATATTTGAATTAAACATTCCGGACAATCCAACCGTTGGATTTTTACAAGGTTGGTGCCGTTGGGAAGATATTTCCAAGGCGAACCCAGCGGTTGCTTTTTCGGGAAAATCCGATGGTCGGATTTCTCGTACTAATCGTTTCAAATTACGATTCCGAAACATGAACTGCACGGCTTCGATTCCTTTTAATTATATTTATATATATATATATAAATATAGTTCATTCTATAATTCCAACTATAGTTCATTCTATATTTTCAACTTCGTTTTCACTTCAAATATTTCACTAACGCCTTAATATTTCGAAAAATTTCGCCATAACCTCCTTTGTACGGGGAGGGGTTTGGAAATTTATTGGGCCATGTTAGGTACCCAATAAATCCTAAAAAGCATCCACATATTTATAGTGATATATTCTGGTGTTTACGGGGGAGCATGTATAGATAATCACTCCAGAGAATAAATTCTCGTCACCCCATTTCCGTGTGGAAATAAATAGTTCATGTGCCGTATCTAATAACTAGAGCGACGTGATTATTGTCAACTCCAGACCCGTGTGGGGTTTTTATTAATCTGGCAATTTATCGTTAAATTTTATATAGTCCATATCAGTCATCAGTTCAACCTGTAGTATAAAATCATCGCCATACAAGCCTCTCGCTCGTATGGTAAAACTTCCACCTCGTCATACAAGCTCCAATTGCTTATGTGGAATATGATGAAGTATGCCTATCATCAAAAAGTGTGCCATGTAGTGTAGTTCAAAATTAATTGTTACTATCCTAGGGCGATATTTATTATTTCACACAGAATAACCAGCACTCCGCATCCAATGGCATTCACAGGAGTTGATATAAAAATAAAATTGCGCAGCCAACTCATCAAGGTTTACCTATTTGTCGGGCACGAAAATAATTTCTTTACTCTACAGCTAATCCATTTTTCCTGTTCAACACATGTATATATATGCAGAACAAAGCTAATAATAATATTTCTAGCAAACTATTATTTATTTCAACACGTGTGTATTTTTATCAAAGCGTATACATGATAAAAGAAATATTTTTATCATCAAAAATATTTATTCAACACGTGAATGTTTTTAACACTTCATATTCACAATAAAAATGTAGTTTTTATTGTCGATTCATTTTATTTTAACATACGATAACATTCAACACATGAATTTCAACTCGACGAACGAATTTCAATTCAACACATGAATATTCTCTATAGTTTGTATATATATAAAAATGTGATTTTTATCGCTAAAGCTATTTGTTTAAATTCAAATAATATTCAACACATGAATTTCAACTCAACGAATGAATTGCAACTCAATACATGAATATTCTCTATAGTTTGTATATATATAAAAATGTGATTTTTATCGCTAAAGTTATTTGTTTAAATTCAAATAATATTCAACACATGAATTTCAACTCAACGAATGAATTGCAACTCAACACATGAATATTTTCTATAGTTTGTATATATATAAATATGTGATTTTTATCGCTAAAGCTATTTGTTTAAATTCAAATAATATTCAACACATGAATTTCAACTCAACGAATGAATTGCAACTCAACACATGAATATTCTCTATAGTTTGTATATATATAAAAATGTGATTTTTATCGCTAAAGCTATTTGGTTAAATTCAAATAATATTCAACACATGAATTTCAACTCAACGAATGAATTGCAACTCAACACATGAATATTTGGTTCAACATATGTAATTTATTTCAACGAATGAAAATTATTCTAACACATGTATTTTTCAGAAGATTTCGGCAGCATAACGGCAGGGTAGTTAAAACCGGGACCGTCCCTAGTATGTCTCCTCGCTCTACCTTAAAACCTCGCGGTTTTTGACAATGGGGATCATGCATCTAGTTCGCACGCAGGCGACATGTTTTATTTTCAATTCCGCAATCCTATTCTAATTTGTTTCAACCACAAGAGGGTATTTTTCAACCACAAAGGTATTTTTCAACCGCAATATCAACCACAAACAATTATTTCCAACCATTTGTCATACCATATAATATCACGTCAATCACAAGCAATAAATATCGTCCATGGTCTGTGGATGAGGGGAGTGTGTATATATATATATATATATATATATTATAATTCACTTGCATTTCATCACAATTCAAAGCATATATGTTTCATTCAACGCTTGTATAATTTATACATCGCTAATATAACTTATACAACACATGCACATGAGGTATACAATGCGTATATAATTTACACTTCGCTTATATAATTTATAAAACGCGATTCCATTCACAAAATTTAGTTTAGATTCCTCACATTGGTTATTGCAGTGCTAAAAATCGTAGGAAGATCAGAAAAATCCGCGGCTTCTTCTAGAATGTAGAGAGCCTCCTTGCGGTCACGGTGTCTCCTGTTCCATCAAATTTCGTTAAAGAACGAAAAAGATATTATTTTTCAAAGTTTTGCAACGCTTTATAGTGTTATTTTCATTTCAGAATTTCGAAGCAGAAAGGTTTTCAAACCTTCAAAACTAGGTTTTGATTTTAAAATCAAACCGTACCTTGTTGCTCCGATCAGGCCCTGCGACGTTGAAGGGCTACGAATCAGCTCTCGATCGGTGGTGGTGGTGGTGTCTGACTCGGCGGCTCCAGCAGGTCGCGGCGGCGCTCCAAAGGGGCTGAGTTCCTCCTGGAAATTCGACGCGTACGATCAATGGTTTTCGACGAGGCTTGTTCTGATTTGAAGAGGGGAGGGAGGCGATCAGAATCTTCAACTGGAGGTGGCGGCGAAACTGGCTGTGGCGGTGGCAAAAATGATGGGAAGCTTCGAGCTCGATGAACCGTCGAGAATGCCTGGCGGCTAGGTTTTTTTTAGATATTTTCTGAAAATAAAATAATAAAAGAAAAAATGTGATTGGCCAATGGTTTCATAGGAAATTTTAAATAGTGTTTTCACAAACGAACTCGAAATCAAACCCAACGACTGTCACCCCTAGCTAAATACCCCCATTCCGGACACAATGGGATATGTTTCGTTGGCAAATTCGACTGTTACGGTCAGTTATTTTTCGAATTAAAATATAAAACATTCAATATTTAATTTGAACGTACATTTCAATTTGCCAGGGCCACAAACTGAATCGAAAAATTCCAGAAAAATAAATCAAGCTTTGTTTTGACGATACGGTCCTAACAAAACCAGTTACGTCGAATTCTGAGCTCGTTTGAAAAAGGCCATTTTTAGGTCGACCCATTTTAAAAGAAATTGACCAATCACATTTTCTTTTGCCCCGCTCACATACTAGCTTCAAAAATTATGAAATTTGAAACTTAGCAATAATTTGACATTCCGGACCGAACAAAAGTGGTTTCGTCGAATTCTGAGGTCATATGAAAAATATCAATTTTCAGGGGCTATATATGTTATATAGCGACCTTTCTGAAAATTCATTTGGCCATAACTTTTGATTCCCGTTATGAAACTTCGATTTTTCAGATTCATTAGAAAGGTATTCATAAACAGATTTAAATATTTTCTGTTTCGCTAAAATCCGTTATATTTTCTACCCGGTACAGTCAGACAAAGTTTGTATTCAAACTTTCAAACTGCAGTACTATACCCAATTCTTTATTTTATTGAAATATGCTATTTCATTTATTCAAATTCTTTGGTAATAACCAATTTTAAAAATTTTAAATTTGTTCACATTTTCCGGGTTATTTCAATCTCCCCCACTTAAAACTTTTCGTCCTCGAAAATGAAATAACAGCTAAGTAGGAAATAAAATGTAAATGCAAAGTATTGTAAAGGTACCTTGCACCGGAGTTAGTCAGAGATGTCCACTCTGCATTTGGGGTAGGCTTGTTTAATGCTTTCCTCGGTCTCCCAAGTACAGTCTCTAGGATCACTACTCCGCTGCACTTTGACTAAATGAATCTTTTTGCTCCTTAGCTCTCTAGTTTCTTTGCCAACTATCTTTAATGGCTCTCTTCTGAGCGCTAATTCTGGAGTTATATCTATATCCTGTTGCGCTGCTTCTTCTACAACAAGATCTGGATCATGAACATGTTTCCTGAGTTGAGACACGTGGAACACATCATGTACACCCGACAACCAATCAGGTAATGAAACCCTATATGCAAGAGTTCCAATCCTTTCAAGTATAGGAAAGGGACCAATAAATCTCGTTGCCAACTTCCCAGTCTTGCCAAATCTGATTACTCCCCGCATTGGAGAAACTCTTAAATAAACATAATCGCCAATGGCAAACGATAAATCTCTTCTTCTCGCATCAGCATAACTTTTATGTCGGCCTTGTGCGGTTTTCAATAGCTTCTTAATGAAATCGACTTTATCCGATGCTTCTCGAATCATATCGGGCCCTAACACAAGTCTGTTGCCAGGTTCTACCCAGCATGCGGGAGATCTGCACGGTCTACCGTATAATGCTTCAAATGGAGACATTCCCAGACTTACTTGATAGCTATTGTTGTAAGAGAATTCGGCTAGATGTAAGTGATCTTCCCATGAGCCTCCAAAATCCATAACGCAAGCCCGTAGTAAATCTTCTAGAATTCTGTTCACCTGCTCGGTTTGGCCGTCTGTCTGAGGGTGATAAGCGGTGCTTAGATTCAATTTGGATCCCAATTCTATCTGGAATGCTTCCCAGAATTTGCTAGTAAACAGGGGATCTCTATCACTGACTATATTGAGCGGCACTCCAAGTAGTTTAACTATTTCTTTGAAGTAAATCTGTGCTAAACTTTGAGCCGTTCTGTTGGATCGGACAGGTATGAAATGGGCAGTCTTCGTGAAGCGATCTACGATTACCCATATACTGTCGTTTCCTTTCCTAGTTCGAGGCAAGACATCAATGAAGTCCATTGAAATTTGCTCCCACTTCCATCCTGGAACTGCTAATGGTTGTAATAGTCCAGCTAATTTCTGCTGATCGCACTTAACTAGCCGACAAGTGGGGCATCTACTAACATATAATGAAATATCTCTTTTCATCGCCTTCCACCAGAATGTGCGCTTGATATTGTTATACATTTTGCTCACACCAAGATGGATACTTAATTTGGACTTGTGGCACTCATCAAGTACTTCCCTTCTGAGCTCAGGAATTCTTGGCACACAAATTCGCCCTCGTAATCTTAGGACCCCTTGGCTATCAAGGCTAAAATCTGAGGGTTTTCCTTCCCGGATCCGCTGGCTAATCCTTTTAATAAATTCATCGTCTTTCTGAAGGGTCGAGATCCTGTCTATTAATGAAGACGTGATGACAAAACTGGCGATGATTTCATTCTTTCTGCTAAGCGCGTCTGCTACAACATTGGCTTTCTCTGGAGTGTATATAATTTCAAAATCGTATGCTGCAAGGAATTCTAACCAACGTTGTTGTCTCAAGTTTAGATCTTTCTGAGTGAATAGATATTTTAAGGATTGATGATCGGTAAATAGTTCGAACTTCTCGCCCAATAAATAATGCCTCCAGATTCTTAAAGCAAACACGATAGCTAATAACTCAAGATCATGAGTTGCATAGTTTCTTTCATGCGGCTTCAGCTGACGGCTGGCATAAGCGACAACTTCGCCTTTTTGAATTAATACTGTGCCTATCCCTCTAATAGAAACGTCTGTCCATACAGTCAAGTCTTGGTTGCCTTCTATAATTGTCAATACTGGAGCGGTTGTCAACTTCAGTTTCAGCTCTTGGAAAGCTTCTTCACATTCGGGAGTCCATTTGAATTTCTCATGCTTCTTTGTAAGCTTTATCAATACACCAGATATCTTTGAAAAATCCTGAACGAATTTCCGATAGTAACTAGCCAATCCAAGGAAAATTCGAACTTCTGTGGGAGTAGTAGGTTGTTTCCAGTTCTGAATCGCTGTAATTTTGCTTGGATCTACAGCAATCCCTTCTTTTGATACAACATGGCCTAGGAACTTAACTTCATCCTTCCAGAAGACACATTTATAAAATTTAGCTTTCAAGACATTTCTCCTTAGAATCTTCAACACTTGTTCTAAATGTTTTGCATGTTCGTCTTCCGACTTGGAGTAGATTAAAATGTCATCGATGAAGACTAGCACAAATTTATTCAATACACCCCAGAACACTCTATTCATAAGATCGACGAAGTATGCTGGAGCGTTACACAAACCGAACGGCATTACTAACCATTCGTAGAATAAATCGGGACCCCTGAAGGCTGTCAAAGGAACACAGTCTTCTGCTATACGTAATTGGTGGAAACCTGTAGCTAGGTCCATTCTGGAGAATACTGTTGCTCCATTTAATTGATCTAACAGATCATCTATACGTGGCAAGGGATATTTGTTCTTCAGTGTCTGCTTATTGAGATCCCGGTAATCAACACCAAGTCTTAGAGTACCGTCTGACTTCGGGACAAATACTACTGCTGCTCCCCAAGCTGAAAAGCTCGGTCTTATCATACCTTTCCAAAGTAATTCTCGGGTTTGACTACCTAACTCTTCTTTTTCTTTCGGGGCCATTCTTCTAATTGGATGCACTACTAGTCGAGCGTTAGGAATTTGGTCTATCCTAAATTCAATTTCTCTTTGCGGCGGTAAGTTTTCTACTTCCTCAAACACATCCGCAGAGTTTTTAACGACCGGTATCTTTTCTAATGAAGGGGGAGTAACTTCTAAAGAAGACCAAAATTCTGTTCTATTAATTTCTGAGCCATGGCATGGTATACATATAGGTCCAAGCTTCATTTTGACTTTAACGATTCGTTCGGCACATCTAACTTTAGCCTTATATTTGGTTAACCATTCCAAACCGAGAATAACATCGAATTCTAATAAATTCATGATGATTAACCTATGGGAAACTTGTAGAAAGAATAGGAGATATGCACTCTGCAGTACGAACTGAGACTAACAGAACCTCCTATCGGGTTTTGAACTTTAATTGGTACTTTAAACCTTCTTTGTTTCAATTTCAACTTGTGAACAATGTTACCAGAAACGAAGCTACGTGATGCACTAGTATCAAAAAGTACAGAAACAAGAATATTTTTAATGGTAAGGGTACCTCCCAAGACGTCGGGTTTACCTGATCCATCGGTGGTAGCTGGTGGGGTCTTCCCGTCATACACATGAGCCACTTGTGCATTCTGCTTCAGAGGACAGTTCCTGCTATAGTGCCCTTTCTTATGGCAGTTGTAGCATTCGGCTGAATCTGGATTTGCCTTTGGCTTCCTCGGGGCTTTGCACACATTAGAAAAATGACCTGGCTTCCCCCAGTTGTAGCAATTTCCTTTGGGGATCTTTCCAGGTTTCTGAGTAGCGGCCGCTGTAATGCTAGACTCTGGCTGATCTGTTGGAGCCTTGCGCTTATTTCCAGCTTGGCTTTTGGCGCGATCTTGGCTGGCGTGCCTTTCATCTATATCTTGATAATTGCAAGCCATTTCTACCAATTCTGAGAAGGAGAGTTTGATGTTGCTCATAGCCCTGTCATGGTACTTGCGCTTTAGCCCAAATATAAATCTCTTGTTTTTAGCTTTGTTGGTCATAATAAGCTCTGGGGCATAGCGCGACAACTGGGTGAATTTATTGAGGTAATCCTGGATAGAGAGATCTCCTTGCTGGAGATTAGCAAACTGCTCTCGCATCCTCTCTAAAGCCTGTTCAGGTACAAACTTCTCGTTGAACATGGTTTTGAATTGCTCCCAGGTTCTGACAGTACCTGCTGCATCCTCTGAGGTGATGACATCCCACCACAGCTCTGCTTCCTCCTGCAGGAGCCAAATACCTAGTCGTGCTTTGTTGTTGGTTCCCAAACCCATGCCTTCAAAGATCTTTTCATAGGTCTTCAACCAAGCAATAGCCTCTGTCACCGTAGCAGTGCCAGAAAAGGGTTTTCCCCCAAGGTTCCTATACCTCTTCGCTACTCTGTCTAGCTCGAAGTCCTCGGGTGCTGGTGGCTGAACAATAGGGCCTCCCTCAACTACGGGGATATCCCCCCGTCCTCCTGCTACACCGGCTCGGCCTCCACGGCCTCCTCTAGCTGCTGCTGCTCGTGTAGCCATCAGAAAGAGTACTGTATAAGCAAGAAAAGAGTCAAGCTCACAGATTTGATAATTTTCATATATGATAAAGCAGGGGAACATAAGGAAAGATAATGATGTACTGATCAAATTGTTTTGCTAATCTGCTTAGCTCATCCTAGGACATTGCTAATCCTATCTCTAATGAGCAACTCGCCTTAGAACACTACTGATTCTATTCTGACGAGGTGTTTAATGTGTTAGATCCCGGAACTAAGGTTAACCAAAGCTCTGATACCAACTGCGACGATCCCAAAATCTGAGGGGCGGTATTAAGGATAATCATTGGAATATAACACATTAATCATCATAGCAGAGTATAGATAATAACAAAAACAATAAATAGAATAATTTTACATGAATATGACAGCGGAATCACAACATGTAACGACATCAGAATAGCACAGCGTAGGATATAACTTAGTAAATAAAAAGGGAAGTGATCAGTCATCATCGCCAGAGGCGGAATACACACATGCAGTGAGACATAATAAGGGTATCAGTCTACATCGCCGAAGGCGGTACATATACATACGAGAATAAATACTGAAAGTAAATCAGTCTGCATCGCCAGTGGCGGAATCATAATATAAGTACAATAATGGCGGAAAATGTCAAAGTCGTCTCTGTGAAGTCAGCCTCGCCATGAGCCAAAATGCACTCTATGCAATAGTGCAGAGCCAAAAACAACTTGTCACCTGTGAACTAGGCTGCCCGTGTGGAAATAAGGGCACCCGCGTTTGCAAAGTGAAACAAACAACGAGTCAGTCATGGGGACTGGTATGAGGAACCTATTTAACAGTTAAACAACAGTAATAAGCAAATCATCGGACCACGCCACTTTCGCGGAACGGGTTTACTCCAGTGATTGCTAGTGCATTTAAAACAAAGTAATTTTTTTTAAAACAACGCAATGCTTTTAAAAAGAATGAAGCCATTATAAGACTCAGGTCCCATCATACAATGCAACGCAAGCCGGAGGATAGAGTTTTACCTTATAATGGCCAAATATGCTTGATACGTATAAAGAAAAATCAATTGATATTATTACTAGTGCATATATGTTTCAAAAACGAATAGCATCATAAATATCAATCATAGGCGACATGAGCGTCCCATGCCACTATGTCGCCATATATAAGTTACAATCGAATCCGTTATCTCGTATTGGAAATTGGATTTCCGTCAGGAGTCAAGGCAAGGGGCAAGCTCCTCTCCGCTTTGAGACATTCTAGCAAATGCCTCAGGACTACACACTCTGGGTAACCCTGGATCTTCAGGGCCGGTCCTCTCTTACGTTTGAGGATTAGTATTCCTGAACACACGTTTCCCGGTCCTTACAGACCTATAATCGAGGCACCTCGCATTCCAACAACCACATAGGTGAAAAATAGATATAAGTGTCAGGGCTGGTAAGTCACTGACACCACCATAGCTAGAAAGAAACGTCGTGCTCTCCCTGTAGTCCGTGTCCCGTTTTTAACTCATACCGGGGTGTGAGGCTCGCGAATCCACGCTATACACAAAGCCAGGCCACGCAAACCGTGCTTTGATCATCATCCACAAGACTTTGCTTTGCAACAGAAGCCTTGATCACAACATCTTGGCATGCCACATAGGCAGTCCACTCCATACGATTGATTTCCATCGATATATAATCTCTGAGCTCGTATGTCTCAGAGAAGGGCGTTAAGCAAAAGAATAAATTCTCCGCCGCCAAACAGATATATATTTAACAGAGATCAATCAGTATAGAAAAAAATCCAATGTCTGACACACAGTCCATTTACAAGTCCGTCCTGGGTCTGAACGAAACCGGAGGTGTCAAATTCCTCGTATATCCGTCCAATCAACACATACGTTCAGACGACTACTACTTCCGTTCCTTTCCGGTAGCTACTCCGGTCAGGAACCTCAGCAGCGCCCATCCAACCGATACGAAGATCGTCGGTCTTGAATCGTCTTTGCATTTTCCAATTCGAATCGCTCGATGAGTTATTTGAAATGAGGGTTAGCTCGGCCTTTTCAAATAATTCACGTAATTAGAATTTAAATCGATTCTTTCCATGGTTATATTATTCGACATCCATCTTTCAGTTCTTTAGTGTTATTTTCGTGTCAAACACATACAACCATCAAATATCAAACAATTCAAGCCCAATTGGTTTATTTGCAATCTATGTTGCTTATAATATTTTATAACGATTATTCGCCATTTTTATTTATTTATAAATGGCCATATTTAATTAGACGACGTTTCAGCTCGTGCCGTGGCACTGGCGCTGTTTTTCCCCTAATTTGTTTTACACATGTCGGAAAATCTAACCGTTGGATTTCTACAAAGTCTATATCAGTGGGAAGATATTCCCAAAGCGAACCCAACGGTTCCAGTTTCGTGAAAATCCGACGGTTGGATCTTCCACACTAGTCGTTTGAAGTTACGGTTTCAAAATTCGAACTGCAGCGTCTTTACTCGATTTAATTTAATTACATTTATATTTATATATAAATATAAACGATTCTGGCGCTGTTTTTCTTCAGATTTGAATTAAACATTCCGGACAATCCAACCGATGGATTTTTACAAGGTTGGTGCCGTTGGGAAGATATTTCCAAGGCGAACCCAGCGGTTGCTGTTTCGGGAAAATCCGATGGTCGGATTTCTCGTACTAATCGTTTCAAATTACGATTCCGAAACACGAACTGCACGGCTTCGATTCCTTTTAATTATATTTATATTTATATATATAAATATAGTTCATTCTATAATTCCAACTATAGTTCATTCTATATTTTCAACTTCGTTTTCACTTCAAATATTTCACTAATGCCTTAATATTTCGAAAAATTTCGCCATAACCTCTTTTGTACGGGGAGGGGTTTGGAAATTTATTGGGCCGTTTTAGGTACCCAATAAATCCTAAAAAGCATCCACATATTTATAGTGATATATTCTGGTGTTTACGGGGGAGCATGTATAGATAATCACTCCAGAGAATAAATTCTCGTCACCCCGTTTCCGTGTGGAAATAAATAGTCCATGTGCCGTATCTAATAACTAGAGCTACATGATTATTGTCAACTCCAGACCCATGTGGGGTTTTTATTAATCTGGCAATTTATCGTTAAATTTTATATAGTCCATATCAGTCATCAGTTCAACCTGTAGTATAAAATCATCGCCATACAAGCCTCTCGCTCGTATGGTAAAACTTCCACCTCGTCACACAAGCTCCAATTGCTTATGTGGAATATGATGAAGTATGCATATCGTCAAAAAGTATGCCATGTAGTGTAGTTCAAAATTAATTGTTACTATCCTATGGCGATATTTATTATTTCACACAGAATAACCAGCACTCCGCATCCAATGGCATTCACAGGAGTTGATATAAAAATAAAATTGCGCAGCCAACTCATCAAGGTTTACATATTTGTCGGGCACGCAAATAATTTCTTTACTCTACAGCTAATCCATTTTTCCTGTTCAACACATGTATATATATGCAAAACAAAGCTAATAATAATATTTCTAGCAAACTATTATTTATTTCAACAAGTGTGTATTTTTATCAAAGCGTATACATGATAAAAGAAATATTTTTATCATCAAAAATATTTATTCAACACGTGAATGTTTTTAACACTTCATATTCACAATAAAAATGTAGTTTTTATTGTCGATTCATTTTATTTTAACATACGATAACATTCAACACATGAATTTCAACTCGACGAACGAATTTCAATTCAACACATGAATATTCTCTATAGTTTGTATATATATAAAAATGTGATTTTTATCGCTAAAGCTATTTGTTTAAATTCGAATAATATTCAACACATGAATTTCAACTCAACGAATGAATTGCAACTCAACACATGAATATTCTCTATAGTTTGTATATATATAAAAATGTGATTTTTATCGCTAAAGCTATTTGTTTAAATTCAAATAATATTCAACAGATGAATTTCAACTCAACGAATGAATTGCAACTCAACACATGAATATTCTCTATAGTTTGTATATATATAAAAATGTGATTTTTATCGCTAAAGCTATTTGTTTAAATTCAAATAATATTCAACACATGAATTTCAACTCAACGAATGAATTTCAACTCAACACATGAATATTCTCTATAGTTTGTATATATATAAAAATGTGATTTTTATCGCTAAAGCTATTTGGTTAAATTCAAATAATATTCAACACATGAATTTCAACTCAACGAATGAATTGCAACTCAACACATGAATATTTGGTTCAACATATGTAATTTATTTCAACGAATGAAAATTATTCTAACACATGTATTTTTCAGAAAATTTCGGCAGCATAACGGCAGGGTAGTTAAAACCGGGACGGTCCCTAGTACGGCTCCTCGCTCTACCTTAAAACCTCGCGGTTTTTGACAATGGGGATCATGCATCTAGTTCGCACGCAGGCGGCATGTTTTATTTTCAATTCCACAATCCTATTCTAATTTGTTTCAACCACAAGAGGGTATTTTTCAACCACAAAGGTATTTTTCAACCACAATATCAACCACAAACAATTATTTCCAACCATTCGTCATACCATATAATATCACGTCAATCACAAGCAATAAATATCGTCCATGGTCTGTGGACGAGGGGAGTATATATATATATATATATATATATATATATTATAATTCACTTGCATTTCATCACAATTCAAAGCATATATGTTTCATTCAACGCTTGTATAATTTATACATCGCTAATATAACTTATACAACACATGAACATGAGGTATACAATGCGTATATAATTTACACTTCGCTTATATAATTTATACAACGTGATTCCATTCACACAATTCAGTTTAGATTCCTCACATTGGTTATTGCAGTGCTAAAAATCGTAGGAAGATACGAAAAATCCGCGGCTTCTTCTAGAATGTAGAGAGCCTCCTTGCGGTCACGGTGTCTCCTGTTTCATCAAATTTCGTTAAAGAACAAAAAAGATATTATTTTTCAAAGTTTTGCAACGCTTTATAGTGTTATTTTCATTTCAGAATTTCGAAGCAGAAAGGTTTTTAAACCTTCAAAACTAGGTTTTGATTTTAAAATCAAACCGTACCTTGTTGCTCCGATCAGGCCCTGCGACGTTGAAGGGCTACGAATCAGCTCTCGATTGGTGGTGGTGGTGTCTAACTCGGCGGCTCCAGCAGGTCGCGGTGGCGCTCCAAAGGGGCTGACTTCCTCCTGGAAATTCGACGTGTACGATCAATGGTTTTCGACGAGGCTTGTTCTGATTTGAAGAGGGGAGGGAGGTGATCAGAATCTTCAACTGGAGGTGGCGGCGAAACTGGCTGTGGCGACGGCAAAAACGATGGGAAGCTTCGAGCTCGATGAACCGTCGAGAACGCCTGGCGGCTATGTTTTTTTTAGATATTTTCTGAAAATAAAATAATAAAAGAAAAAATGTGATTGGCCAATTGTTTTATAGGAAATTTTAAATAGTGTTTTCACAAACGGACTCGAAATCAAACCCAACGACTGTCACCCCTAGCTAAATACCCCCATTCCGGACACAATGGGATATGTTTCGTTGGCCAATTCGACTGTTACGGTCAGTTATTTTTGCGAATTAAAATATAAAACATTTAATATTTAATTTGAACGTACATTTCAATTTGCCAGGGCCACAAACTGAATCGAAAAATTCCAGAAAAATAAATCTAGCTTTGTTTTGACGATACGGTCCTAACAAAACCAGTTTCGTCGAATTCTGAGCTCGTTTGAAAAACGACCATTTTTAGGTCGACCCATTTTAACAGAAATTGACCAATCACATTTTCTTTTGCCCCGCTCACATACTAGCTTCAAAAATTATGAAATTTGAAACTTAGCAATAATTTGACATTCCGGACCCAACAAAAGTGGTTTCGTCGAATTCCGAGGTCGTATGCAAAATATCAATTTTTAGGGGCTATATATGCTATATAGCGACCTTTCTGAAAATTCATTTGGCCATAACTTTTGATTCCCGTTATGAAACTTCGATTTTTCAGATTCGTAAGAAAGGTATTCATAAACAGATTTAAATATTTTCTGTTTCGCTTAAATCCGTTAAATTTTCCACCCGGTACAGTCAGACAAAGTTTGTATTCAAACTTTCAAACTGCAATACTATACCCAATTCTTTATTTTATTGAAATATGCTATTTCAATTATTCAAATTCTTTGGTAATAACCAATTTTAAAATTTTTAAATTGGTTCACATTTTCCGGGTTATTACACATATTCACACACTACTTCAGAACATCAAAAATAAACTCAAAATTGCAGCATTTTCCTTTCTTTATTTGATATTAGATAATAGTTCTTCTCTTTTCCGTAGTCTCAAAATACAATTAGAAAACAGTATAAAACTATTAGAAAGTATTAAAACCCACGATGTAGATAATGCATAACCATTTATCACTTAGTTGGTCCAGCATTCAGCCATTGATTAACTAAACAAACAGACCCTAACACTTTGGACTTAACCTCTTCATGTAACAAGATACAGACCATCTACTTTGTTTTAACTATATGTAGCAATATATTTTGTTAGTGTTACAGTGCACGCATTTATTCACATGTAGCTTCAAAACATCACAACTGAACTTAAAATTGCAGCATTTTCCTTTCTCTATTTGATAGTAGACACGAGTGTTCTTCACTTTTCCATAATCTCAAAATATAACAAGAAAACAGATATAAATTTGTTATAAAGTATAAAACTCGTGATGAAAATAATGTATAACCTATCACGTTGACACCGTTATCCCTTAGTGTAAACAATGTGTTCTCCAATTACCATACAAAATAACAGAAAATTTTGTTAATTGTAAGTACGTCATACATGCATACTAAAGAATTGTAATGACTTATACACAAAGAGTACAATTATACTTTTATTTACTTTCTAAAGTGTTAAAATACGACATTTGTATAACATCCATGACATATTTCTCACTTGCAATTTTTATCCATTTTTTTCTAGTAAATCTGCATTTCACTAATAAAGAGTTAAATTTAAAATAAGAAACAAAAGATCAAACTCAAAAAGAAACATAAATTTGAATGACATGAAGATTAGAAATTAAAAATAAATTCATAATTGAGAAAACAGAAGTGATTCATAATTTATAATAATATCCATCGTGTCATAAGGTCTAATCTAAAATAATAAACTTATTGATTTGCTGACGGTAAAGTTGTAAAACCCCTTCATTTAGCGTTCAGACATGGAAAAGAAAAGTGGTCCATAATTGCTGGGATGAAGCACATTGAACAAAATCGATGTTGACGAGTGTTCTTTTCAACGGCTATTTTCAACCGTTAAGCCGAACGATTGGATATTGTGCACTGACGTTCAGCAACAACACATTGGACATCAACAACTAATTTTATCTTTTCTTATATACATTTCATTTACCTTCAACTCAGCATTGCTTCATACAAATCAATCTACAAACATGTGTTGACCGACTCCAAACATGATTCCGATAACAAAAATATGTAGTATTTTAAATGTTTATTAGTTATTCCTTTAAATATGCAGATACGAGAGAAGCATTAATTTATGGCTGAAAAAAATGGTTAACAGTCACTAATAGATAAAAAGATGCATTATGCCAACCATACGAACATCATTGGGGAAAGAGGACGCTGCCAAAGGTTATACTCGTACTTCTTATTTCTAAATTACTTTACAGTTGTTAGGATTATAATATATGATAGATGTCCAAGCTATGAGCCTGTCATGTTATACAAACTATTATTTAATCGGGAAAACGTATCTGTATGATAAAAATTAAGCATGTGAACAAAAGTTCCCATGTTATGAGCCTTGATTCAACATTAAAATTTTATAAAAATACATTCCTGTCACCTCCAACTCTATAACTCATCAATACCACACTGAAAAGTGGTCAAAAACACCAAATTAATTACCAACTAATTGGTTTCCTAAACAAACATACCCTAAATCGATTGTCTAACTAATTTGATCGAAGTAAATTACCGACCCAAACAAAAACTATAGTAAGTGACTAATCCAGATGTATAAAAGAAAAATAAGAACTAAATCCATGGAAGTACCTGAACAAGAGAAGCTAGGGCACCATAAATTAAAACGAGGGAAATAAGGAATGATGAAATTAGAAAATAGGGTTTTAGGGCAAAGATGAAATAAAAAAACGAGGGAAAAAAACTGCAAGAAAAAAAAGAGGGAAAACTATTCTTTTTAGTAGAGGGAAACAATGAGTGACACGTATAGAAGAGGGAAACAAAAATGTTGCTTTGGCGGACATGTTTATCTCATCGTTAACATGTGGATTAACATCATCCGAATAAATTGCCTAAGATGGGTTTACGGAATAGTGCCTTCAGTTTGTCCAGTCCCAGGACGACCTGCATGGAAGACTGTCTGACAAAGTATATTTAATAGATCGCGTAAGTTGATCTCTTCAAAAACATTTACGTTTGGTGGCGGAGGAATTCGTTTCTGTTAGCTATATACCCATTGTATTTTTGGGGAGTCAATTTGTGATTTGTCGGGTATGACGATGTGAGATTCAAAGTAAATAAAGGTGTGATTTGTACATTATGACCTCAAGCTTCGCAACTAGGAAATGGTATAAAATCGGGTAGGTCGCATGGCTAAGTGATTTGCTGCCAATTAGGGTGCATTTTCACCTAATCTAGAGAAATTCCATTTACTTCTATAATCTATTTCGATGCTGTCCCTTTCGGGAAACAGTTGTTGATCCCAACCGTTAGTGATAATACATTTGGTACACTCAAGCGAAATGAGTGACCGGTCATGTTTAGCCTGGGTAACAAGATGTTCTTGTTGAACCCGGTGTATTCCTCTCTAGAAATACATTATCGAAAGGTTGTCCCATACCTTTCCAGTTGGAATCCATTACCCAATAAGTACCCGCAAATATTAATTATATATTATGTATGTGGAACGTGAGATGAAAATGTTCTGCTAGATGATTATTTAGTTGTGGTTGATAAACACTATTATAATATCAAAAGAGTTTTTATATAACGATTATTGTTTCTTTCAAAAGGGATTTTGAATTCTAAATCAAGTGTTTTGGGATTCTCATAAGGAAAAACCTATTCCGTGTTATACGGTGTGGTCTTATAAGATATCGTTTATCTTCTCAAACTGATTTAATTATTTACTCATACCAGTCCCGTGACCGACCCGGAGTTTATTTTGTTTTGTCTTCCCTAAACTCTTGGGTGCCTAAATTTGTACGGGCAGTCAAGTAGTCGGGATTTTACAGATATACTTAGAGAGCTGGAGCAGGAGGCTTCAATAACATTTTATAGCTATTGTTTATTTCCGCTGTGAGTAAGTGATATACTCTAATGATGATATGTATATACAAATGACCAATTTGTATTTCGAAGTTATATTGTATACTATATTTTATTCGTTCTGCTATGAGATTCGTGTTACGCTGATTCTATAGTTATGTTCTTCTCCTTCTTCTATTCTAATTTTCTATCTTATCTATTTTCTCCCTCTAACTTCTTTCTATTACTGATCTGGTATGTTCAATTCTGGAATAGTTGACGTGGTGTTGTATATCGATTTTCTAGGTCGAAAAACACGGTTTGTTACTATCGTTGAGAGCTTGATTCTTTATCATCATTTGTTCTATCACATATGAAATTTACTCTTCAGTGGTATGTCATTCTGCGAACCTAAGCTCTTTACCAAATGTTTGTCTAGGCATGCGATCGTGGTTAGAGAGCTTGGGTCCTTTGCCTTCTCGATGAGAGGGTGCCCCAGTGACGGGACATGTATCCCTTCGAGCTTTTCCTTCAGAATGATTTTTAGCTTTTGGTTTGAAGCATTCGATGTTGGCTTCGTCTTTGTTGCTCAACAAATCATTATCATCTTCCATGTTGTCATGGTGGTTATGATCAGAAGCTTTAACGAATTGTCATTTTCTTCGAGAACAACGTGGATCTTCTGAGAGGCTGGATTTGGTTGAGCATTAAGGATGGCGTCAAGGTTCTCCATCATAGCATTAGTAGAAGGGTCCATTCTTTGGTTCATGTTGGCAAAAGTAGCATTAACTCATTCTTTGTCACCCCAACACCACTCATTGAATTTTCACCAACATCAAAGCGATTATTAAGTGGTGTGGCTTCGTTGTTAGCAACTTTGTCGGTTTCTTTAACTGTTTTACTTGTAGCTTTCTTAGATTTATCCATAATAGAACTTGAATGCAAGGCTTACAACCTTTCGAGAAGTGTGATAGAAGGAAATGCGAACGTGGCCCCACGTTGGGTGCCAAATGTTTGAATCAAAAATGGTTCAAATACCAAAGGTACGTATACCGTACTTCACCAAATGGTAAGAAAGAGGAAAATAAGACAACGCACACAAAAAGTAAGTAGAAATGACAAGGACTTTTATAGTGGTTCGATCTAGGATAGAGCTACGGCCACTTTGGAAAGGATTTTCATTATCATGGAGAAATTAACAAAAATCATCATCTCATATATCTCATTTATTTCATTTTTCACTCTCTTTATGATGATTTTCCACTTTTTACTCTCTTTCCGTTAAAAACTCTCTTGAATTGGAGAAGGAACGGATTAGATCTGGTGATTAAATGATCTTCCTTGATTCTATCATAAAATTGATGTTAGATCCGAGTTTTAAGAGGAGGAATGGCGGTTGGAGATCACTGGGATTGAATTTGAGTGAGAATTGATGGTAGTGTTCGGAGAAGATGAGATCCACTTGGTGTTGTAGGAAGGAGGAGTGAGCTTAGGAAGACATTAATGGAACTCGAGGAGCTTGAGAGTGGTGCGAAACCGAAATCACAGACCTTTGGGGTGGCTTAGATTGGTCCCCTCAATGGTTGTGAAGGGGAGTATTTATAAGTGGGATTGGTATAGTGTGGCAATGTTGTAACCAAATGGTGCGAGATCAAAGAGAATTTAAATTATGTGAATTGAAAATTATATCGTCGATTTATATTTTGGGTTAAACGATTTCCTGAAATAATTCTATTCCTAGTAAACACACAGAATTTATTTTATTTGTTATGTATTATTATATTATTATTATTATTTTTAATTTCAAAATTCAAAATTTCAAATTTCATGTTTTGAATTTTAAAGGTTGAAAATCAAATCAAAGCAATCAAACAAAGCAACCATTCAATCAAATAAAATTAGAAGATAATTATAGCGTACCCAGTTTTTAGATCCTTTTCTTTGAAATTTTCTGAACTCTGAATTGACGTAAAGCATATATTTGTATTTCCAGTTTCTGGTTCTTCTTCACTTGATGATGAATCTGAATCATCTAATGTTGCTGCATGCTTTCTTTGTCTTTCTTAATGAATTGTTGTTGTTTGTTTACTGAGTCGATTTGTCTGGATATGGACACATTTTCTTTATATGTCCTGGTTTGTTGCAGTTATAACATGGACCATCGTTACTTCTTGAACTTCCCTGAATATAATTTTTCCTTCTATCTTAGAAATTTTCTAAATGATTTCTCATAGGAATTGTTTCTTCACCATCTTCACTACTCGAGTCAGAATGATTTGTTGTTTCTTTCAATGCAATATATTTCTTCTCTGTTGATATATTTTCTTTTCTTTTCTGCAATTGGACTTCGTAAGACATCAGATTTCCAATTAACTCTTCAATTTTCATTTTATTCGCATCATTGGCTTCTTCAATTGCCAAAGTTTTCTGATCCCATTCTGGAGTTAATGAACTTAATATTTTTCTTACTTGATCAGTTTCAAAGAAATTTTTTCCAAGTCCTGCTAATGAATGTATTATCTCTTGAAATCTACTATACATATCAGAAATATGTTCATTATCATTCATTTTGAATAATTCAAACTGATTAACTAACATTGCTATTTTAGTTAGTTTATCTCTACCAGTTCCTTCATGAGTAACTTGTAAAGTTCTACAAATTTCATAAGTGGTTTTACATACAGACACTCTATTAAACTCACTAGTATCTAATGAACAAAATAACATACTCATGGCTTTAGAATTGCTTTGTGCAACTGCCTTTTGATCATTTTTCTATTGTGATAATGCAGTTGTGGGTTCAACATATTCATTTTGTGTATTATTGCATGTGTGTACTATTGCATGTGTCTAAGCCTACTGATTGCAAATATATTTTCATTCTACATGACCAATGTGAATAATTACTACCATTAAATAGGGGTGGTCTAACAGTGGACTGACCCTCTATAAAAGAACTATTATTGCTACCAGTGTTGGTTGCCATTATCACTATTTTCAAAAATCAAATTATGAATTTTTTGAAAGACCTTGCTCTGATACCAATTGTTAGGAATGCGGAATGGATCGTTGAGGCAAAACAAGCACTAGAGGGGGGGGGGAGTGAATAGTGTTTTTGAGAATTTTAACAAAATATAAAACTTGTGTAAATCACTAGATGGATCAAACACCACAAACACAATCACAAATTTAAACACAAATACAAGAATCTACAGAAAAAATGCAGAAAATGGAAAGAACACACTTGATTTTATACTGGTTCGGATTGCTCCTACGTCCAGGTCCACGCAACGATGGACTTGCACAAAGTTTTATTACTATATCAAAATCCAATTACAACCCTCGTTGATTTCATGGCTACACGATATACCACCGTTTCCACACACACTTGATCAAGATTTGCCTGTACTTGATTTCACGGCTAATACCACCGATTACCCGTCCTTGATTTCATGGCTACAAGGGATACCACCGATTACCCAATACAACCCAAACAATTACAAATATCTCTATAAGTCTTTAATAACACTGGATTCAACGACTATAGACTGTAGAGAGAAGAAGCTTGATCAAAACAGAATTGAATTCGATAGAGTATAAGTGTAGAAATCATAAAAATTATTAAGAATAATGGTGTAAAGAAAGGGGATGAAGTTAGAGACGAAGAGATGATAAAAAATTCGAATTCAAGCCCTTGTTATAGCGTATGAAAGAGTGTCACACTTCAAAACCTTCACAATTGGTGAAAAGACACTTCCTTTCAAATTTAAATTTATAACAGTTATATGTCGACAAAGTGTTTTATGTATGCCGACATACCCTTAGTGTAAATTTAATTTTCTGAACATTTTTCAAGTGTTTTTACATAAATATAATTTTGGAAATTCTTGGATTAAAATATAGTGTTATAAATTAATATTATAAAGTAGAAAATAATATGAAAACATAAATTTAAACCATATAAGAATATTTACAAAATTATAAGGTTTTAAACTATATATATATATATAAAGTATAAAAATATAAATATATAAAACTTATGTTTGAAAAACAAAAGTAAAGTAAGAAAAGAAAATAGAAAAAATGGAGAATAAAATAGAGAGAAAATAAAATAGAGAGGATTAAAGATAGAATATGAAAAGAGAATTTAAAAATCAGAATTTGAATTTGAGCCTTGAGTGCTATTTAGAGTTTTACATAATGTAGACTCTATAACTATTTTAGTCTTGAAATCTTGAATACTCATGATTTTTGAAATTTCTCGGAACTCTAAATCTCTAATATCTTTAAGCTGTACAGTCTTCATTAATATTTCCTGTATATAAATCCTGCATATGTGTATATATATTCTATATAAACGTGTTAGTATATATTTTACGATCAATCAATATTGAAATAAGGTTGTTGACATCAAAACTCCATTCTCCAACAAACACTTTAGCATACAACACATAACATTACAGTGGAAATAAACTCTATGTTTATCTAATGTTGAAGCCTCCTACTCCGAGCTCCTCTAAGTATATCTGTAAAATCCCGACTACTCGATTGCTCGTACAAATTTAGGCACCAAAAAGTTTAGGGTAAGAACAAAACTAAATAAACTCTAGGTCATTCATGGGAATGGTGTGAGTAAACTCCAACCGCTCAGTTTTACTTTTAAAAATCCTTTGAAAAGAAAGGATAATCGTAGGACCGATCCACACATAAGTACATATGGTTTTTACCTTGTGATAACCCAAAACATTCTTTTAAAACAATATTATTCTGATATTATAATATTACTTATTACAAGTAAATAGCAATCTAGCAGCACACTTGAATCTCATGCTCTGCATACATGGTATATGTTTTAATAAAAAATGGTTCAAACACCAAAGGTACGTAAATTGTACTTCACCAAATGGTACGAAATAAGAAAATGAGACCACAAATGCAAAAAGTGAGTAAAAAACACAAGAACTTTTATAGTGATTCTAGGATAGATCTACGTCCGCTTTGGCAAGGATTTTCCTTATCATGGAGAAATTTACAAAACTCATCATCTCATACATCTTATTTGTTTCACTTTTTCACTCTCTTTATGATAATTTTCCACTTTTTTACTCTCTTTCCACTTTAGATATCTCTTGAATTCTAGAAGGAACGGATTAGATCTCGTGAGTAGATGAACTTCCTTGATTCCATCATGAAATTGACGTTAGATCCGAGCTTTAAACAGGAGTAATGGCGGTTGAGATTACTTGGATTGAATTTGAGTGAGAAATGAATTTAGTATTCCGAGAAGAGGAGATCCACTTGATGTTGGAGGAAGGAGGAGTGAGATTAGGAAGCCATTAATGGGGCTTGAGGAGCTTGAGAATGCTGAGAAAACGAAATGGCAACCCTATGCGATGGCTTAGATCGGTCCCCTCAATGATTATGAAAGGGAGTATTTATAAATGGGATTAGTATAGTGTGAAAATGTTGTAATTAAATGGTGCGGGATCAATGTGTGTGCAGTTGGAGCCAACCACGCATATACACTTTATAGATGTCGTACAACTCATTGCATGCTGGCACCAGATCCGCACTCAGCCTGCATGAGCGCCCTCCCATTTTTTGGAACGAGCGACCTGTAGCTGATGCATGAGCGACTAGCCTACCACATAATTACCTATTTTGCCACCTCTCTTTTCTCCCGTGACCAACCCCCTTTTATTACTAAATTTTCCATCGTTCCTTTGTACTATATGAAAATGGGTAAAATAATTACGGTAATGCCATCTCTTTTATAAATAAAACTGCCTACTCATATTTCTGTATGCTTGATCAGTACATAAAGGTATGCACAACCTCCCTTACTAACGTTTGGCCGACCCCATTGCTCGAGATCTACATGTACGAACAACCTCATTGTCAAGTTGTGCACGACCTTTGTTTCATGCATGCTCTCCTCGACCCGTATTGATTAACTGACCACTAGAGACCTGTTGTCATGAAGATTGTTCGATCACGCTCTCTGGTCTGCGCTCGACCAGTGATATTTGCACGAGAAGAATTTCTCGACCTCATGTTGAGGCTTGCACGACACGTGGTGCTCCATATTATATTAAGATGCACATCCGTTAAAGCATGCTAGTCCATACGTTGACGTTTTTCTTATGTTAGTGTTACTATGCCATTCACCACTTGCACACCATTATAATATAATGGCATACACTACATGGCTTGATATTCTTGTGCTGTAAGTAGCATATTACGTCTTATATTATTGCTAGTATACACAACGAAATGTCCCCATAATCTTTGTATTGCATCTTTATACATTCTTTGCGTAATCCAACGTTGGAAGTACTGCCGTTCCAGACTGCATGTATGTACATGGCCCATACGTTAATGTTGACATATACGTAGATGTTCAATCCATGTATTCAACTGAATTCCATGTGTCACTTTCATAGGAATAACGTTTCAGTTAATTCACGAAAGATGTATGCAAAAAATATGTTGGTTCATATACAGCTTCATGCAATACTTGTTTACGTGTGACCTTTATTTCATGATATATAATGTTAGGACATATTGCTCCATGCATAGATGATCATGCATTTGATCCATGCAATGTTTCTGACCGGTAAGCTGATGTCCATTGTACTTAGGCCATATGTTAGAGACGACCCGTAGCCCAGGTTGTGTTCGACCGAACACGTGCGAGCAGAGTTCACGTGCGACCAGGATGTAATACACGACCGAGTTTGTGGTGCGCTACCGAGTTTGTTGTTCATGACCATCTTACACACGACCAGGTTAGTTCTCATATGCTTTGAGATGTGTATGAACCGTTGTTTTCGTTCAATGCATTATTTTCTAAACCGTGTTTTTACAACGAGGTTAGTAGTATATAAGCAAAACCGCGGGCTCTTATTGGAGATTCGATTTCCAACCATGACGAGGTATGGAACCACCTTTCGATCAGTGTACTCCAGAGGGGATACGCTGGAGTTCAACAAGAACATCTTGCCACTCGGCCACACATGACTGACCATTCATTTCGCTTGAATGTTCCGAGTATATTGTCACCTTATGGTTGGTATACCAACATAACCTTTCCTGAGAGATACAAAAGCGAAAGAAGAACGAAAATGAATATTCTCTAGATGGTGACAATACACCCTAATTACAAGCGACCCACTTAGCCATGTTGCCTACCCAAATTTTGTCAGTTCCTGTTTGATGAGGCTTGAGGTCATAATATATCCTTTGATAGGTCACACCTTCTTTTACTTTGAATCCCACATCGTCATACCTACCAAATCACAAATCGATTTCCCTAAAAATACTACGGGTATAAGGGTAAGAGAAACCAATTCCTCCGCCACCCAACGTGAATACATTTGAAGAGATCAACTTACGCGATTTATTAGATATAGTTTTTCAAACATTCGTCCATACAAGTTGTCCTGCGATTGGACAAACTGAAGGCACTATTCCGTATATCATTCTTAGGCAATTTCTTCCTAGGATCGCTAGAATAGCCCTTGCATAAATCTTGTCTTTAATTATCTTCATTATATTTGCTTCACAACACCAATGCCCATACGGGGTGGTTTTCGGAAAATAAACCTGATCCTGGTCTGTCTATATTAACAATGGAAAAATGGTCAGAAACTTTGATATTTGGTTACTTAACTATCAAAGGAAAATATTCATGCAAACAACGATCTTATTTTCAAAAGGAAATTATATCGAGCAACCATCTGTCAACACTAAGCCTCTTTAAATTAATTTATCAAAAATTTATTCATTTCTCAATTTCCTTTCAATATCCCTACCCAGATATTCCTCAAAACCAGTTTAGCCCCTCATGATTCTTGAAAAACATTTCCATTTGTTATAAACTTTTTATTTTCTATATTCCAGAAAGTATTTCTTATAATTATCGAAAAAAGTCATATATTCACAAGTTCTTGTTTTCCAAATTTAGAAAATAAATGTTATCATTGAAAAACATTTCCTTTTCTTATATTCACTCGTCGCTATCCTTCCACGCCCATCAGTTCTTAACTATAAACTAGTAAGAGAACAACTCCTTAATAAACCTGAAGGCTGAAACCAACATCAGAGCAACACTCAAGGAACCATTCAAATCGACTAATTTCCAATAAGTTTCATATTTCCTGTTTCATTTCTAAATTTCTTATCAAATCGTTTCTTATGCGACTCTCCGATTCAATTTACGAATCACTTCTTTAATGGAAAATATTGATTATAATAATAGCGTTATTTTCCCTACTTCCAAAATATTAGCTTCTAAAAATATAGATTTTATCCATTAATTCGAATGAATAAATATATCTTGATTACAAACGAAAAGTAAATAATACTTTCCCAAATTCGGTATAATCGAATTTCAACGTATAACTCTCTTTTGAATAATATATATTCGATTAACGTTCCAAACGTTAGAATAATTTACCATTTCAAGTGAAGTCAATTTCTAAATTCACTTTTGAATTAATCATTTCCAAACATTTACCAATTTCCTTTTATAACTATTTTAAACAAGAAAATTTAGCTTTTAAATCATTATTCACTTTAGGACATGAATATTATTTCTTATGGAAATCAACACTCGTTTTATTAAATCAAATCTCTATTTAAATAATACATACCATTATAGGTCAAAATTCCATTATCGAGTTATTTTATAAATTCATATTCATATTCATATTCCACTGCATAAACTCCGTTTATAAGTCAACTTCTTATTACTTATATATATATCAAGTTTATAACTTAATCTCGATTATAAATTATTGGTTTCAAACCAAATATTAACCATCTTGCCAAATTATGAATTATATAATATAAATCTTTTAAATTAACTATATTATTATAACATTCGATGTAGAAGGATTCTAATTGTAAATCCTTATGGATTTATCCCAATTCTATTTACATTTCGAATGTTGACATAAATTTCATCGTTTTCTTTTGAAATGATTCCCATTTCCTTTCCTATTATCCATTCTTGAATTTACATTCTTTAAATTATTTAATAATGATTATTTCATCTCATTTGTAACATTGTTTATAAATCAAACTACTTGTTTTTATATTATTAAGACAAGTTATCATATACAATTCCATTCAAAATTCAATTTCTATTTAAAAATAATTTTTCCTTTTTTAGAACCTAAACTCATTTTCATTTCAGTTGAATATATTTTATAGTATTTAAATACCAACTATTTTTGGGTCAGTGTTATTCAAATATCCAAATCACATAATAATCAACCACAATTTATTTCTTACATCACAATGCAATATATGAAAAACAATAATATAACTTTTGAGGAATCCAACTGGATCCCTCCTACCTGTTTTCCTGCATCCACAAATGTTAATCAACATAAACAACATCAATTTAATGTCAAAATGAGATATTAAAATAAACAGGATAAATATTTAACTAATGTTTTATATACATAATTATACATAAAATTTCAACTGATTTATAAGCAATTCATCCAAACAACCATCACACAACATTCACTCACTACTTATAAATATTAAATAACATTTGTAATATTATACAATGTGACAGATTTAGTGAGTTTACTCACCTTGGTCGTTAATCATTAAATAACGAATAACGTTTGATTGGTCAATTCAGGCATTTTTTGCTTAAAATTGTAACGACCTCCAAATCACTTCAAATCAATTCCCGTACGTAGCACGCGATCTTAAGATTCCAACGTGATAGACTGTTCATAATTCTGACCACGTATGGATGGGTATTAAATTTATAAGTTAACAGCGTACTAAAATTAAACTTAAACTTTAGTTTGTTTTATATATGAGCCTTATCCCTTGAAATCAACCCAACTGCAATCTAACCCGTTATTTTATAGTACTCTTATTCTCGAAATGAAGGAAAAAACTTTGCCACTCCAGTATAATGTATACTTCACAATTTTTGAAAGTTTTAAAGCATTCGTTCCCTCACCATTTCTTCATGCAACCGACCAAAACAACCACCATATCCTTTTCCTACCCTCTTCACAACTGTCGCACCTTTAAACACTCGAGCTTCCCATAAACTACAACATCGTCCCCCGCACATGCTATCAGTAAAAAGTTGTAATTGATTTTTTTTTAAAATTCTAATAAATTCAAAACTAATGTTATAATACTTGCTAATTACGAATATAAGCCCCATTTCTCGAATCGATGATTAAATTTCACAAATCCTTGAACCCTACCATTCACTATTTGTATTCCAGTTCAGAAATACTACTTGAATTGCAAGAAAAGGGTATCATCGTGATGCTCCTAGTCTGGGGGTTTCAGATATATAGGTTGTGGATTTTTTTAATAGGAGATTCCATTATTTTAATTTATTTATACATGACTTCAGTCAGTTTTCATTTCTGGAAAAATGTTTGGCAATAGGTTTGAGCTCCTGTGTATATACACGAAGAACACACACTAAGATCAATGTCCTTATTCTAGCCCTGTGATATTTTCAACTACCCTAAATCAAAGCTTGGACATGAAGTAACAGGACAATCTAGGTCTGCTGGATATAGGTGGTTTGGTTGGCTTGTACAGTTGCTGTGTATTAATGGAAGAAAGAACATAGTAGGATCCGTGATGTTTTACAGCAGGCATGTGTGTTGGTGTAGCATAGGTTAAATATCCTATTCATAGACTTAAGATGAGGCATTTGAAGGTAGGCCTACATTTGAAAAATACATAGTAGTAATTAATTTGATGAGACATGTAGAAAATTTGTTTATAGATTTGATTTATATTAATATATATATATATATATATATATATATATATATATATATATATATATATATATATATATATATATATGTGTGTGTATACACGTATGTGTGTGCATGTGTGTGTATGTGTAAAACTTACACATGAAATAATGCAAAAAATCACAATATACGAGCTCCGTTCAGGGTGAAACTTGTATTCCTACAATAATCAAATCTTTTGGACACGATTGAATTGTTTCATCAAATTCCGAGTCTGTTTTAAAAACTCCTTTTCAATTGTAAACAATTCAATAGCATGCGTTTCAAACTGTGCACTGTCAAAAAACAAATCCAATCGACGTGAAACTGAAAATCTTACAATAATTAATCACTACAAATTTAATAAAATTAGCTTAGTAGAAAACGGAGGTAGTTTGAAAATTAGTTATTCTAAATTCCATGTTTAATCGATATAATATAAACCGATTAAAATAATCCAATTTAGTAATAATAAATTATTACCATCGTACATATATATATATATTCAAAAAGAATTTATACCGCTTCATTAAATAAATAAAATACAGATTTATGCTTGACTTTTAAATTTCAAGTAAAAATGACGTTCAATTTATATTAAAACCATTTTTATTTAATAAATAAATCGTTATAATTTATAAACGATTCCATTGCGACTTTTTGAAAATTCGATTTGGACATAAGTTACAATCTATAATACGAAATCCCGATTTTACACCCTTAATACAAAATAATATTCAACATATTCCAACGTTTCTAGTTTCGAAGAAATTTGACTTATAACGAAACATGTACATTTGTTTAAAGTTAAAAACGTAATATTATGAACTACCATGACGTTACGTGCTCGTTATAATTTATATTATAATCATTACGTTAAAATGTCGTTTATAAATATATTCAATATAAAAATCCATTTATATTACCAATTCAATAATTAAAACAAATTTAAATATTCGAAATAAAATGCTAAAAATTCCGGGTTGTTACCTTCCTTCCCCTTTAAAAGAATTTCTTCCCTGTAATTACTACGGTCGGAAAAATGCTATAAACTCAATTAACTAGATTAAAAATCCTTTGGTTTTACTTCTTATCTGTAGTTTCAACTCACCTATTAATTTCAATTGAAGTATTAATTCATTTCTATAAACGAAAATTTTTAAAAATTCTAAAAATTTTCTAACATCTTAAATCTCCGAAAAATTTGCCAGCGTCTCCTTTGCACTGCTCAGTTGTTACAACTACAACTTGCCTCTCCAGGCCTTCTCCAATCAAAAAGAAAATTAGACAACCAAGCGGCTTTTCAAGCAGGCTCATAAATATCATACTCAGATAAAATATAAACTTGTACCTTTTTGTAATGCATCCAACTCTGTCTCTTCCATTTGCTATCACTTTAGCATATATCCATGAAATCTTAATTGATATCCAAACAATTCATCCTCAAACCAATAATTTTCTTATTCCCTAGCCAAATTCCAGTTTAAATTCCAATTCCAATCACAATTATGAATTCTTACTTAACAATTCAATTCCATTCCATATTATCTCTAATCCAATACAATTTTATTTAACTTAGTTTAAGTTAAATTCTAATTTATTTATTCACTTTTACCATTTCAATCTATTTAACTTCATAAGTTAAATTTAAATTGTAGAATTCAAATTCCTAGGTTTTTATTTCAAATTGGTTCGAAATCATATATATTTACAAATAATAATAGAAATTCAAACATTTGAATTTTTGACAACTTGTTTCCTCAAAGTAATTCAAAAAATAATCTTTGGTAGTAATCCATTACTTAGAAACTCGAAAATGAACACTGATAATGCCGTGATCCATCATCGGTATTATTTTCCTGTAACTGAAGTGAGTTCAATACTATATCATTTCCAAAACTATTTTTAAACACTTTCATTTTGAAATTTCTTCAAAATATTCTTCGCAATGTTTGGAAAACATATCCAAATTCACCCAAGATCTTAAAATTTTCATATAATTAATCCACAATCATTTTCAAAAACGTTTACATGTTTCTAGAATTTTAATTCCAAATTTGTTTTAAATTCAAATTTAGTCCATCTAATTTTATAAATTATATTTATCTAAATTCTGGTTGGTTATTTATAACCATCTCAATTATAGTCTTATTCGATTATAGTAACAACCAACACGTCCAATACTATAATAGTAATTCCAATATCAATCATTCTTTTATATCAAAATATATTTTGGGTAAAATTACTTAATTTACCTTCTTTTCAAAACATACTGTATCAGTTCACCGTATTCAAGTGTTTCGAAAACCTTACCGACATTGTGGTGCCCCACAGTCGAGCAGAATTCATAAGCCACTAAACCAATAAATCTCGACAATATAAAAGAAGCCTTATACAATTTACAAATACGCTCTTGTATACATACACTTAAACTCAATCTAGGCTATTACTAACCCCATCTCTATTGAGTTACTCCAAAGAGCCAAGGTAATTACTCAACCTTTAGCTTTGATACTGCTATAACGAACTAGGATTTTTTACCCCGAAAATCGACATAAATACCGTGTCAACTATCAAGTATCAAAAATACTAGATCATTAATAGAAAGAAGTTAGATGGTGAGAAATAGAAAGAAAGAAAATTAGAATAGAAGAAGAAAAAAACTTAAATATAAAAACATTAGAGTAAACACGAACCTCACAGCGGAACGAATAAAATGTATAATAAAACATAATATTTGAAATAAAAACTTATAATTATATATACATACCATTTCAGAGTACGACACATAACATCATAGTGGAAATATACTCTCTATATATATATCTAATGTTGAAGCCTTCTTCTCCAAGCTCCTCCAAGTATATCTGTCAAATCCCGACTACATGATTGCCCGAATAGATTTGGGCACCCAAGAGTTTATAGTGAAAATAAAACAAAATAAACTCTAGGTCAGTCATGGGACCGGTGCTAGTAAACTCCAACAACTTGGTTTAACTTTTAAAAATCATTTTGAAAAGAAAGGATAATCGTAAGACCAATCCACACATAAATACAGATGATTTTCACGTTATGATAACCAAAAACATTCTTTTAAAACAATGTTATTCTGATATTATAATATGTCTGATACAAGAAAATAGCAATCTAGCAGAACGCTTGCATCTCACGTTATACATACATGGTATATACAATCAAAACCGCGGGCTCTTATTGAAGAATCGATTTCCACCAATGACAAGGTATGGAACCACCTTTCAATCAATGTACTCTAGCGGCGATACACTAGAGTTCAATAAGAAAATTTTGCAACTCGGCCACACATGACTGACCATTCATTTCGCTTGAATGCTCCTAATATATTGTCATCATACACTTGGTATACCAGCATAACTGTTCCCGGGTGATACAGAAGTGAAAGAAGAACAAAAATGAATATTCTCTATATGCTAAAAATATACTCTAATTGGGAACGACCCATTTATCTATGTTTCTTGCCCGATTTTTGTCATTTCCTTATTGATGAGGTTTGAGGTCACAACGTATCTTTTGACATGTCATACCTTCATTAACTTTGAATGCCACATCATCATACCTTCCAAATTACAAATGATTTCCCATATAACACCATGGATAAAAAGCTTAGAGAAATGAATTCCTTTGCCACCAAATGTAAATGCACTTGAGGAGATCAACTTTGTGACGACCACCCATAAATCCTGCACTAACAAGTGGAATAATACGTTAAAACGTGTGCCAAGTAGCCGTGGATGATCATCAAAGTAAGACAACGCAAGCGGAACCTTTCGTATAACTCATGTTGCAAGGTAATATATAATAAAATATATACAACTGGTAATAATAGTAAAGATGAAATGAGCCGAATACTAAACCCTTTCATAATATCATGAAATATCCATTACAACTTTGGATAACACTATAGGAGTCTGTACAATAAGCCTCACTACAACACTCAGAGAAAACACCAAACAACAGAAACAACAAGTACTAGATAAAAGAAAATAATACGCCAGCCCCCCGCTCATCATCGAATAGCAGCATCGTCTCATCAAGATCTATTTCCTATAACCTGATACTTAGTCTGACCATCCACAACAGGATGAACAAGCCTAGGCAATAAGAGGGAAACATAAAACCTTGAGTCAGACAACAGTCTTAATGAGCGATAATATAACTAACTAACATCATAAATAAAATATATGAGAATAAGCAGATTGATCGACTAGTCTACCCACATCAATGGAGAAGAACCTAACCCGTCTTCAGCACATCTAATAGTGATGGCCTTTAAAACAAGCATATAGAAATAATTGAACATTCATGGAAATCAGTGATCAATCATATACCATCCTAATCGATATCGACAGCTCCAAAGCACAAGCCCTAAAGGTTTAAACCAATATTAGACAAGCACCCAAGAGATATCTCTTTCGACATTGAATAATCTACACAGGACAATACAAGCAAACAACCATTCACCCATAACTCTGGCTATCACTGCCAATCCTACTTTGAAACCATCGTTAATCATATGACCGGCTCAACACCTTGTCGTCCGTCATGGGCTTATTGTAAACCCCGGTTCTAGCAAAACTCCAAACACCATTGTGGCTCATATCTCTAGGTCCATCATGATTGCCTAGGGTACTCGACCAGCCACTTCTAGTGTTTGGGTGCCCCAGTTTTACCCCTGCTTTGAGTTTGATAGAACCTATGAGAATGGTAATCTCTCGGCCTTCAATCTCTCTATCCATCCATCATAATGAATATTAATAAGCTCAAGGCCCCTCTCGAGCAATCACTATCCACGAACTCACCACCCTGAGTCATCCTTATATTCGTTATATTTGGACGATCAAGGAACACATCACTTTGAACATTCCTACTAGAATTCACTTCGAAGTCACAATCATTACTAGACCAAAATAGCATCAATTATGGTCCACATCTGTCAGGTCGTTCTTCCTGAAACTGATCCATCACTAGGTCGTTCAGACTATCCCATGATCTGACCCTTCTAGGTACCCAACAACCTGACATCCCTCAAGTACCCAACGATCTGAGTGCCCTAGGTTCCCAATGACCTGACTTCCCCAGGTAGTTAACGACCTAACTTTCACTAACGTAGGACGACCCTCTTCTTTTTGAAGCTCAAAGATAGAAAAATTGTCCATGCTAGCTGACCCAAAGCCACACGTTCGAATCGACCCATCTTCATGCGAACTTAACCAGGCTCCAGCGACCCGATCTGATCCATTCCCAAACGATCCAAAGTAACTCCAACGATCTGAGCTACTCGACCTGCCATTTCTTTAAGAACAAGACAACAAGCTGACCTATTCCCTGATGACCCAACTCCAGATCTAGCTACAATAGATTCAATTTCGACCAAATCATCACCAAACAACAATATCGATTCAAACAGCTCATTCAAGTCATCCAATTCATCAGTCAACACTTTCTGAAATCATCAGCAACATCAAAATGACAATTAATCATCAATAATCATGTAAAATTCACCAAATCATGATAAATCAATGAATGAGCTAAAACAATGGATCTAACTTGCATAAACATGTAAATTAACATAAGAATTACCTGTTTTAATTTGCTAGATTAGATCCTAGGATGACTCAAATGAAAATATACTTACCGTGATGTAGATCTTAGTGAAAACAACTTAAAATGGTGAAATTATGATCAAACAACTTATATACTTGATTGAATCCATGCAAGAGATGCTTATCACTCACCATTTCTTTGATCCAGCTTAAAAAATGAAACACGAATCTGAATAGCGAAGATCTATAATCACTTAATTTGGAGTGATCTTCCCCCACTTGATGTAGGTCTTGCTTTGACTGACGTAGATCTTCAATATTCTTCCTTAGATCTAGATTTTAAAGGTGGAAATGTGTATTTGATTGAGCAAGGATGAGCATGAGCTTAAGCAAATGAGAGAATGAAGAAATTAATATATTTTCCATGCCTCCAACCCCCTATTTATAGCCTTAAATTAGCCCACTAATGGGCCATACCAAACCAGCTCACTAATGGTTAGCCAAAACCTGTACAGAAATAGTGCAGCATTAAAACAACGATTCCTCCTAAACCGCTGAACAAAATCTTTAATGTGACTAATCAATCTAATTGGAAAAACCATTTCCTTTCCAATGAAATTGATCTTAGCAACTGATTCGATCCCAATCAAAAATTATTCCTTGCACAAAACTGATAGGGGCAAAATGGTCAGAAATAAAATTAGTAAAAATTATGGATATGTCCCACATCCCCATAAACAACATACCAAAATATGAGAATGATCCAACCCTCATTGAATTAAATAAAAATATTTTACAATCCTTCTATACATAAAATGTGGGTTGTTACATTCTCCCCTTATCAATTTTGCCCCTAAAATCCCATGCAAACACCAGCAACAAAAACAATTCTGCATGCCTATCATTCATGGGAAGCCAATTGTACTGTCGAAACCAGCATCCATCAAGCCATGCATCTATAGCCTTATCCTAGCATAAGGAATTATAAAACAACAACAACCACAATAGTACAACTTACAATGACATAAGGTGACACGATGTAACGACCCGGAAAAAGGCGATCTTGGTTATCCGAAACACAACACATATCGAACATCCAAGGATCCAAAATACCGATAGTTGATGAAAGAAATTAGAGGGTGAGGAAAGATAAGATAGAAATTTAGAATAGAAGAAGAAGAAGAATAATAAGATACAACATCAGAGTAACACGAATCCCACAGCGGAATGAACAACATATAATAGATAACATATCCTTGAAATAAAATCAGTATACGTACACAGTAACATTATCAGAGTACAACACTTACAACACAGCGGAAATAAATATAGCTATATAATCCTGAAGCCTCCTGCTCCAAGCTCTCCAAGTATATCTGTAAAATCCTGACTACTTAACTGCCCACACAAAATTGGGCACCCAAGAGTTTAGGGAAAACAAAACAAAATAAACCCTGAGTCATTCATGGGACTGGTGTGAGTAAAACAGTTTAAAATAGTTTGAACAAGTAAACAATATCTCATAAGACCACGCCGTATAACGGAATGGGTTTTTCCCTTATGAGAATCCGAAATATCTTTATATCAAAAACCTTTTGATATTATAATAATGTCTATCAACCACAATATCATAATCATCTAGCAGATACGCTTTCATCTCACGTTCTACATATATAGTATACAATCAAAACCGCCAGCACGTATTGGGTAACAGATTTCCAACTATGACAAGGTATGGAACCACCTTTCGCTAGTGTACCTATATAGAGGAATACACTGGGTTCAACAAGAACATCTTGCAACCCGGCCACACATGACCGACCACTCATTTCGCTTGAGTGTATCGAATGTATATATCCAAGGTTAGGAACAGCAACCATTTCCCGAATGGGACAACATCGACAATTGATTTTTAGAAGTAAATGAAACTCTAGATCAGGTGATTATACACCCTAATAGGTGCGTCCTACATAGCCATGCTGCCTGCCCGATTTTTGTCATTTCCCGGTTGTGAGGCTAGAGGCCACGCTTATCTCTGACAGATCACACATTTATTCACCTTGAATGTCACATCGTCATACCCGCCAAATCACAAATTGATTTCCCCAAAAATACCACGGGTATACAGCTAAGAGAAACGAATTCCTCCGCCACCAAACTTAAATACGTTTGAACAGATCAACTTACGCGATCTATTAAATATACTCTGTCAGATATTCTTCCATACAGGTCGTCCTGGGACTGGACAAACCGAAGGCACTATTCAGTACATCCATCTTAGGCAATCTTTACCTAAGATTTACACAACAGCCCTTGCACTTTACTCTGTCTTCAATAATCTTTGGCATATATGATTCGCAACGCTTATGCCAATACGAAGTGGTTCTTCGGATAATAATCCAACCGGTCTCTCCATATTAACAACGTTAAAATGGTCGAAAACTTCGATAGTCGGTGAGTAACTATCGAAGAAAAACCCGTGTGCAAACAACGATATTATTTCCAAATGGAAATTATATCGATCAGTCATCATTGAACATTTATCTCTTTAGTTTATTAATTTACTTATCTCATGTTTCCATATATTCAACATTTCTTATTTTCTATTATCAGAAAACATTTCTGATTCTTATTTGGAAAACATTTCCAAAACTCCTTCACTATCAAACCTTACCATTCCTTAGTTAAGAAGGAAGCAATCAAGTTGGGGTATAATCACCTCTCAGACATTAACTGAACAACGGTTTAACTTCGAAATAGTCAAAGTTTATCTTTTTAAATCTTTAACAAACTTCCTTAAGTAACTCTCTGATTCTATTTATGAATCCACTTCTTTTACAGAACATTAGTTATAACGATAACATTATAACCCCTCCTTTCGAAATATCTAATTTCAATTTTAACCTTTATTCTATGATGTGAATAAATAACTAAACACCTAATTTATAAATAAATAAATATTGATTTAAACACCGGAAAGTAAAAAATACTTTCCCGAATTCGATATAATCAAATTCGATGATTAACTCTCTTTCGAGTAATCTCTATTTGATTAACTCTCCTTCGAATATCTATATTTGATTCACTCCCTTTCAAATACCATATTCGATTTATTAATTTCGAACATCATATACGATTTACTAATATTTGATTAACTAATGTTCGACTTAACTCTATTCAATTAACTCGACTCGACTAACCATACTCGACTAACTTCTTTTGAATAACTATATTCAATTTACTTACCTTCGAATACCATATTCGATTTACTTAACTTTCGAATACCATGTTCGATTTACTCTTCTCGAATAACTATATTCGATAAGCTCTCTTCGAATAAACTATATTCGATTACTCCTTCGAATATCTTATATTCGATAACTCTATCTTTCGAATAAATGATATTCGAAAATCTCTCTTTTCGAATAAACTATATTCGATAAATCTCTCTTCGAATAAACTATATTCGATTACTCCTTTTCGAATAACTAAATTCGATTAACTCCTTTCGATTAAACTAAAATCGATAACTCCTTTCGATGAAACTATAACCGATAACTCCTTTCGATTAAACTAATCGATAATTCCTTCCGATTAAACTAAAATCGATAACTCCTTTCCTTAAACTTTATTCGAATAAACTATATTTGATACTCCTTTAACCCTATTCGAATAAACTATATTCGATACTCCTTTAACTCTATTCAAATAACCAATATTCAACTAACTCCTTGGGATTAACTCATTTGGATTAACTCGGTTTGATTAACTCATCTTGATTAACTCGACTTGATTAACTCCATTTGAATAACTCTAACTTGTTAACTCTAACTAGTCAACTCTAACTGATGAACTCTAACTGATTAACTCTAACTGATTAACTCTAACTGGTTAACTCTAACTCTAATCGATTAACTCTAACCGATTAACTCTAACTGATTAACTCTAATTGGTTAACTCTAACTGGTTAACTCTAACTGGTTAACTTTAACTCTAATCGATTAACTCTAACTGATTAACTCTAACTGGTTAACTCGAACTCTAATCGATTAGCTCAAACTGGTTAACTCTAATTGGTTAAATTTAACTCTAATCGATTAACTCTAATCGAATAACTAATATTCGATTAACTCATTTCGATTTACACTGAATTAACTCCTTTGAATCATTTCCTTTTGAATTATCTCCTTTGAATTATCTCCTTTGGATTATCTCATTTTCTAATTGTTTACTTAACAAATAACTATTCCCTTTTCAATTCTATTTAACAAATAAATATTTCTATTATCTTTTCTATTTATTTAACAAATAAATATTTCTTTTATCTTTTCTATTTATTTAACAAATAAATATCTCATTTATAACATTCTATTTATTTCCTATAAATAAATATTTCCATTTAATCTATTTGTAAATGTTTTACAAATATTTCCTTTTAAATTCTATTTGTAAATGTTTTACAAATATTCCTTTTTTCTATTTTAATTGTAAATGTTTTACAAATATTTCTATTTGTTTTTGCAAATATCCTCCTTTGTATTTGTTTTTCAAATATATTTCCTTATATTTGTTTTACAAATAATTTCCTTTATATTTGTTTTACAAATATATTCCTTTGCGGTTTCCTTTTTTAGTGGGCCAAATGAAGAAAGAGTAGCCAAGTCAATGGACTTGCCTTTCTTGCTTATATAAAATCCATTGATTTTATATAAATAATTTATTTTTAAAATATACTTTGAAAATCCCCTTTTTACATCCCAGTATTTCTTATTTAAAATAACAAATAACATTGAGCGATATCATTCAAACACACATAATCAACAACATATTATATATCACATCGTATATCACAATATATGAAAAACAATAAAATAAATGTTGAGGAATCCAGTTGGATTCCTCCAACCTGTTTCCCTACATCACAGATGTTAAACAATATCATTAACATCGATTTCATTTCAATATGAAATATTCTGTTAAACAGAATCAATATTTGATTAACGATTTATATATATATATATATATATATATATATATATATATATATCTTTATTTATAATTTCAACCAAAACAAGCAATTCAACCAAACAGTTAACACAACAATCAACAAATGATTAACAGTTCTAAAAATAAGTTATAAAAATATAATTGTTCAGAGTTGGTGAGTTTTACTCACGTTGGACGATCATCGTTAATAACGATAACCATCGCTTGATTCAGACGGACATTCTATTTCGCTATAAATTGCAATGAGTCCCAATTCACTCCAGACCAGTTCCATTTCGTAGCCCTCATCCATACGATCCAGTTGGATCTTGTTTTGTATGATTCTGATTCCATACGAGGAAGTTATGAAACTTATTGGTTAATATACATACTACATACAATTTGTTTTCAATTTAAACTGTTATCGGGCCTCACTAACGTGTTAAATGGCCCATCCCCCTCATTCAAGCCCAATCCCGCACATACTTTCATCCCGATCCCCTATAATCCTTCACTCCTCATTTTCACGCTCCAGAGAAAAAGAAACCACCATAGCCGCTTAAATCTCGAGCTCCAACTTCTCACTTTCTTCACCAAACACCTCATCACTTCACGAACTGAAATCCCACCACAACATCTCCTTCGCAAATACCTCGCGTTCCAGCACTTCTGCCATTTCCGAATCCTCCACCAAACCTCCTGGCTTCGTAACATCACCAAATCACAGACCATAAGTATCATACTCCTCCTTATACGAATCTCCATCCACTCATATCTCCATCCATACACTCGCAAGTGCCTAGCAGAATCCGATTTCCCCCTATCGTCGGCCTGCTACAGTCAATCACCGAACTCCCTTTGCCTCAAAAATTAAACAAAATCGATGTAAAATAAATCACTGTAAAACACTCAATCCTTCTCCTCTACCTCGTATCAACATCCGCGAACTCGAACTCAACATCATCAGGCCGTGACCAAAAATCTCGAGTACAGAAATGACGTCGAACCTGACAATACTCATATGGAATTGAAGAGCAAGTGCCAAGGATTTCATATATATATATATATATATGATTTTCAATTTATGGATTTTTGTAGGCATTGATTTCAATTTTTCTTTTTCTTTTCTTTCTTGCTGTGATTTTGTTTCGGAGGAAAAATGGAATGCCACGATTTAAAACATGCTGTGTGGCTGAGAAAGAAGGCACTTGTTTTGTTTAGGTTCACATATACTTAGGATATTTTATTAGTTGAATATTTTATATTATTTTAACTCCTACGCAGTCTTTGTTTGTCCTTAAAAATCCCTGTGATCACATACGATACCCAAAAATCACGGAAATGGACATGCATCTACAGTTTAACATTACGGTCCCAACGAAACTAGTTTCGTCGAACTCCGACTCCGTTTGCTCACACAGCGTATTTTTAACCGTCAAAATATTAACTGTTTTTCAAATTAAAAATCGGTACAGCCAACACGGACACTAAAAATCACAAAACTTGATATCTACCAAAAATTTAATATTGCGGATCGAACAAAATTAGTTTTGTCTAATTCTGAGGTCGTTTGCAAAACTTGCTATTTTAAAAGCTCTAAATAACCCATTTAAATATTAAATATATTTAAAAACAATTAAATCTAATATTTAAAAATAAATATTATCGTATATATTTGCAGTGGAATACCATACAGCTCTCATTGGATTTTTAACTCGATATTTCAAAGTTCTCAGTTATATCGATATTCGATTTATATTTAAATTCCTTTTATAATATAAATAAATCGATATAAATTATAAAGGAATTCCACAGTGACTTTTCTAAAATTTGATTTGGACATAAATCAAAATCTACACAATGAAATCCCGATTTTTCTCTTCCACTAGAAAAATATACTTCACCAGCTCCTAACGTTTATTGTTTCACCGAAATCCGATTTAAAACGGACCCTGTATATCCAGTTGAAGTTCAAATCTCCAAATAGTGAACTGCCGCGTCATTTCGAGCTCGATTTTAATTATAATATAATTATATGTTCAAACTTCGTTTAAATAATATATTCGTCAATATAATTCAATATAAACTGAATTATATATTTTATATCGTCCAATTCGCACCATATCATGAATTCTGTTATTTCCGATTATTCCGGAAATATTTTTTTCTGTTATTCACATTAATTAAATATAAATATTATTTAATTCCAGATATCGTTAAATCGATAATTAATAATTAAATTAATTAATTATTCGACAGTTAAAAATGCGGGTCATTACATACGATATTAATGGGTCATACCGATGAAGAGTTTTGAATGGGCCGTCTTCATACTCTCTTCCATCTCTCGCGTTCAATCATCGTCATCCATACTACATTTCACCTTGACTAGCTTAACCGTCTTCCTCCTAAGCTGTTTTATGTCATTCACTATAATGCAAAGTGGCTTACAAGGTCTCGTAACGAGGGTCTTGACTTCTAGGTCTTTGTACTGCCCTGGAGATACCACCACATTCGAATCATGCACACACATTCGTAGAAACGACACATGGAAAACATTATGCACAATCGTCATCTTCTCGGGTAACTCCAATCTATATGCGACCTTTCCAATCCGCTCGACTATCGAAAATGGACCAACGAATCTTAGAGATAACTCTTCTGACGTTGAATTCCAAATCTTTTCGAGGCTCATCGACGTAACTCTTCTGACGATCTTGGGCTACTTTCATTCGTTGCCAAACTATCTTGATACAATTTGATGTCTCTTTGATCATTTCTGGTCAAGTATCAACTTATCTCTTGTTTCTAACCAAGATACTGGAGAATTACACAATTTTCCATACAATGCCTCATACGGTGCCATCCCAATGCTCGACTGATAAATGTTATTTTATGCAAAATCAACTAAATGTAAATGGTCTTCGCACGATCCCCCGAAGTTTAATGCACAAGATCATAGGAGATCTTTCAAAACTCGGTTAACCCTCTCGCTTTGACCATCAGTCTGGGAATGATAAGCCGTACTCAAACACAACTCGGTTCCCAAAGTCACTTACAAGCTCTTCCAAAATCCTCTTGTGAAAAAAGGATCTCGATCACTCACTATGCTCTTCGGGATACCATTGAGTCGAACTATCCATTTAATATAAATTTCAACCAACTTTGATGTTGTCCTAGTCGATCAGACAGGAATAAAACTTGCACTTTTGGTCAAACAATCCACGATGACCCAAATTCCTTTATTTCTTGCTCTAGATCTAGGTTGTCTATCGATAGAATCCACCAATATTTGCTCCCACTTCCACGTAGGAACTTCCAATAGCTAAAGTAACCTACTCGGATTCTTCTGTTCAGCTTTCAATAACTGACATTTCATGCATTTGGAAATGAACTTTCCAATATACCTTTTCATTCCTTCCTAGCAGTAAACTTGCTTCATGTCCTCATACATTTTATTACCACCTGGATGAATCATCAACTTCGAGTGATGACATTACCTCAGAACCTCATCTCTCAGTCCGCCGATATCAAGAACAACCAGGTGTCCTTTCTTTCAAAGCCACCCCTCTCGATTGACCGCGAACTCTTTATCTTTTGGTTCAAATTTTTGTATAATCACGACAAGCTTTGCATCCTTCTTTTGGCTCTCGCTAATCCTTTTGATGAGAGTGGGTCTTATTGTTAAGATTTCCAATATTTCAGGTTCCAACTCAGGCCTTGATCTGAAATCAAATCCTGCCAAGTACTCGAGGTGCTTCCAGTATGAAAACATCACACCCAAACTTGCATATCTTTGACTCAACACATCTGCCACTGCGTTACCTTTACTAGGAGTATATGCTATACCAAAATCATACAATGCCAGAAATCCTAACCACCATTGTTGTCTAAGACACAAGTCCTTTTGGAAGGTAAGATATTTCAATGACTTTTGATCCGTAAACAACTAGAATCAAACTCCCAATAGGTAATGTCTCCACATCTTCAGAGAAAACACGATCGCCACCAACTCCAAATCTTAAGTTGGATAATTTCTTTCATGTGGCTTCAGCTGTCGATTCGCGTAGGCCATAACATTATCCTTCTACGTTAGCACTGTACAAGCCTAGTACCATATGCCTCGGTGTACACCATCGTCTCGTTATTCCCACTTGGAATGGTCAAAACAGGAGCATTCATCAGTCTCTCCTTTAGCATTCTGAAAGCTTGCTCACACTTTGCATATCATGTGAACACTTTGTTCTTTTTCGTCAATCCCGTCAATGGTGCAATTATCTTGGAGAAATCATTTATAAAACGGTGATAATATCGTGCCAACCCAAGGAAACCCCGCAAATTCTTCACATTCTTAGGTTTATCCCAGTCCTGGATTGCTTTCACCTTAGCAGGGTCAACCGCTATCCCCTTTCCAGAAACAACATAGCCTAAGAACCTCACTTCACTCTTCCAGAAGTAACACTTCGAAAACTTAGCTCTCAACTGATGCTTTCGCAAGATTTCCAAAACAACTCGCAAGTTTATCTTATGCTCTTCCTCATTCCAAGAGTAAACCAGAATATCATCCAAAAACACAAGCACAGAATTGTTACCTGTTGTCTGAAACCCCTATTCATAAGATCCACAAAATACGTTGTCGCATTAGTCAACCCGAATGGAATCACCAATGATTCGAAGAAACCGGATGGTATCCTAAAAGCAGTCTTCGTTACACTATCCTTTGCCACCCACAACTGCTAGAATCCCATTGCCAAATCCATATGAGAAAACACCTTGGCTTCGTGAAGCTGATCAAACAGGTCGTCTAGCCTTAGCAGCGGATACTTGTTCTTCTTGGTCACCTTGTTTAGCTCACGATAGTCAGCACACAATCTCAAAGATCCATCAGCCTTGGTTGCAAACACAACTAGTGCACCCCATTCAGATACACTTCTCTAAATGAATCCTTTTCCCAAAATGTCACTTACTTGCACCTCTAACTCTAGATATTCCTTAGGCTCCATCCACCTAAGAGGCATAATGATATGTCTAGCACCCTCGACCAAATCGATTCTGAACTCAATCTCACGATGTGGTGGCAACCGTTTGGACTCGTCAAAGACATCCTTAAATTCATTTGTGACATGCACCGATGACAAGTCTTCCTGTGGAATTACAAGCGAATATAAAAAGCCCACGAAGACACCATCTTTCGGCTTTCTTGGAATCAAAACCCTTCGTCCTTCCTCATCTCTGACTCTCACCTCAAGCTTCTTGCAATTCACTCTTGCTGCATACCACTTGAGCCGGTCCATACCTAACATGATCCCAAACACAACAAAGTTTGAAACAAAGAAATCAAACACAAAGGAAAAACCATGGCTCGATAACACAAGACAACGACAAAGCATACAAAGATTGGATGAATGCCCAATTGGATTAGTCACAACTAAGGCTCTATCACAAATCTCGGGTTCCAAACCTAAGCAGCACACAAGATCATTACAAATGAGTGAATGTGATGCTCCATTATAAAAAAACACATGAACTGAATCACCTCTAATGGAAAGAGTACCTTGGACGACGATACCCTTCCCTTTCTCCTCTGGATTAGGAGCCCTTGAAGATGATAGTACAGCTTCCAAAGCATGCGCCTTCACAATCTGCTTTCCCTTAGCCGGTTCTGGACAACCCTTCTTGAGATGCCAAGGCTTGCAATAGTTGTGAAACTTCCTTTCAACTTTCGGATTCTTGCAATCCTCAGAATAATGGCCCTTCTGTTGGCAGTTAAAGCAATTCACCTTGACTTTTTGCTTTTTCTGGCCATCTTTTCCTTTCTGTTGTTGTTGATTCATCTTCTTTTAGTTACCACCATGTTGTAGTTTCTTCTCTTCCTTAGCTGTAACAACAGGCTCTTCATTAGAATACATACTTTCATGCCTCAAAGCCTTCTCAGCTATCTTCTCATAAGTATCACCGAGATGATCAACTAGATGATTCCCAAGTTATTTGTCCAAACCCATGACGAACTTCTCATTCTTGTAATAAAGAGTCTCGACATATGAACGATCATACTTCGACAAAGCTCCGAAGTCAGAAACATACTCAAGCACTGGTCGACCATTATGCTTAAGCTCAACAAACCTCTAAAACGGAATTGACTTCTAGATGGTAGAGATAAACTTCGTCTCAAACTTGACTTGGAACTTCTCCCACGTAATCTCATCTTCCGGAGCCTCTAAAGTGATAGAGTTCCACTAATCCATAGCTCTGCCTTATAGCTGTCTCAATCCAAGCTTCCTCTTGGTCGCATCGTCAATGCTCAAGTCTTCATAGAAACAGACACAAGTATCAAGCCACCCTCGGATCGCTTCAAATGGCTTTATCCCTTTAAACTGCATCCCTCCTAGATTGGTGAAGTCTTTGCACAACATTGTGAAGTCCATGGCTCTAGGAACCTGCATTTGAACTCCTACATCTACCGCGACTATCTTCTGACCGGGTACCCTCCTCATGATCGATGTCATCATGGTCTCAAACATAGATGGGTAGTATGGTGTACTGCCATTATCCCCTATAGGAACAGTACCCTCCCTAACTACATGTCTCGATGGTCGACGACTCGTTTTAATTATTTAAAATAGAATGATTAGTCCATGCACGAGAATAACCGCAAATGGAGTTAAACGCTATTATATTATACACTCGTATATAGTATACATCCATCAGAAATCTACAAATACATCTCTTATATGTAATTATGTCCTTGAACATTGGCTAAAATCAATAACCAGAGCTCGGATACCAAATGTGATGACTACCCATAACTCCTGCACTAAACAAGTGGGATAATGCGCTGAAAGGTATGCCAGGAGCCTCATCAAGGTAACACAACACAAGCGAACCTGTTCGTATAACTCACAACGCAAGGATAATATATAATAAAACATACACAACAGGCAATAATAGTGAAGCAGAATTGAGCTGAATCTTAAATCCTCTCATAACACCATGAAATATCCATTGCACCTTTTGATAACACTATAAGAGTCTATACAATAAGCCTCACTACAACACTCAAAGAAAACACCAAAGAGTGGAAACAACAAGTACTAGACAGAATAAAATAATAAGTTAGCCTCCCGCTTGTCATCAAATAACAACATCGTCTCATCAAGATATATCACCTATAACCAGCTACTTAGTCTGCCCATCCGCAATAGGATGAACAACGCAAGGTAATAGGAGGGAAACAAAAAACCTTGAGTCAAATAACGGTATTAATGAGCGATAAAAAAACTAATTAACATCATCAATAAAGCTATGAGAATAGGTAGATTGATCGACCAATCTACCCACATCAGCAGAGAATAACCCAAACCGTCTTCCCCACATCCGATAGTGATAGCCTTTACAACAAGCATTTGGAAATAACTGAATATTCATGGCAATCAGTGATCAAGCATAGATCATCCTAATCGATATCGACATCTCCCTAGCACAAGCCCCAGAGGCCTAAACTATTATCAGTCAAGCACCCAAGAATATACCTCTTTCGACGTCAAATAATTTCCACAGGATGATATAAGTAAACAACCATTCATTCATGATTCTAGCAATCACCGCCAATCCTGTTTTGAAACCATCGTTATTCGTGACCGACTCAAAACCTTGTCATTTGTCCATGGCCAATGGTAAACCCCAGTTCTTGCAAAACTCCATATGCTATCGTGACTCGTATCTCTATGCCCATCATGACTGCCCAGGGTACTCGACCAGCCACTTCTAGTGTTTCGGTGCCCCAGTTGTACCCCTTCTTTGAGTCCTCTAGAACCTACAACGACGGTAATCTCTCGGCCTTCAATCTCTCTAGTCATCTATCTTAATGACTATTAATAAGCCCAAGCCCCTTCTCGAGTAACCATTATCCACGAACTCACCACCTTGACTTCCCCAGGTACCCAACGACCTGAGTTCCCCTAGATACCCCACGACTTGACTTCCCCAGGTTCCCAACAACCTGACTTCCCGAGGTCGTTAACAACCCGATTTTCACAAACGTAGGATGACCCTCTTCTTTCTTAAGATCGACGACCTAAAGTTATCCACATTAGCCGGCCGAAGCCACATGTTCGAACCGACCCATCTTCATGCGACCTGATCTTAGCTCCAACGAGCCACCTGATCCTTTCCCAAATGATCCGAAGCAGCTCCAACAATCTGAGCTACTCCTACCGGCCATTTCTTAGGGACCAAGACAAGGACCTGACCTTTTCCCGGAGGACCCGACTCAAGCTCTAACCAAAATAACTTCAATTTTGACCAAATCATCACCAAACAAGAATATCGATTCAAACAACTCATCCAAATCATCCAATTCAACAATCAACACTTTATGAAATCATCAACAACACCAAAATGACAATTATTCATCAATAATCATATAAAATTCACCAAATCATAATAAATCAATTAATCAACAAAAATAATTGATCTAACTTGCAGAAACATGTGGATTAACATAAGAATTACCTACTTTAAGTTGCTAGATTAGATCCTATGATGACTCAAATGAAAATATACTTACCATGATGTAGATCGTGGTGAAAAAAACTTAAAATGGTGAAATTATGATCAAACATCCTATATACTTGATTGAATCCATGTGAGAGATGCTTATCACTCACCAATTCTTCGATCTAGCATAAAAACAATGAATCATGAATCCGTACAGCGAAGATCTATCTCTAAATCACTTAATTTGATGTGATATTCCTCTACTTGATGTAGATCTGGCTTTCATTTATGTAGATCTTCAATCTTCTTCCTCGGATCTACATTTTAATGGTGGAAAGGTGTATTTGATTGAGCAAGGAAGATCACGAGCTCAACCAAATGAGAAAATGAAGAAAGTAAATTATTCTCCATGCCTCTAATCCTCTATTTGTAGCCTCAAACCAGCCCACTAATGGACCACACAAAATCAGCCCACTAATGGTTAGCCAAAAACCATACAAAAATTATGCATCACTAAAACAACGATTCCTCCAAAACAGCTGAACCAAATGTTTAATGTGATTTGGATTCCTTTCCAATGAAATTGATCTCAGCACCTGATTCAATCCTAGTCAAAAGTTATGCCCTGTACAAAACTAACTGGGGAAAAATGATCACAAATAAATTTGGTAAAATATTTGGACATGTCCCACATCCCCATAAACAACATACCAAAATATGGGAATGATCCAATCCCCAGGAAATTAAATAAAAATATTTTAATATCCTTAGATAAATAAAATGTGGGCTGTTACAAACTTTCGTGACCTATTAGATATAGTTTGTGAGACATTCATCCATACAAGTTGTCTTGGGACTGGACAAACCGAAGGCACTATTTTGTAATTCCATCATAGGCAATTTCTACCGATCATCGCAAAAACAGTCCTTGCACAAACTCCATCTCAAATTATCTTCAATACATTTGATTCGCAACACCAATGCCCATACGGTGTGGTTTTCGGAAAATAAACCTGATCCCAGTCTCTCTATATTGACAATGGAAAAATGGTCAAAAACTTTGATAGTCCATTACTTAACTATCAAAGGAAAACATTCATACAAACAATGATCTTATTTTCAAATGGAAATTGTTTCGACCAACCATCTATCAACATTGAGCCTCTTTAAATTATTTTATCAAAATTTATTCATTTCTCAATTTCCTTTCAATATCCCTATCCAGATATTCCTCAAAACCCATTTAGCACCTCACGATTCTTGAAAAATGTTTCTATCTATTATAAACTATTTATTTTCTAAAAAAATATTTCTTACAATTATCGGAAAAACATTTCCATATATTCACAAGTTCTTACTTTCTAAATTTAGAAAATGAACATTATCATTGAAAAACGTTTCCATCTCTTATATTCACACATCACTATCCTTCCACTTCAATCAGTCCCCAACTGTAAACTATTAAGAGGACAACTCCCTAAATATTAACACGAAGGCCAAAACCAACATCAAATCAGCACTCAAGGAACCATTCAACTCGACTGGATTCCAGTCAATTTCTAATTTCCTCTTTCATTTCATGATTTCTTATGAAATCAATGCTTACACGACTCTCAAATTCAGTTTACGAATCAACTTCTTTAATGGAAATTATTGATTATAATAATAGCGTTATAATGCCTACTTCGAAAATATTAGCTTTTAAAATATAGCTTTTATCCTTTAATTTGAATAAATAAATATTTAATTAATTAATTAATTAATTAAATCTTGATTAGAAATGGAAAGTATATAGTAATTTTCCAAATTCGATATAATCGAATTTTAACATATAACTCTCTTTTGAATAATTTCTATTCGATTAATGCTCCGAACGTCGGAGTATTTTACCATTTGAGGTCAACTCAATTTCTAAATTCACTTTTGAATTAATCATTTTCAAATGTTTATCAATTTCCTTTTATCACTATTTTAATCTGCAAAACGTTTGCTTTTAAATCATTATTCAATTTAAGACATGAATATTATTTCATATAGAAATCATCACTCATTTTATTAAATCAAATCTTGATTTAAATAGTACATACCAGTATTGGTTAAAATTCCATTTTTTGAGTTATTTTATAAATTCATATGCATATTCGACTTCATAAACTCCGTTTATAAGTTAACTTCTCATTAATTATATGTCAAGTTTATAACTTAATCTCGATTACATATTCGATTATAAATTATTGTTTCAAACCAAATATTAACAATCTTGCCAAATTCTGAATTATATAAAATATAACTTTTAAAATTAATATTTTTTAATAGCATTTGACATAGTCAAATTCTAATTTTCAATTTTTATAGATTTATCTCACTTCTATATACATTTCGAATGTCAAAATAAATTTCATCATTTTCTTCTGAAACGATTCCCATTTCCCTTTCTATTATCCATTCTTGAATTTACATTTTTTAAATTACTTAATAATAATTATTCCATCTTATTTATAACATTGTTCATAAATCATACTACTTGTTTATATATAATTAAAACAAGTTATTATATACAATTCCAATCGAAATTCAATTTCTATCCGATTTTTCCTTTTTCAAAACCTAAATTCATTTTCATTTCAGTTGAATATGTTTTACAGTATTTAAATACCAATTATATCTAAGGCAGTGTTTTTCAAACATCTCAAACACACAATAATCAACCATAGATTATTTGTTACATTATATAATGCAATAAATCAAAAACAATAATATGACTATTGAGGTATCCAGTTGAATCCCTCCAACCAGTCTTCCTACATTCACAGATGTTAATCCACAGAAACAACATTAATTTATGTCAATATGGGATATTAATATAAATAGGATCAATATTTAACCAATGTTGCATATACATAATTGTATCTATAATTTCAACCAATTTATGAGCAATTCATCCAAACAAACATCATACCTCATTCAATCACAACTATAAATATAAAAAAAACATTTATAATATCATAAAACTGAACAGAGCTAGTGAGTTTATCCACATTGGTCGTTAATTGTTAAATAATGAATAACATTTGATTGATCCATTCAGGCATTATATTTTGCCTAAATTTGTAATGACCTCCAAATCTCTCCAAATCAATCCTAGTACATAGCTTGCGATTTTACGATTCTAACATCATAGACTGTTCAGAATTCTAACAACGCATGAACGAAATATTAAATTTATAAGTTAACACTCAACTAAAATTAAACTTAAACTTTAATTTATATTATATATGGGCCTTACCCTTTGAAATCAGCCCAACTCCATTCTAACCCGTTACTCCACAATATTCTTCTTCTCAAAATGAGGAGAAAAAAAACTTTGCCGCTCTAGTATAACGTATACTTCACCATTTTCAAAAGTTTTAAATCTTTTGTTCCCTCACCATTTCTTCACGCCATCAACCAAAATAACTACCATATATTCGTCCTTCCCTCTACACTGTCGTCCCCGCTCTTTGACATTCAAGCTCCCTATGAACCACAACACCGTCCCCCCCGCACACGCTGTCAATAAAAAGTTATAACCATTTTTTTAATTCTGATAAATAAAATAATAATGTAATAATATCTTCTGATCGTGAATATAAACCCCGTTTCTCGAATCGATGCTTAAATTTCACGAATCCTTGAACCCTACCATTCACCGGTTGTATTCCAGTTCGAAAATACTACGTCTAATTGCAGGAAAAAGAATCATTGTGATGATCCTGGTCTAGGGATTCTAGACATATAGTTGTGGAATTTTTGTGGGAGATTTCATTATTTTAATTTATTTTCGCATGACATCGGTCGGTTTTCATTTTTGGAAAAGTTTTTAGCAATATGTTTGAACTCCTGTTGTATACACAAAGAACACACGATAAGATCAATGTACTTATCCTAGCCTCGTGCAATTTTCAACTACTGTAAATAAAAGCTTGGACATGAAGTTATAGGAAAATCTAGGTTTGTTGGATATAGGGGGTTAGGTTGGCTTGTAAAGTTGCTCTGTATTGATGGAAGAAAGAACATAGTAGGATCAGTGATGTTTTGCAGAAGGCTTGTGCATTTGTTTAGCATATGTTAAATATCAGAAGCATAGAGTTAAGATGAGGCATTTGAAGGTAGGTCGAAGGCCTATCGTTGAAAAATATACGGTAGTAATTAATTTGATGAGATAGGTAGAAAATTTGTTTATAGATTTGGTTTGATTTATATTAATATATATATATATATATATATTTGTGTGTATGTGAAATTTACACATGAAACAATGCACAAAAATCACTACATACGAGCTCTGTTCTAGGTGAAACTTGAAATCCTACAATAATTATTATGGATATGATAGAATTCATTTCGTCGAATTCTGAGTCTGTTATTAAAAATTAAAAACTCATTTTAATTGCAAACGGTTCAGTAGCACGCATTTCAAACTCTGCATGGTCACAAAATAAATCCAATCGACGCGAAACTAAAAATCTTACAATAATTAATCACCACGGATTTAATAAAATTGGCTTCGTCGAAAACGAAGGTCATTTGAATTTTTTTAATTCTAAGTTCCATATTTGATCGACATAATATAAACCGATTAAAATAATCCAAATTAATAATAATAAATTATTATCGTATATACATATTCAAACATAATCCATAAAACTACATTAAAATAAATTAAATACAGATTTATGCTGGATATTCCAATTTCAAGTAAAAACGACATTCAATTTATATTAAAAATAGCTTTTATGCAATAAATAAATCATTATAATTTATACACGATTCAGTAGCGACTTTCTAAAAATTTGATTTGGACATAACTTAGAATCTATAATACGAGAGAAATATAATTCAATAGATTCAAACATTTTTGGTTTCGAAGAAATACAACTTATAACGAACCCTGTATATTCGTTTAAAGTTCAAAATGTAATATTACAAACTACCGCTATGTTATGAGCTAGATTATAATTTATATTATAATTAATACGTTCAGATGTCATTTATAAAAATATGTAATATAAAAATAAATTTATATTACCAATTCAATAATTAAACAAATTTAAATATTCGAAATAAAATACTAAAATTTTCAGGTCATTACATTCCATTGTCTATGTTATTTCTTATTAATGTCACAGGATATCAAGTACCTTGGATTTTATTTTATGATCAACTCCCAATGTATCCCATAGTCTAATAATGTGGCAAAGGATGTCATATGCGACTATTCTTTAGGATGGTATCGTAAGCTATCAAGAGGGATGCAGGCTTTAAATGCTGAAATTGCATGCCAATGTATAAAGGAATGCTGAATTTCATTTAAAAACAAATCTTAACATCTAATGTCGTCGAGATAGTTGATGCTAACAGCTAGGCATGTAATAATTAAATATGATATACATATCGCAGCTCTCTACCCTTATAAACAAAGGCATGAAGGAAAAGGGCGATTAATTTAACAACTAACGCCATAAAACACACTTGAAGTTATTTGAATTTTTACCAAAAGAGCAAATTCGTTCGGATTTATCCAATTGAGATATTCGGAAATTCCAAAGCCAATTATAATCCTAGGGCACACACGCTAAGAAATATAAGCCATTCAGAGAAACTTACAAAGCATATTTGCAAGGGTTGAGTTACAAGACAATCTATACTTTCATATCGTAAAGAGAAAGGAATTAAAAATAAATACATTAAATAGACATCCTACAAAAAAAATCCCAAAAGTACTTGTAACAACCTGAATTCCGACGGCCCAATTTTTTTTCCAAAAAAACCAATCCGTCGAAACCCGAGTTGGTTTTCCCTGGTATCCTGCTGAAAAGATAGAGACATAAAACATGTCAGAGTTCAGAAAATATCTCACAGTGGAAGGAATTAAAACTAATGTAATTAAAACATAGCTTTACCTTAATAACAATACTGCTAAACCAATATGCAAAGCGATACAGTCTCTGTCATGAACCTAACCTGCGTATGTTATGAGGAGGGGGTTAGAACACAAGTTCTGGTGACTGGACTTAAATTACATTTTTGGATAATCCTACATATATCATTCAATCACATTTCTTATTTATTAGGTTATTTGTGTTATTAGCGCTCAAGGCTTTGACACACACATCGCACCCATATACTCCCTAGTAGAATAACCTAATATAATGTATATGTAGCTACCCCCAAACAGAGGTACACCCCATGGTTCCCCACTCGCACGGTCTCCTCCGTAACTCCACATTTATGTGCGCAGTCCCTCATCCTATGCCATAGTAACGTACATATCTCTTTACATATATGACAATGCTACATCCGCATAGAACCACTATCGTTGTATTATGTAAGCGTACCGACTGCTATCCTCGAACTTTTTCATCGAGTTAGATTCCTTCATCGAATAATGCCCCAGAGTCTACGATTGAGACGACCTCAAACCCCGTACTGACGGCGGCAAGGGTAATCCGTGGAATATAACACAGAAACAGATAACAGCAGAACAAAATTAAATAAATACACCAGATAATGAACAATAGAATATACTGGATAAAGTAATCATCAGAGTTACACAGCATACAGGATCATACTTAGTACAAATACAGTTCAACTATACATATATGTTTACAGCGGAAACAAACAAAATATGTACAATAGGAGCTGAACAACATAATAAGAGATAAATGATAGAATCCATCTTCAGCTCCAGCTATCCAGAAAGAACCAGCTAAACCTGAATACAAGGTTGCCTGTGTAGATAAAGGGGCACCCGAGTTTGAAAGTGAAGCAAACTACGAGTCAGTCATGGGACTGGTATGAGAAATCCACTCAACACATATATAATTGGCTAATCACCGGACCACGCCACTTTCGTGGAACGGGTTTACTCCATTGGATCGCCAGTGCTTTAAAACAAATCTTTCTTTTAAACAACGCAATGCATTTTATAAAAATGAAGCCATTATAAGACTCAGTTCCCACCACACAATGCAACGCAAACCGGAGGATAGAGTTTTACCTTATAACGACCAAGATATGCTTGATACGAATAAAACAAAGGCATTTGATATTATTGCTAGTGTTTATATGTTTTGAAAACAATTTCAAATCATAACTATCAATCATAGACGGCATTAATGCCCCATACCACTATGTCGCCATAAATAGGTATACAATCAATGCACGATGTCGTATTTGGAAGTTGGATTTCCGTCATGAACCAAGGCAAAAGATAGTCCTTACCGACTTCGAGACAATCTAGCCTACCATGTCTCAGGATCAGAGCTCGAGTGACCCTAGGACCGACAGGGCCGGTCCACCGATGTGGATTAAAATGACTGAGCAATACGTTTCCCCACCCTTTGGGGCGCAAACGAGCCAACGAATGACTCAATCGGACCCGGATCGTCCGATCAAACCGAGGCGCCTCGCAACAGCAACAACCACATAGGTGAAAAGTATATAAATGTCAGGGCTGGTAGGTCACTAACACCACCCTAGCTAGAAAGAAACGCATGCCCTCCCTGAGGTCCTTCTCCCGTTTCTGGTTCATACCGGGGTGTGAGGCTCGCGAATTCACGTTATACACAAAGCTACGCCACACAGGCGGTGCTTTGAACATCACCACAAGACTTTGCTTTTCAACATAAGCCCTAATTACTGCATCTTAGCATGCCACATAGGCAATTCATGCCATGCGACTGATGTCCATCGATATACAACCTCTGAGCTCGTGCGTTTCAAAGAAGGGCGTTAAGCAAAAGAATCAATTCTCCACCGCCAAACAGATGTATATTTAATAGAGATCAATCAACATAGAATAAAATCCAATGTAAGACACAAAGTCCATTTACAAGTCCGTTCTGGGTCTGAACGAAACCGGAGGCACTAAATACCTCGCAAACCCTTCGATCACCAAGTACGTCTGGACGATCACCACTCATTATCCATATTTCGGGATGCCTCCCAATCAGGACCTCGGTTACCATCCAAACGAGGTGAAGATCTCCGGTCTTCGACCACCGTCTTCATCTTCGACTTTCAATCGTCAGTCAATTTTTTGAAATGAGAATTAACTCGGCCTTTTCAAATAATTCACGTATATCTAGAATTTCAAATAAATTTATTTCAATGGTTAAATAATTCGACAACACCAATTTCGTTCTTTAATGTAATTTTCACACCAAACACATTCAACCATCAAATACCACATAAATCGAGCAAATTCAGTTTATTTCCATTCCATATTGTTTATGGTATTTTATAACGATTTATCGCTATTTTTATTTATTTTAAAATAGCCAATTTATTCAAAACGACGCTTCGGGCCATAACGTGGCCGTGGCGCTGTTTTTCTTCAGATTTGATTTACACATATCTGAAAATCTAGCCGTTGGATCTTCACAAAATTTACATCATTAGAAAGGTCTTTTCAAAACGAATCCAACGGTTCCAGTTTCGGGAAAATCCGACGGTCGGATCTCCCGGTACAATCGTTTGAAGTTTCGATTTCAAAATACGAACTGCAGCGTCGTTATTCGATTAAATATAATTATATTTATATATATATAATTATATTTATATATATATATATAATCGATTCTGGCGCTGTTTTTCTTCAGATTTGAATTAAACATTCCAGACAATCCAACCGTTGGATTTTACAAAGTTGGTGCCGTTGGAAAGATTTTTCCAAAGCGAACCCAACGGTTACGATTTCAGGAAAATCCGATGGTCAGATCTCCCGGTATAATCGTTTGAAATCACGGCTTCAAAATGCGAACTGCACGGCCACGTTTCGTTTTAATTTTATTTATATTTATATATTTATATAAATATAGTTCATTCAAAAATTCCTATATCGTTTTCATTTCAAATATTTCACTAACGCCCTTAAATTTCGGAAAAATTCGCCATAACCTCCTTTGTACGGGAGGGGCTGGGAAAATTCCCAAATAGCCACACGGGCGTCTCATGTCGAAAAGAAAAAGAAAAAGCCAAGCGGCTAGCCAACAGGCTCATAAAATCATCACCCAAACAAAACAGTAAATGTGTACCTATTTGTCGGGCACAAAATTTTATTCCTCTTCTCTAGCCCCTTTGATATAACCTGTTCAATAAATATGCATGTACATATATACAGTTCTTATCATTTATCATTTTCTTCATATTTGATTCCATTTGGTTCAAAAACACCATTCATTCCAATGTTGTATGCATAGGCAAAAAAAATCATATCATTAGCTAATTAATGAATATTTCAACTCATGCATATTTATTTGAACGAGTGGCTATTTTTAACACTTCGCATTTTTAACATTCATGTATATAATAAAAATGTGATTTTTTTATTGTAAAACAATTCATTTCAAAACACTATTATTTTATATAGTTTATATAGGTAATAAAAATAGGATTTTTCTTATAAAACAATTTCTTTTTAAAACGAGATTATTTTACATAGTCCATATAGGTGATAAAAATAGGATTCTTATTGTAAAACAATTTATTTAAAAACAGGAATACCATTCAACACATGAATTTCAATTCAACGAATGAATATCGATTCAACACATGAAGGTTTTCTATAGTTTCTATATATAGATAAAAATGTGATTTTTATGTTTAAAACACGAATACCATTCAACACATGAATTTCTAATCAACGAATGAATATCGATTCAACACATGAAGGTTTTCTATTCAATGAATAAATATAGTTTCAGCAAATGAAAATAATTCAAACACATGAATATTATTCAAAATTTCGGCAGCATAACGGCAGGGTAGTTAAAACCGGGACCGTCCCTAGTACGGCTCCTCGCTCTACCTTAAAACCTCGCGGTTTTTGACAATGGGAATCATGCATCTAGTTCGCACGCAGGCGACATTTATATATTTATTTCATTCCCACAAACTAATCCTATGTGGTTTCAACCAAATATTTCTCAACCAAAAATGGGTATTTTTCAACCACAATCGATCAATACCAACCACAAACAATCCCAAACAACCATTCGCTATCAATCAATTTTCACACCAATCACAATCAATAAATATCGTCCATGGTTTGTGGACGAGGGGCGTATATATATATATATATATATATATATATATATATATAGCGATTCACTTCTATTTCAACACATATATAATTTTTACAACGCATCTATAATTTTTACAATGCATATATAACTTATACATCGAACGTACAACTTATACAACGCTTATACATGAGGTGTACAATGCTTATATAACTCATACATCGACCATATAATTTATACATCGTCGTTTTCCATATTTTTTTTATAAATTAGAAATCTCACATTGGGTTCCACTCCACCAAAAATAGCAGAAGGCTCAGAAAAATATGCGGTCTCTTCTATAATGTAGAAGGCGTCCACACGGTCACGATGTTTCCTGTTTCATCGAATTTCGTCAACGTATGATAAAGATATGATTTTTATTCAAAAGACAGGATTTGCAACACTAAAAAGTGTTATTTTCCATTCTGAAATTTAAACCCGTTTACCTCGTGAAAACTTCGAAACTAGGTTTCGAATTTAAACCAAATCCGCTGCACTTCGTCGAGATCCAACCGCACCACGTTGACGAGCTTGGAGAGGCGCGCCTGCACTCCTGACGGCGGCGAACTCGGCGGTGGCGAGGAGGAGGAAATCGGCTGTGAACGGCGCAACTTTGGGCGCCTGTATCTCGACGAACACGCGATGGTAAGGGACGAGGCTTATACGGATTTGAAGAGCTCGGAGGGATCTACAAAAAGTTCAACTGGGCCATGGCGTTTCGGTGATCGGAACGGCCAGAAAAGAGGAGAGAAGGTGGCGTGCTATTTCCGCCGTGAATCGATATTGGGGAGAGAGAAAACTAAAGGATTTTTTTTTTATAAAAATTTTGATTGGCCGATGGGTTTTATAAGGGGTTTTCTGACGCGACCACCAATCTAAACCCAACGACTATCGTCCCTAGCGTTTTACCCCCATTCCGAACACAATGGAATATGTTTCGTAGGCCCAATCGACTGTTTCAGCCAGTTTTCATTCAAATTAAAATATATAACATTCAATATTTAATTTGAACCTACATTTCAATTTACCAGGGCTACAAATTGATTCGAAAAATTCCAGAAAAATAAATCCAGCTATGTTTTGACGATACGGTCCCAACAAAACTAGTTTCGTCGAATTCTGAGACCGTTTGCAAAAAGGCCCATTTCTGGTCGATCCAATTTAACTATAATTGACCAAAACACGTTTTCCTTTGCCACGCTCACATATTAGCTTCAAAAATTATGAAATTCGAAACCTAGCAATAACTTCCCAACCCGGATCCAACAAAAGTGGTTTCGTCGAATTCCGAGGTCGTACGCAAAATGGCCAATTTCACGGGCTATATAAATTCCATAGCGACCTTTCTGAAAATTCATTCAGCCATAACTTTTGCTTTCCGCTATGAAAATTCGATTTTTCAGATTCGTCAGAAAGGTATTCTCTAACAGATTTAAATATTTTTAGTTCACCTAAAATCCGTTTTGTTTTGCACCCGGTACAGTCCGACAAAGTTTGAATTCAATTTTTGAAACTGCAGCGCCATTTCAGGCCTTGTTTATAATTATAATTAATTATATTCGTTTTCAATTGTCGATTTAAACTCAGTTTTCATTGCTATTATTTAAAATATTTATTTTAAATATTTAAAATCCATTATTTTAGCCAATTTAAAATTTTTAAATTGGTTCAGATTTTCTGGGTCGTTACAACGATACACCACCTAGACCAGACATGCATGTATCTAGTCTTTCCCACATACATATCGTCAAACGTATTTGATGCCTAACCCGCACAACTATTGTGTGCATGCTCGAGTTTCGTGGTAGGGCTACACAAGAAACGGAACTCGGTCGGGAGCTTTCCTTATAACTGTGCAGGTTCGCCTTTAAGAGCCTCTCACACAAATATCCCTAGGATATGTTTTCTACGGTTGTTATGCCCCACTTCAGCCCCTCCCTTAACTAGTAAAGACTACAAGAGCTAAGCGACAAGCCCCTAAGAAAACAATCTAAACGTCCATGTGGCGTCTCCCCTCAACCACCGTCCCACGATAGTGAATGGTTAATGGTATCTTGGGTCTAGCTCTAGTCTTTCCGCATCCTCCTGGTTGTGGTGATAGGCACACGATGACCTATTATCCTTGTTGGTCCAGACCCTCTGCCTCCTTTGAGGCAGCTGCCGAATTACCTTCTTCATCACATCATATAGCATTCTAACTGCCAAGTTTTTTTGCCAGTCAAGGCCCACCCACCTATTAGTAACACGAAGACCTAACCTATGCAGGCATAGCATTAAACATCTTCCACCACACAGAGGACTACTAGTGGCACCTTTAACGTCTTAGGAAGCCGCGTGCTTCACCTTCCAGTCCGTTGGAGCCGCCAGAAAAGTCAGATGAAAGTGTGCTCCCCTCGTGCCTTATGACACCACGATGATCTACCTCGTTAAGCTATTCATCCTATAACGTACGAACTGCTCCAAGCGCCTCAGTTTAATATGTCATTAGACCATACGTCTAATCATTAATTATGCGCTTGCGCCACCTCATCACTTTTCTCATTTAACTTGGTTATTCACATTCACATTAACTTCCTTTTTAAGTGTACCAAGTTACCTTGCTTATTAATTCCATTTATAACTTAACCCATTTAAGTTTATTAATAAGGCTACAACATGTTATCCTTGTAATATATTCATTATTCCATCTTATGGTTACCATAACATGTCCTAATTAATTTATAATTAAGTACATCTTAATTCACATATACATTGGTAAGAGAATAACTCCCTATGTATCAACCCCAAGACCGAAATCAACATCAAATTGACACTCAGAGTATTACTCAACTCAACCAATCTCCTGTTATGTCATAATCCCTTTCCTTTCATATAGCTTATGTTATCTTTATTTGTAGATTTTTTCTTGCCTTTACAGATTACTTAATTTACAGCAAGTACATCTTACCTAAAAACATAAGTTATTTCATTTCCCCCTACCATTCCTTATAACTTACCTTATTCCATAAGTTATAATTCCCACTTGCCCCTAGGACAAGCCTACCTATTATCTTTCCTTTTCTTATTCAAGTTCATTCATAATAGGTTATTGTCATTCCCCATTTTGGCATTAATTAGGATTAACTTAACCCTTCCCACTTCTTTAACTAGTTTACTTAACCCCTATGGAATTCAGCTGGTTCATTACACCACTACAAATTTAATTAGGTTAAGTATTCCAATTTAACAAATTATCCATGCTACCCATGTTACCCACTTATCCCCTTTATTATATCCGTGTCAACCTTACATGTGTCGTCTTAGTTAAGTGTTCATTATTATTTATTATGTCCGTAAACGCACAAGACCTCTCACATTATATTGTCGTTTGTGGTTGGGGATATACCGGGCGATTCCGGCCAGACTTCTACCGCATCTGAATCTAACCTCGTGTCTTGACACCATTCCGGGTCCGATTTCCACCTAAGTCCTCTCACATTAGATTACCATTTGCTGTTGCTGGACATGCTGGGCGGTTGCGGGTAAACTTCTACCGCAAACAAAATCTAACCTCATGTCTTAGGCATTAATTATTATTTTTCTTAATTCATGCCCAATTTCAAGTCTTGGATTATAATATATTCCAATTACCCGTAATTTCTATTTCAAATTATGCTTACAATTTTAATCCAACTTAAGCCTATATTTCCACGTATACAAGTTATACCAAATTATGCCCAAACATATTTCATAATTATCATCAATCTTATGCCAGTTACTTTTATTTGCATGTTCCACAAACCTTTCCAATTTTTCATATTTATTTCAATTATGCCCAAATTCCAATCATCAATTTTTTTCCCAAAATTACAGGCTTATATTCAATTAAACGATATCCCCATATCCCCTTTTTCATTATCATATCCAAACTTTTCCAGTTATCTCAATTTCGTTCGTGCACATATTTCAGTGAGATTGGACTAGGCTCGAAGGTAGCCTAGTCTTAAAAATAAATATGGAAATTGAAGGAGAAGAATAGAATAAAAATAAAATTAAGACTGTAGTAATTAGCATGTTTACCAATTAATCTTTATATAAATGGGGAATGTCGAACGATTCATATACCATTATTCAAAATTATAATTTAAACCCACTTACCTTGATTTCCTTTCCAACCCTGAATAATCTTGAATCAAATCCAAATCTACTCTTCTACCACATATGCAGCATAAATCTAGGCGCTTTTATCGCAAATCTGAATTCTTTACTCTGACTTTGAAGAAGAAGAAGAAGCCTAGATTTAATCTTCATTTTGTTTTTATTTTGAATATGTTTTGGAGGAGAAAAGAAAAGGGCAGAGCTTTCTCTAGTTGAAGAAGAAGGGGAAGAAGAATAAGTTTGGAGGCAGAGTTTCGGCATCACCTAAGAAATTATGCGGATGAAGTAACCCTAGCCACCTTATTTATAGGCATGCTAAACTAATCTAGTCCTTTATATTTAATCTAAAACTCCATCCAATCTAACCACGTTATCCGACCAATAGGAAATAGCCATGTTGAGGAATAAAACTAACATTAACCAATAAAAACGCGCCATGTGTGCAACATAATGCGCAGCAACAGGGGGGTGTCGACACCCCTGCTTGGGTGTCGACACTCGACATCCCTACATGTCATATATTTATTTATTTATTTGAAATTTGATTTATCAAAAATCAAATTTGAAATACCCTCTTTTGCTCGTGCGCAACCCTTGTTCTGAATTATGTTCATATGTATTCAACTTTTGCATGTATGCTAATCATTTATATGCGAACAATTTAAAATTTCAAACCAATTAATATATATTTTTCCTCTTTTGAAATATTCTCTCAATTGAACCCCCTTTAACCCTTTTCATACTAAGCCATTTTTTAACCGCTTTCAAACTAAGCCACTTTTTAGCCATTCCCTTAAAAAAAACATATGGCGCCGGTGGGAATCGAACTCTCAACCTCATGTATACAAGTCACATGTTCTAACAAACTGAGCTACACAGTCTTTTGTTAAGAAGACTTATGACAATGCTAGATATTATCCTTTTTCTCATTCCTCCTTTTTATGTTTTATTTTATTATTTAAATTAAAGATATCTCTTTCATTTTAAATCGATTTTCTATAAACCATAGGTCTAAATTACCCATGGAATCACCATGAATGCAATAACGCTAATTTCGTGATCAAATTCTAGAACTTTTCAAATTTTCCTTTTTCTTTTCAAATGTTCGCATGCTTTTCTTCGCATTTCATGTATTGCATGCAATTTCTTTTATTAATCTTTTCTTCATTTCATTGCATTAACTTATTACATGCATTTTTATTGTCATTATTTAATTTTTCTCTTAAATATCTCTATGTATATAATATATATACATATTTCAACATTTTTAATTTCATTAAAAATGAGGGGTGTTACATTATCCCACCCTTAAGTAATTTCGTCCCTGAAATTTGACAGGGATTAAATAGATAATCCCTCGCATAATATCCATCCATCATGTGTGCATCCAATTTTTGCAAACATTGTGCGCATGTGCAAAGTGAAATACAACATAGTAATGCATGTATGCCTAATTTGGTACCACCTACATGTATGCAAACTTTTAAAATCCCTTTCAAAACATGATGCTCACATCCTAAATATACTTGTAGTTTTATATGAACGCAATATTTTTGATAACCAAAATAGCTTTTCATCCAAATTTTCCTACACTCTTATAGAATAAGAGCATAGTTCATCCAATTGTTGCATTCAAAACCCTACCAACCATCATTAAATTTCGAAATTTAGAACAATCTATTTTTCTAAATTTGATTTCTTATGTTACAAAAAGGTATAAAACGGAAGAATTTACGTTTTCTGTTTTTCTTTTATGTACCTTTTCTAATTGTTCTTGGAGTTTATGTAACTACTATATAAAGATTTCCTATTTTCCAATCCAAGCACAACCCACATAAGAAAATTTTCTTTTCTTTTTCAACTTATCTTGGAAAAAATTTCATTTTTATCTATCTTTTCTTAAAATTTTCATTTTCTTTTCTCGTCACATTTGTTGCTTCACTGAATTTGTTGTTTTTTTATTAGGCTATTTTCTTTCTTAGCTAATTTGACTTGATCCAATTACTTAAATTTATTCTCCAAATAAGATTTTCTATTTTCAACTCAAACAACATCCTACACAGCTACTACTATGGGCCAAGAATCTTAGAAGTATGTCACTTCCAACAACCACAAGTCCAAACAACAGAATTTATATTCTTACTTGTCCTTCACCACCTAGCAGTCATACTAGTCCTTTTGTGTATTACTAGCCTACATCTTTTTTTTTTAAATATTTTCCTTCCAAAAATTAAAAGTGTTAAAACTTTATTCTCTTCTCCAAAACTTGCTTTTGCCAAACCATAAAAACATGTCCAAAAATAAATATGCAAAACAATTTTTTTCCAAATCGCAAAACTGGAGTAGACAAGGACAACAATATGGTTACATTGTTTTTATCTACATTGTTAATTTTAACTGCTTTCTACAAGGTGTAAAAATCTACTATATTGTTACTCTTTACAACATATTTTGTCCACCTAACAAAATTTCTTTTTAAAACAATAATCATTATTTTACAAACCCCACTTTACTTTAAAACCCACTATGCATTTTTCAAATATGTTTCTTACATATCTCTTTCAAACATCAAAAATACTTTTAGGATTAAAACTTGAAAACACCATAAATTCTTTTGCCAAAACTTTTATAATTTCAAGTTCTTAAAAGTTAATCATTGGGTTAGACTCAAAGTGGGTCTCCAACTCAACTAGGCTTCCCTAGACACCCACACAAATTCAATTCTCTCAACTATATATTTTCCCAAACCATTTTCCTCTTTCTATTTAGAGGGTTCCTCTATGGATCTAGGTTTTTATATATATAATATATTTATATTTTGAAAATACAAATACGTTCACTCATTATCGATATAGGATCCTAAACCCAAGCTCTGATACCAAGTGTAACAACCCGAATTCCATCGGACCGATTTTTTTTCAAAAAAACCAATCCATCGAATCCTGATTTGGTTTTCCCTGGTATCCTACAGAAAAGACAGAGAAATAAAACGTGTCAGAGTTCGGAAAATATCTCACAGTGGAAGGAATAAAATATAATGCAATTAAAACATAGCTTTACCTTAATAACAATTCTACTAAAACAGTATCCATAGCTATACAGTCTCTGTCATGAACCTAACCTGCGAATTTTATGAGAAGGGGCTCCGAACACAAGTTCTGGTGATTGGACTTAAATTACACTTTTGGATAATCCTACATATATCGTTCAATCACATTTCTTATTTATTAGGTTATCTGTGTTATTAGCGCTCCAGGCTTATAAACACACGTCGCTTCCATCTACTCCCTAGTAGATTAACCTACTATAATGTATATGTAGCTACCCCCAAACTGAGGTACACCCCATGGTACCCCACTCGCACGGTCTCCTTTGTGACACTACATTTATGTGCGCATTCTCTCATCCTATGCCATAGTAACGTACATATCTCTTTACATATATAACAACGCTACATCCACATAGGTACACTATCGTTGTGCCACATAAGCGTACCGACTGCTATCCTCGAATATTTTCATTGATTTAGATTCCATCATCTAGTAATGCCCCAGAGTCTACGATACACCACCTAGATCAGACATGCATGTATCTAGACTTTCCCACGTACGTATCGTCAAAGGTATTCGATGCCTAACCCGCACACCTATCGTGTGCATGCCCGAGTTTCATGGTAGGGCTACACAAGAAACACGGAACTTGGTTAGGAGCTTTCCTTATATCTGTGCGGCCCCCCTTTAAGAGCGTATCACAAAAATATCCCTAGGGTCGGTTTTCTATGGTGGCTATTGCCCCACCTCAGCCCAAATGTAACACCCTGCATTTTTAATGAAATTAAAAATGTGGAAATATGTATACATATTATATACATAGATATATTTAAGAGAAAAATTAAATAATGACAATAAAATTTCATGTAATAAGTTAATGTAGTGAAATGAAGAAAAAGATTAATAAAAGAAATTACATGTAATACATGAAATGCGAAGAAATGCAAGCGAACATTTGAAAAGAAAAAGGAAAATTTGAAAAGATTCCAAAATTTGGTCACGAAATTAGCGTCATTGCATTCGTGGCGATTTTCTGGTCAATTTAGACTAATGGTTTGTAGAAAACCGATTTAATATGAAAGAGATATCTTTAATTTAAATAATGCAAAAAACATGAAAAAGATGAATGAGAAAATGGATAATATCTAGCATTGTCATAAGTCTTGTTAACAAAAGACTTTGTAGCTCAGTTGGTTAGAACATGTGACTTGTATACAAGAGGTTGAGAGTTCGACTCCTACCAGCGTTATATGTTTTTTAAGGGAATGGTTAAAAAGTGGCTTAGCGTGAAAATGGTTAAAAAGTGGCTTAGTATGAAAAGGGTTAAAAGGGGGTTTAATTGAGGGAATGTTTCAAAAGAGGAAAAATATATATTAATTGGTTTGAAATTTGAAATTGTTCACATATAAAAGATTAGCATAAGTGCAAGAGTTGAATACATATGAACATAATTCAGAATAAGGGTTGTGCACGAGCAAAAGAGGGTATTTGAAATTTGATTATTGATAAATCAAATTTCAAATAATAAATAAATAAATATATGACGTGTAGGGGGTGTCGAGTGTCCATACCCAAGCAGGGGTGTCGACACCTCCTGCTGCTGCGCATTATGTTGCACACATGGCGTGTTTTTATTGGTTAATGTTCGTTTTTTCCTCAACTTGGCTATTTCCTATTGGTCAGATAACGTGGTTAGCTTGGATGGAGTTTTAGATTAAATCTAAAGAACTAGATTAGTTTAACATGGCTATAAATAAAGTTACTAGGGTTACTTCATCCTCACAATTTCTTAGGCAATGCCAAAACTCTGCCTCCAAACCTATTCTTCATCCTCTTCTTCTTCAACTAGAGAAAGCTCTACCCTTTTCTCTTCTCCTCCAAAACATATTCAAAATAAAAATAAAATGAAGATTAAATATAGGCTTCTTTTTCTTCTTCAAAGTTGGAGAAAAGAATTGAAATTTGCGATAAAAGCGCCTAGATTTATGCTGCGTATGAGGTGGAAGATTAGATATGGATTAGATTCAATATTATTCATGGTTGGAAAGTAAATTAAGGTGAGTGGGTTTAAATTATAATTTTGAATAATGTTATATGCATCGTTCGACATTCCCCATTTATATAAAGATTAATTGATAAACATGCTAATTACTACAGTAATTTTATGTTTATTCTATTCTTCTCCTTCTATTTCCCTATTTATTTTTAGGACTAGGCTACCTTCGAGCCTAGTCCAATCTCGTTGAAATATGCTCATGAACAAAATTAAGATAATTGGAAAAGTTTGGATACGATAATGAAAAAGGGAAATGGGGTTATTGTTTAGTTCAATATAAGACTGTAATTTTGGGGAAAGAAATAATAACTGGAATTTGGGCATAATTGAAATAAATATGAAAAATGGAAAGGTTTAGGGAACATGTAAATAAATGTAATTGGTTGTAATAACCCGGAAAAAGTGAACCAGTTTAATTTTTTTAAATCAGGTCATTACCAAGAAATTTGAATAGTTGAGATAGCATATTTCAATAAAATATAGAATTTGGTATGGTATGGCAGTTTGAAATTTTGAATACAAACTTTGTCTGACTGTACCGGGTGGAAAATATAACGGATTTTAACGAAACTAAAAATATTTAAATCTGTTTATCAATACCTTTCTAACGAATCTGAAAAATCGAAATTTCATAACGGAAATCAAAAGTTATGGCCAAATGAATTTTCAGAAAGGTCGCTATATAGTGTATATATAGCCCTTAAAAATTGAGATTTTGCATATGACCTCAGAATTCGACGAAACAACTTTTGTTGGGTCTGGGATGTCAAATTATTGCTAAGTTTCAAATTTCATAATTTTTGAAGCTAGTATGTGAGCGGGGCAAAAGATAATGTTTTTGGTCAAATTCTGTTAAAATGGGTCGACCTAAAAATGGTCGTTTTTCAAACGAGCTCAGAATTCGACGAAACTGGTTTTGTTAGGACCGTATCGTCAAAACAAAGCTAGATTTATTTTTCTGGAATTTTTCGATTCAGTTTGTGGCCTTGGCAAATTGAAATGTACGTTTAAATTAAATATCGAATGTGACGGCCCGCCCCGCACCAGCCTGCATTTTCTCCAAAAGTGCGCTGTACACATGTCCGACTAGCACAAGACGGTCGTCATAAGAAAGAAAAGAAGAGAGTGAACTAATCAAGAAACCTGCAGAATGTCTCACAGCGCATGGAATAAAATATAATAATAACATACTTGACACAAAACAGGCGAGACAGTGCATAAGCTGATAAATAAAATCAACATCAAACATCAAAGCAGCGGAAATCCAAATACAGCTTATTACAATTTTCCAAATTTACTGTCTCTAAACAAAGAAAGCTGAAGTAGAAGATACACCAACAATGCCCAAGCAGTGATCTTCAACAACACAGGGAGAATACTATATATATTACGTGGAAGCCTCCTGCTCGTCTCCGGATCATCTACCCGTGCATCACCAGCTAACCTGTCTCTAGTCTGCTCGTGTGAGCACCCAGAGTAATAAGAGGAGACATAAAACTCTGGGTCAGACATAAAGCCTGGTATGAGCGATAAGCATCTAAACAGAATAATGACAGGTATACTAAACCATACCTGAACCTGGACCTGCAACCAAAGAGTTAGTACCACATACCGTACAATACTCCAAGGTGCCAAAATAAATAGTGTAAGAATACGGGGGTGGGGTGTGTATGTCACAGTGATAGCAAACAAATCATCCATAGCAACCATCCTCACATCTCTCACTCAGTGCGTAAAGCGTACGGCATCTACCACTTTGGAACACTAGACAAACTGAGGCAACGACGAATCCCGACTTGTAGAAACCCTGCTGTGACCAAGCAAAACACTTGGAGTCATGACCAAACATTTCAATGACTCACTTCATTGGTCATAGCCCTTGGTTCTACCGATGCCATAATGGCCCTGAATCCGCCTTCGTACCCCCTACCATAGTGGTCCAAAGCTATAGGTGTCGATAACTCCTTGGCACGCGTCCCGCAGCAAAGCCCAATCATGAAGTGAACTCGTTGATTCCCATCTGAATCTTAAGCTCTAACTTCTCATTTGGACTTCCTTTGCATCTCGGGTTTGGTCGAATTGGAGTGGGTCTTCAGAAAAGTTGTCGTGCAGTAGCAGCTCTAGAATTCGGTTCGGTTCGGTCACCCATGCTCGGTTCGGTTCGGAGTGCCACCTTCCTCTGGGTTCGGGTCCTTCTCCTTGTCTTCTTTCATTCGATTCGGGTCGTGTACTTCGCTCCGGGTCGGGTCGGGGTCCTCCTCCAGGTCGGGTCGGGTGTCCTTCCTTCCAGCGCTCCGATCCCTAGCTTATTGCTTCACGTATTCCGATCCGATCCCTCCTTGCCATCTGATCCGCGTGGCTTTCCCTCTTGCTGGTTCTCCCGAGTGTTTGCATCCGATCCGAGCCCTGCATCTCCAAGTCGATCCGATCTGGCCTCCAATCACTCTTCCGATCCGATCCGCTCCGCTCCCTAGCTTACTCCGATCCGATCCCCTTGTCCACCCCAACTCTAAGTAAACAGCCTTCCTTTTTGCCAAGCCTTCTCCAGCGACAGGTTCCAATCCAGTTCGAATCCCCTTGGTCAGTTCACAACCCGATCCGACCCCCTTCCTCCGATCCGAACCGGTTCGGAACCTGCACACTTCTGCAACTTTCCAGCAAGCTTTCTACGCCATTCGACGACGTTTTCGAGCAATTTAACTATTCTAAACAATCATGAAACATATCATAGAGTCATAGCAACATGTAATAGCAACCACAAACAGCAACCAACAATTCAAATGAATCAAAATGGATCAAAAGTAGCTAAAACTTCATATTTTCCCTTAAGCACTCTTAATCATGCTTAAGCATACAATTAGCAAAACACATCGAAATTAACCCAAATTTCTAACAGAGCCTTAAAACATTATTTTAGAATTTTAAGAATTTTTCCAGAATTTATTGGTGTATAAATTCGCTAATCTTTACTAATTACCCTTAATTAACCGCAATTAGTGTCAAAATGATGCTATCACTCACCTTGGCCACAAATAAAATTCTCAGAACTGAAACTCCTCTGGTTTGGGGCGAATACTGATGTCTAACAGCAGCTCTAACCTTGCTTTGGTGCTTTTTCTCCTTAATTTGGTGTTGCTAAGCCTAATCTTCAATTAGAGAGTGATTTGGGGTGTTTTAGATGTAGGAAGCCATTACTAAGGTCTCAAGGAGGTTTGTGGTGGCTCAAAACTGAAATGAAAGTGATAACCTAACCCTAATCAGTCCTCCTATACCTCTAAACCCGAAATTCCCCTTGGGCCTAACTGCTAATCACCCGGTTAAGCCCAATTAAGCTGTCTTTCACCATCTGAAACTTGTTTCAGCCATATCTCCCAAACGGTGAGTCCGTTTGGCTAATGTGACCACTCTACGGAAAGAGAAACTATCATTCAAAGCCAATGGAAGTGGTTTCAGGTCAAAATTCATTTCCAGTCAAAAGTTATGGCCAAAACAGTGCCAACTAGGGGTAAAATGGTCATTTAAAAATCGGGAAAAATCATGAACATGGGAAATGACCCCAATAGTCGTCTCCCAAAGTTACATGACCATACGACTTCGTATGTGAAAGAAATAAATATTCTACGATCCTATGATGCGTAGAATGCGGGTCGTTACACTCTCCCCCCCTTAAGAAATTTCGTCCCCGAAATTCCTTAACCCCAAAACATACACAGGATCCCGCATGCCTAACACCCACATACAACAATCAAACATGCAAAGCAAGCAACAAGTCTATCCTAGCATGCGGAAAACTAAATCGCTAATAAAATCTTACCAGACAAAGAGTTCTGGATACTTCTTCCTTATGTCCTCTTCTGTTTCCCAAGTACAATCATTCTCGTCTTCGCTCCACTGTACCTTGACTAGCTTCACCGACTTCCTTCGAAGTTGCTTCATGTCGTGTGCGACAATACGGGCCGGCTTGCGGTTTCCAACCGCCTCGGGTTCTACTTCGAAGTCTTCCAACTGATCAGGTGAGATAGTCATATCTGAGTCGTGAACGAACTTCCTTAGTTGGGAAACATGAAATACGTTGTGAACTCCCGCCATCTTCTCCGGTAAGTCAATTCTATATGCCAAATTCCCGACTAGTTCAAGAACAGGGAATGGGCCAACAAATCTTGGTGCTAATTTACCTCTCCTGCCAAATCGTATTACGCTCTTCAACGGAGAAATCTTGACAAACACCAAGTCACCAACGGAGAATTTTAAGTCTCTTCTTCTCTTATCAGCATAACTCTTCTGCCTATCTTGGGCTGCCTTCATTCGTTGCTGAATGATCTTGATTTTATCTGAAGTTTCCCTCACCACATCTGGTCCAAGCATAAACTTCTCGCCAGTTTCTATCCAACATGATGGTGAGTTGCACGGTCTTCCATACAAAGCTTCAAATGGAGCCATACCGATACTGGATTGGTAGCTATTATTATATGCAAACTCTACTAGATGCAAATGGTCATCCCATGATCCACCAAAATCCAATATACATGCTCTCAAGAGATCTTCTAAAATACGATTCACCCTTTCCGTCTGACCGTCGGTCTGAGGATGATATGCGGTACTGAGATGTAACTCTGACCCTAGCGCCTCTTGCAAGCTCCTCCAAAACCCACTAGTGAACAACGGGTCTCGGTCGCTCACAATGCTTTTAGGTACTCCATGAAATCTCACTACCCACTTCATATACAATTCTGCTAACTTAGCTGCCGTTCTAGTCGATTTGACTGGTATAAACCTTGCACTTTTAGTCAGTCGATCTACAATTACCCAAATGCTGTCATATCCCGATCTAGTCCTTGGTAATCCATCGATGAAATCCATCGAGACTTGCTCCCATTTCCATTCGGGGATTTCTAAGGGCTGTAACAACCCACTAGGCTTCTTTTGCTCGGCTTTAACTAGCTGGCAATTCATGCACTTGGATATAAATTTCCCAACGTCTCTTTTCATTCCTTCCCAGTAGTAGGTCTGCTTCATATCTCGATACATCTTATTACCACCGGGGTGTATAGTCAGCTTTGAGTGATGACATTCTCTAAGCACTTCATCTCTCAATCCATTGACATTGGGTACAACAAGCTTTCCATTCTTTCTAAGCCATCTATCTCGATCAAGCCCATACTTGTTCATCTCCTCATCGACTCCCATCTCTAACTTGGAGATGATTTCCAATAGGTTAGGATCGTCCCTCTGACTAGAGCCGATCCGCTCAATCAAAGTGGGTCTGATCGTCAAACTCGCTAACATTTCTGGATCCAATTCGCACTTTGGTCTGAAATCAAACCCCGCGATAAACTCCAGTTGCTTCCATTCAAGGAACATAGCCCCTAAGCTGGCATGCCTTCTACTCAATGCATCAGCCACCGCATTGCCCTTTCCCGGTGTGTATGCGATGTTAAAATCATAGGAAGCTAAGAACTCTAACCATCTCTGCTGACGGAGATTTAAATCCTTCTGGGAGAATAGATACTTTAACGACTTATGATCTGTAAATAGCTCAAATCTTTCTCCCAAGAGATAGTGTCTCCACATCTTTAACGCGAACACGATCGCTGCCAATTCTAAATCATGGGTAGGGTATCTTCTCTCGTGCGGTTTCAATTGCCGACTTGCATAAGCTACAACCCTACCGCCTTGCATAAATACAGCACCCAGCCCGGTACCACAGGCATCCGTGTATACCGTCATCTCTTCATCCCCCTTAGGAATGACTAACACTGGTGCGCTTGTCAACTTGTCCTTTAGACTTTTAAATGCATTCTCGCACCTCTCATCCCAGACAAAAGCTTGATTCTTCTTGGTCAACTGGGTCAATGGTGCTGCTATCTTGGAGAAACCTTGGATAAACTTACGATAATATCCCGCTAATCCCAAGAAACTTCTTACATCTGTTGCATTCTTGGGCGTAGGCCAATCTTGTACCGTAGCCACCTTTGCTGGGTCCACGGCAATACCACTCTCTGATACAACATGGCCCAAGAACCTCACTTCCCTCTTCCAGAAGTGACACTTAGAAAACTTTGCTTTCAATTGGTGTTTTCTCAACACCTCCATCGCTACTCTTAAATGTTCCTTGTGTTCCTCCTCTGTCCTCGAATAGACCAAAATATCATCAACGAACACAAGGACAGACTTATTCAGCTGATCTCTGAATACCCTATTCATAAGGTCCACAAAATATGCCGGGGCATTAGCCAGTCCAAATGGCATAACCAACCATTCATAAAATCCAGACGGCGTTCGAAATGCCGTTTTAGCTATACTCTCAGCTTCCACTCTAAGCTGATGAAAACCTGTCGCGAGATCCAACTGAGAAAATACTCTCGCGCCACTCAACTGATCAAACAAATCATCTATCCGCGGTAGAGGATACTTGTTCTTCCTCGTCACTTTATTCAACTCGCGGTAGTCTACACACAAACGAAGGGAACCATCCGCCTTGGTAGCAAACACAACTGGTGCTCCCCATTCAGAAACACTCCTTCTGATAAATCCCTTCCTCAAAAGATCGCTGACTTGCACCTCGAGCTCTCGCTGCTCCCTTGGTGCCATACGACGAAGTGGCATCACTATAGGTCTGGCATCTTTTACCAAATCAATACGAAACTCAATCTCTCGGTGTGGTGGAAGTCCGGTCACTTCTTCGAAAACATCCGGATACTGGCCAACCACGGGCAAACCTGACAACTCACTATGCGGAATGTCGAGGGAGTTTACAAAACTAGCCAATACCCCCTTACTGGGTAGACCACCAAACACTATCCTCCGCCCATCATCCGCTCTAGCTGTCACCAACAAACCCTCACAGTCTACCACCACCCCGTATCTTTGGAGCCAATCTACTCCCAAAATAATGCCAAACCCAGTAAAGCCCAAAACAAAGCAATCACAAACAAACATGCATCCATGACTCGATAGAACCACATTACGGCAAATCATGCTAAGGCTAGTTGAACCACCAATCGGGTTCGTCACTATTAAAGGTCTATCGACAATTTCGGACTCCAATCCCAACCTATCTACCAGGTCACTAGATATGAAAGAACTGGAAGCTCCGGTATCAAACAAAACTCTAACAGGAACATCATAAACAGAAAGCATACCTTGAATGACGACATTCTTTCCCTTCTCCGCCGCAGTTGGGGCATTCGACGAAGAAGGAATAGCATTAAGAGCATATGCTTTCACCATTTGCTTTTCCTTAGGGGGCTGTGGACACTTGTCCTTGTGATGTCCCATTTGGCCACAGTTGAAGCACTTCCTATCCGCTGGCTTGGCCCGACAATTACTAGCATAATGGCCCTTCTTACCACAGCTGAAGCACTCCACATCCTGCTTATTCTTTTTCTTCTGGCCATCCTTAGCCTGATTCTGCTTTCTCTTATTCTGGGAACCACCTTTGCCTCCACCACTTGCTTGTGGCTTTGGCTCATCTGCGGAAGCAACCTCAGTCTTCGGCTTAGGGTAGAGACTTTCTGACCTTAACGCTTTCCCCACAATCGATTCAAACGTCTCATCGATGTGGTTAATAAGTTTTTCCCCCAAGTACTGATCCAATCCAGTTATGAATTTCTCATTCTTTTTCTCGGCAGTATCTATAAGAGATAACCCATATTTTGACAAAGTGTCAAATTCAGCAATATACTCCGAGACAGCCCTGCCATTCTGCTTGAGCTCCAAGAATTTCTTAAACAACATTGACTTCTGAGCAGCTGGGATGAACTTCTCGCTAAAGCGAGCTTTAAACTGCTCCCAAGTAATCTGATCTTCAGGAGTAGCTGCTTTTATAGCATTCCACCAATTCATTGCCCGCCCTTGCAGTTGACGGGACGCTAACTTTCTCTTCATCGCATCCTCGATACCCAAATCCTCGAAGATACGTTCGCAACTATCCACCCAATCCTGAACATCCGTAGCCGACTCCGTTCCGTGGAACGGCTTCCCACCAAGTCTAGTATAATCCTTATTCAGCTTGGCGAAGTCGACTCTTGGCGCCTGCACCATTGGACCACTACCATTTCCACCATTGGGAGCTGCCCTCTGAACATCTCTAAGCATCTCTCTCATGAGGTCAGTAAACATCGCCCTCATGTCAGTAGCATTCCCATTATTGGCCCCCCTACCAGCACCTCTAGTATATCGGCTCATCGTCAATCTGAAAAAGGAAATGATTAACGACTCCATAGTGGTGCTAGTGCAGTACGACTTCATCCTTATACTAGTAATAGTACATATATATAGCTTTTAAAAACCAAAGTAATCACAAATACGCTCTCTCGTATACGTATAATATCTCTCCCTGATAACTTCCCTAGGTTAACTACGCAACCTAGAGCTCTGATACCACGTGTGACGGCCCGCCCCGCACCAGCCTGCATTTTCTCCAAAAGTGCGCTGTACACATGTCCGACTAGCACAAGACGGTCGTCATAAGAAAGAAAAGAAGAGAGTGAACTAATCAAGAAACCTGCAGAATGTCTCACAGCGCATGGAATAAAATATAATAATAACATACTTGACACAAAACAGGCGAGACAGTGCATAAGCTGATAACTAAAATCAACATCAAACATCAAAGCAGCGGAAATCCAAATACAGCTTATTACAATTTTCCAAATTTACTGTCTCTAAACAAAGAAAGCTGAAGTAGAAGATACACCAACAATGCCCAAGCAGTGATCTTCAACAACACAGGGAGAATACTATATATATTACGTGGAAGCCTCCTGCTCGTCTCCGGATCATCTACCCGTGCATCACCAACTAACCTGTCTCTAGTCTGCTCGTGTGAGCACCCAGAGTAATAAGAGGAGACATAAAACTCTGGGTCAGACATAAAGCCTGGTATGAGCGATAAGCATCTAAACAGAATAATGACAGGTATACTAAACCATACCTGAACCTGGACCTGCAACCAAAGAGTTAGTACCACATACCGTACAATACTCCAAGGTGCCAAAATAAATAGTGTAAGAATACGGGGGTGGGGTGTGTATGTCACAGTGATAGCAAACAAATCATCCATAGCAACCATCCTCACATCTCTCACTCAGTGCGTAAAGCGTACGGCATCTACCACTTTGGAACACTAGACAAACTGAGGCAACGACGAATCCCGACTTGTAGAAACCCTGCTGTGACCAAGCAAAACACTTGGAGTCATGACCAAACATTTCAATGACTCACTTCATTGGTCATAGCCCTTGGTTCTACCGATGCCATAATGGCCCTGAATCCGCCTTCGTACCCCCTACCATAGTGGTCCAAAGCTATAGGTGTCGATAACTCCTTGGCACGCGTCCCGCAGCAAAGCCCAATCATGAAGTGAACTCGTTGATTCCCATCTGAATCTTAAGCTCTAACTTCTCATTTGGACTTCCTTTGCATCTCGGGTTTGGTCGAATTGGAGTGGGTCTTCAGAAAAGTTGTCGTGCAGTAGCAGCTCTAGAATTCGGTTCGGTTCGGTCACCCATGCTCGGTTCGGTTCGGAGTGCCACCTTCCTCTGGGTTCGGGTCCTTCTCCTTGTCTTCTTTCATTCGATTCGGGTCGTGTACTTCGCTCCGGGTCGGGTCGGGGTCCTCCTCCAGGTCAGGTCGGGTGTCCTTCCTTCCAGCGCTCCGATCCCTAGCTTATTGCTTCACGTATTCCGATCCGATCCCACCTTGCCATCTGATCCGCGTGGCTTTCCCTCTTGCTAGTTCTCCCGAGTGTTTGCATCCGATCCGAGCCCTGCATCTCCAAGTCGATCCGATCTGGCCTCCAATCACTCTTCCGATCCGAACCGCTCCGCTCCCTAGCTTACTCCGATCCGATCCCCTTGTCCACCCCAACTCTAAGTAAACAGCCTTCCTTTTTGCCAAGCCTTCTCCAGCGACAAGTTCCAATCCAGTTCGAATCCCCTTGGTCAGTTCACAACCCGATCCGACCCCCTTCCTCCGATCCGAACCGGTTCGGAACCTGCACACTTCTGCAACTTTCCAGCAAGCTTTCTACGCCATTCGACGACGTTTTCGAGCAATTTAACTATTCTAAACAATCATGAAACATATCATAGAGTCATAGCAACATGTAATAGCAACCACAAACAGCAACCAACAATTCAAATGAATCAAAATGGATCAAAAGTAGCTAAAACTTCATATTTTCCCTTAAGCACTCTTAATCATGCTTAAGCATACAATTAGCAAAACACATCGAAATTAACCCAAATTTCTAACAGAGCCTTAAAACATTATTTTAGAATTTTAAGAATTTTTCCAGAATTTATTGGTGTATAAATTCGCTAATCTTTACTAATTACCCTTAATTAACCGCAATTAGTGTCAAAATGATGCTATCACTCACCTTGGCCACAAATAAAATTCTCAGAACTGAAACTCCTCTGGTTTGGGGCGAATACTGATGTCTAACAGCAGCTCTAACCTTGCTTTGGTGCTTTTTCTCCTTAATTTGGTGTTGCTAAGCCTAATCTTCAATTAGAGAGTGATTTGGGGTGTTTTAGATGTAGGAAGCCATTACTAAGGTCTCAAGGAGGTTTGTGGTGGCTCAAAACTGAAATGAAAGTGATAACCTAACCCTAATCAGTCCTCCTATACCTCTAAACCCGAAATTCCCCTTGGGCCTAACTGCTAATCACCCGGTTAAGCCCAATTAAGCTGTCTTTCACCATCTGAAACTTGTTTCAGCCATATCTCCCAAACGGTGAGTCCGTTTGGCTAATGTGACCACTCTACGGAAAGAGAAACTATCATTCAAAGCCAATGGAAGTGGTTTCAGGTCAAAATTCATTTCCAGTCAAAAGTTATGGCCAAAACAGTTTCAACTAGGGGTAAAATGGTCATTTAAAAATCGGGAAAAATCATGAACATGGGAAATGACCCCAATTGTCGTCTCCCAAAGTTACATGACCATACGACTTCGTATGTGAAAGAAATAAATATTCTACGATCCTATGATGCGCAGAATGCGGGTCGTTACATCGAATGTTGTATATTTTAATTTGAAAAATAACTCACTGTAACAGTCGAAATGGCCAACGAAACATATCCCATTGTGTCCGGAATGGGGGTATTTAGCTAGGGGCGACAGTCGTTGGGTTTAAAAAGGAGTTTGTTTGCAAAAACACTATTTAAAATTTCCTATAAAGCATGGACCAATAGGGATTTTTCTTTAAAAAAAAAAATTCCAAAACCCTAGCCGCCAGAGACGATTTGGACGACGTAGGGTGCTCGAATCTTCTCGTCAACATTGCCGCCGCCTCAGGCGATTTCGCCGCCGCCGCCTGTTGAAGTTTCTGACCGCCTTCGCCTCCTCTCCACATCCGACCAAGCCACGCCTCCTCTCATCGACCGTCGGCGTCGGAATTCGACCAGAAAATCGCGACTTTCAGAGCGCCGCCGCGACCTCCACAAGCCACCGAACCCATCGCCACCACCGCCGATCTGGAGGTGGTTCGTAGCTCTTTGACGCAGCGTGGTCTGATCGAAGCATCGAGGTACGTATTGGCTAAAAAATCGTGACCTAGTTTCGAAGTTTTAAAAACTTTTATGATGTAAAATTCTGAAATGAAAATAACACTTTTAAGTGTTGCAAAACTTTGAAAAATAATATCTTTTTCGTTCTTTAACGAAATTTGATGAAACAGGAGACACCGAGACTGCAAGGAGGCTCTCTACATTTTAGAAGAAGCCGCGGATTTTTCTGACCTTCCTACGATTTTTAGCACTGCAACAACCAATGTGAGGAATCTAAACTATTTGTGTGAATGAAATCGCGTTGTATAAATTATATAAGCGAGGTGTAAATTATATACGCATTGTATACCTCATGTACATGTGTTGTATAAGTTATATTAGCGATGTATAAATTATACAAGCGTTGTTTGAAACATATATGCTTTGAATTGTGATGAAATGCAAGTGAATTATTATATTATATATATATATACTCCCCTCGTCCACAGACCATGGACGATATTTATTGCTTGTGATTGACGTGATATTATATGGTATGACGAATGGTTGGAAATAATTGTTTGTGGTTGATATTGTGGTTGAAAAATACTTTTATGGTTGAAACAAAATAGAATAGGATTGTGGAATTGAAAATAAAACATGCCGCCTGCGTGCGAACTAGATGCATGATCCCCATTGTCAAAAACCGCGAGGTTTTAAGGCAGAGCGAGGAGCCGTACTAGGGACGGTCCCGGTTTTAACTACCCTGCCGTTATGCTGCCGAAATTTGCTGAAATATCTATGTGTTAGAATAATTTTCATTCGTTGAAATATATATACAAACGATATCGAATATTCATGTGTTGAATATTATTTGAATTTAAACAAATGGCTTTAGCGATAAAAATCACATTTTTATATATATACAAACGATATCGAATATTCATGTGTTGAGTTGCAATTCATTCGTTGAGTTGAAACTCATGTGTTGAATATTATTTGAATTTAAACAAATGGCTTTAGCAATAAAAATCACATTTTTATATATATACAAACTATATCGAATATTCATGTGTTGAGTTGCAATTCATTCGTTGAGTTGAAATTCATGTGTTGAATATTATTTGAATTAATTAAATGGCTTTAGCGATAAAAATCACATTTTTATATATATACAAACTATATAGAATATTCATGTGTTGAGTTGCAATTCATTCGTTGAGTTGAAATTCATGTGTTGAATATTCATTGAATTTAAACAAATGGCTTTAGAGATAAAAATCACATTTTTATATATATACAAACTATATCGAATATTCATGTGTTGAATTGCAATTTGTTCGTCGAGTTGAAATTCATGTGTTGAATGTTATCATCTTTTAAAAATAAAATGAATCGACAATAAAAACTACACCTTTATTGTGAACATGAAGAGATAAAAATACACACGTGTCGAATAAATATTTTTGATGATAAAAATATTTCTTTTATCATGTATACGCTTAGTTAAAAATACACACGTGTTGAAATAAATAATAGTTTGCTAGAATTATTATTATTAGCTTTGTTCTGCATATATATACGTGTGTTGAACAGGAAAAATGGATTAGCTGTAGAGTAAAGAAATTATTTGCGTGCCCGACAAATAGGTAAACCTTGATGAGTTGGCTGCGCAATTTTATTTATATATCAACTCCTGTGAATGCCATTGAATGCGGGGTGCTGGTTATTCTGTGTGAAATAATAAATAACGCCATAGGATAGTAACAATTAATTTTGAACTACACTACATGGCATACTTCTTGACGATAGGCATACTTCATCATATTCCACATAAGCAATTGGAGCTTGTGTGACGAGGTGGGAGGTTTACCATACAAGCAAGAGGCTTGTATGGCGATGACTATGTACTACAGGTTGAACCGATGACTGACTCGTTGTTTGTTTCACTTTGCAAACGCGGGTGCCCTTATTTTCGCACGGGCAGCCTAGTACACAGGTGACAGGTTGTTTTTGGTTCTGCACTGCTGCATAGAGTGCATTTTTGGCTCATGGCGAGGCTGACTTCACAGAGACGACTTTGACTTTTTCCGCCATTACTATACTTATGTTATGATTCCGCCACTGGCGATGCAGACTGATTTACTTTCCGTATTTCTTATTGTATGTATATGTACCGCCTTCGGCGATGTAGACTGATACCCTTATTATGTCTCACTGCATGTATGTATTCCGCCTCTGGCGATGATGACTGATCACTTTCCTTTTTATTTACTAAGTTATATCCCACGCTATGCTATTCTGATATTATTACATGTTGTGATTCCGCTGTCATATCCATGTAAATTTATTCTATTTGTTGTTTCTGCTATTATCTGTTCTCTGCTATGATGATTAATGTGTTATTTCCCAATGATTATCCTTAATACCGCCCCTCGGATTTTGGGATCGTCACATTGGTATAAGATTGACGATAACTATGAAATTGTTTTCGGCATAATTTGGTATAACTTATATACATGGAAATTTAAGCATAACTTGGATTAGAACAGTAAGCATAATTTGAATTAGAAATTATGGGTAATTGGAATATATTATAATCGAAGGATTGAAATTGGGAATGAATTATGAAAAAAACAATGAATGCCTAAGACACGAGGTTAGACTTGGTTTCCCGTAGAAGTCTGCCTAGAACTGCCCAGCATATCCAGTAACCACAAATGGTTATATAATGTGAGAGGTCTTAGATGGAAATCAGAACTTTAATGGTATCAAGACACGAGGTTAGATTCGGATGGGGTAGAAGTCTGCCGGAACCGCCCATCATATCAAGCAACCGCAAACGACAATCTAATGTGAGGGTCTTGCGCGTTTACGGACATAAGAAATAATAATGAACACTTAACCAAGAAGACGCATATAAGGTTGACATGGATATAATAAAAGGGTTAAATGGGTAGCATGAATAATTTGTTAAATTGGTATATTTAACCTAATTAAATTTGTAGCGGTGTTACGAACCAGCTGAATTGAGTAGGGGTTAAGTAATCTAGTTAAAGAAGTGGGAAGGGTTAAGTTAGTCTTAATTAATGCCAAAATAGGGAATGATAATAAACTATTATGAATGAACCTGAATAAGAAAAGGAAAGATAATAGGCAAGCTTATCCTAGGGACAAGTGGGAATTACAACTTATGGAATAAGGTAAGTTATAGGGAATGGTAGGGGAAAATGAAATAACTTATGTAATAAGGTAAGATGTACTTAATTGTAAATTAATTAATCTGTAAAACAAGAATAAATCTACAAATAAAGATAACATATGTTATATGAATGGAAAGGGATTAGGACATAATAGGAGATTGGTTGAGTTGAGTAATTCTCAGAGTGTCAATCTGATGTTGATTTCAGTCTTCGGGGTTGATACTTAGGGAGGAATTCTCTTACTAATGTGTATGTGAATTAAGATGTACTTAATTACAAATTAAGTAGAACATGTTATGGTAACCATAATATGGAATAATGAATAGATTATGAGGATAACATGCTATAGGCATATTAATAAACTTAAATGGGTTAGGTTATAAATGGAATTAATAAGCAAGGTTAACTGGGTAAACTTAAAAAGGAAGTTAATGTGAATAAGAATAACCAAGTTAAATGAGAAAACTCAAGAGGTTGCGCAAGTGCGTAATTAGTGATTAGACGTAGGTTCTAATGACATATTAAACTGAGGTGCTTGGAGCAGTCCGTACGTTATAGGATGAATAGCCCAACGAGGAAGATCATCACAATGTCATAAGGCACGAGGGGAGCGCATGTTCATCTGACTTTTCTGGCAGCTCCAACGGACTGGAAGGGGAAGCACACAGTTTCCTAAGACGTTAAAGGTGCTCCTACCGCAGAGGTTGGGTCTGTGCGTAACTACCAGGTGGGTGGGCCTTGACTGCAAGAATAACTTGGCAGTCAGAATGCTGTATGCGGTGATGGAAAAGGTGATTCAGCGGCTGCCTCAACGGAGGCGGAGTGTCAGACCAACAATGATAGTAGGTCATCGAGTGCCTTTCACCGTAGCCAGGAGGATGCGGAAAGACTAGAGCTAGACCCAAGATACCATTAACCATTCACTATCGTGGGACGGTGATTGAGGGGAGATGCCACATGGATGTTTAGATTGTTTGCTTAGGGGCTTGTCGCTTAGCTCTTGTAGTCCTTACTAGTTGAGGGAGGGGCCGAGGTGGGGCTGTAGCCACCACAGAAAATAGACCCTAGGGATATTTGTGTGAGAGGCTCTTAATGGCGGGCCTGCACTGATATGAGTAAAGTTCCCGACCGAGTTTCGTGTTTCTTGTGTAGCCTTGCCACAGAACTCGGGGACGCACACGATAGGTGTGCGGGTTAGGCATCGAATGTGTTTGACAATACGTACGTGGGAAAGTCTATATACATATGTCTACTCTAGTTCGTGTATCGTAGACTCTGGGGCATTACTCAATGAAAGAATCTAACTCGATGAAAAAGTTCGAGGATAGCAGTCGATACGCTTATGTAGTACAACGTGGTTCTATGCGGATGTAGCATTGTTATATATGTGAAGAGATATGTACATTACTATGACATAGGATGAGGGACTACACACAAAAATGTGGTGTTTCGGAGGAGACCGTGCGAGTGGGATACCATAGGGTGTACTTCGTTTAGGGGTAGCTACATATACATTATATTAGGTTAATCTACGAGGGAGTAGATGGGTGCGACGTGTGTGTGTAAGCCTTGAGCGCTAATAACAAAGATAACCTAATAAATAAGAAATGTGATTGAACGGTATATGTAGGATTATCCAGAAGCGTAATTTACGTCCAGTCACCCGAACTTGTGTTCTGACCCCTCCTCCTCATAACATTCGTAGGTTAGGTTCATGACAGAGACTGTATAGCTTTGGATACTGGTTTAGCAGTAATGTTATTAAGGTAAAGCAACGTTTTAATTACATCACATTTTATTCCTTCCGCTATGAGATATTTTCCGAACTCTGACATGTTTTATGTCTCTGTCTTTTCTACAGGATACCAGGGCAAACCAACTCGGGTTTCGATGGATTGGTTTTTTTGAAAAAAAAAATCAGTCCGTCGGAATTCGGATTGTTCCAATACTGGTTGTACACTACTTTCAAAGTCTAATGTAAACTTTAGTGAAAATTGATATAATTAGTGTCTACAAGATAAATGGTTCATAATATTAGAACCCAAATGTGAAGCTCCATTTTACATGTATTATTAAATCTACCTCTAACCTTTCACCTTGGTGGAGGAAATACAAATGGAAGGGAGTATATTACAAAAAAGTTTAGTGAACAAATATTTCGTCATGATATGATGATAGTATGCAATAAGTTTTAAAGATATACCATGTTGTTATAAAATTAAGTCACACTTCTTAACTTATATCCCAAATTTACAAATTCTTGTTTTCTATCTCATAACCTAACAGGTTCAGAATGGATCAACAAGTAACTTGCTTGTTAAATTATTAATCTACCATCCAATCCTCTGTAGGATTCATCAACCATGGGATTACAACCCCAAATAAGTTAGTATACTTAACTCATATACATTGAAGAAGGTCATGTGTCGCCATGACTCAATAAGTTTAATGAATTAAGGTCTGATAGACTAACTATATAACCATCCACTCCCTTCCTACAATTATCGTTGCTATCGAGCCGCCTCTTATAAATGATATGCAGTACCATGATTCAGATATTGTTGAAATGGTTGAGTGCTAATATACATTTAGATAAGATGCATCAGGTTGACAATTTAGTATCTGGCACACTTTCTATCCAACTCTTAGATATGTGTCGTCTTTAAATGTTACACATTTAACCATCATTTTAAGTTATAAACGATGAAGAGATTTCCATATGCCAATACCCATTGATGCTTCTTTGTGAAGAGGGAGGCTTTTTCGACCATTACACATGTGCGCAAGGACCGATCGACCCGAACAGAATAGACTGGACTGAGCTTGTTATGGTAAAGCATTTATTTTTTAGGTATAAATTTGAACATTTTTTCTGAATGTTAATGGATCCGATTGGAATGGTTAGATCAGACCAACCCATATTAGAGAATGTTTGTATTGTTCAAACTTAGACCTATTGACTTTTTAGAATCGATTTTTATAGGCTACGTCATCAAAAAATAACAATATATAATTTTTCACCACCTATTTCAATGACAATCAGACAAATAGAAATATATCAAATCCAATATTCATTAAATCGAAATGAATATTCTTCTTCATAATTTTCAAAATTAAAACAAAGGAATATTTTTAAGAATGCATCAGAATCAGCTTCATTCGTGCAAACAATTAGATACAACAAATAGATTCAAAAGAGGTAGTTTAATCATAGAGGCAATAACATTTTTGTAGATTGCTTTACAACTTTAAGCAGAACATAAAACATCTCCCAGGAGTGATAAAGTACAAGACTCAATCGAAAAAACATTTTATTCTAGCAAATACAACATGTTATAAGTCAATGGTCCACAATTGTTTGAAGCTTATATTTATTGGTGTTGTAAATATTTTATATATGTAATGAATTTTTTAAATATTATTTGCAATTACCAAAAATTTATTACTGAGCAATTAATGTAATAGAGCTATTGAAAGTTATAACGGTAATATATTTTCATGTATGTAAATATATTTACGAGACATTATTGTGATTGGACAGTCACTGTCATACATGTATATGACCTTTTATGGAGCTATTAGAAAAATAAATGGTATTAAATATTGCTATAAATGATATTCAATCAAGATATATTATCATTCAACTATTTTGACGCGTATGCAATTTACATGTTAAAAATTGTAACCTTTTCTTTGAACATTTCTTTTATTTAAATGGTCCAATTTTCCTTCCACTTACCTAGCTAATTTTACACTTTTCTTCTATCTGTATAAGGAGTAGAATAAAAAAATCCTCATACACAACAGTCTTTTTCATTGCTTTCTTTCTCAAAAAAAAGTCTCTTGTCATTATTGAATTTTATTACAATACAAAAGAGAAGTACAATTTTTAAACTTGACTGCAAATCAGGCTCAATTCTATGTGCAAGCGAATTGATATTATAGAAGAGACTGTTTTATCCTAGAGGCAGCGGCGAAAGTTACGAACTGCTTTGCACCATTGAGAAGACGTCAAAACGACTTCAAGAGAGCGACTTTGTACGTGACCCTGCCATTAGTTTTACAACAAATTGAAGATGTTCAGTAAGCAAAAGGCTTTCACTTCCTCTACGACTGCAAATCTGGACGATGTTGCTCCATCATCCAAGTTTCAACTTTCAATAGTTCGTAGAGATGCATCACATGAGCTTAGAAATAGATTTTGAGATCATCTCTGAAGGTATGGCTTTAGATGAACTGTTTTAGATTACTATTATAATTGACAAACTGCTCCCAGTTTGGAAAGAATTTATCTGTTATTATTTTGGATTTCGCATTAATTTTCCATTTAAAAAATCAACTAAGAGACCTTTGGAAAAGAAAGCATAAGTCTTGAAATTAATTTTGTTTGAAATAAGATTGATTTAAGTACAATTAAGATTAGGCAAATAATATAAGTATAGACAAAATGAGTTTGATTTAATTACAATTAATTTTGTTTGAAATATGGTTGATTAAAGTACAATTAAGATTGGGAAAATATATCATCGTTAGAGATAATACTAATATCTCTAACTCAGGTAGTAAGTTAAAACAATTGCTTTTGAAAACCATACTTAATTAAAAATGGAAGCATTTGAATTTAATTTTGCGATTACTTATTGAGATACATATTAATAATTTACAAATCTAAAAAAATTTACGTAACGGAGTATTTGTGTGAAACCAAATTTTGTAAATATTCAAATGTTACTTTCTATTTTTGAGAGCGTCTAATAGAATGATAAATGATATATTAACTTTAATAGAGAATTTAATGTTACATTTACTTTTGACCTAAAGTTAATATTCTGAAAATGTGACTTTGTGTAACACCCTGAATTTTCTGTGACTATTAAAAGAACGAATTTAAGAATACTTAATTGATAAAGTGAGAATTAAGGGAAACCGGTTACGCCATTTCGTTCGTCTCGAAATTCTTCTTGGAATAGAGTCCAAGTTTTCGTAAATCGGACTTCGTATGAGGAAGTTATGGCCCTCAGAAGTTTCAGAAATTAAAATAAATTAAAATAGTTCATAGATTAAAAATCAAAATTCAAACGAGGAAGCGGGCTGGGCGGGATTTCTCCCGCCCAAGGCCAGGTCGACCAGGGGGTCGACCTCCCCTATACAGGTCGACCAAGGGGTCGACCTGGGGGTCGACCTACCCCCCAGGGCAGATCTGAAATGAGACGATTCTGACTTGCTGAGTCTTTCCTGACTTGTTGCTGAGTCATTATGGCATAGGTGGTAATTCTAGATAACTCTATCTAGTCTGGACGGTTGTGATTGCTCCTATGATAATCTAACGTCTTATGTTGAATTAAACTTCTATAAAAGCACTCATAGACTCAAGCCCTAAACCTAAACTAAATTAGTCTCTTGGCCTCCATGTTGCTGCTAGAATAGTTCTTCTTCCTATATCTTAGGGATTTGCTAGTCAGAATTCTAATACAAAACGATGAATGAATTATTCTCATCTCTAACTTGTCTTTGTGAGTACAATTTCTTTCACAAAATAATTAATAAATTAATTATTGTGAGTTATAACTTGGATTATGAGAACATGTCTGTTGAATCATGTGATGTTATTTTACTTTGTTATCGTTTGTTGGTGAACATATGACAATTTTGTTAACTTATGTTAGCAGATCTATTTCATATGTCCAATCATATATGTTTAACTTGATTCATTTCATGACAACAGCTTATATGCAAGTTTGGGATGTAAATCATACGCTAGTTTGTATGTGAATCTTATGCAAGTCTGTTTTTACATATGCTTGTTTGTATGTGAATCTTATGCAAGTCTGTATGCGAATTATACACAAGTTTATAATCAAGTATATACATATGCTAGTTTATATGCAAAACATGTGATATTAGTTTACATGTTCAAATTCATATGCAAGTTTGTAGGAATTCATATGCAAGTTTGGGTGAAAACTATATTCACATATGCAAGTTTAGGTGAAAACCATATTCACATATACAAGTTTAGGTGAAACCCATATTCATATATGCAAGTTCACAATTTCATGTTTAGATCTATATTTAGATCCATGGTAGTTTATGCAAATTTTTTTTCTATTTGTCCATTGCCTATACAAGTTATTGGCAAAGCAAACTGATGTTATAATTCTTATTTGCAAGTTAGATCTAATTTATGTGTTATGCAAGTTGTGATGTTTCTTTCTTTTTTATGAATTAGACTATATGCGAGTCTAACATATATCATATTAAAACATACGAATAGCGTGGGGACAATGGGAAAATATTAAATAATACATATTGTGAATTGGCCTAAAATGGCTTTAAAGGCATATAATTAATTTGAGACATTAATTGGTATAATTTAAAAGTATGAACATAATTTAGGTGACAATTATGGACATAGTTTAATTTGGAAATTATTGACAATTTGAATAGGGACAATTAATTCATATTGGGGTGAAATAATTATGTGTAATAATAAACGCCTAAGACACGATGTTAGACTCTTTTGTGGTATAAGACTGTCAGGACCCGCCCAGCAAATCTAGCAACCACAAACGGTAGTCTAATGTGAGAGGTCGAAGGCATAAACTAAATGCGTAACAATTGTAAAGACACGAGGTTAGACTCGTTTGCGGTATAAGACTGCACGGAACCGCCTGGCAAATCTAGCAACCGCAAATGGTAGTCTAATGTGGGAGGTCTTACGAGGTTACGGTTATAATGAATTAAGTAACACTTAACCGAGACAAACATGTGGTGGGACATGGGGGTTAAGTGGGTGACATGGGTGACATGTGAAATACGATTAGAAACACTTAGCCAAATTTAAACATGTTAGAAGACATGAATAAGAAGGGGTTAAGTGGGAAATATTAGTCAGGACCAAGCATACGTGGAAAGCTTGTGTCAGGCATGGGGGACCCTTTTCAAACCAGTAACCCATTAAGTATCTTTGTGAGCTCGAGGACGGGACATGCTTACTAGGTTTGATTGTAAGAGGTCAAAACGGGTTAGCGGTGGCAACGCAAGTCCAACGGGGTCATGTGCGTGCGTGAGCCCGGGCTGGTAGGTAAGATTTTGTCGCATCGTGTAGATATTAGCCGCGCATATTAGTGGTATCGGGTTGCCAATTTGGGAAGTGATACACCCCACTGTGGGACCAGCATGGCTATCTACGAGTTAGGTAGCCGATCGAATAGGGGTAGTGGGTACAACTATTGGAGATAAGGGCAGGCGGCACCTATGAAGATAGCTAGGGGTACACAAAACTACCATTATGATTATTATGTTCAGTAGGCGGGATCAACTTTTAGGGTGACTAGTAATGGTGCAGTATAATAATCATCCTATAGCGTTGGAGGTGCAAATTAACGTTATCTTATTCCTCTTGTTTGTTTTGTCTTGCCCACTTGTTTCACAGTCATTCCTTATTTTACCAATTTATACCTTATCCTAATTACTTCAATAATTATATTGTTAAAGTTATTGGACTCGCCAGACTTCATGTCTGACCCCCTTTGTTTTCACCTCTTTTCTTCCTTCCCTCCTCCCCCAGCTTCTTAGGGTGGGACTAGTGCTAGAGAAGCTTGATTTGGTCTTTTTCTCTCTTTAGGAAGTTCTTGGATTGTTGAAAGTAAAGTTTAGCTCATCTCTTTTATGGCTACTTATGTTGGGGTTATGATTTTTTACTTTCTGTACTCAGAAAATAATTTGTCAAGATGGATACTAAGTGTACTTGGTTTTATTGTTGGTTTTTGATGTTGTTATAACCAAACTATTTCTCCGCTGCAATAAAAGTTGTTTTAATTTTTCAAGTACCAATATATGTATCTGTCTTGTTATATTCTGTTCTATACACCAATAACACTCCATGAAAGTTAAAGGCATTCTCTTTGAGAGTGACATTAATGGACGTGGGGTGTTACACGTGGTATCAAAGCCGAAGGTTACGAGAACAGATAAGAGATTTTGAAAAACTATTTTTCAAGAGCATTTTATAAAGAAATTGTTTCAAAATTATGTTTTAAGGAGAGTATTTTCAAGAGGAAAGTTTGTTTTAAAAACATAACCCCTAAGAGCCATATATCTTTCTTTCGATTCTCCGTTTTGAATTCCTTCCATTTTCTTTTCAGCATGTCCGGGTTACCCGAGATACCCAAGAGAATACCGATACCAACCTAGTTCAGAAGGTATCTGGAGGCTAGGGCCACCGCCACAGGCCCAGCAGACATTCCTCATCCTCCAGCTTCAGCCGCCCCTCCTCCTCCCCCTCCACGCGTTGATACTTTTTCGAAGACATGCAAAGACTTTCGAGCAACGGGCGAGAAACCTTTTCACGGGTCAGAGACATTTGTTGAAGCTTGAAATTGGCTTAAGGAGGTGGAAGATTTGTTTGGTATCTTCGAGATAGAAGATGGAAGGAAGGACCAATTGGCTACTTGGTTAATGAAGGACGAAGCCTCGTTTTGGTGGGAGGTCACGAATGGAGAGCGTCCAGTGGGGACATGGACGGATTTCAGGCATAGGTTCGAGATGAAATTTCTCTCACGAGCAGAAGAGAATTTATACATGGAGAGGTTCTTGGTGTTGAAGCAGGGAAATTTATCAGTAAAGGAGTAAGTCAACAAGTTCAATCAGTTGGCGAGATTTGGTTTAGATTTGGTGAACACACCTGAAAAGAAGGCCCTAAGATTCGTTAAAGGTTTGAATGAGCCGCTACATGGGTTGGCTATGACCCACATTCCTATGTGGGCTACCTTTGAGAAACTGGTTGACATGGCACTTATGCATGAAGAGGAGAAAGGCGCTATTTCTAATAATGCACCGGAAAAGAAAAGGGATCAAAAGAATTCGCAGCATCAACCTAAGAAAGGTAGTAAGGATAACTATAGCAAAGGAAAGAATATGTGCTTTAATTGTGGAACACCAAGCCATTTGAGCAAGGACTGTGGGAAGAAGAAGAAGACTGGTTGTTTCAACTGTGGTGAGGCGGGACATTTGATTAAAGACTGCCCGAGAAGACAATGGCAAGGGCAGAGGGCAGGGTCTACTTCTGTAGGGCAGGTTCAGGCTCTCATGGCACCAGGACAGGCAAGAGGGAAGGTTCATGCTCTCATGGCACTGGGACAGGAGAGAAGTAGAAACATTTCTGTTGAAAGTTTGGTTTTTATATTTGATCATACTGTTCGTACTTTGTTTGATTCTGACACTTCACACTCGTTTGTGTCTGCTCGTTAGTTGAAACACTGCACCTAAATACTAGTCTAGTTACAGATCCCATAGTAGTCTCAAATCCTATTTGTGGTTCATCTCATCTTTCAATGATTTGTCAGGATTTGAGAGTGTCTATCTTGAGCGTTGAGTTTGAATGCAACGCCTTCGTTCTTGGTTTCATGGGCTATGGGTTGATTCTAGGCATGGATTGATTATCCAGTAATGGTGCCATCCTCGATTGTCAAAAGAGAGTGGTTAGACTTATGACTCGCCTCGGTAACACTCTCGAAATATCTTGTAATCCCATACATTCTGTTATGCTTTGCTACCTAGAATCTCTTAATGCGTCTGTTGAAAACTTGAAGTTGGTTAGAGTAGTCTGTGAATACTCAGATGTATTTGAAGAGGTGAAGGGCTTACCTCCGAAGCGGGAGATAGATTTCCACATATATCTTGTTGATAATGCAAAACCCGTAGATCTACTCGTTAGACACATGGCTCCAAGCGAGAGAAAAGAGCCCAGCAAGCAAGTCAAAGAGTTGCTCAAAAAAGGATTTATAAGGCAGAGTATTTCTGAATGGGTTCTCTAGTAGTATTCGAAACCAAAGCAGATGGTTCACTTCGCCTATGCGCTGATTATAGGGAGCTAAACAAGCTGACCAAGAAAAATAGGCACCCACTTCCAAGAATAGATGACTTGTTTGATCAGCTTGTAGGTGCGTCGGTTTTCTCCCAACTAGATCTGGCTACTAGGTTTCATCAGCCAAGAGTGGCTGAAGACATCATTGATAAGACCGCGTTCAGAACCTCGGATGGTTTCTTCCATTGGCTTGTCATGCCTTTCGTCTTGACAAACGCACCCGCTTACTTCATTGACTTGATGAACAGGGTGTTCAGGGAGTTTCTTAATAAGTTTGTGGTGGTCTTCGTAGACGACATTTTGATTTTCTCGAAGAATGAAGAAGAGCATGCTTTGCATTTAAGGGAAGTCATGAATACTCTTTGCGCACATCAGCTGAAAGCCAAATTCTCCAAATGCCATTTCTGGAGAGAAGAAGTGAGGTTTCTTGGACATGTGGTGTCCAAAGAGGGGTTAGCTGTGGACCTTGCAAAAGTAGTTGCGGTGCACGATTGGAAGGTTCCACGGAATGCAAACGAAGTCCGAAGCTTTCTCGGGCTAGCAAGCTTTTACCGAAATTTCATTAAAGACTTTGCAAAAATTTCAGCCCACTCACAAGATTGAAATAGAACAACCTAACTTTCGCTTGGGATTTGGATTGCGATATTGCTTTCCAACGTTTGAATAGGGCTCTAACAACAGCCCTAGTTCTGACATTGCCTAATGGGAGAAAAATGTTAACCGTACACACAGATGCATGCGGTACATGTCTGGGCACTGTCTTGATGCAAGAAGGCAAGGTAGTTTGTTATGGGGGATGACAATTGAAGGTAAATGAGAAGAACTATCCAACTCATGATTTGGAGCTAGTTTCCATTGTTTTTGCTCTAAAGTCATAGCGTCATTACCTATTAGGAGAAAGATTTGAATTGTTTACTAACCATAAATCATTGAAGTACCTTTTCTCACAAAAATACCTTAACTTAAGACAGCAAAGGTGGATGGAATTTCTAGCCTCGTATGATTTTGAGATTTCCTATACCCATGGCAAGGATAATGTGGTAGCAGAAACCTTGAGTGGAAAGAAGCTGACCTTGAGTCCTCTCTTTGTAAAAAGGCAAAGCCTGGAGTACATAGCAAACTATAACTTTAGATCATCCTCTGAAATTGTACCTGGTCTGTTAGCATCCCTAGAGGTGCAGCCTACTCTTTTGGACTCAATAGGAACCGCGCAACGAGAAGACCCTCAGCCAGTTGATGTGATGGATAAGCTAGTTAGGGGTGAAACTTTTAGTCACCTCAATAGATACTCCATCGATGATAAGGTTTGGTTGAGACGGGACGGAAGGCTGTGCGTCCCACAAGCAAGGGATTTAGTGAAGACGGTTCACGAAGAAGCACACCATTCTAAGATGACCATACACCCAGGCGGAGACAAGATGTATAAAGATATAAAAAGGTTTTTTTTTGGAATGGCACGAAGAGGGATGTAGCTGAGTTCGTCGCTAAGTGCTTGATATGCCAGCAAGTCAAAGCGGAGCAGAAGAAGCCTGGTGGTCTGCTTCATCCTCTAGAGGTACCACAGTGGAAGTAGGATAGCATTTCGATGGACTTTGTTGATGGGTTGCCTAGGTCAAGAAGGGGGAATACCAGTATTTGGGTAATAGTGGACAGGCTCACAAAAAGCCCTCACTTTATACTTGTTAAGAGTAGAAGGACTGCCTCGTCCCGAGCATCCATTTATCTTAAAGAGATAGTACGACTCCATGGGATACCCTCCATCATAGTGAGTGATCGAGATCCTATCTTTGCGAGCGAGTTTTGGAAGAGCTTGCATGAGGCTGTAGGAACACAATTATGCTTTAGCACAACCTATCACCCCAAAACCGATTGTCAGACGGAAAGGGTGAACAGAGTATTGGAAGACCTCTCGAGATTGTGCATTCTTGACTTTGGAGGGACATGGGAGGATCATCTTCCTTTGGTGGAATTCTCTTACTACAATAGCTACCGAGCCACCATAGGCATGGCGCCCTTCGAAGCTTTATATGGAAGACCATGCCGATAACCAACTTGTTGGTGGGAGTCCATGGACAATCTCGTACTTGGGCCAAACATGATTATTGAAACCTCCGGAAAGGTGGACTTGATAAGAAGACGGATGAAGGCTGCACAAGATAGACAGAATTCCTACGTAGGCAAAAGAAGGACCGACCTTGAGTTTGAGGTTGGAAATAGGGTGTTCCTTAAGTATCTCCTTTAAGGAATGTCATTCACTTTGGGTCTGTAAGAAAGCTAGCACCAAGATTTGTAGGACCATTTCCTATCGTTGAAAGGATTGGGACGATGGCTTACAGAGTCGAGCTACCCGAAAGACTGGCTGAGTTCATAATGTTTTTCATGTTTCTCAACTACGAAAGTGCTTACATGAGTCTGCGGAAGTGGTGGAGCCAAGTATACTATAGGAAGTAGAAGTGGAACGAGAAGCTACTGTGAGAAGAGTTCCAACTCGTATCTTGGGTACAGAAGTCAAAAAGCTACGCAATCGTGAAATCAAGCTTGTTAAAGTTCAATGGAGTGACGCTGAGGAATACGCGACTGGGGAAACTAAGAGAAAAATACGCGCAGCCTACCCTTTTCTTTTTGAGAGTACCTCCTTGATCTCTTTTTCCATAAGTTTATTTATGCTTATATCTCTCTTTTAAGTGTATCTCCTCGGTCCTATTCTTTATCCTTAGGTATAAACCAATGGATGTAAACATGTATTTGAAACATGTTATGATTGATGGTTGCGAGTTGTTGCAAGTGGTTGCTAGTTGTTGCTTGTGGATGCACGTACACACATATTAGGCACTAGATCGGTTCAATCACTTTCATATTGCATATAAATGTGTGTGCATATTTAAATTAATGGATGTATAATGGTTGTGTTATCATATGGATCCTGCATTTTGATGAATGGTTGTCCACACATGTATAAGTAATATGTATCATTAGGATTCTTTCGCATACATAATGGACGCGTGGCACTATCATGATTTGCATTAAGGAGGTCAACTGAATCAGTGGACTGCCTGAGTTTGCATTGGATAAGGAACATGTACACACACTTTGAATATGTTCATACGGCATTAGAAATTTTGTAAGGACAATGGATGCCTTTGTTTGATGGTTGAGTAGATGGATGATTGGATGTTAGGATATACATTCTACTTAACTTGGAGATTTCGGGGGCGAAATCCTTTAAGGAGGGGAGAATGTAACACCTTGAATTTTCTATGACTATTAAAAGAACGAATTTAAGAATACTTAATTGTTAAAGTGAGAATTAAGGAAATGGGTTATGCCATTTCGTTCATCTCGAAATTCTGCTTGGAATAAAGTCCAAGTTCTTGTAAACCGGACTTCGTATGAGGAAGTTATGACCCTCAAAAATTTCAGAAATTAAAATAAATAAAAATAGTTCACAGATTAAAATTCAAAATTAAAAATTCAAACGAGGAAGCGGGCTGGGCGTGATTTCTCCCGCCCAAGGCCATGTCGACTAGGGGGTCGACCTCCCCTATACAGGTCGACCAAGGGGTCGACCTGGGTGTCGACCTACCCCCTGGGGCAGATCTGAAATGGACAATTCTGACTTGTTGTAGAGTCTTTCCTGACCTGTTGATGAGTCACTAGGGCATAGGTGGAAATTCTGGATAACTCTATCTAGTCTGGATGGTTGTGATTGCTCTTATGATAATCTAACGGCTTATGTTGAATTAAACTTCTATACAAGCATACATAGACTCAAGCCCTAAACCTAAACTAAATTAGTCTCTTGGCCTCCATGCTGCTGCTAGAATAGTTCTTCTTCCTAAAGCTTAGGTATTTGCAAGTTAGAATTCTAATACAAAACGACGAACGAATTATTCTCTTCTCTAACCTATCTTAGTGAGTACAATTTCTTTCACAAAATAATTAATAAATTAATTATAATGAGTTATAACTTGGATTATGAGAACATATATGTTGAATCATGTGATATTATTTAACTTTATTATCGTTTGTTGGTGAACATATGACAGTTTTGTTAACTTATGTTAGTAGATCTATTTCATATGTCCAATCACATATGTTTAACTTGATTCATTTTATGACATCAGTTTATATGCAAGTTTGGGATGTAAATCATATGCTATTTTGTATGTGAATCTTATGCAAGTCTATTTTTACATATGTTAGTTTGTATGTGAATCTTATGCAAGTCTGTATGCGAATTATACACAAGTTTATATGTGAATCAAGTACATACATATGCTAGTTTATATGCAAAACATGTGATATTAGTTTACATGTTCAAATTCATATGCAAGTTTGTAGGAATTCCAACGCAAGTTTGGGTGAAAACTATATTCACATAAGCAAGTTTAGGTGAAAACCATATTCACATATGCAAGTTTAGGTGAAACCCATATTCATATATGCAAGTTCACAATTTCATGTTTAGATCTATATTGAGATCCACGGTAGTTTATGCAAATTTATGTTCTATATGTCCATTTCCTATGCAAGTTATTGGCTATGCAAACTTATGTTATAATTCTTATTTGTAAGTTAGATCTAGTTTATATGTTATGCAAGTTGTGATGTTTCTTTTCTTTTTTATGAGTTAGACTATTTGCGAGTCTAACATATATCATATTAAAATGTACAAATAGCATGGGGACAATGGGAAAATATTAAATGATACATATTGTGAATTGGCATAAAATGGCTTTAAAGGCATATAATTACTTTGAGACATTAATTGGTATAATTTATATACCTAAAAAGTATGAACATAATTTAGGTGACAATCATGGACATACTTTAATTTGGAAATTATTGACAATTTGAATAGGGACAATTAATTCATATCGGGGTGAAATAATTATGTGTAATAATGAATGCCTAAGACACAAGGTTAGACTCGTTTGTGGTATAAGACTACCCGGAACCGCCCGGAAAATCCAGCAACCACAAACGGTAATCTAATTTGAGAGGTTGAAGACATAAACTAAATGCTTAACAATTGTAAAGACACGAGGTTAGACTCGTTTGCGGTATAAGACTGCCCAGACCCTCCCGGCAAATCCAGCAATCGCAAACGGTAGTCTAATGTGGGAGGTCTTACAAGGTTACAGTTATAATGAATTAAGTAACACTTAACCAAGACAAACTTGTGGTGGGACATGGGGGTTAAGTGGGTGACATGGGTTACATGTGAAATATGATTAGAAACACTTAACCAAATTTAAACATGTAAGAAGACATGAATAAGAAGGGGTTAAGTGGGAAATCATAGTGGGGACCAAGCATAGGTGGAAAGCTTGTGTCAAGCATAGGGGACCCTTTTCAAACCAGTAACCCATTAGGTATCTTTGTGAGCTCGAGTTAGATCGAGGATGGGACACACTTACTTGGTTTGATTGTAAGAGGTTAAAACGGGTCAGCGGTGGCAACGCAAGTCCAACGGGGTCATGCGCGTGCGTGGGCCCGAGCTGGTAGGTAAGACGTTGTTGCATTGTGTAGATATAAGCCGTGCATCTTTAGTGGTATCGGGTTTCCACTTTGGGGAGTGATACACCCCACTTTAGGACCATCACGTGTATCTAGGAGTTAGGGAGCCGATCGCATGAGGGTAGTGGGTACAACTAGTGGAGAAGGGCAGGCGACACCTATGAAGACAACTAGGGGTACACGAAACTACCATTATGACTATTATGTTCAGTAGGCGGGATCAAGTTTTTAGGGTGACTAGTAATGGTGCAGCATAGTAATTATCCTATAGCATTGGAGGCGCAAATTAACGTTATCTTATTCCTCTTGTTTGTTTTGTCTTGCCCACTTGTATCATAGTCATTCCTTGTTTTACCAGTTTATACCTTATCCTAATTACTTTAATAATTATATTGTTAAAGTTATTGGGCTCGCAAGACTTTATGTCTGACCCCCTTTGTTTTCTCCTCTTTTCTTCCTCCCCCCCCCCCCCCCCCCAAGGTTCTTAGGGTGGGACTAGCGCTTGTGAAGCTTGATTTGGAACTTTCTCTCTCTTTTGGAAGTGCTTAGATTGCTGAAAGTAAAGTTCAGCACATCTCTTTTATGGCTACTTATGTTGAGGTTATGCTTTTTACTTTATGTACTCAGATAAAAATTTGTCAAGATGGATATTAAGTGTACTTGGTTTTGTTGTTGGTTTTTGATTTTGTTGTAACCAAACTATTTATTGGCTGCAATAAAAGTTGTTTTAATTTTTCAAGTACCAATATATGTATCTGTCTTGTTATATTCTGTTCTATACACCAATAATACTCCATGAAAGTTAAGGCATTCCCTTTGAGAGTGACATTAATGGATGTGCGGTGTTACACTTTGGTATTAGATAATTTAGACCTTAGAAATTAATTATTCTGAACCACTTAAAGTAATGTGTAAAAATAATCTCTACTTTATTCCATTTATTGACAATTATTTTGATGCCACTTATGTACATCTTATGGATAATAAGAATTAAGTGGAAGAAGTTTTTTTGAAAATGTAACAAAAATTGAGATTAATTGAATGCAAAATTTGAAAATGCCTTTATTGTAAATAGGCATTGATTACATGCATAATGTTTTTTTGAAAATGTCATTAAGAAATGACATTACTCAAATGACGTAGATTTAATAATCAATAAGTATATTTTTTGTGAAAATGAATAACAGTGACTTGACATGGACACCGTTATTTTATCATTTTCATTGATTATTGTTATGATTTCACATATGTATATCTCATGAAAAATAAAAGTGATGGACTTGATATGTTTAAGACGTTCAAAACTGAAATTGAAAATCAATCCTATTAAGAAAATTAAGACACTTTATAGTGATAGATGAACAAAATATTAATCTAGTTCTATTCCAGATTTCTATAAACTACATGGCATTATACACGGAAGAACTGACACCTTATTCACCTGAAATGAACAGTAAAGCGAATATATATATATATATATGTATATATATATACACATACACACACACACACACACACAGATATATATATATACATAGGACCTTTACCAAATTAGTAGTTTCCATTTTATTAAATTTTGGTGCAGAAAAAAAAATGGTGGGGGGATATATTATTAACGGTGTGTTATATACTAAATAGAATCCCTAAATCAAAAGGTGAAATTTTAAATTTTGAAATTCTGAAATATTACAAACCCAATGTGTCATATTTTAGAACTTGGGGATGCTTGACATATATCCGCACTCCAGACTTTAAGAGAATAAAATTAGCAAGTAAAGCATATGAGTGTGTATTTATTGGTGATGTAGTTAATAGCAAAGCATATAGATTTTATAACATAAATACACATAACATAATTGAATCAAATGATGTTGATTTTTACGGGGAGAAAATTCCTTTTAAATTAAGGAATATTGGGAGCGCATCAAGTAAGTTATTAACTATAAGAAAAGATCCTAATGAACATTCTGAAAATGAACCCAGAAGAAGTAAAAGAGCAAGAACCGCAAAAGATTTTGGTTCAGATTTTTTGTGCTTTTACTATAGAGGATGGATCCTTTAAACCTCCAAGAGGCCTTATCTTCACTAGATGTCGTTTTTTGGTAAGAGGCTATAAATGATGAGACGGATTCTTTATAGTTGATTTACGACCTGGTTGTAAATCTATAGGCTGTAAATGGATACTTAAAAAAGAAATTAAAACCTGATGGAACTGTCGAAAAATATAAAGCCCGCTTAATATCTAAAGGATTTAAACAAAAAGAAAATGTAGACTTCTTCGACACTTTTTCACCTCTAACAGTAATTACATCCATTCGGTTTTTAATCTCGCTTGCTTCTATTCATAATTTAATAATACACCTAAGGGATGTCAAAACCGCATATTTAAGCGGTGAATTAGGCAAAGAAATTTATATGGACTAGCCTGAAGGATTTGCAGTACACGGTCAAGAACATAAAATATGCAAATTAGATAAATAATTATTTTTTTGGTTTAAAACAGCACCTAAGAAATGGCATGGAAAATTTGATAACTTAATAATCTCAAATGGTTTTAGAGTTAATGAAACTGACTAATGCATTTATTATAAATTAGAAAATGACCTTTGCACTATTATATGTTTGTGTGTGGGTGATTTACTTATTTTTGGATCAAACATTCATTCTATAAACACAGTCAAATCATTATTAAGTGCCAATTTTGATATGAAAGATTTAGATGAGGCGAGTGTAATCCTTGTCATTAAGATTACTAGCTCAGAAAAAGGACTTTCTTTGGATCAATCTCATTAGATTGAGAAGATACTAAAGAAATACAATTACTTTGACTGTAAACCTGCATGTACACTATATGATACCAATGTAAAGTTATTTAAGAACACTGATGAAGGTGTAAGCCATTCTGATTATGCAAGCATCATTCGCAGCCTTCGTATGCCACTAATTGTACTAGACCCGCCACTGCCGATGTCATGGGATTATTATGCAGGTTTAACATTAGACCCAGTATAGAGCACTGGCATGCTATTAAGTTGTACTTGCAGGATATTCCAATATAGATTCGAATACTTTATCTAATGATTCAAAAGTGACCAGTCTACTATAGAGACTAAGATAATAGCACTGGCCAAATATAGTGAAGAAGTACAGAACTAAAGAAATATGCTAGTTAAGATCTCCATATAGGAAAAACCGACACCAGTGGTGTAATCTATTGTGATAGTTTCGTGACTATTGCAAAAAATACAGAACTATTATTACAATGGTAGAAGATGACAGTTGTAAGCACAATACTATAAGAGAACATCACATATGTGGTGATGACAATTTGATGGCTATTGAAAAAAGGACAGAACCGATATTACAACAGTAAGAAATGACAATCGCATGCACAATATTTTTAGAGAACATCACATATGAAGTGATTATAATTTGGCGGATCCTTTGATGAGAGGACTGACCACAAAGAAAGTCTTCAATGATTCTAAAAGAATGGGACTATTGCCCTGAGATTGAGGAATCACACACAATGGTAACCTGACCTAAATAACTGGAGATCCCAAGAACTAGGTTTAATAGGTAAAAACAAATTGTGTTGTGATAGTAGACGAAATGCTAAATTTATATATATTAAAAACATGTATTCCTGAGGTGATTAGAGGATGAGTTAATTGAAACTCTTAATGAGATGTATAATCTATTTGGACTGGAGTACCTACCTTCAGGAGTGCTCTTGATAGACTCACCTATGTGAATGTGGAAATGTGGCCGTTTCCTATGAAATTTTAGCAAAAATTCTAGAGCGTTCACTAAACTGGGATAGACGTGCATGGCCATCAACGCACTGGCTTATTTGATTGCACTAAATAAAAGGTTGTGTATGGTATGATGTCAAGAATAGAGTTCAAAACCATATGTCACTCTAGTAAAAACTGAATCTTATCCACTATGCAACGGTTCAAGTTGGAAGACATCTTTATTTATGCACAATCTTACATATGTTTTTAGAAACTGCTCGAAAAATATTTAAAAAAAAATCAAGTGGGGGATTGTTGGAAATGTTTTATGTATGTAATGAATTTATTTAAAAATTAATTGCAATCACCAAAAATTTGTTATTGAGTAACTAATGCAATAGAGTCGTTGAAAATTATAATGGTAATTTATTTTCATATTTGTAAATATATATTTACGCACCATTATTGTGATTGAACAACCACGGTCAAATATGTATTTGACCTTTTATAGAGCTGTTACAAAAATAAATCGTATTAAATATTGCTATGAATGATAATCAATAAAGATTTATTATCGTTCATCTATTTTGTAACATATGCAACGTACATGTTAAAAACTGCAACCATTTCTTTGAACGTTTATATTATTTAATGGTATTTATTATGGTCCAATTTTCCTCCCACTAACCTGGCTAATGTTACTCTTTTCTTATGTTTATATAAGGAATAGAATTGACAAAGCCTCTTACACAATGATCTTTCTCTTTGCTTTCTTTCTAAAAAAAGTCTTTTGTCTTCATTGAATTTTATTACAATACAAAAGAGCAGTACAATGCAAACCAAACTCAATTCGTTGAGCAAGCGAATTGATATTATAGAAGAGGATGTTTTATCCTTGAGGCAGTGATGAAAGGTACGAACTGTTTTGTACCATTGAGCAGATCGCCGAAATGTTTTCAACAGAGTTACTTTGTATGTGATTTTTCCGTTGGTTTTTAACAATTTGTAATTAAAGTAATCAAATTGTGATTCTACCCTTGAAGCATCTTTCCCATTTGAAAAACATCCCTAACAACCCTATATATGTAAAATTTAGGAGATACAAACAACTTTTATAAAATTTAGAAGAGAAAACGTATGGGATCAAACATCATCAGTCGTAACTAGTAATGTTATATCTTTCCTATATTATTTATTAGCAACTAGTAAGAGATGGGAGCAAAAATACAATTTATGTCCCTATTGAGTAACCAAATATTAAGACATAGTTTCACCTTTGATTGCATTGCAATCATACATGTAATTCCCTTTTGTGTCCAACAAAAAATTGGTTTTGTTTCTGTGTCATCTCATGGAAATTTTTGCATAAATTCTTTACTTTGTTTCTTTAAAAATTGTTTTTGTTTATGAAGTAGGTCAACTAATAATTGTTAATATTGTATGTAATCTTGTATTATATTGAGTTTTCAATATCTTGATCCAATTGGTTGGATATTGTCCTAAATTCTCTTATGGCATTAGAATAGTGTTATTATTAGCTCTCGACTTGTTCAAGCATTAAATTTAATCTTAATTTCATTTAACTTGCAGATTAATTTATGGCTCATTGATTTCCAACTATTCTGTTGCATATCATTGTAGTATACAACGGGATTACCGATGCAGATAAGCCTAATTATTAAGATAACAAAGCGATCACACTTTTAGTGTTGAGGTTCGTGCCTAAAACTTAAAAGAATATGGTGTGATCACTGATAATGTAGGAAAAGAAAGGGAAATGAATTGCAAAAATATACACATGAATTTGTAATTTACCAGCACATTATGGATGGTAATGGTAATTGCTTTACATCGCCAAGCGTATTTTCGCTACTATAAATAAAAATTTTCCAAATCATATTTATAAAGACAATTTGTAATGGTATTTAAATATGCTGAAGGGATAAGAATTCCTCGCTTTTTATCCTTTGGAATGAGAGTACTATTAAAGTCCCTTAAAACAAACCATGGAAATCCTATGGTAAAAGCTTTGAGACTAAGTAACTCCCACAATTATAGTCGCTACAAGAAAGAACTACTGGCATAGATAAAATTGCCAGTTGCATTGCGGTCATCCCTTTTTAGATGACAAACCATAGTAAGCTTCTAGGCATAGTTATAATATAAGAGGGTCAAAAAGACTTTTTTTTAACAAAAGGGTACATATATTACATAAATGGGTTCAACAGGATTGAGCTGACTACAAATAAAACTACAAAAAACAAATACTTTACAAAATAAATAAGTAACATCAGCTCAAACCCAAAAATAAAGAAGCAGCATAGAAATAAAAATATTACAATACAATCTTGTAACATGTGAATACCCATATAAAACAAGCATCAAGCACCAACCTACATAACAACAAACTCCAAAAAGTAGCAGCAGGAAATTCTCGAACATAGAAAACTCCAAGCTAACACAAATAAAAATTTAGAAGCACATAGCAGTGAGGCTTCAACGATCTAAACACCAACCAAAAAACACTCCTGTCCAACTGAACACCAGAATAATAACACGTGCACATCACCGACACAAAGATCCATTACTCAAGCACCACAAATAATCACAAAATACACTATGAACATGATCAAGCAGAAACAGCTCAAGACATGAGCTAGCATCAATAGACCCAATAGGGCTCTTCCAAGAGCAAAGCACATCCAACCAGAATGAAGGCAAAATGTCAAAAAACAAAATTATTTTTTAGGTATACCTCCATTTTGAATCCCACCAGGAGCACCACATTCTTCCCTTACTTTTTTAGATTTAGATCTTATTTGTATTTGAGACTTGAGTTTTTTCCATTCTGGATTTGTTTCCACAAGAGGTTCTTCACACTTGAAATCATTTTTTTCCTTTGTATTTAAAAGAACTAGCTTTATTTCTTCTTAATTTAAAGCTACTAGACGAGCTATCAGACTCATCCATTGAAAATTCTTGCATCACATTTTTATTAAATTCAATCTGATCAGACTTACCAGAATTATTGTCTTCAATCTGAGCAATATTATCTTCAATGCTACCTGAAATTACACCAACCTTGTGATTAGCCTTACCATCATTTAATTTACTAACTTCCATTCCACCCATATCTCCTTTATCCACCATATTTTCTATATTTAAATCCCAGTCAGACATTCTAATATCATTGCTACCTTCATTTGTTTCCTCACATACAACCTGCATGGGTTCATTAGCCTCTGTAAGAACACCAAAAGAATTGACAGTACAATGTTTACTACTTCAATATTCTCTACTAAACTTAACAGAGCACCCTTTTCGATTGAAACCTTCAAAATTGTTGTTATTTGAAATGACTTGATTACTCATATCATCATCTGTATCCATTTCCTTGATAGAAGCTTGATTGTCTTTAGGTACCCAAATCTTAGATGCTATATGTAACGAACTGGGATTTTCGACCCCGAAAATTGACATAAAACTCATGTCAACTATTAAATTATCGAACATACCGGAGCATTAATAGAAAAGATAGAGGATGAGAAACAGAAAGAAAGTTAGAATAGAAGAAGAAGATCACAACAGAACATAACCAGAGTAACACGAATCTCATAGTGGAACGAATAGAATATAATATACAAAATAATTTGAAACACAAGTCTATCATTTGTATATACGTACCATCACTACAGTACAACGCTTACATCACAGCGGAAATAAACTATAGCTATAAAATACTGAAGAAGCCTCCTGCTCCGAGCTCCTTATAGTATATCTGTAAATCGTGACTACTAGACTGCCCTTACAAATTTGGGCACCTAAGAGTGTAGGGCAAAACAAAACAAAATAAAATCTGGTTCAGTCATGGGACCAGTGTGAGTAAACTCCAAACAGTTGGTTTTAAATTTTAAAAATCCTTTTCAAAAGAAAGGATAATCGTAAGACCGATCCACACATAAACACAGATAGTTTTTACCTACGATAACCCAAAACATTCTTTGAAATGGTACTTTTCTGATATCACCATAGTGCCTAAATCAAGTATATATCAATATAGCATAACGCTTGCATATCATGCTCCACATACATAGTATACCATTAAACCCTCAGGCTCTTATTGGATAATGGATTCCAACTGGCAAGGTATGGACCACGTTCTGACAGTGTGTCCCTAGAGAGGAATGCACTTGGTTCAATAAGAACATCTTGCATCCCAAGCTAAACATAAGCGGCTAATCATTTCACTTGAGTGTACCGAATGTATTATCAGCAACGGTTGGGATCAGCAACCATTTCCCGAAAGGGACATCATCAAACTATATTAAAAAAGAAAATGGATTTTCTCTGTATCAGGTTAGAATACACCCTAATTAGGAGCTACCAACTTAGCCGTGCGACCTATCCAATTTTATACCATTTCCCGATTATGAGGCTTGAGGCCATGTTTATCTCTTGACGTGCCACATCTTCATTCACGTTGAATGCCACATGGTCAAACCTACCAAATCATTTATCGATTTCCCAACAATATCATGGGTATAAAGCAAAGAGAACGATTTCCTCTGCCACCATACATAAGACGTTTAAAGTGATCATCATATCTAATTTTTTTAGGGATACTCTGTCAGACATTCATCCATATAGGTTGTCCAGTGATTGGACAAGACAAAGGCACCATTCCGTCAATCCATCTTTGGAAATTTCTACCTAGGATTGCCAAAACAGCACTCGTATAAACTCCATCTCTAATTATCTTCATATATTTGATTTGCAACGTTTACACAGTAAATCTGATCCTGGTCTCTCTGTAATAACAACGAAAAAATGGTCAAAATCTTTGATGACCAGTTATTTAACTATCAATGGAAAACATTCGTACAAACAATGATCCTATTTCAAAATGGAAACTCTATCGATAAATCAACATTGATCCCTTTAAATTAACTTATCATTTATTTTATTCATTTCCCCATTTCCCGTTTCCATATATTTCTTCAAACCCGTTTAGCCTCTCACAATTCTTGGAAAACATTTCCATATACCTACAACTTCTTATTTTCTATATTTATAAAATATATGATATTAACATCTGAAAAGATTTCCATTTCGTATTCATGCATCATTATCCTTCCACATTCATCAGTCCCTAACTGTAAACTAGTAAGAGAACAACTCCCTAAGTATCAACCCCAAAGGTCGAAACCAACATTAGATTGATACTCATGAAACCATTCATCTGAACAATTCTCTTGTTAGTTACTAATTTCCTTAACTTTATTTCTTAACTTCTAATCAGATCATTGCTTACGCAACTCTCGTATTCAATTTACGATTCCACTTCTTTTATGAAAAACATTGATTATAACTACAATGTTATAAACCCTACTTCCGAAATATCTAACTTCAAATTATATCTTTTTTTCATTAATGTAAATAAATAAATCTTGATTAAAAATCGGAAAGTAAATAGTACTTTACGAATTCGATATAATCGAACTTCAGCATATAACTCTGTTTCAAAAGATCTCTATTCGATAACTCTCTTTCGAATAATCTATATTCGATTAACATTCCGAACTTTGGAATTATTTACCATTTCAGGTCAACTAATTCTCTAATTCATTTTAGAACTTATCACTTTAAAATATTTACCAATCCCCTTTTATAACTGTAACACCTTGTGTTTTTGATAAACGTTAAAGTAACGAATTAAAGAATAATTAATTATAAATGTGAGAATTAAGGGAAACAGGTTACGCCATTGCATTCCTCTCGGAATTCTGGTTGAGACAGATTCCGAGTTTGCATGAATTGGACTTCATATGAAGAAGTTATGGCCTTCGGAAGTTTCAAAAAATTCAAATATAGAAGAGGGCAGGGAAGGAAATTTCCCGCCCAGGCCAGGTCGACCGGGAGGTCGACCCTAGTGTCGGCCTACCCTACAGGTCGAGCTGGGGGTCGACATAGGGGTCAACCTACCCCCCGGGCAAATCTGAAGGGATGGCGATTTCTGACTCCCTACCGAGTCGTTAGGGCTGAGGTGTTATCCTATCTTGACTGGATGGCCTTGATTATTTCTAGGGTTAATCTGACAGCTCTAAATTAATTAAAACTCTATAAAAACAACCTAACTATTAACCCTAAATCACAAATATTCATACCAAGAGCCGCCATGCCATCAATGGTGAACCAAGAATAGCCGTCATCACTTTCAACTCAAAGGCAAGATTGAAGCTACATCAAAATTAAATCTAATCTAATTCAACTAAGAAAATTCAACGATCTACATCAAAGGTGAGCACTACAATTTCATAATACAGATCCCTGAACTCAAGAACTCCTTTTAGTTTGTAAGTGTAGTTATTTCTCAGATGTGAATGAATTAAAGACATGGTTCGTAATGGATTGAAAAATAGAATTGTATCAAGTTTTAAATGATGCTGATTTATGTTTATTCATGTCCATTCTATCGTATATGCCTATGAATTATTGTGGTATATCATGTTATGTGGAAATTGGTGAATAAACCAACGATGTTATGAAATTATGATATGTAAGTTTGTTTAGATTATACAAGTTTTATTCTAAGTCATGTAATTTATGCCTAAGTGTTTAGATCCATTATGCATGCATGTTTAGATCTACGACCTAGTGATGACATCTATACGTTGTATGTCAATTTAGAAATTATGCCATGTTTATGAAAGTTAAAGTGATGCTATCATGTTATGAATACATGCAAGTTTATAGGTAAAAAAAAAAGAAACATGACTATGTAAACCTATATGCTTAGATCTACAACTTTACATGTTAGAACCACATGCCTTTATGTTAGATTAATATTAGCATGATTCAACCTATGCAAGTTCACCACTACATGTCTAATTAGATTTTGTTAGTTCTATGTAATACTATAATTTATGATTCATGTTACATAGATCTAGTTTGCAAGTTCATAATTAAAAGTATATTATACCAAGTTCATGTGACACATCTACAGTCAGATCCATATTTTTGTATGATGTTAGAATGTTGCAAGTTCCACTTTTTCCCCTTTTAGTTTATTAGTTAGGCTAAAATGTCGAGTCTAACATCTTATGAATTGTTGCGAACGTACAACGGGGGTAACGTTGGGGAAAACTTGAAATTAGACATAATTAACATATTTGGCTCATAACCATGTAAATGGTATGGCATTGAAATGGTATAATTTACTTACCAAAAATTATGAATTTGATTTAGAAGAAAAGTGATCCATAACAATAAATTGTTGACAAATTTACATATAAGCATAAAAGGATAAAAATATAAATTTAGAAAAGACGAATATGCCTAACCCGAGATTAGACTGAGTTGTGGTGTAAAACTGCCTGGAACCGACCGACACATCCAGTGACCACAACAGTACCTGTCTAATGTGGGTGGTTAGTGCATTGAGCCCAAAAAGGACCTGATGTTGGACTGAGTTATGGTGTCATACAGCCCGGAACAGACCGGCACATCCAGTGACCACAACTATACCTGTCTAATGTGAGTGGCTGGTGCTCTAATAAAGCTAAGTCAAGAGAGATATGGTTAAGTCAATTTAGGAAACACTCAACCAATCCAACATGTTAGTTAAACTGATGATGGGGTTAGGTAAATTTGGATACTTAACCAATTTAACATGTTGACTCGAAAACCATAGTAACGGGGACCTATTTCAGCAGTAACCAACATAGATGTATCATGGGACCCTGAACTAGGCAGGGTGGGGCATGATTACTGGGCTGATTATGAGTGGTCACAAACATCGGCGGCGGTGGATCAATGTAGGTTCCGGTGGATTATTGGGCGTGCACGTACTCAGGAGTGGAAAAAGCAGGCACTGAGCATCAATAGTCATACTGTAACCACCCCGGTTTCACCCGACCCGATCGATCGTTAGATCAACCAAAACCGTTCAAAACCCGAATATGTTAACTTTGGGAATACAACAATACCAGAACAACAATAGAGGACTTTTATAAACATCATAATAATGTTACACCAGAGTACAGAATATCAAAATACATCGAATAAAATTACAGCGGAAGATAAATTTAAATATTTAATACATTGCAGCGGAAACAATAAAATAGATACAGTAGAAGACAACTCTGTTCTGGACACAGCTTTAAGCTTCGATCCAGAATACTGCTCAAGAGATAAATATCTGCCAAAAGCTACTCGACTGCCTATGCGGAAAAGAGGGCACCCGAGTTTGCAAAGTGAAACAAACTATGAGTCGGTCATGGGAATGGTGTGAGAATTCTTAACTAATATAACTAATAATAATAAGGCTAATCACAGGACCACGCCTCTAATGCGGAATGTGTTTACTCCGTTGGATTGCCAGTGCATAAAATAAAGTGAATCGTTAAACAACGCAATGCTTTTTAGAAAAATGGAATCATCATAAGACTCAAGTCCCATCAAACAATGCAAGCAAACCGGAGGATAGAGTTTTACCTTATGATGATTAAACATGTTTGGTACGATAAAAATGAATTTGATATTATTATTAGTGTATATATGTTTCAAAAACATTTCAAAGTAAATGTATCAATCCTAGGAAGCATAGCTACCATATACTATGCCTCCATACTAGTAATAGAATCAAGTCCGTAGGGTCGTATTGGGAATTGGGTTTCCATCAAGAGTCAAGGCTAGGAACGATCTCCTTACCGATTTGAGACACTCTAGCTAATGTCTCAGGAATCCCCGCAGTGAACCCTTGGATCCTGCAGGGTCGGGCCAGACATACGATTTTGCGGATTGGCAATTCCTGAACACACGTTTCCCGGTCCTATAGGACCTATCATCCGAGGCGCCTCATTCCATCATCCACATAAGTAAAATGTCGGGCCGTGTAAGAACCAAACACCACTTCTAGCTAGAAAGAAACGTGCTGCTCTCCCTGCGTTCCCTTGCTCCGTTTTAGACTCAACCGGGTTGTGAGGCTCGTGAAGCTACGTTATACACAAAGCTATGCCTAAACAGGTCGTGCTTTGATCATCAACCACAAGGCCTGCTTTTCAACAAAAGCCTTGATTATTTGCATCTTAGCATGCCACATTGTCAATCCATACCATACCATTGGTTCCTACCAATATATAACCTCTAAGCTCGTATGTCTTAGAGAAGGGTGTTAAACACCAAACATATATATATATATATATATATTTAGCAGAGATCAACGAATACCGTATAAAGGAATACAACGTCGGACATACTATCCATTTTCAAGTCCGTTCTGGGTCTGAACGAAACCGGGGGCGCCTTGTACCTCGCCTATCCGAACAATCATCAAGTAGTCTGGATGGTCACCATTGTAGCCCCTTCAAGGTAGCTACTCCAATCATGGGCGTCAATGGTAACTCATCCATTCGACGTGAAGATCGTCGGTCTTCAATCACCGTCTTCAACTCTTAGACTTAGATCGACGAATGATCATTTGAAATGATATTGAACTCGTACTTTTCAAGTGATCCTCGCATATATATAATTTAAAATCATTTCTTATCGTTAATATTAATTTATAACGATTAATCTCTATTTTTATTTATATAAAAATAATTGAATTTTATTTAACAACACTCCATATTAATGGGCGACCTTGCCGCAGTTCTCACCCAAATTTGTTTTACACATTTCTCTAAATCTAACCGTTTGATTTTAACACAATTCATATCGTTGGAAAGATCTTCCCAAGGTGAACCTAAGGTTTCAGTTTTGGGAAAATCCGACGGTCGGATCTTTCGGCATAATAATTTAAAGACATGATTCCAAAATGCGAACTACCACGCTGGATTCGTTTGATTTTAATTTCTATATATATAATTATATATAATTCCTTCATCCATATATTTTGCTAACAACAAATATCCCTATTTGTATATATAATATCAAGGTATAACATGACACACAATAATGTTTTATTTTTATTATAATTCACATTCACATACTATGCACAACAATGTACATTTTTCTTTCATCTTTCAAATTACACAAAATGTATATTTTGTTTCCTTATTCTTTTTAATGAAAATCCATTCATTAAAATGTAAATTTCTAGTCCTTATTCTTTTTAATGAAAATCCATTCATTAAAATGTACAGTTCATCATTATAATCTTTACTGAAAATCTTTTTACATAAATATGTAAATTTCATACTGTTGATCTTTTACGTGAAAAATGTAATTTCACTCTAATTCAATTACATGAAAAATGTAACTTTTACTTTTATTCAATTACTATCTTTTCATTGGAGTCAACTTATATTAAATTGAAGTCCTTAAACGTTTAATTCTTTCCAATTAAAATGACACTAAAATTATGCCTCATTTTAATATATGAACATGACACCAAAAACATGTTTCGTCTTCAATATATGAACATGATTTTAAAAATATATTTATTTTTAAGATAATAACATAACACTGAAATATATTTTAAATTTCATATATTAACATAACAATAAAAATGCGATTATATTTCATATAATTAACATGTCTTTAAAATATGAAGCTATTTCATATGCATTCACATGATTCCAACACATGTTTTTATTTCATATGCATTAACGCTACTCCATACATGATTTTATTTTTATATACTTCAACGCTACTCCTAAATATGATTTTATTTTCATATGCAATTAAATGACATTAAAACAAATGATTATATTTATTTCTTATGCACTCGCGTTACACCATAAAACATGATTTCATTTTCGTATGCATTTTCATGATTCCAACTATAATCTAAAAAATGATTATTCTATATGTTATCCTTTTATAATAATATTATTTTCCAAGATATTAATGTTGAAATTTCTCTTTTAATATTCATAATAATATGGATAAAATAAATCGATAAACTTGTTCGGGTTTTTTTAAAAATGCTTTGCTATTTTTAAAACGGATTAAATAGCCCAACTCATTTTCTTATCCATTTGTATTTTATAATGGGCTAGACCTCTCACATTAAACCTACGACTTGTGGATGTTGGATGTGCCGGTCAATTCCGGGCAGACTTATTCCACAAGTTGGGCTTAACCTCGTGTCATGGCCCGTTTTCGTATTTGTGCACTTAGACCTCTCACGTTAGGTTCAATATTAGTGGCTGCTGGATATGTCGGTCGGGTCCGGGCAGATTTCCACCACAAATGTAACCTAACCTCGTGTCCAAGCACAATTATAACTTATAATTATAATTAATTTTTCCAAAACATATTATTTGAAATTATCCTTTCCATTAAGGAATCTTGATTTTAAGATATTCTTTATTTCTAAATATCAAGTCTTGTCCTTTTTATTAACAAATATAATATTGATAAAAGTGTATTTTAAATCTTATCCTTTTTATTAACAAATATAATGTTAATAAAAATGTATTTTCAAACTTGTTTCTTTTATTTGTACATGGAATGTAACTAAACATGTTAAAACAATTACGGTCTTTTTATTTAAACATAAATCCAAATAAAAGTGTGTTTCATAATCTTGTCTTTTTATTTATATATGGAGTATAAATAAAATGCAAAATAAAATATATTTTCTAATCTTGTTTTTTATTTACACATAGTATGTAAATAAAAATATGTTTTGTCTATTTATTCACCCATGGAATGGGAATAAACAAATAATAATCAATTTCGTATTTTTATTCACATATCGAATGTGAACAAACATGTAATAACCAATTTCATATTTTTATTCACATATGGAATGTGAACAAACATATAATAATCAATTTCGTATTTTTATTCACATATGGAATGTGAACAAACATATAATAATCAATTTCGTCATTTTATTAACACATGGTGTGTAAACAATTTTTTTTTTTTAAAAAAGTGAATAAATAAATCTGACAACGAAATAATTTGTCTTGATTTGGCAAATTGATTAGAACTCTGTACTCAACATGATATACAATTCTAATGTTAACATAATTTAACGATTCCTTATTTGCTAAACATAACCATTTCAAATAAATGATATTTTAACAAATTCAATAACCAATCATAACAAATTTGACATTGTAAATTGGATAAAAAAATTAACCTAATCAAATTCACAAAACAAAACAAAATTTTAATTAGATTAAAATTCTGGTTTAATCTAAATTACCGAACGCGATGTTTTATATCGGATCCATATAGATCTACGATAAAATGACAGATCTACACAATACAACGCAATACAATTCAATACAATCAGCACAATATATCGCAGCACAGATCACACAGATAATTATTTAACGAAATAAAATAATTAATTAAATAAATTAAATTGTGAAAATCAGAGATTCTCACATCGGTTTATTCTAATTCGCAAATTTGTCAAAATTCCAACTGCTCGGAATTGTCTCTTTCCAGCCTAGGAACGTAGATCTTTGCCATACAATCACATTGCTTCTGAAATCGCATTATTCTGAGTTCCTATGAATTTATTATGGCTAAATTTAGATTGATAATAGTTTTGAAATTAAATTAGCAAAGTAACTAGGGATTTTTAAACCTTCTTCCTCCTTCAACATTGCATGGAGCACCATCCTATTCGCATGTCAATGTCAACGAACGGCGGATCTTTGAGCGACAAAATCAAACAATCCATGAAGAGGATATTGATCACGCCCATTGAAAACAAAAGCTTATTGATAGCTTTGGTTTTTTTTATTTTTGGATTTGTGATGTAATTTATAACATGATGAGAGAGATTTGGTGATTAAATTCACTGCGTGGTGGCCATCCATTCGAATAGAAGGTGGCGGCTATTAAGAATTAGATTAGGGTTTGGATTTCTAACTATCTAGGATATTTATAATATCATAATTATTAAATTATTTAATTTACAAAAAGTCCATTTATCCATGAATTGCTGACTAAGGCTGAGGTGGTATATTTACTTCTCATTTATGTTTCCTTACATCCCCCTGATTACATGCTATTATGACCCATTTATTTTATTTTTCTATTATTCAAATTTCAAAAGTAGATGACAATAAAAGAGAGAGAGAGAGAGGAAAAAAAAGGAAAGAACTAATGCTAGCTTAATGCTATTTGTTTATGAACATGTAATCTACATTTTTAATTTCTAAAAGTTAAACTTGAATTGACAGGGGAAATATTTAAGAAGACAGCCAAAGATATGTACATATATATATATTAATATATACATATAGTTAAAATTTATTTCATTTATAACCTACACATTGTTTTCAATCAACAAATTACTAAATGTCATTAAAGTTCCTAAGACATTTTTTTTGAATGACTCAAATTTAAGAAAAAGAGGAAAGGAGAAAAATAAAGTAATAAATTGGAAGAGATGAAAGTTTTACCACCGCATGTATATTACTGTATGAAATGTTGCCCGTTTAGAAAAACAATGCATATGTTGAAAATATAATATTTTAAAATTTACAGTGCATGCATGCATTAAAAAAAAGTAGGCAATGCTTGGCCTCTTTGTTTTATACATAATAAAGGGCTTACAGACTAAATAACCCTTCTGACTTCAATACTAAAATAAATACATTTAGAATACATGGAAAGGTTGGACGATAAATATATTTTATTTTTTGCTTGTTTTTTTCTTATTATAAATGTTAACATTAATTTTATTAACCATGATAGTTAAAACATACATTATATACCTTTAACACTCAGTGTCTTACAATTCATCCTATATAAAATTAATTTGGAATCATTCATTAATAACAATTTAAAATTTATATATGTAAATATCATTTTAAATTCAATAATAAAAAATGGAATTTCTAAATTCTGACGTATTTTCTAACAAAATTATTTAAAATTAAATTATTCATTCTAACTTTGATTTAAATCAATTTTTTAATCATTATTATTTTAAATAAATTATTTTAAATATCAAAATCCATTAAAATTAGCTAAAATAAAATTTAAATTTACCCTAAAATTCAGGGTTGTTACACATACATTGTGCACCTTGAATCGTGTCGGTTTGTCACCATAGGATTTGATACAACCCGTGATGGGACCAACACATGTATCTACAGTCAAGCAAGGGCCGAAGGACACACGTGATAAATGCATGCTAGTAGGAGCTGATCGATATAAGGGAATCATTTCTCCATGAACACGTGGAGCTAGTTGGACAAGTATAAGTATGTGAAGAGAATTAAACATGGGTGCGATGTATATTCTGTTTATCCTGCCTTATATAGCTTTATGTTAGTTGTTGTTCTGGTACTATTCTATTTTTAGTTTATTCCTATCATGACCCTTTGCTTTATTCACACTAAAAAGTCACTAGACTTACTTAGACTTATGTCTAACCCAATTTTCTTTCGTCTTCTTTTTCTTCCATTCCCCTCCCCCTCAGGTAGCCAGGGAGGGAATAGCTCAGCTTAATTTGGACTGTGCATCTTTCCAAGCTTGAAGACTCTATGATGTACGGCTTGGAATCTCTTATCTTTGGCTATGGCTTTGGACACATTAGACTTGGGGATTTATGAAGTTTTATTTATGTTATATGCTTCTTAATGTTTTAAGCAAGACACGGATTATGATGAAATGTTTTGGAGGTTATATTAAGGCAATTTACTGTAATGTTTTTTGTATTGAACCATGTATGAAATAAATGTTTGTTTTCCGCTGCTTATATTTCTATCGTATAACTTTCTGTGTCTTTTACCTATAATGCTCCATCGAAGTTAAGGCATTCCCTTTGTGAGTGATCTTAACGGAGGTGGGGTGTTTAACTTGGTATCAGAGCCAGAAATTTACTAGATCAGATAAAAGTTTTTGAAAACTATTTTCAAAAAGAAGCATTTTTCAAGAAAAAGTGTTATTTTACTTTAAAAGGCATAATCCACCAAAGCCACATGCATTATCTTTCTATCCGTTGTCTTGAATCTTTCCTTTTTCGTTTCAGCATGTCTGGGAATCTTAACCTTCTAGAGGGTGTACTGATACCCGGCTGGTTCAGGAGGTACCTAGAGGCTAGGGCCAACGACGCAGGCCCAGCAGACACTCCTCCTCCCCCAGCTGCAGCGGTTCCTCCTCCTCCTCTTCCTCGAGCGAATGTTTTCTCAAAAATATGTAGGGACTTTCGAGCCATGGGTGGAAAGAACTTCAATGGAAATGAATCCTTCGTGGAAGCAAGAAACTGGCTCAAAGAAACTGAGGATTTGTTCGAGATCTTCGAAGTGGATGATAGGCAAAAGATATAGTTGGCGGTATGGTTGCTCAAAGATGAAGCTTCCTATTGGTGGCAAGTCAGTAACGCTGAAAGACTAATTGAAACTTGGATAGATTTTAGGATGAGGTTTGAAATGAAATTCCTCTCACAAGGTGAACGAAGCCTACAGATGGAGAAGTTCTTAGCTCTCAAACAAGGAAGATGTCAGTCAAGGAATACATTAACAAATTTAATTAGCGGCTAGGTTCGGATTGGAGTTAGTAAACACTACACATAAGAAGGCTCTCCGCTTCGTTAAAGGATTGAATGAGCCACTGCACAGCGTAGCTATGTCCCATATACCTATGGGTTCAACCTATGAAAGACTGTTGGACATGGCACTGTTACAAGAAGAAGATAAGGTAGGCAAAAAGGAGACAAAAGTGGAAGCATCTCAAGATAAGAAAGGGGAAGGATCACAGAGTAAGAAGATGGACTCAAAGAAAGGAAGGAAAAACAACAAAACCCATGACAAGAGGAAGTGTATTTTTGTGGAATTCCTGGACATCTGGTTAAGGACTGCAGGAAGAAGAAAAGAAAGATGGGTTGCTATTTCCATTGCGGCGAGGCAGGACACATGGCTAGGGACTTCCCAAGAAAGCAAGAGCAAGGACAGAGAGTTGGATCTACTTCTAGAGGAGAGGTCAACGCTCTCATGCACCTCCACAAGAACAAGGTAGAAATGTTTATATTGAGAGTTTAATTTATCTTTTTGATCATCATGTTCGTACATCTTTGATTCTGGCGCATCACACTCTTTTATATCTACTTCTTTAGTTGAATCTCTGCATCTAGACACCAGTTTAGTAGAGGATCCCTTGGTTGTTTCAAATCCAATTGAGGGCTCAACTTATTTATTAATCATTTGTTTGGATTTGGAAATTTCTATATTAAGTGTGGGGTTTAGATGCAATGCCTATGTTTTGGGCTTCACGGGCTATGGGTTAATTCTAGGCATGGACTGACTATCCAGTAATAGTCCCATCCTCGACTGTGAAAAGAGAGTGGTTAGACTCATGACTCGCCTTGGAAACACTCTTGAAATTTCTGGTAATACCATGAACTCTGTTATGCTTAGTTATCTAGAATCTCTGGATGCGTCTATTGAGAATTTGCAGTCTGTTAGGGTAGTCCGTGAATACCCGGATGTCTTTGAAGAGGTTAAAGGGTTACCTCCGAAGCAAGAGATAGACTTCCGCATATAACTCATTGATAATGCAAAACCCGTAGCTCTACACGTTAGACACATGGCTCCAAGGGAGAGGAAAGAACTCAGCAAGTAAGTTAAAGAGCTTCTTGAGAAGGGGTTTATAAGGCAGAGTATTTCCGAATAGGGTGCTCCAGTAGTGTTCGGAACTAAGCGGATGGTTCGCTTCGCCTATGCGTCGATTATAGGGAGCTAAACAAGCTGACCAAGAAGAATATGCACCCAATCCTAAGAATAGACGACTTGTTCGATAAGCTTGTAGGTGCATTGGTTTTCTCCCAACTAGATTTAGCTACCGGATTTCATCAGCTGAGAGTGGCTGAAGACATCATCGAAAAGACCGCGTTCAGAACTCCGGATGGTTATTTTAAGTGGCTTGTCATGCCTTTTGGCCTGACAAACGCACCCGCTTACTTCATCGATTTGATGAGCAGGGTGTTTAGGGAGTTCCTCATTAAGTTTGTGGTGGTCTTCGTAGACGACATTTTGATTTCCACAGAATGCAACCGAAGACCGAAGCTTCCTTGGGCTAGTGGGCTTTTATCGAAAGTTCATTAAAGATTTTGTGAAAATCTCAACTCCACTTATAAAGTTGACAAAGAAGAACTTAACTTTCACTTGGGACTTGGATTGCGATATTGCTTTCCAACGCTTAAAAAGAGCTCTAACAACAGCCCCAGTTCTGACATTGTCGGATGGGAGCAAGTTGTTTAGTATACACAGATGCTTGTGGTACGGGATTATGAGCTGTCTTGATGCAAGAAGGGAAGGTAGTAGCTTATGTAGGCTGATAGCTGAAAATACATGAGAAAAACTACCCAACCCACGACCTAGAGTTGGATGCCATCGTCTTTGGGCTTAAGTCTCTGCGCCATCATCTCTTAGGTGAGAAGTTTGAATTATATACTGACCATAAATCATTGAAGTACCTTTTCTCGTAGAAGGATCTTAACTTAAGGCAACATAGGTGGATGGAATTCTTGGCATCCTACGATTTTGAGATTTCCTATAAACCTAGCAAGGGCAATGTAGTAGCAGACGCCTTGAGTAGAAAGAAGCTGACCTTAAGCCCTCTCTTTGTTGAAAGGCAGAGCTTGGAGTACATAGCCAACTTCTATTTTAGACCCTCTGTCGATCATGTGACTAGTCTGTTAGCATCGCTAGAGGTGCGGCCTACTCTTTTGGACTCAATAAGGACCGTACAACGTGAAGGCCCCCAGCTAGTTGATGTGATAGATAAGCTGAGTAAGGGTGAGACTTCTAGTCACCTCAATAGATACTCCATCGATGATAAGGGTTGGTTGAGGCGGGATGGAATGCTATGCGTCCCACAAGCAAGGGATTTGGTGAAGAAAGTTCATGAGGAAGAACACCATTCCAAGTTGACCATACACCCCAGTGGAGACAAAATGTACAAAGACATCAAAAGGATTTTCTTTTGAGATGGCATGAAGAGGGATGTAGCTGAATTCGTCTTGAAGTGCTTAGTATGCCAGCAAGTCAAGGCGGAATAGAAGAAGCCTGGTGGTTTGCTTCATCCTCTTGATGCCCCACAATGGAAATAGGATAGCATCTCGACGGACTTTATTGATGGGCTGTCTAGGTCAAGAAGAGGCAATACTAGTATTTGGGTAATAGTGGAAAGGCTCACAAAAAGCGCTCACTTCATACCCGTTAAGAGTAGAAGGACTGCCTCATCTTTAGCATCCATATATCTTAAAGAGATAGTCCGACTCCATGGGATACCCTCCAGCACTGTTAGCGACCGAGACCCTATATTTACGAGCGAGTTTTAGAAGAGCTTGCAAGAGGCTGTAGGCACACAGTCATGTTTAAGCACGGCCTATCACCCCCAAACTAATGGTCAGACAGAGAGAATGAATAGAGTACTATAAGACCTCTTGTGATTATGCATTCTTGACTTCGGAGGAACATGGGAGGATCATCTTCCTTTGGTGGAGTTTGCCTACAACAATAGTTACCATTCCACCATAGGTATGGCACCCTTCAAAGCTTTATATGGAAGACTGTGCCGATCACCAACTTGTTGGTGGGAGTCAACAGATAAGCTCAGACTTGGACCAGATATGATTAGAGAAACTTCAGAGAAGGTGGACTGTAACACCCCGAATTTTGAATGATTGAATTAACTAAATTTAAGAACACTAAATTTTTAAAAGAGGAATGAAGGGAAATGGGTTGCGCCATTGCGTTCGTCTGGGAATTCTACATGAGATAGAGTCCAAGTTTTCGAAAAACGGAGTCCGGACGAAGGAGATATGACCCTCGGAAGATAACAACAAGAATATATATATATATATATATATATATATGTGTGTGTGTGTGTGTGAGCAGGCCGACCAGGGAGGTCGACCTCCCATGGTGTCGACCTGGGTACCCCCAGGTCGACCTCCCCCTTTGGGAGGTCGAACCTGGTTCGGCCAGTTTTGCTGCATGGTGCGATTTTTGAGCCTGCGACGATTTTTGATGGTCCAGATCAGTTCTAGGGTTAATCCTAAGGCCTAAATAACTTCCTACACCTATAAATATGTCATCAACCTAACCCTAATTCATAAAATAATTTCTAAGACACCATTATGCTGTCAAAGTCTCTCCTAAAACCCTAGCCACCGCCTCTAATCAAATCTCAAGTGTTCATACACAATTCCAATCAAGGTTTAGAGCTTCAACAACAATTAAAGAAGATCAATCAACATCACCGCAACGTTTCTACACCAATTTCAATTCGTTAATCCTTTTCTTAAGCCACGAATGGTGAGTACAGTTATTTTCACAAATTTAATGGGATTAAAGTAACATGAAAAAGTTGTAAAAAGGATCCATATATATGTTTGTAATGAAAATCTCACCAAGTCTTCACCTTTTTGATTCATGTCATCATATGCCTATGTTTCTATGTAAAGTTCATACTTTTATCAGTTTATTCATGTTGAATCTTTTATTATGCTTCTATACCAGTCTATATGCCTCTTTATTTCATGATGATGTTTTATTCCAATTTTCTATGAATTGATTCTCTCTTCTTACCCCTATCCCTTTTATTTGTGGATCTAGGCTACCTTCGAGCTTATACTAAAAATACACGTGGATGTGAATACGTGAAACGATGTGGAATATTGGTAATATGGGAAATTTGGAAAATTGCATATCATTGGATATTTTGGATAATTGGATAATATGTGAAATTGGCATATTCGGGTATGAATTATATGCAACTGATGAAATTGCCTAAAATTGTAAATTTGTAATTGAGGCTAATTAATGTGACAATTTGGAATAGGCAATATTATAGACATGATTATATGTTTAATTGGATATATATGACATGAAAATTGGGTATGGGTGAAATACGATGTTAATGAACCTTTGACACGAGGTTAGGCGCAATTGTGACGTAAGACTGCCCGGAACCGCCTGGCAAATCCAGCGGTCACAATTGGACGTCTAATGTGAGAGGTCAAAGGAATGAATTGTAGGCGTAACGGTTAAAGAAGCGAGGTTAGACCCGGTTTGTGGCGTAAGACTTGCCGGAACCGCCCGGCAAATCCAGCAGCCACAAAGTATTCGGTCTAATGTGAGAGATCATGCACCGTTGGTCATAAGGAATGAATTAAAGAATACTAGCCATAATAAGGCATGGGTATGGTTAGAGGGTTAAGTGGGGTGACATGTAAATTATGACATGTAAGTATGGACTTAACCGGAATAAGATAGGACATGTAAATTATCACATGAAAGTATGGACTTAACCGTAGCATGTGTAAGACATGGACATTTAAATTAAAATGGTTAAGTGGGAGAAAAAACCTAGTGGGGACCAAGCATAGGTGGGAGGCTTGTGTCGGATGGAGACCTGTTTCAAACAGTAACCCGTTTGAGTATCTAATTGGGCCCGGTACTAGGCCGAGGTTGAGGCACACTTACTGGGCTTGAATATAAGAGGTCAAAACGTGAATAGCGGTGGCAACGCAAGTCCAACGGGTTTATGTGTGTGCATGGGTCCGGGCTGGTAGGTAAGATGTTGTTGCATCGTGTAGGTATGGTCGTGCATTTCGTGTTGGTATCGGGGTTGCCACTTTGGGGAGTGATACACCCTATTATGGGGCCAGCACGGGTGCTTACGGTGTTTAGGGAGCCGATCAAATGGGTAGATTACGGGTACCTTAGCGGTGGTAGGAGCAAGCCGGCACCTACGATAGCAGCTAGGCATAAGTAACTTCCAAGTTTATCATGTGGGTACAGTTAGTGAGAAGGGATCAACCTCTAGTAAAAAGAGACTAGTAGATGTGCGGTGTAATTAAGTAATGTGGTATAACTTAGCAAAAGTGCGGTGTAACGAAATACATTTTGGTTGAGTTGGATAGTCCTTTGGGTGCTGGTCTGATGTTGACTTCGGTCTTCGGGGTTAGTACTTGGAGGGTTGTTCGCTTAGCCAAGGTGTAGGATTGTCTTAGTACTTAGGAACGAAACCATCTTGTCCATCCTTTTTATCTACCTTATCTAAGTTACAGCCATATCATGATGCCTATTTATGTCTTGATCATTTAACTTGCCTATTATTTGTTAAAATTACTGGACTCGCCAGACATTATGTCTGACCCATTTGTTTCCACCTCTTTTCTTTCCTCCCCCCCCTCAGGTTTGCAAGGAGGGAATACTACAGCTTAGTGCCAATTTCTTTCAATTGCTTGAAAAGAGTAGTTGTGTCGCATTGGACTATCTCATCTTTATGGCTTTGCTTATGTTCAGTGGGGATTTATGCATTTATGTTATTTAAGTATTTTCTTCTTTATGTACTTTGAAGTTTTTTTTGAAAAAACTATTATCCTGTTGTAATGGTTTTGGAAACTACTTATGTAAGCTTGTTTTGAGTTATGATGCTATGAAATAAGTTTTATCTTCTGCTGTGTTGTTTTATTTATTTATTCTAGTAATTTATATGTTCTATACAACAATAACGCTCCATGGACACTGATGCATTCCCTTCATGAGTGACATTAATGGACATGGGGTGTTACACGTGGTATCAGAGCCAGGTTACAAGAACAGATAAAAAGTTTAGAAAAGTGTTACACGTGTGTTTTCGAAAGTATTATTTTCCTAGAAAGTATTTTCAAAAACTTGTTTCAAGAAAGCTATTTTCAAGGAAAGTTTACTTTAAAAAGCATAATCCCCGCAAGCCATACATCTCTCTTTCGCTTCCCTTGTTTGAAACTCTTTCTTTTTCTTTTCAGCATGTCTGGAGCCTCTGAGATATCAGAGGGTGTTCACCTACCCAGTTGGTTTCGCCAATATCTCGAGGCTAGGGCCGCTGCCGCGGGTCCGGCCGACGTTCCTCCTCCTCCCCTAACTCTAGTCATTCCTCCGCGTGGAGACGCTTTCTCCAAGATATGTAAAGACTTTCAATTGATGGGTGGAAAACCATTTAGTGGTTTTGAAACGTTCGTTGAAGCTAGAAATTGTTGAAAGGAGTGGAGGATTTGTTTAGCTTTTTCGATTTGGACGATTGTAAGAAGGTCCAATTGGTTGCTTGGTTGATGAAGGACGACGCTTCGTTTTGGTGGGAGGATACTAATGGAGAGCGTGTTGTGGAGATGTGGGCAGATTTTAGGGGAAGGTTTGAGTTGAAATTCCTTTCTCAAGCTGAGGAGAGTATGTACATGGAGAGGTTCTTGACATTGAAGCAGAAAAACTTGACCGTGAAGGAGTATGTGACTGAATTTAATAAGTTGGCGATATTTGGGCTAGAGTTGGTGAATACGCCTCCCAAGAAGGCCTTCAGGTTTGCAAAGGGCCTAAATGAACTGCTTCACAGTTTGGCTTTATCCCACATTCCAATGGGGGCTACGTATGAAAAACTTGTTGATATGGCATACATGCATGATGAATAGAAGGGTGTAAGTACTTTTAGGCTGCAAGATAAGAAGGAGGATCCAAATAAAGCCCAACAACAAAAGAAAGGTGGTAAAGAAAAGAGGAAGTGTCACAACTGTGGGATACCCGACCATTTGAAGAAAGACTATAGGAAGAAGAAGAAGTTCGCTTGTTATCATTGTGGTGATGCTGGTCATGCTGTGAAGGACTGTCCTAAGAGCAAGGGAAGAGGGTTGGTTCTACTTCGGGAGGGCAGGTTCACGCTCTCATGGCTTCGGGACAGGAAGAAGGTAGAAAAATTTATGTCGAAAGTTTGATTTTCTTATTTGATCATCCTGTCCATACTTTATTCGATTCTGGAGCATCACATTCATTTATATCTACATCATTAGTTGAAACACCGCACTTAAATACTAGTCTCATTGTAGATCTCATTGTAGTCTCAAATCCTATTGGTAGGTCGGCTCATTTATCCATGGTTTGTAGGGATTTGAGATTGTCTATCTTAGGCATTGGTTTTGAATGTAATGCTTTTGTGCTTGGTTTCATGGGCTCTGGGTTAACTCTAGGGATGGATTGGCTAGCCAGATACGGTGCCATCCTAGATTGTGAACGAAGGGTAGTAAAATTGTTGACTCGTAGTGGGAAGACCCTTGATATTTCTTATGACCCTAGAGGATCGGTGATGCTTAGTTATCTTGAGTCACTTGACGCATCCAATGATGATTTACATTCTGTTCGTATAGTCCATGAATACGTTGATGTCTTCAATGAGGTCAGGGGTCTACCCCCAAAACGTGAGATAGACTTTCGTATTTATCTTGTAGACAATGCAAAATCAGTATCTCTGCCAGTACGCCACATGGCTCCTCGTGAGAGGAGGGAGCTCAATAAGCAAGTAGGAGAGTTGCTTGAGAAGGGATTCATAAGACGTAGTATATCGTAGTGGGGTGCTCTAGTAGTATTTACCACAAAGGCGGATGGGTCCCTTAGACTTTGTGTGGACTATAGAAAACTTAATAAGCTTACTAAGAAGAATATGCACCCACTGCAGAGGATTGATGATCTCTTCGATCAGTTAGTCGGCGCCTCAGTATTTTCGCAGTTGGACTTAGCCACTGATTTCCATCAGTTGAGAGTGGCTGAGGATAGCATAGACATGACTGCCTTTAGGACTCCGGACGGTTTCTATGAGTGGCTTGTAATGCCCTTCGGTTTGACAAACGCCCCCGCATAGTTTGTTGACTTGATGAGTAGGGTGTTTAGGGAGTACCTTAATAAATTCGTTGTGGTCTTTGTGGATGAGATCTTGTTCTTTTCTAAGAGCGAGGAAGAGCATGCCCTGCATCTTAGGGAAGTGTTGGAGACCCTTCGAGCGCATAACCTTAAAGCTAAATTTTCTAAGTGTCAATTTTGGAGGAAGGAAGTGCGATTCTTAGGGCACATGGTTTCCAAATAAGGGATAGCTGTGGATCCCGCGAAGGTGGTGGCCATCCAAGACTGGAAGGTCCCTAAAAATGCTACCAAGGTGAGGAGTTTCTTGGGGTTGGCAGGCTACTATAGGAAGTTTATCAAGGATTTCTCAAAGATATCATCCCCGTTGACACGCTTGATGAAGAAGAACCTACTTTTCACATGGGACGTAGATTGTGATGATGCGTTCCAACGTTTAAAGAGAGATTTGACCACAACCCCAGTCTTAGTGTTGCCAGATGGGAGTAAGCCATTTACCGTTTATATCGATGCTTGTGGGACAAGACTAGGTGCAGTCTTAATGCAAGAGGGGAGGGTAATAGCCAATGGATGAAGGCAGTTGACAGCGCATGAGAGGAATTACCCTACACATGACCTAAAGTTGGTCGCTATTGTTTTCGTGCTTAAGTCTTGGCGCCATTATCTTCTTGGCGAGAAATTCGAATTATTCACATACCACAAATCGCTAAAATACTTGTTCTCGCAGAAGGACTTGAACTTAAGGCAGCAAAGGTGGTTGGAATTCTTAGCATCCTATGATTTTGAGATAGCATATACCCCTGGCAAGGGTAACGTGGTGGCAGATGCCTTAAGTAGGAAAAGGTTGTCCCTGAGTCCGTTGTTTGTTGAGCGACAAAGCTTAGAGTTCATCTCTACGTTTGAATTTAGACCTTCCATTCACTTTGTACCCGATTTGCTAGCATCCTTAAAGGTCAGACCTACACTTTTGGGACGGATTGGTGAGGCACAGCGAGATGACCCATAGTTGGTTGAGTTGGTAGAGAAGCTCATAAGGGGGAGTCATCGAGCCATCTCGGTAGGTATACCCTAGATGATAAGGGTTGGTTACATAGGGACGGTAGACTTTGTGTACCACGAGACGAGAATTTGAGGAAGACCATTCTTGAAGATGCACATCGTTCGTAGATGACCATTCATCCCGGCGTGGACAAGATGTACATGGACATGAGACGAGTTTACTTTTGGGCCGGTATGAAGAAGGATGTGGCCGAGTTTGTCGCTAGATGCTTAGTGTTCCAACAAGTAAAAGCAGATCAAAAGAAGCCCGGTGGGTTGCTTCACCCATTGGAGGTCCCAGAATGGAAGTGGGAGAGTGTCTCGATGGACTTTGTTGATGGGTTACCGAGATCGAGGAAGGGTAATACGGGGATTTGAGTCGTGGCAGACAGACTTACTAAGAGCGCCCATTGCATTCCCGTGAAGAGTAAGAGGACTGCTCCATGGTTAGCCTCCGTATACATTCGAGAGATAGTTCGTTTGCACGGTGTTCCTTCTAGCACAGTGAGCGATCGCGATCCTATTTTTACTAGCGAGTTTTTGAAGATCTTGCAAGAGGCGGTAGGGACTCAGTTATGTTTGAGCACCGCATATCATCCTCAGATGGACGGCCAGACCGAGAGTGTGAATCATATTCTAGAGGACCTTTTGAGGCTATGTGTTTTAGACTTCGGAGGTACATGGGAGGAGCATCTTCCTTTGGTGGAGTTCGCGTATAATAATAGTTTTTAGTCTAGCATTGGCATGGCACCTTTCGAGGCTCTTTATGGAAGGCCTTGTCGTTCACCTACATGTTGGTGGGAATCTACGGATAAGATCTTACTTGGGACCGATATGATTATAGTGACTTCGGAAAAGATTGATTTGATTCGAAGGAGGATGAAGATGGCGCAAGATAGGCAGAAATCGTATGCGGACAAGAGGAGGACAGATCTTGAATTTGACATTGGGGACATGGTCTTTATTAAGGTGTCTCCATTACGGAATGTTGTTTGCTCTGGGTCCGTTGGGAAGTTAGCACCAAGGTTCATAAGGCCGTTTCCTATTAAGGAGAGGATTGGACAGATGGCGTATAGAGTGGAGTTGCCCGAGAGACATAGTGGTGTACACGATGTATTCCACGTATCACATTTGAGGAAGTGCTTGCATGAGACCGTGGAAGTGGTAGAGCCGAGCTTGCTTAGAGAGGTGGAGATAGAGCGTGATGCGACAATTCGACGAGCCCCTACATGCATTCTTGGGTCAGAGATTAAAAAGTTGAGGAATCGAGAGGTCAAGCTAGTCAAAGTGCAATGGGGAGATGATGAGAGCGATGCTACTAGGGAGACGAAAGAGAAGATGCGTTCATTGTACCCTTTTCTTTTCGAGGGTATGTCTTTTAATTTCTCCTTTATCGCTTAGCTTATACTTGTTCTATCTTTAGTATGTCCTCTCGCTAGTATCTTTGACCTTTAAATAAGGTAGTCCTATGGTTGAAACATGTGTTTGAGACATGTTATGTATGGTGGATGCATGTGGATGCAAGTATTTGCTAGTGGTTTCTCGTCGATACATATACACACACTTTAGGCACTAGATCGGCTCAGTCACTTTCATTTTGCATATTGCATATAAATGGGTGTATTTAGTAAAATGAATGTACATTGGATGTGTGTATCATATGAATGTTGCATTTAAATGAATGGTTGTGCACACATGTAGTAATGATATGTATAGGGTTCTTTGCATACATGATGGATACATGGCACTATAATTATTTACATTAAGGAGGTCGACTGAATCAGTGGACCGCCTGATTTTGCATTAGTATACGAACATATACACACTATGCATATGTACATGAAATGCATTAGAAATTTTTTAAGGACAATGGTTGCTTGTGGTTAATGATTGAGTAGATGGATGATTGGATGGTAGGATGCATTCTTCTTGACTTAGAGATTTCGAGGACGAAATCCTTTAAGTAGGGGAGAATGTAACACCTCGAATTTTGAATGATTGAATTAACCAAATTTAAGAACACTAAATTTTTAAAAGAGGAATGAAGGGAAATGGGTTGCGCCATTACGTTCGCCTCGGAGTTCTACATGGAATAGAGTCCAAGTTTTCGAAAAACGGAGTCCGGACGAAGGAGATATGACCCTCGGAAGATAAAAAGAAGAAAAGAAAAAAAAATATGTGAGCAGGCTGACCAGGGAGGTCGACCTCCCAAGAGGGAGGTCGACCATGGTGTCGACCTAGGTACCCCCAGGTCGACCTGGGGGTCGACCTCCCCCTTTGGGAGGTCGAACCTGGTTCGGCCAGTTTTGCTGCGTGGTGCGATTTTTGGGCCTGCGACGATTTTTGATGGTCCAGATCAGTTCTAGGTTAATCCTATGGCCTAAATAACTTCCGACACCTATAAATATGTCATCAACCTTACCCTAATTCATAAAATAATTTCTAAGACACATTACGCTGTCAAACTCTCTCCTGAAACCCTAGCCGCCGCCTCTAATCAAATCTCAAGTGTTCATACACAATTCAAATCAAAGTTTAGAGCTTCAACAACAATTAAAGAAGATCAATCAACATCACCACAACGTTTCTACACCAATTTCAATTCATTAGTCCTTTTCTTAAGCCACGAAAGGTGAGTACAGTTATTTTCACAAATTTAATGGGATTAAAGTAACATGAAAAAGTTGTAAAAAGGATTCATATATATATTTGTAATGAAAATCTAACCAAGTCTTCAACTTTTTGATTCATGTCATCATATGCCTATGTTTCTATGTAAAGTTCATACCTTTTATTAGTTTATTCATATTGAATCTTTTATTATGCTTCTATGCCAGTCTATATGCTTCTTTATTTCATGATGATGTTTTATTCCAATTTTCTATGAATTGATTCTCTCTTCTTACCCCTATTCCTTTTATTCGTGGATCTAGGCTACCTTCGAGCCTATATTAAAAATACGCGCGGATGCGAATATGTGGGAACGATGTGGAATATTGGGAATATGGGAAATTTGGAAAATTGGATATTATTGGATATTTTGGATAATCGGATAATATGTGAAATTAGCATATTTGGGTATGAATTACATGGAATTGATGAAATTGCCTAAAATCATAAATTTGTAATTGAGGCTAATTAATGTGGCAATTTGGAATAGGCAATATTATAAACATGATTATATGTTTAACTGGATATATATGACATGAAAATTGGGTATGGGTGAAATACGATGTTAACGAACCTTTGACACGAGGTTAGGCGTAATTGTGACGTAAAACTACCCGGGACCGCCAGGAAAATCCAACGGTCACAATTGGACGTCTAATGTGAGAGGTCAAAGGAATGAATTGTAGGCATGACGGTTAATGACACGAGGTTAGACCCGGTTTGTGGCGTAAGACTGCCCGGAACTGCCCGGCAAATCCAGCGGCCACAAAGTGTTCTGTCTAATGTGAGAGGTCATGCACCATTCGTCATAAGGAATGAATTAAAGAATACTAGCCATAATAGGACATGGGTATGGTTATAGGGTTAAGTGGGGTGACATCTAAATTATGACACGTAAATATGGACTTAACCGGAATAAGATAGGACATGTAAATTATCACATGTAAGTATGGACATTACCGTAGCATGTGTAAGACATAGACATTTATAATAAAATGGTTAAGTGGGAGAAAAACCTAGTGGGGACCAAGCATAGGTGGGAGGCTTGTGTCGGATGGGGACCTGTTTCAACCGGTAACCCGTTTGAATATCTAATTGGGCTCGGTACTAGGACGGGGTTGGGGCACGCTTACTGGGTTTGAATATAAGAGGTCAAAACATGAATAGTAGTGGCAACGCAAGTCCAACGGCTTCATGTGCGTGCATGGGTCCAGCCTGGTAGGTAAGACGTTGTTGCACCGTGTAGGCATGGCCGTGCATTTCATGTTGGTATCGGGGTTGCCACTTTGGGGAGTGATACACCCCACTGTAGGCCAGCACGGGTGCCTACGGGGTTTAGGGAGCCGATCAAATGGGTAGATTAAGGGTACCATAGCGGTGGTAAGAGCAAGCCGGCACCTACGGTGGCAGCTAGGTACAAGTAACTACCAAGTTTGTCATGTGGGTACAGTTAGTGGGAATGGATCAACCTCTATTAAAAAGAGACTAGTAGATGTGCGGTGTAATTAAGTAATGTGGTGTAACTTAGAAAAAGTGCGGTGTAATGAAATACATGTTGGTTGAGTTGGATAGTCCTTTGTGTGCTGGTTTGATGTTGACTTCGGTCTTCGGGGTTAGTACTTGGAGGGTTGTTCACTTAACCAAGGTGTAGGATTGTTTTAGTACATAGGAACGAAACCATCTTGTCCATCCTTTTTATCTACCTTATCTAAGTTACAGCCATATCATGATGCCTGTTTATGTCTTGATCATTTACCTTACCTATTATTTGTTAAAATTACTGTACTCGCCACACTTTATGTTTGACCCGTTTGTTTCCACCTCTTTTCTTTCCTTTCCACCCTCAGGTTTGCAAAGGAGGGAATGCTACATCTTAGTGCCGATTTCTTTCAGTTGCTTGAAAAGAGTAGATGTATCGCTTTAGACTCTCTCATCTTTATTGATTTCCTTATGCTCAGTGGGGATTTATGCATTTATGTTATTTAAGTATTTGCTTCTTTATGTACTTTGAAGTTTTTTTGGAAAAAACTATTGATCCTGTTGTAATGGTTTTGGAAACTACTTATGTAAGCTTGTTTTGAGTTATGATGCTATGAAATAAGTTTTATCTTCCTCTGTGTTGCTTTATTTATTTATTCTTGTAATTTATCTGTTATATACAACAATAACGCTCCATGGACATTGATGCATTCCCTTCGTGAGTGACATTAATGGACATGGGGTGTTACATGGACTTGATACGAAAAAGAATGAAGACTGCCCAAGATAAACAAAAGTCCTACGCAGATAAGAGAAGGACCGACCTCGAGTTTGAGGTTGGGGACAGGGTTTTCCTTAAAGTATCTCCTTTGAGGAACGTCGTTCGCTTCGGATCCGCAGGAAAGTTGCCACCAAGATTTGTAGGGTCGTTTCCTATCATTGAAAGGATTGGGAAGATAGCTTACAGAGTAGAGCTGCCTGGAAGATTGGCTGGAGTTCGTAATGTCTTTCACGTTTCTCACTTACTAAAGTGCTTACATGAGTCTGCGGAAGTATTGGAACCAAGCATATTAGAGGACGTAGAAGTAGAATGAGAGGCGACTGTGAGAAGAGTTCCAACGTGTATCTTGGGTATAGAAGTCAAGAAGCTACGCAACCGTAAAGTCAAACTTGTAAAAGTTCATTGGGGTGATGCTGAAGAAGACGCGACTTTGGATACTGAGGCCAAAATACGCGCAGCCTCCCCTTTTCTTTTTGAGGGTACATCTTTGATCTCTTTTTCCTTAAGTTTGTTCATACTTGTATCTATCTTTTTAGTATTTTCCTTAGTGCCGTTCTCGATCCTTAGGTAGAAACCAATGGATGTTAACATGTATTTGAAACATGTTATGATTGATGGTTGCAAGTGGTTGCAAGTTATTCTAGTGGTTGCTCGTGGATGCATAAACACACACTTTAGGAATTAGATCGGCTCAGTCACTTTCATACTGCATATGCATATATGTACTTATATATGATTGAAACCTGGTGTGTTGTCATGTGGATGTTGCATTTGTACGAATGATTGTGCACTCATGTAGAAAGTATGATTAGGGAAGATTGCATACATTATGGACGCATGACACCGACATGACTTGCATTAAGGAGGTCAACTGAATTAGTAGACCGCCTGATTTTGCATTAGATAAGGACATGTACACACACTATGCATATAATCATAAAGAATTAGAAGTCTTTTAAGGAAAATGGACGCCTGTGTTTGATGGCTGAGTAGATGGACGATTGAATGGTAGGATATACGTCCTTCTTGACTTGAAGATTTCAGGGATGAAATTCTTTAAGGAGGGAAGAATGTAAGACCCCATGTTTTTGATAAACCTTAAAGTAACAAATTAAAGAATAATTAATTCTAAATGTGAGAATTAAGGTAAACAGGTTACGCCGTTGCATTCGTCTCGGAATTCTGGTTGAGAAAGAGACCGAGTTTGCGTGAATTGGACTTCGTATAAAGAAGTTATGGCTTTCGGAAGTTTCAAAAAATTCAAACACAGAAGAGGGCAGGGCAGGAAAATTACCTCCCAGGCCAGGTCGACTCTAGTGTCGACCTACCCTGCAGGTCGACCTGGGGGTCTACTTAGGGGTCCACCTACCCCCCGGGCAGATCTGAAAGGATGAAGATTTCTAATTCCCTGCTGAGTCGTTAGGGAAGATGTATTATCCTATCTTGACTGGATGGCCTTGATTATTTCTAGGGTTAATCTGACAGCTCTAAATTAATTAAAACTCTATAAAAACAACCTAACTCTTAACCCTAAATCACAAATATTCATACCAAGAGCCGCCATGCCTTTAATGGTGAATCTAGAATTGCCGTCATCTCTTTCAACTCAAAGGCAAGATTGAAGCTACGTCAAAATTAAATCTAATCTAATTCAACGATCTACATCATAGGCGAGCAATTCAATTTCAGAATACAGATCCAAGAACTCAAGAACTCCTTTTAGTTTGTAAGTGTAGTTATTTTTCAGATGTGAATGAATTAAAGACATAGTTCATAATTGATTGAAAAATAGAATTGTATCAAGTTGTATGTGATGCTGATTTATGTTTATTCATGTCCATCCTATCTTATATGCCTATGAATTATTGCGGTTTATCATGTCATGTGCAAATTGGTGAATAAACCTATGATGTTATGAAATTATCATATGTAAGTTTGGTGATATTATACATGTTTTAGGCTAAGTCATGTAGTTTATGCCTAACTGTTTAGATCCATTATGCATACATGTTTAGATCTACGACCTTGTGATTACATCTATACGTTGTATGTCAATTTAGAAATTATGCCATGTTTATGCAAGTTAAAGTGATGCTATCATATTATGAATACATTCAAGTTTATAGGTTAAAAAACATGACTATGTAAACCTATATGTTTAGATCTACAACTTTACATGTTAGAACCACATGCCTTTATGTTAGATTAATATTATCATGATTCAACCTATGCAAGTTCACCGCTACATGTCTAATTAGATTTTGGTAGTTCTATGTAATACAATTATTTTACGATTCATGTTGCATAGATCTAGTTTGCAAGTTCATAATTAAAAGTATATTATGCCAAGTTCATGTGACACATCTGTAGTTAGATCCATATTTTTGTATGATGTTAGAATGTTGCAAGTTCCTCTTTTTCCCCTTTTGGTTTATTAGTTAGGCTAAAATGTCGAGTCTAACATCTTATGAAATTTTGCGGACGTACAACGGGGGTAACGTTGGGGAAAACTTGAAATTATACATAGTTAACATATTTGGCTCATAACCATGTAAATGGTATGGCATTGAAATGGTATAATTTACTTACCAAAAATTATGAATTTGATTTAGAAGGAAAGTGATCAATAACAATAAACTGTTGACAAATTTACATATAAGCATAAAAGGATAAAAATATAAATTTAGAAAAGACGAATATGCCTAACCCGAGGTTAGACTGAGTTGTGGTGTAAAACTGCCCGGAACCGACCGACACATCCAGTGACCACAACAATACCTGTCTAATGTGGGTGGTTAGTGCATTGAGCCCAAAAAGGACCTGATGTTGGACCGAGTTGTGGTGTAAAACTGCCCGGAACCGACCAGCACATCCAGTGACCACAACAATACCTGTCTAATGTGAGTGGTTGATGCTCTAAAAAAGCTAAGTCAAGAGAGGTAGGGTTAAGTCAATTTAGGAAACATTTAACCAATCCAACATGTAAGCTAAACTGATGGGTGGGGTTAGGTAAATTTAGACACTTAACCAATTTAACATGTTGACTGGAAAACCCTAGTAACGGGGACCAATTTCAGCAGTAACCCACGTAGATGTATCATGGGACCTTGAACAAGGCAGAGTGGGGCACGATTACTGGGCTGATTATAGGCGGTCATAAACATCGACGGTGGTGGATCAGTGTAGGTTCCGGCGGAGTATCGGGCATGCACGTACTCCAGAGTGGAAAAAGCAGGCACTGAGCATCAGTAGTCATACACTGTGCATCTTGAATCGTATCTGGTTGCCACCATAGGATTTGATACACCCCATGGTGGGACCAGCACAGGTATCTACAGTCAAGCGAGGGCCGAAGGACACATGTGATAAATGCATGCTAGTAGGAGCTAATCGATATAAGGGAATCATTTCACCATGAACACGTGGTGCTAGTTGAACAAGTATAAGTAGGTGAAGAGAATTAAACATGGGTGTGATGTATATTCTGTTTATCCTGCCCTTATAGCTTCATGTTAGTTGCTGTTCTGGTATTGTCCTATTTTTAGTTTATTCCTTTCATGACCCTTTGCTTTATTCACACACTGAAAAGTCACTAGACTTACTCAGACTTATGTCTGACCCAATTTTCTTTCGTCTTCTTTTTCTTCCGTCCCCCCCCCCTAGGTAGCCAAGGAGGGAATAGCTCGGCTTAATTTGGACCGTCCATCTTTCCAAGCTTGAAGACTCTGTGATGTACGGCTTGGAATCTTTGGCTATGGCTTTGGACACACTAGACTTGGGGATTTATGCAGTTTTATTTATGTTATAGGCTATTTATGTTTTAAGCAAGACAGAGATTATGATGAAATGTTTTGGAAGTTATGTTGAGACAATTTACTGTAATGGTTTTTGTATTGAACCACGTATGAAATAAATGTTTGTTTTCCGCTGCTTATATTTCTGTCTTGTAACTTTTTGTGTCTTTTATCTATAATGCTCCATCGATGTTAAGGCATTCCCTTTGTGAGTGATCTTAATGGAGGTGGGTGTTTCAATAACCATTCCAATTTGCAAAATGTTTTCTTTTAAATCATTTGTTCACTTTAAAACGTGAATATTATTCTTTCATAGAAATCTGGACTTGTTCTATCAAATCAAAATTTGATCTCAATTTATAAATATTATTATAGGTTCGAATTCTATTTATCGATTTATTTATAAATCCACAACTAATCCATTTTTCGGAAATAGAATCCAATATTTTATTTTAACCTTATTTCCTATCTCATCCAAGTTTCCATTTGAGTTCCTATTTATATTCCAATATAACTTATGGTATTTAAAGTACCAAATAAAAAGGGTTAATATCATCCAAATGCACATAATCAATAATATATTATATATCACATCAATTATCAAAATATATGAAAAAGAGTAATAAAAATGTTGAGGAATCCAGTTGGATCCCTCCGACCTGTTTCCCTGCACGCACAGATGTTAAATGACATAAATAACATCAATTTCATATCACTATGAATTATCATGGTAAATAGAATCAATAATTCAAATATTTATTTATATCTATAACTGTATCAATAATTTCAACCAATTATTTGCAATTCATCCAATTAATCATTATTTATCAATATTTATATTACGTTTAAAAAAAACTGGACATTTTCAATGAATTTACTCACATTGGACATTTATCGTTGAATAAAGATATACTGTCATTGATTTGATTCAGGCGTTTTATTTTCTCTGAAATTATCATGAGCTCTGAATCATTCCAAACTTCACAGGCTTGTAGTATTTTTCGATATGGTGCCATCGGCACTTGTTCCGTCAATTTCTGATAGCGTACGCATAAGATATGAATATTGCAAGTTGTGTACATATTTTTATTTAAAATAAAACTTCATTTAAATACTTGGGCATCACCAACGTTAAATGGCCCATCAACTCCCCTTGAAGCCCAAAACCGCACGTACCCTTCTTCCTCAAAAAGAAAATCTGCCGCTCCAGCATAATTCGAGCCACCATAGCAGACGTTCTCACCATCTATGGTCCGTCTACATTTCACGATTCTTTACCGAACCACCTCCAATATTCATCTTTTGAAACTCTCCATAACTTGATCGACATTGGAACACCTCCGCTTCACCACATAAAACGTGTTCCCACTGTGCTTTTCAGCAACATCAGGAAAGGACCGAACTACTTTATCACATAAACCCGTTGAAATTTCCAAAATGTTGTTAAATTCCCTCACAATTTCAAAAACAACCTCCATTTGTTGTATTAAATCTTTGACCTTCCCAATACGCGTACCCTAGAGCACGTTGTTGAACAGTAGCGAACGGAAATGCATTCAAACACAGTAATATTTATATGGAATTGTAGAGGATCATCTTAGGAACCCAAAAATATTTATTTTAAGATTTTTATAATTTATTTTAATTTGTTTAGGATATTATTTTCTCGCAAGTATTAACTGTGTGAATAACAATCGACGGCAGAAATTATTTGACAAGGGAAGGAATGAAATTAGGTTTAAGCATTGAGTAGGACATATTTATAGAGGTAGATACTTATAGGGTTAGTTTTATATGTTATTTTATTTATTTATATTGTAACTTTGTTGATATTTATCATTTAAAAATTCATGTGCTCACATACGATATCCAATTCTGACGAAAATGGAAATACAACTATAATTCGACATTAAGGAACTAATGAAACTTGTTTCGTCGAATTCCGAGTCCGTTTGCTCACACAATGTATTTTTAAAGTCAAAATATTGAGTGTTTTTCACATTAAAATCATGCACGGCCACATACTGACTCCAAAAATTACGAAATTTGAAATTTAACAATATTATAATATTCTGGATCCAACAAAATTAATTTCATCGAAAGCGAAGGTCCTTTGCAAAAATGGCTATTTTTAAGGCTATAAATAAACCAATAAAATATTAATATATTCAAAACAATTTAATTTAATATAAATAAATTAATATTATCGTACATATCCTAATACAATATCATATAGCCCCAAAACAAACTTATCTGAAATTATACCTCGATATTTCAAATCCAAGTTCAATCGATATTCAATATATATAAAAATCCTATTATTACATAAATAAATCGTTAAAATTATAAATGAATTCCATAACGACTTTTTGGAAATTTGATTTGGATGTAACTTACAATCTACAAGACGAAATCTCCATTTTTCTCTTCCATTAGAAAAATATAGTGAAATACATTCGAACGTTTCTGGTTTCTAAGAAATTCGACTTATATTAAATCTTGTGCATTCAATTAAATTTCAAAACATAATATTACGAATTGCCATGACGTTATGAGCTCATTTTAAATTATATTATAAATTATACATTCTAACGTCATTTATTAGATAGATTCGTTGTTATAATTCGAATCTAAACTCAATCAAATCTCTTATACTAGCCAATTCACGCAATATTGTAATTTCAACTTAATTTCGATTATTTTAGAATTAATTATATTATTGACTTATTCATATTAATTAAATATTCAATATTATTTAGTTCAATCATTTTATATTAACAAACAAATATTCAAATAATTTAATAAATTAACTATTAAACCGTTAGAAAAAATTCCAGGACATTACATTCCTTCAACCTTAAAAGAATTTTGTCCTTGAAATTACTAAGCTGGAAAAATGCTACCAACCCTATTAACTTAGTAAAAATCATTTGTTTTACTTTTTAATTTCAGTTTCAACTGAACCAATTAGTTTCAACTAAAATATTATATCATTTCAACTAATGAAAATTTTCAAAAATTCTGAAAATTTTCTAACACCTTAAATTTTTGTAAAATTTCGCCAGCGTCTCCATTGCACAACTCAATCAGTACAACTACAACTTGCCTTTCTGGGCCTTCTCCAATCTAAAAGAAAATCAAACATCCAAGCAGCTTGCCAAATAGGCTCATAGAAATCTCATACCCAATTAAAATATAAACTTGTACCTTTTTGTTGGGCATCCAACTCGATCACTTCCTTCTGCTATCAATTCAACACAATCAAATGTCATCCCAATCAATCTCCAAACAATTCATTCTCAACACAATTATTCTCTTATACCGAAGCCAAATTCCATTTCAAACGTGATTTCCATTTTCAATCCCAAGCTCTTAACTCATCAATCCAATATATTTGACCAAGTCAAGTTCCATTCCCGCATTCTCTTAACTAATTAATTTCTAAAATAAGTTATCTTCATCCCAAAATCAAAAATATAATTTTTAATTTCAGAATCAATCCATTTACTTACTCAAGTCAAATTATATTCAAAATCCAATTTTACTAGATATCGTTCCATTCCAATTTATTTCCATAAATTTCTTTTAATTCGTTTTTAATTCAAATAGTCTCTTTCTGGGAGTTTAAACAACTTAGCTATTTCCAAAACCAAATATTCCTTTTTGGATTTCAATAAATTTTACTAGATATCCGCTCTCTTTCCTTCCTCTCCTCTTCGAACTGATGCCCCAATCCCCTTTTCCGTCGCCTTCAGCCCAATGGGGCTACCGCCGCCACTCAGATGAACCCCCGCGCCCCTGGCCGAGTTCCACCACTTCGGCGAGCAACTGCGACCCCTTCCCCTTTGCGCCATTGTAAGTTTTGTTTATTTATTCATTTTTATTTATATTATTTTCAGTCTTAATATGGTATTTAGGAAAAAATATGTATGCGATTTTTCTTATGAAGGTAAAGAAGAAAAATTCGATTTTTCTTATGAAGATAAAGAAGTAAAGATTCGATTTTTAGTCCTCTGGAGTGGTGATAAAAATATGATCTTTATAGAGAAAACTAATCAATAAAAATGTGATTTTTATAAAAATAGTAGCGGCATAAAAATATGATTTTTATATATTTAATAACCAAAAAAAAATGTGATTTTTATTTATTTGAAAACCGTATAAAGATGTGATTCTTACTCATTTGAAAACCGTATAAAGGTGTGATTTTTATTCATTTGAAAACGAATAGAAGTGAAGATAAGAATTTGATTTTTATACAATCTAGAGAATAAAAATACGATTTTTACATATATGAAGTAGCGTTGTAAATATATGAAGTGAAATAAAGACCTGAACCTTATTTTATCAAGAAGTAAAGGGAATATAAAAATGTGATTTTTATATATGTAGTGAAAACGGGCAACGAAAGTGAAAAAAAGCGAGAACGGTGAAGATTTCCTACATAAGAAGAGTCGTGGAGTTTGGATTAGATAGTCGGTGAGAACTTCTCACTTTTTAATTTTATTTCTAGTTAAAATATATACTAGGATGCAGACGGTGTTTAGTAGCACCCGACACCCGTCGTCCACAGACCATGGACGGCTTGTATGCTTGTTTGTTTGATTTGATGTGTAGTTGATTGTGTGATGTGATGTGAAATGAAATAAAATATTTTATAGTGGAAAATATTTTATAGTTAAAATTAGAATTTTTAAAGTGTATATGAAATGAAATAAAAATAAACAAATCGGATGATTTGTTTATATACACATTTGACTAATATTGATTGGGACGATAAATTTTACACATCGCCCAACTGCACAAATAAAATCTGTGTTCGATTGTTTGAAACCCCACACGGGTATTGGGATGATATATGACGTACACTAATCCCAATAATTAGTTGTATGTCGATCGATTGATTGACAGGCTTTTATAAGCGTTAAATATTTATATGTGATGCTTATACAGTGTAGAATGCACTCTGGATGATGGTTGATTATTTAGCGTTGTTATTTTATACATGTGTTATAGAAAATCCATATAATTCACATTATATGGTAATGGATTGGGCCTCATTCCAGTTTTGAAAAAGAAATATTTGAAATAGAATATTTGAAAATAGAAACATATGAAGCCGTGTTGATTAGATTGACGCCATTTTGACGTGAACGATATTTATATCGATTATATTTGATTTTATAATGAATATTGAAAAGTGATTTCAAAATCGAATATTTTGAAATGAAATTTGAATTATATTGAAAAGAATAGAAATTCGACTTAAATTGAAATTGAATTGAATAGAAAATGAATTCGAATTAAACTGAATTGAATTGAAATTCGAATTAGATTGAAATAGAATTGAAATCGTTTTGAATTGAATTTAAAATGTATAGAAATTGAACTGAAAATCGATTTGAATTGAAATCAATTTGAAATGAATTTAAAACGAATTTGTAAGGGAAAATTCAATTTTGATTTGAATTTGAAAAGGAAGTTGAAATCGTTTTAAAAACGAATTTAAAACGATTTATAAACTACGTTTTAAAAGGAAATCGACGAAGTATATATTATATATATATTATATATATAATATAATGGCCTGAATAGAACGCGTCGCGCCGCGGCAGTTCGCGAATTTCGACCATTGACTTCGAACGGATATTACGGGAGATCCGACCGTCAGATTATCCTAAAACCGGAACCGTTGGGTTTGTATCGAAAAGAGCTTTCTAATAAATATTAGAAATTAGAAATCTAACGGTTGGATTTGGAATTATGTCCAAATAAAATTTGGAAAAGGTCACTGTAAGTGCAGTTCGATGGCCTTTGATGGAAATCGATTGTACGAGCCTTGATAAATTATTAAAAATATCAATAATTTGTGTAAAATCATAAGAAATGATTTGGGAAGAATCGGGATGAAAAACTCCATATTTGAAAAGATAAAAATAGATTTTTATCGAAATGAACTTGTTTTGAACCAGAATTAAAATTCTATTTATTTTTAAATAAATAAATTGGATTTGAAAAGGGTTTTAAAAATAACCAGAATTTCCAATAATTGAATTGGAATGGATTTGAATCGAAATTGTCTTTGGATTATTTCGATGTTGGATTTCGTGATTTCACAGTTATTGTTATGGAAATTTGAAAGATATATTTATATCGTTATTTCCAATATGATATTTGTTGGTCGTAGAATTTGATATTGAATATAAGCCGATATATTTTCTATTCAGAGCCTTGTATTTAATATCAAATGTGATTAGGGTTTGTCGTGAATGGTGTCTTTATTAACACTGTTCTTGAACCCAGTTGAGAAAAGATTAAATCTTTTTATTTAGATTTAATGAAGTGTACCAATTAAATAATATTTAATTGGAATTGAATTGGTATTGATTTTTGGGTTTATCGTGAACAGTGTTTTAAATAACACTTGTTCTTTAACCCGATAATTAATGGAATGTAATTTTGGGTTGTCGCGAACGATACCTACAAAAATACTGTTCTTAGACCTAAAGGAGTTAAGAAAACCAGAAACTAACTGGAGATTAGTTAAGTTGAATGGTTTCAGAGGTATTGATCCGATGTTGGTTTCGGCCTTCGGGGTTAATACTTAGGGAATTGCTCACTTGCTATTTTACGGTTATGGACTGATTGAAATGTGATGTGATTTTGGGGTTTATCATGAACCGTGTTTTAAATGACACTGATTCTTTAACCCAGTCAAAGGTTAAAACTAAGTGGAGTTTTAATGAATCTTTAATTAGATTGAAATGATCGAGAATGGAGTATCACCAGTTTTGCTACAACGATAGTTAAATCTTTAATTAGATTTTAACGTGAAATGGTAATTGAATTTACCGATAACAACGTGGTGTTAAATATGAAGTATTACCAGTTTTACTTCATGGGATGAATAGGTTGGGATTGGGAAATAAAATAAATGATTACTTCGGTGTGGTTCGTTAATCCCGACTAGTTTGAATTGATATTCAAAAGTATATTAAAGAGTAAATTTAAAAGAATTTATCTTTGATAAAATTAATGGGAACCTTTCCCTAAGAATGTGAAATTTAGAAACTAACTGTAGGTTAGCTAAGAAGAACGGTTTCCTGAATATTGATCTGATGTTGGTTTCGGCCTTCGAGGTTAATATTTGGGGAATTATTCTCTGGTTAATTTACGGTTAGTGACTGATGAATTGGAATGAGGCGTATGTTGTGTTTGTGTAAAACTTGTTTATTATAAACGCGAGTTATTCGGAAAGACCGGGTTTATCCCATTCTGAATAACTGACACGACGATAAGTCGAAGATGAAGACGACGGTTGAAGATCGGAAGTCTTCACGTCGTTTGGATAATTACTGATGATCTTGATTGGGCTGTACACCCAAGAGGAGGGAATCAGTTGGTGATCGTCCAGACGTACTTGGAGATCGATGGATATGCGGGGTACTAGGTGCCTCCGGTTTCGTTTAGACCCAGAACGAACATGTAAATGAACTGTGTGTCTGACATTGGATTTTATTCTATGTGATTGATTTCTATTCAATATATATCTATTTGGCGGCGGAGAATTTATTCTCTTGCTTAACGCCCTTCTCTGAGATGTACGATCTCAAGGGTTATATACTGATGGATATCAAACGCAAAGAGTGAATTTCCTGTGTGGCATGCCTAAGTGGCAAATGATGAAGGCTTCTGTTGAAAAGCAAAGTCTTGTGGTTGACGATCGAAGAACGGCCTTTGTGGCGTAGCTTTGTGTAACATTTACTTCGCGAGTTTCACACCTGGTATGAACCAAAAACGGGTGACGGACCTCAGGGAGGGCATGCGTTTCCTTCTAGTTAGAAGTTGCGTCAGTGGTTTTACACACCCTGACGAGTTTGACTTATGTGGTTGTTGCTGTTGCGAGGCGCATCGGTTTAATCGGACGATCCGGGTCCGATGGAGTCATTCGTTGGCTCATTTACGCCCTTAAGGGCGGGGAAACGCAGTGTTCAGGCATATTAATCCACATCGGTGGACCAGCCCTGACGATCCACAGGCTTGACTGAGTACTTTCCTGAGACATGGGCTAGATTGTCTCGAACCGGTAGAGGACTATCTTTTGCCTCGGTTCATAGAAGGAAATCCAATTTCCAAATACGTGACATTTGCAGTTTTATTTGTAGAGCCTAGTATGGCGACATAGTGGGATGGGGCGCTTATGCCGTCTATGATTGATACTTATGGTTTGAAGTTGTTTTATTCACTATGCACTTATAATAGTATCAAATGATTTGTTTTAGACATATCAAGCATTCTTGGCTATAATAAGGTGAAACCCCTATCCTCCGGCTTGCGTTCCATTGTGTGATGGGAACTGGGTCTTATAATAGCTTCATTTTTCTTTATTTAGCATTGCACTGTTGTTTTATGGACTGTTGTTCTTGGGAGGAAACTCGTTCCACGTTAGCGCCGTGGTCCTTTGATTTACCTAACTTTAAAATAAAGATAAATAACTATTTTAGTTCTCACACCAGTCACATGACTGACCTAGAGTTTGTTGTTTTAACCTAAACTCTGGGTGCCCCTATTTTGACATGGGCAGCTAGTAGTTTTGGTTTTGCAGGTTTATATTCACAGGATCCTGATTTACACCTGGAACGATACTCGGAAAGCTTTGTATCCAAGTATTACTTCTAGTTGTTTATTTTATTATTTTCCACTGCTATGTAATGTATTGTAATCTCTGATATTTATCGAATGTAATATTCATTTATACTCTGTATATTCTTATAATCTGATGAATTGTTGTAATATACAATGAAATGTTCTTTTGTATGCGTTCTGATTTGTCTTGTCCTCAAAGTAATTCGTTCTTTCTCTTCTCTTCGGAGACCGGGGAAATTTGGGTCGTTTCATTTGGTATCAGAGCTTTTGTGACGGCCCGCCCCGCACCAACCGACATTTACTCCAAAAGTGCGCTGTACACATGTCCAGTTAGCACGGAACGGGTCGCCAGAAGGAAAAGGAAGAAGGAAATGAACATACAAAGAACCTGTAGAATGTCTCACAGCGCATAGAACAAAATATAATAATAACATACTTGACATAAAACAGGAGAGACAGTGCATAAGCTGAAAATCAGAACTAAACATCATAGCAGCGGAAATTCAGAATACAGCTTATTACAACTTTCAAACTGTCTCAAAGCAAAAGTAAGATAAATGAGGTACACTACTAATGCCCAAGTAGCGACCACCAACGACATAGGGAGAATGTGTAAATATATATATCATACGTGGAAGCCTCCTGCCCGCCTCCGAATCAGCTACTCGCGCATCACCAGCTAACCTGTCTCTAGTCTGCTCGTGTGAGCACCCAGAGTAATAAGAGGAGACATAAAACTCTGGGTCAGACATAAAGCCTGGTATGAGCGATAAGCATCTAAAGTGAAAAATAACAGGTAGACTAAAACATACCTGAACCTGGACCTGCAACCAAAGAGTTAGCACTACATACTGTACAACACTCTAAGGTATCATACCAAACAGTGTAAAGATACGGAGGTGGGGGAGGTGTGCATGTCATAATGATGGCAAACAATCAAGCATAGCATCCATCCTCACATCTCTCACTCAGTGCGTAAAGCATACGATATTCACCACTTCGATCACCCAACATACCTTGCTACGATCACTCTGCCCCATGAAGTCATAAATGGCTTCACTGCACTGATAACGTAGCCACTAATCCTTTGCTATGTCCACTTTGCCCCATGGAGTCACAAGAACCGCACTGCACTGGCTCATAGCCTTACCAATCCTTACTATGTCCACTCTGCCCCATGGAGTCATAAGAACCCCACTGCACTGGCTCATAGTCTTACTACGCATCACCTTGCCCCTCAGGTCGTAATGACCCTACTGCACTGATAACGTAGTCTTGCTACCATCACCTTGCCCCTCAGGTCATAATGACCCTACTGCACTGATAAGTAGTCATCCTACATTTCTAGTGGTGAATCGAAGTTATAAACGTCGACAACTCCTTAGCACACGTCCCGCAGCAAAGTCCAACCCTGAAGTGAACTCCTTGGTTCCCAACTGGATCCTGAGCTCTAACTTCCCCTATTGGACTACCTTTGCATCTCGGGTTATTGGTCAATACTGGGTCGGGTCGGGTTCCTCCTCAAGTTATCGGTTCGGGTCGGTGTTCTTCATCCGTTCGGGTCGGGTCCCCTTCTAGTGCGGTTCAGATCGGCATTCCTCTGGGTTCGAGTCAGATGCTTCTCTTCGGGTCGGGTCGGGTGCTTCCTTTCGGGTCGGGTCGGGTGCCCCTTCGTGGTTCGTGCTTTCGATCCGTCTTCATGCTCCCTTCATATGCTCCTATCCGATCCGCTTTCGTGCTCCCGCTCTGATTCGTCTTCGTACTCCCGCTCCGATCCGTCCTCCTCGATCTGATCCGTCTTCTTTTATCCGATCCGATCCCAGTTCAGCTAGCATGGCCTTCCTTTTTGCCACTTTTCCCAAGTGTTGGGTTCCGATCCGATCGGATCCTTTGCTCAGTTCAACATATCTGATCCAAGCCCTCTTATCCGATCCGAGCCCTGCACTGTTTTCTGCAACTGTTCCAGCAAGTGTTTACGCCATTCGACGAAGTTTTCGACCATTCTAACTATTGGAATCAATCACAAAGCATTTCATACAGTCATAGCAACATACATGATCAACCACAAACATCAAAACATCAATATGATAGGTTAAAATGGATCAAACATACCCAAAATCCCATATTTCCCCTTAAGCATGTTTAGGTGAAACTAATGATAGGATTAGCAAAACTTAACCAAATTAACCCAAATTTATATTAGAGGTCTAAAACATCATTTAGGAATTTATGAACATTTTTCCCGAATTTATTGGTGTATAAATTCGCTAATTAACACTAATTACCCTTAACTAGCCATAATTAGTGTAAAACTATGCAAATCACTCACCTTAGCCACAAAATAAACTAAGATCTGAAATGATTCTCTGATTTGATGTGAATCTCAATGCCAACCCCAACTCCTATGTTGATTTGGTGAAGATCTTCCTTGATTAGGTGTTGCTAAGCCAAATCCTTGACCAAAAGATGATTTGGAGGTGATTTAGAGGTTGGAGGCCATTTTTGGGGATCCTTGGTGATAAGTGGAGGCTAGAAAACTGAAATGGAATGATTCTCCATCTCATTTCAGCCCTCCCATAACCCTAATCCCGAAATGGGTTATGGGCCTACTCACTAATCACCCGATTTGGCCAGGTTAAGCAGTTTTTCACCCTCCAAATCTTGTTTCAGCCATATCTCCCAAACGGTAAGTCCGTTTGGCTAATGTAACCACTCTACGGAAAGGTAAACCATCAAACGAATCTAATGGAAGTGGTTTCAAGTCAAAATTCCTTTCCAATCAAAAGTTATGGCCAAAACAGTACCAACTAGGGGCAAAATGGTCACTTAAAAATCGACAAAAATCATAAGCATGGGAAATGACTCTAATGGATATTTCCCAAAGTTACATGACCATACGACTTCACATGGGAAAGAAATAAATATTCTACAATCCTATGATGTGTAGAATACGGGTCGTTACACTCTCCCCCCCTTAAGAAATTTCGCCCCCGAAATTCCCTAATCAAAACACATACAAAGATCCCGCATGCCTATCAACCATAAAACAACAATCAAACATGCAAAACAAGTAAAATGAGTCTATCCTAGCATGCGGACTAACTAAATCGCAAAGTAAATCTTACCAGGCAAAGAGTTCTGGATATGCCTTCCTAATGCCCTCCTCTGTCTCCCAAGTACAATCATTCTCATTCTCGTTCTCGCCCCACTGAACCTTGACTAGCTTCACCGCCTTCCTTCGAAGTTGCTTCGTATCGTGCCCCACAATACGAATCGGCTTGTGGTTCCCAACCGCCTCGGGTTCTACTTCGAAGTCCTCTAACTGATCAGGTGAAATAGTCACATCTGAGTCATGAACGAACTTCCTTAGTTGGGAAACATGAAACACATTGTGAACTCCCGCCATCTTCTCTGGTAAGCCAACTCTATAAGCCAAATTCCCGACTAGTTCAAGAACAGGGAATGGGCCAACAAATCATGGTGCCAACTTGCCTCTCCTGCTAAATCGTATCACGCTCTTCAACGGAGAGATCTTGACAAACACCAATTCACCAACGGAGAATTTCAAGTCTCTTCTCCTCTTACCAGCATAACTCTTCTGCCTATCCTGAGTAGCTTTCATTCGTTGTTGAATGATCTTAATCTTATCCGACGTTTCTCTCACCACATCTGGTCCAAGCACAAACTTCTCGCCAGTCTCTATCCAACATGATGGTGAGTTGCACGGTCTTCCGTACAAAGCTTCATATGGAGCTATACCGATACTGGATTGGTAGCTATTATTATATGCAAACTCTACTAGATGCAAATGGTCATCCCATGATCCACCAAAATCCAATATACAAGCTCTCAGGAGATCTTCCAATATACGATTCACCCTCTCCGACTGACCGTCGGTCTGAGGATGATATGCGGTACTGAGATGTAATCCTGACCCTAGAGCCTCTTGTAAGCTCTTCCAAAACCCACTAGTGAACAACGGGTCTCGGTCACTCACGATGCTTTTGGGTACTCCATGAAATCTCACTACCCACTTCATATACAATTCGGCCAACTTAGCTTCCGTTCTGGTCGATTTGACTGGTATAAATCTTGCACTCTTAGTCAATCGATCCACAATTACCCAAATGCTATCATATCCCGATCTAGTCCTTGGTAAACCATCGATGAAATCCATCGAGACTTGCTCTCATTTCCATTCGGTAATTTCTAATGGTTGCAACAACCCACTAGGCTTCTTTTGCTCGGCTTTAACTAGCTGGCAATTCATGCATTTGGATATAAACTTCCCAACGTCTCTTTTCATCCCTTCCCAGTGGTAAGTCTGCTTCATGTCTCGATACATCTTATTACCACCGGGATGTATAGTCAGTTTTGAGTGATGACATTCTCTAAGCACTTCATCTCTCAAACCATTCACGTTGGGCACAACTAGTCTTCCATTCTTCCGAAGCCATCCATCTCGATCAAGCCCATACACATTCATCTCCTCATCGATACCCATCTCTAACTTGGAGATGATTTCCAATAGATTAGGATCGTCCCTCTGGCTAGAACCAATCCGCTCTATCAAAGTGGGTCTGATCGCCAAACTAGCTAGCATAACTGGATCCAATTCGCACCTTGGTCTGAAATCAAACCCCGCGATATACTCCTGTTGCTTCCATTCAAGAAACATTGCCCCTAAGCTGGCATGTCTCCTACTCAAGGCATCGGCTACCGCATTACCCTTCCCAGGTGTATATGCGATATCAAAATCATACGAAGCCAAGAACTCTAACCATCTCTGCTGACGGAGATTCAGATCTTTCTGAGAGAAGAGATACTTTAACGATTTATGATCAGTAAACAACTCGAATCTTTCTCCCAAGAGGTAATGTCTCCACATTTTCAGCGCAAATACAATCGCTGCCAATTCCAAATCATGGGTAGGATACTTCTTCTCATGCGGCTTTAGCTGTCGACTAGCATAAGCTACAACCCTACCTCCTTGCATCAATACTGCACCCAGTCCGGTACCACAAGCATCTGTGTATACCGTCATCTCTTCATTCCCTTTAGGAATGACTAACACTGGCGCACGCGTCAACCTCTCCTTTAGACTTTTGAAGGCATCCTCACACACTCCGTCCTAGACGAAGGACTGATTCTTCTTAGTCAACTGAGTCAACGGTGCTGCTATCTTGGAGAAGTCCTGGATAAACTTACGATAATATCCAGCTAATCCCAAGAAACTCCTTACGTCTGTAGCATTCTTGGGTGTAGGCCAATCCTGTACCGTAGCCACCTTCGCAGGGTCCACGGCAATACCACTCTCGGAAACGACATGACCCAAGAATCTTACTTCCCTTCTCCAAAAATGACACTTAGAGAATTTTGCTTTCAATTGGTGTTTCCTCAACACCTCCATCACTATCCTCAAGTGTCCCTTGTGTTCCTCCTCTGTCCTTGAGTAAACGAGGATATCATCCACGAACACAAGAACAAACTTATTCAACTGATCTCTGAATACTTGATTCATAAGATCCACAAAATAGGCTGGTGCATTGGTCAGCCCAAATGGCATGACCAACCACTCATAAAATCCAGACGGCATCCTAAATGCCGTTTTCGGAACACTCTCATCTGCTACTCGAAGCTGATGAAACCCTATCGCAAGGTCCAACTGGGAGAACACTCTAGCTCCTTCCAGTTGATCAAACAAATCATCTATCCGCGGTAGAAGATACTTATTCTTCGTCGTCACCTTATTCAACTCGCGATAGTCCACACATAAACGAAGGGAACCATCTGCCTTAGTGGCAAACACAACTGGTGCTCCCCACTCGGAGGCACTCCTTCTAATAAATCCCTTCTTCAAAAGATTGCTGACTTGCACCCCAAGCTCTCGCTGCTCCCTTGGTGCCATACGACGAAGTGGCATCACTATAGGTTTGGCATCTTTCACTAAATCAATACGGAACTCAATCTCTCGGTGTGGTGGAAGCCCGGTCACCTCCTCGAAGACGTCCGGATACTGGCCAACCACGGGCACATCTGACAACTCATCCTGCGGGATGTCGAGGGAATTTACAAAACTAGCCATAACCCCATCACTAGGTAGACTACCAAACACTACCCTCCGCTCATCATCCGCCCTCACTGTCACCAAAAAGCCCTCACAGTCTACCACCACCCCGTATCTTTGGAGCCAATCGACTCCCAATATAATGCCATACCCAGTAAAGCCCAAAACAAAGCAATCACATACAAACATACATCCATGACTCGATAAGACCAAATTCCTGCAAATCATACTAAGGCTAGTCGAACCACCAATCGGGTTCGTCACTATCAATGGTCTATCGACTATCTCGGGTTCCAGTCCCAACCTATCTACCAGGTCACTAGATACGAAGGAACGGGAAGCCCCAGTATCAAACAAAACTCGAACGGGTATATCATAAATAGAAAGCATACCTTGAATAACAACATTCTTTCCTTTCTCCGCCGCAGTTGGGGCATTCGACGAAGAAGGAACGACATCAATAGCATATGCTTTCACAATCTGCTTCTCCTTAAGAGGTTACAAACACTTATCCTTCTGATGTCCCACTTGACCACAGTTGTAGAACTTCCTTTCCGCTGGCTTGGCCCGACATTCCTTAGCATAATGGCCCTTCTTACCACAGCTGAAGCACTGAACATCCTTATTGCTCTTTTTCTGACCACCTTTTGATTGGTCCTGCTTCCTCTTATTCTGAGAGTTATTCTTGCCTCCACCGCCTGCTTGCGGCTTTGGCCCTTTTGCAGATGCAGCCTCAGTCTTTGACTTAGGGTAAAGACTCTCTGATCTCAAAGCTTTCCCCACAATCGATTCAAAAGTCTCATCGATGTGGCTGATAAGCCTTTCCCCCAAGTATCCATCCAAACTAGTAATGAACTTCTCATTCTTCTTCTTAGGAGTGTCAATGAGAGACAGCCCATACTTCGACAAAGTGTCGAACTCAGCAATATAATCAGAAACTGCCCTTCCGTTCTGCTTGAGTTCTAAGAACCTCTTAAACAACACTGACTTCTGGGCAGCTGTAATGAACTTCTCGCTAAAGCGATCCTTGAACTGATCCCAAGTAACTTGATCCTCTGGAGTAGCTGTTCTAATGGCATTCCACCAATTCATCGCTCGCCCTTGCAGCAGACGAGACGCTAGCCTTCTCTTCATCGCATCCTCGAGACCCAAGTCATCAAAGATACGGTCACAACTATCCATCTAGTCTTGAACATCCGTGGCCGACTCCGTTCCGTGGAACGGCTTCCCACCAAGATTAGTGTAATCTTTGCACAACTTGGCGAAATCGACCCTAGGCGCCTGCACTACTGGGCCAACACCAACTCCGGGATTGGGAATTGCCCCTTGCACTTCTCTAAGCATGTCTCTCATGAGGTTAGTAAACATTGCCCTCATGTCAGCGGCATTCCCTCGGTTGGTCCCTCTATCAGCACCCCTCGTGTCTCGGCTCATCGTTAATCTGTAAAAAGGAAACGATTAACGACCCCATAGTGGTGCTAGTGCAGTGCGACTTCATTTTTATACTACTAATAGTATATACATATATAGCTTTTGAAAACCAAAGTAATCACAAATACGCGCTCTCATATACGTACTATCTCTCCCTGGTGTCTTTCCCTAGGTTAACTACGCAACCTAGAGCTCTGATACCAAGTGTGACGGCCCACCCTGCACCAACCGACATTTACTCCAAAAGTGCGATGTACACATGTCCAGTTAGCACGGAACGGGTCGCCAGAAGGAAAAGGAAGAAGGAAATGAACATACAAAGAACCTGTAGAATGTCTCACAGCGCATAGAACAAAATATAACAATAACATACTTGACATAAAACAGGAGAGACAGTGGATAAGCTGAAAATCAGAACTAAACATCATAGCAGCGGAAATTCAGAATACAGCTTATTACAACTTTCAAACTGTCTCAAAGCAAAAGTAAGATAAATGAGGTACACTACTAATGCCCAAGTAGCAACCACCAACGACACAGGGAGAATGTGTATATATATATCATACGTGGAAGCCTCCTGCCCGCCTCCGAATCAGCTACTCGCGCATCACCAGCTAACTTATCTCTAGTCTACTCGTGTGAGCACCCAGAGTAATAAGAGGAGACATAAAACTCTGGGTCAGACATAAAGTCTGGTATGAGCGATAAGCATCTAAAGTGAACAATAACAGGTAGACTAAAACATACCTGAACCTGGACCTGCAACCAAAGAGTTAGCACTACATACTGTACAACACTCTAAGGTATCATATCAAATAGTGTAAAGATACGGAGGTGGGGGAGGTGTGCATGTCATAATGATGGCAAACAATCATGCATAGCATCCATCCTCACATCTCTCACTTAGTGCGTAAAGCATACGATATTCACCACTTCGATCACCCAACATACCTTGCTACGATCACTCTGCCCCATGAAGTCATAAATGGCTTCACTGCACTGATAACGTAGCCACTAATCCTTTGCTATGTCCACTTTGCCCCATGGAGTCACAAGAACTCCACTGCACTGGCTCATAGCCTTACCAATCCTTACTATGTCCACTCTGCCCCATGGAGTCATAAGAACCCCACTGCACTGGCGCATAGTCTTACCACGCATCACCTTGCCCCTCAGGTCGTAATGACCCTACTGCACTGATAACATAGTCTTGCTACCATCACCTTGCCCCTCAGGTCATAATGACCCTACTGCACTGATAAGTAGCCATCCTTCATTTCTAGTGGTGAATCGAAGTTATGAACGTCGACAACTCCTTAGCACACGACCCGCAGCAAAGTCCAACCATGAAGTGAACTCCTTGGTTCCCAACTGGATCTTGAGCTCTAACTTCCCCTATTGGACTACCTTTGCATCTCGGGTTATTGGTTAATACTGGGTCGGGTCGGGTTCCTCCTCAAGTTATCGGTTCGGGTCGGTGTTCTTCATCCGTTCGGGTCGGGTCCCCTTCTGGTGCGGTTCGGATCGGCATTCCTCTAGGTTCGAGTCAGATGCTTCTCTTCGGGTCGGGTCGGGTGCTTCCTTTCAGGTCGGGTCGGGTGCACCTTCTTGGTTCGTGCTTTCGATCCGTCTTCATGCTCCCTTCATATGCTCCTATCCGATCTGCTTTCGTGCTCCCGCTCTGATTCGTCTTCGTACTTCCGCTCCGATCCGTCCTCCTCGATCCGATCCGTCTTCCTTTATCCGATCCGATCCCAGTTCAGCTAGCGTGGCCTTCCTTTTTGCCACTTTTCCCAAGTGTTGGGTTCCGATCCGGTCGGATCCTTTGCTCAGTTCAACATATCCGATCCGAGCCCCCTTATCCGATCCGAACCCTGCACTGTTTTCTGCAACTGTTCCAGCAAGTGTTTACGCCATTCGACGACGTTTTCGACCATTCTAACTATTGGAATCAATCACAAAGCATTTCATACAGTCATAGCAACATACATGATCAACCACAAACATCAAAACATCAATATGATAGGTTAAAATGGATCAAACATACCCAAAATCCCATATTTCCCCTTAAGCATGTTTAGGTGAAACTAATGATAGGATTAGCAAAACTTAACCAAATTAACCCAAATTCATATCAGAGGTCTAAAACATCATTTAGGAATTTATTAACATTTTTCCCGAATTTATTGGTGTATAAATTCGCTAATTAACACTAATTACCCTTAACTAGCCATAATTAGTGTAAAACTATGCAAATCACTCACCTTAGCCACAAAATAAACTAAGATCTGAAATGATTCTCTGATTTGATATGAATCTCAATGCCAACAGCAGCTCCTATGTTGATTTGGTGAAGATCTTCCTTGATTAGGGGTTGCTAAGCCAAATCCTTGACCAAAAGATGATTTGGAGGTGATTTAGAGGTTGGAGGCCATTTTTGGGGATCCTTGGTGATAAGTGGAGGCTAGAAAACTGAAATGGAATAATTCTCCATCTCATTTCAGCTCTCCCATAACCCTAATCCCGAAATGGGTTATGGACCTACTCACTAATCACCCGATTTGGCCCGGTTAAGCAGTTTTTCACCCTCCATACCTTGTTTCAGCCATATCTCCCAAACGGTAAGTCCGTTTGGCTAATGTAACCACTCTACGGAAAGGTAAACCATCAAACGGATCTAATGGAAGTGGTTTCAGGTCAAAATTCCTTTCCAATCAAAAGTTATGGCCAAAACAGTACCAACTAGGGGCAAAATGGTCACTTAAAAATCGACAAAAATCATAAGCATGGGAAATGACTCTAATGGATATTTCCCAAAGTTGCATGACCATACGACTTCACATGGGAAAGAAATAAATATTCTACAATCCTATGATGTGTAGAATACGGGTCGTTACAGCTTTGGTTTACAAAGCTCAGAAACAAGGCACCTTAGAACCATACGAAAGAATTCATCAGATAATGGATTAGTAATATCCAATGAGAATGACTTGTTAGAGATGGGATCAGTAGTATCCTAGAATGGGTGTGAAGAGTATATTTTTAGAATGAATACAAATTTTGTTTTGAAAATCTAAATCAATTATACGTATTTGAATATTTATTTATATTGATTTGGACTATCAGGTATATAAAGATTTTACGTATACGTTTGATCCACGTGTATTCGAAATTTTAATACACTGGATAGATATAGAATCATACTCTAGTCGCTCGAAGATGATTCTGATGATCGCTCGAGCATCATCAGAATTTATTTTTGTGTTTCAAAAGTGAGATTTCTATATATTTCCAATTGACTGGTGTGAGAACCAAAATTAGATAGGGCCTGTTGTTGTGATTTGGCATCAAAAATCTGATTTTTTGACTACATATCAAAGTTATGAATTTGAAAAGCTAATCAACTAATTGATTGCTAGTTTTGTTGTTTAATTATTGTATGATTAATAAAATGTTGAGCCATATAGCCAAATTGAATCAAATTGTGAGTTATATTGAAAATTGGTCGCATTTGCTTGCATATACACGTACTTACATTGAACAGGTCATAGCAAGGAGGCTAGAGCAGAAGCATAAAATTGTTTGCCCGACAAATTGGTACATGTTTACCATAATTTACTGTTTTGTTTGGGTGATGATGATTTTATGAGCCGATTGGCTAGCCGCTTGGCTAGCCGCTTGGCTTTTTCTTTTTCTTTTTGAGATCAGAGGGCCTGTATGACTATTTCGGGATTTTCCCGGTGCTCCCGGTGCAAGGGAGGTTATGGCAAAAAATTTCGAAAATTTAGGGAGTTAGCCAAATTTTTGATAATTTTGAAAAGTTCATAGAAACTGAAAAGCTGAAGAACTTAAGCCGTAATGAAAATACGGAAAGTTGAGTTGATTAGTTAAACAACTTTCGGCTTCGTTCCTTTTCGGGGACGAAAAGTTTTAAGTGGGGGAGATTGTAATAACCCAAAAATCCGAGCAAATTTAAAATTTTTATTTTGGCAATTTTAGCGAATTTTGAATATTTAAAATGAATTATTTTAAATAATAACGACGAGAAATTTAGTTTGAATAGAATTCGAAGGTATATATTTATATAGATCGTCGTTAGAATATAAATATTTGTTTCAAATTATAAAAGGAATTGAAAATGGCGAGGTAGTTCGATAATTCGATTTCAAATTTCATAATTTTTCGAATCAATATGTGAGCGTGGCAAAGGAAAACGCGTTTGACCAGTTTCAATTAATTTTAATCGACTGGAAAATGACCATTTTTCAAACGGTCTCAGAATTTGACGAAACTAGTTTTGTTAGGACCGTATCGTCAATACGAAGCTAGAAAATATTTTTTGGAAATTTTTAGAGTTAGTATGTGGCCCCAGTAAATTGAAATACGCGTTCAAATTCAATATATAGAGTTATATGTTGATTTTGACGAAAACTGATCGAAACGGTCGAACTGACTCACGTGACATATCCCATTATGTTTGGAATGGGGGTAATTAGCTAGGGACGACAGTCGGTGGGTTCGGGTTGAAAATAAAAAGCTACTTTTTGAGAGATAAAATAATTTAAAATTATTAAATATAATATTATAACTTCCTTAGCCCCCCTTTTCCTTTTCTCCTTCCACGTCAGAATTAGGTTTAGAAAAAAAATTATAAAAAGAAAATCCGCCGCCTAGACGCTCCATCGCCCGCCACCACCGACGCTCCATCACCAGCGCTCCCCCTGTGCTCCTCCGACCTCCTCCAGTCCACCGCCGGTCCCCCCTTCATCCCCAGCCACCGCCATTGAAACCCACCCCCTCCAAATCGATAAAACCGCCACCCTCATAGCCATAGACTCCACCGCCTGTCACCCCCCCACACGCCGCCGACAAACCCCTCTCCTCATCCCTTCCGCCCTCTTTCCTTCCTCTCCTCTTCGAACAGATGCCCCAATCACCTTTTCCCCGCCTTCAGCCCAATGGGGCTACCGCCACTCAGATGAACCCCTGTGCCCCTGGCCGAGCTCCACCACTTCGGCGAGCAACTGCGACCCCTTCCCCTTTGCGCCATTGTAAGTTTTGTTTATTTATTCATTTTTATTTATATTATTTTCAGTTTTAATATAGTATTTAGGAAAAAATATGTATGCGATTTTTCTTATGAAGGTAAAGAAGAAAATTTCGATTTTTCTTATGAAGATAAAGAAGTAAAGATTCGATTTTTAGTCCTATGGAGTGGTGATAAAAATATGATCTTTATAGAGAAAACTAATCAATAAAAATGTGATTTTTATAAATATAGCAGCGGCATAAAAATATGATTTTTATATATTTAATTACCATATAAAAATGTGATTTTTATTCATTTGAAATCCTTATAAAGGTGTGATTCTTACTCATTTGAAAACCGTATAAAGGTGTGATTTTTATTCATTTGAAAATGAATAGAAGTGAAGATAAGAATTTGATTTTTATATAATCAAGAGAATAAAAATATGATTTTTATATATATGAAGTAGCGTTGTAAATATATGAAGTGAAATAAAAACCAAAACCTTATTTTATCATGAAGTAAAGGGAATATAAAAATGTGATTTTTATATATGTAGTGAAAACGGGCAACGAAAGTGAAAAAAAGAGAGAACGGTGAAGATTTCCTACATAAGAAGAGTCGTGGAGTTTGGATTAGCTAGTCGGTGAGAATTTCTCACTTTTTAATTTTATTTCTAGTTGAAATATATACTAGGATGCAGACGGTGTTTAGTAGCACCCGACATCCGTCGTCCACAGACCATGGACGGATTGTATGCTTGTTTGTTTAATTTGATGTGTAGTTGAATGTGTGATGTGATGTGAAATGAAATAAAATATTTTATTATGGAAAATATTTTATAGTTAAAATTAGAATTTTTAAAGTGTATATGAAATGAAATAAAAATAAACAAATCGGACAATTTGTTTATATACAAACATTTGACTGATATTGATTGGGACGATAAATTTTACACATCGCCCAACTGCACAAATAAAATCTATGTTCGATTGTTTGAAACCCCACATGGGTATTGGGATGATATATGACGTACACTAATCCCAATAATCAGTTGTATGTCGATCGATTGATTGACAGGCTGTTATAAGCGTTAAATATTTATATGTGATGCTTATACAGTGTAGAATGCACTCTGGATGATGGTTGATTATTTATCGTTTTTATTTTAAAGATGTGTTATAGAAAATCCATATAATTCGCATTATATGGTAATGGATTGGGCCTTATTCCAGTTTTGAAAAAGAAATATTTGAAATAGAATATTTGAAAATAGAAACATATGAAGCCGTGTTGATTAGATTGACACCATTTTGACGTGAACAATATTTATATCGATTATATTCGTTTTTATAATGAATATTGAAAAGTGCTTTCAAAATCGAATATTTTGAAATGAAATTCGAATTATATTGAAAAGAATAGAAATCCAACTTAAATTGAAATTGAATTGAATAGAAAATGAATTCGAATTAAACTGAATAGAATTGAAATTCGAATTAGATTGAAATAGAATTGAAATCGTTTTGAATTGAATTTAAAACGTATAGAAATTGAACTGAAAATCGATTTGAATTGAAATCAATTTGAAATGAATTTAAAACGAATTTGTACGGGAAAATTCAATTTTGATTTTAATTTGAAAAGGAAGTTGAAATCGTTTTGAAAACGAATTTAAAACGATTTATAAACTACGTTTTAAAAGGAAATCGACGAATTATATATTATATATATAATATAATGGCCTGAATAGAACGCGTCGCGCCGCGGCAGTTCATGAATTTCGACCATTGACTTCGAACGGATATTACGGGAGATCCGACCGTCGGATTCTCCTAAAACTGGAACCGTTGGATTCGTATCGAAAAGAGCTTTCTAATGAATATTAGAAATTAGAAATCTAACGGTTGAATTTGGAATTATGTCCAAATCAAATTTGGAAAAGGTCGATGTAAGTGTAGTTCGATGGCCGTTGATGGAAATCGACTGTACGGGCCTTGATAAAATTATTAAAAATATCAATAATTTGTGTACAATCATAAGAAATGATTTGGTAAGAATCGCGATGAAAAACTCCATATTTGAAAAGATAAAAATAGATTTTTATCGAAATGAACTAGTTTTGAACCAGAATTAAAATTATATTTATTTTTAAATAAATAAATTGGATTTGAAAAGGGTTTTAAGAATAACCAGAATTTCCAATAATTGAATTAGAATGGATTCGAATCGAAATTGTCTTTGGATTATTTCGATGTTGGATTTCGTGATTTCACAATTATTGTTATGGAAAATTGAAAGATTTATTTATATCATTATTTCCATTATGATATTTGTTGGTCGTAGAATTTGATATTGAATGTAAGCCGATATATTTTCTATTCAGAGCCTTGTATTTAATATCAAATGTGATTTGGGTTTGTCGTGAATGGTGTCTTTATTAACACTGTTCTTGAACCCAGTTGAGAAAAGATTAAATCTTTTTATTTAGATTTAATGAAGTGTACCAATTAAATAATATTTAATTGGAATTGAATTGGTATTGATTTTTGGGTTTATCGTGAACAGTGTTTTAAATAACACTTGTTCTTTAACCCGATAATTAATGGAATGTGATTTTGGGTTGTCATGAACGATATCTTCAATAATACTGTTCTTAGGCCTAAAGGAGTTAAGAAAATCAGAAACTAGCTGGAGATTAGTTAAGTTGAATGGTTTCAGAGGTATTGATCTGATGTTGGTTTCGGCCTTCGGGGTTAATACTTAGGGAATTGCTCACTTGCTATTTTACGGTAAGGGACTGATTGAAATGTGATGTGATTTTGGGGTTTATCGTGAACCGTGTTTTAAATGACACCGATTCTTTAACCCAGTCAAAGATTAAAACTAAGTGGAGTTTTAATGAATCTTTAATTAGATTGAAATGATCGAGAATGGAGTATCACCCGTTTTGCTCCAGGCAATAGTTAAATCTTTAATTAGATTTGAACGTGAAATGGTAATTGAATTTACCGATAACACCGTGGTGTTAGATATGAAGTATTTCCAGTTTTACTTCATGGGATGAATAGGTTGGGATTGGGAAATAAAATAAACGATTACTTCGGTGTGGTTCGTTAATCCCGACTAGTTTGAATTGATATTCAAAAGTAGATTAAAGAGTAAATTTAAAAGAATTTTATCTTTGATAAAATTAATGGGAACCTTTCCCTAAGAATGTGAAATTTAGAAACTAACTGTAGGTTAGCTAAGCAGAACGGTTTCCTGAATATTGATCTGTTGTTGGTTTCGGCCTTCGGGGTTAATATTTGGGGAATTATTCTCTGGTTAATTTACGGTTTGTGACTGATGAATTGGAATGAGGCGTATGTTGTGTTTGTGTAACAATTGTTTATTATATACGCGAGTTATTCAGAAAGACTGGGTTTATCCCATTCTGAATAACTGATACGACGATAAGTTGAAGATGAAGACGGTGGTTGAAGACTGGAAGTCTTCACGTCGTTTGGATAATTACTGATGATCTTGATTGGGCTATACACCCAAGAGGAGGGAATTAGTTGGTGATCGTCCAGACGTACTTGGAGATCGATGGATATGCGGGGTACTAGGTGCCTCCGGTCTCGTTCAGACCCAGAACGAACTTGTAAATGGACTGTGTGTCTAACATTGGATTTTATTCTGTGTGATTGATTTCTATTAAATATATAACTGTTTGGCGGCGGAGAATTTATTCTCTTGCTTAACGCCCTTCTCTGAGATGTACGAGCTCAGGGGTTATATACTGATGGATATCAAATGCATAGAGTGAGTTGCCTGTGTGGCATGCCTAAGTTGCAAATGATCAAGGCTTCTGTTGAAAAGCAAAGTCTTGTGGTTGATGATCGAAGCACGGCCTTTGTGGCATAGCTTTGTGTAACGTTTACTTCGCGAGTTTCACACCCGGTATGAACGAAAAACGGGTGACGGACCTCAGGGAGGGCATGCGTTTCCTTCTAGTTAGAAGTGGCGTCATTGGTTTTACACGCCCTGACGAGTTTGACTTATGTGGTTGTTGTTGTTGCGAGGCGCATCGGTTTAATCGGACGATCCGGGTCCGTTGGAGTCATTCGTTGGCTCATTTACGCCCCAAAGGGCGGGGAAACGCAGTGTTCAGGCATATTAATCCACACCGGTGGACCGGCCCTGACGATCCAAAGGCTTGACTGAGTACTTGCCTGAGACATGGGCTAGATTGTCTCGAACCGGTAGAGGACTATCTTTTGCCTCGGTTCATAGAAGGAAATCCAATTTCCAAATACGTGACATTTGCGGTTTTATTTGTAGAGCCTAGTATGGCGACATAGTGGGATGGGGCGCTTATGCTGTCTATGATTGATACTTATGATTTGAAGTTGTTTTATACACTATGGACTTATAATAGTATCAAATGATTTGTTTTAGACGTATCAAGCATTCTTGGCTATTATAAGGTGAAAACCCTATCCTTCGGCTTGCGTTCCATTATGTGATGGGAACTGGGTCTTATAATAGCTTCATTTTTCTTTATTTAGCATTGCGCTGATGTTTTATGCACTGTTGTTCTTGGGAGGAAACTCGTTCCGCGTTAGTGCCGTGGTCCTTTGATTTACCTAACTTTAAAATAAAGATAAATAACTGTTTTAGTTCTCACACCAGTCACATTACTGACCTAGAGTTTGTTGTTTTAACCTAAACTCTGGGCGCCCCTATTTTGACATGGGCAGCTAGTAGTTTTGGTTTTGCAGATTTATATTCACAGGATCCTGATTTACAGCTGGAACGATACTCGGAAAGCTTTGTATCCGCGTATTACTTCTAGTTGTGTATTTTATTATTTTCCACTGCTATGTAATGTATTGTAATCTCTAATATTTATCGAATGTAATATTCATTTATACTCTGTATATTCTTATAATCTGATGAATTGTTGTAATACACAATGAAATGTTCTTTTGTATGCATTCTAATTTGTCTTGTCCTCAAAGTAATTCGTTCTTTCTCTTCTCTTCGGAGACTGGGGAAATTTGGGTCGTTTCATTTGGTATCAGAGCTTTGGTTTACAAACTCAGAAACAAGGCACCTTAGAACCATACGAAAGAATTCATCAGATAATGGATTAGCAATATCCAATGAGAATGACTTGTTTGAGATGGGATCAGTAGTATCCTAAAACGGGTGTGAAGAGTATATTTTTAGAATGAAAACAAATTTTGTTTTGAAAATCTAAATCAATTATATGTATTTGAATATTTATTTATATTGATTTGGACTATCAGGTATATAAAGTTTTACGTATACGTTTGATCCACGTGTATTCGAAATTTTAATATACTGGATAGATATAGAATCATACTCTGGTCGCTCGAAGATGATTCTTATGATCGCTCGAGCATCATCAGAATTTATTTTCGTGTTTCGAAAGTGAGATTTCTATATATTTCCAATTGACTGGTGTGAGAACCAAAATTAGATAGGGCCTATTGTTGTGATTTGGCATCAAAAATCTGATTTTTTGACTACATATCAAAGTTATGAATTTGAAAAGCTAATCAACTAATTGATTGCTAGTTTTGTTGTCTAATTATTGTATGATTAATAAAATGTTGAGCCATATAGCCAAATTGAATCAAATTGTGAGTTATATTGAAAATTGGTCGCATTTGCTTGCATATACACGTACTTACATTGAACAGGTCATAGCAAGGAGGCTAGAGCAGAAGCATAAAATTGTTTGCCCGACAAATTGGTACATGTTTACCATAATTTACTGTTTTGTTTGGGTGATGATGATTTTATGAGCCGATTGGCTAGCCGCTTGGCTTTTTCTTTTTGAGATCTGAGGGCCTGTATGGCAATTTCGGGATTTTCCCGGTGCTCCCGGTGCAACGGAGGTTATGGCGAAATTTTTCGAAAATTTAGGGAGTTAGCCAAATTTTTGAAAATTTTGAAAAGTTCTTAGAAACTGGAAAGTTGAAGAACTTAAGCCGTAATGAAAATACGGAAAGTTGAGTTGATTAGTTAAACAACTTTCGGCTTCGTTCCTTTTCGGGGACGAAAAGTTTTAAGTGGGGGAGATTGTAATAACCCAAAAATCCGAGCAAATTTAAATTTTTTATTTTGGCAATTTTAGCGAATTTTGAATATTTAAAATTAATTATTTTAAATAATAACGACGAGAAATTTAGTTTGAATATAATTCGAACGTATATATTTATATAGATCGTCGTTAGAATATAAATATTTATTTCAAATTATAAAAGGAATTGAAAATGGCGAGGTAGTTCGATAATTCGATTTCAAATTTCATAATTTTTCGAATCAATATGTGAGCGTGGCAAAGGAAAACGCGTTTGACCAGTTTCAATTAATTTTAATCGACTGGAAAATGGTCATTTTTCAAACGGTCCCAGAATTCGACGAAACTAGTTTTGTTAGGACCGTATCGTAAATACGAAGCTAGAAAATATTTTTTGGAAATTTTTAGAGTTAGTATGTGGCCCCATTAAATTGAAATGCGCATTCAAATTCAATATATAGAGTTATATGTTGATTTTGACGAAAACTGATCGAAACGGTCGAACTGACTCACGTGGCATATCCCATTATGTTCGGAATGGGGGTAATTAGCTAGGGACGACAGTCGGTGTGTTCGGGTTGAAAATAAAAAGCTACTTTTTGAGAGATAAAATAATTTAAAATTATTAAATATAATATTATAACTCCCTTAGCCCCCATTTCCCTTTTCTCCTTCCACGTCAGAATTAGGTTTAGAAAAAAAATTATAAAAAGAAAATTCGCCGCCTGGACGCTCCATCGCTCGCCACCCCGATGCTCCATCGCCAGCGCTCCCCCTGTGCTCCTCCGACCTCCTCCAGTCCACCGCCGGTCCCCCTTTCATTCCCAGCCGCCGCAATTGAAACCCACCCCCTCCAAATCGATAAAACTGCCACCGTCACAGCCCTAGACTCCACCGCCTGTCCCCCCCCCCCCCCCACGGACGAACCCCTCTCCTCCTCCCTTCCGCTCTCTTTCCTTCCTCTCCTCTTCGAACTGACGCCCCAATCCCCTTTTCCGCCGCCTTCAGCCCAATGGGGCTACCGCCGCCACTCAGATGAACCCCCGCGCCCTTGGCCGAGCTCCACCACTTCGGCGAGCAACTGCGACCCCTTCCCCTTTGCGCCATTGTAAGTTTTGTTTATTTATTCATTTTTATTTATATTATTTTCAGTTTTAATATAGTATTTAGGAAAAAATATGTATACGATTTTTCTTATGAAGGTAAAGAACAAAAATTCGATTTTTCTTATGAAGATAAAGAAGTAAAGATTCGATTTTTAGTCCAATGGAGTGGTGATAAAAATATGATCTTTATAGAGAAAACTAATCAATAAAAATGTGATTTTTATAAATATAGTAGCGGCATAAAAATATGATTTTTATATATTTAATAACCATATAAAAATGTGATTTTTATTCATTTGAAAACCGTATAAATGTGTGATTCTTACTCATTTGAAAACAGTATAAAGGTGTGATTTTTATTCATTTGAAAACGAATAGAAGTGAAGATAAGAATTTGATTTTTATATAATCTAGAGAATAAAAATACAATTTTTATATATATGAAGTAGCGTTGTAAATATATGAAGTGAAATAAAAACCTGAACCTTATTTTATCATGAAGTAAAGGGAATATAAAAATGTGATTTTTATATATGTAGTGAAAACGGGCAACGAAAGTGAAAAAAAGCTAGAACGGTGAAGATTTCCTACATAAGAAGAGTCGTGGAGTTTGGATTAGCTAGTCGGTGAGAACTTCTCACTTTTTAATTTTATTTCAAGTTGAAATATATACTAGGATGCAGACGGTGTTTAGTAGCACCCGACACCCGTCGACCACAGACCATGGACGGCTTGTATGCTTGTTTGTTTGATTCGATGTGTAGTCGATTGTGTGATGTGATGTGAAATGAAATAAAATAATTTATAGTGGAAAATATTTTATAGTTAATATTAGAATTTTTAAAGTGTATATGAAATGAAATAAAAATAAACAAATCGGACGATTTGTCTATATACACACATTTGACTGATATTGATTGGGACGATAAATTTCACACATCGCCTAACTGCACAAATAAAATCTGTGTTCGATTGTTTGAAACCCCACATGGGTATTGGGATGATATATGACGTACACTAATCCCAATAATTAGTTGTATATCGATCGATTGATTGACAGGCTGTTATAAGCGTTAAATATTTATATGTGATGCTTATACAGTGTAGAATGCACTATGGATGATGGTTGATTATTATCGTTGTTATTTTATACATGTGTTATAGAAAATCCATATAATTCACATTATATGGTAATGGATTGGTCCTCATTCCAGTTTTGAAAAAGAAATATTTGAAATAGAAATATTTGAAATAGAATATTTGAAAATAGAAACATATGAAGCCGTGTTGGTTAGATTGACGCCATTTTGACATGAACGATATTTATATCGATTATATTCGTTTTTATAATGAATATTGAAAAGTGATTTCAAAATCGAATATTTTGAAATGAAATTCAAATTATATTTAAAAGAATAGAAATTCGACTTAAATTGAAATTGAATTGAATAGAAAATGAATTCGAATTAAACTGAATAGAATTGAAATTCGAATTAGATTGAAATAGAATTGAAATCGTTTTGAATTGAATTTAAAACGTATAGAAATTGAGATGAAAATCGATTTGAATTGAAATCAATTTGAAATGAATTTAAAACGAATTTGTAAGGGAAAATTCGATTTTGATTTGAATTTGAAAAGGAATTTGAAATCGTTTTGAAAACGAATTTAAAACGATTTATAAACTACGTTTTAAAAGGAAATCAACGAAGTATATATTATATATATATATATTATATATATAATATAATGGCCAGAATAGAACGCGCCGCGCCGCGACAGTTCGCGAATTTCGACCATTGACTTCGAACGGATATTACGGGAGATCCGACCTTCGGATTCTCCTAAAACCGGAACCGTTGGGTTCGTATCGAAAAGATCTTTCTAATGAATATTAGAAATTATAAATCTAACGGTTGCATTTGGAATTATGTCCAAATCAAATTTGGAAAAAGGTCGCTGTAAGTGCAGTTCGATGGCCGTTGATGGAAATCGACTATACGGGCCTTGATAAAATTATAAAAAATATCAATAATTTGTGTAAAATCATAAGAAATGATTTAGGAAGAATCGAGATGAAAAAAATCCATATTTGAAAAGATAAAAATAGATTTTTATCGAAATGAACTAGTTTTGAACCAGAATTAAAATCCTATTTATTTTTAAATAAATAAATTGGATTTGAAAAGGGTTTTAAAAATAACCAGAATTTCCAATAATTGAATTGGAATGGATTCGAATCGAAATTGTCTTTGGATTATTTCAATATTGGATTTCGTGATTTCACAGTTATTGTTATGGAAATTTGAAAGATATATTTATATCGTTACTTCCAATATGATATTTGTTTGTCGTAGAATTTGATATTGAATATAAGCCGATATATTTTCTATTCAGAGCCTTGTATTTAATATCAAATGTGATTTAGGTTTGTCGTGAGTGGGGTCTTTATTAACACTTTTCTTGAACCCAGTTGAGAAAAGATTAAATCTTTTTATTTAGATTTAATGAAGTGTACTAATTAAATAATATTTAATTGGAATTGAATTGGTATTGATTTTTGGGTTTATCGTGAACAGTGTTTTAAATAACACTTGTTATTTAACCCGATAATTAATGGAATGTGATTTTGGGTTGTCGTGAACGATATCTTCAATAATACTGTTCTTAGACCTAAAGGAGTTAAGAAAATCCGAAACTAACTAGAGATTAGTTAAGTTGAATGGTTTCAGAGGTATTGATCTGATGTTGGTTTCGGCCTTCGGGGTTAATACTTAGGACATTGCTCACTTGCTATTTTACGGTTAGGGACTGATTAAAATGAGATGTGATTTTGGGGTTTATCGTGAACCGTGTTTTAAATGAGACTGATTCTTTAACCCAGTCAAAGATTAAAACTAAGTGGAGTTTTAATGAATCTTTAATTAGATTGAAATGATCGAGAATGGAGTATCACCCGTTTTGCTCCAGGCAATAGTTAAATCTTTAATTAGATTTGAACGTGAAATGGTAATTGAATTTACCGAAAACACCGTGGTGTTAGATAAGAAGTATTACCAGTTTTACTTCATGGGATGAATAGGTTGGGATTGGGAAATAAAATAAATGATTACTTTGGCGTGGTTCGTTAATCCCGACTAGTTTGAATTGATATTCAAAATTATATTAAAGAGTAAATTTAAAAGAATTTTATCTTTGATAAAATTAATGGGAACCTTTCCCTAAGAATGTGAAATTTAGAAACTAACTGTAGGTTAGCTAAGCAGAACGGTTTCCTGAATATTGATCTGATGTTGGTTTCGGCCTTCGGGTTTAATATTTGGGGAATTATTTTCTGGTTAATTTACGGTTAGTGACTGATGAATTGGAATGAGGCGTATGTTGTGTTTGTGTAACACTTGTTTATTATATACGTGAGTTATTCGGAAAGACCGGGTTTATCCCATTCTGAATAACTTATACGACGATAAGTCGAAGATGAAGACGATGGTTGAAGACCGGAAGTCTTCACGTCGTTTGGATAATTACTGATGATCTTGATTGGGCTATACACACAAGAGGAGGGAATCAGTTGGTGATCGTCCAGACGTACTTGGAGATCGATGGATATGCGGGGTACTAGGTGCCTCCGGTTTCGTTTAGACCCAGAACGAACTTGTAAATGGACTGTGTGTCTGACATTGGATTTTATTCTTTGTGATTGATTTCTATTAAATATATATCTGTTTGGCGGCGGAGAATTTATTCTCTTGCTTAACGCCCTTCTCTGAGACGTACGAGATCAGGGGTTATATACTGATGGATATCAAACGCATAGAGTGAATTGCCTGTGTGGCATGCCTAAGTGGCAAATGATCAAGGCTTCTGTTGAAAAGCAAAGTCTTGTGGTTGATGATCGAAGCACGGCCTTTGTGGCATAGCTTTGTGCAACGTTTACTTCGCGAGTTTCACACTCGGTATGAACCAAAAACGGGAGACGGACCTCAGGGAGGGCATGCGTTTCCTTCTAGTTAGAAGTGGCATCAGTGGTTTTACACGCCCTGACGAGTTTGACTTATGTGGTTGTTGCTGTTGCGAGGCGCCTCGGTTTAATCGGACAGTCCGGGTCCGATGGAGTCAATCATTGGCTCATTTACGCCCCAAAGGGCGGGGAAACGCAGTGTTCAGGCATTTTAATCCACATCGGTGGGCCGACCCTGACGATCCAAAGGCTTGACTGAGTACTTGCCTGAGACATGGGCTAGATTGTCTCGAACCGGTAGAGGACTGTCTTTTGCCTCGGTTCATAGAAGGAAATCCAATTTCCAAATACGTGACATTTGCGGTTTTATTTGTAGACCCTAGTATGGCGACATAGTGGGATGGGGCGCTTATGTCGTCTATGATTGATACTTATGATTTGAAGTTGTTTTATACACGATGCACTTATAATAGTATCAAATGATTTGTTTTAGACGTATCAAGCATTCTTGGCTATTATAAGGTAAAAACCCTATCCTACGGATTGCGTTGCATTGTGTGATGGGAACTGGGTCTTATAATAGCTTCATTTTTCTTTATTTAGCATTGCGCTGTTGTTTTATGCACTGGTGTTCTTGGGAGGAAACCCGTTCCGCGTTAGCGCCGTGGTCCTTTGATTTACCTAACTTTAAAATAAAGATAAATAACTGTTTTAGTTCTCACACCAGTCACATGACTGACCTGGAGTTCATTGTTTTAACCTAAACTCTGGGTGCCCCTATTTTGACATGGGCAGCTAGTAGTTTTGGTTTTGCAGATTTATATTCACAGGATCCTGATTTACAGCTGGAACGATACTCGAAAAGCTTTGTATCCGCGTATTACTTCTAGTTGTGTATTGTATTATTTTCCGCTGCTATGTAATGTATTGTATTCTCTGATATTTATCGAATGTAATATTCATTTATACTCTGTATATTCTTGTAATCTGATGAATTGTTGTAATATACAATGAAATGTTCTTTTGTATGCGTTCTGATTTGTCTTGTCCTCCAAGTAATTGGTTCTTTCTCTTCTCTTCGGAGACCGGGGAAGTTCGGGTCATTTCACCTCCGGTCTTCGACCACCGTCTTCATCCTCGACACATCGTCGGATCAGTTATTCAGAATGGGATAAACCTGGTCTTTCTGAATAACTTGTGTATATAATAAACAAGTGTTACAAAAACACAACATAGCCTTATTCCAGTTTAGAATATTCCTTTATTCAAATATTCTTATACTTTAGGAAAAGTTCCCATTAATTTTACCAAAGGTAAATTCTTTAAATTTATTCTTTAATCTTCTTTGAATATCAATTAAAACCAAATTATGGTTTATCCAAACTAGTCGGGATTAACGAACCTTACCGAAGTAATCATTTGTTTTAATTTCCCAATCCCAACCTATTCAACCCATGAAGTAAAACTGGTAATACTTCATATCTAATACCACGGTGTCATCGTTAAATTCAATTACCATTTCACGTTCAAATCTAATTAAAGATTTAACTATCGTTTTGGAGCAAAACTGGTGATACTCCATTCTTGATCATTTCAATCTAATTAATGATTCATTAAAACTCCACTTGGTTTTAATCTTCCCAAAAATCAATATCCTATCTTTAACTGGGTTAAAGAACCAATGTCATCTAAAACACGGTTCACGATAAGCCCAAAATCACATTTGATATTAAATATAAGGCTCTGAATAGAAAATATATCGGCTTATATTTAATATTAAATTCTATAACCAACAAATATCATATTGGAAATAAAGATATAAATATATCTTTCAAATTTCCATAACAATATTTGTATAATCACGAAATCCAACATCGAAATATTCGACAGATAATTTCGATTCAAATCCATTCCAATTCAATTATTGGAAATTTTGGTTACTTTTTAAAACCCTTTTCAAATCCAATTAATTTATTTCAAAAATAAATGGGTTATAATTCTAGTTCAAAACTAGTTCATTTCGATAAAAAACTATTTTTATCTTTTCAAATACGGAGTTTTTCATCCTAATTCTTTCCAAATCATGTCTTATGATTATACACAAATTATTACTATTTTTAGTAATTTTATCAATGCCCGCACAGTCGATTTCCATCAACGGCCATCGAACTGCATTTACAACGACCCTTTCCAAATTTGATTTGGACATAATTCCAAATCCAACCGTTATATTTCAAATCTCTAATATTCGTTAGAAATCTCTTTTCGATATGAAGCCAACGGTTCCGGTTTTAGGAGAATCCGACGGTCAGATCCCCCGTAATATCCATTCGAATCAATGGTCGAAATTCGCGAACTGCCGTGGCGTGGCGTGTTCTATTCAGGCCATTTAATATATATATAATATATATATTATATATATTTCATCGATTTCCTTTTAAAACGTATTTTATAAATCGTTTTAAATTCGTTTTCAAAACGATTTCAACTTCATATTCAATTTCAAATCAAAATTGAATATTCCATATCATCGATATATAAATGATAGTATTTTCAAAATATTATATTTTGAAATCAATTCCTTATCGATATTCATTATAAAAATGAATAAAATCGATATAGATATCGTTCACATCAAAATGGCGCAAATCTAATCAACACGGCTTTATATATTTCAATAACTTCGTTATTCTATTCAACAAATGAATATTTTCTTCAACACATGAATATATATTTTATTCAACACATGAATTTCCTTTTATTCAACACATGAATATATATTTTATAATATTCTATTATTTTCCAAATTAGATTGAGGCCAAATCAATTACCATATAATGTTAATTATATGGATTCCATATAGCACACGTATATAATAGCAACGATAAATAATCAACCATCATCCAGAGTGCACCACCCAACTACATAAGCATTAAATATAAATAATTAATGCTTATAACAGCCTATCAATCAATCGATCGACACACATCTAATTTTTGGGATTAGTGTACGCCAAATATCATCCCAACACCAGTGTGGAGTTTCAAACAATCAAATACAGGTTTTATTTGTGCAGTTGGGCGATGTGTAAAATTTATCATCCCAATCAATATCAGTCAAATCGGTGTACATAAACAAATCGTTCGATTTGTAAATGAAAATTTGTTTTACTATATATTTTATTTCAACACATGAATATATATTTTATTCAACACATGAATATATATTTTAATTCAACACATGAATATATATTTTATTTCAACACATGAATATATAGTTTATTTCAACACATGAATATATATTTTATTCAACACATGAATATATATTTTATTTCAACACATGAATATATATTTTATTTCAACACATGAATATATATTTTATTTCAACACATGAATATATATTTTATTTCAACACATAAATATATATTTTATTTCAACACATGAATATATATTTTATTTTAACACATAAATAAATATTTTATTTCAACACATGAATATATATTTTATTTCATCACAATCAATAGTCAAATTTCACAACACAAACAATCACACAAGTCGTCTATGGTCTGTGAACGACGGGGAGCAGTTTATATATGTAGTTATAAAATAAATAACTAAACAGAAAATTTTAGTGAGGACTTCTCACATTGGTTCTGTTATTTCTGAATTTCATCAACGTTCGGGTCTGAATTTGTCTAAAATTCTAGCATGCCCCAAATTGAACTCGGTCAGTCTTGTTGTGAAGCCCTCATCCCCATGATCGCAATAGATCCAGTTTCGCATTTTTCCGACCTCGTATGTAAAAGATACGATGATATCAGTGTTAGTTACATAATTAATCCTTCCTCCTTCTTCTTCGTTACAAGCCTGAACGAGAAAACCCATATATCGCCTAAAGCTCCAACCTCGGGTTCTGATTATTTCGCAATTGACAATGCCAGAAATCGAGCCACCAGCGCCACCTCGAACAGCGTTGAGAGGCGCGCCCCTAGGCCCCTGCAACGTTGAACTCGAACTGAGGAGGGAGGCAGAAATCAAGGCGATACAGCGGTTGTTGGTGGCGAGATTTCGAGCAAAATACATAGCGATGGAGGGTGATTCTGGTATGTATGTAAAGCGGGTGAGAAGTACTTTGATTTCCTCCAAAGAACCGTGGGTTAATTTTGCACGGATTGGAAGATTTTAGAGCTAAAAAATCTGTGCTTTTTCCGCCTTCTATTCGAGAACGACGGCTGAGAGAGAGGGAGTTGACTAGTGTTTGACTATGGCCCTTTATAGGAATTTAAATTATTATTTTAATTAATTTTAATGCCAAAATCACAAATGAACCCCAAATCAAGCCCAACGATTGTCGCTCCTAGCCAAATAATCCCATTTCGAACACAATGGGATATGCCCGATAAGTCAATTCGACTGTTACGATCAGTTTCCATCAAATTTAAAATATAAATCCTTATATTTTAAATTCAAACGCACATTTTAATTTACTGGGGTCAGATACGGACTCTAAAAATTCCCAAAATATATTTTCAAGCTTCGTATTGACGATTCGGTCATAGACTTTCGGATGTAGGCTTTTGATTTTATCACGGGTACTTGGAGGGGCTTGCCCTTATGATGTACGTGTATGTCTGCCAATTGAGAACCGTTGATGGTTCAGCTACTAGGTGGATTAGTACTGGTAGCCTGTATCCTTGCTTGAGTCTCGGTATAACCTTCCGGTTTGGCTTTTCAGAAGATAGCTTTCGGTGATACAAATGTAACCACTTTTGTCACTTGTGGAGCTGTTCCCTAGGAGTTGGTTTCAGACCACCTTTATGCTCTGATCTGATACTTTTCCTTGTTTAATGTGTTGGTGTCCATTGGTTGACTCTTGACGTGTAGACCCTGTCAGATGGACCTTTGCTGATGCCCTGTAGGTTTCGGGTCCCTTTTCTCTAAAGGGGTTATCGACCTGAGTTGCTTTCGAATTTACCGGGGTCATATACAGACTTTAAAAATTCCCAAAATATAATTTCAAGCTTCGTATTGACGATTCGGTTCTTACAAAACAAATTCCATCAAATTCCGAGACCGTTTGAAAAATGGCCATTTTGCAGTCGATTAAAATCAACTAAAACTGGTCAAACGCGTTTTCCTTTGCCACACTCACATATTGATTCGAAAAATTACGAATTTTGGAATCTAGCAATAACTTGACATCCCGGATCCAACATAAGTGGTTTCGTCAAAAACAGAGGTCGTTTGCAAAATGGCTATTTTCAAGGCCTTTATATATATTAAAATATATATAAATTCCACAGCGACTTTTCTGAATTTTAAACTGGACATATCTTACACTCTATAAAGTAAAACGTCAGTTTCTTACATCCGTTAGAAAGATATGATTAAACAGACTCAAATTTTCTAGTTTCGTCCAAATCCGGTTTATTATGAATCATGTACATTCATTTGAACTTTGAAATCAAATTTTCAAACTACCATGCTAATTTCAATTCCTTTTACAATTAAAAATAAAATATTTATATTCCAACGACGATTCAAATATATATATACGTTCTAATTCTATTCAAAATGAATTTCTTGTCATTATTATTTAAATAAATCATTTTAAATATTCAAAATTCACTAAAATTGCCAAAATAAAAATTTTAAATTGGCTCAGATTTCCGGGTTATTACAATCTCCCCCACTTAAAACTTTTCGTCCCCGAAAAGGAACGAAACCGAAAGTTGTTTAACTAGTCAACTAAACTTTCATTATTTTCATTACGGCTTAAGTTCTTCAACTTTTCAGTTTCTAAGAACATTTCAAATTTTTCAAAAATTTGTCTAACACCCTAAATTTTCAAAAAGATTCGCCATAACCTCCCTTGCACCGGGAGCTTCAGGATATTTCAAATAGCCTCCCATGGCCCTCACTTATCCAAAAAGAAAAAGAATCAGCCAAGCGGCTAGCCAATCGGCCCATAAAATCATCAAAAACCCAAGAAATACAATAAACATGTACCGATTTGTCGGGCAAACAATTTTATTCCTCTTCTCTAGCCTCCTTGCTATGACCTGTTCAATGTAAGAACATGTATATGCATGCAAATGCGACAAATTTTCAATACAATTCAATATTTGGTTCAATTTGGCTAAATGGTTCAAATTTTAATTAATAAACCAATAATCAAACAACACAATCAGCAATCAATTAGTTGATCATCTTTTGAAATTCATAACTTGGATACATAGTCAAAAAATCAGATTTTTGATGCTAAATCACTACAATAAGCCCTATCTAATTTTGGTTCTCACACCAGTCAATTGGAATCATATAGAAATCCAACTTTCATCACTCGAACATAAATTCTGATGATGTTTCGAACCACCATCAGAACATCCACGGGCGACTAGAGTGTGATTCTATATCTATCCAGTATATTAAAACTTCGAATGCACGCGGATCAGACATATACGCAAAATCTTTATATACTTGATTGTCCAAATTCAATACAAGTAAATATTCGAATACGTTGAGTAAAGTGTAAACTTTCAAAACAAGATTTGTTTTCATTTTAAAAATATACTCTTCACACTCGTTCTAGGATACTACTGGTCCCATCTCTAGCTTGTCATTCCCATTGGATATTACTAATCCAATCTCTGATGAATTCTTTTGTTTGGTTCTAACATGTCTTGTTCTCCGAGCTCTGTAAGCCAAAGCTCCGATACCAAATGTAACGATAAGGAATTTCGCTCGACCCGAATTGATTGCTAAACCGACCAAGACCGTTCGAAACCCCTGATTGTTTTGAGAACAAGCCACATCGGAACACAACCAGAAGAACATTTCATTGTATATTACAACAATTCCATCAGAACACAAGACTATACAGAGTATGAATCGATATTACACAACATAAAATATCAGAGGTTTCAATACATTACATAGCAGCAGAAAATAATACAAAACACAACTGAAGGAGATATATGGATACAAAGCTTTCCGAATATCAATCCAACTGTAAACCAGGATCTTGTGAATATAAATCTGCAAAACCAAAACAACTAGCTGCCCGTATCGAAAATAAGGGCACCCAGAGTTTAGGTTAAAACAATAAACTCCAGGTAAGTCATGTGACTGGTGTGAGAACTAAAACAGTTATTAATCTTTATTTTAAAGTTAGGTAAACCGAGGGACCATGCTGTATAACACGGAACGGGTTTCCTTCCAAGAGTACCAGTGCATAAAACAAACAACGCAATGCTAAATAAAGAAAAATGAAGCTATTATAAGACCCAGGTCCCATCACACAATGCAACACAAGCCGGAGGATAGGGTTTTACCTTATAATAGACAAAGAATGCTTGATATGTTTAAAACAAATCATTTGATACTATTATAAATGTATAATGTCAAAACAATTTCAATCATAAATATCAATCATAGATAGCATAGGTACCATATATCATGTCGCCACACTAGGCTCTACAATCTAAACCTCAAAGTCACGCATTAGAATTTGGGTTTCCATCTGTGAACCGAGGCAAAAGATAGTCCTCTACCAATTCGAGAAGCTCTAGCCCTCCCCTCAGGACCCAGACTCAGGTGGGCCCTTGGATCGTCAGGGCCGGTCCACTAATGTGGATTAAACTTAAACCCTGGACACTGCGTTCCCCCACCTTATGGGGGTGTCAATGAGTCCACTGACTCCATCGGCTCCACATAGTCACCAATATATCCGAGGCGCCTCGCAATCCAACAACTAAATAAGTCAAACTCGTCAGGGCATGTAAAACCACAGATGCCACTTTTAGCTAGATGGAAACGCATGTCCTCTTGAGGTCCTTCTCCTGTTTCTGGTTCACAACCGGGGTGTGAGGCTCACGAATCAACATTTCACACAGTTATGCCACACAGGCGGTGCTTTGATCATCAACCACAAGACTTTGCTTTTCAAAAAAAGCCTTGATCATTTGCCACTTAGGCATGCCACATAGGCAGTTCACTCCATGCGATTGATATCCATCAATATATAACCTCTGAGCTCGTGCGTCTCAGAGAAGGGCGTTAAGCAAGAGAATAAATTCTCCACCGCCATACAAATATGTATTTAATAGAAATCAATCACATAGAATAAAATCCAATGTCAGATACACAATCCAATTACAAGTTCGTTCTGGGTCTGAACGAAACCGGAGGCACCTTGTACCTCGCATATCCATCGATCTCCAAGTATGCTTGGACGATCACCAACTGATTCCCTCCTCTTGGGTGTATAGCCCAATCAAGATCATCAGTAATTATCCAAACGACGTGAAGACCTCCGGACTTCGACCACCATCTTCATCCTCGACACATCGTTGAATCAGTTATTCAGAAATGGGATAAAACCAGTCTTTCTGAATAACTTGCGTATATAATAAACAAGTGTTACACAAACACAACATACGCCTCATTCCAATTCAGAATATTCCTTAATTCAAATATTATTATACTTTGGGATAGGTTCCCATTAATTTTATCAAAGATAAATTCTTTAAATTTATTCTTTAGTCTTCTTTGAATATCAATTCAAACCAAATTATGGTTTATCCAAACTAGTCGGGATTAACGAACCTTACCGAAGTAATCATTTGTTTTAATTTCCCATTCCCAACCTATTCATCAATTGAAGTAAAACTGGTAATACTTCATATCTAACACCACGGTGTCATTGGTAAATTCAATTAACATTTCATGTTCAAATCTAATTAAAGATTTAACTATCATTTTGGAGCAAAACTGGTGATACTCCATTCTTGATCATTTCAATCTAATTAGAGATTCATTAAAACTCCACTTAGTTTTAATTTTCCCAAAAATCAATATCCTATCTTTAACTGGGTTAAAGAACCAATGTCATCTAAAACATGGTTCACGATAAAACAAAAATCACATTTGATATTAAATACAAGGCTCTGAATAGAAAATATATCGGCTTATATTTAATATCAAATTCTATGACCAACAAATACCGTATTGGAAATAACGATATAAATATATCTTTCAATTTTCCATAACAATATCTGTATAATCACGAAATCCAACATCGAAATATTCCACAGACAATTTTTGATTCAAATCCATTCCAATTAATTTAATGGAAATTTTGGTTACTTTTTAAAACCCTTTTCAAATTCAATTTATTTATTTAAAAAATAAATGGACTATAATTCTAGTTCAAAACTAGTTCATTTCGATAAAAATCTATTTTTATCTTTTCAAATATGGAGTTTTTCATCCCAATTCTTTCCAAATCATTTCTTATGATTTTACACAAATTATTACTATTTTTAATAATTTTATCAAGGCCCGCACAGTTGATTTGCATCAACGGCCATCGAACTGCACTTACAGTGACCTTTCCAAATTTGATTTGGACATAACTCCAAATCCAACCATTAGATTTCAAATCTCTAATATTCGTTAAAAACTTCTTTTCGATACGAGCCCAACGGTTTCGGTTTTAGGAGAATCCGACGGTCGGATCTCGTGTAATATCCATTCGAAGTCAATGGTCGAAATTCTCGAACTACCGCGGCGCTTTCTGTTCAGGCCATTTAATATATATAATATATATGTTATATATATTTCGTTGATTTCCTTTTAAAACTTATTTTATAAATCGTTTTAAATTCGTTTTCAAAACGATTTCAACTTCATATTCAATTTCAAATCAAAATTGAATATTCCATATCATCGATATATAAATGATAGTATTTTCAAAATATTATATTTTGAAATCAATTCTTTTCGATATTCATTATAAAAATGAATAAAATCGATATAGATATCGTTCACGTCAAAATGGCGCAAATCTAATCAACACGGCTTTATACATTTCAATAACTTCGTTATTCTATTCAACAAATGAATATTTTCTTTAACACATGAATATATATTTTATTCAACAAATGAATTTCCTTTTATTCAACACATGAATATATATTTTATAATATTCTTTTTTTTCCAAATTTGAATAAGGACAAATCAATTACCATATAACGTTAATTATATGGATTCCATACAGCACACGTATATAATAGCAACGATAAATAGTCAACCATCATCCAGAGTGTGCCACACAACTGCATAAGCATTAAATAAAAATAAATAACGCTTATAACAGCCTGTCAATCAATCGATCGACACACAACTAATTATTGGGATTAGTGTATGCCAAGTATCATCCCAACACCCGTGTGGGGTTTCAAACAATCAAACACAGGTTTTATTTGTGCAGTTGGGCGATGTGTAAAATTTATCATCCCAATCAATATCAGTCAAATCGGTGTACATAAACAAATCGTTCGATTTGTAAATGAATATTTATTTTACTTCAACACATGAATATATATTTTATTTCAACACATGAATATATATTTTATTTCAACACATGAACATGTATTTTATTTCAACACATGAACATGTATTTTATTTCAACACATGAACATGTATTTTATTTCAACATAGAACATGTATTTTATTTCAACACATGAACATGTATTTTATTTCAACACATGAACATTTATTTTATTTCAACACATGAACATTTATTTTATTTCAACACATGAATATGTATTTTACTTCAACACATCAATATATATTTTATTTCAACACATCAATATATATTTTATTTCAACACATGAATAAATATTTTATTTCAACACATGAATACATGTTTTATTTCTTTTTTTTGATGCAAAAATATTTATTTTATTTCAACACATGAATATATATTTTATTTCAACATATGAATATATATTTTATTTCAACACATGAATATATATTTTATTTCAACACATGAATATATATTTTATTTCAACACGTGAGTTTATATTTTATTTCAACACATGAATATATATTTTATTTCAACACATGAATATATTTATTTTATTTCATCACAATCAATAGTCAAATTTAACAACACAAACAATCGCACAAGTCGTCCATGGTCTTTGAACGACGGGGAGAAGTTTATATATGCAGTTATAAAATAAATAACTGAAAAGAAAATTTTAGTGAGGAGTTCTCGCATTGGTTCTGTTATTTCTGAATTTCATCACTGTTCAAGTCTGAATTTGTCTAAAATTCTAGCGTGTCCCAAATTGAACTCGGTCAACCTTGCTGTGAAGCCCTCCTCCCCACGATCACAACGAATCCAGTTTCACATTTTTCCGACCTCGTATTTAAAAGATACGATGATATCAGTGTTAATTACATAATTAAATTATTAACATAAAATTTATTTCCTTAATTACCCTTTAATTAATCCTTCCCCCTTCTTCTCCGTTACAAGCCTAAACGAGAAAACCCATATATCGCCTAAAGCTCCAACCTAGGGTTCTGATTATCTCGCAATTGACGATGCCAGAAGTCGATCCTCTTGCGCCACCTCAAAGAGCGTCGAGAGGCGCGCCCCTAGGTCCCCGCAACGTTGAACTCGAACTGAGGATGGAGGCGGAAATCGAGGCGATACGGCGGTTGTTGGTGGCGAGATTTCGAGCAAAATACATAGCGATGGAGGGTGATTCTGGTATGGATGTAAAGTTAGTGAGAAGTACTTTGATTTCCTCCAAAGAACCGTGGGTTAATTTTGCGCGGATTGGAAGATTTTCGAGCTAAAAAATCTGAGCTTTTTCCGCCTTCTATTCGAGAGCGACGGTTGAGAGAGAGGGAGTTGACTAGGGTTTGACTATGGCCCTTTATAGGAAATTAAAATATTATTTTAATTAATTTTAATGTCAAAATCGCAAATGAACCCCAAATCCAGCCCAACGACTGTCGCCCCTAGCCAAATACTCCCATTCCGAACACAATGGGATATGCCCGGTAAGCCAATTCGACTATTACGATCAGTTTCCGTCAAATTTAAAATATAAATCCTTATATTTTAAATTCAAACGCACATTTTAATTTACTGGGGTCACATACGGACTCTAAAAATTCCCGAAAAATATTTTCTAGCTTCGTATCGATGATACGGTTCTAAAAAAACTAATTTCGTTAAATTCCGAGACCGTTTGAAAAATGGCCATTTTCCAGTCGATTAAAATCAACTGAAACTGGTCAAACGCGTTTTCCTTTGCCACACTCACATATTGATTCGAAAAATTACGAATTTTGGAATCTAGCAATAACTTGACATCCCGGACCCAACAAAAGTGGTTTTGTCGAAAACAGAGGTCGTTTGGAAAATGGCTATTTTCAAGGCCTTTATATATGTTAAAATATATATAAATTCCGCAGCGACTTTTCTGAATTTTTAACTGGACATATCTTACACTCTATAAAGTGCAATCTCAGTTTCTTATATCCGTTAGAAAGATATGATTAAACAGATTCAAATATTTCTGGTTTTGTTCAAATCCGGTTTATTTTGAATCCTGTACATTTATTTGAACTTTGAAATCAAATTTTCAAACTACCGCGCCATTTTCAATTCCTTTTATAATTAAAAATAAAATATTTATATTCCAACGATGATTCAAATAAATATATACGTTCTAATTCTATTCAAAATAAATTTCTCGTCGTTATTATTTAAAATAAATCATTTTAAATATTCAAAATTCACTAAAATTGCCAAAATAAAAATTTTAAATTGGCTCAGATTTCCGGGTTATTACAACTCTCTTATGGATTTGCAAGGTAAATATGATTTATGCTTTTGTACTCTGATATTTTAAGCAAGACAGATTATTAATGTAATTAGTTACTTTGATGTAAACTCGGTATTTGGGACCATGATGTTTTGATTTAAATAAAGTTTTTTATTTCGCAGCTATTTGACATGTCTGTATTGTGATATTATGTTCTTATCTACCTATATTGCTTCACGAAACTTAATGCATTCCCTTAGTGAGTTACATTAATGGACGTGGGGTGTCACACTACTCCTGGGGCAGGCCCGTTGTAAAAGCCTGAGAGTGTTCAAGCCCTACTAGTGGGCAGCTCCATTGTAGAAGCCTGAGAGTGCTTTAGCCCTACTCCTGGGGAAACTCCATTTTATAAGCTTGAGAATGTTTTAGCCCTACTCCTGGGGCAGCTTCATTGAAGAAGCATGTGAGTTTAGCGGCCTTTCTTCTTAAAGGCTTATCTTGCTGCTCCTCTTCTAGAGACTTTTTTTGATGTTGCTTCACTTCCTAGAAGCTTTGTTTGATGCTCCTCTTCTGGAGGCTTTTATTTATTGCTCCTCTTCTGGGAGGTTGTGTTTGTTATTGCTTCACTCTCTGGTATCTTTGTTTGATGGTGCTTCTCTCTCTGGAAGCTTAGTTTGTTTATGGATTCAATACCCGAAAGCTTTATTTGTTGTCCCTTCTCTTTTAAAGACTTTATTGATTCACCCTTCCTTTTGAAGACTATGTTGGATATCTCTCATCAAGAGTATGTTCCACACTATGATTGATGTTTAATCATTCTTTCGAGGCATATTTATTTGAGCAGATTCCATTGAAGCTTGTTATTGATTTATAGCTTAGGTGTGCACTTATTCATGCATTGGGCTCTTTATGTGATCCCTTTTAAGATTTTGTTCTCTTCTATGAGACGAGTCATAGGCGATGGTTGGGCGGGCTTTAGGTGCTCCTCCTGAGCTCTTGTTGTACGCATAAGATTGAACAGGGTTTAGTTTTTTTTTTTTACCTGTAATAGCACTCGAACTTACATTAATATTTTTTTGACCATAAGTAAAATGACAAAGCAAAATGAATAATAAAATAATCATTTGAGATGGGACACTTATTGTTAAGTTTTCATTCCCATATAGCGGTGTCTCAAAATGCCTTTGTAATGGTTATACTCCAAGATTCTCGATTAGTCTTTCTTTGTTTCTCGACTTAGTTTCCTTTTCATCAGATGAAGATACTGACTAGTTTCATGTCCTATTATCTTGTGGTAAGAACAATAGTCTTTCTCTTTGCATGGTTTTGAAGAAACCTCTACAAGGGGATTTGAATCAAGCTCTCCTGCCTTCTGACCCTGTTTCAGGATTTTCTTTGTGTTAAGCATCTCTTCCAGACAGATGAATTTTTTGGCTTTAGAATAAAGATCGGCCAAGCTTTCACATTCTCTTAAGGTAAACAATTTTAGAAAGGGGGATGGTGCTAATAGTCTGTACTGCACACCTATTAGTTTTTCTCTATCTATCGCCATTTGTACTTTGAGCAACTCATTATAAAATCTCTTCAGATAACACTTTACCAACTCCTCTGGTCTTTGTATAATGCTAGCTAGATCATAGATGTTGATTGTTGAGTTTTTATGTACATGAAAATATGTGCTAAAAGCGGTGGATAATTGTTTCCAAGTAGTGATGACGGGGCCGCAATAATGTCTACACCATTTGCTAGCTTCTCTACGAAGGGTTGTTAGTAAGATCTTGCACTGAAGTGTTGCCGGAATGTTGTACACAACCATGTAACTTTCAAAGATAGCACGATGTTCTTCGGGGTCTGTAGTCCCAACATATGTGAGATGCGGTACTTCGGTACCAGGTGGAATTTAGCCATTGTTTCTTCAACGAAGGGTATTCCCAATAACTCCTTATCTTCTAGCCACCATAGGCTTTTCCTTTCTTTTGAACTAACCACTTCTATTGACGCTTGATTATTTCCCCGCAAAAGTGGACTATCTTGAAGGCTTAACGAAGGCTTAACTTGGTTATCAAGCCCTCGAGGTGCCATTATCCTTGATTATGCTTCATAAGGTTCTACTTTAGAGGATCTTTTAACTAAGTCTTCTTCAATGAATTCTCTGGTTGCATCAATTTGCATAGCCAAGTGTATTACTTCATATTTTCATTAAGCTTAAAGATCCTCCGATTTCTAGTTTGGCTAAGTTGATGTTGTTATCTGGAATGGATGATGCGTTGAATCCTTCTTTGCTACTTCTTCCCGATTGAATCATCATTTAGTTGATTTTTAGAGTATCTTGTTATGATGTGAAGGTTTATTATAAGTACAGAAGGTCCTCAATAAGGATGTAGGTTCAAGGTTAAACTATTCTTCAAATAGCTCTTGGAATATTGACATTTGAATAAGTAACTTTGTATGTAGAAGCTCCATGTTGGGACTCTCTATCTATAGCCTGACTTATTCAAAGCTTAGTGCAAACCGGGACGGAACAACACAGTTAGAAACGTGGCAATTTTACCTAGAAGGTTAAAGGAAGGAAAAGTGAATGGAGGATCAAGCCCTCCTTTAGCGCCAAAATGTTAAAGATATTTCTTTCTAACACCGGAGATAGGTCTAGGGAAATGGACCTAAAAGAAAAATAGGATTATTCATCTCTCATAAGCATGAGTTATTTCACTGATTCCTAGATATTAAGGTCTTGAGTCTGAAGATTAGTTACTCTTCCCTTAAGGGGTGAGTATCATGCTTATGCAACTCGAGGACTAATAGTTACCTTGGGATAGGGTTTCCAAAGCACAACACTAAGTAAGCTAAACAGCTTCCAGAAAGGTCACCTAGGCTTACTACAGGGTAGGAAGCTTATAGAAGGGTAATCTGCGATATCATACTTGGGGTGAGGTTGGTGCGGAAAGGTTATATTGTGAGGAAAGTGCCAGGTTGCTAAGAACCTAATGGCTTGTGTAAGGATATTCTAGTAATCCAGTAGCATAGCAGAATATGTTCAGAAATATACTGAAGAACAATATAGTATACGGAAAAAGTAAGAACACACAATTTATAGTGTTTGCTTTGACTTTAACCTACGTCAACTTTAAGAGCTTTGATGACTTTATTCGTAGAGGAGGTTACATAGGATATCCCTAAATTGATTTACAAATTAGGGATCGCTCTTTAGGAAATGAGAGAAAGATTGAAGAATGAGAAAATTGATCCCCAAAATGAGACCCCTAGGATCTTATTATTAGGCATATTGGGCCCCTTCGATTATAGACTTAGCAGAAGGCCTTTTTTGGATGCGGAAACAAGGTTTCGGCCGCCCTTGTGAATTTTGGTTCCGGCAGAAAGGTTTCGGCCACCTTTCATTCTATCAAATATCTTCATCGATGATTCTTTGCCTTCGGAATATCAATCCTGGGCTCTCGAAAGTGGTTCTTGTATTATACCTTCCGGTAGTTTGGTCTTGGAATTTGAGGGCTTGGACTTGGTGGATTTCGGTTTAGGGACCTCTGGTCTCGGTCCACCTTTATACCTCTCGGCTTAAGCAATGGGTTATGGAATCTTTAGTAGCGGTAAAGGGTGCCAGTTTTGGCTTCTGGCATATACATTCATCTTTACTTATAAAGGTAGGCTTTCGGAATACCTTCCGGCGATGCTGAATATGCTTCTTGATGTTGGTGTTGATACCAAATGGGTATCGATATGCTCTTTTCTCCTCCTGCTTATGTTTCAGATTACATGCTTCGGGTAATCCTCTCATTATTAGCTTCTAGTATCAGGTGTAATGCTTCCAGAATTGCTACTCTATGGCCCTTTTAGTGTCGGCATTATCCTATTGATATCTTCTTTTTTCATACTGATCTTGAGCTTTCTTCCGTCATGACCTTTCAGAATCTTCAATACAACTTTCTACCCTCATCTGTCAGTATTGGACTGATATTGTTATGTTCTGATTCTTCTTAGCTGCCGATGTTTTCTTTCGACTTTTCCCCTTTGCCCTGTGGATTTGTTGTAGGCTCTCGGACTTTGCTTCTGGTGACTCCTTCGATTCGCTCTTTTCTCCAAAAACCTCATTTTACTGTCCGCTTACATCACAGCGGAAATAAACTATAGCTATAAAATACTGATGAAGCCTCCTGCTCCGAGCTCCTTATAGTATATCTGTAAATCGTGACTACTAGACTGCCCTTACAAATTTGGGCACCTAAGAGTTTAGGGCAAAACAAAACAAAATAAAATCTGGTTCAGTCATGGGACCGGTGTGAGTAAACTCCAACCATTTGGTTTTAACTTTTAAAAATACTTTTCAAAAGAAAGGATAATTGTAATACCGGTCCACACATAAACACGGATAGTTTCTATCTTACGATAACCCAAACCATTCTTTTAAATGATACTTTTCTAATATTACCATAGTGTCTAAATCAAGTAAATATCAATATAGCAGAACGATTTCATCACACGCTCCACATCTATAATATACCATCAAAACCGCGCGCTCTTATTGGATAATGGATTCCAACAGGAAAGGTATGGAACCACTTTCTGACAGTGTATCTCTAGAGAGGAATACACTAGGATCAACGAGAACATTTTGCGACCCTGGCTGAACATGACAGACCACTCATTTCGCTTGCGTTTACCGATTATTTTATCACCAACGGTTGGGATCAACGACCGTTTCCCGAAAAGGGACAACATTAAAATAGATTATAGTAGAAGATGGATTTTCTCTAGATCAGGTTACAATACACCCTAATTGGTGCTACTACTTAGCCATGCGACTACCCGATTTTATACCATTTCCCGGTTGTAAGGTTTGAGGCCACATTTATCTCTTCAATGCCACATCTTCATTCACTTTGAATGTCACATTGTCAAACCAGCCAAACCATTTATAGATTTACCAACAAAATCGTGGCTATAAAGCTAAGAGAAACAAATTCATCCACCACCAAACATAATACATTAAAGAGATCAACATATCTGATTTGTTAGGGATACTATGTCAAACATTCATCCGTATAAGTTGTCCTAGGACAGGACATACCGAAGGCACCATTCCGTTAATCCATCATAGGCAATTTCTACCTAAGATTACCAGAATAGCCCTTGCGTGAACTCTGTCTTTAATTATCTTAAGCATATTTGATTCACAACGCGTATGCCAACACGAAGTAGTTTCCAGATAACAAATATGATCTGGTCTCTCCGTATTAACAACAGAAAAATGGTCAAAACTTAGATAGTTGTTTATTTAACTATCAAAGGAAAATATTCATCCAAACAATGATCAATTTCCAAATGGAAATTTTATCGATAAATAAACATTAATCCCTTTAAATTAATTTATAATTTATTTTATTCGTTTCCCCATTTCCTGCTTCCATGTATTTCTTCAAACCTGTTTAGCCTCTCATGATTCTCGGAAAACATTTCTATATACCTACAACTTCTTTATATTTAGAAGAAATATGATATTAACATCTGAAAACATTCTCATTTTGTATTCACGCATCACTATCCTTCCATATTCATCAGTCCCTAACTGTAAACTAGTAAGAGAAGTACTCCCTAAGTATCAACCCCAAAGGCCGAAACCAATATCAGATCGATACTCAGGAAACCGTTCATCTTAACTAGTCGCCAGTCATTTTTTAATTTCCTTAACTTCGTTTCTTAACTTCTTATCAGATCATTGCTTAAACAATTCTCGGATTCATTTTATGATTCCACTTCTTTTATGAAAAACATTGATTATAACTATTACGTTATAAACCCTACTTCTGAAATATCTAACTTCAAAATATAACCTTTATTCATTAATTAAAAAAATCTTGATTAAAAATCGGAAAGTAAAGAGTACTTTCCCGAATTCTATAAAATCAAACTTCAACGTATAACACTATTTCGAAAAATCTCTATTCGGTAACTCTCTTATGAATAACCTATATTCGATTGATGTAACACCCCACCTCCGTTAAGGTCACTCACAAAGGGAATGCCTTAACTTTGATGGAGTGTTTTTGGTAAAAGATAAAGATAATTTACAAGATAAACATATAAACATCAGAAAAACTAAACTTATTTCATAAGTACGTGGTTTAGTCAAAACATTACAACAACTTTCTCAAACCAATTTCCAAATCATTACAACAAAATTCCTGTCTTGATTAAAACATAAAGAAATATAAAATAACAATAAGGCAACATAAATTCCCAATAAGAGAGTATCCAAAGCCATAGCCCAAGGAAAGAAAATCCAAGCAATACATCTACTTTTTCAAGCTGGAAATGGTCCGAACAAAGTTGAAGTATTCCCTCCCTGTGGACCTGGGGGAACGGAAGAAAATAAGACGAAAGAAAAATGGGTCAGACATGAGTCTAGTAAGTCCAATGATTATTTAGCATGTAAACAGGAAAAGGTCATGACATGAATAAACTTAACCTAGGACAGCACCCTAGAAATAAGATAATAAAAATGAATATGCTATCGCACTCATTACTATTTCTCTGCTCCCACTTACAAGTGTTTCAACTAGCACCATGTGTTCAAGATAAATGATCCCCTTTCTCGATCGGCTCCTACTCATATACATTTTCTACTTGTGTCATTCGGCCCCGCTTGATTGTAGATACCTATGTCGGTCCCACCATGGGGTGTATTAAATCCTATGGTGGCAACCCGACACAATTCAAGATGCACAGTGTATAACTACTGATGCCTAGTGCCTGCTTTTTCCACACTTGAGTACGTGCACGCCCGCACTCCGTCGGAACCTACATTGACGCAACGCCCGCCGTTGTTTTGACCACTTATAATCTGCTCAGTAATCATGCCCCACCCTGCCTAGTTCAGGGTACCATGATACATCTATTTGGATTGCTGCTGAAATGGGTCCCCGTTACTAGGGTTTCCTAAACAACATGTTAAAATGGTTAAGTGTTCTCAAATTAACCTAACCCCACCCATCAGTTTAGTTAACATGTTGTATTGGTTAAGTGTTGCCTTAATTAACTTCACCCTACCATTCTTGTCTTAGCTTTAATTCATTCAGAAAAATCTTGTTTTCTAGGATCTGTTTTCTGAAACTGAAAAGCTATCCCTTGACGTAGACTATCGATTCTCTAATTATATTTGATTCGTAGCTTCTAACATGCTTTCTAATTTGCTTCTACTTATAGAAGAATGGTGGCTATGCTAGGTTGACCATGGACAGCATGGTGGCTCCTTGGAAAGAAATTGTGTGCTTTAGGGTTGAGGGATAGGGTTGCTTATATAGAATTTTAGATTTATGTGAGCCATTAGATCAACCTAGGAGCAATCAGAATCGTCCATACTAGATAGTTCTATCCAGACCACCTATGCCCTAGTGATTTAGCAACAAGTCAGAAATCGTCACTGTTTGGATATGGGAAAGGGGGTCAACCCTTACAGGGTGGTCGACACCACAGTCGGCACCCATATTGGGGGTTCGACACCTATGTCGACCCAACTGGGGGGAGTCAAACCCTATGGGCAGGAATTTTCCCGCTTAGCCGATTCCTGTGATTTTGAAATTCGAACTGTTTTGTTTATTTAATTATTAAATTTTCTGTTTAAATATGAAATCTTCTGAACTCCATAACTTCTTCATACGGAGTCCGATTCATGCAAACTCGTACTCTATGTCAAGCAGAATTCCAAGACGAACGCGATGGCATAACCCGTTTCTCTTATTTCTCATTTTACAATTAAGTATTCTTTAATTAGTTACTTTAATAAACATAGAAAATACAGGGTGTTACATTCTCCCCTCCTTAAAGGATTTCGTCCCCAAAATCTTCAAGTCAAGAAGAATGTATATCCTACTATCCAATCATCCGTCTACTCAAACCATCAAACACCGGCATCCTTTGTCCTTAAAAGATTTCTAATGCTTTCATGATCGTATGCATAGTGTATGTATTTACGTCCTTATCTAATGCAAAATCAGGCAGTCTACTGATTCAGTTGACCTGCTTAATGCAAATTATGTCAGTGCCATGAGTCCATTTTTAATCTAATTATTCCTAATCATACTTTCTACATGAATGCAAAATCATTCATACAAATGCAACGTCCATACGATAACAAACCGGGTTTCAATCCATATACAAATACATATATGCATATGCAATATGAAAGTGACTGAGCCGATCTAGTACCTAATGTGTGTGTGTGTGTGTATATGCATCCACAAACAACCACTTGCAACCATCAACCATAACATGTTTCAAATACATGTTTATATCCATTGGTTTCTACCTAAGGATCAAGAATAGTACCGAGGAGATATTCTTAAAAGATAGATATAAGCATGCATAAACTTTTGGAAAAGAGAACAAGGATGCACCCTAAAAAAAAAGGGTAGGAGGCGCGTATCTTGTCCGCAGTCTCCTAAGTCACGTCTTCTTCAGCGTTACTCAATTGAACTTTAACAAGCTTGACTTCACGGTTGCGTAGCTTTTTGACTTCTGTCCCTAAGATACGAGTTGGAACTCTCCTCACCGTCGCTTCTCGTTCCACTTCTACTTTCTTTAGTATGCTTGGCTCCATAACTTCCGCAGACTCATGTAAGCACTTTCGAAGTTGAGAAACATGAAAAACATTATAAACTCCAGCTAGTCTTTCGTGTAGCTCTACTCTATAAGCCATCATCCCAATCCTTTCAATAATAGGAAATAGTCCTACAAATCTTGGTGCCAACTTTCCTACGGACCCAAAGCGAATGACATTCCTCAAAGGAGATACTTTAAGGAACACCCAGTCTCCAACCTCAAACTCAAGGTCGGTCCTTCTTTTGTCTGCGTAGGACTTCTGTCTATCTTGTGCAGTCTTCATTCATCTTCTTATCAAGTCCACCTTCTCTGAAGTTTCTCTAATCATTTCTGGCCCAAGTACAAGCTTGTTTGTAGATTCCCACCAATAAGTTGGTGATCGCATGGTCTTCCATATAAAGTCTCGAAGGGTGCCATGCCTATGGTGGCTTGGTAGCTACTGTTGTAAGTGAATTCCACCAAAGGAAGATAATCCTCCCATGTTCCTCCAAAGTCAAGAATGCACAATCTCAAGAGGTCTTCTAATACTCTGTTCACCCATTCCGTCTGACCATCGGTTTGGGGGTGATAGGTCGTTCTTAAGCATATTTGTGTGCCTACAGCCTCTTGCAAACTCCACCAAAACTCGCTCGTAAAGATAGGATCTCGATCACTCACTATGTTGGAGGGTATCCCATGGAGTCGAACTATCTCTTTAAGATAAATGGATGCTAAGGCTGAGGCTGTCCTCCTACTCTTAACAGGTATAAAGTGAGCGCTTTTAGTGAGCCTGTCCACTAATACCCAAATTCTGGTATTACCCTTTCTTGACCTAGGCAACCCATTAACAAAGTCCATTGAAATGCTATCCTATTTCCACTATGGGACCTCTAGAGGATGAAGCAGACCACCATGCTTCTTCTGCTTTGCTTTAACTTGTTGTCATATCAAGCACTTAGGGATGAACTCAGCTACATCCCTCTCCATGCCATTCCAAAAGAAAACTGTTTTTATGTCTTTATACATGTTGTCTCCACCTAGGTGTATGGTCAACTTAGAATGGTGCGCTTCTTCGAGAACCGTCTTCACCAAATCCCTTACTTATGGGATGCATAGCCTTTCATCCTGTCTCAACCAACCCTTATCATCGATGGATTATCTTTTGAGGTGACTAGAAGTCTCACTTGTAATTAGCTTATCCATCATATCAACTAGACGAGGGTCTTCACGTTGCGCGGTTCCTATTGAGTACAAAAGAGTAGGCCACACCTCTAGCGATGCTAACAAAACCAGGTAGAAATTCAGAGGAGGGTCTAAAGTCAAAGTTTGCTATGTACTCCAAGCTTTGCCTTTCTACAAAGAGAGGACTTAGGTTAGCTTCTTTCTACTCAAGGCATCTGCTGCCACATTGCCCTTGCCAGGGGTATAGGAAATCTCAAAATCATACGAGGCAAGGAACTCCATCCACCTTTGTTGTCTTAAGTTAAGTTCTTTCTGTGAGAAAAGGTACTTTAATGATTTATGGTCATTAAACAAATCAAACATTTCTCCTAGTAGATAATGACGCCATGACTTAAGAGCGAAAACAACAGCAACTAGCTCCAAATCATGAGTTGGGTAGTTCTTCTCATGTACCTTCAATTTCTTTCCCCTATAACAAACTACCTTGCCTTCTTGCATCAAGAAAGCGGCTAATCCTGTACTGCATGCGTCTGTGTATATGGTAAACATTTTGCTCCCGTCAGGCAATGTCAGAACCAGGGCTATTGTTAGGGCCCTTTTCAAATGTTGGAAAGCAAAATCGCAATCCAAATCCCAAGCGAAACTTAGGTTATTCTTTGTCAATCTTGTGAGTGGGGCTGAGATTTTCGCAAAGCCTTTAATGAACTTTTGGTAAAAGCCCGCTAGCCTAAGAAAGCTTCGGACTTCGGTTGCATTCCGTGGAACCTTCCAATCTTGCACCATAACTACTTTTGCGGGTCTACAGCTATCCCCTCTTTGGACACCACATGTCCAAGAAACGTTACTTCTCTCCAGAAATGACATTTGGAGAATTTGGCTTTCAGCTGATGTGCACGAATAGTGTCCATGACTTCCCTTAAATGCAGAGCATGCTCTTCTTCATTCTTCGAGAAAATCAAAATGTCGTCCACGAAGACCACCATAAACTTAATAAGGAACTCCCTGAAAACCCTATCATCAAGTCAACGAAATAAGAGGGTGCGTTTGTCAAGCCGAAAGGCATGACAAGCCATTCGAAGAAACCATCCGGGGTTCTGAATGCGGTCTTATCAATGCTGTCTTTAGCCACTCTTAGCTAATGAAACCCGGTAGCCATATCTAGTTGGGAGAAAACCGATGCACCTACAAGCTGATCAAACAAGTCGTCTATTCTTGGAAGTGGATGCCTATTCTTCTTGGTCATCTTGTTTAGCTCCCTATAGTCAACGCATAGGCGAAGTGAACCATCCGCTTTGGTTGCGAATACTACTGGAGCACCCCATTCGGAAATACTCCTCCTTATAAACCCCTTTTCGACTAGCTCTTTAACTTGCTTGCTGAGCTCTTTCCTCTCCAATGGAGCCATGTGTCTAATGGGTAGAGCTACGGGTTTTGCATTATCAACAAGGTATATGCGGAAGTCTATCTCCTGCTTTGGAGGTAAGCCCTTTACCTCTTCAAATACATCTTAGTATTCACGGACTACTCGAACAAACTGCAAGTTTTCAACAGACGCATCAAGAGATACTAGGTAACTAAGCATAACAGAATTCATGGGATTACAAGAGATTTCGAGAGTGTTACCAAGGCAAGTCATAAGTCTAACCACTGTCTTTTCACAATCGAGGATGGCACCATTACTGGATAACAATTCCATGCCTAGAATCAACCCATAGCCCGTGAAGCCCAAACCATAGGCATTACATCTAAACCCAGCACTTGGTATAGAAATTTCCAAATCCAAACAAATCATTGAAAAATAAGCCATGCCCCAATTGGATTTGAAACAACCAAGGGATCCTCCACTATATTGGTCTCTAGCTGCAAAGATTCAACTAAAGCAGTAGATATAAAAGAGTGTGATGTGCCAGAATCAAAGAGTGTACGAACAGGATGATCAAAAAGATAAACTAAACTCTCAACAGAAATATTTCTACCTCATCCTTGCGGAGGTGCTATGAGAGCGTGAACCTGACCTCCAGAAGTAGATCCAGTCCTCTGCCCTTGCCCTTGCTTTCTTGGGCAGTCCTTACCCATGTGTCCTATCTCGCCGCACTGAAAACAACCACCCATCTTCCTCTTTTTCTTTCTGCAGTCCTTAATCAGATGTCCAGGAATGCCACAAAAATTACACTTCCTCTTGTCACGGGGTTTGTTGTTCTTCCCGTCCTTCTTTGAATCTGTCTTCTTATTCTGCGATCCCTCCACTTTCTTATCTTGAGGTACTTCCAACTTTGCCTCTTTCTTGCCATCCTTGTCTTCCTCCTGTAACAGTGCCATGTCAACCAGTCTCTCATTAGTCGCACCAATAGGTATATGAGACATAGCTAGGCTGTGCAGTGGCTCATTCAACCCGTTAACAAAACGGAGTGCATTCTTATGGGGCGTGTTCACTAACTCCAGTCCGAATCTAGCCAGCTGGTTGAATTTCCTTGACCGACATACTTCCCTATTTGAGAGCTAAGAACTTCTCCATCTGTAGGCTTCATTCAGCTTGTGAGAGGAATTTCATTGCAAACCTCATTCTGAAATCCTCCCAAGTTTCAACTAGTCTCTCAGCATTAGTAACTTCCCACAAATAAGAGGCTTCGTCTTTAAGCATCCATACGGCCAACTGTATCATCTACCTGACGTCCATTTCGAAGATAACAAACAAATCCTCGGTTTCTTTAAGCCAGTTTCTTGCTTCCATGAATGATTTAGTTCCATTAAAGTTCTTTCCACCCATGGCTCGAAAATCTCTACATATCTTTGAGAAAGCATTTGCATGAGGAGGAGGTGGAGGAAGAGGAACAGCTGCAACTTGGGTAGGAGGAACGTCTTCTGGGCCAGCGTCATTAGCCATAGCCTCCAGTTACCTTCTGAACCAGCCAGGTACCAGTACGCCCTCTGGAAGGTTAACATCCATAGACATGCTGAAACGAAAAAAAAGAAAAGATTCAAAACAAATGATAGAAAGATAGTGCATACGGCTTTGGGGATTAGGCCTTTTAAAATATAAGCAACACTTTTTCTTGAAAATGCTTCTTTAAATTTGTTTTTGAAAATTAGTTTCCAAATTTTTATCTGATCTGGCAACCATCAGCTCTAATACCAAGTGTAATACCCCACCTTCGTTAAGGTCACTCAAAGGGAATGCCTTAACTTTGGTGGAGCATTTTTGGTAAAAGATACAGATAATTTACAAGAAATACATATAAACAGCGGAAAAACTAAATTTATTTCATAAGTATGTGGTTTGGTCAAAACATTACAACAACTGCCTCAAACAAACTTCCAAATCATTACAACAAAATTTCTGTCTTGATTAAAACATAAAGAATCATAAAATAAAAATAAGGCAGCATAAATCCCCAAGAAGAGTGTATCCAAATCCATAGCCCAAGGAAAGAGTATCCAAGCAATACATCTACTCTTTCAATCCGGAAATGGTCTGAACTAAGCTGAAGTGTTCCCTCCCAGTAGATCTGGGGGGGGGGACGGAAGAAAAGAAGACGAAAGAAAAATGGGTCAGACATGAGTCTGGTAAGTCCAGTGATTATTTAGCATGTAACCAGGAAAAAGGATCATGACATGAATAAACTTAACCTAGGATAGCACCCTAGGGATAAGATAATAAAACTGAATATGCTATCGCACTCATTACTATTTGTCTGCACCCACTTACAAGTGTTTCAACTAGCACCATGTGTTCAAGATAAATGATCCCCTTTATCTATCGGCTCCTACTCGTATACGTTTTCTACTTGTGTCATTCGACCCCGCTTGATTGTAGATACCTGTGCTGGTCCCACCATGGGGTGTATCAAATCCTATGGTGGCAAGCTGACACAATTCAAGATGCACAGTGTATAACTACTGATGCCCAGTGCCTGCTTTTTCCACTTTGGAGTACATGCACACCCGCACTCCGTCGGAACCTACGCTGATGCACCACCCGCCATTGTTTTGACCGCTTATAATCAGCCCAGTAATCGTGCCCCACCCTGCCTAGTGCAGGGTACCATGATACATCTATGTGGGTTAGTGCTTAAATGGGTCCCCGTTACTAGGGTTTCCTAATCAACATGTTAAAATGGTTAAGTGTTCTCAAATTAACCTAACCCCACCCATCAGTTTTGTTAACATGTTGTATTGGTTAAGTGTTGCCTTAATTAAGTTAACCCTGCCATTCCTTCCTTAGCTTTAAATCATTCATTAAAGCACCAACCACTCACATTAGATATGTATTGTTGCAGTCGCTGGATGTATCAGTCGGTTCCGGGCACTCTTACACCCCAACTCAATCTAACCTCAGGTTCTTTTGGGCTTGATGTGCTAACCTCTCACATTACATCTATATTGTTACGGTTGCTGGATGGGCCGGGCAGTTCCAGGCAGTCTTACACCGTAACTCAATCTAACCTCGGGTTAGGCATAATCGTCTGTTACTTAATTTATATATTTACCCTTCATATTTATATGCAAATTATCCACAATTATTGCCATTCAAGTCATGCCCCGTTTACCCTCTAAATCATGTTCATAATTTTTAGGTATATAAATTATAGCATTTTATGCCACTAATCATTTATATGATTATGAGCCAAGCTATGCCAATAATATGAAATTTTAGGTTTTTCCCAACGTTATCCCAATTATACGTTCGCAAAATTCACATAGAATGTTAGGCTCGCAACCTAGCCTAACTTATAAAAAAAAGGGAAAAGAAAGGAGCATGTACCATTCCCACAACATAAAATAATAAGGATCTAACTAAACATGTGTCATATAAATTTGGCATAAAACAATGAACTTGCATTTTGGATCCAATTAACAAGAATCTTAAGCATATGAACGGGGACTTACATAGAATTACACAAATCCAATTAAGCATGTAAATGTGAACTTGCATTTGAGTTGGATCAAATTAACATAGATCTAAACATATGAGAATGTAGATCTAAACATATATATGACTTAGCCTAAAAACTTGCATGTAACTTAACATGAAACAATAACCAAACTTATATACGTAACGTGATAGGTTCATCGCTAATTTAGCATACAACATGATAAGTCCAATAGACCACAATAGTCTCATAGGAATATATGATAGAATCATCACAAGAATAGACATGAATAAGCATCACCATTATCTTACAACTGGGCACAATTCTAGTTTTCGCTTTATTACAAATCATGACTTTATTTGTTCACTTTTAAAGAATAACAAGACTTACAAAAAAAAGAAAAATCTTGTTTTCTAGGATCTGTTTTCTGAAACCGAAAAGCTATCCCTTAACGTAGACTATCGATTCTCTAATTTAGATTTGATTCATAGCTTCTAACTTGCTTTCTAGTTTGCTTCCAAGTTAGAGAAGAATGGTGGCTATGCAAGGTTTACCATGGACAACATGGTGGCTCCTTGGAATGAAATTGTGTGGTTTAGGGTTGAGGGTTGGGGTTGCATATATAGAAGTTTAGATTTATATGAGCCGTTAGATCAACCTAGTAGCAATCAGAACCGTCCAGACTAGATAGTGGTATCCAGACAACGCCACCTATGCCCTAGTGACTCAGCAACAAGTCAGAAATCGTCACTGTTTGGATCTGGGCGAGGGGGTCGACCCCTACAGGGGAGTCGACACCCCAGTCGACACCCCTCTTGGGGGTTCGACACCTATGTCAACCCTCCCCCCCGGGGTAGTCGACCCCTATGGGCAGGAATTTTCCCTCTCAGCCGATTCACATGATTTTGAAATTCGAACTATTTTGTTTATTTAATTATTTTATTTTCTGTTTAAACATGGAATCTTCTGAACTCCATAACTTCTTCATACGAGTCCGATTCACGCAAACTTGAACTCTATCTCAAGCAGAATTCCGAGATGAATGCAATGGCGTAACCTGTTTCCCTTAATTCTTACTTTTACAATTAAGTATTCTTTCATTCGTTAATTTAATAAACATAGAAAATACAGGGTGTTACAAATGATGTTCCGAACTTTGGAATTATTTACGATTTCAGTTCAACTAAATCTCTAAATTCATTTTAGAATTTATCAATTTAAATATTTTCCAATCCGCTTTTTATAACCATTCCAATTTGCAAAACGTTTTCTTTTAAATAATTATTTAGTTTAAACCGTGAATATTATTTTTTATAGAAATTTGGACTTGTTTTATCAAATCAAAACTTGATCACAATTTATAAATATTATTATAGGTTCAAATTCTATTTATCGAGACATTTTATAAATCCACAACTAATTATTTTTCCTTAAATAGAATCCTTTATTTTATTTTAACCTAATTTCCTATCTCATTCGAATTCCCATTTGAATTCCTATTTCAAAAACCAATTTTTTTTTTATAAATGTTTGAATTTACAAAACATTTACTACCACCCATTATTCACTTCGAATGTGAATAATATTTAGAATTATTCACATATAATCTCATTTTATGCTTATATTTAGAATTATTCATATATAATCTCATTTTTTCTTCTAACACTTATAGTCTCATTTAACTCCCTTTATAAATGCTAATTTCAAATTCCATGAAATTATCGGTGTTAAAACCGATTTTCACTTCTCCATATAAATTCAGACTTACATTTTAATTTATCCAGTGATAAGTATTTTACTTAACTTATAAACATCATTTATGGATTAATCTTCTCAATTTATCTATTGAAAGCAAATTTCTATTTAATATCAAATTTAAACCAATCTCCTCAAAATTCCCTTTTTAAAATTCTATAAATTTCCCAAAAATCATATTTGTTCCATATAATCATTTATTTACTTCTTATTACTTTCAATAAGTATTTTGATTTAAAATGGCCTTTTAATACTTCCATACAACTATTAATAATATCCCCTAGAAATTTCTTATGTAATTTTCAAATATTTACATTTTTAAAATCCATCGATTTTATAAAATTCTTAAATTAAATACCTTCTTTAAAAATTCCTTTTAATATTCAAATATTACTTATGTTATTTAAAATACTAAACGATAAGGGTCAATATCATCCAAACACACATAATCAATAACATATTATATATCACATCATATATCACAATATATGAAAAACAGTATTAAAAATGTTGATAAATCCAATTGAATCCCTCCAGCCTGGTTCCCTGCATTCCCAGATGTTAAACGACATAAATAACTGTTTATACATGAGATTTCAATTAATGAAAACAAAGAAATGGAGATCATTGATGAGTTGAATTTGTATACATTGAAGAAATGGAAATCAATCAAGATCGTATTGCAGAGCTAAAAGGTCATATATATTGAGTCATATTATTAGATTTATATTAAATCTATCCTCAAAGTATAACATGAATGCACGAAACATTTTTATATATTTATGTAGATATATATGATAGAAAGCGGCGAGGCTGTTCAGAATTTACCTAACTAGTCGACTGGTGGATTTTCGACTAGTCGACTATTCAGTAAAACTTTTGAATGTAACGGCTAGTTTTCTTAATTATTTTAAATATAAGATTTTACAGTATTTTGACGAGTTGACTGATGGATTTCAGACCAGTCGACTGATCTGAAATAGCACTTATTTTTCTGAAAGGTTACTTTGATTCATGAAGAGATTCCTCTTCATTTCTGAATGGAAATGGACGTTTCTATTGATCATAACTCTTCTTGAAGAATTGCTATCATTCTAACATTATATAAACACGTCAATCATAATTTCCAAATAATCCGAATTATTCTAATTCCTATCTAAATTTTGAATTGCATTTCTATACTCTTGCATTAAAAAAGCTTTCCTAAATTAAAATACTTGTTGAATCCTTGAATTGATTTAATATCACTTGAATCAACAAGCAATTTTCTTCCTTAAATCTTCGCATTTAAATCATATACTTGAGGATAAAATTATAGGAAGGTTGTACTTAAACTATTGACTATCCATGTTGATTCAAGAACATAAAGCAAAAGTCAAAACACTTGTACTTGTTGAAGTCCTGTGTAGTTGCTCAGGCGAGAGGCATCCTTGTTGGGGCTCGGGTGTACTGACCTATTCCTCTGGGTTAAGAGAGGGTGTGGTAGTGAATTCTGAAGAGGAGCTTCGGGATTGGATGTAGGGCGGGAAGTCCGAACCAGTATAAAATTCCTAATCCTTCTTAAGTCGTACACATCTACTTTTCATTTGGTATCAAAGCATGGTGTTTTAGAGATCATGACAAAAACCTAGAACAAATGGCAATAAATAAATCCAGTTAAAGAATTAGAAAGTGGAAGAATAACAAAGCTGAATAAGGAGGGCAAGGAAGCAAACGTCTCATGCTAAAGTTAGATCAAAATCGGTATATCCAGATTCATTATATAAAGATCTTATGTTAGACCATGAAAAATTATTGAAAGATTTTAAAGCTTTAGGTAAAATTGATGCACCTATTTTGGCTAAGTCAAAAAATTTTGAGCAAGAAAAATCCAAATTAAAAGAGGAAAACATTTTCCTAGTAAAACAAGCCAAATGTTTTGAAAATACCTTAGAAGAGCTTGTTTTTCAAAAAAGATTTCCTTCAAAAAGAAATGAGCAATTAATAAATAGAAAGATTGATCTTTTAAAGGAAATCAATGGTCTACAAAGTAACAATAAATCATTAGAAGATTCTTTAAATAATTATAGTTCTTTAATTCTGTCTCTTGAAAAAGAGAATGAAGTTTTAACTGAAAAGAATTCAGAATTATCTAAAGAATATGAGATTTTAAAAGTTAATAATAATATTTTGCAAATTTCTAAATCAAAAGAAAATTTTGAAAAATTAAAATTTGTGACGACCCCAAAACCCCGTACGATGGTGGCAAGGGTAATATTTGGTATATAACACATAAACAGATAATAAAAGAACAAAATTAAATAAATACACCAGATAATGTACAAATAATACATTGGATAAACATAATCATCAGAGTTACACAGTACATCGGAAAACAAACATAATATGTACAATAGGAGCTGAACAGCATAAAAAGAGATAAATGATATAATCCATCTTCAGCTCCAGCTATCCATAAAGAGCCTGCTAAAACCTGAACACAAGGCTGCCTGTGTAGAAAAAGGGGCACCCGAGTTTGCAAGTGAAATAAACTACGAGTCAGTCATGGGACTGGTATGAGAAATCTACTTAACACATTTTATAATAGGGCTAATCACAGGAACACGCAACTTTCGCGGAATGGGTTTACTCCATTGGATTGCCAGTGCTTTAAAACAAGTAAATCTTTTAAACATCGCAATTCTTTTTATAAAATTGAATCCATTATAAGAATCAGTTCCCATCACATAATGCAATGCAAATTGGAGGATAGAGTTTTACCTTATAATGGCCAAAATATGCTTGATACGAATAAAACAAAAGAATTTGATATTATTACTAGTGTTTATATGTTTCAAAAACAATTTCAATCATAACTATCAATCATAGACGGCATGGGTACCATATATCATGTCGCCATATACATATACAATCAAAACCGCACGGTGTCATATTTGGAAATTGGATTTCCATCATGAACCAAGGCAAAAGATAGTCCTTACCGACTTCGAGACAATCTAGCCTATGTCTCAGGCAAGTACTCAGTCAAGCCTTTGGAGCGACAGGGCCGGTCCACAATGTGGATTAAAATGCCTGAACACTGCGTTTCCCCGACCTTTGGGGCGTAAATGAGCTAATGAATGACTCCATCGGTCCTGGATCGACCGATATATCTGAGGCGCCTCATAACAGCAACAACCACACAGGTGAAAATAATATATATGTCAACCAGTTTAAGCAATGACACCACCTCAAGCTAGAAATAAACGCATGTCCTCCCTGAGGTCCTCTCTTATTTCTGGTTCATACCGGGGTGTGAGGCTCGCGAATTCACGTTATACACAAAGCTATGCCACACAGGCCGTGCTTTGATCATCAACCACAAGACTTTGCTTTTCAACAGAAGCCTTGATCACTGCATCTAAGCATGACACACAGGCAATTCACGCCATGTAACTAACGTCTATCATTCACATAGAATGAAATCTAATGTCAGACACACAGTCCATTTACAAGTCCGTTCTGGGTCTGAACGGAACCGGAGGCACTATATACCTCGCATACCCATCGATTTCCAAGTACGTCTGAACGATCACCACTAATTATCTATATCTTGGGATGCCTCCCAATCAAGACGTCAATAATCATCCAAACGACGTGAAGCTCTCTGGTCTTCGACCACCGTCTTCATCCTCGACTTCTTATCGTCGATTCAGTTATTCAGAATGGGATAAACCCGGTCTTTATGGGCAATTCGCGTATATAATTAACAAGTGCTGCACAAACACAACATACGCCTCATCCCAATTCATCAGTCACTAACCGTAAATTAGTAAGAGAACGATTTCCCAAATGTTAACCCCGAAGGCCGAAACCAACATCAGATCAAAACCCAGGAAACCATTCGACTTAGCTAACCTTCAGTTAGCTTCTAAATTTCACATTCTTAGGGAAAGGTTCCCATTATTTTTATCAAAGATAAATTCTTTTGTATAATTTTCATTTGAAACACAGTTAACCATCAAATTTCAAGCAAATTAGGTAAAATTGGTTTATTTCCATTCTATATCGTTTATAATATTTTATAAAGATTTATCACTATTTTTGTTTATTTAAAAATAGCTATTTCATTCAAACGACGCTTCAGGCCATAACGCGGCCATGGCGCTGTTTTTCTTCAGATTTGTTTTACATATGTATGAAAATCTAACCGTTGGATCTTCACAAATTTTATATCATTAGAAATATCTTTTCGAAACGAATCCAACAGTTCCAGTTTTGGGAAAATCTGACGGTCGGATCTCCCGGTACACTCGTTTGAAGTTTTTGATTTCAAAATACGAACTGCAGCGTCGTTATTCGATTTAATTTAATTATATATATATATATATATATATATATATATATATATATTATCGATTCGGGCGCTGTTTTTCTTCAGATTTGAGTTAAACATTCCAGAAAATCCAACTGTTGGATCTTTACAAAGTTGGTGTCGTTGGAAAGATATTTCCAAAGCGAACCCAATGGTTTCGGTTTCGGGAAAATCCGATGGTCGGATCTCCCGCACTAATCGTTTGAAATCACGGTTTATAAATACGAACTGCAGCTTCATTATTAGATTTATTTTAATTATATATATGTATGTAATCTATTCTTCGATTTCAAAACCATATTCTTTTCATACATTTGATAAAAATGACATTTTTATCCAACAGACATTTATTTCAACACTTCACTATTTTTAACAATTCATGTATATAATAAAAATGTGAGTTTTATTGTAAAACAATTTATTTCAAAATACGATATTTTATATAGTTCATATAGATGATAAAAATATGATTTTTTATTATAAAACAATTTATTTCAAAACATGACTATTTTATATAGTTCATATAGATGATAAAAAAATTATTTTTATTATAAAATAATTTATTTCAAAACACGACTATTTTATATAGTTCATATAGATGATAAAAATAAGATTTTATTAAAAAACAATTTATTTCAAAACATGAATGTCGTTCAACACTTGAATTTCTATTCAACACATGAATTTCTATTCAACACACGAATATAGTTTCAACATATGAAAATAATTCTAACACATGAATATTATTGAAAATTTCGGCAGCATACTGGCAAGGTAGTTAAAATCGGGACCGTCCCTAGTACGACTCCTCGCTCTACCTTAAAGCCTCGCAGCTTTTGACAATGGGGATTTCATGCATCTAGTTCGCACGCAGGCGGCATGTTTATTTTGTTTTCTTTTCCACAAACTAATCCTATGTGGTTTCAACTAAATAATTCTCAACCACAAATGGGTATTTTTCAACCACAATCGATCAATTTCAACCACAAACAATTCTAATCAACCATTCGCTATCAACCAATTTTCACACCAATCACAACCAATAAATATTGTTCATGGTTTGTGGACGAGGGGCGTCTATATATATATAAGTATATTTCACTTCTATTTCAACACATATATAATTTTTACAACGCATATATAACTTATACATCGAACATACAACTTATACAACGCTTATACATGAGGTGTACAAAGCTTATATAACTCATACTTCGAATATATAATTTATACATCGTCATTTCCATATCGTTTATAATTCAGAAATCTCACATTGGGTTCCACTCCACCAAAAATTGCAGAAGGCTCAGAAAAATATGCGGTCTCTTCTAGAATGTAGAAGGCGTCCACACGAGTCCACTGTCTCTTGTTCCACTGAATTTCGTCAACAAACGAAAAAGATATGATTTTTATTGTAAAATCATAAACCGTAGCGCTTTAAAGTGCTATCAAATAGTTAAAATAATATCAGTCGTTACTTTTCTGAAATTCTTCAAATTTAGGTTTGGATTTATCATCCAATCCGTTGCACTTGAAGACGATCGGGTTTCTCCACGTTGTCAGGCTAGGGGAGATGCAGCTGCGCCAGAGGTGGGGCCCAGTTCGATGGCGCCAATGAACGGCGGCGGCGGGTTGAAGTCCCGGACTTCCCGAGCGCGATTCTTGATGCACACAGCTCGAGGGAAGGCGCGACTACTACGGATGTGAAGCTCTCGTCGAGCTCTTCGAAAACCTCATTTGGGTGGAGTGCTAATTCGGCGTGTAGCTTTCGGAATCGGGGCTGGAAGGTTTGAATGGCTTTTCGCCTTTAATCGTGGTGGGAGAGAGAATGTCAGGGAGAGAGAGGGAGGGTGCTGGCCAATGGATTTATTTATTTATTTATTTATTTATTTATTTTTAAATTTCTAAAATGCCCCTTATCTTCTATGAACTCCAATCCAAACTCAATGACTGTCATCCATAGCTAAATACCCCCATTCCGAACACAATGGGATATGTTTCGCAGGCCCATTCAACTATTTTAGCCAGTTTCTCTTCAAATTAAAATATAAAATATTCAATATTTGTTTTGAACGTACATTTCAATTTGCCGGGGCCACATACTGATTCTAAAAATTCCAGAAAAATAAATCTAGCTATGTTTTGATGATAGGGTCCCAACAAAACTAGTTTCGTCGAATTCTGAGACTGTTTGAAAAATGGCCCTTTTCTGGTCGATCCAATTTAATAGAAATCGAACAAACACATTTTCCTTTTCCACGCTCACATACTAGCTTCAAAAATTATGAAATTTGAAACCTAGCAGTAATTTGACATCCCGGACCCAACAAAAGTGGTTTCGTCGAATTCTGAGGTAATTTGCAAAATAACCATTTTTCACGGGCTATATAAACTCTATAGCGACCTTTCTGAAAATTCATTTAGCCATAACTTTTGCTTCCCGCTATGAAACTTCGATTTTTCAGATTCATTAGAAAGATATTCACTAACAGATTTAAATATTTTTGGTTTCACTAAAATCCGTTTTGTTTTGCACCCGGTACAGTCAGTCAAAGTTTGAATTGAAATTTTGAAACTACCACGCGATTTCAGGGCATGTTTATAATTCAAAGTAATTATAATTATTTTCAAACATCGATTCAAACTTACATTTCGTCACTATTATTTAAAATTTTATTTTAAATATTTGAATTCAACTAAAATAGACAATTTAAAAAATTTAAACTGGTTTAGATTTTCCGAGTTGTTCAATCTCCCCCACTTAAAACTTTTCGTCCCTGAAAAGGAACAAAGTCGAAAGTGGTTTAATTAACCAACTCTACTTGCAATCTGGCTTCCATTCTTCAACTTTTCAGTTTCTAAGAATTTTCAAATTCTTCAAAATTTTGGCTAACACCCTAAATTTTCAAAAAAATTCGCCATAACCTCCTTTGTACGGGGAGGGGTTTGGAAATTTATTGTGCCGTATTAGGTACCCAATAAATCCTAATAAGCATGCACATATTTGTAGTGATATATTCCGGTGTCCACAGGGAGTGTGTATAGATCATAACTCCAGAGAATAAATTCTCGTCACCCTATAAATGGGTTTTGTGCCTTAATGACCAGAGAGTCGTGTTTATTGTCATCTCCAGACCCGTGTGGGCTTTTCATTAATCTTGCAATTTACCGTTACATTTTATATGGTCCATATCAGTCATCAGTTCAACCTGTAATATATAGTCATCGGCATACAAGCCTCTCGCTCGTATGGTAAATATTCAACCTCGTCACACAAGCTCCAAATGCTTATGTGGTATATGATGAAGTATGCCTATCTTCAAGAAGTATGCCATGTAGTGTAGTTCAAAATTAATTGTTACTATCCTACGTCGACGTTTATTATTACACACAGAACAACCATCACTCCGCATCCAATGGCATTCACAGGAGTTGATATAATAATATTTCGCATCTAACTCATTAAGGTTTACCTATTTGTCGGGCATGCAAATAAATTCTTTACTCAACCGCTATCCATTTACCTGTTCAAACACATATAATGCACATATATATATATATTTCTATCTATTTTTAAATAAGTTCAATACTTGATTTAATTAACTATCATTCTAATAATTTAATTAATTAAATCCACAATCACACAACACAAGCATCAATCAATTTGCTTTTAACTTTTCAAAAATATACTAATTAATTTATATACTCTTTTAAAATAATCAGACTATAGAATTAAAAGTTTACATCCATGAAAAGAAAATAACAACAAAGTAGAGAACAAATGGTAATGCAAAGTATGGTAAATGTACCTTGCACCGGAGTCAATCAGAGATATCCACCCTGCACTTAGGATAGGCTTTCTTAATGTTTCCTTCTGTTTCCCAAGTACAATCTCGCGGATCTCCACTCCATTGCACTTTGACTAAGTGAACCTTCTTATTCCTCGGTTCTTTGGTTTCTTTGCCAATAATCTTTAGCGGCACTCTTCTCACAGCTAATTTTGGAGTAATTTATAAATCTTGTTGTGCGGCTTCTTCCACAACCAAGTCTGGGTCATGAACATGCTTTCAAAGTCGAGATACGTGAAATACATCATGCATTCCAGGCAACCAATCTGGTAATTGAATTCTATAACTGAGAGTCCCAATCCGTTCAAGAATAGGGAATGGTCCAATAAATCTGGGCGCCAACTTCCCAGTTTTGCCAAATCGAATCACTCCTCTCATCGGAGAAACCCTTAGATACACATAATCACCAACAGAAAAAGCCAAATTTCTTCTTCTCGAATTAGCATAGCTCTTCTATTGGCTTTGAGCGACGAGTAATCATTTCTTAACGAAATCGACTTTGTCTGTAGCTTCACAGATCATATCAGGTCCCAATACAAGTCTATTACCAGGTTCGACCCAACAAGTAGGAGATCGGCACGGTCTACCATACAATGCTTCGAATGGTGACATTGTCAGGCTCGCTTGGTAGCTGTTGTTGTATGAGAACTCAGCCAAATGTAAATGGTCTTCCCATTATCCACCAAAATAAAGTACACAAGCCCACAATAGATCTTCTAAAATACGATTCACCCTCTCAGTCTGACCATCTGTTTGAGGATGATAGGCGGTGCTTAGATTCAGCTTTGTCCCCAGTTCTACTTGAAATACCTCCCAGAATTTGCTAGTAAATATTGGGTCTCTATCACTGACTATACTGATCGGCACTCCATGTAGCCTAACAATTTCCTTGAAATAAATCTGGGCCAGACTCTGAGCAGTTTTGTTCGATCTGACAGGTATGAAATGGGCGGTCTTGGTGAAGTGATCTACGATCACCCAAATACTGTCATTTCCTTTCCTAGTTCTGGGCAAACCATCTATGAAGTCCATGGAAATATGTTCCCACTTACAACCTGGAATGTCCAGCGGTTGCAACAATCCAGCCAGTTTCTGTTGGTCGCTTTTGACTAGTTGGCAAGTAGGCCACCTTCTAACATATATAGAGATGTCTCTTCTCAACGATTTCCACCAGAATGTTCGCTTGATATCATTATACATTTTACTCACACCCGAATGGATACTGAGCTTAGAGTTGTGGCATTCATCAAGTACCTCTCTTCTGAGTTCAGGAACTTCTGGAACACGAATTCGTCCTTGTAACCTCAGAATCCCTTCGCTATCAAGCTGGAAATCTGAAGCATTGCCTTCACGAATCCGCTGGCTCATTCCTTTAATAAATTTGTCGTCTTTTTGGAGAGCAGATATCTTGTCAATCAAAGAAGTCGCAACTATAAAACTGGCGACGATCACATTCTTTCTACTTAGCGCATCAGCCACAACATTGGCTTTCCCTGGAGTGTACAAAATCTCAAAATCGTATGCTGCAAGAAATTCTAGCCAATGTTGTTGTCTCAGATTCAAGTCTTTTTGGGTGAACAGATACTTTAGCGACTGATGATCCGTATACAATTCGAACTTCTCACCCAAAAGATAATGTCTCCTGATTTTCAAAGCAAATATGATAGCCAACAGCTCAAGATCATGAGTAACGTAATTCTTTTCATGTGGCTTCAGCTGACGGCTAGCATAAGCAACAACTTGGCCTCTTTGCATTAATACCGCACCAAGCCCTTCTCTAGAGGCATCTGTCCAGACTTTCAAGTCTTGATTACCATCGATAATCGTTAACACTGGAGCCGTTGTTAATCTGACTTTTAGCTTCTGAAAAGCCTCCTCACATTCTGAAGTCCACTTGAATTTTGCGTGCTTCTTTGTAAGCTTTGTTAAGTAACTAGATATCTTCGAAAAATCTTTAATGAACTTTCGGTAATAGCTATCCAATCCAAGAAAACTTCGGACTTCCGTGGTAGTACTAGGCTGTTTCCAATTTTGAATAGCGGTGATTTTACTTGGATCCACAACAATTCCCTCTTTTGATACGACGTGGCCAAGAAACTTTACTTCATCTTGCTAGAATATACATTTTGAAAGTTTAGCTTTCAATACATTCTTTCTGAGAATTTCCAATACCTGTTCCAAATTTTTTTTATGTTTGGCCTTTGACTTAGGGAAGATTAGAATATCATCAATAAAAACTAGAACAAACTTATTCAAGACTCCTCTGAACACTCGATTCATTAAATCGACGAAGTAAGCTGGAGCGTTACATAAGCCGAACGGCATTACTAACCACTCATAGAACAAATCAGGACTTCTGAATGCTGTCATAGGAACACACTCTTCGGCAATACAAAGCTGATGGAAGCCTGTAGTTAGGTCCATCCTTGAAAATATTTGTGCTCTATTCAGATGATCCAATAAATGATCGATTCGCGACAATGGATATTTATTCTTTAATGTCTGTTTATTCAAGTCATGATAATCTACACATTGTCGAAGAGTACCGTCTGACTTTGGGACAAACACCACTGCTGCTCCCCAATCAGAGAAACTATGCCTGATCAGACCCTTCCATACAAGCTGTCGAGTTTGATTGTCTAGTTCGTATTTCTCCTTTAGAGTCATCCTCCGAATAGCGTGCACTACTGGCCTTGCGTTCAGAATTAAAGCGATCTTGAAATCAATTTCTCTCTGCGGAGGTAAGCTAACAACTTCTTCGAACACATCTACATAGTTCTTTACGACAGGAATATCTTTTATGAGGTCCGGAATATTCTCTGTGGCTATAGGGATATTTTCCATTTGAGCAGGAGAAACATCAAGAGCGGACCAAAAGTCTTTTCTATCAGAATTCGGATCTTCACATGGTAAGGTTATATAATCCTCTGATTTAATCTTTGGTCTAACCACTCTCTCGGCACATTTAACCTCAGCTTCATATTTGGTTAACCAATCCAATCCCAAAATAAGATCGAATTTGGTAAAATTCATAACGATCGAGATGGTAGGAAACCGATATCTAGAAAAAGAGACAGGCACCCCAAAAATCCAGCTAAGATTGAGAGAACCCCCAACCAGATTATGGACAGTGATGGGTTCTTTGAGCATTTTCAATTTCAAATCCAACTTCTTAACTGAATTCTTTGCAATAAAGCTTCGTGACGTGCCTGTATCAAACAGTACTTTAACTGGAATGTTTTTGACAGTAAGCGTGCCTTCTGAAACATCAGACCTCTCCTGACCAGAGGAAGATGCAGGCACTTCTGCCACTTTGTTTACATGTACTGCTTCGGATTTCTGTGATAGCTGGCACTCCCTTGCAACATGACCTGCTTGATGACACTTATGGCATTTCCTTTCACTATGTGGGTTCTTTTGCTTCTTAGTAGGTTTGGATCCGTTCTTTCTTTGCTTCTTTAAAGATCTACAATTTCCTTGCAAATGCCCTTTCTTCTTGCAATTATTGAATATGGCAGTCGTTGCTAGTTCTTTCCCAGATCTGGCCCTTTTCCGATTGACTTTAGTGTAACACCCCACCTCCGCTAGGGTCACTCTTTTGGGGGCACTAGCTTCTGGGGGGCGTTATAACTGGGTAAGCATGCATAAATGATATATCAAGGCAGAACAAGAACATAAATATATATATGTAAAGCAGAGTAAATGAGCATAAAACAGCGGAATATCTCAAACCATCTCAAAACAAGTCTAGTACATCATAAAGTCATCTGCCAAAATAAATATGTCTAGTACAACATAAACAGAAATACTGAAATACATAGTGCTATCCCCAAAAATAAAAGTGATAAGCCATAGCGAGCTCAATATCCGGACATACATGAGCTATCCAGCGAACAAGCAAGCGATCCAAGCTAAGCACCACTGTTCCCTCCCTGAGAACCTGGGGGGGGGGGGGGGAAACGGAAGAAAAGAAGCGAAAGAAAACAGGTCAGTCAAAAGACTGGTAAGCCCTACTACGATCAGTCTATAAACTAATAAAGCTAACATCATGATGGAAACTGAGATGAATATACTGGCAATAGATAAAGGTGTCATCACATAAAGAACATCAAGCTTTGCACCATAGTGTACTAGCAAACTAACATAACAGGTATTGATCCCTCAGCCCAAACTTTGGCCCAATAACATGAGGTGACCTTAATACAAGGTCCAGCCCAACGGTCTAGTCGATCGGCTCCCTATAAACCAAACACGTCAAGTGTTGTTGTCCATACGGCCCACATATGGATGTAGTCAGACTGTGCTGGGTCCACCTTCGGGTGTATCAAGCCCTCGGGTGTCAACCCCGGACACTTAAGCAATAATGCACAGTCTAAACCTACTGGTACCCGTGCCTCAAGTTTGTCCAACACCGGATTACGTGCACGTCCGTAGCCCGCCTGGACCCGCACCGCTGTACCACTCAGCCGCCGCTTTGGTCGCTTACATCCGTCCAGTAATCGTGCCCCGCCCTAGCCTAGCCTCTAGGGTTGTGAATGATACCCAACTGGGATTACTGCTGGAACAGACCACGTTGCTAGGGTTTTCTAAGAGGGTTAAGTGTGGTTTAACCCCTCACTAATCATGGATTAAATTAGTTAAGTGTAACCAACATTTCACCACTTAACCCCATTCAATCCCTCGTATCCCCAAAATTGGTTAAGTGTTAGTGGGCCATGACTTAACCCTAATTACGAGGCATTAATTTAATTGTACCTTAACCTCTCACATTAGACTTTGTTGCGGTTACTAGTTAAGCCGGGCGGGTCCGGGTAGCTTTACACCACAACTTGGTCTAACCTCGGGTCCCAGCTACACATGACCAACTTCTCACATTGGGTCCTATTGTTCGTAGCAACTAGTAAAGCCGGTCGGTTCCGGGTAGGTTTACGCTACAAACTCAACCCAACCTCGAGTTGGCCACACATGTTTTCTAAGTGTCATGTCCACTTTATTTTCAAACATAATTACAAGTTTAACTTGGGTAGACCTAACTTAATAGGTAAATTCCCAAGGGGTAGACCTAACTTAATAGGTAAATTCCCAATCTTATATTTTCATGTATTTTAAGTTTTACCCAAAAAACCCCAACGTCATTCTATCGCTTACATATTCGTTATAACGCATAAAGGATAGAAAGAGGGAACTTGGCACAACATACATGATGAATCTCACATAAAACATGCATAACATGTTGGACTTGCATAACTTAGCATGGTGAACTTGCATAACTTGTTAAACTTGCAAATCATGGCATAGTGAACTTGCATAAACATGCATAACTTGTTAACTTGCAAATCATGGCATAGTGTACTTGCATAAGCATGCATAACTTGTTAAACTTGCAAATCATGGCATAGTGTACTTGCATAAGCATGCATAACTTGTTAAACATGTGTAACATAGCATAGTGAACTCGCATAAGCATGCATAACTTATTAAACATGCATAACATAGCATAGTGAACTCGCATAAGCATGCATAACTCATTAAACATGCATAACATAGCATAGTGAACTCGCATAAGCATGCATAACTCATTAAACATACAAAAATCCCAACTTTCATCACATATTAACTTTAGAGTTTCTAAAGTGAAGGTAAGAGGGCTTACAAATATTATGAAGACACAAATCCACTAATAAAGATTGAAAAGCCCTTTATGCAAGCATATAAAAACCCAAAACAAAGCTCCAATTAATCAAAAATCCCAAAACTCTAGCTTTAGCAATTAAAGCTTGCAACTTGATGATGTATGCAAGCTAATGATCATTCATACAACTTAGAAAAGCTTGTATGAACATCAAAATCTTCTTAGAATTGATTTTTGAAGAGGGTGGAGGCTAGGGTTCTTAGGTGGAGGCCATTTGAGATTTCAATTTGACATAGTTTGGTTGCTAGAGTGAATAATGAGTGATTTAGGGTAGGTTAGGGCCTTATTTATAGATTAGGCTAGTGTTTTTAGGCCATAGGATTAACCCTAGATTCAATTAGGTCCATCAGATCTCGGAACCCTCTAGAAACAGGCCACAAGACCAAGCCCAAATCAGAAATGGTGCACCAGGCTAAACTGCCCGGGCACCCCCTGTCGACAGGGCTGTCGACACCCTGGGGGCCCTGTCGACAGGGCTGTCGACATGTTGGTCCTGGCGGGAATTTTTCCCGCCTGCGCCAGCTTGCCCTAACCCTTGTTTTTAAATTAAATTTAAATCTGTTTTTACTTAGGAATTTTCTGAAAACTTCAATGGACCTTAACTGGGTCATACGGACTCCGATTTTCGAAAACTCGGACTCTATTTCGCGTATTTTTCCGAGACGAACGCAATGGCATAGCCCGTTTCCCTTGATTCACATTTTATAATTAAATTCTGCCTCGATTTATGTTATAACAGGTTATTGAAAATACGGGTTGTTACATTCTCCCCTCCTTAAAGGATTTCGTCCCCGAAATCTTCAAGTTAGGAAGAACGTATCCTACCATCCAATCATCCATCTACTCAAAGCATCATCCACGAGCAATCATTGTCCTTACAAGATTCTAAATGCTGGATGAACATATGCAGAGGTGTGTGTATATGTACTTATCTAATGCAAATATCATCGATGCAAATTATGTTAGTGAAATGAATCCATATGTATGCAATTCCTAACATAATGTATATCATCTATATGTGTGCACATAACATACACCCATATGCAACATCCATGTGATAACACACAATTTTCATCCATGAATAAGCATAAACACTCATGCATATGCAATATGAGGAGTGTGCAAGCCGATCTAGTGCCTAATCGTGTATAATGCATCCACGAGCAACCACTTGCAAACACTTGCAACCACTTGCAACCACCAAGCATAACATGTTTCAAACACATGTTTCATCCAAAGGGTTTCTACCTAAGGTTCTCATGACTAGATTAGCACGATAACTAGATAAACATGGATAGCAAAGAGAAAGGTATGCTAATAAAGGAAAGAGATTGAGAGTGTACCCTCAAAAAGGAATGGATAAATCCTACGCATCTTCTCCTCGGTTTCCCAAGTTGCGTCTTCTTCGGCTTCACCCCATTGAATCTTCACCAATTTGACCTCTCGATTCCTTAGCTTCCTGGTCTCTGTCCCCAAGATACGAATCGGAGCTCTCCTCAAAGTTGCCTCTTTCTCTACTTCCACATCTTCAAGAATGCTAGGTTCAACCACCTCAGCGGACTCATGTAGGCACTTTCGGAGATGCGAGACATGAAAAACATTATGCACTCCGGACAGCTTCTCGGGCAATTGCACTTTATAAGCCATCTTCCCAATTCTCTCTATGATAGGGAAGGGTCCAACAAATCTCGGTGCCAATTTCCCAACAGCTCCAAATCGGACCACATTCCGCAAAGGAGAAACCTTTACGAAAACCATGTCCCCGACATCGAACTCCAAATCGGATCTTCGCTTATCAGCATAGGATTTCTGTCGGTCTTGGGCCGCCTTCATCCGTCTTCTAATCAACTCGACCTTCTCGGATGTATCTCTAATCATGTCGGGTCCAAGTATAAGCTTATCTGTAGTCTCCCACCAACATGTAGGCGACTTGCACGGCCTCCCATATAAAGCCTCAAATGGTGCCATCCCAATGCTCGCCTGATAACTGTTATTATAAGCAAATTCCACAAGAGGAAGATGGTCTTCCCAAGTACCACCAAAATCCAGAATGCAAAGCCTCAACAAGTCCTCAAGTACCCTATTCACCCTTTCTGTCTGACCGTCCGTTTGTGGGTGATAAGCCGTACTCAGGTTCAACCTCGTGCCCATAGCTTCCTGCAAACTGTTCCAGAACTGACTAGTAAAGATGGGGTCTCGGTCACTGACTATGCTGGAAGGAACTCCATGTAGTCGTACTATCTCACGAAGATATACTGCTGCTAGTCCAGATGCGGTCCTTTTGCTCTTTACTGGGATAAAATGAGCACTCTTCGTAAGCCTATCTACAATGACCCATATGCTCGTATTCCCTCTCCTTGACCTTGGAAGCCCATCAATAAAGTCCATAGAAATACTCTCCCACTTCCAAAGTGGGACGTCCAGGGGATGCAATAACCCACCGGGCTTCTTTGACTCGGCCTTAACTTGCTGGCAAATAATGCATCTAGAGACAAACTCCGCCACATCCTTCTTCATCCCAGGCCAAAAGAAAATACGCTTCATATCCTTATACATCTTATCACCGCCTGGATGTATAGTCAACTTGGAGCGATGTGCTTCCTCAAGAACTTTCCTCACCAAGTCTTCCACCCTCGGAACACAAAGCCTTCCGTCTCTCCTCAGCCAACCCTTATCATCTATAGAATATCGAGCAAGGTGACTAGATGTCTCCCCTCGAATCAGCTTATCCACAATCTCAATTATCTGAGGGTCTTCCTTCTGCGAAGCCCCAACTTGATCCAGAAGGGTAGGCCTGAGCTCAAGAGATGCCAAAGAACCGGTCATTGACTCAACTGCCAGGGAAAAATCAAAGGTTGCCAAGAACTCTAAATTCTTCATCTCAACAAATAGAGGACTTAGTGTCAACCTTCTCCTACTCAACGCATCCGCTACAACATTCCCCTTGCCAGGGGTATAGGCTATATCAAAGTCATAGAATGCCAAGAATTCCATCCATCTCTGCTGCCTCAAGTTCAGATCCTTCTGCGAAAAGAGATACTTCAAAGACTTATGATCAGTATACAGCTCAAATCTCTCTCCCAGAAGATAATGACGCCAAGCCTTGAGTGCATATACTATCGCTGCCAGCTCTAGATCATGAGTGGGGTAATTCTTCTCATGCACCTTAAGTTGCCTCCCACCAAAACATATAACTCTGCCCTCTTACATCAGAACGGCGCCCAATCCCGTGCCACAAGCGTCAGTGTACACGGTAAATATCTTACTACCATCGGGTAAAGCTAGAACGGGTGCAGAGGTAAGGGCTCTCTTGAGTCTCTGAAAAGCGAGCTCACAATCCATATCCCAAGCAAAGACTAAGTTTTTCTTCGTCAACTTAGTAAGAGGAGCGGATATCTTCGCGAAGTCCTTGATGAACTTCCGGTAAAAACCCGCAAGACCTAGAAAACTTCTCACCTCGGTTGCATTCCTTGGAGTCTTCCAATCCTGAACTGCAACTACCTTAGCGGGATCCACCGCTAAACCTTGCTTGGATACGATATGCCCAAGGAATCTAACTTCCCTTCTCCAAAAGTGGCCCTTGGAGAACTTGGCCTTTAACTGATGCGCTCTAAGCGTATCCATCACTTCTACAAGATGCCTCGCGTGCTCTTCTTCATCCTTGGAGAAGACCAGAATATCATCCACAAAGACCACGACAAACTTGTTCAAGAACTCCCGAAACACCCTACTCATCAAATCCACGAAATACGCGGGTGCATTCGTCAAACCGAACGGCATAACAAGCCATTCAAAGAATCCATCTGGAGTCCTGAATGCAGTCTTGTCCATACTATCTTCAGCCACTCTGAGCTGATGAAATCCAGTGGCAAGATCAAGCTGAGAGAAAACAGAAGCACCAACAAGCTGGTCAAAAAGATCATCAATCCTCGGTAATGGGTGTCTGTTCTTCTTAGTCAGCTTATTCAACTCTCTATAGTCCACACAGAGTCGAAGAGAACCATCTGCCTTAGTAGCAAACACCACAGGCGCTCCCCATTCGGATATACTTCTTCTGATGAAGTTCTTCTCAAGCAATTCTTTCACTTGCTTGCTCAGCTCCCGTCTCTCACGCGGAGCCATATGCCGAACGGGCAAAGAAACAGGCTTAGTATTATCCACCAGATAAATGCGAAAATCAATCTCTCGTTTAGGGGGCAACCCCTTAACTTCTTCAAAAACATCTGGATAATCTCGGACCACCCTTACAGACTGAAGGGCTTCCTCTGACGAGTCGAGAGATTCAAGATAGCACAACATGACGGGATTCTTCGGATTGCATGAAATCTCTAAGGTGTTGCCAAGGCGAGTCACAAGCCTCACAACCCTATGCTCACAGTCAAGAATGGCTCCATATCGGGACAGCCAATCCATGCCCAGTATCAATCCGTATCCCCTGAAACCAAGAACATATGCACTACACGAGAACTCTACACTGAGTATAGAGATCCTCAGATCCTCACATATCATAGATAGATGAGCAGAACCCCCAATGGGATTCGAAACACAAACGGGATCATCCACTAAGCTAGTACTAAGGTGCAAGCTATCAACAAGATCAGATGAAATAAAGCTATGTGATGCACCAGAATCAAACAAGGTACGAACTGGAAGATCAGAAACATAAACAAGGTTCTCAACAGAAACACTACCTCGGTCGGGCACTGAAGCGGTATTGAGAGCATGAACTTGCCCTCCTGAAGGTCCAGCCTGTCCTTTCTTCTTCGGGCACTCCTTGCTGAAGTGTCCGGCCTCACCACAGGAAAAACATCCACCACTAAGCTTCCTTTTCTTCTTCCTACAATCCTTAGCAAAGTGTCCAGGCACACCATAGTAATTGCACTTTCCCTTGCCTTTGTTGTTGTTCCCCTTCTTGTTCTTGCTCTGATTCCCCTGACTGCTTTGACCACCTTGATTGCCTTTGCCTTGAGAATCAGTCTTCTTTACTTGAGTATCACTCGACTTGACCTCTTTCTTTCCATCTCCCTGAAGTAGAGCCATATCGACCAAACTCTCAAAAGTAGCTCCATGCGGGATATGTGACATCGCCAAGCCCTGCAACGGCTCATTCAACCCTCTAGCGAATCGAAGAGCCTTTTTCTCAGGAGTGTTCACCATATCCAAACCAAAACGGGCCAGCTGATTAAATTTATTCACATACTCCTTGACAGTCATATCACCTTGCTTTAATGCAATGAACTTCTCCATTTGTAAATTCGCCTCAGCAGTAGATAGAAACTTGGCCACAAATCTAGCCCTCAAATCGGCCCAAGTCTCAACGGGCCTCGTCCCATTGGTGACCTCCCACCAATAGGCTGCTTCGTCCTTCAAAAGCCACACTGTCAATAAGATCTTCCTCTCATCATCAATTCCAAAGATAGCAAACAAGTCTTCAGTGTCTTTCAGCCAATTCCTAGCTTCAACAAAAGATTCTGTGCCTAGGAAATTCTTGCCTCCCATAGCCTTGAAGTCTTTACAGACCTTCGTGAACTCAACCTGAGGATGCTGAGGGGGAGGAGGAGGAAGAGGAGCCTCAGAAACGGGAGGGGGAATATTAACTGCTGGAGGAGGGGGAGCAGGAACCACCGGAGGAGGGATATTAGGGAGAGGATTCTCAACCACAGGAGGAGGAGTGGGAGTAGGGTTGGCGGGACCAGCTACTGCCCTAGCTTCAAGAAGCCTCCTATACCAGAGTGGTACATTTACTCCATCCGGGATGGCAAGATTCTCAGCCATACTGAAACGAAAGATAAGATAAGATTAGGTCAAGGGATCGAAGGATAACGCTAATGGCTTCTTGGGGAATAGCCTTTAAAATACTAGACTTTTCTTTGGAAAATACTTTATACTTGTTTTGAAAATAGTTTTTCAAAAGTCTTTTAAAAACTTTTTGTTCTTTCTCGTAAACCATATGCTCTGATACCAAATTTGTAACACCCCACCTCCGCTAGGGTCACTCTTTTGGGGGCACTAGCTTCTGGGGGGCGTTATAACTGGGTAAGTATGCATAAATGATATATCAAGGCAGAACAAGAACATAAATATATATATATGTAAAGCAGAGTAAATGAGCATAAAACAGCGGAATATCTCAAACCATCTCAAAACAAGTCTAGTACATCATAAAGTCATCTGCCAAAATAAATATGTCTAGTACAACATAAACAGAAATACTGAAATACATAGTGCTATCCCCAAAAATAAAAGTGATAAGCCATAGCGAGCTCAATATCCGGACATACATGAGCTATCCAGCGAACAAGCAAGCGATCCAAGCTAAGCACCACTGTTCCCTCCCTGAGAACCTGGGGGGGGAAACGGAAGAAAAGAAGCGAAAGAAAACAGGTCAGTCAAAAGACTGGTAAGCCCTACTACGATCAGTCTATAAACTAATAAAGCTAACATCATGATGGAAACTGAGATGAATATACTGGCAGTAGATAAAGGTGTCATCACATAAAGAACATCAAGCTTTGCACCATAGTGTACTAGCAAACTAACATAACAGGTATTGATCCCTCAGCCCAAACTTTGGCCCAATAACATGAGGTGACCTTAATACAAGGTCCAGCCCAACGGTCTAGTCGATCGGCTCCCTATAAACCTAACACGTCAAGTGTTGTTGTCCATACGGCCCACATATGGATGTAGTCAGACTGTGCTGGGTCCACCTTCGGGTGTATCAAGCCCTCGGGTGTCAACCCCGGACACTTAAGCAATAATGCACAGTCTAAACCTACTGGTACCCGTGCCTCGAGTTTGTCCAACACCGGATTATGTGCACGTCCGTAGCCCGCCTGGACCCGCACCGCTGTACCACTCAGCCGCCGCTTTGGTCGCTTACATCCGTCCAGTAATCGTGCCCCGCCATAGCCTAGCCTCTAGGGTTGTGAATGATACCCAACTGGGATTACTGCTGGAACAGACCACGTTGCTAGGGTTTTCTAAGAGGGTTAAGTGTGGTTTAACCCCTCACTAATCATGGATTAAATTAGTTAAGTGTAACCAACAGTTCACCACTTAACCCCATTCAATCCCCCGTATCCCCAAAATTGGTTAAGTGTTAGTGGGCCATGACTTAACCCTAATTACGAGGCATTAATTTAATTGTACCTTAACCTCTCACATTAGACTTTGTTGCGGTTACTAGTTAAGCCGGGCGGGTCCGGGTAGCTTTACACCACAACTTGGTCTAACCTCGGGTCCCAGGTACACATGACCAACTTCTCACATTGGGTCCTATTGTTCGTAGCAACTAGTTAAGCCGGTCGGTTCCGGGTAGGTTTACGCTACAAACTCAACCCAACCTCGAGTTGGCCACACATGTTTTCTAAGTGTCATGTCCACTTTATTTTCAAACATAATTACAAGTTTAGCTTGGGTAGACCTAACTTAATAGGTAAATTCCCAAGGGGTAGACCTAACTTAATAGGTAAATTCCCAATCTTATATTTTCATGTATTTTAAGTTTTACCCAAAAACCCCCAACGTCATTCTATCGCTTACATATTCGTTATAACGCATAAAGGATAGAAAGAGGGAACTTGGCACAACATACATGATGAATCTCACATAAAACATGCATAACATGTTGGACTTGCATAACTTAGCATGGTGAACTTGCATAACTTGTTAAACTTGCAAATCATGGCATAGTGAACTTGCATAAACATGCATAACTTGTTAACTTGCAAATCATGGCATAGTGTACTTGCATAAGCATGCATAACTTGTTAAACTTGCAAATCATGGCATAGTGTACTTGCATAAGCATGCATAACTTGTTAAACATGTGTAACATAGCATAGTGAACTCGCATAAGCATGCATAACTTATTAAACATGCATAACATAGCATAGTGAACTCGCATAAGCATGCATAACTCATTAAACATGCATAACATAGCATAGTGAACTCGCATAAGCATGCATAACTCATTAAACATACAAAAATCCCAACTTTCATCACATATTAACTTTAGAGTTTCTAAAGTGAAGGTAAGAGGGCTTACAAATATTATGAAGACACAAATCCACTAATAAAGATTGAAAAGCCCTTTATGCAAGCATATAAAAACCCAAAACAAAGCTCCAATTAATCAAAAATCCCAAAACTCTAGCTTTAGCAATTAAAGCTTGCAACTTGATGATGTATGCAAGCTAATGATCATTCATACAACTTAGAAAAGCTTGTATGAACATCAAAATCTTCTTAGAATTGATTTTTGAAGAGGGTGGAGGCTAGGGTTCTTAGGTGGAGGCCATTTGAGATTTCAATTTGACATAGTTTGGTTGCTAGAGTGAATAATGAGTGATTTAGGGTAGGTTAGGGCCTTATTTATAGATTAGGCTAGTGTTTTTAGGCCATAGGATTAACCCTAGATTCAATTAGGTCCATCAGATCTCGGAACCCTCTAGAAACAGGCCACAAGACAAAGCCCAAATCAGAAATGGTGCACCAGGCTAAACTGCCCGGGCACCCCCTGTCGACAGAGCCGTCGACAGGGCTGTCGACACCCTGGGGGCCCTGTCGACAGGGCTGTCGACATGCTGGTCCTGGCGGGAATTTTTCCCGCCTGCGCCAGCTTGCCCTAACCCTTGTTTTTAAATTAAATTTAAATCTGTTTTTACTTAGGAATTTTCTGAAAACTTCAATGGACCTTAACTGGGTCATACGGACTCCGATTTTCGAAAACTCGGACTCTATTTCGCGTATTTTTCCGAGACGAACGCAATGGCATAGCCCGTTTCCCTTGATTCACATTTTATAATTAAATTCTGCCTCGATTTATGTTATAACAGGTTATTGAAAATACGGGTTGTTACATTTAGGCTTCTTACTGACCTCAGACATCGTACTGGCCTCAGGATTATCAGTTTCAGACTCCCCTTTATTACTAGAACTGATTTCCTCTTCGTAGCGTAACATACCTTTCTTGTCAGATCCTCATACTACTAAGCCATGTATATAATTTCAGAAAAAGGAAGCTTCACATAACCCATTACACTATTCTTGTATCTTCTTCGAAGACCATAAATAAACCTCAGATTCTTCCTCTTTGGATCTTGAATTAGATGCGGGGAAAAATGAGAAAGTTCATTGAATTTCTTATGATATTATGGAATGGTCATATCTCCTTGTATCAGATAAGAGAATTCATCACATAACCGCTCAGTTGCTTCTGGAGGAGTAAATTTTTTCACTAAAAATCTCTTTGAATCTATCCCAGGTAATATTTCCTTCTGTATTATTCTCAATAATCGAATCCCACCAGAACAAAGCTTCATCTTTGAGTGCCGAAGATGCCAATAATCTTTTCTGGTCATCCCTTAGCTTTGAACCTACAAAGATTTTCTCAGCAGAACGAATCCAAGCTTGTATTTACGTAATAGATTCTTCACCCGAGAACGGTGTTCCACCCATATTTCGATACTTAATTAATAGAGCCTCAGTATCTGGTTCTGTATTCCTTCTGTTTCTGACACTCATTTTCTAGTACTTCTGCAAATAGCAGATCAAGTGTCAGGTCAAAAGAAAAGATATTTTAAAGCATAGAGACATATACTTAAATGAAAATGCATCTATCGAGGTGTTATTTCTTTCTGCTACACTCATACTAGGATATTACTGATCCTGTCTGTAATGAGTTATTCGTCCTAGAACACTAGTGGTCCTATTTATGACGAGTTTGTTAATATGTTATACTCTAGCACTAAGCTTAACCAAAGCTCTGATACCACGTTGTGATGACCCGAAAACCCCGTACGACGGTGGCAAGGGTAATCTTTGGAATATAACACATAAACAGATAATTGCAGAACAAAATTAAATAAATACACCAGATAATGTTCAAATAATACACTGGATAAACATAATCATCAGAGTTACACAGTATACAGGATCATACATAGTACAAATACCGTTTAGCTATACATAAATGTCTACAGCGAAAAACAAACATAATATGTACAATAGGAGCTGAACAGCATAAAAAGAGATAAATGATAGAATCCATCTTCAGCTCCAGCTATCCAGAAAGAGCATGCTAAAACCTGAACACAAGGCTACCCATGTAGAAAAAGAGGCACCCGAGTTTGCAAGTGAAACAAACTACGAGTCAGTCATGGGACTGGTATGAGAAATCTACTTAACACATTTTATAATAGGGCTAATCACAAGACCACACCACTTTTGCGGAACGGGTTTACTCCATTCGATTGCCAGTTCTTTAAAACAAGTAAATCTTCTAAACATCGCAATGCTTTTTGTAAAAATGAAGCCATTATAAGACTTAGTTCCCATCACACAATGCAACGCAAACCGGAGGATAAAGTTTTACCTTATAATGGCCAAAATATGCTTGATACGAATAAAACGAAAGAATTTGATATTATTACTAGTGTTTATATGTTTCAAAAACAATTTCAATCATAACTATCAATCATAGACGGCATGGGTACAATATATCATGTCGCCATATATATACACAATCAAAACTGCACGGTGTCGTATTTGGAAATTGGATTTCCGTCATGAAACAAGGCCAAAGATAGTCCTTACCGACTTCGAGACAATCTAGCCCATGTCTCAGGCCAGTACTTAGTCAAGCATTTGGAGCGACAGGGCCGGTCCACCGATGTGGATTAAAATGCCTGAACCCTGCGTTTCCCCGTCCTTTGGAGCGTAAATGAGCCAACGAATGACTCCATCGGTCCCGGATCGACCGATATATCCGAGGCGCCTCGCAACAGCAACAACCACACAGGTGAAAATAATATATATATCAGCCAGTTAAGCACTAACACCACCTCTAGCTAGAAATAAACGCATGTCCTCCCTGAGGTCCTCTCCTATTTCTGGTTCATATCGGGGTGTGAGGCTCACGAATTCACGTTATACACAAAGCTATGCCACACAGGTCGTGCTTTGATCATCAACCACAAGACTTTTCTTTTCAACAGAAGCCTTGATCACTGCATCTTAGCATACCACACAGGCAATTCACGCCATGTAACTAACGTCTATCAATCACACAGAATGAAATCCAATGTCAGACACACAGTCCATTTACAAGTCTATTCTGGGTCTGAACAAAACCGGAGGCACTATATATCTCGCATACCCATCAATTTCCAAGTACATCTAAACGATCACCACTAATTATCTTTATCTTGGGATGCCTCCCAATCAAGACGTCTGTGATCATCCAAACATAGTGAAGCTCTCTGGTCTTCGACCACTGTCTTCATCATCGACTTCTTATCGTCGATTCAGTTATTCAGAATGGGATAAACCCGGTCTTTCTGAGCAACTCGCGTATATAATTAACAAGTGCTACACAAACACAACATACGCCTCATCCCAATTCATCAGTCACTAACCGTAAATTAGTAAGAGAACGATTTACTAAATATTAACCCCGAAGGCCGAAACCAACATCAGATCAAAACCCAGGAAACCATTCGAGTTAGTTAACCTTCAGTTAGTTTCTAAATTTCACATTCTTAGGGAAATGTTCCCATTATTTTAATCAAAGATAAATTTTTTGGTATAATTTTCATGTGAAACACAATCAACCATCAAATTTCAAGAAAATCAGGTAAAATTAGTTTATTTCCATTCTATATCGTTTATAATATTTTATAACGATTTATTGCTATTTTTGTTTATTTAAAAATAGCCATTTCATTCAAACGACGCTTCCGGCTATAACGCAGTCATGACACTGTTTTTCTTCAGATTTGTTTTACACATATCTGAAAATCTAACCATTGGAACTTCACAAATTTTATACCATTAGAAAGATATTTTCGAAATGAATCCAACGGTTCCAGTTTTGGGAAAATCTGACAATTGGATCTCCCGGTACACTCGTTTGAAGTTTCGATTTCAAAATACGAAATGCAGCGTCGTTATTCGATTTAATTTTATTATATATATATATATATAATCGATTTTGGCGCTGTTTTTCTTCCGATTTGAATTAAACATTCCAGAAAATCCAACCATTGGATCTACACAAAGTTGGTGTCATTGGAAAGATATTTCGAAAGCGAACTCAACGGTTTCGGTTTCGGGAAAATCCGATGGTCGGATCTCCCGCACTAATCGTTTGAAATACAGGTTTCAAAACATGAACTACGGCTTCGTTATTCGATTTATTTTAATTATATTTTTATATATATAAAAATATAATCTATTCTTCGATTTCAAAACCATATTCTTTTCATACATTTGATAAAAATGTCATTTTTTATTCAACAGACATTTATTTCAACACTTCACTATTTTTAACAATTCATGTATATAATAAAAATGTTTTTTTTATTGTAAAACAATTTATTTCAAAACACGACTATTTTATATAGTTCATATAGATGATGAAAATATGATTTTTATTATAAAACAATTTATTTCAAAACATGACTATTTTATATAGTTCATATATATGATAAAAATACGATTTTTATTATAAAAAAATTTATTTCAAAACACGACTATTTTATATAGATGATAAAAATATGATTTTTATTATAAAACAATTTATTTCAAAACATTAATGACGTTTAACACATGAATTTCTATTCAACACATGAATTTCTATTCAACACACGAATATAGTTTCAACACATGAAAATAATTCTAAAACATGAATATTATTGAAAATTTCGGCCGCATAACGGCAGGGTAGTTAAAACCGGGATAGTCCCTAGTACGGCTCCTCGCTCTACCTTAAAGCCTCGCAGCTTTTGACAATGGGGATTTCATGCATCTAGTTCGCACGCAGGCGGCATGTTTATTTTTTTTTCTTTTCCACAAACTAATCCTATGTGGTTTCAACCAAATATTTCTCAACCGCAAACGGGTATTTTTCAACCATAAACAATTCTAATTAACCATTCGCTATCAACCAATTTTCACACCAATCACAACCAATAAATATCGTTCATGGTTTGTGGACGAGGGGCGTATATATATATATATAAGTATATTTCACTTCTATTTCAACACATATATAATTTTTAAAATGCATATATAACTTATACATCGGACATACAACTTATACAATGCTTATACATAAGGTGTACAATGCTTATATAACTCATACTTCGAATATATAATTTATACATCGTCATTTCCATATCGTTTATAATTCAGAAATCTCATATTGGGTTCCACTCCACCAAAAATTGCAGAAGGCTCAGAAAAATATGCGGTCTCTTCTAGAATGTAGAAGGCGTCCACACGAGTCCACTGTCTCATGTTTCACTGAATTTCGTCAACAAACGAAAAAGATATCATTTTTATTGTAAAATCATAAACCGTAGCGCTTTAAAGTGCTATTAAACATTTTAAATAATATCAGACGTTACCTTTCTGAAATTCTGTATATCTAGGTTTGGATTTATTCGCCAATCCGTTGCACTTGAAGACAATCGGGTTTCTCCACATTGTCAGGCTAGGCGAGGCGCAGTTGTGCCGAAGGTGGGGCCCAGTTCGGTGGCGCCAATGAACGGCGGCGGTAGTTGAAGTCCCTGACTTCCCGAGCGTGATTCTCGATGCACACAGCTCGAGGGAAGGCACGGCTGCTACGGATTTGAAGCTCTCGTCGAGCTCTTCGAAAACCTCAACAGGGTGGAGTGCTAATTCAGCGTGTTGCGGTCGGAATCGGGGCTGGAAGGTTTGAATGGCTTTCCGCCTTTAATCGTGGAGGGAGAGAGAATGTCGGGGAGAGAGAGGGAGGGTGCTGGACAATGGATTTTTTTATTTTTTTATATATTTTTAAATTTCTAAAATACCCCTTATCTTCTACGACTCCAATCCAAACCCAACGACTGTCATCCCTAGCTAAATACCCCCATTCCGAACACAATGGGGTATATTTCATAGGTCCATTCGACCGTTTTAGTCAGTTTCTCTTCAAATTAAAATATAAAACATTCAATATTTGTTTTGAACGTATATTTCAATTTGCCGGGGCCACATACTAATTCTAAAAATTCCAGAAAAATAAATCTAGCTATGTTTTGATAATACGGTCTCAACAAAACTAGTTTCGTCGAATTCTGAGACCGTTTGAAAAATGGCCCTTTTCTGGTCGATCCAATTAATAGAAATCGACCAAACACATTTTCCTTTGCCACGCTCACATACTAGCTTCAAAAATTATGAAATTTGAATCCTAGCTATAATTTGACATCCCGGACCCGACAAAAGTGGTTTTGTCGAATTTTGAGGTCGTTTGCAAAATGGCCATTTTCATGGGCTATATAAATTGTATAGTGACCTTTCTAAAAATTCATTTAGCCATAACTTTTGCTTCCCGCTATGAAACTTCGATTTTCCAGATTTGTTAGAAAGATATTCACCAACAGATTTAAATATTTTTGGTTTCACTAAAATCCGTTTTGTTTTGCACCTGGTACAGTCAGTCAAAGTTTGAATTGAAATTTTGAAACTGCCGCGCCATTTCAGGACATGTTTATAGTTCAAAGTAATTATATTTATTTTCAAACATCAATTCAAACATACTTTTCGTCACTATTATTTAAAATAATTATTTTAATTATTTGAAATCCACCAAAATAGCCAATTTAAAATTTTTAAACTAGTTCAGATTTTCTGGGTTGTTACAAAATCTTCTTTAGATAATTCAGAATCTCAAATATTTCATCTCAAAACTGAGAATGGTACTTTAAAAAGAAAGAATTCTGAATTAAATAAGGAAATTGATATTTTAAAAAATGAAAAAAAAATTCTTTGAAAGTGTGAATCACGATTTTTTAATCAAATTGGATGGATGTACAAGTAAGTTTGCGAAATTTAATGAAGGTCAAAATGATTTAAATATGATTTTATCCAGACCTCAACATTTACATAACAAAAGTGGTTTAGGATATAATAAAATTGATTATGTAAGAATTAGTACTAGATATGTTGTCATATACGATATATATCACTACTAGTACTAATGCTCATCCTAGATTCAATTATTATACAAATTCGAATACTTCTATGACTAGATGCATATCTAGAAATACAAAAGGAAATGCAAATAGAAGTTTTTTTAATATTTGGGTTCCTGTAAACTAGAAAAATAGAGAAAAGTATATTGATGGTTACTTTACTTCAGTGGTTAATAATATAAATTATATTTTTAAAGGTTCCATTAAACCCAATATTTGGGTTCCGGTAAACTGGAAAAATAGAGAAAAATATATTGATGGTTACTTTACTTCAGTGGTTAATAATATAAATTATATTTTTAAAGGTTCCATTAAACCCTCTTGGGTATGGTTACCTTCCATCTAACCCCTGGACCCTAACAAAAGAAGTGGGTACCAAAGTATATATCAAATTTTTTACAGGTACACTGTGACGGCCCGCCCCGCACCAACTGACATTTACTCCAAAAGTGCGTTGTACACATGTCTCACAGCGCATAGAACAAAATATAATAACAACATACTTGACATAAAACAGGTGAGACAGTGCATAAGCTGAAAACAAACTATCATAGCAGCGGAAAATCCAAATACAGCTTATGTTCCACATCATCATTATTACAACTTTTCAAACTGTCTCTAAAGGTAAAAGCAAGATAAGGGAGGTACATTACTAATGCCTAAGTAGTGACCACCAACGACACACGGAGAATATCTATATATCATACGTGGAAGCCTCCTGCTCGCCTCCAGATCAGCTACTCGTGCATCACCAGCTAACATGTCTCTAGTCTGCTCGTTTAGGAGCACCCAGAGTAATAAGAAGAGACATAAAACTCTGGGTCAGACAAAAGTCTGATGTGAGCGATAAGCAGCTAAACAGAACAATAACAGGTATACTGAACCATACCTGAACCTGCAACCAAAGAGTTACCACTACATACTGTACAACACTCTGAGGTGCCACTAAACAAATGGTGTAAAGATAACGGGGATGGGGGTGTGCATGTCATAGTGATGGCAAACAATCAAGCATAGCAACCATCCTCACATCTCTCACTCAGTGCGTAAAGCATACGATATCCACCACTTAGATCACCCAATACTTTGCTATGATCACTCTGCCCCTTGAAGTCACAACGGCTTCATTGCACTGATCCACAGCCACTAATCCTTCGCCATGTCCACTTTGCCCATGGAGTCGTACACACTCCACTGCACTGGATCACAGCCTTACTAATCCTTTACTATATCCACTCTGCCCCATGGAGTCACAATGGCCCCACTGCACTGACTCATAGTCTTACTACGATCACTTTTCCCCTCGAGTCATGATGACTCTACTGCACTGATACGTAGTCCTGCTACGATCACCTTGCCCCTCGAGTCGTGATGACTCTACTACACTGATACGTAGCCCATCATTCCTTTTTCAGTGGTGAATCAAAGTTATGAACGTCGACAACTCCTTAGCATACGTCCTGCAGCAAGGCCCAATCATGAAGTGAACTCATTGGTTCCCAACTGGATCTTGAGCTCTAACTCCCATTTTGACTACCTTTGCATCTCGGGTTATTGGTCATGACCAGATCGGTCTTCATTTAGTTCATGATTATCATATAGGCTCAGGTTCATCTCAATTCGTAGCACCCTCTTCAAATCGGTTCGGATCGGATGACCTCCCCCATCGGTTCGGATCGGATGGCCTCCCCCATATGTTCGGATTGGATGGCCTCCCCCATCCGTTCGGATCGGATGACATTCTCCCATCGGTTCAGATCCTTCTTCCCAAGCACTCCAGATCGGGTCGAGCCTCTCGAGCTTCTCCATAGTGTATTGCTTCGGGTCGGAGTGGCACACAAGGGCAGGTCGGGTCGGGGTTCAGGTCTAGGTCGCCTCTTGGATACAACAACTTGGAGGGTGGTTCGGTTCGGGCCCTTTTCTCCGATTTGATCCGGATTGGCCAAATTCCTGCACTTCTTTCCAGCGACTGTTTATGCCAATCGACGGCATTTTCGACCATTCTATCTATTCTAATCAATCACAAAGCATATCATACAGTCATAGCAACAAGTAGAAGTGACCTCAAACACCAAAACATCAATATGATAGGTTAAAATGGATCAAACATAGCCAAAACCCTTATTTTCCCTTAAGTGTGCTTAAGCAAAACTAATGATATGATTAGCAAAACTTAATCAAATTAATCCAAATTTATAACAGAGGTCTAAAACATTATTTAAGAATTTATAAATATTTTTCCAGAATTTATTAGTGTATAAATTTGCTAATCATCACTAATTACCCTTAATTAACCATAATTAGTGAGGAACTATGCAAATCACTCACCTTAGCCCCAAATAAACCTTAGATCTGAAATAAATCTCTGACATGGCGCAAATACCAATGCTAAACAACAGCTATAATCTTGATTTGGTGAAGATCTCCCTTTCTTTGATGTTGCTATGTTTAATCCATGATTAGAAAGTGATTTGGAGGTGATTTAGAGGTTGGAGGCCATTTTTAGTGTTTCTAAAAGGTAAGTGGAGGCTAGAAAACTGAAATGGACTGAAACCCTAACCCTTTTCAGCCTCCCCATAACCTAATCCCAAAATGGGTTATGGGCCCATTCACTAATCACCTTATTTGGCCCGGTTAAGTAGTTTTTCACCTTCCAAACCTTATTTCAGCCATATCTCCCAAACGGTAAGTCCTTTTGGCTATTATGACCACTATACGGAAAGGTAAACCATCACACGAATCTAATGGAAGTGGTTTCAGGTCAAAATTCCTTTCCAGTCAAAAGTTATGGCCAAAACAGTATCACCTAGGGGCAAAACGGTCATTTAAAAATCGACAAAAATCATGAACATGGGAAATGACCCCAATGGTCGTTTCCCAAAGCCACATGATCATATGACTTCATATAAGAAAGAAAGAAATAATCTACGATCCTCCGATGCGTAGAATGCGGGTTGTTACATTCTCCCCTCCTTAAGAAATTTCGCCCCCGAAATTCCCTAACCAAAACACACAATCGGTCCCGCATGCCTATCAGCCATAAACCAACAATCAAACATGCAAAACAAGCAAAATAAGTCTATCCTAGCATGCAGAATAACTAAATAGTAATGTAAATCTTATCAGGCAAAGAGTTCTGGATACGTCTTTCTAATGTTCTCTTCTGTCTCCCAAGTACAGTCATTCTCGTTCTCGCCCCACTGAACCTTGACTAGCTTCACCGCCTTTCTTCGAAGTTGCTTCGTATCGTGCTCGACAATACGAATCGGCTTGCGGTTCCCAACCGCCTCGGGTTCCACTTCGAAGTCCTCTAACTGATCAGGTGAAATAGTCATATCTGGGTCGTGCAGGAACTTCCTTAGTTGGGAAACATGAAATACGTTGTGAACACCCGCCATCTTCTCTGGTAATTCAATTCTATATGCCAAATTCCCAACTTTTTCGAGAACTGGGAATGGGCCAACAAATCCTGGTGCCAACTTTCCACTCCTGCCAAATCGTATCACGCTCTTCAACGGAGAAACCTTGACAAATGCCGAGTCACCAATGGAGAATTTTAAGTCTCTTTTCCTCTTGTCAGCATAACTCTTCTGCCTATCCTGGGAACCCTTCATCCGTTGTTGAATGATTTTAATCTTATCTGAAGTTTCCCTTACCACATCTGGTCCAAGCACAAATTTCTCACCGGTCTCTATCCAACATGATGCTGAGTTGCACGGTCTTCCGTACAAAGCTTCATATGGAGCCATACCGATACTGGATTGGTAGCTATTATTATATGCAAACTCTACTAGATGCAAATGATCATCCCATGATCCACCAAAATCCAATATACAAGCTCTCAAGAGATCTTCCAATATACGATTCACCCTCTCTGTCTGACAGTCTATTTGAGGATGATACGCGGTACTGAGATATAATTCCGACCCTAGATCCTTTTGTAAGCTCTTCCAAAACCCACTAGTAAACAATGGATCTCGGTCACTCACAATGCTTTTAGGTACTCCATGAAACCTCACTACCCACTTCATATACAATTCTGCTAACTTACCTGCCGTTCTGGTCGATTTGACTGGTATAAATCTTGCACTCTTGGTCAATCGATCCACAATTACCCAAAATGCTATATTGTCCCGATTTAGTCCTTGGTAAACCATCAATGAAATCCATCGAGACATGCTCCCATTTCCATTCGGGAATTTCTAATGGTTGCAACAAACCACTAGGCTTCTTTTGCTCAGCTTTAACTAGCTGGCAATTCATGCACTTGGATATAAACTTCCCAACGTCTCTTTTCATCCCTTCCCAGTAGTAAGTCTACTTCATGTCTCGATACATCTTATCACCACCGGGGTGTATAGTCAGTTATGAGTGATGACATTCCTTAAGTACTTCATCTCTCAAACAATTCACGTTGGGTACAACTAGTCTTCCATTCTTTCGAAGCCGTCTTTCTCGATCAAGTCCATACAAATTCATCTCCTCACCATCGATATTCATCTCTAACTTGGAGATGATTTCCAATAGATTAGGATCGTCCCTCTGACTGGAACCAGTCCGCTCAATCAAAGTGGGTCTGATCGTCAAACTAGCTAACATGTCTGGATCCAATTCACACTTTGGTCTGAAATCATACCCTACGATATACTCCAGTTGCTTCCATTCAAGAAACATAGCCCCTAACTGGCATGTCTCCTACTCAAGGCAACGGCTACCGCATTGCCTTTCATAAGTGTATATGCGATATCAAAATCATACGAAGCCAAGAACTCTAACCATCTTTGCTGTCGGAGATTTAGATCCTTTTGAGAGAAGAGATACTTTAACGATTTATGATCGGTAAACAACTCAAATCTCTCTCCCAAGAGATAATGTCTCCACATCTTCAATGCAAACACGGTCGCTGCCAATTCCAAATCATGGGTAGGATACTTTTTCTCATGCGTCTTTAGTTGCCGACTAGCATAAGCTACAACCCTATCTCCTTGCATCAATACAGCACCTAGTCCGGTACCACAAGCATCTGTGTATACCGTCATCTCTTCATTCACTTTAAGAATGACTAATACCGGCGCACGCGTCAACTTTTCTTTTAGACTCTTAAATGCATTCTAACACACTCCGTCCCAAACGAAGGCTTGATTCTTCTTAGTCAATTGAGTCAACGGTGCTACTATCTTGGAGAAGTCCTGGATAAACTTATGATAATATCCAGCTAACCCCAAGAAGCTTCTTACGTCTGTTGCATTCTTGGGCGCAGACCAATCCTGTACCGTACCCACCTTTGCAGGGTCCACGGCAATACCATTCTCTGAAACAACAAGGCCCAAGAATCTCACTTCCCTCCTCTAGAAGTGACACTTAGAAAATTTCGCTTTCAATTGGTGTTTTTTCAACACCTCCATCACTATCCTCAAATGTCCCTTGTGTTCTTCCTCTTTCCTCGAGTAAACAAGGATGTCGTCGACGAACACAAGAACGAACTTGTTCAACTGATCTCTGAATACTCGATTCATAAGATCCACAAAGTATGCTGGTGCATTGGTCAACCCAAATGGCATGACCAACCACTAATAGAATCCAGACGGCGTCCTAAATGCCATTTTCGGAACACTCTCAGCCGCTACTCGGAGCTGATGAAATCCTGTCGCAAGGTCCAACTGGGAGAACACTTTTGCTCCTTCCAGTTGATCAAACAAATCATCTATCCGCGGTAGAGGATATTTATTCTTCCTCGTCACCTTATTCAACTCGCGATAGTGCACACACAAACGAAGGGAACCATCTGCCTTAGTGGAAAACACAACTGGTGATCCCCACTCGGAGAGACTTCTTCTAATAAGCCCCTTCTTCAAAAGATCGCTTACTTGCACCCCGAGCTCTCGCTGCTCCCTTGATGCCATACGACGAAGTGGCATCAGTATAGGTCTGGCATCTTTCACTAAATCAATACGGAACTCAATCTCTCGGTGTGGTGGAAGTCCGGTCACTTCCTCGAAGACGTCCGGATACTGGCCAACCACGGGCACATCTGACAACTCATCATGTGGGATGTCGAGGGAATTTATAAAACTAGCCATTACCCCATCACTAGGTAGACTACCATCATCCGCTCTAACTGTCACCAAAAAGCCCTCACAGACTACAACCACCCCGTATCTTTGGAGCAAATCGACCCCCAATATAATGCCATACCCAGTAAAGCCCAAAACAAAGCAATCATAAACAAACAAACATCCATGACTCGATAAGACCAAATTTCGGCAAATCATACTAAGGTTAGTCGAACCACCAATCGGGTTCGTCACAACCAACGGTCTATCGACTATCTCGGGTTCCAGTCCTAACCTATCTACCAGGTCACCAGATATGAAGGAACGGGAAGCCCCAGTATCAAACAAAACTCAAATAGGTACATCAAAAATAGAAAGCATACCTTGAATGGCGACATTCTTTCCTTTCTCCGCCGCAGTTGGGGCATTCGACGAAGAAGGAACAACATTAATAGCATATGCTTTCACAATCTACTTCTCCTTAAGAGGTTGTGGACATTTATCCTTATGATGTCCCACTTGGCCACAGTTGTAGCACTTCCTATCCGCTGGCTTGGCCCGACACTCTTTGGCATAATGGCCCTTCTTACCACAGCTGAAGCACTCAACATCTTTCTTGCTCTTTTTCTGGCCATCCTTAGTTTGGTTATGCTTCCTCTTATTCTGAGTGTTATTCTTACCTCCACCGCCTGCTTGCGGCTTCATCCCTTTTGCAGATGCAACCTCAATCTTTGGCATAGGGAAAAGACTCTCTGATCTCAAAGCTTTCCCCACATTCGATTCAAAAGTCTCATCGATGTGGTTGATAAGCCTTTCCCCCAAGTATCCGTCTAAACCAGTAAAGAACTTCTCATTCTTCTTCTCAGGATTATCGATAAGGGATAATCCATATTTCGACAAAGTGTCGAACTCAGCAATATAGTCCGAGACTGTCCTACCATTCTGTTTGAGCTCCAAGAACTTCCTAAACAATTCCGACTTCCGAGAAGCTGGGATAAACTTGTCACTAAAGCGAGCCTTAAACTGATCCCAAGTAACCTGATCCTCTGGAGTGGCTGTCTTAATAGCATTCCACTAAATCATCGCTCGCCCTTGCAGCCGACGAGACGCTAGCCTTATCTTCATCGCATCCTCGATACCCAAGTCGTCGAAGATACGATCAAAGCTATCCAACCAATCCTGAACATCCATGGCCGACTCCGTTCCGTGGAACGGCATCCCACACAGGTTAGTGTAATTCTTGCACAACTTGGCGAAATAGACCCTAGGCGCCTTCACTACGGGACCACCACCATTATGTGCATTGGGAGCTGCCCCTGCACATCCCTAAGCATTTCTCTCATGAGGTCAGTTAACATCATCCTCATGTTAGAAGCATTTCCATTATTGGCCTCTCTACCAGCACCCCTTGCGTATCGGCTCATCGTTCAATCTGTAAAGAGAAAACGATTAACCATCTCCATAGTGGTGCTAGTGCAGTGCGACTTCGTCCTTAGATATACTAATATATCTATAGCTTTTGAAAACCAAAGTAATCACAAATACGCGCTCTCATATACGTACTATCTCTCCCAAGTGTCTTCCCTAGGTTAACTACGCAACCTAGAGCACTGATACCCGCCCCGCACCAACCGACATTTACTCCAAAAGTGCGCTATACACATGTCCAGTTAGCACGGGACGGTCGTCAGAAGGAAAGGAAGAAGACGAAGAATCAACTAGGAACCTGTTGAATGTCTCACAGCGCATAGAACAAAATATAATAACAACAAACTTGACATAAAACAGGTGAGACAGTGCATAAGCTGAAAACAAACTATCATAGCAGCAGAAAATCCAAATACAGCTTATGTTCCACATCATCATTATTACAACTTTTCAAACTATCTCTAAAGGTAAAAGCAAGATAAGGGAGGTACACTACTAATGCCCAAGCAGTGACCACCAACGACATAGGGAGAATATCTATATATCATACGTGGAAGCCTCTTGCTTGCCTCCGGATCAGCTACTCGTGCATCACCAGCTAACCTGTCTCTAGTCTGCTTGTTTAGAAGCACCTAGATTAATAAGAAGAGTCATAAAACTCTGGGTCAGACAAAAGTCTGGTGTGAGCGATAAGCAGCTAAACAGAAAAATAACAGGTATACTAAACCATACCTGAACCTGAACCTGCAACCAAAGAGTTAGCACTACATACTATACAACACTCTAAGGTGCCACTAAACAAATGGTGTAAAGATAACGGGGGTGGGGGTGTGCAAGTCATAGTGATGGAAAACAATCAAGCATAGCAACCATCCTCACATCTCTCACTCAGTGCGTAAAGCATATGATATCCACCACTTCGATCACCCAACACTTTGCTATGATCACTCTGCCCTATGAAGTCACAATGGCTTCATTGCAATGATCCACATCCTCTAATCCTTCGCTATGTCCACTTTGCCCCATGGAGTCGTACATACCCCCACTGCACTGGCTCGTAGCCTTACTAATCCTTTACTATGTCCACTCTGCCCCATGGAGTCACAATGGCCCCACTGCACTGGCTCGTAGTCTTACTACGATCACTTTGCCCCTCGAGTCATGATGACTCTACTGCACTGATACGTAGTCCCGCTACGATCACTTTACTCCTCGAGTCGTGATGACTCTACTACACTGATACGTAGCCCATCATTCCTTTTCAGTGGTGAATCGAAGTTATGAACGTCGACAATTCCTTAGCACACGTTCCGCAGCAAGTCCCAATCATGAAGTGAACTCATTGGTTCCCAACTGGATCTTGAGCACTAACTCCCATTTGAAGTACCTTTGCGTCTCGGGTTATTGGTCATCACCGGGTCGGTCTTCATTTAGTTCATGATTATCATATAGGCTCGGGTTCATCTCAATTCGTAGCACCCTCTTCAAATCGGTTCGGATCGGATGACCTCCCCCATCGGTTCGGATCGGATGGCCTCCCCCATTAGTTCGGATAGGATGGCCTCCCCCATCGGTTCGGATCGGATGACTTTCTCCCATTGGTTCGGATCCTTCTTCCCAAACACTTCAGATCAGGTCGAGCCTCTCGAGCTTCTCCATAGTGTATTGGTTCGGGTCGGAGTGGCACACAAGGGCAGGTCGGGTCGGGGTTCGGGTCCAGATCGCCTTGTGGATCAACAACTTGGATGGTGGTTCGGTTCGGGCCCTTTTCTCCGATTCGATCCGGATCGGCCAAATTCCTACACTTCTTTCCCGCGACTGTTTACGCCACTTGATGGCATTTTCGACCATTCTATCTATTCTAATCAATCACAAAGCATATCATACAATCATAGCAACAAGTAGAAGTGACCTCAAACACCAAAACTTCAATATGATAGGTTAAAATGGATCAAACATAGCCAAAACCCATATTTTCCCTTAAGTGTGCTTAAGCAAAACTAATGATATGATTAGCAAAACTTAATAAAATTAACCCAAATTTCTAACAAAGGTCTAAAAAATTATTCAAGAATTTATAAATATTTTCCAGAATTTATTAGTGTATAAATTCGCTAATCATCACTAATTACCCTTAATTAACCATAATTAGTGAGGAACTATGCAAATCACTCACCTTAGCCACAAATAAACCTTAGATCTGAAATAAATCTCTGATATGGCACGAATATCAATGCTAAACAGCAGCTCTAATCTTGATTTGGTGAAGATCTTCTTTGCTTTGATGTTGCTAAGCTTAATCCTTGATTAGAAAGTGATTTGGAGGTGATTTAGAGGTTGGAGGCCATTTTTAGGGTTTCTAAGAGGTAAGTGGCGGCTAGGAAACTGAAATGGAATGAAACCCTAACCCTTTTCGGCCTCCCCATAACCCTAATCCCGAAATGGGTTATGGGCCCATTCACTAGTCACCCTATTTGGCCCAGTTAAGCAGTTTTCACCTTCCAAACCTTATTTCAGCCATATCTCTCAAACGGTACGTCCGTTTGGCTGTTATAACCACTCTATGGAAAGGTAAACCATCAAACAAATCTAATGGAAGTGGTTTCAGGTCAAAATTCCTTTCCAGTCAAAAGTTATGGCCAAAACTTATCAGCTAGGGGCAAAACGGTCATTTAAAAATCGACAAAAATCATGAACATGGGAAATGACCCCAATGGTCGTTTCCCAAAGCCACACGACCATACGACTTCATATAAGAAAGAAAGAAATATTCTACGATACTCCAATGCGTAGAATGCTGGTTGTTACATACACCACAACAAAAAGAAGGTTGTTTTCAATATCTCTAAATATCTATGAAAACAAATTTCAGCTTTTATCAAAATACACATGATCCAATATCTCCTGAAGGTGCTTTAATTATTTAAGTCTTATGATCGATTATCGTTTTATCATAGTATATACTCTTTATAATCAATGACAAAGGGGGAGAAATGTGTCATTATATTTCATGTGTATTATACACACTAACATTTTGTTACAGGAAAAGCAGTAAGTATATTTTGTGGGCTAACAAAATGTTGCAGAAATATTTTAGACAGGGGTAGATAAAAATATATACAAGCAAACATTTAGGAAGAGCTACTCATTATCTCAAACATATACGCAAGGTGTTGTCATCAGTAAAAAAAGGGGGAGAATGTTGATACACGAGATTTCGATTAATGACAACAAACAAATAGAGATCATTGATGAGCTGAATTCATATACATTAAAGAAATGGAAATCAATAAAGATCGTATTGAAGAGCTAAATGGTCATATATATATTGAGTCGTGTTATTAGATTTATGTTAAAATCTATCTTTAAACTATAACACAAATTTTAACCACCCGGGTTTTCCAATTATTTGAATATTTAAACTTGTTTTAAATATTATATTAGATATATTAATGGATTATTGATATATATTTCGTTAATTATACGACAATTGAATGTTTATAATTATATTTAATAAAAAATATCATCTTTTGCAAACTGAGTCGGTTTTCATCAAAATTATTTTCGTTGGATCCGGAACGTCAAGATGTAGTGGTGGGTTTGTATTCTTTGCATTTGAAGACTGTGTGTGGCAGTGCGCATATTTAACATTCAAAGTTAAACAACGGTAGGATTTAAGCATATTGAAAAAAAACTACCTCAAGTCCTAAGCTAAGTAAAATACAAAGTGAAAATATCCAGCGTATCTTGTTCCCCTGAAAACACCCACGTATCTTAGGTATGAAAAATCAAAACATGAGATGCTAAAATTCAGCCGGCCTAGAAACGAACGGTGCACATGAAAATTCTTAGTCTCCATACCACTTAAAATAGATACAATCCTACCCTTGCATGTTTTGTCTCATCAGACAAATTTGAAAGAACAGCAATGAAAATCAAATCGAACAGCTTCTACATACACGATGGAAACCACCTATTCTACACAAAACTTTAATCACAACAGACCTTTATTTCTTTCCACTGAGCAGATATCTACCTGCCCTAATCTTTGAAAGCTACATCTCCTTTCTGCTTGCACATGGGAAATGAAACTTCAACGCAGTTACGTACATGTTTCTTTTCCCCTTTTCTTCTCATGTTTCCATCAGCACAGGCACCGATCTACAAGCCTACCCATGTTCAGGCTGAAAATATCACAGCTACCCTGTCCCCTTCTTCTCTACATCTTTTCTTTCTTTCACCTGAGAACACTATTAAATGCCAACCTAAGAGTTGAAGCTATACCGTAGCATGTACCCTTTGATGCAACATTGTTTCTATCCCCTCCTCCTTCTACTATAAATATGGGTACTCGTCTCGTTTATTTCATAGACAAAATTTCATGACTCTCCATTCTCTAGCAAATGAAAACCCATAAACAGTCATCAAGGGTAAAGTCTCAAGTACAAAAAGAAAAGATCATGTACCCAATTTTCCGAACCCAGCTCCACAATGAAAACAATAGTAACCCATCTAAATCCAATACGTACTTTAACTTTTTGGGTAAGCCGTGGCTCATGTACTGATGCAAAATGAAGGTGGCCAATGCTAGTGCTGGGGGATGCAGCCATGGTGTGAGATTGATGTGGGTCAGTCTCGGATTGTCTGATGATGGAGCGAGTGTGGTCAGTGCATGGTACAGTAGGTTGGGAAGTTGCAAGGCGGTTTGGCAGAAGGAGTTTCGGTGGAGGGCTTGTGGAGTTGTTGAAAATGTCACTATGGGTAGTATGAAGCAGCAGTAGGGGTGTGTGTTGGTTTCGGGTGATGGAGAGAAGAGCATGCGAGAGCTTGGGGAAGAAGCAGGGGTATAATAGCTTGCGGTTTCATGTGGAAATGGGCCGAACTGGTTATGAATAAGAAAACAAAAGGTGGAGAAAGGGTAACGCATGTGGGTTACAAGAATATCAAAGGAAGTGGTATGGGGGAAAATGCGAGATAACATGGATGATGCATGCAAAATTTTGTTTAGGGGCTGAAGCAAGGGAAAGAACATGCGTTTTTTTACTGGGTTTTGGGATTTCGGTTATTGAAAAAGAAGAGGGTTTGCTAGAAGCAACATGGGGACGGTGATGTTTTTGTGGCAGAAGGAGAAAAATGGACGGTGAATATAAGTATAACCGGTGGGGAAGAAAGTAGAATCTTAGAAGTAGAACGTGGAGAAGAGCTGCAGCCTTTTCGTTTGAATGGGGGAATGAATACCGAAATTAGGAAGATGATGGTATCTAATGGGCCACATCATATATATATACTAGGCTTTGGACTTCGAAGGATAACTAAACGTATTGAAAGGAATTAAAGGGATGATGACATTTTAAAGGGTCTAGGATACTGCAAACTGAAAGCAAAGGCAGCCGCATTTAAACGAGGTATCCAGCCTTAAATATTCCAAATTCTAAGTGCCCAAATAAATCAATAAATAAAAAGGGGTTAGCCTGATTGTTTAAATCAAAAATTAGCGTTAACATATGTTAATAGTAAGTGTGTATTTACTAGAGCAGTAGAAACCATATGTTTTAAAAATAAATGAGCGGACCGGTTAGTTAATCAAGGTCATTAGAACAATTAAATTTTATTATTAATTATTTTAAATAAATTGTAAACTTATAACCTTTGTAACTTGCTTATACGTTGTTAGATTTGGACAAACCAAGAGGGATCGGAATTGTATCGACGTGCACTACATTATGATGATGATTTGGTCAGTACTGGGAGCTACCAGGGCCTTTAATAAAATTAAACGCACGTTTAATTTTATTAAAACAATTTGTTCAACGGCAGACCCTAGGCAAGGTGAGTTAAACTCACTCAGTTCCCAACTTATAATTATTATAAGTCGGGTTTATTATTTATATGTTATGTTTGCTTATTACTGGTTGATTGGCTGATTGTTTGGATGTCTATTGAATATTTTATATCGATTATTTAAATTAAACGTTGTTTAATTTAAATAAAATGTCATCTTTATTTTTAAATGATGATTTCAAACAAGGTAACCTACCTTGTTGGTTACGTATTTAAATTAAATATGATGCTGGAATATTTTTGTTGGTTGACCGCTATCAGTTGAATTGATTATTTATCTACATATGATCATTATATGAACTGTTTAACCCATGTGATTTGATTATTGATTTGGTCCAAACTCAACACTTGTTTTGGTATTAACCAATGAGTGATATTGGTTAAGAAATTAATAGCAGATGGTCAAAATACAAATTGTTTTTTAAAAATTGATTTATTGTCAGGTGAATCGATAGAAATGAAGTTATGAAATTTATACAGATTTTTAAATGAGGATTTTAGTTTAAAGGAAAAACTTAGACCCGCATTTTAAATTACGGACAGAACTTTTTATTTTTGGTTTGAAGGACGCGCGCTTCACCCCACTAACCCCACTAACAAACCGTTCCCCATTTCATTCGTTCTAGGGTTTTGTCTCGATCAAAAAATCATCAGTATATTCGATCCAAAAAAAAAATTCAATCCCTAAAATCAGTAATGTCGACAACTGAAACAGATTCTTCAACTTCGACCTCTAATTTGCCGATAGGCGATTGGGTATTCAAGGCAAGATCCCCGAATCGTGCATCATCAACTCCTCAATCGAAGGAAAAATCTCCAAAAAGTGCGAAATCAAAAGCTAGAGTTGCAAAATCAAGAGCAGTTAAACAACTCGCAGTGCAAATCGGCGATGAAGAAGGTACTGTGCATTCAAGGAAGCGTCCTAGGGTTTTGAAGGTATTAAATTTTGTTGAAATTTTGTATGTTTCGTCTAAATGAGAACGAGAAAATCCTGATACATGAATTACAAAATATAATGATAGTTATAGATATCACTTTGCCTCTTAGCATATCATTTTGCATTCCAACAAAATATAATGATAGTTATTGATATCACTTTGCCTCTTAGCATATCATTTTGCATTCCAGCAAAATATAATGATAGTTATAGATATCAGTTTGCCTTTTAGCATGTCATTTTGCATTCCAGCAAAATATAATGGTAGTTATAGATATCAGTTTGCCTCTTAGCATGTCATTTTGCATTCCAGCAAAATTTAATGATAGTTATAGATATCAGTTTGCCTCTTAGCATATCATTTTGCATTCCAGCAAAATATAATGATAGTTATAGATATCACTTTGCCCCTTAGCATATCATTTTGCATTCCAGCGAAATATAATGATAGTTATAGATATCACTTTGCCTCTTAGCATATCATTTTACATTCCAGCAAAATATAATGATAGTTATAGATAGATATCACTTTACCTTTTAGCATGTCATTTTGCATTCCAGCAAAATATAATGATGGTTATAGATGTCACTTTGCCTCTTAGCATGTCATCTTGCATTCCAGCGAAATATAATGTCATTTTGCATTCCAGCGAAATATAATGATGGTTATAGATATCACTTTGCCTCTTAGCATGTCATTTTGCATTCCAGCAAAATATAATGATAGTTATAGATATCACTTTGCCTCTTAGCATATCATTTTGCATTCCAGCAAAATATAATGATAGTTATAAATATCACTTTGCCTCTTAGCATATTATTTGGCATTCCAGCAAAATATAATGATAGTTATAGATATCACTTTGCCTCTTAGCATATCATTTTGCATTCCAGCGAAATATAATGATAGTTATAGATATCACTTTCCCTCTTAGCATATCATTTTGCATTCCAGCGAAATATAATGATGGTTATAGATATCACTTTGCCTCTTAGCATATCATTTTGCATTCCAGCGAAATATAATGATGGTTATAGATATCACTTTGCCCCTTAGCATATCATTTTGCATTCCAGCAAAATATAATGATAGTTACAGATATCAGTTTGCCTTTTAGCATATCATTTTGCATTCCAGCAAAGTATAATGATAGTTACAGGTATTACTTTGCCTTTTAGCATATCATTTTGCATTCCAGCAAAATATAATGATAGTTATAGATATCAGTTTGCCTTTTAGCATATTATTTTGCATTCCAGCAAAATATAATGATAGTTACAAATATCAGTTTGCCTTTTAGCATATCATTTTGCATTCCAGCAAAATATAATGATAGTTACAGGTATTACTTTTCCTTTTAGCATATCATTTTGCATTCCAGCAAAATATAATGATAGTTATAGATATCACTTTGCCTTTTAGCATATCATTTTGCATTCCAACAAAATATAATGATAGTTATAAATATCACTTTGCATTTTAATTTGTCATCTAATGCATGATTAAAATTTGTGAAAGAAGATAGTTATAGAGGAATGGCTTGCACTATCTTTGGTTTTGACCTTTTTTTTTACTTAGTTTTGCCTTGTTAATACTGTTGTTGTGTGTGCCATGTATTTTTAGTCATTGAATTGGTTTAAACGTGAAATAAAGGCTTGATGTCCTATAAGTAGTGACAGTTCCATATAGCATTTTTAGTAATTGTGATTTCGGATGAATAAAGATATAAATAAAATGACAGTTCCATATAGCATTTTTGTAATGGAACCATTTCTAGTAACATGATTGTCCTATAAGTAATGATAATTTCATATGACATTTTATTCTTAAATTGCTTAGAATATTGATAATGTTAATTATGATAGCTTAATATATCATTTTTATCCATGTTCACTACCAATTTACAGTTATCATACTGTTACTTACTCTTGTTTTATTGTTACTTACTGGTATCAATAACAGTATGTTATTTACTGTTACTTTTAATAGTATTAAAATGATAGTTTTATATATCATTTATAATGTTTTGGTGAATTTGTCTATTATGCTGAATTTGTGATGTTATATTAACATTTAAACATTTGTGTATGCACAGAATACTGCAGCAAAAAATACAAAAAAAAAAAAGAAAGGACAAAGAAAAAGAAAGAAGTCGATACAAATCAGTATCGTTGTAGTTTAATGGCCATGATCAAAACAATGGAAAAAATAAAAAAATGCAAAGGTTTTACAACAGATCAATTAGATTTCATTAAACAAACACCATTTCATCAGTTCATTTTTTCTATATATGAAGGTTATGTAACTTTGAAAGAATGTAGAAAATCAACTTTGACTGTGGATATTCTTATTAGTACATTTTCTGATGAGAATGAAGATTTCAAAATTGGGAAAAAAAGTTTAAAAATTATGACTGAAGATATTGCATTGCTGTTTGGTTTGCCAATACATGGAAAAAACTTGTTTCCTCTACCAAAATCTTCTTTTCAACACCTATCTGACTACTGTAAAGAATTTGTTGTAAGGAATTTTGGAATAGTTGATCATATTACTAAAATACATACCATTGCTAGAATTAACTTTGTTTTTGAAAATGAAAATTATCAATATCAAACTGATTTACCAAAACTAATAATAATTCTAGCAACGATAACTTTCTTTTTTCCAGATAACCAAATGTATTTACCTTGGGGTTATCTACAGTACTTAATTGATGAAGAAAAATGTTTGATGTATCATGGCCATTAACAATACAATGTTCACTGTTACGTTCACTAAAAGTGTTCAAGTCCAAGCCACGTCAAATGTCCGGATGTTCCATGCTAATTTTGGTAAGAGATACCCTTTTTATTAATGCATTATTCAGGCAACAGCCTATGTTATTAACTTAATTGCTTCTCTAAGTACACTTAAACCAGTTACATTGAAATGATAGTTCTACATATCATTATTTTATGTTACTTTTTAACTCAACTTTAATCATTGAAACCTCCTTTTTTTCAAATGTTTTAAATTTTGTTAATTAAACATCAGAATTTGCTTTTTCTGTCAATGTTTTTGTTCAAATTTTACATTGAAATATGTAATGATAATTTCACATATCATTTTATATAACCTTCTGTTTTTAGCTACAATTGGTTTATTAACATAGATATAAAATTTCTATCTTCTACCTTATTATATAACACATACCTTTTTGTTTGTAAATTAAAATGATAGTTGAAAATAGCATTTAATTAACTTTCACAGTTACACTGCATATTTTATTTTCCTGCATACCCAAACATATAATTTTCTCAAATGCTTTTATTTTTACTTTTGCAGTATTTTCTTTGCGAACATGTTAATTTAATTAAAGAAAAGGCAAAATGCAACAATAATTTCCCAAGGTTTGTGAAATGGGATATAAGTTGTCTGAAGAACAATGTCACAAACGATACATTAACCAGAATGGATGATGAAAAGGTAATATACAATTTACATTTTTGTCCTGTAAATTTATATTTAATCATTTAGATACTTTATTATTGTTTTTGAACAGATTTTTGAGAACTTGAGAAAAATTACTGAAAATGAGATGACTTTACTGCAACAAGAAAAATTGCAAGTTCAACATGCTCCATACAGATCTGAAATGGAAAATGATGATGATAATAATCAAATTGCCTCTCTTCAGCAGTATATACAACAACTGGAAAGTAAACTAAGAAAAACTGAAGAAGAGCTGAAAAATGAAAGAGCTGAAAGAATAAAAGAGAAAGAGTTGATTGTAGGATTGAAAAAAGAAATTAAAAAATTGAAATAAAAAACAACCAGCACAGAAGAAGGAGATGAAAGCCAAAATGTAAATAAGCAAAATGAAATTGATTTCGAAGGTCCCACATTTGATCTGAAAATCACACAACAAATGCTAATTCTACAGGAAAAAAGGAAAGAAGCAGAAAGGAGAGAGAAGAAAAAATCGAAGTCAAAAATAGAAATAGCCCCAAGCTCATTGGTTAATAGGGTGACAACAAGGGCTGCTCGAAAGAAATCAGAAGCTGAGGGAAAAGTTGATGAAAGGAAAAATGAACATGAAGAAAATGTAGAAAAAACCGATCTAGAAAAGGAAGATGAAAATAAAATTAGTATCGACGAAAAAATTGACAGCGAGTTGAAAGATGTATCAAACATTGAAGAAGAAAGCGATGAAGAAAACATTGAAGAAGAAAGCAATGAAGAAAATGACACCGGTACGGACAATACAGTCAAACTAGTAGATGTTGATGCATACTTGCCAAAAAGGGAAAACTATCAAACTAGTTTAAAAGTCAAAAAAAGCAAGCTTCTAAATCTTCTTGAAGAAAGCAAGAAAAGCATAGTTCTTTCGTATTTTGAAACAAATGAGAATGAGAAGTAAGTAATTATATTATCATTAATAGTTTTTCATTACAATTTCATCGAAATAATACCTACTAACTTATTTTGTGTTTATGTAAAATGAAGCTCGGTAGTTTTCATATCAGATGATGGTAAAAGGGGTGGGATTACAATTGTAAAATCTATGCTTGAATCTATTTTGCTAGAATTGTACACAGATGGCCAGGTATTTTTCTTTTTATTTGTATATAACTTATATTCACATTTAATAGGATGGAAAAATAGACAATGTACACGTATGTTCAAAATGATATATATGAACTTATCATTTTGATATAAAGCCTCAACTATACATAGTATATATAAACTGTACATGCAAAAAAGAGCCTTGCATGCTATGATAATAGCTGGGATATGATTAACAGGAAAAATAAAAAATAAACAGGTGTATTTGAAATGATACATAAATGTATCATTTTGATATAATGCCACTACCACACCTGAAAAATTAGCAACATACGTATTATGCTGATATTCATATTGAATTAACAGACGAAAACAAAGATAGACAAATATTTTGTAAATGATATAAAACTTATCATTTTTGTATAAAGCTACTAACACAGGTTATTATTTTCTTTATTCTATCAGATAATTGACTGGTATGTTCAAAACCAAGAGTTGTATGAGCACAGCTATACCTTCTCCACTATAATGACGGTAAGGCAAACCTTTTTTAAAAGTAAGGTTAAGTTCTTTAAAAATTATGCTAAAAAAAATTAATATGCATAATGCAATAAGCAATGATTTGGATAATGTGATACACAAACTAGTTCTTCCTATGATAGAAAGTATTGTTCTGAATGAGTATACCGACAACATATTCTTTCCGTTGCATCATATGAACCATTGGACGCTTTTGAAATTGAACTATGTCACAATGCAATGGACCCATTATGATTCAAATAAGCCTCTAACTAGATCTACAAGGATGTCAAATCCAAGCTACAGGCACGCTATTGATCAGGTAAAATAATTAGTATCTTGATGGACAAAAACTGAATAATGCTACATTCAACTATCATAATTTAATTATTTTCTACATATCCAGAGAAAGAAGATTGAAGGGCTATTTGAGAAAAAATGGCAGGAAAAGGGAATCTTGAATAAAAGTTTCGGGAAAAAAACACTAATACAAGAACCATCCCCGCGGCAAGAACCATCCTCGTAAGTATTTAGTCATTCCTAAAATATAGATTTAGTGGTTTCCAGTTTTCATTCACATAAAGCATACGAAAAGTATTTAGTAATACCTTTGTAACAGTGATACCGTAACCATCCACGCGGCAACACTCAACTATTTTGTAAACTGTCTTAAAAAAAGCTCAATAATTGATTGTTACTAAATGCTTTTCTTGCCATTTGTAGGAATGACTGTGCTTGGTTTGTAATGACAAACATTAAATTGCTTGACAGTGGAAATCTTCCGCAGATGTATGAAAAGGAAGAGATCGACCGACTCAAAGCGGATACAGTATTTCAAATCATCTACAATGGCGGAAAAGGAACAAATGAAACCAGTAGCAGAGCAAAAAGATTGATTTTTAATTGCAATTAGATTTGATATATTGAAGTTTACTTGTAATTTTCTTATAAGTTTCCTTGCTATATTTCTAGAAAGCACAATAGACTTATGCTAACTGTTTAGTCTGTAATAATATGTGCTGATAACATCATTTGTAGTACGGTAACGTTGAAAGTTTGATATGTTTCATTTCATCATCAAATTGCAATATTGTTGTTTTGCATGCAGTAAGATACTGTTAAATTGCGTGTAATGATATCAAAATGATATGATGTTGTCTCAAAAGTTTTCCAACATTACAGAATATCAAAATGATATATGAAACTATCATTATTTAAAAATATTTTCTATTTTTTGCTGTCGATGAAATCTAAACATTAATTAGTACAATAACAGTTGTAATAGCTTTAAACATTAAAAAATATAAATTATCTTATTCTCAAAAGCATAGTGCTATATGCAGATAGCGTAAATTTTCTTTTAAATAATACTGTCAACTAACAAAATGACATAATGCATGCTAAACATAAATAACCATCAACCACTATTATAATTACCAGAAATTGACGAACAATGTTATAACCAAAGATAATACAGATGGCAACATAAACATTATGTAATATAACCATTATACATAATTATAACCATCCTACAATATTATAGCAATACAAACGTATAACAAAAATCAAAATCGCCATATCACTGTCAAACATACAATATTATAAACAGCATACAGAAACTAAGGAACATTAAAATTAAAAACAATTGCAGATAGCATTATTAAATGGCAAACAATAATACATCCACTAAACATACATAGAAGCCAAAAGCAAATCTAACATAAATCAATCACTCAAACAACATTATCATAATAGTCATATAGTCAAACAGTTTACATATATGAATTGCATAATAAAAGAAAAAAATTATAACTATATGTATCATTACACTATAAAAATTGGTCATTATGAAAAAAAAACAGTATTAAACATCAAGGTATAGAAGAAGCCTCACAGTTTCTTTTGTTGTGGCCTGTAGAATTACATTGGCTACATTTATTTCTTTTATTCTGAGAATAGCCATAGCCACCACGTCTCTTTGTAGAAGGTCTACCTGCTCCGCGAACTTCTTTAGGAGGCCTAATAATAACATCATTTTCAGCAATAACCGGCTTATCAAAATTAGGAATTGGATTAATGGCTTCAGCATATGAAGATCGAAAAGCGTCAACGGTAAAGTAGTGCTCCACATAGTTGTAAACTGATAACCTTGACTTATTAATACATTTGATTGCATGAGCACATGGAAATCCGGTAATTCTCCATTGATTACAGCTACATAAATGATTTTCGAGATCAACAAAATGAGATTTAGGGTATTTTACTTCAAACACAAAGTCTGAAGACTTGTAAACATCCCAGCCAAAACCAACATCGACTAACTTAGACAAGCGTTCGTCCATAACAGGACAAAGAGTCGTTGTCCACAAACGACATTCCTCCCTTCGCCTAGCCATTTGCTCCATAACTTTCACTCGAATACCATCCAAACAAGAAGTTATCGGCATTACTCTATCTTCCAAAATCCAAGAGTTGAAGCTTTCTGCAACATTTGAAGTATATTCACCATACCGCTTTCCTTGAAAAAACAAATCTGCCCAGTGATCAAAAGGTTTATCTTGTAGAAAATTTTCAGCAGCCATACCCCCAATATTCTTAAATTTAGAAAGATATCACTCAAAATCATACATATTAGAAGCTCTAGCACAAAGTTTGAATAACTCTACAACAGAAGAATCACCTTTAGCTGCCTTCACAACACTACCAATATTTTGTTCCATGTGAAGCAAACAGTAGCTATGATATGAAGAAGGAAATACGTTAGGAACACCTAATAAGAGACCCCAATGACGATCAGACATAAAAACTAGAGATCGGTCTTCATTTAGCATTTCTTTCAAATGGGACAAAAACCAAGACCAGTTAGTCGTTTTCATGTGAAACAATACCCATAGCAAGAGGAAAGAAACCTGCAAAATAATTAATTAATGACCTTCCAAAACAAAGATACATGAGCGTCATTAAGCATCAGAAATATGATAGTAATGTCTGGCAAACACAATTGAATTAGAATCAAAATGATATATGAATATATCATATATTATATATTAGTCTTTTAGTACCTTACTGTCTAAACATTAATACTACAAACACTTCCAGTGGAACCATTGATAAATAAAGCAAACAAATCTAGTGTAAGCATTGTTGCATTAAAATTAGTTAATGTGCATAAAAATGATAGTTTCATGTATCATAGGTATAAAAACAACCAAGAAAAAGAAAACAAAAGTAAAATTAAACTCGTACCTTGATTAGCATTTTTAGAAGTAGCAGCTAACAAAACTCCAGGTCTTCCCTTCAAATGAGCAGCATCTAAAAATATTAATGGTCTGCAGTGTTTAAAACCAAGCAAGCAAGCACCAAAAGCAAGACAAATTCTCTCAAACTGATTGGTTGAAGAATCAACATCCATAGATACATAACTACCAGGATTATACTGTTGCAATGCCTCCGAATACCAACGTAAATCATTATATGACATCGCATCATCCCCATATATCTCTTTCAATGCTAACTGTTTTCCGCTATAAGCATAATAGTATGATAAATTGAAATTATACTCTCTTCTAAATTCCGCAATGATATCCTTCGACTTCTTCATAGGAGCATCCCGAATTTGATCCAAAATCAAAGATTTAACAAATCTACTTGAAATAGTTACTCTATTAACATCTCTAAGACCCGCTCCACACGAATGATTAAAATTATAAGTTCTAATAAAAAATCGAGAGAGCAAGCCCGGATCCGAAGAAGCATTAACATAAAACTTGCAACCATCATTAATCCAAGAACAATTTACCGAAATTCTATCCGGAGCGTTTCTAACAAAAATCAAAGCATAACCATATTTTATTTGATACGCCATTAAAAACTCTCTAAAATCCTCAGCTCCATTAAAACAAAAACCAAGAAAATCCGCAATATTTTTCTGAGAACCTTTCTTTAACATATCTTTCAAATAATGAGATGAATCGGCATGTGACTCGCAATTTGTTCCAGAATTACTACCAATCGAAGTGCTTTGTATGCTTTCAGAACCCAAACCACAGCCATTACTATCAGATTCCATAACACCAACATTCTCCTTAACCGTAAACTTGAAATATTGACTCTTCTTAAAAGTTAGAAGACATAAAATGCTAAGCAAGTCTGAATCAGTGTCGATAACTATAGTCTTATTCTCAAGAACATAAGAAATCTCAATAGAAAACCGATTAAGATGTGGCCAAACATCACATATTTCACTTTTAACACCAAATAAAGAAGAGGCTGTGGTCAGACGAGTAGAATAACAATTCTCATTGTATTCAAAGATAACAAGCAAACTATTTGCTTCATTATTGATAGTATCAGAACTGCCAAAAAAATTCCAATTAAAATACTTAAACGAATAAAACAGTAAATGTTAAATTTACATATCATAACAAAATAGAACCAATGTTGCGGCTGGATTAAACAAGAATACATTAACTAAAAAACCGTATGATAAATAAACATATCACTGGCAAGATTATAGTCTAAATGTGAATACTGCAGTAATGCTATATAAACATAGCATAAAATAACAAACCACATATAATATTCACTAGAACGACGGAACATCATCAAACTATAAAACAATAAACATTGTTGAAGAAATGCAAAAATAAACATTAAAATCTTACTTCTCCATTGAAATAAATCCAAATTCGATATCAATTACTGGAAGAAGAACAAGCTGTATAATCTAGATGAGCAAAAAATCGATTATTAATCGACAACAATTATATGCAATAAAAAACAGAAATACTCGAAAGAAATTAAAGAAGCATACCTGAATTTACCTAATTGTTTAATGAAGATAGAAATCGCCAATGGAGATATATAGCAATGAAAGAAGACGAAAATCGATTGACAATGGAGAAATCGAATACAAAATTAGAGTGAGCGTCGTCTTGAATCGAGAAATCGGTGATGAAGAAGATCGCAACCAAATTAAACAGAAGAAAAAATTTAAATGTTGCTGAGTCTTTTTCCTTGGAACGAAAGTTTAACGACCGCTTCCTTCAGACGAAAAAAAGAGCCGCGTCCGTAGGCCCAAATAATTTGAATAAAACTTCCTTCAACCCATTTTCCTGTTTTTAAATCTATTATTTTAAATGAAGTTTATAAAAAGGAAATAAACCAACCACGTATACGTATTGATTGTTTTAGTCCCCAATCACCATTTTTGCACCAAAATCTGACCATGTGCGAAGCACGTGCCTCATCTAAATTATTTATAAAACTAATTATTCTATACCATGTGCGAAGCACATATATCATATAAATAATTAAATGATATATAAAACTACTTATTATATCACTAAGATGGATAAGCAAGTGAGCGAGGATTAACTTAATGATTAATAATTGGGATTTATGGTTTTAAGAAAATAATTAGAATGAAATTATATTGAATCGATGATTTCTTTTATTAAGTAATAATCGAATAAAATGAGATTTATTTAAATTAATAGTACTATTTATTAATTTCAATGAAAAGGCGAGTTGGAGTTGGTCAACAAGTTAGTCATGTTTTAAATTTACCCAGCCAACTAGTTTTAATTCAAACTAATTATTAAATTAAATTAAATTAAATTAATTTGTGTCGATTATTCGAATGAAATAATTTAGCAAATGGTGTTTAAGTTAATAAGGATTAAAAAGGAAAATTGATATTTATCCTAGTAAATGATAAAGTAAATTTATAATAAATTAAAGAAATTACTTCTTAAATGAAGTTCATTTAAATAAGTAATCGAATTTAGTAATAAATATAATTGAATTTTAAAGTGAGTTTATAAATGGGTTTACATATAAACCGAGATGATAAATTAAGTTATAAAAGCGATTTTTAAGCAAACATGGTAAGCTTAAAATAAATGTTACTTGATATTTGAATTAAGTAAAGAATATCAAGATGGAAAAGGGTTTGATATTAAACCAGAGTTGTATAAAATGAGTTTATAAAAAGGGTTGACATTAAAACGTTAATTTGAAATTAACATTGCTCAATAAGGACATTAAGTGAAATGGATGAGATTTGAAATACGATCTTCCAAAGAGAATGATTCAAAGGTCTAGATAAAAGAGGATTTTATGTAATTGAATCAGGTAAAGATTTAATAATAGGATTTGTAATAAAAATCCGATATGGAAACAAGCAGTTTAAGGAAGTTAAGGTTTAAATGTTAATATTTTACGTAGTATTGATAAAATATTTGAAAAAGAGATTTCAAAAGTAAGAAGAGATATAAAACCATATGCTGAAAATAATAGTGAAATGGTAATTATTGGTATTAGAATGAATACTGGTTTTTGAATTACAATTCATATTTATCTTAAGATAAGAATGATGTTGATAAAGGTCTGAGAGGTGATTATAATACCCCAACTTAAACGACTTCAGGATTATCGAAGGATGATATTAGTTGTAATGGGGGAAATGTCTTGAGAAATAATAATATATCGTTATTTGAAAATGTTGGAAATATATATAATGGGATTCCTAACTAAAAGGAATTAAAAAGGAGCTTGAGAAGATAAAGTGATATTTCCATAATTAAAGGAATAAAAGGAGATTTGTAAAAATATAATGATATTTTCAAAAAAATAAAGAGATGAGATTTATAATGAATATTCTAAAAAAGATAAGTGATAGATATGGTGTTTAAATAATGAAAACAAAGGAGATATCATAACAATAGTTTAAAAAGGATAAGTTGAATTGGGTTCCCAATTATCGACAATAAGTAATGTAAAGTAATGGTTTGAAAGGATAGTTAACGGGAAATCGGGTTATGGAATTGGATATGATTTTAAGATATTCTTCTAAGTATATAATAAAATTATTTGAGAATACTTATATATTAAAAACTAATATATTATCTTTGGTATTACAACTGATATATTATTTTAATGGCCAAGGGACGTTGTGTAATATACCAATGGATCTATTTTATTTTGTTTGTTTATTTTGATAGTTCAATAACCGACTATCGAAATCTAGCCCAACGGTATTGGTACAGAAAGACCGGGGTCGAATTATATTCGAAAACAATTCCGACCAATAAATACGATACGACGGAAGATGCTGATTAAAGGTGGAGCAATTGAAGACCGTAATCTTCATGAGTAGAAGAACCATTGTTAAACACCTCTGGTTGATCCCCAGAGTTAACAATGATTCTGTCGTGATTGGAATCTACGGATTGCAAGGACTACTCGCTACTGATCTATAGGGTGATTCCTAGGATGTGGTAGGAGAGTGCCTTCGGTTTGTCCTGTCCCAGGACAACTTGTATGGATGGATGTCTGACATAGTATTTCCAAAGGACTCACGTACATTGATTTCTTCAAATGTACCAAGTTGTTCGCATAGAAGGGAAACTTCTTTAGCTTAACAAAAAGAGTATTTTGAGGACGTCAATTAGTCGTATCTTGCAGATTTGAGGATGTGGCATTCAAAGTGAATGATGATTAGATGTTCAAAAAGAAGATTCTAAACTTCAAGCCTTATCGACCGGGAAATGGCAAAAACCGGGCAGGCAGCATGGATACGTGGGTCGCACCCATTAGGGTATATAATCACCTATCTAGAGAAATTCCTTTTGCATCTTTAATCTATCAATGCTGTCCCTTTTCGGGAAACGGTGGGTAGTCCTAACCTTTCGTGATATACATTCGATACACTCAAGTGAAATGAGGGGTCGGTCATGTGTGGGCCGGGTTGCAAGACGTTCTTGTTGAACCCAGTGTATTTTCCTCTAAAGATACAATATCGGCAGGTGGTTCCATACCTTGTCATAGTCGGAATACAATCTCCAATAAACGCCCGCGGTTTTGTTTGTATACTATATATGTGGAGCGTGAGATGCAAGCGTTCCGCTAGATTCTATTTATTTGTATTTAGACACTATGTAACACCCCACATCCGTTAGTGTCACTCACAAGGGGAATGCACTAAGTTCTGTGAAGTATTATAGGTAAAAGATGCAGATAAATTACAAGACAGATAATTAAAGCAGCGGAAAAGTGAACGAAACATTATTTCATTTATAAACAGCTTGTACAAAGATTGTTTTCCAACAACAAAGTATTTATCTTGTTTAACAAAACAAAAGAAGCATAAATATACAATGATATTCCCTAATGAAACATTAGCCAGCCATAGCGGTGGAAAAGAAAGTCCAAAGCAGCACATCAAAGAGCCTTCAAGCTTGGAAAGAGTAATAGGTCCATACAAATCTGAGCTATTCCCTCCTTGACTACCTAAGGGGGGGGGGGACGGAAGAAAAAAAGACGAAAGAAAACATATAGTCAGACATAAATCCTGGTAAGTCTAGTGGTGCTTCGGTATATGAATAAGGAAAAGGATATGACAGGCATAAACTGAAAATGGGAAAATACCATAAACTAAGGCAAAGCGGTTTAGAATCGAAATTACTATCGCACCCCATACTAATCTCTACACCACCTAACTAGTATCCCAACTAGTAATCTGTATAAAGATGATAACGTGATTCCAATCCCTATAATTGTGGTTGCCTTTAGGTGTACATCTATTATTAATTACATAGACCTAATCTAGGGTTTTCTTATCGAGAGCTTCCTAGATTCAACTAGGGTTTATGCGACTTATCTAATTCTTCTCGGATTCAGGATTTATGCCACCTAGGTCCACTAGGGATTATTCTACATGTCGAACGATGCCCCTAGTCTAGGACACACTACCTAGAGTGGTATATGTTCCTAGACTTTCCCCACGTATGTGTCGTGAATCGTTTATCGCTGTCTAGATGCACGTGTCCTGAAATGTGCGACTTGAGTCCCGTGGCAGGGCCATTCTAGAAACACGGAACTCGGTCGGGAGCTTTCAGATATCTGCCGATGCAGATGCTAAGGTCTGTTTTTCTACTAGTGGTTATGGTCCCACGTGACCCCTCCCTCAACTAATGAAAGGCAATCCAAGAAAATCAAGCACGAGAACTATACTCCAGCCACCTATGCCCCACTTTCCTATTGGCTAGCCTCACCCAAACTAGATAGCAAGTATATGGTCTGTTTGGAGTTCTCTGCCTTTCCGCATGCATACTACGATTGACTGAAGATGGTAGGTAGTCGACGACGTGCTATCAAAGGGCTAAACTAAGTATCGCCGACCCACGCTGATCCACCCTAGTCTTTAGGTTGCTCATACTGCAACCAAGGCATATCCTTGGTTCTTCTACCGCAGACCTTAACCTCTGTGAGCCCAGGCGGATCATCTGCAACCTCACAGAGGGATACCAAGAGTACCCTCACGTCCCCCGAAGCTAAGTCCTTCTAAACCCAGTCCGCTGGAGCCTTTTTCGAAATCGGATAAACGTTTGCTCCTCCTCATGTACTTGTTAAGCGATGATCTACCATATCGGGTTATTCATCTATTATGGACCGGCTCAGTTTTCTTAACTAAGAATTATTACTTATTTGTTCTCAACTAAGGTTTACCACTTAGTTTCTTTTCCCATAAATCTTGTTAACTAAGGTTTATCACTTAGTTTCTTCAACTGCGGATTTCAACTTAGCTCCCGTTCTCGATTGTTTCTTAACTAGGGTTTACGACTTAGCCCTCTTTCTCGTCAAGTTGGATTGGTTAAGTGTCATTAGTGAATTCAAGTTAGCTTAACCCATTCCTTTGTCATATTAAACTGGCTATGTGTTATCTGTAGTTCATGTTGACTTAACCCTATCACAAACCAAGTTATATTGGTTAAGTATTTCTTATTACTTAACCCTACCCATTCATCTTGTATTGGTTTAGTGTCCCTTTTAACCTAACCTTGCCCATCTGTTTTAACTAACATGTTATAACGGTTAAGTGTTCCCTTAGTTAACTTAACCCTAACATCTGTTTAATTAACATGTTCTAATGGTTAGGTATTGTCCCTTCGTGTTTCAACTTAACCCTGTTCGATTTATGACACTATGATGGTTAAGTGTTCTAAGTTTACTTAACCTCACCCACTTATCTAATTATCAGATTATAACGGTTAAGTGTCCTGGATTTACTTAACCTCACCCTCTAGTCCAGTTAATACGTTAAATTGGTTAAGTGTATTAACTTTTACTTAACCTCACCTTCTAGTCTAGTTAACATGTTAAATTGGCTAAGTGTTTTCTTAGTTACTTAACCCCTACAAGTCTTGTCTTGTTAACATGTTAAGTTGGTTAAGTGTTTTAGTTAACTTAACCCTACCAATCCTAACTTAGCTTTAATTGTCTTATTAAAGCATCAACCACTCACATTAGACAGGTATTGTTGTAGCTGCCTATATGCCGGTCGGTTCCGGGCAGTCTTACGCCACAACTCTGTCTAACTACGGGTCTTTATTGGGCTCAATGCCTTAACCTCTCACATTGGATTGGTATTGTTGTGATTACTGGACAGCCGGGCGGGTCCGGGCAAGTTTACATCACAACTCAATCCAACCTCGGGTTAAGCATGCTCGTATTTTCTAGATTTACTTATTTGTCACTTTTCATTTTTATATGTAAATGTTTATGGCCCAAATCATCCAAATTCACTAATTTTGGGTATAACAATTTATACCGCTTTAAATGTCACTAGTCATTGGCATGTGTCAAACATGCCAATACATGTATTTTATTTTAAACCCAACGATTGTTTGCCCCGTTTGTACGTACGCAGCATAACATATGTTGGGCTTAACATTTCAGCCCAACTCATAAACATAAAAAGGGGAAGCACATAATCATGAATTGTTCTAGAATACATAAAAGTGTGTGGCGCATGATCTTGCAACATAGCGTTTTCACTAACCTAGACCGTGGGTCATGTGAACTTGCATTCAATAAGGATATAACTAAATTGGTGTCACATGAGATGGCGTACTTTTAGACTTATTTAAACATGGTTTTATACACATATAACTAGGCATAATGTCGAACACCAAACTAGCATAAAAATGTCCACTTTTTGACATAACCCAAAGGTGTAAACTAACTTTACATCAAGTAGCCTATATCAACATGAAACTAGTATAATTTGTGTAACCAAAAGGTACTTGCATAAACCCAATTATCACTTGCAAATAAACATAATAACATATACAAAGGTTTTGAGTCGTGTAGGCATAAAAGGTATTAACTTGGAACATGTTTACATGAGTCTCAACTTAGGCCTAAAAAGAATGTATGCTAACCATGTTAAAGACATAACATAAAGATGTCAATTCTAGTTTTTACTACAAACTTGCAAGTGATATCTATTTTCATATACAAATGTCAATAGCCTCGTATCAACCAATTTAAGCCACAAACCCCCAATACAAAATATGACATAATCAACGCAATACACAGAATTTACATCAATACTTTACGATAGTAAAACCCCAATTTCATTTACATCGAATCACATCGCAATTTCTATTCATATTCAGAAAACCACTATACTTACAACGCAAAACGGTCTTGTTTTTCTAAGATCTGAGGTTCTGAAACTGAGATGCGTTCCTTTGATTTTATTAGTAGCTTTAATCTTAAATTTGAATTAGCTTGAGTTGATTCGTTGTTCGTCCCTTTTCGAGCGGAGGCTCTCCTTAGTTTTCTTCTGACAACATGGCGGCTCAAGTTCTTATTTTGTGTGAATTTTAGTTGGAGACCTAGGGTGTTTTTATAGAGTTGCAAGTTAATTAGAGTTGTCGATGAAGCCAGGTTTAATCAAAGCCATCTGTTCTAAAGAGAAGCCAATCAAAAGAAGACAACTCAACCCTAGTGACAAGACCAAGCCCAGAAATTCGACCAGAACACAGACCAGGCCAGCCAGACCTGACCAGGTTGACAGGGGAGGTCAACCCTATGGTCGACCCTATGGTCGACTTGGTCGACACTATGGTCGACCCTATAGTCGACCTGGGCCCTGGGTAGGAATTTTACTTCCCAGCCCGGGTCTGGTCCTATTTTTGAATTTTGAATCTGTTTTTCGAGCTATTTGAATTTAAATAAATTCTTAAACTTTCGAAGGTCATATCTCCTTCGTACGGAGTCCGATTTACGCAAACTCGGACTCTATCTCAAGCAGAATTTCGAGACGAACGCAATGGCTTAACCCGTTTCCCTTAATTTTTCTTCTTAAATTTAATTATACTTTAATTTGTGAAACTTAATGTTACAGAACTACGGGGTGTTACATTCTCCCCCTCTTAAAAGGATTTCGTCCCCGAAATCTTCAAGTTAGGAAGAATGCGTCCTACCATCCAATCACCCATCTACTCAACCATTCAATCATAGGAATTCATTGTCCTTAAAAATATTTCTAATGCTTTCATATTCATATGCATAGTGTGTGTATATGTCTTTATCTAATGCAAAATCAGGCGGTCTACTGATTCAGTTGACCTCCTTAATGCGAATTATGTCAGTGCCATGCGTCCAATCATGTATGCAAGCATCCCTAGTTATGTAAATACTACATGTGTGCATAGCCATTCATCCATATGCAACATCCATATGATAACATATCAAATTAAATCCGTTAAGCAAATACATATATGCAAATGCAATATGAAAGTGACTAAGTCGTTCTAGCGCATATGGTGTGTATATGCATCCACGAGCAACCGCTTGCAACCATCAATCATAACATGTTTCAAATGCATGTTTTAAATACACGTTTACATCCATTGGCTTCTACCTAAGCATCAATGATACGTCCTAGAGGATATACCTTAAAAGCTAGAAAGTATGCATAAAATTCTTAAAAGAGATCAAGGATGTACCCTTAGGAAAAAGGGTATGATGCGTGTATATAGTCTTCAGTCTCCTAAGTCGCATCTTCTTGGGCTTCACTATTCTGTACCTTATCTAATTAATCTTCACGATTGTGAAGTTTCTTGGCCTCCATTTCCAAAACTGTCGTTGATCGGATAGCTGGCTTTGCATTATCAACTGGATATATGCGGAAGTACATCTCGCGTTTTAGGGGACAAACCTTGAACCTAATCAAAACATTTGCATACTCATGGACTATTCTAACGGATTGCAAACCGTCGATAGATGTATCAAGTGATTCTAGGTAGCTAGGCCTAACTGATCCTTTTAGGATCACGTAATCTCGAGGGTATTTCCAAGGCAAGTCAAAAAGTCTAACTTTCAGAATTACTAGCCAACCAACCCATGCCTAGGATCAACTCATAGCCCACGGAACCAAAACATTATGCTTAAACTCAACATTTAATGTGGCCGTTCTCAAATCCCTACAAACCAAAGGTAAACGGACCGAACCACCAATTTGGATCTTAGACTAATTGGGATATTCTACTATACAAGTACCTAGGTGCAGAGACACAACTATAAAAGCAGGTATAAACGAATGTGAAGCGCTAAGATCAAAAGAGTACTAACATGTTGATCAAATGAAAAGCTAAACTTTTCTAATGGGGACTTTTACTATCTCTCTCCCAGGTTCTGGTGGTGAAAGCACGCACTCGTCCTCCTGAAAATCCTTTCCCTCGTCCTCGCCCTTGTCCTTAATTATATGCCCTATTATACCATAGAAAAGCTACTTTTTCTTGTCTTAGGTTTTATAATTCCTTCCTCCTTCGTGAGCCAAGTCCATATCCATGAATTCATCATCCTTGGGTTGTTCCCTTTATCCAAACTCCTCATCCTCTTCCTTGTGTAATCATGTTGACAAATCTCTCGAAAGCTGCCTCCATCGTACAGAAAACCCTACAAAGCCTGAAAGAAACCTAGCCGTAGGTGAAACTATTACGGCTATAGATGGAAGTCGGGCACTACTTCGCCCTTCGATGAGGTTACCTCCCAGAAACCCAGGAGGCCCAGAGACTCAAGAAAGAAGGAAACAAGGACTCAAACAGAGAATCAAAAGATAGTGCATATGGCTTTGGGGAATATGCCTTTAAAACAAAACTTTTCTTTTGAAAATGCTTCTTTTAAACCCATTTTGAAAATAATTTTTCAAATCTTTTATCTGATCCGGTAACCTTCAGCTCTGATACCACGTGTAACACCCCACATCCGTTAGTGTCACTCACAAGGGGAATGCACTAAGTTCTGTGTAGTATTATAGGTAAAAGATGCAGATAAATTACAAGACAGATAAATAAAGCAGCGGAAAAGTGAACAAAACTTTATTTCATTTATAAACAGCTTGTACAAAGATTGTTTTCCAACAACAAAGTATCTATCTTGTTTAACAAAATAAAGAAGCATTAATATACAATGATATTCCCTAATGAAACAATAGCCAGCCATAGTGGTGGAAAAGAAAGTCCAAAGCAGCACATCAAAGAGTCTTCAAGCTTGTAAAGAGTAATAGGTCCATACAAATCTGAGCTATTCCCTCCCTGACTACCTGGGGGGAACGGAAGAAAAGAAGACGAAAGAAAACAAAGAGTCAGACATAAAGCCTGGTAAGTCTAGTGGTGCTTCGGTATATGAATAAGGAAAAGGACATGATAGGCATAAACTGAAAATGGGAAAATATCATAAACTAAGGCAAAGCGGTTTAGAATCGAAATTACTATCGCACCTCATACTAATCTCTGCACCACCTAACTAGTATCCCAACTAGTAATCTGTATAAAGATGATAACGTGATCCCAATCCCTGTAATTGCGGTTGCCTATAGGTGTACATCAATTATTTATTACCTAGACCTAATCTAGGATTTTCTTATCGAGCACTTCCTAGATTCAACTAGGGTTTATGCGACTTATCTAATACTTCTCGGATTCAGGATTTATGCCACCTAGGTCCACTAGGATTATGCTACATGTCGAACGATGCCTCTAGTCTAGGACACACTACCTAGAGAGGTATATGTTCCTAGACTTTCCCCACGTATGTGTCGCGAATCGTTTATCGCTGTCTAGATGCGCATGTCCTGAAATGTGCGACCCGAGTCCCGTGGCTGGGCTATTCTAGAAACACGGAACTCGTTCGGGAGCTTTCAGATATCTGCCGATGCATATGCTAAGGTCTGTTTTTCTACCAGTGGTTATGGTCCTAGGTGACCCCTCCCTCAACTAATGAAAGGCAATCCAAGAAAATCAAGCACGAGAACTATACTCCTGCCACCTATGCCCCACATTCCTATTGGCCAGCCTCACCCAAACTAGGTAGCAAGTATATGGTCTGTTGGGAGTTCACTGCCTTTCTGCATGCGTACTACGATTGACTGAAGATGGTAGGTAGTCGACGACGTGCTATCACAGGGCTAAACTAAGTATCTCCGACCCACGCTGATCCACCCTAGTCTTTAGGTTGCTCATACTGCAACCAAGGCATACCCTTGGTTCTTCTACCGCATACCTTAACCTCTGTGAGCCCAGGCGGATCATTTGCAACCTCACAGAGGGAAACCAAGAGTACCCTCACGTCCCCCGAAGCTACGTGCTTCTAAACCCAGTCCGCTGGAGCCTTTTTCGAAATCGGATAAACGTTTGCTCCTCCTCATGTACTTGTTAAGCGATGATCTACCATATCGGGTTATTCATCTATTATGGACCGGCTCAGTTTTCTTGACTAAGAATCATTACTTAGTTGTTCTCAACTAAGGTTTAACACCTAGTTTCTTTTCCCATAAATCTTGTTAACTAAGGTTTATCACTTAGTTTCTTCAACTGGGGATTTCAACTTAGCTCCCGTTCTCGATAGTTTCTTAACTAGGGTTTACGACTTAGCCCTCTTTCTCGTCAAGTTGGATTGGTTAAGTGTCATTAGTCAATTCAAGTTAGCTTAACCCATTCCTTTGTCATATTAAACTGGCTATGTGTTATCAGTAGTTCATGTTGACTTAACCCTATCACAAACCAAGTTATATTGGTTAAGTATTTCTTATTACTTAACCCTACCCATTCATCTTGTATTGGTTTAGTGTCCTTTTTAACCTAACCTTGCCCATCTGTTTTAACTAACATGTTATAACGGTTAAGTGTTCCCTTAGTTAACTTAACCCTAACATCTGTTTAATTAACATGTTCTAATGGTTAGGTATTGTCCCTTCATGTTTCAACTTAACCCTGTTTGATTTATCACACTATGATGGTTAAGTGTTCTAAGTTTACTTAACCTCACCCACTTATCTAATTATCAGATTATAATGGTTGAGTGTCCTGAATTTACTTAACCTCACCCTCTAGTCCAGTTAATATGTTAAATAGGTTAAGTGTATTAACTTTTACTTAACCTCACCTTCTAGTCTAGTTAACATGTTAAATTGGCTAAGTGTTTTCTTAGTTACTTAACCCCTACAAGTCTTGTCTTATTAACATGTTAAGTTGGTTAAGTGTTTTAGTTAACTTAACCCTACCAATCTTAACTTAGCTTTAATTGTCTTATTAAAGCACTAACCACTCACATTAGACAGGTATTGTTGTGGCTGCCTCTATGCTGGTCGGTTCCGGGCAGTCTTATGCCACAACTCAGTCTAACCTCGGGTCTTTATTGGGCTCAATGCCTTAACCTCTCACATTGGATAAGTATTATTGTGATTACTGGACAACCGGGCGGGTCCGGGCAGGTTTACATCACAACTCAATCCAACCTCGGGTTAAGCATGCTTGTATTTTCTAGATTTACATATTTGTCACTTTTCATTTTTATATGTAAATGTTTATGGACCAAATCATCCAAATTCAATAATTTTGGGTATAACAATTTATACCGCTTTAAATGTCACTAGTCATTGGCATGTGTCAAACATGCCAATACATGTATTTTATTTTAAACCCAACGTTTGTTTCCCCCGTTTGTACGTACGCAACATAACATATGTTGGGCTTAACATTTCAGCCCAACTCATAAACATAAAAAGGGGAAGCACAGAATCATGAATTGTTCTAGAATACATAAAAGTGTGTGGCACATGATCTTGCAACATAGCGTTTTCACTAACATAGATTGTGGGTCATGTGAACTTGCATTCAATAAGGATATAACTAAATTGGTGTCACATGAGATGGCGTACTTTTAGACTTATTTAAACATGGTTTTATACACATATAACTAGGCATAATGTCGAACACCAAACTAGCATAAAAATGTCCACTTTTTGACATAACCCAAAGGTGTAAACTAACTTTACATCAATTAGCCTATTTTAACATGAAACTAGTATAATTTGTGTAACCAAAAGGTACTTGCATAAACCCAATTATCACTTGCAAATAAACATAATAAGTATACAAAGATTTTGAGTCGTGTAGGCATAAAAGGTTTCAACTTGGAACATGTTTACATGAGTCTCAACTTAGGCCTAAAAAGAATGTATGCTAACCATGTTAACGACATAACATAAAGATGTCAATTCTAGTTTTTACTACAAACTTGCAAGTAATATCTATTTTCATATACAAATGTCAATAGGCTCGCATTAACCAATTTATGCCACAAACACCCAATACTAAATATGACATAATCAACGCAATACACAGAATTTACATCAATATTTTACGATAGTAAAACCCCAATTTCATTTACATCGAATCACATCATAATTTCTATTCATATTCAGAAAACCACTATACTTACAACGCAAAACGGTCTTGTTTTTCTGAGATCTGAGGTTCTGAAATTGAGATGTGTTCCTTTGGGTAGACATTGTTGTTCGATTTTATTAGTAGCTTTAATCTCTAATTTGATTTAGCTTGAGTTGATTCGTTGTTCGTCTCTTTTCGAGCGGAGGCTCTCCTTAGTTTTCTTCTGACAACATGGCGGCTCAAGTTCTTATTTTTGTGTGAACTTTAGTTGGAGACCTAGGGTGTTTTTATAGGGTTGCAAGTTAATTAGAGCCGTCGATGAAGCCAGGTTTAATCAAAGCCATCCGTTCTAAAGAGAAGCCAATCAAAAGAAGACAACTCAACCCTAGTGACAAGACCAGACCTAGAAATTCGACCAGAACACAGACTAGGCCTGCCAGACCTGACCAGGTCGACAGGGGAGGTCGACCCTATGGTCGACCTGGGTCAACCAGGTCGACATTGTGGTCAACCCTATGGTCGACCTGGGTCAACCAGGTTGACCCTATGGTTGACCTAGGCCATGGGCAGGAATTTTCCTGCCTAGCCTGGGCCTGGTCCTATTTTTGAATTTTGAATCCGTTTTTCGAGATGTTTGAATTTTAAATAAATTCTTAAAATTTCGGAGGTCATATCTCCTTCGTACGGAGTCCGATTTACGCAAACTCGGACTTTATCTCAAGCAGAATTTCGAGACAAACGCAATGGTGTAACCCGTTTCCCTTAATTTTTCTTCTAAAATTTAATTATACTTTAATTTTTGAAACTTAATGTTACAGAACTACGGGGTGTTACACACTATCATAATATCAAAATAATATACGATTTCCGAACTGTTTTGGGTTATCGTAAGGTAAAAACCGTCCGTATTTATGTGTGGATTTGGTCTTACGATTATCTTTTTCTTTCAAAATAATTTGAACTTTAACATCAAGTTGGATGATATTTTTAAACTTAGCGAGTTTATCTCACTCTAGTTCACCAGACTGACCCGGTATTTGTAATGCTCGGGTTAGACCGGGTTGTACAGGATCAAGTTATCGGATGTTGTAGAAGGAGTTCAGACGTATAATGTATACCATGATTATTCCTCTGTGTGTTATATATATGAGGACAGACTATTATAACTATTCCGAGGTATTGATGTACTCTGATGTTGTATGTATTATTCCAAGCTCTCAATAAAACTTATTTCTGTATTATATTTTATTTTGCTGCGATGTTAGACTCTGTATTATGTTGGTTTCTTATTCTTCTATTCTAAATTTCTTTCTTTGTTATCTCACCCTCTAATTTTCTTTCTAACAACGACCCAGTGTTTTCGATGCTTGAATGTTTGACATGGTGTTTTTGTGTCGATTTTCGGGGTCGAAAATTCCTGTTCATTACAGTGGTATTAGAGAAATGGTTTAGTAATAACCTTGGCTCTGTGGCATATACCCTAGATCGAGATTGAATGTGTATATAAACGAGAGCATATTTGTAAATTTTATATAAAAGTGTTTTATATTGTGTATTTGATCGGTTCAAATTGAACTGCCATTTGATACAATATTGCTTTGTAAAGTGGGTGAATGAAATAATTTTGCCCAAGATATATTTTCATATATAAAGGAAATTATTTTATCATATTATTGAGATATCGGTATGTTGATTTGAATGAATTCAAATTGGATTATAAATTTGAACGTATTAATAAAAACAAAAGGAAATTCCAGTTATGGAATTTATGTATAGAAATGTTAATATATGATTAAATAAATCAAAATATAACCAAAGACAAGTTGAATAAAATTAGAAGTTAAAATTTTGAATGATTGAGTTATATTGATTTTGATTGGTTGTTTATTTGATGATATGTTGGTTGGATAATAAAAATACATCGATAACTGAATGAATTGAAAACCAAGAAAAATAAATTCGAGGATAATGAATTAAGATAGAATCAAATATGAAATGGAATAGAATCATTTAAACCCTGTATTGTTATTTGCATTAGAAGTCGAATTAAGTACAGCTTCTGAAAGGTTAAGGAATTGATTCGGTTATGGAGATTGAAGTACAGAGTGGAAGACGAAGAGCAGTCAGTTGTTTCTGAATTGGAATGAATTGCCCGACAAACAGGTAAACCTTAATATATTAATTGGAATAGTTGATTTATACCCCTGAGTTGGGTAACCAAATGATTTTTGGTTTTGTTTTGGAGAAGTGGAGGCCCGAAGTGGCATTTGTAGTTGTATCGATTGAGCCATGCAGAGGAGATGCTGGCGAAATTTTTAGAAATTTTAAAGAGTTTGAATTTGTTTTGATGTTAGTTCGAAAATAATTATTTTGAAATAATTGGGTTTAAAGCATTCTTCTTAACTTATAATTTTGGGGACGAAATTCTTTTAAGGGGGAAGAACGTAATGACCTGGGTTTTCCAATTATATGAATTTGAATATTTATGCTTGTTTTAAATATTATATTAGATATATTAATGGATTATTGATATATATTTCGTTAATTATACGACGATTGAACGTTTATAATTATATTTAATAAAATAATATCGTCGTTTTGCATACTGAGTCAGTTTTCATTAAAATTATTTTCGTTGGATCTGGAATGTCAAGATGTAGTGGTGGGTCTATATTCTTTGCATTTGAAGACTGAGTGTGGCAGTGCGCATATTTAACATTCAACGTTAAACAACGGTAGGATTTAACCATATTAAAATAAAAATAAAAAAATACCTTAAGTCCTAAGCTAAGTAAAATACAAAGTGAAAATATTTAGCGTATCTTGTTCCCCTGAAAACACCCACCGATTTCAAGTACGAAAAATCAAAACATGAGATGCTAAAATTCAGCCGGCCTAGAAAAGAACGGTGCACATGAAAATTCTTAGTCTCCGTACCACTTAAAATACATACAATCCTACCCCTGCATGTTTTGTCTCATTAGACGAAATTGAAAGAACAGCAATGTAAATCAAATCGAACAGCTTCTACATACACGATGGAAACCACCTATTCTACACAAAACTTTAATCACAGTAGACCTTTATTTCTTTCCACATAGCAGATATCTACCTGCCCTAATCTCTGAAAGCTACATCTCCTTTCAGCTTGCACATGGGAAATGAAACTTCAACACAGTTACATACATGTTTCTTTTCCCCCTTTCTTCTCATGTTTCCATCAGCACAGGCACCTATCTACAAGCCTACCCACGTTCAGGCTGAAAATATCACAGCTACCCTATCCCCTTCTTCTCCACATCTTTTCTTTATTTCACCTAAGAACGCTATTGAATGCCAACCTAAGAGCTGAAGCTATACCATAGCATGTACCCTTTCACGCAACGTTGTTTCTATCCCCTCCTCTTTCTACTATAAATACGGGTACTCGTCTTGTTTCTTTCATAGACAAAATTTCATGACTCTCCATTCTCTCGCAAATGAAAACCCAAGAACAGTCATCAAGGGTAAAGTCTCAAGTACAAAAAGAAAAGAAAAGATCATGTACCCATTTTTCCGAACCTAGCTCCACAATGAAAACATCAGTAACCCATCTAAACCCAATACTTACTTTAACTTTTTGGGTAATTCATGGCTCATGCACTGATGCAAATTGAAGGTGGTCAAAGCTAGTGTTGGGGGATGCAGCAGCGGTGTGAGAAAGAAGTGGGTCAGTCTCGGATTGTCTGATGATGGAGCGAGTGTGGTCAGTGCATGGTACAGTTGGTTTGGAAGTGGCAAGGCAGTTTGACAGAAGGAGTTTTGGTGGATGGTGTGTGGAGTTGTTGAAAATGCCGCTATGGGTAGTATGAAGCAGCAGTAGGGGTGTGTGCTGGTTTCGGGTGATGGAGAGAAGGGCAAGCGAGAGCTTGGGAAAGAAGCAGGGGTACGATAGCTTGCAGTTTCATGTGGAAATGGGCCGAACTGGTTATGAATAAGAAAACAGAAAGTGGAGAAAGGGTAACGCATGTGGATTACAGGAATTTCAAAGGAAATGGTATGGAGGAAAGTGCGAGATAACGTGGTTGATGCATTCGAACTTTTGTTTAGGGACTGAAGTAAGGGAAATAACGTGTGTTTTTTTACTGGGTTTTGGGCTTTCGATGATTGAAAAAGAAGATGGTTTGCTAGAAGCAACATGGGGACGATGATGTTTGTGGCAGCAGGAGAAAATTGGACGGTGAATATAAGTATAACACGTAGGGAAGAAAGTAGAATCTTAGAAGTAGAACGTGGAGAAGAGCTGCAGCCTTTTTGTTTGAACGGGGGAATGAATACCAGAATTCGTAAAATGATGGTATCGAATGGGCAGCATCATATATATATACTGGGCTTTGGACTTCGAAGGATATTAAAGGGATGATGACATTTTAAAGGGTCCAGGATACTGCAAACTAAAAGCAAAGGCCGCCGCATTTAAACGAGGTGTCCTGCCTTAAATATTCCAAATTATAATTGACTAAATAAATCAATAAATAAAAAGGGGTTAGTCCGATTGTTTAAATCAAAAATTAGCGTTAACATATAATAACAGTAAGTGTGTATTTATTGGAGCAGTAGAAACCATATGTTTTAAAAATAAATGAGCAGGCCGGTTAGTTAATCAAGGTCATTAGAATAATTAAATTTTATTATTAATTATTTTAAATAAATTGTAAACTTATAACCTTTGTAACTTGCTTATACGTTGTTAGATTTGGACAAACCAAGAGGGATCAGAATTGTATCGACGAGCACTACATTATGAAGATGATTTTGGTCAGTACAGGGAGCTACCAGGGCCTTTAATAAAATTAAACGTATGTTTAATTTTATTAAAACAATTTGTTCAACGGAAGACCCTAGGCAAGGTGAGTTAAACTCACTCAGTTCCCCAATTATTATTTTTAAAGTCGGGTGTATTATTTATATGCTATATTTGCTTATTACTGGTTGATTGGCTGATAATTTGGATGTTTGTTGAATATTTTATATCGATTATTTAAATTAAACGTTGTTTAATTTAAATAAAATGTCATTGTTATTTTTAAATGATTATTTCCAAACAAGGTAACTTACCTTGTTCGTTACGTATTTAAATTAAATTCGATGCTTGAATATTTTTGTTGTTGACTGCTATCAGTTGAATTGATTATTTATCTACATATGATCATTATATGAACTATTTAAACCATGTGATTTGATTATCAGTTTGTTCCAAGATCAACACTTGTTCTGGTATTAACCAATGAGTGATATTGGTTGAGAAATTAATAGCAGATGGCCAAAATACAATTTTTTTATAAAAATTGATTTACCGTTAGGTGAATCGATAGAAATGAAGTTATGAAATTTATATAGATTTTTAAATCTATTATTTTAAATGACGTTTATAAAAAGGAAATAAACCAACCACGTATATGTATTGATTGTTTTAATCCCCAATCACCATTTTTGCACCAAAATCTGACCGTGTGCGAAGCACGTGCCTCATCTAAATTATTTATAAAACTAATTATTTTAAACCGTGTGCGAAACACGTGTATCATCTAAATAATTAAATGATTTATAAAACTACTTATTATATCACTAAGATGGATAAGCAAGTGAGTGAGGACTAATGTAATGATTAATAATTGGGATTCATGGTTTTAAGAAAATAATTAGAATGAAATTATATTGAATCGATGATTTCTTTTGTTAAATAATAATCGGAAATGAGATTTATTTAAATTAATAATGCTATTTATTAATTTAAATGAAAAGACGAGTTGGAGTTGGTCAACGAGTTAGTCATGTTTTAAATTTACCTAGCCAACTGGTTTTAAGGGAAAATGATTATTAAATTGAATTGAATTAAATTAAATTGTGCCGATTATTCTAATGAAATAATTTAGCAAATGGTGTTTAAGTTAATAAGGATTAAAAAGGAAAATTGATATTTATCCTAGTTAATGATAAAGTAAATTTATAATAATTTAAATAAATTACTTCTTAAATGAAGTTCATTTAAATAATTAATCGAAGTTAGTAATAAGTATAATTTAATTTTAAAGTGAGTTTATAAATGGGGTTACATTTAAACCAAGATGATAAAATAAGTTATAAAAGCGATTTTTAAGCAAATATGGTAAGCTTAAAATAAATGTTACTTGATATTTGAATTAAGTAGAGAAAATCAAGATGGAAAATGGTTTGATATTAAACCAGAGTTGTATAAACTGAGTTTATAAAAAGGATGTGACATTAAAACGTTAATTTGAAATTAACATTGCTCATTAAGGACATTAAGTGAAATGGATGAGATTTGAAATACGATCTTCCAAAGAGAATGGTTGAAAGGTCTAGAGAAAAGGGGATTTTGTGTAATTGAATCTGGTAAAGATTTAATAATAGGATTTGTAATAAAAACCCGATAAGGAAACAAATAGTTTAAGGAAGTTAAGGTTTAAAAGTTGATATTTTATGTAGTATTGATAATATATTTGAAAAATAGACTTCAAAAGTAAGAAGAGTTATAAAACCGTATGCTGAACAAAATAGTGAAATGGAAGTTGTTGGTATTAGAATGAATACTGGTTTTGAATTATAATTCATATTTATCTTAAGATAAGAATGATGTTGATCAAGGTCTGAGAGGTGATAAGAATACTCCAACTTAAACAACTTCAGGATTATTGAAGGATGATATTAGTTGTAATGGGGGAAATGTCTTGAGAAATAATAATATATCGCTATTTGAAAATGTTGGAAATATATATATATATATATATATAATGTGATTCCTAATTAAAAGAAATTAAAAAGGAGCTTGAGAAGATAAAGTGATATTTCCATAATAAAAGGAATAAAAGTAGATTTGTGAAAATATAACGATATTTTCAAAAAAATAAAGAGATGTGATTTAGAATAAATATTCTAAAAAAGATAAGTGATAGTTATGGTGTTCAAATAACGAAAACAAAGGAGATATCATAACAATAGTTTAAAAAGCATAAGTTCAATTATGTTCCCAATTATCGACAATAAGTAATGTAAAGCAATGGTTTGAAAGGATAGTTGATGGGAAATCGGGTTATGGAATTGGATATGATTTTAAGATATTCTTCGAACTATATAATAAAATTATTTCAGAATAATTATATATTAAAAACTAATTTATTATCTTTGGTATTACAACTAGTATATTATTTTACTGGCCAAGTGACACTGTGTAATATACCAATGGATCTATTTAATTTTGTCTGATTATTTCGATAGTTAAATAACCGACTATCAATATTTGGCCCAACAGTATTGGTACGGGAAGATCGGGATCGAATTATATTTGAAAACCATTCCGACCAATAAATACGATATGACGGAAGATGCTGATTAAAAGTGGAGCAATTGAAGACCGTAATCTTCATGAGCGGAAGAACCATTGTTAAACACCTCTGGCTGATCCCTTGAGTTAACAATGATTTTGTCGTGATTGGAATCTACGGATTGCAAGGACTACTCGCTACTAATCTATAGGGTGATTCCTAGGATGCATTAGGAGAGTGCCTTTGGTTTGTCAAGTCCTAGGACAACTTGTATAGATGGATGTCTGATATTGTATTTCCAAAGGAATCACGTACGTTGATTTCTTCACACGCACCACGCTGTTGGCATAGAAGGGAAACTTCTTTAGCTTAACAACAAGAGTATTTTGAGGAGTCAATTAGTCGTATCCGGCGGATTTGACAATGTGGCATTCAAAGTGAGTGATGATTAGATGTTCAAAAAGAAGAATCTAAACCTCAAGCCTCATCAGCCGGGAAATGACAAAAATCGGGTAGGCAGCATGGCTATGTGGTTCGCACCCATTAGGGTGTATAATCACCTATCTAGAGAAATTCCTTTTGCTTCTTTAATCTATCAATGCTGTCCCTTTTCGGGAAAAGGCGGGTAGCTCCCAACCATTGGTGATATACATTCGATACACTCAAGAGAAATGAGTGGTCGGTCATGTGTGGGCCGGGTTGCAAGACGTTCTTGTCGAACCCAGTGTATTCGCCTCTAGATATACACTATCGGCAAGTGGTTCCATACCTTGTCATAATCGGAATACAATCTCCAATAAGCGCCTGCGGTTTTGTTTGTATACTATATATGTGGAGCATGAGATGCAAGCGTTCCACTAGATTCTACTTATTTGTATTTAGACATTATCATAATATCAGAATAATATACAATTTCCAAACTGCTTTGGGTTATTGTAAGGTAAAAACCGTCCGTATTTATGTGTGGATTTGGTCTTATGATTATCCTTTTCTTTCGAAATAATTTTAACTTTAAAATCAAGTTGGATGATATTATAAACATGGCCAGTTTATCTCACTCTGGTTCACCAGACTGACCCGGTATTTGTTATGCTCGGGTTAGATCGGGTTGTACAGGATCAGGTTATCGGATGTTGAGAAGTCCAAGGACGAGCAGAAGGAGTTCAGATGTATAATATATATGAGGACAGACTAATATAACTGTTCCGAGGTATTGATGTACTCTGATGTTATAAGTATTATTCCAAGCTCTCAATAAAAGTTATTTCTGCATTGTATTTTATTTCGCTGCGATGTGAGACTCTGTATTATGTTGGTTTCTTATTCTTCTATTATAAATTTCTTTCTTTCTTATCTCACCCTCTAATTTTCTTTCTAATAACGATCAGGTGTTTTCGATGCTTGAATGTTCGACATGGTGTTTTTGTGTCGATTTTCGGGGTCGAAAATTCCTGTCATAAAATAGTTTTATATATTTGTACAGATATATATGATAGAAAGCAGCCAGACTGTTTAGAGTTTACTGAACCCGTCGACTGGTGGATTTTCGACCAGTCGACTAGTCAGTAAAACTTCTGATAGTAATGGATAGTTTTCTAAGTTATTTTAAATATACCATTTTACAGTATTCTGACTAGTTGACTGATGGATTTCAGACTAGTTGGCTGATCCGAAATGGTACTTATTTTTTGAAAGCTTGCTTTGATTCATGAAGAGATTCCTCTTCACTTCTGAAAGGAAATGGATGTTTCTATTGATCATAACTCTTTATGAAGAATTTCTATCATTCTAACATTATATAAACATGTTAATCATTATTTCCAAATAACCCAAATTATTCTAATTCTTATCTAATTTCTGTATTGCATTTCTATACTCTTGCAATACAAAAGATTTCCCAAATTCAAATACTTGTTGAATCCTTGAATTGATTTAATATCACTTGATTCAACAAGCAATTTTCTTCCTTAAATCTTCGCATTCAAATCATATACTCAAGGATAAGATTATAGGAAGGTTGTACTTAAACTGTTGACTATCTGTGTTTATTCAAGAACACAAAGCAGAAGTCAAAACACTTGTACCTGTTAAAGTCCTGTGTAGTTGCTCAGGTGAGAGGCATCCTTGTTGGGGCTCGGGTGTACTGACATATTCCTCCGGATTAAGAGAGGGCATGATAGTGAATTCCGAAGATGTGCTTCGGGACAGGATGTAGGGCAGGAAGTCTGAATCAGTATAAAATTCCTGATCCTGCTTAAGTCATACACACCGACTTTTCAATAACATCAATTTCATATCACTTTGAATTATCATGGTAAATAGAGTCAATAATTCAAACAACGATTTACATCTATAACTTTATCAACAATTTCAACCAATTGTTTGCAATTCATCCAAACAGCAATCACACAACAATTAATCATTATTTATCAAAATTAAATTATAGTTAAAAAAATATATACTGGATAGAGTCAGTGAGTTTTCTCACATTGGACATTTATCATTAAATAACAATAAAATGTCATTGATTTGATTCAGGCATTTTATTTTCTCTGAAATTCTCATGAGCTCTAAATCATTCCAAACTTCAAAGTCTTGTAGTATTTTTCGATACGGTCCCATCGGCACTTGTTTCATCATTTTCTGATAGCGTACGCATAATATATGAATGTTACAAGTTTTGTACATATTTTTATTTAAAATAAAACTTCATTTAGATAATCGGGCCTCACCAACATTAAATGGCCCATCTACTCCCCTTCAAGCACAGAACCGCACATACCCTTCTTCCCCAAAAAGAAAATCTAGCGCTCCAACATAACTCGAACCACCATAGCAGATGTTATCTGTAACACCCCGAATTTTTAATGACAACAAAGAGGATAAATTAAAGAATAATTAATTTAATATATAGAATTAAGGGAAACAGACTACGACATTACGTCCATCTCGAAATTCTGGCCAGGATAGACACTTGGTTTGCATAAAAAGGACAACATATGAAGAAGTTACGGATGATAAAAGTTGGATAAATCAAAACAGGGATAACTGGTGCACTTCACAAGTGCGCCAAGGCAATTTTACACTGGCGCTCCTGTAAAGTGCGCCCACATGGTTTTTTTGGGTATTCGGGCCTTTTTCAAGTGGGTAGCGACCCGTGACCTGATTCACTCTAGGGCTTAGGTGGCATTCAAATTCTGGACATTGGCAGCTATAAATGTACCTCAATTCTCTTGTTTTCTTCACTAAGAATAAATGGGGACCAAACTCTGCTGGTGCCTGAATTGAAATAGATCCCTTATCTTCTACTATCAACTAAGGCAAATCAATTGGAGATTCAAGATCCAATCTCTTCTAGTTCTATCTTCTAATCCAAACTTAGTGAGTATAGTTACTTTTGGAAATAAATATTTAAAAGTGAACTTGATAGAATTATAGTTTGGATTTGTTCATATATTATATTGGATCCACTATAAATTATGAACATATAACATTTTAGATTGATTATAACTTGGATCTAAATTTCTATGATGTAGATCTTAATCCCTATTTGTATTAGACTACTTTTGTCTATAGATCTGAATTTTGTAGACATTCTATGATGTAGATCTTAATCCCTATTTGTGTTAGATCTACTTTTATCTATAGATCTGAATTATGTGGACATTTTATGATGAAGATCGTATCCCTATTTTTATTAGATCTACTTTTATCTATTAGATCTGAATTATGTGAACATTCTATGATGTAGATCTTAATCCTTATTTGTTACATCTACTTTTGCCTATTAGGTCTGTATTTTGTGGACACCTAAATCATTAATCAGATCTAGTTTATTATTGGGATCCCCTTATGATTCTCATATTAGATCTGAACTTGTTGGACATCTAAATTAAAATTTAGATCTTGTCATGTTCATCTTATCACCTTTGCTATGTTACAACTAGTTAACCACCACAAGTTCATTAGATCTATGCTTATATGTTCACCGTGTTAGTATATGTTTATGACAATTTATGTTAGAGCATTCACCTTTGTCATATTTCTGTTACCTTCCCTTTTTATCATTTATGATTAGGCTATTATTTATCCTATACATGCCACAAATTATGAACAAGATAGTTAGGGGAACAGGGAGGGAAAAAGGTTAATATTGGCATAATTTGAATGTGAACATGAGTTGGATGTATAATTTAATAATTGGGTAAATGGACATAAATACCTAATAAGGCACATGTATAATTAATTGGACATATAATTCAAAAGGGGCAAAGTGGGACATAATTACCAATTAAGACATAGGTAAGAATTTGATAAAAATGGAATGTTTAATAATCACAATTAGAAATTGTAATTGCACTTATGACACGAGGTTAGGTTGCATTAGTGGTGGAAGTCTGCCCAGACCCGATCGGCATATCCATCAACCATTAATGTTTAACATAATGTGAGAGGTCTAAGTGCGCTAGTACAAATTAGGCTAAGACACGAGGTTATGCCCAACTTGTGGAATAAGACTTTCCGGACGCGACCAGCATATCCAACATCCATAATTTGTAGGCCTAATGTGCGAGGTCTGGCCTATTATAAACCATAAATGGACATGGTAATAAATTGGACTACTTAACCTAATCTGATCCATAAGCGATTGTATGAATATGAACAAAAGTTTAGGTTAAGTAAAATTGATTGGATCGTGGATGAGTTAAGCAAATCTAGAGGGGGTGGGTAATATTTACGTATAAGCCCACAAACTTAACCCGATAAGTTTATGTAATTAAATAAACCTAGTGGTATACATAACCGGAGGGAATAATAAAGTTATGTAATTAAAGACATATTTTAGGGTAAGCACAACTGATAGAAATGAATAGGGCTATGTAATTAAAGACACCTAGTGGTATACATAGTTAGTGAAAACCTAGTTGAGGCTACATGACAAAGGGGAGAGCTTATATCTTATTGTGTGGGACCCATTTCAGTCAGTAACCCAGAATATGTAGCAAACAAAGTACTCCGTACTAGGCGGAGAAGGGGCACACTTACTGACTAATTGTAAGAGACCCAAACGTAGAGGACGGTGTGGGCGGCGCAAATCGACCAGGCCATGTGCGTGCTTGAGTCGGGTAGAGGGGGGATAAGGCGACCGTGGCACCTGTAGATATAGGGCTATGCATATCAGTGAGAGGTTGCCACTTTAGGATGTGATACACCTTATTGTAGGGCTAGCAAAGAGTACATATGGAGTAAGGAGCCGATCGATTAGGGTAATGGTTAGGGTACATTTGGACGTATGCCTAAGTCTACCACCTTGAAGTATAAGGGATCATCTCATTTTGGTTATACTAGTAATTGTGCAAAGTAATCATTAGAAGCATATACACTTTATCATGTCTACCTTGTCACACCTGCCATTTATGTAGTGATCTGTCTTATCCACTTTATAAGCCTGTCATGCTACTTCTATTTTTTTGCTTGCTAAAAGTCATTAGACTCGCCAGACTTTATCTCTGACCATTTTTGTTTCTCCTTCTTTCTTCCCCCCCCCCCCCCACCCCAAGGTTCTCAGGGAGGAAACATTCAGGCTTGACCGTGATTTTGCTTATTTTGCTGAAGCTGCAGATAGGTATGGATCAAGCTCCTATCCTTGTTGTTATGGCTATATTTTGTTCTTAGGGTATTTTACTTTTTTATGTAATTTGATATTTTTGAAGTACACGACAATAACTTTTATTATGTAATGGGCTTTTACGTTTTAGACATGAGATGTTTTTGGACCATGGTATCGTACGATAAATAAAGTTTTTATTTCGGTCTTATTCTATATATCTGTCATATAATATTTTGTGTCTGTTTACCTATAACGCTTCACAAAACTTAATGCATTCCCTTTGTGAGTGACCTTAACGGACGTGGGGTGTCACACTTGGTATTAGAGCTGAAGCTTACCAAATTAAATAAAAGTTTTTGAAAATTATTTTTCAAATAGGTTTTAAAAGAAAGTATTTTCAAAAAGAAAAGTCTATTTTGAAAAACATTCCCCAAAAGCCATACGTAATACCCTTCAATCCTTTGTCTAAATCTCTTCCTTTTTCTTTTCAGCTTGTTTTTGGAATAAAACATTCCTAATAACCCAAAGGGCGTTATGATACCCGGATGGTTCCAAAGGTATCTGAGGCCAGGGCGCCTACCGAAGGCCAGGGAAACGTTCCTCCCCAAGTTGCACCAGTCATTCCCCCTCCTCCCCCTCCAAGAGCATATAACGTCGCCAAGATTTTCAAAGACTTCCTTGCTATAGGAGGGAAGCCATTCAGTGGGAATGAGACATTCGTAGAAGCGCGGAATTGGCTCAAGGAGACCTAGGACTTGTCGTAATCTTTGAAGTAGAGGATAAAAGGAAGATTCAGTTAGCTGCTTGGCTACTAAATGGCGAAGCCACATTTTGGTGGGAAGTCACCGAAGTTGGACGTTCGGTGGAAATTTAGGAAGATTTTAGACAGAGGTTCGAAATGAAATTTCTCTCCCAACCTGAGAGAGTCATGCAGATGGAGAGTTTCTTAGCGCTCAAACAAGGAAACTTGACGGTGAAAGATTATGTGAAAAAATTCAATCAGCTAGCATGGTTCGGGTTAGAGTTGGTGGATACGCCGCACGAAACTGCTTTGCAGTTTGCTAAAGGGCTAATGAACCTCTACATGGGTTAGCCATGTCCCATATTCTAATGGGGGCCACTTTTGAAAAGCTTGTCGTTATGGCCTAATTCATGAGGAAGATAAGGGAGAAAAGAAGGAAGTAAAGGCTGAGGAAACATCGCAAAACAAGAAGGTATGGCCTTGAAAGGGGGAACAACAACAACAACAATAGCAGTAGAAGAAAGGTGGAAAGAATGACAAGGGCAAGGATAAGAGGAAATGTCTTGTGGAAAGGAAGGTCAATTGATCGAAGATAGTAAGAGAAGTAAGAACACTTTCTTTAATTGCGGAGAAGTCGAACACCTTGCTAAAGAGTTCCCGAAGAAATGGGGATCACAGTGACAAGGTCAAAGGGCAGGAACTTCTAGAGGGCAGATGCATGATCTCGTGACCAGTGCTCCTGATAGAGGTAGAAAAATTTCTGTGGAAGGTTTAATTTCTCTTTCAAACCATCCTATTAGAACACTTTTTGATTCTGGTGCCTCACATTCATTTATATCAATTTCTGTAGTTGAATCATTGCACTTAATTACTAGTATGGTGGTGGATCCCGTAGTTGTTTCAAACCCATTGGTGGTTAGGCTCATTTATCTATGATTTGTTAGGGTTTGAAAAATCTGTGTTAGGCGCCGAGTATGAATGCAACGCGTATGTGCTTGGGTTTATGGGCTATGGGTTGATTCTAGGAATGGATTGGCTTACCACATATGGTTCCTTTCTGGATTGTGAAAAGAGGGTCGTTAAACTTCAGACTTGTCATGGGAGGACCTTTGAGATTTCTTGTGACCCACAAGGGTCGGTTATGCTTAGTTTCCTAGATTCTCTTGATGCATCTATCGATGACTTTCAATATGTCCTAGTAGTCGGAGATTATTTTGATGTTTTCGATGTGGTTCGAGGTTTACCTCCGAGGCGCGAGATCGAATTTCGTATATATCTGGTGGACAATGCAAAGCCAGTTGCATTGCTAGTGCGCCATATGGCTCTAAGGGAAAGGAGGGAGCTGAGTAAGAAAGTAGGGAAGCCACTTAAGAAAGGGTTTATCTGATGAAGCAAATCTGAATGGGGTGCTCCAGTAGTATTCACTACCAAGGTGGGTGGTTCTCTTCGTTTTTGTGTTGTCCAAAGAGAGCTGAATAAGCTCACTAAGAAGAATAGGCACCCGCTTCTGAGAATTGATGATTTATTTGATCAGCTTGTTGGTGCCTCGGTATTTTCTCAGTTAGACTTGGCCATGGGGTTTCATCAGTTGAGGGTGGCTGAGGACAGTATAGACAAGACTGCTTTTAGGACTCCGGATGGTTTCTTTGAATGGCTAGTTATGCCTTTTGGGTTGTTGAATGCACCAGCCTATTTTGTTGATTTAATGAGTAGGGTGTTTCGGGAGTTCCTAAACAAATTTGTAGCAGTCTCTATTGATGATATCATGTTCTTCACCAAGAGCGAAGAAAAGCATGCCCAGCATTTGAGAGAAGTTTTGAAAACTCTCCGTACGCATCAATTTATGGCAAAGTTCTCCAAATGCCATTTTTGGAGAAAAGATGTGAGATTCTTAGGGAATGTGGTCTCCAAAGAAGGGATAACTGTTGATTCCACCAAGGTGGTTGCAGTACAAGATTGGAAGATTCCTAAAAATGCAACCGAGGTGAGAAGCATTCTTGGGTTGGAAGGTTATTACAGGAAGTTCATTAAGGACTTCGCAAAGATATCAGCCCCACTCATTAGGCTGACGAAGAAGAACTTGGCGTTTTCATATGATATAGACTATGATGTTGCTTTCAAACGTTTAAAGAGGGCTCTTACAACATCCTCAGTCTTGACCTTGCTTGATGGGAGTAAAGTTTTTACCGTTTACACTGACGCGTGCGACATAGGGCTTGGTGCGGTTCAGATGTAAGAAGGGAAAGTCGTATGCTATGGGGGTAAACAGTTGAAAGTTCATGAAAAGAACTACCCCACACATGATCTAGAACTAGCTGTCATATTATTCGCGTTAAAGACATGGCGTCACTATCTACTTGGAGTGAAGTTTGAGTTATACACCGATCATAAATCTCTCAAGTATTTGTTCTCGTAGAAGGATCTCAATTTAAGGCAACAACGGTGGATGGAGTTCCTAGCTTCATATGATTTTGAGATTGCTTATACCCCTGGCAGAGGGTAATGTGGTGGCTGACACACTAAGTAGGCAGAGGATGGCCTAAAGTCCTCCATTCGTGGAGAGAGTTTGGAGTTCATCTCAACTTTTTATTTTAAACCCTCCATCATGATTTTTCCTGACTTGTTTGCATCATTAGAAATATGACCAACTCTTATGGATCAGATAATAACTTCGCAACAAGGTGACCCACAAATTTTAGACATCATGTATAAGATCCGAAATAGGGAGACATCTAGTCACCTCAGTCGATAACCATAGACGAAAATGGGTGATTGCGAGGAGATGAAAGGCTTTGTGTTCCTCAAACAGGAAGCTTGATAAGGGCAGTCCTAGAAGAAGCCCACCGTTCTAAGATGAACATTCATCCGGGCAGTGATAAGATGTACAGAGATATGAAAAGGTTTTTCTTTTGGGATGGGATGAAGAAAGATGTGGCCAAATTTGTTTCTCAATGTTTAGTTAGCCAGCAAGTTAAAGCTGAGAAAAAGAAACCCAGTTGTTTACTTCATCCTTTAGCGGTTCCTTAGTTGAAATAGGATAGCGTCTCTATGGATTTCATAGATGGCTTGCCTAGATCGAAAAAAGGCAACACCAGTATCTGGGTTGTGGTAGATAGACTCACTAAGAGCGCTCACTTTATTCTAGTTAAGAGCAAGAGGACAACACCATGGTTGGCAGCAATTTATGTCCGAGAGATAGTTCATCTTCTTAGTGTACCTTCCAGCATCATGAGTGAATGTGACCCTATCTTCACCAGTGAACTTTGGCGGACCTTGCAAGAAGCATTAGGTACACAACTGTGTTTAAGAACCGCTTTTCATCCTAAGACCGACGGACAGATGGAGGGGGTGAACAGAATTCTTGATGATCTTTTAAGGCTGTGTATCCTAGACTTCGAAGGCACTTGGGAAGAGCATCTTCCTCTAGTAGAGTTCTCCTATAATAACAGTTATCAAGCTAGCATCGGCATGGCACCCTTCGAAGAATTGCACAGACGACCCTGTAGATCACCAACTTTTTGGTGGGAATCTACAGAAAGATTATTATTTGGACCAGATATGGTTAGGGATACGTCCAAGAAGATTGACCTTATTTGATAACGGATGAAGAAAGCTCAAGATAGGAAGAAACCCTATGCACACAAGAGAAGGAATTAAATCGAATTTGAAGTGGAAGACTTATTTTTTATCAAAATATCACCTCTGAGAAATGTGGTTCGCTTCGGGTCGGTAGGGAAGTTGGCGCCTAGGTTTGTGGGACCATTTCCCATAACTGGGAGGATTCGCCAGATGGCCTATAGAGTAAAGCTTCCCGGAAATCTATCTGGTGTTCATGATGTTTTCTATGTTTCCCATTTGCGAAAGTGCTTGCATGACACGGTAGAAGTTGTTGTGCCGGATATATTTGAAGAGGTAAAAGTGGAATGACAGGCGACAGTCAGGCAAGTTCCTTCTTGTATTCTTGGATCAGAAGTTAAGAAGTTATGCAATAAAGAGATCAAGTTGCTAAAGGTTCAATGGGGAGATAACCTAGAAGATGAGACTTGGGAGACCGAAGACAAGATTCGTGCTTCATACCCCTTTCTATTCGCAGGTATGTTCATAAGTCCTTTTTCCAAAGCTTTATCAGTACTTGTTTCTATCATTTGAGTATATCCTATCCATAGTATTTTCAACCTTTAGGTAAGAATCCTATGAATGCAAACATGTGTTTGAGACATGTATTGTTTGATGGATGCATGTGGATGCCAGTGTTTACTAGTGGTTGCCAGTGGATGATATACACACACATTAGGCACTAGATCGGCTCAATCACTCTCATACCACATATGGATGTGTATGCATTTTCTTTTCTTTCATGAATGGAAATGGATGAATTAGCATATGGATGTTGCATTTGGATGAATAAATGTGCACACGTATAAAGCTTACATGTTATAATAGGATTATTTGCATACATATTGTATTCATGGCATTAACATACATTGCTTTAAGGAGGTCAAATGAATTAGTACACCGCCTGATCTTCGCATTAGTATTGAGACATAGACACACACCTTTGCATATACTCATATAAGCATTAGAATTCTTTATGTACAATGAATGTTAGTGATTGGTAGATGAGTAGATGGATGATGGATGGTAGGATACGTTCTTTTCAACTTAGAGATTTCGGGGACGAAATCCTTTGAGTTGGGGAGATTGTAACATCCCGAATTTTTAAAGACACCAAAGAGGATAAATTAAAGAATAATTAATTTAATACTAAGAATTAAGGGAAACAGACTACGTCATTACATCCATCTCGAAATTCTAGTCAGGATAGATGCCGGGTTTGCATAAAACAGATAACATATGAAGAAGTTAGGAACAATATAAGTTTGACAAATCAAAACAGGGATAACTGGCGCACTTCACAAGTCAGCGAAGGCAATTTTACACTGGCGCACCTGTGAAGTGCACCCATAAGGGTTTTTGGGTATTCGGGCCTTTTTCAAGTGGGTGGCGACCCGTGACCTAATTCACTCTAGGGCTGAGGTGGCATTCGAATTCTGGACATCGGCAGCTATAAATATACCTCAATTCTCTTGTTTTCTTCACAAAGAATCAATGGTGACAAAACTCTACCGGTGTCTGAATTGAACTGGATCCCTTGTCCTCTACTATCAACTAAGGAAAATCAATTAGGGATTCAAGATCCAATCTCTTTTAATTCTATCTTCTAATCCAAACTTAGTGAGTATAATTAATTTTAGAACTAAATATTTAAAAGTAATCTTGATATGATTATATTTTGGGTTTGTTCATATATTATATTGGATCCATTGTAAATTATGAACATATAACATTTTGGATTGATTATAACTTGGATCTAAATTTCTATGATGCAGATATTAATCCCTATTTGTGTTAGATCTACTTTTATCTATAGATCTGAATTATGTGGACACTCTATGTTGTAGATCTTAATCCCTATTTGTGTTAGATCCACTTTTATCTATAGATCTGAACTATGTGGACATTCAATGACGAAGATCGTATCCCTATTTTTATTAGATCTACTTTTATCTATTAGATCTGAATTATGTGGATATTCTGTGATGTAGATCTTAATCCTTATTTGTTAGATCTACTTTTACCTATTAGGTCTGTATTATGTGGACATCTAAGTCATTAATCAAATCTAGTTTATTATTTGGATCCCCTTGTGCTTCTCATATTAGATCTGAAATTGTTGGAAATATAAATTAAAATTTAGATCTTGTCATGTTCATCTTATCACCTTTGCTGTGTTACAACTGGTTAACCGCCACGAGTGCATTAGATCTATGCTTATATGTTCACCATGTTAGTATATGTTTATGACTAGTTATGTTAGAACATTCACCTTTGCTATATTTCCATTACCTTCCTTTTTATCATTTATGATTAGGCTATTATTTAGCCAATACATGTCGCAAATTATGAACACGCTAGTTAGGGGAACATGGAGGGAAAAAGGTTAATATTGGCATAATTTGAATGTGAACATGAGTTGGTCGTATAATTTAATAATTGGGTAAATGGGCATAAATACCTAATAAGGCATAGGTATAATTAATTGGATATATAATTCAAAAGGGGGAAAGTGGGGACATAATTACCTATAAAGACATAGGTAAGAATTAATAAGAAATGGAATGCTTAATAATTACTATTAGAAATTGTAATTGCACTTTTGACACGAGGTTAGGTTGCATTATTGGTGGAAATCTGCCCAGACCCGACCGACATATCCAGTAGCCACTAATGTTGAACCTAATGTGAGCAGTCTAAGTGCCAGAATACAAATTAATTTTAAACACAAGGTTAGGCCAAACTTGTGGAATATACTGCCTAGACCCGACCAACATATCCAACATCCACAAGTTGTGGGCCTAACGTTGGAGGTCTAGCCCATTATATATCATAAATGGACATGTAATAAATTGGACCACTTAACCTAATATAATACATAAGGGATTGTATGAATATGAACCAAATTTAGGGTTAAGTAAAATTGATTGAACAGTGGTTGGGTTAAGCAAATTTGCAGGGGGTGGGTAATATTTACATATAGGCCCAAAAACTTAATCCGATAAGGTTATGTAATTAAAGACACCTAGTGGTATACATAACTGGAGGGAATAATAAAGTTATGTAATTAAAGTCCCCTTTTAGGGTGAGCATAATTAATAGAAATGAATAGGGATATGTAATTAAAGACACCTAGTTGTATACATAGTCAGTGAAAACCTAGTGAGGGATACAAGACAAAGGGGAGAGCATGTATCATATTGTGTGGGACCCATTTCAGTCAGTAACCGGAGTAGGTATCAAACAAAGTACTCCATACTAGGCAGAGAAGGGGCACGCTTACTGACTGATTGTAAGAGAACCAAACGTGGAGGACTGTGTGGGCAGCGCAAACCGATCGAGCCATGTGCATGCATGAGCCGAGCAGAGAGGGATAAGACCGCCGTGACACCTGTAGATATCGGGGGATGTGCATATCTGTGAGGGGTTGCCACTTTAGGACGTGATACATCTAATTGTGGGGCCGGCACAGAGTATCTACAGAGTTGGGAGCCGATCGATTAGGGTAGTGGTTAGGGTACATTTGGACGTATGCCCAAGTCTACCACCTTGAAGTGTAAGGGATCATCTCATTCTGGTTATACTAGTAATAGTGTAGAGTAATCATTAGAAGCATATACACCTTATCATATCTACCTTTTCACACCTGCCATTTATGTAGTGATCTCTGTTGTCCACTTTATATGCCAGTCATGCTACTTTATTTATTTACTTGGTAAAAGTCACTAGACTTGCCAGACTTTATGTCTGACCCTTTTTGTTTCTCCTTCTTTCTTTCATTCCCCCTCCCACCCCCCCCCCCCCCGGTTCTCAGGAGGGAAACACTTAACCTTGACCATGATTCTGCTTATTTTTGCTAGAGTTGCTGATATGTATGGCTCAAGCTCCTATCCTTGTTGCTCTGGCTATATTTTGTTCTTGGGGAATTTTACTTCTTTTATGTACTCTGATATTTTTTTAAGTACAAGATAGAAACTTTTATATTGTAATGAGCTTTTATGTTTCAGACATGTGATGTTTTTGGGCTATAGTATCTTATGATAAATAAAGTTTTTATTCCACTGTTATTCTATATGTCTATCTTGAAATATTCTGTGTCTGTTTACCTTTAACGCTTCATGAAACATAATGCATTCTCTTTGTGAGTGACATTAACGGACGTCGGTTGTCACATTCTCACCTTCCATCCTCCGTCTACATTTCATGATTCTTTACCAAACCACTTCCCACTTTCATCTTTCCAAACTCTCGTTAACATGATCACCATTGGAACACCTCCACTTCATCCACGCAAAACATGTTCCAACTCTGCTTTTCAGCACCATCAGGAAAGCACCGAACTACTTAATTACATAAACCCATCAAAATTTCCAAAATGTTGTTAAACTCCCTAGAGCATGCTATTTAACAACAACGAACGGAAATGCATTCGAACACAGTAATATTTATATGGAATTGTAGACGATCTTCTCAGGAATTCAAAAGTATTTATTTGGAATTGTTGATTTTATTTCAATTTGTTTAGGATTTTAATTTCTCACAAATGTTTGTTGTGTGAAGAACAATCAACGGCGGAAATTATTTGACCAGAAAAGAAATGAAATTAGGTTTATGCATTGAGTAGGATATATTTATAGAGGTAGATAGCTTATAGGTTAAGTATTAAATGTTATTTTACTTATTTATATTGTTACATTGTTTACATTTATCATTTAAAAATTTGTGTGCTCACATATGATATCCAATTCTAATGAAAATGGAAATACAACTATGATTCCACATTAAGGACTTAACAAAACTTGTCTCCTCCAATTTCGAGTCAGTTTGCTCACACAATGTATTTTTAAATTTAAATTATTGACTATTTTTTACATTAAAATCACATACGGCCATATACTGACTCCAAAAATCATGAAATTTGAAATTTAACAATAATATAATATTATGGATCCAACCAAATTAATTTCATCGAGAGTGGAGGTCGTTTGCAAAAATGGCTATTTTAAGGCTCTAAATAAACCAACAAAATGTTATTATATTCAAAAAAAATTAATTTAATATAAATAAACTAATATTATCGTAATATCCCAATCGAATATCATATAGCTCTAAAATAAACTTATCTGAATTTATAACTCGATATTTCGAATCCAAGTTAAATTGATATTCAATATATATAAAAATCCCTTTATTATATAATAAATCGTTAAAATTATAAACGAATTCCATAGCGACTTTTTGGAAATTTGATTTGGACATAACTTACAATCTACAAGACGAAATCTCCATTTTTCTCTTCCAACAGAAAAATATAGTAAAATAGGTTCGAACGTTTCTTATTTCAAAGAAATCCGACTTATATTGAATCCTGTACATTAAATTAAAGTTCAAAACGTAATATTACGAACTACTACGACGTTACGAGCTCGTTTTAAATTATACATTTTGTTGTTGTTTATTATATAGATTCATTATTATAATTTGAATCTAAATTCAATCAAATCTCTTACACAATCCAATTCGCACAATATTGTCAATTCAACTTAATTTCGATTATTTAGGAATTAAATATGTTATTCTATTATTCATATTCAATATTATTTAATTCAAGTCGTTTTATATTACCAACATTATATTTAAATAATTGAATTAATTAATTATTAAACCGTAAGAAAAAAATCCAGGGCATTACACTTTACAAATAGAATTAAAGTGGTCGAATATTTTACAGTTTGAACAAACTGCAGGAGTCTATTCATATAAAACTCTTTGCCAAACTAAATTTCCATTTCCACACATAATAGGTATATACTCTGCGAACTTAAAGTTAATATCCATCTCCACTAACACTCTATCATATGCATTAGAATAACTTCTTATGTTACACTATCAAGTTTTATTGGGTGACCTAAAAGAGATACTATTCTGCTAGTTGATTCCACTGTCCGAAAATCTAGGTCGAGATTGGGTAAGTAGACCCAAATAGGAATCGAATGCAGAAATCCATGAGTAAAAGTCATTCCTAGTTGCCCTTTTTTTCATGAAAATCAATTTCTTATTATAAAAATATGGACCAGAGGCTAAAATCCATTCACACTCATTTGAAGACTCAAGTTTAATGATAAAGAAACCATTTTCTCTAGAATATAACTCATATTTCCCATTAACTTTCCAATTTTGGTCACTATAATTTCTTAGAAACTGAAAATTCGGCTTACTACCATAAATGTAGAAAACAATTGAATTGGTTCATTTGCCTCTTGCTATTTTAACTAAATTATCGTCAATTACAACTACTCTTTGATTATCTTTCACCGATGGCTCAAAATACTTAAAAAGGACAGATGATTGATGAGATTTATTTTATGATATAACATCTATCCATGCCTTAGTTTGTACCGTACATACGTTACTTAAAGCATCTAAATCTACTGAGATGAATTCTGGAAAATCGGATATAGATTCCAAATTAGAGGTATGAGAATTACCTTGAATTTGAACTCCATTATGCTTTTCTTGTCGTGGAGAAATGCTTAAATTAAGAGAACACGCTGAGCGATAATCCGAATCAGATGAAAAAATCACCTTTGACTGAGTATCTAATTTTTGAGAATACACGGTCACCATTACTGAGTCCTTTTTGATCCAGTCACAATGGAATCTAGTTTTGCATCACAGATTCAAGAAGATGTATCAAATAAAAGCTGAATATGGCTCATACTCCAAATAGCATTGCCTAATAATGAAATATTAATTTATTTGTTTTAGTATTTTCAATAGATAATTTGTTCTCTACTAAGATTATGTTAAAAAACTAATAAATGAAATATATGAGTCCCACATCACAAAATTTAAGGTAATATTTTGAGTACTCGTATGTTGGCCCTTAGGATCAGCTTATTTTGTACTAAGGGAAGAATGTATATCTTATGAACCAAACACACACACACGCGTGCTACCTGACCATACCGTACCGGGCGCTAGTTGGGGTCTAATATGATCTTATTTCTTCTCTAAAAACTGGATTGGTTTTAAATCGTTTCAAGTATAATGAGACTTCAAACAGTCGCACCATTTGGCGAATAGTAGGGGTAGATGCGTGTTATTAGTCGCATGCCGTGGCGAACAACAACGACAAAGAGAGCCAAGTGAGACCCATTAGGCGCATCTTTTGGTGAATATTGGCGACAAAAAGTGGCGGTGCGACATGTTAAGCAGACACAACTGTTTGAAGGTGTAGAGGATGAATTTATATAGAGGAGAATACTTGATATATTATCCATCCTATTCTTCCATCCTTTTTCCTTCTCTCTTCTTCGCTTTCACTATTGTTTTCGTTGTCGAACATAGAGTTGACATTCTCATTATAATCAAATTCAGAATTATTCTATTGTATCTTGGGAAAATTTACAAATATTTTTTTAAGGACATTGCTAAGGAAAGACTCAAAATCCTATTTCTTTAATTTGTTTCGACATATCACTGTGTTGTACTGCATTTTTTGTACTTGTTGTTGTATTATTTTCCCATAATTAACTTGTATAACATCTTAAAACTTCTCAAATACTAAGGGAATTTTTGTGAAACCTAAAAGTTGCAAACTTTTGGTCTATGCTCTGTTCAATGCAAGGTATTTTTTGTTTCAAATTCATATTCCCTAACTTATTTCATGCAACAGGAAATGGTAGTGGTGGAAATATCAAACAAAAAAACTACACACAATAGGCTCGATCCTTTCAAAAGAAAAGGTGATGAGTTTCTTACATGCAGAATCATATGTTGTTTTATCACACCACGCTTGTTCTGTAAAGGTATCTCGAGGATAAGAAACTAGTACCTACAACAAGAAAGGAAATAAAAAATGATGCGTGGAAGCTTTCTAACTTCCTTTGTCGAAACTATATTTTGAATTATCTCAACAAGGTGCTGTACAAAGTATATCGGCCTTTAAAGAGAACAAAGGTACTCTGGAATGCACTAGCTACGAAGTACAAGATGTGGAATACCATTCTTAAAAAAGTCATTATAGAAAAACTCATGAACAACAAGATGGTTGACTCCAAATTGGTGAATGCTCACCTGCATAAACTTCAGATTATCATTCAAGAACTCCAATCATAATGTTATAAGGTTGGGGAGTCATTTTTGGTTGAAGATTTCATAGGAAAACTATAACAACCCGGAAATTCTGAGCCAATTTTAAATTTTTATTTTGGCGAATTTAATGGGTTTCGAATATTTAAAATGAATTATTTTAAATAATAACGACGAGAAATTTGTTTTGAATAGAATTAGAACGTATATATGTATTTGAATCGTCGTTATAATTTAAATAATTATTTTCAATTATAAAAGTAATTGAAAATGGCACCGTAGTTTGAAATTTCGATTTCGAATTTCAAATGAATGTACAAGATTCAAAATAAACTGGATTTTAGCAAAATCAAAAATATTAGAATCTATTTGAAAATATCTTTCCAAAGAATCCGAAAAATTGAAATTTCATAGCGGTAATAAAAAGTTATATCCAGCTAAAAATTCAGAATAGTCGCTATGGAATCCTGGCCCTTAAAAACAGAAATTTTGCAAACGATCTATGTTTTCGACGAAACCACTTTTGTTGGATCCGGGATGTCTAATTATTGCTAGATTCCAAAATTCATAATTTTCTAAATCGATATGTGAGCGTGGCGAAGTTAAACGTGTTTAAATAGTTTTAGTCAATTTTGATCGACCAGAAAATGGCCATTTTTCAAACGGTCTCAGAATTTGACGAAATCTGTTTTGTTAGAACCGTATCGTCAATACGAAGCTAGAATATATTTTTCGCGAATTTTTAGAGTCTGTATGTGGCCCCGGTAAATTAAAATGTACGTTAAAATCAATATTGACCGTTCTGTTTATTTATATTTTAATTTTGATGGAAACTGATTGTAACGGTCGAACTGGCTTATGATACATATCCCATTGTATTCGGAATAGGGGTAATTAGCTATGGACGACAGTCGGTGGGCCCCATTGGAGTTCGAAAATAAAAGTTACTTTAAGGAATTAATTAATTAAATATACATATAATTATATAACCCCACTTACCTTTCTCCCTCTCCCCTCATTTAAAAATCATTGACTTCAGAAATTAGAAAAAAATCCGATCCCTTATTGAACCCGTCGCCCTCCCTTAATCCGGCCGCCATCGCATGTCGCCCCCCCTCCAATCCATCGTCGACAGCCGACCAACGAAGGACCCCACTAGCTCCGATTGAAACTCGAATCCCCTTCCTCAAGCCAGCGACCAAGCCTCCCCCCAATTGAGGATGAAGACCACTGCACCCTTATTCGATGCAGCCCTCCCCTAAAACTCCAGCGCCACCTCAACAAGCACCACTCAACCAAGAAAAGATCAGTGAAACCCCCTCCCCACCTTCAATTAAAAATGCGAGTTTTTAATTTATTTTTAATTTAGTTTTTAAGGTAAATCAAATTTGAAATTTTGTTTTCAGTTTTTAGTTGTGTTTAAAATAAAAAGTTTAGATTTTTTTCTCATAAAAGATTAGATTTTTAACGCATAAAAGGTATGATTTTTATTTAGCTAAAAGTACAATCCTTAGCTTCATAAGAACAAGATTTTTAAGTAGCTTAAGACATGGTTTTTAATCATATAAAAGTATAATTTTTACATATGTGGTAGCGCCATAAAAATATAATTTTTACATATGTGGTAGCGCCATAAAAATATAATTTTACATAAGTGGTAGTGTCATAAAAATATAATTTTTATCGCATGTTTGAAATATTTTTATGAAGATAAAAATCTGATTTTTGTCTATTAAGTAGCGTTATTAAAATATAATCTTTATATAGAAAGTAGCGTTTTAAAAAAAAATTAACATATACCGCGTGAAACAGATCTCGTTGGAAAGACATCGAAGATTTCCTACATACGCAGAGCCGCGGCGAATTAGTTTAGCTAATCGGTGAGAACTCCTCACTTTTATTTTAATTTCTAGTTTGAAATATATACTAGGATGCAGACGGTGCTTAGTAGCACCCGACACCCGTTGTCCACAGACCATGGATGACTTGGTTGTTTGATTGATGTGTTGTGAAAAATTGATTGTGTGATGTGGAATGGAAATAAATATTTTTATAATTTTTAACGTGTATATAAAATAAATATTCATAAACAAATCAGACGATTTATTTATGTACACACATTTGACTGATATTGATTGGGACGATAAATTTTACACATCGCCCAACTGCACGAATAAAATATGTATTTGTTGATTTGAAACCCCACACGGGTCTTGGGATGATATTTGGCGTACACTAATCCCAAATAATTAGCTGTATGTCGATATATTGATTTACAGCTTGTTATAAGTGTTAAATATTTATATTTGGATCTTATGCCGTGTAGAATGCACTCTGGATGATGGTTGATTATTTATCGTTGCAATTATATACATGTGTTATAGGGAATCCATATAATTAACATTACATGGTAATTGATTGGGCCTCATTCCAAGTTGGAAAATAAAATATATTCATGTGTTGAATAAAATATATTCATGTGTTGAATAAAATATATTCATGTGTTGAATAAAAGAAAATTCATGTGTTGAACAAAATATATTCATGTGTTGAATAAAAGAAAATTCATGCATTGAATAAAATATATTGATGTGCTGAATAAAAGAAAATTCATGTGTTGAATAAAATATATTCATGTGTTGAATAAAATATATATTCATTTGTTGGATAAAAGAAAATTCATGTGTTGAAGAAAATATTCATTTGTTGAATAGAATAACGAAGTTATTGAAATATATAAAGCCGTGTTGATTAGATTGCGCCATTTTGACGTGAACGATATCTATATCGATTTTATTCATTTTTATAATGAATATCGAAAAGGAATTGTTTTCAAAATATAATATTTTGAAAATACTATCATTTATATATTGATGATATGGAATATTCAATTTTGGTTTGAAATTGAATATGAAGTTGAAATCGTTTTGAAAACGAATTTAAAACAATTTATAAAATACGTTTTAAAAAGAAATCAACGAAATATATATATATACATATATATATATATATATAATGGCCTTAATAGAACGTGCCTGCTGCGGTAGTTCGCGAATTTCGACCATTGACTTAGAATGGACATTATGGGAGTTCCAACCGTCGAATTCTCCTAAAACCGGAATCGTTGGGTTGGTATCAAAAAAAGCTTTCTAACGAATATTAGTGATTTGAAATCTAATGGTTGGATTTGGAATTATGTCCAAATCAAATTTGAAAAAGGTCACTGTAAGTGCAGTTTGATGGTCGTTGATGGAAATTGACTGTACGGGCCTTGATAAAATTATTAAAAATAGAAATAATTTGTGTAAAATCATAAGAAATGATTTGGAAAGAATTGGGATGAAAAATTCCATATTTGAAAAGATAAAAATAGATTTTTATCGAAATGAACTTGTTTTGAACAAGAATTATAATCCATTTATTTTTGAAATAAATAAATTGGATTTGAAAGGGTTTTAAAAATAACCAGAATTTCCTATAGTTGAATTGGAATGGATTTGAATCGAAATTGTCTTTGGAATATTTCTACGTGGGATTTCGTGATTATACAGATATTGTTATGGAAATTTGAAAGATATATTTATATCGTTATTTCTAATACGATATTTGTTGGTCGTAGAATTTGATATTGAATATAAGCCAATATATTTTCTATTCAGAGCCTTGTATTTAATATCAAATGGGATTTGGGTTTGTCGTGAATGGTGTCTTCATTAACACTGTTCTTAAACCCAATTGAGAAATAAGATTAAATCTTTTTATTTAGATTTAATGAAGTATACCAATTAAATAGTATTTAATTTGAATTGATTTTTGGGTTTATCGTGAACAGTGTTTTAAATAACACTTGTTCTTTAACCCGATAATTAATGGAATGTGAATTGGGTTTATCATGAACTGTGTTTTAACGACATTCGTTCTTTAACCCGATTTACAGTGAAATGTGATTTGGAATTTATAAATCTTTTGTTAACATTTAAAGGTGATTTTCCAAAGTAAGTTTTCCAATTTAATAAAATAAATTGGAATGGAATGGAAATCGATTTGGTAATAATCGAAGTGAATTTTTGTGGAGGAAGACTGCTAATATATCTAGAATTTTAAAGGCGTTGCCATTATTCCATTTATATTATTGGTTGGAATTGGAAGTTTATATCGATTATATATATCGATTTGTTTTTAATGAAGATTCCATCATTAATGGAATGTGATTTTGGGTTTATGGTGAACCGTGTTTTAAATGACATTGGTTCTTTAACCCAGTTAAAGACAGGATATGATTTCCCAAATTAAACAATCATTGATATTGATTTTTGGGAAGATTAAAACCAAGTGGAGTTTTAATGAATCTTTAATTAGATTGAAATGATCGAGAATGGGGTATCAACAGTTTTGCTCCAGGCGATAGTTAAATCTTTAATTAGATTTGAACGTGAAATGGTAATTAAATTTACCGATAACACCGTGGTGTTAGATATGAAGTAATACCGGTTTTACTTCATGGGATGAATAGGTTGGGGTTGGGAAATTTAACAAGTGATTACTTCGGTAAGGTTCGCTAATCCCGACTAGTTTGGATAAACCATAATTTGTTTTGAGTTGATATTCAAAAGAAGATTAAAGAATAAATTTAAATAATTTATCTTTGATAAAATTAATGGAAACCTTTACCAAAGTATAAGAATATTTGAATAAAAGAATATTCTGAATTGGAATGTGGTGTATGTGTAACACTTGTTTATTATATACGCAAGTTATTAAGAAATACCTTGTTTATCCCATTCTGAATAACTGATTCGATGATGTGTCGAGGATGAAGATGGTGGTTGAAGACCGGAGGTCTTCACCTCATTTGGATAATTACTGATGATCTTGATTGGGCTATACACCCAAGAGGAGGGAATTAGTTGGTGATCGTCCAGACATACTTGGAGATCGATGGATTTGCGAGGTACAAGGTGCCTCCGGTTTCGTTCAGACCCAGAACGGACTTGTAAATGGACTGTGTGTCTGACATTGGATATCATTCTGTGTGATTGATGGATATCGGTTGCATGGAGTGGTTTACCTGTGTGGCATGCTAAGATGCAAATGATCAAGTCTTTTGTTGAAAAGCAAAGTCTTGTGGTTGATGATCAAAGCACTGCATGTGTGGCATAGCTTTGTGTAGAGTTAATTTGCGAGCCTCACACCTTTGTTGTGAACCAGAAACGGGAGAGGACCTCAGGGAGGGCATGTGTTTCCTTCTAGCTAGGGTGGTGTTAGTAACCTACCAGCCCTGACATATATATTATTTTCACATGTGTGGCTATTTGATTGTGAGGCGCCTCGGATATATATCGGTGACTATGTGGAGCCGATGGAGTCATTTGGCTCATTGACTCCCCAAAGGGCGGGGAAACGAAGTGTTCAGATATTATAATCTACATCAAGTGGACTGACCCTGACGATCCAAGGTGCAGTTGCGGCTGTTCCTGAGGGGCGGGCTAGAGCGTCTCGAATTCGGTGAGGATGATCCCTTGCCTCGGTTCACAGATGGAAATCCAGCTTCCAATACGCGACTTTGTGGGTTTAGTTGTAAACCTATATATGGCGACATAGTGGTATGGGGCACTTATGCCGCCTATGATTGATACTTATGATTGAAATTGTTTTAACACTATGCACTATAGTAATAATAAAAGATGAAATTTAACGTATCAAGCATTCTTTGGCTATTATAAGGTAAAACCCTATCCTCCGGCATGTGTTGCATTGTGTGATGGGACCTAGGTCTTATAACAGCTTCATTATTCTTTATCTAGCATTGCGTTGTTGTTTTATGCACTGGTATCCTTGGGAGGAAACTCGTTCCATATTATACGGTGTGGTCCCTTGATTTACCGAACTTTGAAATAAAGATTAATAACTGTTTTAGTTCTCACACCAGTCACATGACTGACCTGGAGTTTATTGTTTTAACCTAAACTATGGGTGCCCTTATTTTGACACGGGCAGCTAGTAGTTTTGGTTTTGCAGATTTATATTCACGGGATCCTGGTTTACTGCTGGAACGATACTCGGAAAGCTCTGTATCCGTGTATTACTTTCAGTTGAGTTTTGTATTATTTTTCCGCTGCTATGTAATGTAAATTGAATCTCTGATATTTTGACACGGGCAGCTAGTAGTTTTGGTTTTGCAGATTTATATTCACGGGATCCTGGTTTACAGCTGGAATGATACTCGGAAAGCTCTGTATCCGTGTATTACTTTCAGTTGAGTTTTGTATTATTTTTCCGCTACTATGTAATGTAAATTGAATCTCTGATATTTTTCTGATGTATAATATTTATTCATATCTGTATATTCTTGTATTCTGATGGAATTGTTGTAATAAACAATGAAATGTTCTTCTGTTTGTGTCCCGATGTGGCTTGTTCTCAACTCAATTCGTGCTTTCCTTACCGGTGAAGTTCGGTTCGTGTCAACTTGGTATCAGAGCTCTAGTTTACAGAGCCCGAGGACAAGACACATTAGAACCATACGAAAGAATTCATCAGAGATTGGATTAGTAGTATCCAATGAGAATGACTCGTTAGAGATGGGATCAGTAGTATCCTAGAACGAGTGTGAAGAGTAATGTTTTTAAAATAAAAATGAAAACAATTTTTGTTTTGAAAATTTAAACTTTATTCAATTTATTTGAATATTTATTTGTATTGAATTTGGACAATCCAATATATAAAGATTTTGCATATACGCCTTGCAAAAGTATATTCGAAGTTTTAATATATTGGATAGATATAGAATCATACTCTGGTCGCCTGGAGATGGTACTGATAATTGTCATGACATCATCAATATTTATGCTCGGGTTTCGAAGGTGTGATATTTATATATTTCCAATTGACTGGTGTGAAAACCAAAACTAGATAGGGTCTATTATTGTGAATTGGCATCAAAAACATGATTTTCTATATATGCATCAAAGTTATGAATTTGAAAAGCTAATCAACTAATTGATTGATGGTTGTGTTGTCTGATTATTGTTTTGATTAATTAAAATTTTGAACCATTTATCCTAATTGAACCGAATATTGAACTGTATTGAAAATTATTTGAAATTGCATGCATATACATATGTATCCATTGAATAGGTCATAGCAAGGAGGCTAGAGCAGAAGAATAAAATTGTTTGCCCAACAAATAGGTACATGTTTACAAATTTATTGGGTTTGGATGATTTTATGAGCCGATTGGCTAGCCGCTTGGCTATTTCTTTTTCTTTTTGGATTGGTGAGGGCCATGAGAGGCTATTTGAAATATCCCGAAGCTCCCGGTGCAGGGGAGGTTATGGCGAAATTTTTCGAAAACTTAGGGTGTTAGCCAAATTTTTGAAAATTTGAAAAGTTCTTAGAAACTGAAAATTTGAAGAACTTAAGCCGTAATGAAAATAATGAAAGTTGAGTTGGTTTGTAAAACAACTTTCAGCTTCATTCCTTTTCGAGGACGAAAAGATTTTAAGTAGGGGAAACCCGAAAATTCTGAGCCAATTTAAAATTTTTATTTTGGCGAATTTAATGGGTTTTGAATATTCCAAATGAATTATTTTAAATAATAATGACAAGAAATTTGTTTTTGGATAGAATTAGAACGTATATATGTATTTGAATCGTCGTTAGAATATAAATAAATATTTTTAATTATAAAAGGAATTAAAAATGGCGTAGTAGTTTGAAATTTCGATTTCGAATTTCAAATGAATGTACATGATTCAAATTAAACCGGATTTTAGCGAAACCAAAAATATTAGAATCTATTTGAAAATATCTTTCCAACAAATCCGGAAAATTGAATTTTCGTAGGGGAAATAAAAAGTTATGTCCAGTTGAAAATTCTTATAGTTGTAATGGAATCCTAGACCTTAAAAATGGAAATTTTTGAAAACAATCTCTGTTTTCGATGAAACCACATTTGTTGGATCCGGGATGTCAAATTATTGCTAGATTCCAAAATTCATAATTTTCTGAATCGATATGTGAGCGTGGCGAAGTTAAACGTGTTTAAACAGTTCTAGTCAATTTTGATCGACTAGAAAATGGCCATTTTTCAAACGGTCTTAGAGTTTAATGAAATTAGTTTTGTTACAACCATATCGTCAATACGAAGCTAGAATATATTTTTTGGGAATTTTTAGAGTCTGTATGTGGCCCCGGTAAATTAAAATGTACGTTAAAATCAATATCGACAATTCAATTTTTTATATTTTAATTTTGACAGAAAATGATCGTAACAGTCGAACTGGCTTACGATACATATCCCATTGTGTTCATAATTGGGGTAATTAGCTATGGACGACAGTCGGTTGGCCCCATTTGGAGTTCGAAAATAACAATTACTTTAAGGAATTAATTAATTAAATATATATATAATTATATAACCCCACTTACCATTCTCTCTCTCCCCTCATTTCAAAACCGTTGACTTCAGAAATTAGAAAAAACCGGATCCCCAATTGAACCCGTCGCCCTCCCTTAATCCGGCCGCCACCGCACGTCGCCCCCCATCCATCGTCGACCGCCGACCAGCGAAGGACCCCCTAGCTACGATTGAAACTCAAATCCCCTTCCTTAAGCCGGTGAATGAGCCTCACCCCAATCGAGGATGAAGACCACCGCACCCCTATTCGACGCAGCCCTCCCCTGAAGCTCCGGCGCCACCTCAGCAAGCACCACCCATCCGAGAAAAGATCAGAGAAACCCCCTCCCCACCTTCAATTAAAAATGTGAGCTTTTAATTTATTTTTATTTTTGTTTTTAAGGTAAATCAGAATTGAAATTTTGTTTTCAGTTTTCAGTTGTGTTTAAAATAAAAAGTTTAGATTTTTTGTCGCATAAAAGATTAGATTTTTAACGCATAAAAGATATGATTTTTATTTAGCTAAAAGTACGATCCTTAGCTTCATAACAACAAGATTTTTAAGTAGCTTAAGTGTAACACCCCGTGTATTCTAGAACAGTAAAATTCACAAATTAAAGTATAATTAATTTCAAATCAAAGAATTAAGAGAAACGGTATATGCCTTTGCGTTCGTCTCGGAATTCTGCTTGGGATAGAGTCCGTGTTTACGTAAAACGGACTCCGTATGAAGAAGATATGGCCTCCGGAAGTTTCAGAATTCAGTTTAAAATTCAAACAGCTCAAAAAACCAATTCAAATTTCAAAAATCAGGCCAGATTGGCCAGGGCGGGAATTTTCCCGCCCAAGGCACCCAGGTCGACTGGGTAGTCGACCTGGGCTACCCAGGTCGACTACCAAGTCGACATGGGGTTTGACTGGGGAGTCGACCTGGCCCTTGAGCCAGGTCGAACCCAGCCCCCCTGGCTGGCCTTGTCTGTGCTCGGCCGAATTTCTGAGCCTTGCCTTGTCACTAGGGCTAGGTGTCAACTCCTGATTGGTCTCTCCTTCAAACGAACGGCTATTATTAATCCAAGCTCCATCGACGGTTCTAATCAATTCACAAACTCTATAAAAAGGACCTAAGACTCCACCTAATTCATACAAATAAAAATGAGAATGAGACCGTCATGCTGCTGAGGAAAGACTAGGAGTAGCCGTCAAAATTGAGAGACGATTAGTAGACAATTCAAAATCTTAAAGCAACGACAACTAAATAAAAACAACGCCTACAACAAAGGATAGCATCTCCAAATTCAGAATTCAGATTCCTGAATTGAAGATTCGTCATACGTTGTAAGTAGAGTGCTATTCCGATGTGAATGAATAATTGTGTTTTGGTTTGTGTAAAATGAGAAATGGAATTGTACTTAATTTGTGGTGATAATAATTCATAATTGTATATTGCTATGATTCTAATCGATTTGGGATGTTGTGGTATAACGATGCTAGACCTATTGGATATTTGCAAGTATATGATTCATGTTGAAAGTTAACGACTATATGTTTGTGGTAGTTTATTTGAGATTCATGCAAGTATATGGTTCACAATTATGCCAACATGATGTATATTTTTTTATAATCAATTTTAGTGTAGTTGGATCCATTTGGGTATTATGACTCATATGAATTTATGTTGGAATTGGCATCATGATTCAAGTGTAAAACCATACTTTTGTATTAGAGACAAAAGTAAGCATCTTTGTGAACTTGTGTTGACTCTATGAACATGACTAAACTATGTTTGGTGTTATGCCTAATTGAAAACATGTTTTTGGCCTATGTTGTTATCAGAATCATATGATAATATATGTGACACATAATTAAGTTAGATTTACATTCCAATTGCAAGTTTACATGAATAGATTAAAAACCATGATTCATGTTTAGGTATGTTTATGCCATGATTATATGAATAGATTAAAAACCATGATTCATGTTTAGGTATGTTTATGCCATGATTATATGCTATTACAATGCAAGTTCACAAGTGCCTAATTCATGTTAATTAGATCGTTATGTTGCAAGTTCATGCGTTCACACTCCCCTTTTTTATGTTACTTAGAATATATACATGCCATGTTCTAAGCCTCCCCTTTTTCATGTGGCTAAGTTGGGTTTAAATGTTAAACCCAACATATGTTATATTGTAGCGAACGTATAAAACGGGGGTAATGACGTTTGGTTTAAAATATAAAACATATGTGTGGCATGTTTGACGCATGCCAACGACCTTGAAAACAATTAAGTGGTATAAATTAATTTTACCCAATAAAGATGAATTTGAGTAATGGGCCGCAAATATTTACATATAAAAAGAAAAGAGACAAAATATGTAAACTTAGAAAATACGATGTGTTTAACCCGAGGTTGGATTGAGTTGTGACGTAAACCTGCCCGGAACCTCCCGGCTGTCCAGTAGTCACAACAATACCTATCCAATGTGGGTGGTTAAACACGGAGCCCAAGAAAGACCCGAGGTTAGACTGAGTAGTGGCGTAAGACTGCCCAGACCCAACCGGCAACAGGCAGCCACAACAATACCTGTCTAATATGGGTGGTCGAGGCTTTAATAAGACAATTAAGGCTGAGTAAGGGTTGATAGGATTAAGTAAATTGAATTTATACTTAAATCAAAAATTGAACATGCTAAACTATACAGACTGATTGGGGGTTAGGTTTACAGAACACTTAACCAACTTAGCATGTTGGCTAGAAATAGAAAACCTAGTAGCGGGGGACCCTTTTCAGCAGTAACCCTACAAGGTGTATTAGGGTACCCTGAACTAGGCAGGGTAGGGCACGATTACTGGGCTGACTGTAAGAGGTCAAATCGACGGCGGTGGTGCAGCAGTGTAGGTTCTAACGGGGTGTGGGCGTGCACACACTCCGGTGTAGAAAAATTAGGCACTGGGCACCAGTAGTATACCTGTGCATTCTAGAATTGTGTCGGGACGCCACTATGGCACTTGATACACCCCATGGTGGGACCAGCATAAGTAACTACAACATCGGGGGGGCCGTAAGACACATGTAACTATGCGAGTAGGAGCCGATCATTAGAAATGGATCACTTCACCCTGATTATGGGGTGCCTGTTGGGAACTAGTTTATATGGATGCAGAGATTAATATGGGGTACGATAGTATATTCGACTCTAGACAACTTAACCTAGTTTATAGTGCTTTCCCTTTTCCAGTTTATACTTATCATGCCCAATTCTTTATTCATAGACTGAATAGTCCTAGACTTGCTCAGGCTTTATGACTGACTCTACTTTTCTTTCGTCTTCTTTTCTTTCGTTCCCCCCCCCCCCCCAGGTCCACAGGGAGGGAATACCGCAGCTTGACCAGTTTTTACATCCAGCTTGAAGAGAAAGAATGTATTGCTTGGATCTCTTTCATTTTGGACTATGGCTTTGGACAGCAATTATGGGACATACGCACTTTACTTATGTTTTTATGCTTCTTTAAATAATGAAATCAAGACAGTTTTGAAAATGTAATGTTTTGGAAGTATTGTAAGACAATTATGACATGGTTTGTGTAACACGTATTTTGATGAAATAAAAATTGCTGTTGTTTTCTGCTGTTCAAAAATATGTGTATTTATATCTGTCTTGTGTATCTGTGACTTATACTTATAAACCTCCACCAAAATTGGGGCATTCCCTTTGAGAGTGACCCTAACAGAGGTGGGGTGTTTCCCTTGGTATCAGAGCATAGGTTTACCAGATAAGATAAAAAGTTTTTAAAATTTATTTACAAAAGAAAATTTAAAGAAGCATTTTTAAAAATAAAATGTTATTTTATTTTTTATTTAAAAAAAGCATAGTCCCCCAAAGCCATAGGTACTATCTTTTATCCTTCGTTTTGTATCTATCCTTTTTGTTTCAGCATGACCAAAGAACTTAACTTGCCCGAGGGTATACCAATACCTGGTTGGTTCAGACGATTCTTAGAAGCAAGGGCCACTCAGCCAGGTCCTACCGTTCCTCCTCCCCCAACTGCAGGAAATCATCCAGCTGCAGCAGCACTTCTTCCTCCACCTCCTCCGCGGGGTAATACTTTTGCTAGGATATGTAAAGATTTTAAAGCTATGGGAGGAAAGGACTTTCATGGAACCGAGTCCTTCATGGCAGCCAGGAATTGGCTGAAGGAAACCGAGGACTTATTCGTCATCTTTGAGGTAGAAGATAGGCAGAAGGTACAACTGGCAGTATGGCTACTTAAAGGCAAGGCTTCCTACTGGTGGGAAGTCACCAATGCATAAAGACCAGTGGAAACATGAGAGGACTTTAGGGCAAGATTTGAGGCTAAATTTCTCTCAGAAGCTGAAAGGAGTCTTCAGTTGGAAAAATTCTTATTCCTTAAACAAGGGAACATGACAGTCAAGGAGTACGTTAATCAGTTCGATCAGCTGGCTAGGTTCGGACTGGACCTAGTCAACACTCCGCACAAGAAGGCTCTCCGCTTTGTCAAAGGATTGAATGAGCCATTACACAGTTTGGCCATGACCCATATACCCATGGGAGCTACGTATGAAAGGTTGGTGCAGATAGCATTGCTGAACGAAGAGGATAAGGGCAAGAAGGAGACGAAGGCAGAAAGCTCTCAAGGGAAGAAAGAGGGTTTACAGCCTAAGATAACAGACTTTAAGAAGGGCGGGAAAGACAACAAAGAGAAGAGGAAGTGTAATTTCTGTGGCAAAGTGGGGCACTTAGTGAAAGATTGCCGGAAAAAGATGGCCAAGATGAATGGTGGGTTCTTTTCTTCCGGTGAGACAGGCCACATGGCTAAGGATTGCCCATAGAAACGAGGGCAGGGGCAGAAGGCTGGATCCACCTCAGGGGCACAGGTTCATGTGCTAGAAGCGCCACCTCTGCAACAGCGAGGTATAAATACTTCTGTAGAAAGTGTAGTTTATCTTTATGATCACCCAGTTCGCACTTTATTTGATTCTGACGCATCGCACTCCTTTATCTCATCTGCTTTAGTAGAATCTCTGCACCTAGAAACTAGAATGGTAGAGGACCCCTTAATTGTTTCAAATCCAATCGGGGGCCCGGCTCATTTGTCTATGATCTGTGTGGGATTGAAAATTTCTATTCTAAGCGTAGAATTTAGATGTAGTGCCTTCGTTTTGGGCTTCTCGGGATATGGTTTGATTTTGGGCATGGATTGGCTATCCAGTAATGGTGCCATCCTTGATTGTGAGAAAAGGGTGGTTAGGCTTCTGACCCAACTCGGTAACACTCTGGAAATTACTTGTAATCCCTCGTATGCGGTTATGCTTATTTATCTTGAATCACTAGATGCTTCTGTTGAAAATTTGCAATCGGTTAGAGTGGTCCGGGAATATCCGGATGTCTTCGAAGAGGTGAAGGGCTTACCTCCGAAGAGGGAGATAGACTTCCGCATATATCTTGTAGATAATGCAAAGCCCGTTGCGTTGCCCGTTAGACACATGGCTCCACGGGAAAGGAAAGAACTCAGTAAACAGGTTAAAGAGCTTCTAGAGAAGGGGTTCATTAGAAGGAGCATTTCAGAATGGGGGCGCTCCAGTGGTGTTCACCACAAAGGAGGATGCTTCACTCCGTCTATGTGTTGACTATAGGGAGCTCAACAAACTAACGAAAAAGAATAGGCACCCTCTCCCCAGAATTGACGATCTGTTTGATCAGCTTGTAGGAGCATCTGTTTTCTCCCAACTCGATTTGGCGACCGGATTTCATCAGCTAAGGGTAGCTGATGATAGCATCGATAAGATAGCTTTCAGAACCCCAGACGGATTCTTTGAGTGGCTTGTCATGCCTTTTGGCTTGACAAACGCACCCGCTTACTTCGTGGACCTAATGAGTAGGGTGTTCAGATAATTCCTCAACAAGTTCGTAGTGGTCTTCGTAGACGATATCTTGATCTTCTCAAAGAGTGAAGAGGAACATGCTCAGCACTTAAGGGCAATCATGGAAACTCTGTGAGTCCATCAGCTAAAAGCCAAATTCTCCAAATGCCACTTTTGGAGAGAGGAAGTGAGGTTCCTTGGGCACATAGTATCCAAAGAAGGGTTAGCTGTGGACCCTGCTAAGGTAGTAGCGGTACAGGATTGGAAGACACCAAGGAATGCAACAGAAGTCCGAAGCTTCCTCCGGCTAGCAGGCTTCTATCGGAAATTCATCAGAGACTTTGCAAAAATATCAGATCCACTCACGAGGCTGACAAAGAATAATCTAGTGTTCAATTGGGACTTGGATTGCGAGTTTGCTTTCCAACGACTAAAAAGGTCTCTTACAACAGCCCCAGTTCTGACGTTGCCAGATGGAAGCAATATGTTCACAGTTTATACAGATGCATGTAGGACAGGGCTAGGCGCTATCTTGAAGCAAGAAGGGAGGGTAGTAGCTTATGGTGGGAGGCAATTGAAAGTTCATGAAAAGAACTACCCGACCCACGATCTTGAGTTGGCTACCATCGTCTTTGCGCTTAAGTCTTGGCGCCACTATCTCCTAGGTGAGAAGTTCGAACTTTACACTGACCATAAATCGTTGAAATATCTCTTCTCGCAGAAGGACCTTAACTTGATGCAACAGAGATGGATGGAGTTTCTTGCCTCCTACGATTTCGAGATCTCCTACACTCCGGGCAAAGGCAACGTAGTGGCAGACGCGTTAAGCCGAAAGAAACTGACCCTAAGCCCGTTGTTTGTTGAAAGGCAAAGCCTAGAGTTTATAGCCAGCTTTGACTTTAGGCCCTCCTCCGATTTTGTACCGGGCTTGCTAGCATCTCTCGAAGTACGCCCGACTTTAGTGGACTCAATAGGGACAGCACAATGCGAAGACCATCAGCTTGTGGAAACGATTGATAGGCTAATTAGGGGTGAGACTTCAAGTCACCTCAACAGATACTCCATCGACGATAAGGGTTGGCTAAGGCGAGACGGAAGACTATGCGTCCCACAGACAAGAGATTTACTAAAGAAGGTTCTCGAGGAAGCACATCACTCCAAGATGACGATACATCCAGGCGGCGATAAAATGTACAAGGACATAAAGAGGACTTTCTTTTGGAGCGACTTGAAGAAAGACGTGGCAGAATTCGTTTCAAAGTGTATGGTTTGCCAACAGGTTAAGGCGAAACAGAAGAAACACGGCGGTCTTCTCCATCCTCTAGAGGTCCCACAGTGGAAGTGGGATAGCATCTTAATGGACTTCATTGATGGGCTGCCTAGGTCTAGAAGAGGCAACACTAGCATTTGGGTAATAGTGGATAGGCTTACTAAAAGCGCCCACTTTTTTCCTGTCAAGAGTAAAAGAACTGCCTCATCCCTAGCATCTCTTTACCTCAAGGAAATTGTTCGACTCCATGGAATACCATCCAGCATTGTTAGTGACTGAGACTCTATCTTCACAAGTGAGTTTTGGCGGAGTCTGCAAGAAGCGGTAGGCACACAGTTATGCTTGAGTACAGCCTATCACCCGCAAACCGACGGCCAGACGGAAAGAGTGAACAGAGTTTTGGAGGACTTTTTAAGACTGTGCATCCTTGACTTCGGAGGGACGTGGGAAGACCATCTTCCTTTGGTGGAATTTTCCTACAACAACAGCTACCAAGCCACCATCGGAATGGCGCCCTTCGAAGCTTTGTATGGAAAACCGTGCTGATCGCCCACTTGTTGGTGGGAGTCCACTGACAAGCTCATACTTGGACCAGATATGATCCGAGAAACTTCAGAGAATGTAGACTTAATACGGAGAAGAATGAAGACAGCCCAAGACAGACAAAAATCCTACGCCGACAAGAGAAGGACCGACCTTGAGTTTGAGGTTGGGGACAGAGTCTTTCTTAAGGTATCTCCTCTAAGGAACGTTGTTCGTTTTGGATCCACAGGGAAGCTAGCACCAAGATTCGTAGGGTCATTTCCTATTATAGAGAAAATTGGGAAAATGGCCTATAGATTAGAGCTACCTGAAAAACTAGCCGGAGTTCACAACGTTTTTCATGCTTCGCACCTCCGAAAATGTCTACATGAATCTGCTGAAGTGGTAGAGCCAAACATCCTAGAAGAAGCTGAAGTGGAACGCGAAGCAACCGTGAGGAAAGTTCCAACACGCATCTTAGGAACTGAAGTGAAAAAGCTACACAACCGCGAAGTCAAGCTCGTCAAAGTTCAGTGGAGCGACGCCGAGGAAGACGCGACTTGGGAAACTGAGGCTAGAATACACACAGCATAGCCTTTTCTTTTCGAGGGTACATCTTTGATCTTTCTTTTTCCTTAAGTTGCGCTTTTATCTATCTTTTTAGGTATATCTCCTCGACCTTATCTTTTAAGTAGAAACCCTTTGGATGAAAACATGTAATTGAAACATGTTATGGATGATGGTTGCAAGTGGTTGCAAGTGATTGCTAGTGGTTGCTCGTGGTTACATATACACACGCAATTTAGGTTTTAGATCGGCTCAGTCACTTCATATTGCATATGTATATATGTATTTATATTCGTATATGGTTGAAGTTTAATGTGTTGTCATATGGATGTTGCATGTATATGTGAATGATTGTGCACTCGTGTAGAATCATGAATAGGAAAATTTGCATACATAATGGATTCATGACACTTACATAATTTGCATTAAGGAGGTCAACTGAATCAGTAGGCCGCCTGATTTTGCATTAGATAAGTACATGTACACACACTTCGCATATGATCATGAAGCATTAGAAGTCTTTTAAGGACAATGGATGCTCGTGTTTGATGAATGAGTAGATGGACGTTTGGATGTCAGGATATACATTCTTCCTAAACTTGAAGATTTCGGGGACGAAATCCTTTTAAGTAGGGGAGAATGTAACACCCCGTGTATTCTATAACAGTGAAATTCACAAATTAAAGTATAATTAATTACAAATCAAAGAATTAATGGAAACGGTATACGCCATTGCCTTCGTCTCGGAATTCTGCTTGGGATAGAGTCCGAGTTTACGTAAAACGGACTCCGTATGAAGAAGATATGGCCTCCGGAAGTTTCAGAATTCAGTTTAAAATTCAAACAGCTTAGAAAACCAATTCAAATTTCAAAAATCGGGCCAAATTGGCCAGGGCGGGAATTTTCCCGCCCAAGGCACCCAGGTCGACTGGGTAGTCGACCTGGGCTACCCAGGTCGACTACCAAGTCGACATGGGGGTCGACTGGGAAGTCGACCTGGCACCTGAGCCAGGTCGAACCCAGCCCTCCTAGCTGGCCTGGTCTGTGCTTGGCCGAATTTCTGAGCCTTGCCTTGTCACTAGGGCTAGGTGTCAGCTCCTGATTGGTTTCTCCTTCAAACGAACGGCTATTATTAATCCAAGATCCATCGACGGTTCTAATCAATTCACAAACTCTATAAAAAGGACCTAAGACTCCACTTAATTCATACAAATAAAAATGAGAATGAGACTGTCATGCTGCTGAGGAAAGACTAGGAGTATCCGTCAAAATTGAGAGACGATTAGGAGACAATTCAAAAGCTTAAAGTAACGACAACTAAATCAAAACAACGCCTACAACAAAGGATAGCATCTCCAAATTCAGAATTCAAATTTCTGAATTGAAGATTCGTCATACGTTGTAAGTAGAGTGCTATTCCGATGTGAATGAATAATTGTGTTTTGATTTGTGTAAAATGAGAAATGGAATTGTACTTAATTTGTGGTGATAATAATTCATAATTGTATGTTGCTATGATTCTAATCGATTTGGGATGTTGTGGTATAACGATGTTAGACCTATTGGATATTTGCAAGTATATGATTCATGTTGAAAGTTAATGACTATATGTTTGTGGTAGTTTATTTGAGATTCATGCAAGTATATGGTTCATTATTATGCCAACATGATGTATATTTTTTTATAATCACTTTTAGTGAAGTTGGATCCATTTGGGTATTATGACTCATATGAATTTATGTTGGAATTGGCATCATGATTCAAGTGTAAAACCATACTTTTTTATTAGAGACAAAAGTAAGCATCTTTGTGAACTTGTGTTGACTCTATGAACATGACTAAACTATGTTTGGTGTTATGCCTAATTGAAAACATGTTTTAGGCCTATGTTGTTATCAGAATCATATGATAATATATGTGACACATAATTAAGTTAGATTTACATTCCAATTGCAAGTTTACATGAATAGATTAAAAACCATGATTCATGTTTAGGTATGTTTATGCCATGATTATATGAATAGATTAAAAACCATGATTCATGTTTAGGTATGTTTATGCCATGATTATATTCTATTACAATGCAAGTTCACAAGTGCCTAATTCATGTTAATTAGATCGTTATGTTGCAAGTTCATGCGTTCACACTCCCCTTTTTTATGTTACTTAGAATATATACACGCCATGTTCTAAGCCTCCCCTTTTTCATGTGGCTAAGTTGGGTTTAAATGTTAAACCCAACATATGTTATATTGTAGCGAACGTATAAAACGGGGGTAATGACGTTTGGTTTAAAATATAAAACATATGTGTGGCATGTTTGACGCATGCCAACGACCTTGAAAACAATTAAGTGGTATAAATTAATTTTACCCAATAAAGATGAATTTGAGTAATGGGCCGCAAATATTTACATATAAAAAGAAAAGAGACAAAATATGTAAACTTAGAAAATACGATGTGTTTAACCCGAGGTTGGATTGAGTTGTGACGTAAACCTGCCCGGAACCGCCCGGTTGTCCAGTAGTCACAACAATACCTATCCAATGTGGGTGGTTAAACATGGAGCCCAAGAAAGACCCGAAGTTAGACTGAGTTGTGGCGTAAGACTGCCCGGAACCAACCGGCAACAGGCATCCACAACAATACCTGTCTAATGTGAGTGGTCGAGGCTTTAATAAGACAATTAAGGCTGAGTCAGGATTGATAGGATTAAGTAAATTGAATTTATACTTAATCAAAAATTGAACATGCTAAACTATACAGACTGATTGGGGGTTAGGTTTACAGAACACTTAACCAACTTAGCATGTTGGCTAGAAATAGAAAACCTAGTAGCGGGGGACCCTTTTCAGCAGTAACCCTACAAGGTGTATCAGGATACCCTGAACTAGGCAGGGTGGGGCACGATTACTGGGCTGACTGTAAGAGGTCAAATCGACGGTGGTGGTGCAGCAGTGTAGGTTCTAACGGGGTGTGGGCGTGCACACACTCCGGCGAAGAAAAATTAGGCACTGGGCACCAGTAGTATACCTGTGCATTCTAGAATTGTGTCGGGCCGCCACCATAGGACTTGATACACACCATGGTGGGACCAGCATAAGTAACTACAACATCGGGGGGGGCGTAAGACACATGTAACTATGCGAGTAGGAGCCGATCATTAGAAATGGATCACTTCACCCTAATTATGGGGTGCATGTTGGGAACTAGTTTATATGGATGCAAAGATTAATATGGGTTACGATAGTATATTCGACTCTAGAAAACTTAACCTAGTTTATAGTGCTTTCCCTTTTCCAGTTTATACTTATCATGTCCAATTCTTTATTCATAGACTGAATAGTCCTAGACTTACTCAGGCTTTATGTCTGACTCTGCTTTTCTTTCGTCTTCTTTTCATTCGTTTCCCCCCTCCCCCTCCAGGTCTACAGGGAGGGAATACCGCAGCTTGACCAGTTTTTACATCCAGCTTGAAGAGAAAGAATGTATTGCTTGGATCTCTTTCGTTTTGGACTATGGCTTTGGACATCAATTATGGGACAGATGCAGTTTACTTATGTTTTTATGCTTCTTTAAATAATGAAATCAAGACAATTATGAAAATGTAATGTTTTGAAAGTATTGTAAGACAATTATGACATGGTTTGTGTAACATGTATTTTGATGAAATAAAAATTGCTGTTGTTTTCCGCTGTTCAAAAATATGTGTATTTATATATGTCTTGTGTATCTGTGACTTATACTTATAAACCTCCACCGAAATTAGGGCATTCCCTTTGAGAGTGACCCTAACGGAGGTGGGTGTTTCATTAAGACATGGTTTTTAGTCATATAAAAATATAATTTTTACATATGTGGTAGCGCCATAAAAATATAATTTTTACATATGTGATAGCGCCATAAAAATATAATTTTTACATAAGCGGCAGCATCATAAAAATATAATTTTTATCGCATGTTTGAAATATATTTATGAAGATAAAAATATGATTTTTATCTATGGAGTAGCGTTATTAAAATATAATCTTTATATAGAAAATAGCATTGTTAAAAAAATTTAACATATACCGCGTGAAATAGATCTCGTTGGAAAGACGGCGAAGAGTTCCTACATATGAAGAGCTGCGACGAATTGGTTTAGCTAATCGGTGAGAACTCCTCACTTTTATTTTAATTTCTAGTTTGAAATATATACTAGGATGCAGACCCGACAACTGTTGTCCACAGACCACGGATGACTTGGTTGTTTGATTGATGTGTTGTGAAAAATTGATTGTGCGATGTGGAATGGAAATAAATATTTTTATAATTTTTAACGTGTATATAAAATAAATATTCATAAACTTATTTATGTACACACATTTGACTGATATTGATTGGGACGATAAATTTTACACCTAACTGCACAAATAAAATATGTTTCTGTAGATTTCAAACCCCACACAGCTGTTGGGATGATATTTGGCGTACACTAATCCCAAATAATTAGATGTATGTCGATCGATTGATTGACAGGCTGTTATAGGCACTAAATATTTTTATTTGATGCTTATGCAGTGTAGAATGCACTCTGGATGATGGTTGGTTATTTATCGTTGCTATTATATACATGTGTTGTAGGGAATCCATATAATTAACATTATATGGTAATTGATTGGGCCTCATTCCAAGTTTGAAAATTAAATATATTCATTTATTGAATAAAAGAAAATTCATGTGTTGAATAAAATATATTCATGTGTTGAATAAAAGAAAATTCATGTGTTGAATAAAATATATTCATGTGTTGAATAAAAGAAAATTCATGTGTTGAATATAATATATTCATGTGTTGAATAAAAGAAAATTCATGTGTTGAATAAAATATATTCATGTGTTGAATAAAAGAAAATTCATGTGTTGAATAAAATATATTCATGTGTTGAATAAAAGTGAATTCATGTGTTGAATAGAATATGTATTCATGTGTTGCATAAAAGAAAATTCATGTGTTGAAGAAAATATTCATTTGTTGAATAGATTAACGAAGTTATTGAATTATATAAAGCCGTGTTGATTAGATATGCGCCATTTTGACATGAACGATATCTATATAGATTTTATTCATTTTTATAATGAATATCGAAACGGAATTGATTTCAAAATATAATATTTTGAAAATACTATCATTTATATATCAATGATATGGAATATTCAATTTTGGTTTGAAATTGAATATGAAGTTGAAATCGTTTTGAAAACGAATTTAAAACGATTTATAAAATACGTTTTAAAAGGAAATTGACGAAATATATATAATATATATATATATTATATATATATAATGGCCTGAATAGAACGCGCCGCGTTGCGGCAGTTCGCGAATTTCGACCATTGACTTCGAATGGACATTACGGGAGATCAGATCGTCGGATTCTCTAAAACTGGAACCATTGGGTTTGTATCGAAAAGAGCTTTCTAACGAATATTAGAGATTTGAAATTTAACGGTTGGATTTGAAATTATGTCCAAATCAAATTTGGAAAAGTTCGCTGTAAGTGCAGTTCGATGGCCGTTGATGGAAATCGTATGTACGGGCCTTGATAAAATTTTTAAAAATAGAAATAATTTGTGTAAAATCATAAGAAATGATTTGGAAAAAATTGGGATGAAAAATTCCATATTTGAAAAGATAAAAATAGATTTTTATCGAAATGAACTAGTTTTGAACTAGAATTATAATCCATTTATTTTTGAAATAAATAAATTGGATTGAAAGGGTTTTAAAAATAAAAAGAATTTCCAATAGTTGAATTGGAATGGAATTGAATCGAAATTGTCTTTGGAATATTTCGATGTTGGATTTCATGATTATACAGATATTGTTATGGAAATTTGAAAGATATATTTATATTATTATTTCCAATACGATATTTGTAGAATTTGATATTGAATATAAGTCGATATATTTTCTATTCAGAGCCTTGTATTTAATATCAAATGGGATTTGCGTTTATCATGAATGGTGTCTTCATTAACACTGTTCTTAAACCCTGTTGAGAAATAAGATTAAATCTTTTCATTTAGATTTAATGAAGTATACCAATTAAATGGTATTTATGTGGAATTGAATTTTAATTAATTTTTGGGTTTATCGTGAATGGTGTTTTAAATAACACTTGTTCTTTAACTCGATAATTAATGGAATGTGAACTGGGTTTATCGCGAACTGTGTTTTAACGACATTCGTTCTTTAACCTGATTTACAGTGAAATGTGATTTGGAATTTATAAATCTTTTGTTAAGATTTAATGGAGATTTTCCCAAGTAAAGTTTTCCAATTTAACAAAATAAATTGGAATTCGATTTGGTAATAATCGAAGTGAATTTCTGTGGAGGAAGACTGCTAATATATCTGGAATTTAAAAGGCGTTGCCCTTATTCCATTTATATTATTGGTCGGATATGGAAGTTTATATCGTATATATATATATCGATTTGATTTCCATGAAGATTCCATCGTTAATGGAATGAGATTTTGGGTTTATAGTGAACCCTGTTTTAAATGACATTGGTTCTTTAACCCAGTTAAAGACAGGATATGATTTCCTAAGTTAAACAATCATTGATATTGATTTTTGGGAAGATTAAAACCAAGTGGAGTTTTAATGAATCTTTAATTAGATTGAAATGATCGAGAATGGAGTATCACCAGTTTTGCTCCAGACTATAGTTAAATCTTTAATTAGATTTGAACGTGAAATGGTAATTGAATTTACCGATAACACCGTGGTGTTAGATAAGAAGTATTACCAGTTTTACTTCATGTGATGAATAGGTTAGGGTTGGGAAATTTAACAAGTGATTACTTCGGTAAGGTTCGCTAATCCCGACTAGTTTGGATAAACCATAATTTTTTTGAATTGATATTCAAAAGAAGATTAAAGAATAAATTTTAAGAATTTATCTTTTATAAATTTAATGGGAACCTTTACCAAAGTATAAGAATATTTGAATAAAAGAATATTCTGAATTGGAATGAGGCGTATGTTGTGCTTGTGTAACACTTGTTTATTATATATGTGAGTTATTCAGAAAGACCGGATTTATCCCATTCTGAATAACTGATACGACGATGTGTTGAGGATGAAGACGGTGGTTGAAGATCGGAGGTCTTCACATCATTTGGATAATTACTGATGATCTTGATTGGGCTGTACACCCAAGAGGAGGGAATCAGTTTGTGATTGTCCAGACGTATTTGGAGATCGATGGATATGCGAGGTACAAGGATCCTCCGGTTTCGTTCAGACCCAGAACAGACTTGTAAATGGACTGTGTGTCTGACATTGGATATCATTCTGTGTGATTGATGGATATCGGTTGCATGGAGTGGTTTGCCTGTGTGGCATGCTAAGATTCAAATGATTAAGGCTTTTGTTGAAAAGCAAAGTCTTGTGGTTGATGATCAAAGCACCGCCTGTGTGGCATAGCTTTGTGTAGCGTTAATTTGCGAGCCTCACACCCCGGTTGTGAACCAAAAACGGGAGAGGACCTCAGGGAAAGCATGCATTTCCTTCTAGTTAGGGTGGTGTCAGTGACCTACAAGCCCTGATATTTATATTATTTTCACCTATGTGGTTGTTGGATTGCAAGGCGCCTCAGATATATATTGGTGACTATGTGGAGTCGATGGAGTCATTTGGCTCACTGACACCCCAAAAGGCGGGGAAACGTAGTGTTCAGGCATTGTAATCCACATCAAGTGGACCGGCCCTGACGATCCAAGGTGCAGTTGCGGCTGTTTCTGAGGGGCGGGCTAGAGCGTCTCGAATTCGATGAGGACGATCCCTTGCCTCGGTTGACAGATGGATATCCAACTTCCAATACGCGACTTTGCGGTTTTAGTTTTAAACCTATATATGGCGACATAGTGGTATGGGGCACTTATGCCGCCTATGATTGATACTTATGATTGAAATTATTTGACACTATACACCTATAGTAATAATAAAAGATGAAATTTAACGTATCAAGCATTCTTTGGCTATTATAAGGTAAAACCCTATCCTCCGGCTTGTGTTGCATTGTGTGATGGGACCTGGGTCTTATAATAGCTTCATTGTTCTTTATTTAGAATTGCGCTGTTGTTTTATGCACTGGTATCCTTGGGAGGAAACCCGTTCCGTGTTATACGGCATGGTCCCTTGATTTACCAAACTATAAAATAAAGATTAATAACTGTTTAGTTCTCACACCAGTCACCTAACTGACCTAGAGTTTATTGTTTTAACCTAAACTCTGGGTGCCCTTATTTTGACACGGGCAGCTACTAGTTTTGGTTTTGCAGATTTATATTCACAGGATCCTAGTTTACAGCTGGAACGATACTCGAAAAGCTCTGTATCCACGTATTACTTTCAGTTGTGTTTTGTATTATTTTTCCACTTCTATGTAATGTAAACTGAATCTATGATATTTTTCTGATGTATAATATACATTTATACTCTGTATATTCTTGTATTCTGATGGAATTTGTGACGATCCCAAAATCCGAGGGGCGGTATTAAGAATAATCATTGGAATATAACCCATTAATCATCATAGCAGAGTACAGATAATAGCAAAAACAATAAATGGAATAATATCACATGAGTATGACAGCGGAATCACAACATGTAACAATATCAGAATAGCATAGCGTAGGATATAACTTAGTAAATAAAAAGGAAAGTGATCAGTCATCATCGCCAGAGGCGGAATACATACATGCAGTGAGACATAATAAGGGTATCAGTCTACAACGCCGAAGGCGGTACATATACATACAATAAGGAGTACGGAAAGTAAATCAGTCTGCATCGCCCGTGGCGGGATCATAATATAAGTACAATAATGGCGGAAAAAGTCAAAGTCATCTCTGTGAAGTCAGCCTCGCCACGAGCCAAAAATGCACTCTATGCAACAGTGCAGAGCCAAAAACAACCTGTCACCTGTGAACTAGGCTGCCCGTGTGAAAATAAGGGCACCCACGTTTGCAAAGTGAAACAAACAACGAGTCGGTCATGGGGACTGGTATGAGGAATCTATTTAACAGTTAAACAACAGTAATAAGCAAATCATAGGACCACGCCACTTTCGTGGAACGGGTTTACTCCAGTGATTGCTAGTGCATTTAAAACAAAGTAAATTCTTTTAAAACAACGCAATGCTTTTAAAAAGAATGAAACCATTATAAGACTCAAGTCCCATCACACAATGCAATGCAAGCCGGAGGATAGAGTTTTACCTTATAATGGCCAAATATGCTTGGTACGTATAAAGCAAAATCATTTGATATTATTACTAGTGCATATATGTTTCAAAAGCGAATAGCATCATAAATATCAATCATAGGCGGCATAGCTACCATCTACTATGTCGCCATACTAGTTCTACAATCGAGTCCGTTATTTCGCATTGGAAATTGGATTTCCGTCATGAGTCGAGGCAAGGGGCAAGCTCCTCTCCGCTTCGAGACATTCTAGCAAATGCCTCAGGACTACGCACTCTGGGCAACCCTGGATTCGGCTGGGCCGGTCCTCTCTTACGTTTGAGGATTAGCAATTCCCGAACACACGTTTCCCGGTCCTTACAGACCTATAATCGAGGCGCCTCGCATTCCAACAACCACAAAGGTGAAAAGTAGATATAAATGTCAGGGCTGGTAAGTCACTGACACCACCATAGCTAGAAAGAAACGTCGTGCTCTCCCAGCGGTCCGTATCCCGTTTTTAACTCGTACCGGGGTGTAAGGCTCGCGAATCTACGACACACACAAAGCTAGGCCACGTAGACCGGGCTTTGATCATCATCCACAAGACTTTGCTTTTCAACAGAAGCCTTGATCACAACATCTTGGCATGCCACATGGGCAGTCCACTCCATACGATTGATTTCTATCAATATATAACCTCTGAGCTCGTACGTCTCAGAGAAGGGCGTTAAGCAAAAGAATAAATTCTCTGCCGCCAAACAGATATATATTTAACAGAGATCAATCAGTACAAAACAAAATCCAATGTCAGACACACAGTCCATTTACAAGTCCGTTCTGGGTCTGAACGAAACCGGAGGCGTCAATTCCTCGTATATCTGTACAATCAACACATACGTTCAGACGGCTACTACTTCCGTTCCTTTCCGGTAGCTACTCCGGTCAGGAACCTCAGTAGCGCCCACCCAACCGATACGAAGATCGTCGGTCTTGAATCGTCTTTGCATTTTCCAATTCGAATCGCTCGACAAATTATTTGAAATGAGGGTTAGCTTGGCCTTTTCAAATAATTCACGTCATTAGAATTTAAATCGATTCTTTCCATGGTTATATTATTCGACATCCATCTTTCAGTTATTTAGTGTTATTTTTTTCAAGCAATTACAACCATCAAATATCAAATAATTCAAGCCCAATCGGTCTATTTGCAATCTATGTTGCTTATAATATTTTATAACGATTTTTCGCCATTTTTATTTATTTAAAAATGGCCATATTTAATTAAACGACGTTTCAGGTCGTGCCGTGGCACTGGCAATGTTTTTCCCCTAATTTGTTTTACACATATCGGGAAATATAACCGTTGGATTTCTACAAAGTCTATATCAGTGGGAAGATATTCCCAAAGCGAACCCAACGGTTCCAGTTTCGTGAAAATCCAACGGTCGGATCTCCCACACTAGTCGTTTGAAGTTACGGTTTCAAAATTCGAACTGCAGCGTCGTTATTCGATTTAATTTAATTATATTTATATTTATATATAAATATAAATTATTCTGGCGTTGTTTTTCTTCAGATTTAAATTAAACATTCAGGACAATCCAACCGTTGGATTTTTACAAGGTTGGTGCCGTTGGGAAGATATTTCCAAGGCGAACCCAGCGGTTGCGGTTTCGGGAAAATCCGATGGTCGGATTTCTCATACTAATCGTTTCAAATTACGATTCCGAAACACGAACTGCACGGCTTCGATTCCTTTTAATTATATTTATATTTATATATATAAATATAGTTCATTCTATAATTCCAACTATAGTTCATTCTATATTTTCAACTTCGTTTTCACTTCAAATATTTCACTAACGCCTTAATATTTCAAAAAATTTCGCCATAACCTCCTTTGTACAGGGAGGGGTTTGGAAATTTTTTGGGCCGTGTTAGGTACCCAATAAATCCTAAAAAGCATCCACATACTTATAGTGATATATTCTGGTGTTTACGGGGGAACATGTATAGATAATCACTCCAGAGAATAAATTCTCGTCACCCCGTTTCCGTGTGGAAATAAATAGTCCATGTGTCGTATCTAATAACTAGAGCAACGTGATTATTGTCAACTCCAGACCCATGTGGGGTTTTTATTAATCTGGAAATTTATCGTTATATGTTATAGAGTCCATATCAGTCATCAGTTCAACCTGTAGTATATAGTCATCGCCATACAAGCCTCTCGCTCGTATGGTAAATCTTCCACCTCGTCACACAAGCTCCAGTTGCTTATGTGGAATATGATGAAGTATGCCTATCGTCAAGAAGTATGCCATGTAGTGTAGTTCAAAATTAATTGTTACTATCCTATGGTGATATTTATTATTTCACACAGAATAACCAGCACTCCGCATCCAATGGCATTCACAGGAGTTGATATATAAATAAAATTGCGCAGCCAACTCATCAAGGTTTACCTAATTGTCGGGCACGCAAATAATTTCTCTACTCTACAGCTAATCCATTTTTCCTGTTCAACACATGTATATATATGCAGAACAAAGCCAATAATAATATTTCTAGCCAACTATTATTTATTTCTACATGTGTGTATTTTTATCAAAGCGTATACATGATAAAAGAAATATTTTTTTCATCAAAAATATTTATTCAACACGTGAATGTTTTTAACACTTCTAATTCAGAATAAAAATGTAGTTTTTTTTATTGTCGATTCATTTTATTTTAAAATACGATAACATTCAACACATGAATTTCAACTCGACGAACGAATTTCAATTCAATTCATGAATATTCTCTATAGTTTGTATATATATAAAAATGTGATTTTTATCGCTAAAGCTATTTGTTTAAGTTCAAATAATATTCAACACATGAATTTCAACCCAAGGAATGAATTGCAACTCAACACATGAATATTCGCTATAGTTTGAATATATATAAAAAAAGTGATTTTTATCGCTAAAGCTATTTGTTTAAATTCAAATAATATTCAACACATGAATTTCAACTCAACGAATGAATTGCAACTCAACACATGAATATTCGCTATAGTTTGAATATATATAAAAATGTGATTTTTATCGCTAAAGCTATTTGTTTAAATTCAAATAATATTCAACACATGAATTTCAACTCAACGAATGAATTGAAACTCAACACATGAATATTCGCTATAGTTTGAATATATATAATTTATTTCAACGAATGAAAATTATTCTAACACGTATATATTTCAGAAAATTTCGGCAGCATAACGGCAGGGTAGTTAAAACCGGGACCGCCCCTAGTACGGCTCCTCGTTCTACCTTAAAACCTCGCGGTTTTTGACAATGGGGATCATGCATCTAGTTCGCACGCAGGCAGCATGTTTTATTTTCAATTCCACAATCCTATTCTAATTTGTTTCAACCACAAGAGGGTATTTTTCAACCACAAAGGTATTTTTCAACCACAATATCAACCACAAACAATTATTTCCAACCATTCGTCATACCATATAATATCACGTCAATCACAAGCAATAAATATCGTCCATGGTCTGTGGACGAGGGGAGTATATATATATATATATATATATATATATATATATGTATATATTATAATTCACTTGCATTTCATCACAATTCAAAGCATATATGTTTCATACAACGCTTGTATAACTTATACATCGCTAATATAACTTATACAACACATGTACATGAGGTATACAATGCGTATATAATTTACACTTCGCTTATATAATTTATACAACGCGATTCCATTCACACAATTCAGTTTAGATTCCTCACATTGGTTATTGCAGTGCTAAAAATCGTGGGAAGATTAGAAAAATCCGCGGCTTCTTCTAGAATGTAGAGAGCCTCCTTGCGGTCACGGTGTCTCCTGTTTCATCAAATTTCGTTAAAGAATGAAAAAGATATTATTTTTCAAAGTTTTGCAACGCTTTATAGTGTTATTTTCATTTCTGAATAATAAAGGTCGTACCTTTATTTTTGCTTCGAAACTAGGTTTGGGATTTTTGCAAAATTCGTGAAGTATGGGGAAGATCGGTGGTGCTGACGTGGAAGGGGGCGGCGAGGGCTTCAAGACGCTGGTGGTTTGAGGGGTTGTGATGGCGAATCGGGGCGGCGGCGGCGCTGGGAAGTCGACGACTTCCTCGACGTCGTTCAGGCGATTCCGGCGAAGGTAGGAGGCGGCATTTGGTCGGATGTGGAGAGGAGGCGAAGGGCTGTCGACTGGTGGTGGTGGCGTGGCCTAGCGTCGCCTGTGGCGGTCGGAAAAGGGAGGAGAAGCGTGGAGCAACGAGGATCGTCGGTTTCGTCTCTGGCGGCTAGGGTTTTGAGAATTGTTTTTTATATAATGGAAAAATCCTACTGGTCGAAGCTTTATAGGAAAATTTAAATAGTGTTTTCACAAACGGACTCGAAATCAAACCCAACGACTATCGCCCCTAGCTAAATACCCCCATTTAGGACACAATGGGATATGTTTCGTTGGCCAATTCGACTGTTATAGTCAGTTGTTTTTCAAATTAAAATATAAAACACTCAATATTTAATTTGAACGTACATTTCAATTCGCCAGGGCCACAAACTGAATCGAAAAATTCCAGAAAAATAAATCTAGCTTTGTTTTGACGATACAGTCCTAACAAAACTAGTTTCGTCAAATTCTGAGCTTGTTTGAAAAATGGCCATTTTTATGTCGACCCATTTTAACAGAATTTGACCAATCACATTTTCTTTTGCCCCGCTCACATACTAGCTTCAAAAATTATGAAATTTGAAACTTAGCAATTATTTGACATCCCGGACCCAACAAAAGTGGTTTCGTCGAATTCCGAGGTCGTATGCAAAATATCAATTTTCAAGGGCTATATATGTTATATAGCGACCTTTCTGAAAATTCATTTGGCCATAACTTTTGATTCCCGCTATGAAACTTCGATTTTTCAGATTTGTTAGAAAGGTATTTATAAAAAGATTTAGATATTTTCAGTTTCGTTAAAATCCGTTACATTTTCCACCCGGTACAGTCAGACAAACTTTGTATTCAAAATTTCAAACTGCAATACTATACCCAATTCTATATTTTATTGAAATATGCTATTTCAACTATTCAAATTCTTTGGTATTAACCAAATTTAAAATTTTTAAATTGGTTCACATTTTCTGGGTTATTACAACCTCCCCCACTTAAAACTTTTCGTCCTCGAAAAGGAAATAACAGCTAAGTAGGAAATAAAATGTAAATGCAAAGTATTGTAAAGGTACCTTGCACCGGAGTTAGTCATAGATGTCTACTCTACATTTGGGATAGGCTTGTTTAATGCTTTCCTCAGTCTCCCAAGTACAGTCTCTAGGATCACTACTCCACTGCACTTTGACTAAATGAATCTTTTTCCTCCTTAGCTCTGTAGTTTCTTTGCCAACTATCTTTAATGGCTCTCTTCTGAGTGCTAATTCTGGAATTATGTCAATATCCTATTGTGCTGCTTCTTCCACAACAAGATCTGGATCATGAACATGTTTTCTGAGTTGAGACACGTGGAACACATCATGTACACCACGCAACCAATCAGGTAATGAAACCCTATATGCAAGAGTTCCAATCCGTTCAAGTATAGGAAAGGGACCAATAAATCTCGGTGCCAACTTCCCAGTCTTGCCAAATCTGATTACTCCCCGCATTGGAGAAACTCTTAAATAAACATAATCGCCAACGGCAAACGATATATCCCTTCTTCTCGCATCAGCATAACTTTTCTGTCGGCTCTGCGCGGTTTTCAATCGCTTCTTAATGAAATCGACTTTATCCGATGCTTCTTGAATCATATCAGGCCCTAACACAAGTTTGTTGCCAGGTTCTACCCAACATGCGGGAGATCTGCATGGTCTACCGTATAATGCTTTAAATGGGGACATTCCCAAACTTGCTTGATAGCTATTGTTGTAAGAGAATTCGGCTAAATGTAAGTGATCTTCCCATGAGCCTCCAAAATCAATAACGCAAGCCCGCAGTAAATCTTCTAGAATTCTATTCACCCTCTCAGTTTGGCCGTCTGTCTGAGGGTGATAAGCGGTGCTTAGATTCAATTTGGATCCCAATTTTGTCTGGAATGCTTCCCAGAATTTGCTAGTAAATAGGGGATCTCTATCACTGACTATATTGAGCGGCACTCCATGTAGTTTAACTATTTCTTTGAAGTAAATCTGTGCTAAACTTTGAGCCGTTCTGTTGGATCGGATAGGTATGAAATGGGCAGTCTTCGTGAAGCGATCTACGATTACCCATATACTGTCATTTCCTTTCCTAGTTCGAGGCAAGCCATCAATGAAGTCCATCGAAATTTTCTCCCATTTCCATCCTGGAATTTCTAATGGTTGTTATAGTCCGGCCAATTTCTGCTAATCGCTCTTAACTAGCTGACAGGTAGGGCATCTACTAACATATAATGAAATATCTCTTTTCAAAGTTCTCCACCAGAATGTGCGCTTGATATCGTTATACATTTTGCTCACACCGGGATGGATACTTAATTTGGACTTGTGGCACTCATCAGGTATTTCTCTTCTGAGCTCAGGAAGGTTTGGGATGCAAATTCTGTCCTTTAACCTCAGAACCCCTTTGTCATCGAGTCGGAAACTTGTGGATTCACCTCCTTTGACTCTCTGACTGACTCTTTGAATAAATTCATCGTCTTTCTGAAGGGTCGAGATCCTGTCAATTAAAGAAGACGTGATAACAAAACTGGCGATGATTTCATTCTTTCTGCTGAGCGCATCTGCTAGAACATTGGCTTTCACCTGGAGTGTATAGAATTTCAAAATCGTATGCTGCAAGGAATTCTAACCAATGTTGTTGTCTCAAGTTTAGATCTTTCTGAGTGAACAAATATTTCAAGGATTGATGGTCGGTAAATAGTTCGAACTTCTCGCCCAATAAATAATGCCTTCAGATTCTCAAAGCAAACACGATAGCTAATAACTCAAGATCACGAGTTGCATAGTTTCTTTCATGCGGCTTAAGCTGACGGCTGGCATAAGCGACCACTTGGCCTTTTTGCATTAATACTGCGCCTAGCCCTCTAATAGAAGCGTCTGTCCATACCGTCAAGTCTTGGTTGCCTTCTATAATTGTTAATACTGGAGCGGTTGTCAACTTCAGTTTCAGCTCCTGGAAAGCTTCTTCACATTCGGGAGTCCATTTGAATTTCTCATGCTTCTTTGTAAGCTTTGTCAATACACCAGATATCTTTGAAAAATCCTGAACGAATTTCCGATAGTAACTAGCCAATCCAAGGAAACTTCGGACTTCCGTGGGGGTAGTAGGTTGTTTCCAGTTCTGAATCGCTGTAATTTTGCTTGGATCTACAACAATCCCTTCTTTTGATACTACATGGCCTAGGAATTTAACTTCATCCTGCTAGAAGACACACTTAGAAAATTTAGCTTTCAAGACATTTCTCCTTAGAATTTTCAATACTTGTTCTAAATGTTTTGTATGTTCATCTTCCGACTTGGAGTAGATTAAAATGTCATCGATGAAGACTAGAACAAATTTATTCAATACACCATGAAACACTCTGTTCATAAGATCGACGAAGTATGACGGAGCGTTACACAAGCCGAACGGCATTACTAACCATTCGTAGAATAAATTGGGACCCCTGAAGGCTGTCAAAGGAACACAATCTTCTGCTATACGTAATTGGTGGAAACCTGTAGCTAGGTCCATTCTGGAGAATACTGTTGCTCCATTTAATTGATCTAACAGATCATCTATACGTGGCAAGGGATATTTGTTCTTCAGTGTTTGCTTATTGAGATCTCGGTAATCAACACAAAGTCTTAGAGTACCGTCTGATTTCGGGACAAATACCACTGCTGCTCCCCAAGCTGAAAAGATCGGTCTGATCAGACCTTTCCAAAGCAATTCTCGGGTTTGACTACCTAACTCTTCTTTTTCTTTCGGGGCCATTCTTCTAATTGGATGTACTACTGGTCGGGCATTAAGAATTAGATCTATCCTGAATTCAATTTCTCTTTGCGGCGGTAAGTTTTCTACTTCTTCAAACACATCCGCATAGTTTTTAATGACCGGTATCTTTTCTAATGAAGGGGGAATAACTTCTAAAGAAGACCAAAATTCTGTTCTATTTATTTCTGAACCGTGGCATGGTATATATATAGGTCCAAGCTTCGTTTCGACTTTAACGATTCTTTCGGCACATCTAACTTCGGCTTTATATTTTGTCAACCAGTCCAGCCCCAGTATAATATCAAATTCAGAAAGGTCCATGACAATCGAATCAAAAGGAAATCGGTATCGAGAAAAGGAAATAGGTAATCTACAATATATACTGAGACTAACAGAACCTCCTATCGGGTTTTGAACATTAATTGGTTCTTTAAGCTTTCTTCGTTTCAATTTTAACTTGTGAACAAGGTTACCAGAAATGAAGCTACGTGATGCACCAGTATCAAAAAGTACTGAAACAGGAATATTTTTAATGGTAAGGGTACCTCCCAAGACGTTGGGTTTACCTGATCCATCCGTGATAGCTGGCGGGGTCTTCCCGTCGTACACATGAGCCACTTGTGCATTCTGCTTCAGAGGACAATTCCTGCTATAGTGCCCCTTCTTATGGCAGTTGTAGCATTCGGCTGAGTCTTGATTTGCCTTTGGCTTCTTCGGCGCTTTGCACACATTAGAAAAATGTCCTGGCTTCCCGCAGTTGTAGCAATTTCCCTTTGGTATTTTTCCAGGTTTCTGAGTAGCGGCCGCTGTAATGCTAGACTCGGCTGATCTGCTGAAGCCTTGCGCTTATTTCCAGCTTGGCTTTTGGCGCGGTCTTGGCTGGCGTGCCTTTCATCCATATCTTCATAATTGCAAGCCATTTCTACCAATTCTGAGAATGAGAGTTTGATGTTGCTCATGGCTCTATCATGGTACTTGCGCTTTAGCCCAAATATAAATCTCTTGTTCTTTGCTTTATTAGTCATAATGAGCTCTGGAGCATAGCGCGACAACTGGGTGAATTTATTGAGGTAATCCTGGATAGAGAGATCTCCTTGCTGGAGATTAGCAAACTGCTCTCGCATCCTCTCAAAAGCCTATTCAGGTACAAACTTCTCGTTGAACATAGTTTTGAATTGCTCCCAGGTTCTGACAGTACTTGCTGCATCCTCTGAGGTGATGGCATCCCACCACAGCTCTGCTTCCTCCTGTAGGAGCCAAATACCTAGTCGTGCTTTGTTGTTTGTTCCCAAACCCATGCCTTCAAAGATCTTTTCACAGGTCTTCAACCAAGCTATAGCCTCAGTCACTGTACTAGTGCCAGAAAAGGGTTTTCCCCCAAGGTTCCTATACCTCTTCGCTACTCTGTCTAGCTCGAAGTCCTCGGGTGCTGGTGGCTGAACAATAGGGCCTTCCACAACTACGGGGATATTCCCCCGTCCTCCTGCTGCTCCTGCTCGGCCTCCACGGCCTCCTCTAGCTGCTGCTGCTCGTGTACCCATTAGAAAGAGTACTGTATAAGCAAGAAAAGAGTCAAGCTCACAGATTTGATAATTTTCATATATGATAAAGCAGGGGAATATAAGGAAAGATAATGATGATGTACTGATCAAATTGTTTTGCTAATCTGCTTAGCTCATTCTAGGACATTGCTAATCCTATCTCTAATGAGCTACTCGCCTTAGAACACTACTGATTCTATTCTGACGATGTGTTTAATGTGTTAGATCCCGGAACTAAGGTTAACCAAAGCTCTGATACCAACTGTGACGATCCCAAAATCCGAGGGGCGGTATTAAGGATAATCATTGGAACATAACACATTAATCATCATAGCAGAGTACAGATAATAGCAAAAACAATAAATGGAATAATTTCACATGAGTATGACAGCGGAATCACAACATGTAACAATATCAGAATAGCATAGCGTAGGATATAACTTAGTAAATAAAAAGGAAAGTGATCAGTCATCATCGCCAGAGGCGGAATACATACATGCAGTGAGACATAATAAGTGTATCAGTCTACATTGCCGAAGGCGGTACATATACATACAATAAGGAATACGGAAAGTAAACCAGTCTGCATCGCCCGTGGCGGGATCATAATATAAGTACAATAATGGCGGAAAAAGTCAAAGTCATCTCTGTGAAGTCAGCCTCGCCATGAGCCAAAAATGCACTCTATGCAACAGTGCAGAGCCAAAAACAACCTGTCACTTGTGAACTAGGCTGCCCGTGTGAAAATAAGGGCACCCGCGTTTGCAAAGTGAAACAAACAATGAGTCAGTCATGGGGACTGGTATGAGGAATCTATTTAACAGTTAAACAACAGTAATAAGCAAATCATAGGACCACGCCACTTTCGTGGAACGGGTTTACTCCAGTGATTGCTAGTGCATTTAAAAAAAAGTAAATTCTTTTAAAACAACGCAATGCTTTTAAAAAGAATGAAACCATTATAAGACTCAAGTCTCATCACACAATGCAACGCAAGCCGGAGGATAGAGTTTTACCTTATAATGGCCAAATATGCTTGGTACGTATAAAGCAAAATCATTTGATATTATTACTAGTGCATATATGTTTCAAAAGCGAATAGCATCATAAATATCAATCATAGGCGGCATAGCTACCATCTACTATGTCGCCATACTAGTTCTACAATCGAGTCTGTTATTTCGTATTGGAAATTGGATTTCCGTCATGAGTCGAGGCAAGGGGCAAGCTCCTCTCCGCTTCGAGACATTCTAGCAAATGCCTCAGGACTAGGCACTCTGGGCAACCCTGGATTCGGCTGGGCCGGTCCTCTCTTGCGTTTGAGGATTGGCAATTCCTGAACACACGTTTCCCGGTCCTTACAGACCTATAATCGAGGCGCCTTGCATTCCAACAACCACAAAGGTGAAAAGTAGATATAAATGTCAGGGCTGGTAAGTCACTGACACCACCATAGCTAGAAAGAAACGTCGTGCTCTCCCAGCGGTCCATATCCCGTTTGTAACTCATACCGGGTTGTGAGGCTCGCGAATCTACGACATACACAAAGCTAGGCCACGTAGACCGGGCTTTGATCATCATCCACAAGACTTTGCTTTTCAATAGAAGCCTTGATCACAGCATCTTGGCATGCCACATAGGCAGTCCACTCCATACGATTGATTTCTATCAATATATAACCTCTGAGCTCGTACGTCTCAGAGAAGGGCGTTAAGCAAAAGAATAAATTCTCCGCCACCAAACAGATATATATTTAACAGAGATCAATCAGTACAGAACAAAATCCAATGTCATACACACAGTCCATTTACAAGTCCGTTCTTGGTCTGAACGAAACCGGAGGCGTCAATTCCTCGTATATCCGTACAATCAACACATACGTTCAGACGGCTACTACTTCCGTCCCTTTCCGGTAGCTACTCCGGTCAGGAACCTCAGTAGCGCCCATCCAACCGATACGAAGATCATTGGTCTTGAATCGTCTTTGCATTTTCCAATTCGAATCGCTCGACAAATTATTTGAAATGAGGGTTAGCTCGGCCTTTTCAAATAATTCACGTCATTAGAATTTAAATCAATTCTTTCCATGGTTATATTATTCGACATCCATCTTTCAGTTATTTAGTGTTATTTTTGTCAAGCAATTACAACCATCAAATATCAAACAATTCAAGCCCAATCAGTCTATTTTCAATCTATGTTGCTTATAATATTTTATAACGATTTTTCGCCATTTTTATTTATTTAAAAATGGCCATATTTAATTAAACGACGTTTCAGGTCGTGCCGTGGCACTGTTTTTCCCCTAATTTGTTTTACACATATCGGGAAATCTAACCGTTGGATTTCTACAAAGTCTATATCAGTGGGAAGATATTCCCAAAGCGAACCCAACGGTTCCAGTTTCGTGGAAATCCAACGGTCGGATCTCCCACACTAGTAGTTTGAAGTTACGGTTTCAAAATTCGAACTGCAGCGTCGTTATTCGATTTAATTTAATTATATTTATATTTATATGTAAATATAAACGATTCTGGCACTGTTTTTCTTCAGATTTGAATTAAACATTCCGGACAATCCAACCGGTGGATTTTTACAAGGTTGGTGCCGTTGGGAAGATATTTCCAAGGCGAACCCAGCGGTTGCGGTTTCGGGAAAATCCGATGGTCGGATTTCTCATACTAATCGTTTCAAATTACGATTCCGAAACACGAACTGCACAGCTTCGATTCCTTTTAATTATATTTATATTTATATATATAAATATAGTTCATTCTATAATTCCAACTATAGTTCATTCTATATTTTCAACTTCGTTTTCACTTCAAATATTTCACTAACGCCTTAATATTTCGAAAAATTTCGCCATAACCTCCTTTGTATGGGGAGGGGTTTGGAAATTTATTGGGCCGTGTTAGGTACCCAATAAATCCTAAAATGCATCCACATATTTATAGTGATATATTCTGGTGCTTACGGGGGAGCATGTATAGATAATCACTCCAGAGAATAAATTCTCGTCACCCCGTTTCCGTGTGGAAATAAATAGTCCATTTGCCGTATCTAATAACTAGAGCGACGTGATTATTGTCAACTCCAGACCCGTGTGGGGTTTTTATTAATCTGGCAATTTATCGTTATATTTTATAGAGTCCATATCAGTCATCGGTTCAACCTGTAGTATATAGTCATCGCCATACAAGCCTCTCGCTCGTATGGTAAATCTTCCACCTCGTCACACAAGCTCCAGTTGCTTATGTGGAATATGATGAAGTATGCCTATCGTCAAGAAGTATGCCATGTAGTGTAGTTCAAAATTAATTGTTACTATCATATGGCGATATTTATTATTTCACACAGAATAACCAGCACTCCGCATCCAATGGCATTCACGGGAGTTGATATATAAATAAAATTGCGCAGCCAACTCATCAAGGTTTACCTATTTGTCGGGCACGCAAATAATTTCTCTACTCTACAGCTAATCCATTTTTCCTGTTCAACACATGTATATATATGCAGAACAAAGGCAATAATAATATTTCTAGCCAACTATTATTTATTTCAACACGTGTGTATTTTTATCAAAGCGTATACATGATAGAAGAAATATTTTTATCATCAAAAATATTTATTCAACACGTGAATGTTTTTAACACTTCTAATTCACAATAAAAATGTAGTTTTTTATTATCGATTCATTTTATTTTAAAATACGATAACATTCAACACATGAATTTCAACTCGACGAACGAATTTCAATTCAACACATGAATATTCTCTATAGTTTGTATATATACAAAAATGTGATTTTTATCGCTAAAGCTATTTGTTTAAGTTCAAATAATATTTAACACATGAATTTCAACCCAAGGAATGAATTGCAACTCAACACATGAATATTCGCTATAGTTTGAATATATATAAAAATGTGATTTTTATCGCTAAAGCTATTTGTTTAAATTCAAATAATATTCAACACATGAATTTCAACTCAACGAATTAATTGCAACTCAACACATGAATATTCGCTATAGTTTGAATATATATAAAAATGTGATTTTTATCGCTAAAGCTATTTGTTTAAATTCAAATAATATTCAACACATGAATTTCAACTCAACGAATGAATTGCAACTCAACACATGAATATTCGCTATGTTTGAATATATATAATTTATTTCAATGAATGAAAATTATTCTAACACATATATATTTCAGAAAATTTCGGCAGCATAACGGCAGGGTAGTTAAAACCGGGACCGTCCCTAGTTCTGCTCCTCGCTCTACCTTAAAACCTCGCGGTTTTTGACAATGGGGATCATGCATCTAGTTCGCACGCAGGCGGCATGTTTTATTTTCAATTCCACAATCCTATTCTAATTTGTTTCAACCACAAGAGGGTATTTTTCAACCACAAAGGTATTTTTCAACCACAATATCAACCACAAACAATTATTTCCAACCATTCGTCATACCAAATAATATCACGTCAATCACAAGCAATAAATATCGTCCATGGTCTGTGGACGAGGGGAGTGTATATATATATATATTATAATTCACTTGCATTTCATCACAATTCAAAGCATATATGTTTCTTACAACATTTGTATAACTTATACATCGCTAATATAACTTATACAACACATGTACATGAGGTATACAATGCGTATATAATTTACACTTCGCTTATATAATTTATACAACGCGATTCCATTCACACAATTCAGTTTAGATTCCTCACATTGGTTATTGCAGTGCTAAAAATCGTGGGAAGATCAGAAAAATCCGCGACTTCTTCTAGAATGTAGAGAGCCTCCTTGCGGTCACGGTGTCTCCTGTTTCATCAAATTTCGTTAAAGAACGAAAAAGATATTATTTTTCAAAGTTTTGCAACGCTTTATAGTGTTATTTTCATTTCTGAATAATAAAGGTCGTACCTTTATTTTTGTTCGAAACTAGGTTTGGGATTTTTGCAAAATCCGTGAAGTATGGGGATGATCAGTGGTGCTGACGTGGAAGGGGGCGGCGAGGGCTTCACGACGCTGGTGGTTTGAGGGGTTGCGATGGCGAATCGGGGCGGCGGCGGCGCTGGGAAGTCGACGACTTCCTCGACGTCGTTCAGGCGATTCCGGCGAAGGTAGGAGGCGGAGTTTTGTCGGATGTGGAGAGGAGGCGAAGGGCTGTCGACTGGTGGTGGTGGCATGGCCTAGCGTCGCCTGTGGCGGTCGGAAAAGGGAGGAGAAGCACGGAGCAACGAGGATCGTCGGTTTCATCTCTGGCGGCTAGGGTTTTGAGTTTTTTTTTTATATAATGGAAAAATCCTATTGGTCGAAGCTTTATAGGAAAATTTAAATAGTGTTTTCACAAACGGACTCGAAATCAAACCCAACGACTGTCGCCCCTAGCTAAATACCACCATTCCGGACACAATGGGATATGATTCGTTGGCCAATTCGACTGTTACAGTCAGTTGTTTTTCAAATTAAAATATAAAACACTCAATATTTAATTTGAACGTACATTTCAATTCGCCAGGGCCACAAACTGAATCAAAAAATTCCAGAAAAATAAATCTAGCTTTGTTTTGACGATACAGTCCTAACAAAACCAATTTCGTCGAATTCTGAGCTCGCTTGAAAAATGGATATTTTTAGGTCAACCCATTTTAACAGAATTTGACCAATCACATTTTCTTTTGCCCCGCTCACATACTAGCTTCAAAAATTATTAAATTTAAACTTAGCAATTATTTGACATCCCGGACCCAACAAAAGTGGTTTCGTCGAATTCCGAGGTCGTATGCAAAATATCAATTTTCAAGGGCTATATATGCTATATAGCGACCTTTCTGAAAATTCATTTGGCCATAACTTTTGATTCCCGCTATGAAACTTCGATTTTTCAGATTCGTTAGAAAGGTATTCATAAACAGATTTAGATATTTTTAGTTTTGTTAAAATCCGTTACATTTTCCACCCGGTACAGTCAGACAAAGTTTGTATTCAAAATTTCAAACTGCAATACTATACCCAATTCTATATTTTATTGAAATATGCTATTTCAACTATTCAAATTCTTTGGTATTAACCAAATTTAAAATTTTTAAATTGGTTCACATTTTCCGGGTTATTACAGAATTGTTGTAATAAACAATGAAATGTTATTCTGTTTGTGTCCCGATGTGGCTTGTTCTCAACTCAATTCGTGCTTTCCTTACCGGGGAAGTTCGGGTCGTGTCAAAAACTGCCTGTGTCATTGATAGTTTATTGTAACTATCTAGAGCATAAAAAGAAGGAAATCTCTCTACATAACTTCATAGTCTGACTTAAGATTGAGGAAGATAACCACGGAGTTATGAAACTAAGAAAGGAGGCATTTGTGGATGAAGGGTCAAAGACAAAAAATAAAAGGAAAAACTATCTAAAGAAAAGGAAAGCTCCTAAAAACAAACCTAAAGACAACAAATGAACCAAGAAGTTTAACGGCAAGTGTTCGGTTTACGAAAAATCAGGACACGCTGCTAGAGACTACAGACACAAGAAGTAATATAACTCAAAGGAAAATATAATGACAATATGGAAGTAGATGAATCTGATTTTTAGCAGTTTTACCTAAATGCAATTTGGTTCAGAATCCTACACAATGATGGGTAAACACAAGATTGGCAGTTAAAGCGCTTGCTGTTTATAGCGGTGGAGATGCAAAAACATGTAGCAGGGATAAAGAGGGGAAATAGCGGATGTGCAAAAAGGTTCATTTGATGTGAAAGAAAATCTATAAAATTGATTAATTATTGTTCTCACATTATATGTGTAGAAGAAACTAACAATATTAATCTTATATGATGAAATCAAAGAATATCATGGTTACGCATATTAGATTTGACCTATAATAAAAATCTATAATATATTGAACATGTATGCCTTGAAATGAGTTCTCTACATTAACTTTATTAAAAAGAGAACTAGTCAATTCAAGCCCGGTGTATTAAACTTGTTAAAGAGGGAGCTAAAAATCCTTGATTAGCAGATGCAGCAGGATATAGAGGAGCTCATAGCGGATCTACTATTAATCAGCGTTAAACTAAAATAGCGTAGTGGTTAAAGGGGACTACCAGCTAAAGCGGGGATTTTACAGTGCTTTAACGGGGCTTTAACTGGATAGGACACAAGCGTTATTCATCATGTTTGCTCTAACAAAACCATATGTCCTGCATACCAAAAATTCGACCAGGAAAAAAAACTTTACATGTGTAATTCTAGAGTTTCAATGACACAGGGCAGTGGCATAGTAATCCACAAATTCACTTCTAGAAAAACTGTATAATTGAATGACATACTTCGCGTTTGAAATATACGCAAGAGTCTTATCTCTGGTTCAAGGCTATCAAAGAAGGGATTCAAAATAGTCTTCGAGTTAGACAAGGTGGTTCTATCCAAGGATGGAATGTACATGGGAAGGGGATATTAATGTGATGGCCTATTTAAGGCAAATGTAGTTGTAGTTGGCAATAAAACTATGTAGTTTGATTGTTTTATTAATCAAAATATTGTTTCCTACGTGTTTGAGCATGAAATTTTATTATGGCATGATAGATTAAGACATACAAATTTCTGAAAAATGAAAAAATAGAAAACATAGTATTTATTTCAAAATTCCAAGTGGATAGAAACTACAAATGCGATACATGTGTAGAAGCAAAAAAGGTCAAAAGGCCATCTCATTAGTTGATAAAAGCACCAAACCACTAGGTTTGGTTCATAATGATTTATGTTATTTTAAATCATTACCTACAAGAGGTAGGAAAAAGTACTTTATCACCTTCATTGACGCTTGTACACAATATTGATATGTATATCTTTTTAATAGTAAAGATGAAGCAATTACATTGTTTATAAAATTTAAATTTGATGTAGAGAAATAGTTAAATAAAAAGATCAAGATATGGAGGGCTAATCAAGGTGGAGAATGTGAATAACCATTTGAACAATAATATGCAGAAAATAGTATAATTCATCAAATAGCAACCCTATATTGACCATAAAAACATGATGTTCCCAAGAGAAAGAATGGAACATTAAAAGATATGATTAACGCAATGCAATTGACCTCTGGCTTACTAACAAACTTGTGGGAGAAAGCCTTAAATATGTATAATCACATTATAAACAAGATTCCTTACAGTAAAATATGAACAATTTCATGTGAGTTATGGAAAAGATACATACCAAGCTTTAAATACCTCAAAGTGTGGGGGTGCTTGGAAAAGTTCTTGTTCTACCTTCCAAGAAAGTCAAGTTTGGACCAAAACAGTAGATTGTTACTATCTAGGGCTAACCCACACTAGTAATGCCCATAAATTTTTGATATTCAAGTCTAATATAACTGATATTCATGTAAATACAATCATAGAATCAAGAGATGCCTCATTCTTTGAAGATGTGATTTCTCACCAAAGGAATTAAGGAAATAATGTCCTTCAAAGGACAATAGAAGAACTAAACAACTCACATGAAGATAAATCTCATCATGAAATTGGGAAAGTTGAGCCAAGAAGAAGTGTAAGGGCTTGGACTTTCAAGATATTTGGTTTGGAATTTTTAAAGTATGTGTTAGAACATGAATATCAAATGTATAAGAAAGCAATGTCATCTTCTGAATCTTCATGATGGAAAGAAGAAATCAAAAGTGAGATTAATTCAATTCTAAGTAATAAAACTTGGGAAATAGTGGCTATTATACCTAGAATAAAACCTATTAGATGTAAATGGATTTTCAAGAAGACAATGAAAACAAATAGCTTTATTGACAAATATAAAGAAGACTAGTAGCTAAAGGATATCGTCAAAAATAAGGTGTAGACTTCTTGGATACTTATTCACAGATTACATGAACAACCACTATAATAATTTTAATAGAAATTGCATCCATATATAAACTTGAATTCCATTCAATGGATGTAAAGATGAATTTTTGATTGGAGAGCTCAATGAGGAGATCTACATGAAGAAACCTGATGGTTTATTTTCAAAGGAAATGAATATAAAGTATGTAGATTAGTCAAATCATTATATGGACTAAAACAAGCTCCAAAACAATGGCACACAAAATTTGATAGTGTCATGTTGAAAAATCGTTTTCATGTAAATGATGTGATAGATGTGTTTATTAAATAAGTTGGACAATCATACGTTATAGTTTGTTTATATATGGACAATATGCTAACCTTTGGGCCTTACATTAGACTTATAAAGACCGCAAGGACAATGTTAATCAATAATTTCGATATGAAAGATTTAGGTGTTGCAGACGTTATTATAGGAATCAAAATAACATGAACACCTAATGGGATTGAATTTTCTTAGTCACATAATGTAGACAAAGTGATTGAAAAATTCCAAAATTTTGGAATTAAAGAGGCTAAAACACCATTTAATCCATTGGAAGTACTTCATAAAAACACATATGAAAGTATGTGTAACACCCCACCTCCACTAGGATCACTCCTTAGAATGTACTAGCATTAGAGGGGCGTTATTGTGAAGGTAAACATGCACAGAGATATCGCAAGACATAATATATGAAAATAAATATAAGTAAAGCAGCGGTAGCAGATAAAAACCCATCATCATCATCTCAGAAAACCAACATAGTCAAGTACATAATATCAAAATGTCATGATCCAAAATACAACATAAGTCTAGATACGTGTTAACAAAATACATGGTAAAACATCAGTACTAATCCCCAGAAATAAAAGATAAGCCACAGCTAGCTCAGATCCATACATGAGCTATCCAACAAGCAAGCCAAAGATCCACTAACCAGATGTAGCCCCTCCCTGAGAACCTGTGGGGGGGGGAACGGAAGAAAAGAAGCGAAAGAAAACAGGTCAGTCAAAAAGACTGGTAAGCCCTACTACGATCAATCTATAAACTAATAAAGTTAACAGCATGATGGAAACTGAGATGAACATACTGGCAATAGATAAAGGTGACATCACATAGATGAGATTAAACTTTGCACCACAGTGTACTAGCAAACCCACAAAACAGATCTTGATCCCTTAGCCCAAACTTTGGCCCAATAACATGAAGTGACCTTAGTATAAGGTCCAGCCCAACGGTCTAGTCGATCGGCTCCCTATAAACCTAACACGTCCAGTGTCCATACGGCCCACATGGATGTAGTCAGACTGCGCTGGGTCCACCTTTGGGTGTATCAAGCCCTCGGGTGTCAACCCCAGACACCTAAGCAATAATGCACAGTCTAAACCTACTGGTACCCGTGCCTCGAGTTTGTCCAATATCGGACTACGTGCACGTCCGTAGCCCGTCGGACCCGCACCGCTGTACCACTCAGCCGTCGCTTTGGTCGCTTACATCCGTCCAGTAATCGTGCCCCGCCCTAACCTAGCTGTAGGGTTGTGGTGATACCAAACTGGGATTACTGCTGGAACAAACCACGTTGCTAGGGTTTCTAAGAGGGTTAAGTGTGATTTAACCCCTCACTAATCATGGATTAAATTAGTTAAGTGTAACCACTTAACCCCATCTAATCCTCGCATCCCCATTATTGGTTAAGTATTAGTGGGCCATGACTTAACCCTAATCATGAGGCATTAATTTATTAATGCACCCAACCTCTCACATTAGACATTCGTGGTTACCTGGGAAGATTTACACCACGTCTAGGTCTAACCTCGGGTCTTACGGTGCAACATGACCAACTACCCACATTAGACCCCTCGTTGTGGTTACCTGGGAAGATTTACACCACAACTAGGTCTAACCTCGAGTTGGCCATTACATGTTATCTAATGTCATGTCCACTTTAAAACATATTTACAAGTTAACATATACTTGGGTAGACCTAACTTAATAGGTAAATTCCCAAGGGGTAGACCTAACTTAATAGGTAAATTCCCAATCTTTTAGTTTCATGTATTTTTAAGTTTACCCAAACCCCCCAACGTCATTATATCGCTTACATATTCGTCATAACGCATAAGGGTATAAAAGGTAACTTGGCATAACATACATGATGAACTTCACATATCATAATAATGATGCATAACATGTTAGACTTGCAAATCATGTCATAGTGAACTCGCATAAACATGCATAACCCATAAAACTTGCATAACATGGTAAGGTGAACTTGCATAAACATGCATAACCCATAAAACTTGCATAACATGGTAAGGTGAACTCGCATAAACATGCATAACCCATAAAACTTGCATAACATGGTAAGGTGAACTCGCATAAGCATGCATAACCCATAAAACTTGCATAACATGGTAAGGTGAACTTGCATAAACATGCATAACCCATAAAACATGCATAACATGGTAAGGTGAACTTGCATAAACATGCATAACTTATGAAACATGTAAAACATGGCATAGTGAATTCGCATAAGCATACATAATCCATTAAACATGTACAAATCTCAACTTTCACCACATGATAACTTTAGAGTTTGTAAAGTGAAGGTAAGAGGGCTTACAAATATAAACAAGTCACAAATCCACCACATAAGATGAAGAAGCCCTTTGAAAACCCAAAACAAAGCTTTAAATAAGAAAACCCTTTTGCAAAATCCCAAAAACACAAACTTAGCAAATCAAACTTGCAACTTAATGAAGTATGCAAGTTATTAAGCATTCATACAACATAGAAAAGGTTGTATGATCATCATATCTTCATAGGATTAAACTTTGAGGAAGGTGGAGGCTAGGGTTTTTAGGTGGAGGCCATTTGAGGATTCAATTTAACATAGTTTAGTTGCTAGATTGATTAATGAGGCTTTAGGGTAGGATTAGGGGTATATTTATAGAGAATTAGAGTGTTTTAAGCCCTAGGATTAACCCTAGGTTAGTTTAGGCCCATCAGATCTCGGAACTCTCTAGAACCAAGCCACAAGACCCAACCCAAATCAGAAATGGTGCACCAGGCTAAACTGCCCGGGCACCCCCTGTCGACAGGGCTGTCGATAGGGCTGTCGACACCCTGGGGGCCCTGTCGACAGGGCTGTCGACATGCGGGTCCTGGCGGGAATTTTTCCCGCCTGCTCCAGATTGCCCTAACCCTTGTTTTTAAATTAAATTTAAATCTGTTTTTACTTAGGAATTTTCTGAAAACTTCCACGGGCCTTAACTGGGTCATACGGACTCCGATTTTCGAAAACTCGGACTCTATTTCGCGTATTTTTCCGAGACGAACGCAATGGCATAGCCCGTTTCCCTTGATTCAGATTTTTGAATTAAATTCTGCCTTGATTTATGTTATAACAGGTTATTAAAATTACGGGTTGTTACATTCTCCCCTCCTTAAAGGATTTCGTCCCCGAAATCTTCAAGTTAGGAAGAATATATCCTACCATCCAATCATCCATCTACTCAAAACATCATCCACGAGCAACCATTGTCCTTAAAAGGTTCTAAATGCTGTATGAACATATGCAAGAGTGTGTGTATATGTACTTATCTAATGCAAAGATCAATGCAAAATATGTTAGTGAAATGTATCCATATGTATGCAAATCCCTAACATAATGTATAATATCTACATGTGTGCTCAACCATACATCCATATGCAACATCCATGTGATAGCATACAGAATTCCATCCATGAATAAACATAAACACCCATGCACATGCAATATGAGAAGTGTGTGAGCCGATCTAGTGCCTACTGTGTATCATGCATCCACGAGTAACCACTTGCAACCACTTGCAACCACTTGCATCCATCAACCATAACATGTCTCAAACACATGTTTCATCCAAAGGGTTCTACCTAAGGTTCTCATGATAAGATAGACACGATGAACTAGATAAACTAGATAGACATGGATAGCAAAAGCAAGAGATTGAGAGTGTACCCTCAAAAAGAAACGGATAAAGCCTACGCATCTTCTCTTCAGTCTCCCAAGTCGCGTCTTCCTCGGCTTCACCCCACTGAACCTTCACCAACTGGACCTCACGATTCCTTAGCTTCTTGATCTCTGTCCCTAAGATACGAATCGGAGCTTTCCTTAAGGTAGCCTCTTTCTCTACTTCCACATCTTCTAGAACACTTGGCTCAACCACCTCTGCTGACTCATGTAAGCACTTCCGGAGATGCGAAACATGAAAGACATTATGCACTCCAGCAAGCTTCTCGGGCAACTCTACTCTATAAGCCATCTGCCCGATCCTCTCTATGACTGGAAACGGTCCAACAAACCTCGGTGCTAACTTCCCCACGGCTCCAAACCGAACCACATTTCGCAAAGGAGAAACCTTCACGAAAACCATATCCCCAACCTCAAACTCCAAATCAGACCTCCGCTTATCAGCATAAGATTTCTGTCTGTCTTGGGCTGCCTTCATTCGTCTTCTGATTAACTCGACCTTCTCGGATGTATCTCTAATCATGTCAGGTCCAAGTATAAGCTTGTCTGTAGTCTCCCACCAACATGTAGGTGACTTGCATGGTCTCCCATATAAAGCCTCAAACGGTGCCATACCAATGCTCGCCTGATAACTGTTATTATAAGCAAATTCTACAAGAGGAAGGTGGTCTTCCCAAGTACCACCAAAATCCAAGATGCAAAGTCTCAACAAGTCCTCAAGCACTCGATTCACCCTTTCGGTCTGGCCATCTGTCTGTGGGTGATAAGCTGTACTCAGATTCAACCTTATGCCCATAGCTTCCTGCAAACTGTTCCAGAACTGACTAGTAAAGATGGGGTCTCGGTCACTGACTATGCTAGAAGGGACTCCATGTAGTCGCACTATCTCACGAAGATATACTGTAACAACCCGTATTTTCAATAACCTGTAATAACATAAATCGAGGCAGAATTTAATTCTAAAATGGGAATCAAGGGAAACGGGCTATGCCATTGCGTTCGTCTCGGAAAAATACGCGAAATAGAGTCCGAGTTTTCGAAAATCGGAGTCCGTATGACCAAGATATGGCCTCGCGAAGTTTCACGAAAAATTCCCAAATTAAAGTATACTTAATTAAGTGAAATGGGTTGTGTAGATATATATATATATATATTGATATATATATATATAATTGAAAATTTAATAAATAAATATGCAAAAATGCTCAAAACAGCGAATTGGGAGAGGGGAATAACCGAACCGGCCGATTTTTGAAGTCGACCCGAGCCCGCTGGGTCGACTAGGGGTTAATCCAGGGTGTTTGGCTGTCAACCCGTGGGCCGATTCGCTCAAGTGCAGATTTTGCATTTGAATGGTTCTCATGGTCCATCTTTAATCTAAAGGCCCTAGATGGTTCCTACACTTGACTTCTTCCCCAAGACATGCTTTGATGGCTTGGATTGAATCTAGGGTTAATCCTATGGCCTAAAACACTTGCCTAATCTATAAATAAGACCCTAACCTACCCTAATTCATTCATAATTAAACCTAGTGACTAAACTATGGCAAAATGCTAGCTCTCATGGCCTCCACTAATTTTATGAAGAGGGTTGCATACTAATCACTCTCTAATCAACTTCTAATCCCTTCTTAGCATCTTAATCTTCTTCATTTGGTGTTCAAAGTTGCTAGTTGTGAGTTTCTATCACTTTGATGATCTTTTGGTAAACTAATTAGATGAGATGTGATGAGATTTATGGTTTTGTATGTGGGTTAATGAGCTTTGAATCATATGATATGATGTTAGCATTAATCTTATGTTTATGCATGTTGAGTATGTAAGCTTATGCAAGTTTAATATGATGTATGTTATGTTTGCATGATGCTAAATATGCAAGTTGTGGGCTATGTAATCATATGCATGTTATGCAAGTTCATGGTAATATGCTATGCAAGTAACATGTATGTAAATATGCAAGTTACATGTTTGTTAATATGCAAGTTACATGTATGTAAATATGCAAGTTACATGTTTGTTAATATGCAAGTTACATGTTTGTTAATATGCAAGTTACATGTATGTAAATATGCAAGTTACATGTTTCTTTATATGCAAGTTACATGTTTGTTAATATGCAAGTTACATGTATGTAAATATGCAAGTTACATGTTTATTAATATGCAAGTTCATGATGACACATTATGCAAGTCTATAAGCTAATATGCAAGTTTGTTATGCAAAATGAATATGTAAGTTATGTGACATATCATATGCAAGTTATGTGACATGTTATGCAAGTTCATATGCAAGTTATGTGTTTGTTAATATGCAAGATGGCACCTTTGAAACATGTTCATTCATATGCAAGTTGACACCTTTTATATGTGTTATATCATGAACGAAATTACGTGGGAACGATGGGGTAATTAAATGCATAAGTTAATAAGATTGTGTGAAATTAATATAATTATGCATAACACAAAATAAATAAACATAGTATGGGAATTTGCCTATTTGGTTAGGTGTACCCATACTATGTGTTGGGAATTTACCTATTGAGTTAGGTCTACCCCATGGGAATTTACCTATTAAGTTAGGTCTACCCATGTTAAGAAAACTTGATTAATTAGGGATAATTAATATAAAATTATGAGGGTGATTAATTAGGTGTAATTAATTGACTAAGACACGAGGTTGGACTCAGTTGTAGCGTAAAACTGCCCGGACCCAACCGGCTTAACCAGTTGCTACAAATGTTAGCCCAATGTGAGAGGTCTTAGGCACAAACTAAATACGTAATTAATGTAAAGACACGAGGTTAGACTCTGTTATGACATAAGGCTGCCCGGACCCAACCGGCTTAACCAGCGGTCATAAAAGACAGTCTAATGTGAGAGGTCTTTACAAAGGTTACATTCTTAATTAATTAATTAAGAAACACTTAACCACATTAGCATGTAGAGGGACATGAGGGGTTAAGTGGGTGCCTCGGGTGGCATGAGAAAATCTAGTGGTTGCCTTGGGTGGCAATAGAAAATACGATTAGAATACTTAACCAAAATGGAACATGTAATTAAAACATGATTAAAGGGTTAAGTGGGATATACTAGAAAAAGGGACAAGCTTAGGTGGGTAGCTTGTGGAGGCCCATTTCAACCAGTAACCCATACGTATCTTTGTGGGCTCGACCCATGTCGAGGACGGGACACGCATACTGGGCTTGACTGTAAGAGGCAAACGGGTTAGCGGTGGCAACGCAAGTCCAACGGGCTTCATATGCGTGAGTGGGCCCGGGCTGGTAGGTAAGCCGTTGTTGCATCGAGTAGATATAAGCCGTGCACCTTTAGTTTCATCAGGTTGCCACATTGGGGAATGATACATCCCACGGTGGGGCCAGCACGGGTATCTACGTTAGGGAGCCGATCGAATGGGAAGTAGTGTGTACACCTAGTGGATTGTAGGGCCCCGTGGCGCCTACTTGGTCACCTAGGGGTACGCAGGTACTAATTAGTAAATTTTATAAGTCCTTGGGTGGGATCAACCTTTAAGTTAGGAACGACTGGTGTGGTGCAGTTTAGTAATTTACCTTAGGGAGGGTAGATGCGTCTTTATCCTTTATCTTCGTTTAGTTGACTGCTTAGGGTAGCCATTCATCCCTATATGTTACCGTATATCAGTTTATGTCTTCTCTGGTTACTTTAACGATTGTATTGTTAAAGTTATAGGACTCGCTCAGACTTATGTCTGACCCCGTTGTTTTTATCTTTTTCCCAACCCTCAGGTCCTACGGTGGATCCTAGCAGTAGTGGAGCTTGATCGGATTGCTGTTCCAGTCTTTAGGAGCTTGGATAGATGTAAAGCTCCAGTTATCCAGTTATCTTTTCTTTTGTTTGGCTATTGTATGAGAGTGGGATTATGTACTTCTTTATTTTGATGGATATTGTACTTGACCTTTATTGTGGTTTTATGATGTAACCAGACATGTTTTACTTCCGCTGTTATGAGATGATGTTTTAAAATTTCAAGTACTATTTATATCTGTCTTGTTGTAATTTTTCTGTTCTATATTCACTAAAATACTCCACCGATGCTATGGCATTCCCTTAGTGAGTGATCATAGCGGGAGTGGGGTGTTACACGTGGTATCAGAGCTTAAGGTTACCAGAACAGATAAAATTTTTGAGAAAAACTATTTTCTAAGAGTATTTTCGAAGAAAGTATTTTCAAAAGCATGTCTTCTAAGAGAAAAAGTTTTTGAAAAAGAAAAGCATAATCCCCAATAGCCATATCTTTATCTTTCGGAATCTCCTTTTTGAATCTTTCCTCTTTCGTTTCAGCATGGCTGAAGATCTTAACATCCCGGAGGGTTTAGTTATACCACTATGGTATAGGAGGTTGCAAGAGGCTAGGGCCGCGGCTGCGGGTCCGGCCAATGCTACTACACCAGAGACAACCGCTCCTCCTCCTCAGCCTAGAGTGGATAATTTTGCTAAGGTTTGCAAGGAGTTCAAGGCTATAGGAGGAAAACCTTTTCTTGGTTCAGAGACTTTCGTAGAGGCTAGAGATTGGCTTAAGGAAGTGGAAGAGTTGCTAGATATCTTTGAAGTGGAAGAGGGAAAGAAAGTCAAGTTGGCGGCTTGGTTAATGAAGGGAGAGGCCTCATTCTGGTGGGAGGTCACTAATGGAGAACGCCCTGTTGACTCTTGGGCAGATTTTAAGCAAAGGTTTGGGGCTAAGTTTCTCTCAAGGGCGGAAGAGAATCTGTTTATGGAGAAGTTCTTGAATTTGAAGCAAGGGAATCTCACGGTGAAAGAATATGTCAACAAATTCAATCAATTAGCAAGGTTTGGCATAGAGTTGGTGAATACACCGGAGAAGAAGGCTTTGAGGTTCGTTAGAGGCTTGAACGAACCATTGCAAGGAATAGCTATGACTCACATTCCTATGGGGGCCACTTTTGAGAAGCTTGTCTACATGGCACTTATGCATGAGGATGATAAGAATTCTAAGGCACCAGAGAAAAAGGGGGATCAGAAGAAACCGCAACAACAACAACAAGGCAAGGGCGGAAAAGGCAATGGTGACAAAAAGAAGACGAAGAAGAAGTGCTTCAATTGTGGAACACCAGGACACCTCAGTAAGGATTGTCGCAAAAAGAAGAAGACCGGTTGCTTTCATTGTGGTGAAGCAGGGCATCTTGTGAAAAACTGCCCAAAGAAGGGGCAGAAGACGGGGTCTACCTCAGGAGGGCAGGTGCAAGCTCTTATAGCACCACCTCAGTCAGGGGGGCAAGTTCAGGTTCTCTCAGTTCCACCGATTCAGCAGAGAGGTAGAACTATTTCCGTTGAAAGTCTGGTTTTTCTGTTTGATCATCCAGTTCGTACTTTGTTTGACTCTGGCGCATCGCATTCTTTTATCTCATCATCGTTAGTTGAGTCACTGCACTTAGACACCAGTCTAGTTGATGATCCCTTGGTTGTCTCAAACCCAATTGGGGGCTCCATATATCTGTCTATGATATGTTTGGGTTTGAAGATTTCTATACTTAGCGTTGAGTTTAGATGTGATGCTTTTGTATTGGGCTTCACGGGCTATGGGTTGATCTTGGGCATGGACTGGTTATCCAGTAATGGTGCCGTTCTTGATTGCGAAAGGAGAGTTGTCAGGCTCATGACCCGCTTGGGTAACACTCTCGAGATCTCTTGCAATCCCATGGAATCTGTTTTGCTAAGTTATCTTGAATCGCTCGATGCTTCGGTCGAGAGTTTGCATTCTGTCAGAGTAGTCCGGGAATATCCGGATGTGTTTGAAGAAGTAAAGGGTTTGCCTCCGAAGCGGGAGATAGATTTCCGAATTTATTTGGTGGATAATGCCAAACCAGTGTCTTTGCCAGTGCGCCACATGGCTCCTCGGGAGAGAAGGGAACTTCATAAGCAAGTGGGGGAGTTGCTTGAGAAGGGGTTTATAAGGCGAAGTATATCGGAGTGGGGAGCTCCAGTAGTGTTTGCCACGAAGGCGGATGGGTCCCTCAGACTTTGTGTGGATTATAGGGAACTTAATAAGCTCACAAAGAAGAATAGACACCCATTACCGAGGATAGATGATCTCTTTGATCAGTTGGTTGGCGCCTCAGTGTTTTCGCAAATGGATTTAGCTACAGGGTTTCATCAGTTGAGAGTGGCGGAGGACAGTATAGAGAAGACTGCTTTCCGGACTCCGGATGGTTTTTATGAGTGGCTAGTGATGCCATTTGGGTTGACAAACGCCCCTGCATACTTTGTGGATCTCATGAGTAGAGTGTTCAGAGAGTATCTGAATAAGATTGTAGTAGTTTTTGTGGATGACATCTTGGTCTTTTCCAAGAGTGAAGAAGAGCATGCCTTACATCTCAGAGAAGTGTTGGAGACTCTTCGAGCACATGGTCTTAAAGCTAAATTCTCTAAATGTCATTTTTGGAGAAGAGAAGTGCGATTCTTAGGGCATGTGGTCTCTAAGGAAGGGATAGCTGTGGATCCCGCAAAGATAGTATCTATCCAGGATTGGAAAGTTCCTAAAAATGCTACCGAAGTAAGAAGTTTCTTGGGGTTGGCAGGATATTATAGGAAGTTCATCAAAGACTTCGCGAAGATATCAGCCCCATTAACCCGCTTGACGAAGAAGAATCTGGTTTTCTCATGGGATGTAGATTGTGATGATGCTTTCCGACGGTTAAAGAGAGCTTTGACCACCGCTCCAGTTTTAGTGCTTCCAGATGGGAGTAAGCCGTTTGTTGTTTATACCGATGCTTGTGGAACAGGATTAGGCGCAGTCTTGATGCAGGAGGGAAGGGTAATAGCCTATGGAGGGAGACAATTGAGAGTGCATGAGAAGAATTACCCTACCCATGATCTAGAGTTGGCCGCGATTGTTTTCGCACTTAAGTCTTGGCGCCATTATCTTCTTGGTGAGAGATTCGAGTTGTTCACTGACCATAAATCATTGAAGTACTTATTCTCTCAGAAAGATTTAAACTTAAGACAGCAAAGGTGGATGGAGTTCTTAGCATCCTATGATTTCGAGATAGCATATACCCCTGGCAAGGGTAACGTGGTGGCTGACGCCTTGAGTAGAAAAAGGCTATCTTTAAGTCCATTGTTCGTAGAACGGCGAAGCTTGGAGTTTCTTTCTTTGTTCGACTTCAGACCTTCTGTTGATTTTGTACCTGGTTTGTTGGCATCCTTGGAGGTTAGACCTACTCTTTTGAGACGGATTGGCGAGGCTCAGCGAGACGACCCACAGTTGGTTGTGTTGGTAGAGAAGCTTATAAGAGGGGAGTCGTCCAGCCATTTGGGTAGATACACCATAGATGATAAGGGATGGTTGCATAGAGACGGTAGACTTTGTGTACCGCAAGATGAGGGTTTGAAGAAGGCTATTTTGGATGATGCACATCGTTCAAGAATGACTATTCATCCCGGTGGAGACAAAATGTACCAAGACATGAAGAGAGTTTTCTTCTGGGCCGGTATGAAGAAAGATGTAGCCGAGTATGTGGCTAGATGTTTAGTGTGCCAACAAGTTAAAGCGGAGCAAAGGAAACCCGGTGGGTTGCTACACCCATTGGAAGTTCCGCAGTGGAAGTGGGATAGTGTCTCGATGGATTTCATCGATGGGTTACCGAGATCGAGGAAGGGCAATACGGGAATTTGGGTTGTGGTGGACAGACTTACCAAGAGTGCCCATTTTATACCCGTGAAGAGTAAGAGGACCGCTCCATGGCTTGCTTCGGTCTATGTTAGGGAGATTGTTAGATTGCATGGCGTGCCATCCAGCATTGTGAGTGATCGAGATCCTATCTTTACTAGTGAGTTTTGGAGAAGTTTGCAAGAGGCGGTAGGGACTCAGTTGTGTTTGAGCACCGCATATCATCCTCAGACGGACGGTCAGACCGAGAGGGTGAACCGTATCTTAGAAGATCTCTTGAGGCTTTGTATCTTGGATTTTGGAGGTACATGGGAAGAACATCTTCCTTTGGTGGAGTTCGCATATAATAACAGCTTTCAGTCCAGTATTGGTATGGCTCCTTTCGAAGCTCTTTATGGAAGGCCTTGTCGATCTCCTACATGTTGGTGGGAATCTACGAATAAGATCTTGCTTGGGCCGGATATGGTTAGAGAGACTTCAGAGAAGATTGATTTAATTCAAAGAAGGATGAAAGCAGCGCAAGATAGACAGAAATCTTATGCGGATCGGAGAAGGACGGAACTTGAGTTTGAGGTTGGGGATATGGTTTTTGTCAAAGTATCTCCATTGAGAAATGTGGTTCGCTTTGGGTCCGTTGGGAAGTTAGCACCGAGATTTGTTGGGCCATTTCCTATTAAGGAAAGGATTGGACGGATGGCATATAGGGTGGAGTTGCCCGACAGACTTAGTGGTGTTCATGATGTATTCCATGTATCACATTTGAGGAAGTGCTTACATGAGACCGCAGAGGTGGTAGAGCCGAGTTTGCTTAGAGATGTAGAGGTAGAGCGTGACGCGACGATTCGACGAGCTCCTACTCGCATCCTTGGGTCAGAAACTAGGAAGTTGAGGAACAGAGAAGTCCAGCTAGTTAAAGTGCAATGGGGAGATGACGAAAGCAATGCTACTTGGGAGACGGAAGCGAAGATGCGTTCTTTGTATCCATTTCTTTTTGAGAGTATGTCTTTTAACTTCTCCTTTATTGCTTGTCTAGTACTTATCTTATCTTTAGTATATCCTCTCGCTAATACCTATGACCTTTAGATAGAGTAAAACCTATGGTTGAAACATGTGTTTGAAACATGTTATGGTTGATGGATGCATATGGATGCAATTGTTTGCTAGTGGTTGCTCGTGGATGCATATACACACACATTAGGCACTAGATCGGCTCAGTCACTTCATGTTGCATATTGCATAAATGGATGTGGTAGTTAGATTGATGGATGTATCATGGCTGTGTTATCATATGGATGATGCATTTTTGTGTATGGTTGTGCACGCATGTAGAAATTTGTATGTGTCAATAGGGTTTCGCATACATATTGGATGCATGGCACTATCATGGTTTGCATTAAGGAGGTTTACTGTATCAGTAACCGCCTGATTTTCGCATTAGGTAAGTACATATACACACACTTTTGCATATATCCATCCAGCATTTAGAATCTTGTAAGGACAATGATTGCTCGTGGATGATGCTTTGAGTAGATGGATGATTGGATGGTAGGATACGTTCTTCCTAACTTGAAGATTTCGGGGACGAAATCCTTTAAGGAGGGGAGAATGTAACAACCCGTATTTTCAATAACCTGTAATAACATAAATCGAGGCAGAATTTAATTCTAAAATGGGAATCAAGGGAAACGGGCTATGCCATTGCGTTCGTCTCGGAAAAATACGCGAAATAGAGTCCGAGTTTTCGAAAATCGGAGTCCGTATGACCAAGATATGGCCTCGCGAAGTTTCACGAAAAATTCCCAAATTAAAGTATACTTAATTAAGTGAAATGGGTTGTGTAGATATATATATATATATATATATTGATATATATATATATAATTGAAAATTTAATAAATAAATATGCAAAAATGCTCAAAACAGCGAATTGGGAGAGGGGAATAACCGAACCGGCCGATTTTTGAAGTCGACCCGAGCCCGCTGGGTCGACTAGGGGTTAATCCAGGGTGTTTGGCTGTCAACCCGTGGGCCGATTCGCTCAAGTGCAGATTTTGCATTTGAATGGTTCTCATGGTCCATCTTTAATCTAAAGGCCCTAGATGGTTCCTACACTTGACTTCTTCCCCAAGACATGCTTTGATGGCTTGGATTGAATCTAGGGTTAATCCTATGGCCTAAAACACTTGCCTAATCTATAAATAAGACCCTAACCTACCCTAATTCATTCATAATTAAACCTAGTGACTAAACTATGGCAAAATGCTAGCTCTCATGGCCTCCACTAATTTTATGAAGAGGGTTGCATACTAATCACTCTCTAATCAACTTCTAATCCCTTCTTAGCATCTTAATCTTCTTCATTTGGTGTTCAAAGTTGCTAGTTGTGAGTTTCTATCACTTTGATGATCTTTTGGTAAACTAATTAGATGAGATGTGATGAGATTTATGGTTTTGTATGTGGGTTAATGAGCTTTGAATCATATGATATGATGTTAGCATTAATCTTATGTTTATGCATGTTGAGTATGTAAGCTTATGCAAGTTTAATATGATGTATGTTATGTTTGCATGATGCTAAATATGCAAGTTGTGGGCTATGTAATCATATGCATGTTATGCAAGTTCATGGTAATATGCTATGCAAGTAACATGTATGTAAATATGCAAGTTACATGTTTGTTAATATGCAAGTTACATGTATGTAAATATGCAAGTTACATGTTTGTTAATATGCAAGTTACATGTTTGTTAATATGCAAGTTACATGTATGTAAATATGCAAGTTACATGTTTCTTTATATGCAAGTTACATGTTTGTTAATATGCAAGTTACATGTATGTAAATATGCAAGTTACATGTTTATTAATATGCAAGTTCATGATGACACATTATGCAAGTCTATAAGCTAATATGCAAGTTTGTTATGCAAAATGAATATGTAAGTTATGTGACATATCATATGCAAGTTATGTGACATGTTATGCAAGTTCATATGCAAGTTATGTGTTTGTTAATATGCAAGATGGCACCTTTGAAACATGTTCATTCATATGCAAGTTGACACCTTTTATATGTGTTATATCATGAACGAAATTACGTGGGAACGATGGGGTAATTAAATGCATAAGTTAATAAGATTGTGTGAAATTAATATAATTATGCATAACACAAAATAAATAAACATAGTATGGGAATTTGCCTATTTGGTTAGGTGTACCCATACTATGTGTTGGGAATTTACCTATTGAGTTAGGTCTACCCCATGGGAATTTACCTATTAAGTTAGGTCTACCCATGTTAAGAAAACTTGATTAATTAGGGATAATTAATATAAAATTATGAGGGTGATTAATTAGGTGTAATTAATTGACTAAGACACGAGGTTGGACTCAGTTGTAGCGTAAAACTGCCCGGACCCAACCGGCTTAACCAGTTGCTACAAATGTTAGCCCAATGTGAGAGGTCTTAGGCACAAACTAAATACGTAATTAATGTAAAGACACGAGGTTAGACTCTGTTATGACATAAGGCTGCCCGGACCCAACCGGCTTAACCAGCGGTCATAAAAGACAGTCTAATGTGAGAGGTCTTTACAAAGGTTACATTCTTAATTAATTAATTAAGAAACACTTAACCACATTAGCATGTAGAGGGACATGAGGGGTTAAGTGGGTGCCTCGGGTGGCATGAGAAAATCTAGTGGTTGCCTTGGGTGGCAATAGAAAATACGATTAGAATACTTAACCAAAATGGAACATGTAATTAAAACATGATTAAAGGGTTAAGTGGGATATACTAGAAAAAGGGACAAGCTTAGGTGGGTAGCTTGTGGAGGCCCATTTCAACCAGTAACCCATACGTATCTTTGTGGGCTCGACCCATGTCGAGGACGGGACACGCATACTGGGCTTGACTGTAAGAGGCAAACGGGTTAGCGGTGGCAACGCAAGTCCAACGGGCTTCATATGCGTGAGTGGGCCCGGGCTGGTAGGTAAGCCGTTGTTGCATCGAGTAGATATAAGCCGTGCACCTTTAGTTTCATCAGGTTGCCACATTGGGGAATGATACATCCCACGGTGGGGCCAGCACGGGTATCTACGTTAGGGAGCCGATCGAATGGGAAGTAGTGTGTACACCTAGTGGATTGTAGGGCCCCGTGGCGCCTACTTGGTCACCTAGGGGTACGCAGGTACTAATTAGTAAATTTTATAAGTCCTTGGGTGGGATCAACCTTTAAGTTAGGAACGACTGGTGTGGTGCAGTTTAGTAATTTACCTTAGGGAGGGTAGATGCGTCTTTATCCTTTATCTTCGTTTAGTTGACTGCTTAGGGTAGCCATTCATCCCTATATGTTACCGTATATCAGTTTATGTCTTCTCTGGTTACTTTAACGATTGTATTGTTAAAGTTATAGGACTCGCTCAGACTTATGTCTGACCCCGTTGTTTTTATCTTTTTCCCAACCCTCAGGTCCTACGGTGGATCCTAGCAGTAGTGGAGCTTGATCGGATTGCTGTTCCAGTCTTTAGGAGCTTGGATAGATGTAAAGCTCCAGTTATCCAGTTATCTTTTCTTTTGTTTGGCTATTGTATGAGAGTGGGATTATGTACTTCTTTATTTTGATGGATATTGTACTTGACCTTTATTGTGGTTTTATGATGTAACCAGACATGTTTTACTTCCGCTGTTATGAGATGATGTTTTAAAATTTCAAGTACTATTTATATCTGTCTTGTTGTAATTTTTCTGTTCTATATTCACTAAAATACTCCACCGATGCTATGGCATTCCCTTAGTGAGTGATCATAGCGGGAGTGGGGTGTTACATATACTGATGCTAGGCCAGATGCGGTCCTCTTGCTCTTCACTGGAATGAAATGAGCACTCTTCGTGAGCCTATCCACAATGACCCATATGCTCGTATTCCCTCTTCTAGACCTCGGCAATCCATCGATAAAATCCATAGAAACACTCTCCCACTTCCATAGTGGGACCTCTAGAGGATGCAACAGCCCACCGGGCTTCTTCGACTCGGCTTTTACTTGCTGGCAAACAACACATCTTGAGACAAACTCTGACACATCTTTCTTCATCCCAGGCCAGAAGAAAATGCGCTTCATATCCTTATACATCTTGTCTCCACCCGGATGTATAGTCATCTTGGAGCGATGTGCTTCCTCAAGAACTTTCCCCACCAAGTCTTCCACCCTCGGAACACAAAGCCTTCCGTCTCTCCTCAGCCAACCCTTATCGTCTATAGAATATCGAGCAAGGTGACTAGATGTCTCCCCTCGAATCAGCTTCTCCATAATCTCAATTATCTGAGGGTCTTCCTTCTGCGAAGCCCCAACTTGATCCAGAAGGGTAGGCCTGAGCTCTAGAGATGCCAAAGAACCGGTCATCGACTCAACTGTCAAAGAAAAATCAAAGGTTGCCAAGAATTCTAAATTCTTCATCTCAACAAATAGAGGACTTAGTGTCAACCTTTTTCTACTCAACGCATCTGCTACAACATTCCCCTTGCCAGGGGTATAGGATATCTCAAAATCATAAGACGCCAAAAACTCCATCCATCTCTGCTGCCTCAAGTTCAGATCCTTCTGCGAAAAGAGATACTTCAAAGACTTATGATCAGTATACAGCTCAAATCTCTCTCCCAGAAGATAATGGCGCCATGCCTTAAGCGCATACACAATCGCTGCCAGCTCTAGATCGTGAACAGGATAATTCTTCTCCTGCACCTTGAGTTGTCTACCACCAAAGCATATAACTCTGCCTTCTTGCATCAGAACGGCGCCCAACCCCGTGCCACAAGCATCAGTGTACACGGTAAATATCTTACCACCATCGGGTAAAGCTAGAACGGGTGCAGAGGTAAGGGCTCTCTTGAGTCTCTGAAAAGCAAGCTCACAATCCATATCCCAAGCAAAAACTAAGTTCTTCTTCGTCAACTTAGTAAGAGGAGCGGATATCTTCGCGAAGTTCTTGATGAACTTCCGGTAAAAACCCGCAAGACCTAGGAAACTCCTCACCTCGGTTGCATTCCTTGGAGTCTTCCAATCCTGAACTGCAACCACCTTAGCGGGATCCACCGCTAAGCCTTGCTTGGATACGATATGCCCAAGGAATCTGACTTCCCTTCTCCAAAAGTGGCACTTGGAGAACTTGGCCTTTAACTGGTGTGCTCTGAGCGTATTCATCACCTCTACAAGATGCCTCGCGTGCTCTTCTTCATCCTTGGAGAAAACCAGAATATCATCCACAAAGACCACGACAAACTTGTTCAAGAACTCCCGAAACACCCTACTCATCAAGTCCACAAAATACGCGGGTGCATTCGTCAAACCGAACGGCATAACAAGCCATTCAAAGAATCCATCTGGAGTTCTGAATGCAGTCTTGTCTATACTATCTTCAGCCACTCTGAGCTGATGAAATCCAGTAGCAAGATCAAGCTGAGAGAAAACAGAAGCACCAACCAGCTGGTCAAAAAGATCATCAATCCTCGGTAACGGGTGTCTGTTCTTCTTAGTCAGCTTATTCAACTCTCTATAGTCCACACAGAGCCGAAGAGAACCATCTGCCTTAGTAGCAAAAACCACAGGCGCTCCCCATTCGGATATACTTCGTCTGATGAAGTTCTTCTCAAGCAATTCCTTCACTTGCTTGCTGAGCTCCCGTCTCTCACGCGGAGCCATGTGCCGAACGGGCAAAGAAACAGGCTTAGCATTATCCACCAGATAAATGCGAAAATCAATCTCTCGTTTAGGGGGCAACCCCTTAACTTCTTCAAAAACATCTGGATAATCTCGGACCACTCTTACAGACTGAAGAGTTTCCTCTGGCGAGTCAAGAGATTCAAGATAGCACAACATGACGGGATCCTTCGGATTGCATGAAATTTCTAAGGTGTTGCCCAGGCGAGTCACAAGCCTTACAACCCTATGCTTACAATCCAGAATGGCTCCATATCTAGACAGCCAATCCATGCCCAAGATCAATCCGTATCCCCTGAAACCAAGAACATACGCACTACACAAGAACTCTACACTAAGTATAGAGATCCTCAGATCCTCACATATCATAGATAGATGAGCAGAACCCCCAATGGGATTCGAAACACAAACGGGATCATCCACTAAGCTAGTACTAAGGTGCAAGCTATCAACAAGATCAGATGAAATAAAGCTATGTGATGCACCAGAATCAAACAAGGTACGAACTGGAAGATCGGAAACATAAACAAGGTTCTCAACAGAAACACTACCTCGCTCGGGAACTGAAGCGGCATTGAGAGCATGAACTTGCCCTCCTGAAGGTCCAGCACGCTGAGTCTGACCCTGCCCTTTCTTCTTCGGGCATTCCTTGCTAAAGTGCCCAGTCTCTCCACAAGAAAAGCATCCACAACTAAGCTTCCTTTTCTTCTTCCTGCAATCCTTAGCAAAGTGCCCAGCTATACCACAGTAATTGCACTTTCCCTTGCCTTTGTTGTTGCCCTTCTTGTTCTTGCCCTGATTCCCCTGGCTGCTTTGACCACCTTGATTGCCTTTGCCTTGAGAATCAGTCTTCTTTGCTTGAGTATCACTCGACTTGACCTCTTTCTTTCCATCTCCCTGAAGCAGAGCCATATTAACCAAACTCTCAAAAGTAGCTCCATGCGGAATATGCGACATTGCCAAGCCCTGCAGTGGCTCATTCAACCCTCTAGCAAATCGAAGAGCCTTTTTCTCAGGAGTGTTCACCATATCCAAACCAAAACGGGCCAGCTGATTAAACTTATTCACATACTCCTTGACAGACATATCACCTTGCTTTAATGCAATGAACTTCTCCATTTGTAAATTCGCCTCAGCAGAAGATAGAAACTTGGTCACAAATCTAGCCCTCAAATCGGCCCAAGTCTCAACGGGCCTCATCCCATTGGTGACCTCCCACCAATAGGCCGCTTCATCCTTCAAAAGCCATACTGTCAATAAGATCTTCCTCTCGTCATCAATCCCAAAGATAGCAAACAAGTCCTCAGTGTCTTTCAGCCAATTCCTAGCTTCAACAAAAGATTCCGTGCCTAGGAAATTCTTGCCTCCCATCGCCTTGAAGTCTTTACAAACCTTTGTGAACTCAACTTGAGGATGCTGAGGGGGAGGAGGAGGAAGAGGAGCCTCAGCAACGGGAGGAGGAATATTAACTGCTGGAGGAGGGGGAGCAGGAACCACCGGAGGAGGGATATTAGGGAGAGGATTCTCAACTACAGGAGGAGGAGTGGGTGTAGGGTTTGCGGGACCAGCTGCCGCCCTAGCTTCTAGAAGTCTCCTATACCAGAGTGGTACGTTCACTCCATCTGGGATGACAAGATTTTCAGCCATACTGAAACGAAAGATAAGATAAGATCAGGTCAAGGGAACGAAGGATAACGCTAATGGCTTTTGGGGATTAGCCTTAAAATAATCTAGACTTTATTTTGGAAAATACTTAGTAGGTTTTTGAAAATAGTTTTTCAAAAAGGGTTTTTTTTTTCAAAAATTTTGTTCAATCTTGTTAACCTTGTGCTCTGATACCAAATGTAACACCCCACCTCCACTAGGATCACTCCTTAGAATGTACTAGCTTTAGAGGGGCGTTATTGTGAAGGTAAACATGCACAGAGATGTCGCAAGACAGAATATATGAAAATAAATATAAGTAAAGCAGCGGTAGCAGATAAAAACCCATCATCATCATCTCAGAAAACCAACATAGTCAAGTACATAATATCAAAATGTCATGATCCAAAATACAACATAAGTCTAGATACGTGTTAACAAAATACATGGTAAAACATCAGTACTAATCCCCAGAAATAAAAGATAAGCCACAGCTAGCTCAGATCCATACATGAGCTATCCAACAAGCAAGCCAAAGATCCACTAACCAGATGTAGCCCCTCCCTGAGAACCTGTGGGGGGGGAACGGAAGAAAAGAAGCGAAAGAAAACAGGTCAGTCAAAAAGACTGGTAAGCCCTACTACGATCAATCTATAAACTAATAAAGTTAACAGCATGATGGAAACTGAGATGAACATACTGGCAATAGATAAAGGTGACATCACATAGATGAGATTAAACTTTGCACCACAGTGTACTAGTAAACCCACAAAACAGATCTTGATCCCTTAGCCCAAACTTTGGCCCAATAACATGAAGTGACCTTAGTATAAGGTCCAGCCCAACGGTCTAGTCGATCGGCTCCCTATAAACCTAACACGTCCAGTGTCCATACGGCCCACATGGATGTAGTCAGACTGCGCTGGGTCCACCTTTGGGTGTATCAAGCCCTCGGGTGTCAACCCCAGACACCTAAGCAATAATGCACACTCTAAACCTACTGGTACCCGTGCCTCGAGTTTGTCCAATATCGGACTACGTGCACGTCCGTAGCCCGCCGGACCCGCACCGCTGTACCACTCAGCCGTCGCTTTGGTCGCTTACATCCGTCCAGTAATCGTGCCCCGCCCTAACCTAGCTGTAGGGTTGTGGTGATACCAAACTGGGATTACTGCTGGAACAGACCACGTTGCTAGGGTTTCTAAGAGGGTTAAGTGTGGTTTAACCCCTCACTAATCATGGATTAAATTAGTTAAGTGTAACCACTTAACCCCATCTAATCCTCGCATCCCCATTATTGGTTAAGTATTAGTGGGCCATGACTTAACCCTAATCATGAGGCATTAATTTATTAATGCACCCAACCTCTCACATTAGACATCCGTGGTTACCTGGGAAGATTTACACCACGTCTAGGTCTAACCTCGGGTCTTACGGTGCAACATGACCAACTACCCACATTAGACCCCTCGTTGTGGTTACCTGGGAAGATTTACACCACAACTAGGTCTAACCTCGAGTTGGCCATTACATGTTATCTAATGTCATGTCCACTTTAAAACATATTTACAAGTTAACATATACTTGGGTAGACCTAACTTAATAGGTAAATTCCCAAGGGGTAGACCTAACTTAATAGGTAAATTCCCAATCTTTTAGTTTCATGTATTTTTAAGTTTACCCAAACCCCCCAACGTCATTATATCGCTTACATATTCGTCATAACGCATAAGGGTATAAAAGGTAACTTGGCATAACATACATGATGAACTTCACATATCATAATAATGATGCATAACATGTTAGACTTGCAAATCATGTCATAGTGAACTCGCATAAACATGCATAACCCATAAAACTTGCATAACATGGTAAGGTGAACTTGCATAAACATGCATAACCCATAAAACTTGCATAACATGGTAAGGTGAACTCGCATAAACATGCATAACCCATAAAACTTGCATAACATGGTAAGGTGAACTCGCATAAGCATGCATAACCCATAAAACTTGCATAACATGGTAAGGTGAACTTGCATAAACATGCATAACCCATAAAACATGCATAACATGGTAAGGTGAACTTGCATAAACATGCATAACTTATGAAACATGTAAAACATGGCATAGTGAATTCGCATAAGCATACATAATCCATTAAACATGTACAAATCTCAACTTTCACCACATGATAACTTTAGAGTTTGTAAAGTGAAGGTAAGAGGGCTTACAAATATAAACAAGTCACAAATCCACCAAATAAGATGAAGAAGCCCTTTGAAAACCCAAAACAAAGCTTTAAATAAGAAAACCCTTTTGCAAAATCCCAAAAACACAAACTTAGCAAATCAAACTTGCAACTTAATGAAGTATGCAAGTTATTAAGCATTCATACAACATAGAAAAGGTTGTATGATCATCATATCTTCATAGGATTAAACTTTGAGGAAGGTGGAGGCTAGGGTTTTTAGGTGGAGGCCATTTGAGGATTCAATTTAACATAGTTTAGTTGCTAGATTGATTAATGAGGCTTTAGGGTAGGATTAGGGGTAAATTTATAGAGAATTAGAGTGTTTTAAGCCCTAGGATTAACCCTAGGTTAGTTTAGGCCCGTCAGATCTCGGAACTCTCTAGAACCAAGCCACAAGACCCAACCCAAATCAGAAATGGTGCACCAGGCTAAACTGCCCGGGCACCCCCTGTCGACAGGGCTGTCGACACCCTGGGGGCCCTGTCGACAGGGCTGTCGACATGCGGGTCCTGGCGGGAATTTTTCCCGCCTGCTCCAGATTGCCCTAACCCTTGTTTTTAAATTAAATTTAAATCTGTTTTTACTTAGGAATTTTCTGAAAACTTCCACGGGCCTTAACTGGGTCATACGGACTCCGATTTTCGAAAACTCGGACTCTATTTCGCGTATTTTTCCGAGACGAACGCAATGGCATAGCCCGTTTCCCTTGATTCAGATTTTTGAATTAAATTCTGCCTCGATTTATGTTATAACAGGTTATTAAAATTACGGGTTGTTACAGTATGAGGCAACTGGAATATTCATGTACAATAGTATTCTTAATGTACCACATGATTTGCATAAGACCAAATATTGCTTATGCAGCAAGTCGACTAAGCAAGTATACTAGTAATCAAGGGAAGGAACATGGGAAAACACAATGAGAATGTGTAACGACCCAACAAAATTCGATGCCCAAAATTTAATAATAATATTTAAACCATATTACTTGTCAAAACCCAGTTATCAGAAACAACAAATAATTAATAGAAAGAATTTAGAGGGTGAGAAAATGATAAGAAAGAAATATTAGAATAGAAAAAAAAAGAACCAACAAACCAACAATATGAGTCTCACATCGCAACGGAATAAAACATAATATAAAAATAAATCTATATTGAGAGCTAGAAAAATACTTACAATCACTAGAGTATAGTGGACATAAATACATCTGGATAGTTATAAAAACTTGTCTTCATATACAACACACAACAGAATAAATACTAGATATGAATCATAAATATGGACTTCTCTAACTAATCGTTGGACTTCACAGCATCCGATAACCTGAACATGTAAAATTTGGTCTGACCAGAGCATTGCAAATGCCACAAATCAGTTTGGTGAACCAGCATGAGAAAACTCACTAAGTTTACAGGTATTATTCAACTTGGTTTTAAAGTAAAAAAATCGGAAGAAAAGGATAACCGTAAGAGCAAATCCACACATAAGTATAGACAGTTTTTACCTTACGATAACCCAAATCATTTTGATATCATATCAACTATGATTTTATAATAGTGTTTTAATCAGATATATAACCATCTAGCACAACGCTTGCATCTCGCAATCTACATAATATATAATCCAAAACTACGAGCTCTTATTGGTGAATGGATTTCCAACTATGACAAGGTATGGGACCACTTTCCGATGGTGTACCTTTAGAAAAAATACACTAGGTTCAACAAAAACAACTTGTAACCCCAGCTAAACATGACCGACCACTCATTTCACTTGAATATTCCAAATATATTATCACCAACGGTTGGCTAACCACCGTTCCCTGGGAGATACAGAAGTGAAAAAAGAACAAATAAGTTTTCTCTAGATGGTGATAATACACCCTAATGAGAGTGATCCATATAGCCATGCGACCTACCCAGTAACATACCATATCCCGGTTGAACAGGCTTGAGGTTTGAATTACCTTTCTAAGACACCACACCACCATTCACTTTGAATGCCACATCGTCAGATATGCCAGAAAATCACTAATTGACCTCCATAAAAATACACTAGGTGTCAAGCTAAGAGAAGGTGTCTTCTCCGCCATCAACAGAAATACGTTTGAGGAAATCAACATACATGACCCCTTTGGAAATACTCTATCGGACATCTGTCCATAAAAGTTGTCCAGGGGCTAAACAAGCCGAAGGAACCCTCCTGCGACATCCTAGGACTCACCCTAAGGATTAGTAGTGAGTAGTCCTTGCAATCCATTTTAACCACGATGTAACCACAGTTTATCTCTGCTTGCAAGTCAAAGAATTTGAGTGGTTCTTCCATTTATAAAGATCCACGTCTTCAATTTCTCCATCTTCAATCAGCATCTTCCATATTTACGTATTCACTGGTTCGTAATGGTTTTCGAATATAAATTCGATCACAGTCTTTCCGTACCAACAACTGTTTGGGCCAAATTTGATAGTTGATTATTTAACTATCAAATAAACACCCATTTATATATAAAAAATGAATTCATTGATTCAATACCTAACATCATTTAGCCCTTTTAATTAATTAATCGTTAATTTGAACTTCTTAATCTTCCAATATTAGGAAAACATTTCACTTTTTCTTATTTAATATAAAAATATTGAATTATCATTTCACTTATACTATATTAACTTCTCATTGTTAATTGGTAATTGAATAAATCTTTAAGTATACAACCCCGAAGTCCAAAACTAACATTAGATTGACACCTCGAAAGTTACTCGACTCAACCAACGTACAACATGTTCTGATTTCTTAAACAAACTATATTATATTCCTTCAAAAATCATTTCTCATAACAGTAGTGTTACAGTCTATGAATTACTTATTATATATGGAAACAAAAATCTTTATTATTAAAATTTATGTTTATCAACAACTTATCCATTTGAGTTTATTTCTTAAAAACTCACTTAACTTCTTTTTTAAAATATCATTCACCAAATTATTATTCACTTTCAACTGGTTTAACAATTTCTTACTTACTTTTTCCATAAATAATTCTCTTAACATTTATAAGCCAATGTTATTAATTTTCAACTCTAGTCGATATTTATTCACTAAATTATTTAAGATGCAATCCTTTAAATCAATATTAAATATTTGTTTTATATTAAATTTACAAGTCTATACTCACATGCCATTTCTAATTCCATTTATTCACTAATCTGATTCACAAAATACTATTTTAATCGCATTTCAAATATTTATAAGCAACATTCGAAAAAAAAATTCATCAGTTATAGAAAATCATATTTCAACTCTCTAATCATTTCATATACTCTTACCTTTCTTCTAATCCATTTCAATATTTTAAAACCTTTTAAAATTCCCTTTCAACACTTAGGTCTTTTGTGAAGACCCGCAACTTCCCCGTAAAGGAAAGCGTCGGATAGTTCGAGAACAAACCACAATAGAACGCATATAAAAGAACATTTCACTGTATATTACAACAATGCATCAGATTACAAGAATATACAGAGTAACAATGAAAATTACACAGAATTATCAGAGATTTAAATTACATTTAAATACATAGCAGCGGAAAATAATACAATACACAACTAGAAGAAGATATACGGATACAAAGCTTTCCGGATATCGTTCCAGCTGTAAACCAGGATCCTGTGAATATAAATCTGCAAAACCCAAAACTACTAGCTGCCCGTGTCAAAATAAGGGCACCCAGAGTTTAGGTTAAAACAATAAACTCCAGGTCAGTCATGTGACTGGTGTGAGAACTAAAACAGTTATTAATCTTTATTTTCAAAGGTAAATCAAGGGACCACGCCGTATAACACGGAACGGGTTTCCTCCCAAGAATACCAGTGCATAAAACAAACAGCGCAATGCTAAATAAAGAAAAATGAAGCTGTTATAAGACCCAGGTCCCATCACACAATGCAACGCAGCCGAGGATAGGGTTTTCCCTTATAACAGCCAAAGAATGCTTGATACGTTTAAAACAAATCATTTGATACTATTATAAGTGCATAGTGTATAAAACACTTCAAATCATAAGTATAAATCATAGGCGGCATGAGCGCCCCATCCCACTATGTCGCCATACTAGGTTATACAATCAAAATCGCAAAGTCACGTATTTGGAAATTGGGTTTCCATCTATGAACCGAGGCTAGGGGCAAGATCCTCAACGATTCGAGACAATCTAGCCTACCATGTCTCAGGATCAGAGCTCGAGTGACCCTTGGATCGTCAGGGCCGGTCCACCGATGTGGATTAAAATGCCTGAACACTACGTCTCCCCGCCCTTTGGGGCGCAAACGAGCCAACGAATGACTCCATCGGTTCGAGAACGACCGATCAATCCGAGGCGCCTCGCAACAGCAACAACCACATAAGTCAATCTCGTCAGGGCGTGTAAAACCACTGACGCCACTTTTTAGCTAGAAAGAAACGCAAGTCCTCCCTGAGGTCCGTCTCCCGTTTTGGTTCATACCTGGTGTGAAACACGCGAGGTAAACGTTACACAAAGCTACGCCACAAAGGCCGTGCTTTGATCATCACCACAAGACTTTGCTTTTCAACAGAAGCCTTGATCATTTGCATCTTAGCATGCCACACAGGCAAACCATCCTATGCAACCGATATCAGTCACACAGAATGAAATCCGATGTCAGACACACAGTCCATTTACAAGTCCGTCCTGGGTCTGAACGAAACCGGAGGCACCTAGTACCCCGCATATCCATCGATCTCCAAGTACGTCTGGACGATCACCAACTGTTTCCATCTTCTTGGGTGTACAGCCCAATCAAGATCATCAGTTATCACCCAAACGACGTGAAGACCTCCGGTCTTCGACCATCGTCTTCATCTTCGACTTATCGTCGTATCAGTTATTCAGAATGGGATAAACCCGGTCTTTCCGAATAACTCGCGTATATTTTAAATAAGTGTTACACAAACACAACATACGCCTCATTCCAATTCATTAGTCACTAACCGTAAATTAATCAAGAGAATAATTCCCCAAATATTAACCCCGAAGGCCGAAACCAACATCAGATCAATATCCAGAAAACCATTCTACTTAGCTAACCGACAGTTAGTTTCTAAATTTCACGTTCAAATCTAATTAAAGATTTAACTATCGCCTGGAGCAAAACTGGTGATACTCCATTCTCGATCTTTTCAATCTAATTAAAGATTCATTAAAACTCCCCTTAGTTTTAATCTGTGACTGGGTTAAAGAATCAGTGTCATTTAAAACACGGTTCACGATAAACCCAAAGTCACATCCCATTAATTATCGGGTTAAAGAACAAGTGTTATTTAAAACACTGTTCACGATAAACCCAAAAATCAATATCAATTCAATTCCAATTAAATATTATTTAATTGGTACACTTCATTAAATCTAAATAAAAAGATTTAATCTTTTCTCAACTGGGTTCAAGAACAGTGTTAGTGAAGACACCATTCACGACAAACCCAAATCACATTCATTAATTATCGGGTTAAAGAACAAGTGTTATTTAAAACACTGTTCACGATAAACCCAAAAATCAATATCAATTCAATTCCAATTAAATATTATTTAATTGGTACACTTCATTAAATCTAAATAAAAAGATTTAATCTTTTCTCACTTGGGTTCAAGAACAGTGTTAGTGAAGACACCATTCACGACAAACCCAAATCACATTCATTAATTATCGGGTTAAAGAACAAGTGTTATTTAAAACACTGTTCACGATAAACCCAAAAATCAATATCAATTCAATTCCAATTAAATATTATTTAATTGGTACACTTCATTAAATCTAAATAAAAAGATTTAATCTTTTCTCACTTGGGTTCAAGAACAGTGTTAGTGAAGACACCATTCACGACAAACCCAAATCACATTTGATATTCAATATAAGGCTCTGAATAGAAAATATATCGGCTTATATTCAATATCAAATTCTACGATTAACAAATGTCGTATTGGAAATAACGATATAAATATATATCTTTCAAATTTCCGTAACAACATCCGTATAATCACAAATTCCAACATCGAAATATTCCGAAGACAATTTCGATTCAAATCCACTCCAATGCAATCATTGGAAACTTTGGTTATTTTCAAAACCCTTTTCAAATTCAATTTATTTATTTAAAAATAAATAGAATTATAATTCTAGTTCAAACTAGTTCATTTCGATAAAAATCTATTTTTATCTTTTCAAATATGGAGTTTTTCATCCCAAATTTTCACAAATCATTTCTTATGATTTTACACAAATTATTACTATTTTTAATAATTTTATCAAGGCCCGTACAGCCGATTTCCAACAACGGTCATCGAACTGCACTTACAGCGACCTTTTTCGAATTTGATTTGGACGTAACTCCAAATCCAACCGTTAGATTTCAAATTTCTAACATTCATTAGAAAGCTCTTTTCGATACGAACCCAACGGTTCCGGTTTTAGGAGAATCCGACGGTCGGATCTCCCGCAATGTCCGTTTGAAATAAATGGTCGAAATTCGCGAACTGCCGCGGCGCGGCGCGTTCTATTCAGGCCATTATATTATATATATAATATATATAATATATATTTCGTCGATTTCTATTTAAAACGAATTATATAAATAGTTTTAAAATCGTTTCAAAAGCTATTTCAACTTCCATTTCAATTCAAAGCAAAATTGAATTCTTCTTTATAAATTCGTTTCAAAATTCATTTCTATTCAATTCAAATTTCAATTCAATTTGAATTCATTTCAATTTGTTTTCAATTCAATTCGAATTCGTTTTCAATTCAATTCATTTCGAAATCGTTTTCAATTCATTTTGAATTCGTTTTCAACTCAATTCATTTCGAAATCGTTTTCAATTCATTTTGAATTCGTTTTCAATTCAATTCATTTCGAAATCGTTTTCAATTCATTTTGAATTCGTTTTCAACTCAATTCATTTCGAAATCGTTTTCAATTCATTTTGAATTCGTTTTCAATTCAATTCATTTCGAAATCGTTTTAAAATCGATATAAATATCGTTCACGTCAAAATGGCGTCAAACTAATCAACACGGCTTCATAAATTTCTATTTTCAAATATTCTATTTCAAATATTTCTTTTTCAAAATAGTTGTTATTATCAAAATATTTCGTTCAACACATGACCAATCTCAATGAATGAGTACTGTCAACACATGAACTTTTATTTTATAATATTCTTTATTTTTCAAATTGGAATGAGGCCCAATCAATTACCATATAAAGTTAATTATATGGATTTTCATACAACACATGTATATAATGACATTGAAAATAATCAACCATCAACCAAAGTGCACTACACTGTATAAGCATCAAATATAGATATTCAACGCTTATAACAGCCTGTCAATCAATCGATCGACATATTTAATCAATCAGGATGAGTGAACTTCAAATTTCATCCCAACACCCGTGTGGGGTTTTCAAACAATCAAACAAAGATTTTATTTGTGCAGTTGGGCGATGTGTAAAATTTATCGTCCCAATCAATGTCATTCAAATAGGTGTACATAAACAAACCACCTGGTTTGTAAATGAATATTTATTTATTCACATTCACGTTAAAAATTATATTTTTAACGATAAAACATTTTATTCCAACATATGAATTTCTATTCAATTCATATTTCAATTCAATTCAATTATTCAATAAAAATGATATTTTTATTTTTCTAATATATTTCAGAAAATTTCGGCGGCATAACGGCACGATACTAGAAACGGGACAAGGCCTAGCCTTATCCCCGGTCTAGTGAAGGCCCACGCCATTCACACATCAATCAAATCAATTTCATCTCACCAAACAATTCAAACAAATAATCCAACTAATCTATGCAACCAAACAAACAAGTCCATGGTCTGTGGACGGGTGTCGGGTGCTACTAAGCACCGTCTGCATCCTAGTATATATATATATAGAAAAACAAATTGAAAGGTGAGAAATTCTCACTTATAGCTATCCTAGCTCCACAGCACTTCTTATGCAGGAAATCTTCACTGTTCTCGTCGATATCACTTTCTTCGCCCGTATTCTCTACATATGCAAAAATCGAATTTTTACTTCGCTATTCAATATATAAAAATCGAATTTTTACTTCGCTATTCAATATATAAAAATCGAATTTTTACTTCGCTATTCAATATATAAAAATCGAATTTTTACTTCAAAGTTCAATATATAAAAATCGACTTTTCTATCGCTATGTCAAATAGATAAAAATTATTTTTTTTTTATCACGCTATTTTCCACATAAAGATTTCGCCTTTTCTAAAATAAAGATTTAGCCTTTTCAAAAATAAAGATTTAGCCTTTTCAAAAATAAAGTTTTCTTCTTATAAAAAAAATCACCACTTTATCTCAACGTATATAAAATAAAAATCAGATTTTTATTTCGTTACATACACAAAGATGATATCTTTATATTCTCTATCCTATAAAGATTATATTTTCAATACTTTAAAAATATAAAAATCATATTTTTACAAAAATATAGATCCCGCTTTTTCCATTTTAAAGATCAAATCTTTTCTTTTACCTTTTCAAGTTTAAATCTTTTCTCCTTTTAAAATCTAAATCTTTAATCAGTTTTTAAATGCTAATAAAAAATCAAAACAGTTTTAATTTACTAATTAAAATTCAGTTTTTAAATGCTAATAAAAAAAAATCAAAACAGTTTTAAATTACTTAAAACAAAAAAATCAGTTTATATAATAAGTTAAATTCAGAAAAACCTTACCGGGGGGGGGGGGGGGGGGGCTCGTGGCAGAGGCGTCGGAGGTGGGGGTTCAGGAGAGGCGCGCGAGGGGGGGGGGGTCGCGGGTGGTCGCAGGCGGTGGGGGCGGCTGGTGAAGTCGAGGGGGGGGGGGTCTGTAAGGGGAGAGGAGCGGCGAGAAGAGGGGGGGGGGGGGAAGATGGCTTTGGTGGGGCTCCGGCGGTTGGGGGGGGTCACCTTCGATGGCGGCGGCGGCAGCGACTGGGGGGGGGGGCGACGCGATTCCGTCCTTCCTCGTTTTGTTTTTTTTTTTTTTTTCTTTTCTTTCAATCTGAATCAATTCCTATCGGGGGGGGGCCTGGAGTATAAAGGGGAGAAAAGTTTATTATTTTTTTTTTTTTTTTATTTATTTATTTATTATATTTGGCAAAAAGGGTTGACTTTTACATATGACCTCGAAACGAGGCCCACCGCCTGTCGTCCATAGCGTTTTACCCCCATTCCGAACACAATGGGATATGTATCGCAAGCTGATTTGATCGTTACAATCAGTTTCCTTTTGAATTTTCATTTAAATCACTATACTGAATTTTAAACGCATATTTCAAATTACCGGGGTCACATATTAACTCTATAAATTCCATAAAAATATTTTCTAGCTTCGTATTGACGATACGGTCCTAACAAAACTAGTTTCGTCAAATTCCGAGATCGTTTGAAAAATGGCCAATTTCCAGTCGATTAAAATCAACTGAAACTGGTCAAACGCGTTTTCCTTTGCCACGCTCACATATTGATTCTAAAAATTATGAAATTTGGAATCTAGCAATAACTTAACATCACGGACCCAACAAAACTGGTTTCGTCGAAATCCGAGGTCGTTTGCAAAATGTCCATTTTTAAGGGCCTGAATTCCATAGCGACTATTCAGAATTTTCAACTGGACATATCTTTCAACTTCTAAAGTGAAATCTCAGTTTCTCAACTTCGTTAGAAAGATATCCTTATACAGATTCAAATATTTCTTGTTTCGTTCAATTCCGACTTATATTGAATTCTGTATATTCATTTGAAATTAGAAATCGAATTTTCGAACTACCGCGCCATTTTCTATTCCTTTTATAATTATATATAATTATTTATATTCTAACGACGACGCGTATAAATATATACGTTCGAATTATATTAAAAATAAATTTCTCGTCGATATTATTTAAAATAATCTATTTTAAATATTCAAAATTCGCTAAAATTGCCAAAATAAAAATTTTAAACTGGCCCAGAATTTCCGGGTTGTTACAATCTCCCCCACTTAAAACTTTTCGTCCCCGAAAAGGAACAAAGTCGAAAGTGGTTTGATTAATCAACTCTACGCTCGATCTGGCTTGCATTCTCTAACTTTTCAGTTTCTGAGAATTTTCAAAATCTCAAAAATTTGGCTAACACCCTAAATTTTTGAAAAATTTCGCCATAACCTCCCCTGCACCGGGAGCATCGGGGAATTTCAAATAGCTTCCCCGGTCCTTCAGATCTCAAAAAGAAAAAGAAAAAGCCAAGCGGCTAGCCAATAGGCTCACAAAATCATCATCACCCAAACAAAACAGGAAATTATGTAGTAAACATGTACCTATTTGTCGGGCAAACAAATTTTATTCTCTGGCTCTAGCCTCCTTGCTATGACCTGCTCAATGATATATATGCATATGCAAGCAAATGCGACCAATTTTCAATACAATTCAATATTTGGTTCAATTAGGCTAAATGTTTCAAAATTAGCAAACAAATAGGCAAACAACACAAACATCAATCCATTAGTGAATTAGAGTTTCAAATTCATAAATTTGATACATATACAAAAATTATGTTTTTGATGCCAATTCACAACAATGTATTCTAACTATATTAGTTTTGGTTCTCACACCAGTCTAATGGAAATATATAGAAAACACACCTTCGAAACACGAACATAAATACTGATGATGCACGTGCTATCATCAGTACCATCTCCGGGCGACTAGAGTGTGATTCTATATCTATCCAATATATTAAAACTTTGAATACACGCGGATCAGACGTATACGCAAAATCTACATATACTGGATTGTCCACATCAATATAAATAATCATATACGAACAATTGATTTAAATTTTCAAAACAAAATTTGTTTTCATTTTTAAAAATATACTCTTCACACTCGTTCTAGGATACTACTGATCCCATCTCTAACGAGTCATTCCCGTTGGATATTACTAATCCAGTATCTGATGAATTCTTTCGTACGGTTCTAATGTGCCTTGTTCTCTGAGCTTTGTAAACCAAAGCTCTGATACCAACTGTGAAGACCCGCAACTTCCCCGTAAAGGAAAGCGTCGGATAGTTCGAGAACAAACCACAACAGAACGCATATAAAAGAACATTTCACTGTATATTACAACAATGCATCAGATTACAAGAATATACAGAGTAACAATGAAAATTACACAGAATTATCAGAGATTTAAATTACATTTAAATACATAGCAGCGGAAAATAATACAATACACAACTAGAAGAAGATATACGGATACAAAGCTTTCCGGATATCGTTCCAGCTGTAAACCAGGATCCTGTGAATATAAATCTGCAAAACCCAAAACTACTAGCTGCCCGTGTCAAAATAAGGGCACCCAGAGTTTAGGTTAAAACAATAAACTCCAGGTCAGTCATGTGACTGGTGTGAGAACTAAAACAGTTATTAATCTTTATTTTCAAAGGTAAATCAAGGGACCACGCCGTATAACACGGAACGGGTTTCCTCCCAAGAATACCAGTGCATAAAACAAACAGCGCAATGCTAAATAAAGAAAAATGAAGCTGTTATAAGACCCAGGTCCCATCACACAATGCAACGCAGCCGAGGATAGGGTTTTCCCTTATAACAGCCAAAGAATGCTTGATACGTTTAAAACAAATCATTTGATACTATTATAAGTGCATAGTGTATAAAACACTTCAAATCATAAGTATAAATCATAGGCGGCATGAGCGCCCCATCCCACTATGTCGCCATACTAGGTTATACAATCAAAATCGCAAAGTCACGTATTTGGAAATTGGGTTTCCATCTATGAACCGAGGCTAGGGGCAAGATCCTCAACGATTCGAGACAATCTAGCCTACCGTGTCTCAGGATCAGAGCTCGAGTGACCCTTGGATCGTCAGGGCCGGTCCACCGATGTGGATTAAAATGCCTGAACACTACGTCTCCCCGCCCTTTGGGGCGCAAACGAGCCAACGAATGACTCCATCGGTTCGAGAACGACCGATCAATCCGAGGCGCCTCGCAACAGCAACAACCACATAAGTCAATCTCGTCAGGGCGTGTAAAACCACTGACGCCACTTTTTAGCTAGAAAGAAACGCAAGTCCTCCCTGAGGTCCGTCTCCCGTTTTGGTTCATACCTGGTGTGAAACACGCGAGGTAAACGTTACACAAAGCTACGCCACAAAGGCCGTGCTTTGATCATCACCACAAGACTTTGCTTTTCAACAGAAGCCTTGATCATTTGCATCTTAGCATGCCACACAGGCAAACCATCCTATGCAACCGATATCAGTCACACAGAATGAAATCCGATGTCAGACACACAGTCCATTTACAAGTCCGTCCTGGGTCTGAACGAAACCGGAGGCACCTAGTACCCCGCATATCCATCGATCTCCAAGTACGTCTGGACGATCACCAACTGTTTCCATCTTCTTGGGTGTACAGCCCAATCAAGATCATCAGTTATCACCCAAACGACGTGAAGACCTCCGGTCTTCGACCATCGTCTTCATCTTCGACTTATCGTCGTATCAGTTATTCAGAATGGGATAAACCCGGTCTTTCCGAATAACTCGCGTATATTTTAAATAAGTGTTACACAAACACAACATACGCCTCATTCCAATTCATTAGTCACTAACCGTAAATTAATCAAGAGAATAATTCCCCAAATATTAACCCCGAAGGCCGAAACCAACATCAGATCAATATCCAGAAAACCATTCTACTTAGCTAACCGACAGTTAGTTTCTAAATTTCACGTTCAAATCTAATTAAAGATTTAACTATCGCCTGGAGCAAAACTGGTGATACTCCATTCTCGATCTTTTCAATCTAATTAAAGATTCATTAAAACTCCCCTTAGTTTTAATCTGTGACTGGGTTAAAGAATCAGTGTCATTTAAAACACGGTTCACGATAAACCCAAAGTCACATCCCATTAATTATCGGGTTAAAGAACAAGTGTTATTTAAAACACTGTTCACGATAAACCCAAAAATCAATATCAATTCAATTCCAATTAAATATTATTTAATTGGTACACTTCATTAAATCTAAATAAAAAGATTTAATCTTTTCTCAACTGGGTTCAAGAACAGTGTTAGTGAAGACACCATTCACGACAAACCCAAATCACATTCATTAATTATCGGGTTAAAGAACAAGTGTTATTTAAAACACTGTTCACGATAAACCCAAAAATCAATATCAATTCAATTCCAATTAAATATTATTTAATTGGTACACTTCATTAAATCTAAATAAAAAGATTTAATCTTTTCTCACTTGGGTTCAAGAACAGTGTTAGTGAAGACACCATTCACGACAAACCCAAATCACATTCATTAATTATCGGGTTAAAGAACAAGTGTTATTTAAAACACTGTTCACGATAAACCCAAAAATCAATATCAATTCAATTCCAATTAAATATTATTTAATTGGTACACTTCATTAAATCTAAATAAAAAGATTTAATCTTTTCTCACTTGGGTTCAAGAACAGTGTTAGTGAAGACACCATTCACGACAAACCCAAATCACATTTGATATTCAATATAAGGCTCTGAATAGAAAATATATCGGCTTATATTCAATATCAAATTCTACGATTAACAAATGTCGTATTGGAAATAACGATATAAATATATATCTTTCAAATTTCCGTAACAACATCCGTATAATCACAAATTCCAACATCGAAATATTCCGAAGACAATTTCGATTCAAATCCACTCCAATGCAATCATTGGAAACTTTGGTTATTTTCAAAACCCTTTTCAAATTCAATTTATTTATTTAAAAATAAATAGAATTATAATTCTAGTTCAAACTAGTTCATTTCGATAAAAATCTATTTTTATCTTTTCAAATATGGAGTTTTTCATCCCAAATTTTCACAAATCATTTCTTATGATTTTACACAAATTATTACTATTTTTAATAATTTTATCAAGGCCCGTACAGCCGATTTCCAACAACGGTCATCGAACTGCACTTACAGCGACCTTTTTCGAATTTGATTTGGACGTAACTCCAAATCCAACCGTTAGATTTCAAATTTCTAACATTCATTAGAAAGCTCTTTTCGATACGAACCCAACGGTTCCGGTTTTAGGAGAATCCGACGGTCGGATCTCCCGCAATGTCCGTTTGAAATAAATGGTCGAAATTCGCGAACTGCCGCGGCGCGGCGCGTTCTATTCAGGCCATTATATTATATATATAATATATATAATATATATTTCGTCGATTTCTATTTAAAACGAATTATATAAATAGTTTTAAAATCGTTTCAAAAGCTATTTCAACTTCCATTTCAATTCAAAGCAAAATTGAATTCTTCTTTATAAATTCGTTTCAAAATTCATTTCTATTCAATTCAAATTTCAATTCAATTTGAATTCATTTCAATTTGTTTTCAATTCAATTCGAATTCGTTTTCAATTCAATTCATTTCGAAATCGTTTTCAATTCATTTTGAATTCGTTTTCAACTCAATTCATTTCGAAATCGTTTTCAATTCATTTTGAATTCGTTTTCAATTCAATTCATTTCGAAATCGTTTTCAATTCATTTTGAATTCGTTTTCAACTCAATTCATTTCGAAATCGTTTTCAATTCATTTTGAATTCGTTTTCAATTCAATTCATTTCGAAATCGTTTTAAAATCGATATAAATATCGTTCACGTCAAAATGGCGTCAAACTAATCAACACGGCTTCATAAATTTCTATTTTCAAATATTCTATTTCAAATATTTCTTTTTCAAAATAGTTGTTATTATCAAAATATTTCGTTCAACACATGACCAATCTCAATGAATGAGTACTGTCAACACATGAACTTTTATTTTATAATATTCTTTATTTTTCAAATTGGAATGAGGCCCAATCAATTACCATATAAAGTTAATTATATGGATTTTCATACAACACATGTATATAATGACATTGAAAATAATCAACCATCAACCAAAGTGCACTACACTGTATAAGCATCAAATATAGATATTCAACGCTTATAACAGCCTGTCAATCAATCGATCGACATATTTAATCAATCAGGATGAGTGAACTTCAAATTTCATCCCAACACCCGTGTGGGGTTTTCAAACAATCAAACAAAGATTTTATTTGTGCAGTTGGGCGATGTGTAAAATTTATCGTCCCAATCAATGTCATTCAAATAGGTGTACATAAACAAACCACCTGGTTTGTAAATGAATATTTATTTATTCACATTCACGTTAAAAATTATATTTTTAACGATAAAACATTTTATTCCAACATATGAATTTCTATTCAATTCATATTTCAATTCAATTCAATTATTCAATAAAAATGATATTTTTATTTTTCTAATATATTTCAGAAAATTTCGGCGGCATAACGGCACGATACTAGAAACGGGACAAGGCCTAGCCTTATCCCCGGTCTAGTGAAGGCCCACGCCATTCACACATCAATCAAATCAATTTCATCTCACCAAACAATTCAAACAAATAATCCAACTAATCTATGCAACCAAACAAACAAGTCCATGGTCTGTGGACGGGTGTCGGGTGCTACTAAGCACCGTCTGCATCCTAGTATATATATATATAGAAAAACAAATTGAAAGGTGAGAAATTCTCACTTATAGCTATCCTAGCTCCACAGCACTTCTTATGCAGGAAATCTTCACTGTTCTCGTCGATATCACTTTCTTCGCCCGTATTCTCTACATATGCAAAAATCGAATTTTTACTTCGCTATTCAATATATAAAAATCGAATTTTTACTTCGCTATTCAATATATAAAAATCGAATTTTTACTTCGCTATTCAATATATAAAAATCGAATTTTTACTTCAAAGTTCAATATATAAAAATCGACTTTTCTATCGCTATGTCAAATAGATAAAAATTATTTTTTTTTTATCACGCTATTTTCCACATAAAGATTTCGCCTTTTCTAAAATAAAGATTTAGCCTTTTCAAAAATAAAGATTTAGCCTTTTCAAAAATAAAGTTTTCTTCTTATAAAAAAAATCACCACTTTATCTCAACGTATATAAAATAAAAATCAGATTTTTATTTCGTTACATACACAAAGATGATATCTTTATATTCTCTATCCTATAAAGATTATATTTTCAATACTTTAAAAATATAAAAATCATATTTTTACAAAAATATAGATCCCGCTTTTTCCATTTTAAAGATCAAATCTTTTCTTTTACCTTTTCAAGTTTAAATCTTTTCTCCTTTTAAAATCTAAATCTTTAATCAGTTTTTAAATGCTAATAAAAAATCAAAACAGTTTTAATTTACTAATTAAAATTCAGTTTTTAAATGCTAATAAAAAAAAAATCAAAACAGTTTTAAATTACTTAAAACAAAAAAATCAGTTTATATAATAAGTTAAATTCAGAAAAACCTTACCGGGGGGGGGGGGGGGGGGGGGCTCGTGGCAGAGGCGTCGGAGGTGGGGGTTCAGGAGAGGCGCGCGAGGGGGGGGGTCGCGGGTGGTCGCAGGCGGTGGGGGCGGCTGGTGAAGTCGAGGGGGGGGGGTCTGTAAGGGGAGAGGAGCGGCGAGAAGAGGGGGGGGGGAAGATGGCTTTGGTGGGGCTCCGGCGGTTGGGGGGGGGGGGGGGTCACCTTCGATGGCGGCGGCGGCAGCGACTGGGGGGGGGGGGGGGCGACGCGATTCCGTCCTTCCTCGTTTTGTTTTTTTTTTTTTTTTTTTTTCTTTCAATCTGAATCAATTCCTATCGGGGGGGGCCTGGAGTATAAAGGGGAGAAAAGTTTATTATTTTTTTTTTTTTTTTTTTTTTATTTATTTATTATATTTGGCAAAAAGGGTTGACTTTTACATATGACCTCGAAACGAGGCCCACCGCCTGTCGTCCATAGCGTTTTACCCCCATTCCGAACACAATGGGATATGTATCGCAAGCTGATTTGATCGTTACAATCAGTTTCCTTTTGAATTTTCATTTAAATCACTATACTGAATTTTAAACGCATATTTCAAATTACCGGGGTCACATATTAACTCTATAAATTCCATAAAAATATTTTCTAGCTTCGTATTGACGATACGGTCCTAACAAAACTAGTTTCGTCAAATTCCGAGATCGTTTGAAAAATGGCCAATTTCCAGTCGATTAAAATCAACTGAAACTGGTCAAACGCGTTTTCCTTTGCCACGCTCACATATTGATTCTAAAAATTATGAAATTTGGAATCTAGCAATAACTTAACATCACGGACCCAACAAAACTGGTTTCGTCGAAATCCGAGGTCGTTTGCAAAATGTCCATTTTTAAGGGCCTGAATTCCATAGCGACTATTCAGAATTTTCAACTGGACATATCTTTCAACTTCTAAAGTGAAATCTCAGTTTCTCAACTTCGTTAGAAAGATATCCTTATACAGATTCAAATATTTCTTGTTTCGTTCAATTCCGACTTATATTGAATTCTGTATATTCATTTGAAATTAGAAATCGAATTTTCGAACTACCGCGCCATTTTCTATTCCTTTTATAATTATATATAATTATTTATATTCTAACGACGACGCGTATAAATATATACGTTCGAATTATATTAAAAATAAATTTCTCGTCGATATTATTTAAAATAATCTATTTTAAATATTCAAAATTCGCTAAAATTGCAAAAATAAAAATTTTAAACTGGCCCAGAATTTCCGGGTTGTTACATCTTTACACACCATTTTTAACATTCCAATTTACTAACATGCCAAGATATACTTCTTAACCATTTATTTAATAATAACTTAGAATTACATTCATTATAATTTAAATGATTATAAAGGTAAATTTAACTTCGTCGTTTATTTTTGAAACAAAAATCGTATTTCAAATATATATTAATAGAACTTTTGAAAAAGTTTAAAATAGAATTAACATCGATTCCAAACTCTTTCTTTTATCATCGGTACTAAAGAGGTAAATCTCTACTAAAGTACCAAACCGTGAAATATTAACCAATTTCATATTTAAACGAACACAACAAAATATATTGATAAACATTATCAATATCAGTGACGAATCCTATTGGATTCCTCTAACTTGTCAATTCCTACATCATAAATCCATATTTCAACATATATTATAAAATATATAAAATTTAACCATTAGTGCTAAGGGATCTAGTAGGATCCCTCCAACATGTTTTTCCCTATATCCAAATTGATTACCTCAAAAAAATTATCCAATTCCATTAAACAATAATTTCTATAAATAGCCCATAATAGTAAATTAACAATAAACATTTTATTTAACAATAGTAGTTCATTAAATTAAACAAGTTTATACTATAAACGTGACCAACAAGATAAGTTACCTCAATTGGTTCCAATCGTTAAAGTAATGATTTGGTTTTAATTAAATTAAACGAACGTTTAATTCAATTAGTTTAGTCAATATATATAAATACTATTTAGTAATCATCCAATAATAAGCAACCATATCACACAAATATTAAACCCTACTTATATAAAATATAAGTGGGACAAACCGGGTAAGTAAAATCACCTTGATTTGATTTATTGTTAAAACGGCTCATTTCGGTTAAATTTAACAAGCGTTTAACTTAACTGAAAATCTCAGTTGATTCCAAACACATCTAATTCCATTCCATGGCGTAGTGCTCGTCAAGACGATTTCAACGCTACTTGGTTTGTTGAATTATGATAATATATGATTGGGTTACCAATATTTTAAGTTAATCATTTAATTAAATAAAAATAATATTTCCTTAATCACATTTTATAAACTAATTACGTTTTACTTTCTGCAAAAAGAATTTGGCCGTACTTGTAACAACCCGGAAATTCTGAGTCAATTTAAAATTTTTATTTTGATAATTTTAATGAATTTTGATTATTTAAAATAAATTATTTTAAATAATATCGACGAGAAATTTATTTTGAATAGAATTAGAACGTATATATTCATATAGATCGTCGTTAGAATATAAATAATTATAAAAGGAATTGAAAATGGCGCGGTAGTTTGATAATTCGATTTCAAAATTTAAATGAATGTACAGGATTCAAAATAACCCGGATTTTGGAGAAACCAAAAATATTAGAATCTAATTGAGAATATCTTTCCAACGAATCCGAAAATTCAAAAGCTGGAATCAAAAGTTATGCCCAGTTGAAAATTCAGAATAGTCGCTATGAAAATTGTACATGGCCCAAAAAGTCATATTTTGCGTACGGATGAATTTGGAGACAAAACCACTTCCATTGAGTTCAAAATGCCGTTTAGAACTCCGAAAAGTAAAAGCTTCGATATATTCCGATATCCGGAATAGTGGCAATTGGCAGGAGCTTTTCGGTTAGCAATACATAGCCCTTAAAAATTGAAATTTTGCATATGAGCTCAGAATTCGACGAGATAAATTTTTCTGGATTCATAATGACAAATTATTGTTGAGTTCCAAAGGGCGCGTCGAACGGAGTCAGTATGTGGTCGTGCAAGCTAAAACCGTTTAGAGTAAAACAGGCAGTCATTTTACAAAGGAACATTATTGACACGACCTCAGAATTCGATTCTACTTTTTTTTTGGATTCGTATCGTCTAATAATGGTTAAATCCAAGAGGGCTTGATTTTTGGAGTTATCATGTGGGCGTGCAAGAAGAAATGGTGCGCCAAAATAGCATTTTTAGGGTTTGTCTGAGCATTTTTGAGAATTTTAACTGACGATCAAACAAACTCGGAATTCGACGAAACTTGTTTCGTTGGACTCGCCTTCACGTCTACTATCTCGTGTCCGTAATCAGCGGTGATTGGAGATCATTAGCGTTCAAGAGATACGCGAGAAACTAGCATATAATCACTTTTCCTCCTTTTCTACTTCATTATTTCACTTCTCTCTTTCTCTTCAAAAAAACTCAAAAATGGCCTCCACCCTCCCGCCCCCGCTACCGCCCCTCCTCCACTGCCACCACCACCTCTGGCCGCTACCACCTCCCTCCGACACCACCTCCTCCTCTTCTTCCTCCTCCTCCTTCTCTCTCTCCTTTTCTACAAACCCTTCTCCAAACCTAGCTCCTCCGGCCACCACCACCACCTCCCGCGCCCCAACGCCACCACCAGCGGCCTCCCCACCTCCCATCAGGTCCGGCGCCCCCCTCAGGCCCCCCAATTCTGACCGTGGGCCCCTCCTCCTCAAAAATCACATTTTTCACTAATTTCTCATTTTGCACAAAACACCCTGTCACTATCTCGCGAATAACTCCCAAACCGTGCATTTCTAGCCAAGGTTCCTCAAGACCAAAGTCGAAGAGCACGATTTTCCCTTCGATTTGGTATATGATAGTCCCATTTTGCATTGCGGAGTTGTCGGGAAAACACATCCAAAGTCTGCTGCTCAAACACTGTCAAAATGCTGTCTTTTCGCGATTTCCGGCGAAATGGCACATTTTCGGGAGGAAGGCGAAAGTTGTCCGGAATGGTGCGTTTAAGCCAGAAAAAAGATGGTGTGAAGATCGAAGCTCATTTGCAAATTCTGGAACCAGAACTACGAATCCGGACGTTAGAAAAAAATGTGAGTTTTCTCCGCTTTAAAGCTTCTATGGTTTTTGACGAATGAAGTATAATAAAAATATGATTTTTATATTATAGGAATGATAAAAATATGATTTTTATCATATGTGAGATATAAAAATATAATTTTTATAAAGTAGAAGTATTAAAAATATAATTTTTATATAGAGAATAGCGTGATAAAAATATAATCTTTAATTAGAGAGGAGTGGTATAAAAATAGAATTTTTATCTATATAGTAGCAATATAAAAATGTGATTTTTATCCATATAGAGTGATTATAAAAATAGAATTTTTGTATGCATAGCAACAATATAAAAATGTGATTTTTATATATGTAGTGTCTACGGACAACGAAATTGACAAAAAGCGAGCACGGCGAAGATTTCTACATAAGAAGAGTCGCGACGTCTGGTTTAGCTATTGGTGAGAACTTCTCACTCTAAATTTCATTTTCTAGTTAAAATATACACTAGGATGCAGACGGTGCTTAGTAGCACCCGACACCCGTCGTCCACAAACCATGGATGACTTGTTTGTTTGGTTGTGTAGTTGATTGGATGATTGGTTTGAATTTGGTTGTTGGTGAAATGGAATTGATTTAAATTGGTATGTGTATGGCGTGGGCCATTATTAGACCAGGGATAAGGCTAGGCCTTGTCCCGTTTCTAGTATCGTGCCGTTATGCCACCGAAATTTTCTAAAATATGTTAGAAAAATAAAAATATCATTTTATTGAATAAATGAACCGAATAGAATATTCATAGGTTGAATAAAATATTTTGGTCATTAAAAAATATTTTTTAACGTGAATGTGAATAAAATAAATATTCATTTACAAATCGAACGATTTGTTTATGTACACTGATTTGACTGACATTGATCGGGACGATAAATTTTACACATCGCCCAACTGCACAAATAAAATCTGTGTTTAATTGTTTGAAATCCCTCACGGGTATTGGGATGATATATGACATACACTAATCCCAATAATTAGTTATATGTCGATCGATTGATTGACAGACTGTTATAAGCGTTAGATATTTATATTTAATTCTTATGCAGTTGTGTGGTGCACTTTGAATGATGGTTGATTATTTATCGTTGATATTATATACATGTGTTGTATGGAATCCATATAATTAACATTATATGGTAATTGATTGGGCCTCATTCCAATTGGTAAAATAAAGAATATTATAAAATAAAGGTTCATGTGTTGACAGTACTCATTGGTTGAGATTAGTCATGTGTTGAACGAAATATTTTAACAATAAAATTTACATCTTTATCATATATAAAATTAGAAACTAACTGGAAAATAGATAAGATGAGTGGTCTCCTGGGTATTGATCTGATGTTGGTTTCGGCCTTAGGGGTTAATATTTAGGGAATTGCTCTCTTACTAATTTACGGTTAGAGTTTGATTAAAAATTTAACGATGGAAATCATAATTTTATAAAATATATTAAATAACAAAAATAGTCACGCGTTGACAGTACTCATTTGTTGAGATTAGTCAGGTGTTAAAAAAATATGGATTCATGTGTTGAATAGAACAAATATTCATTTGTTGAATAGAATAACGAAGTTATTGAAAAATATAAAGCCGTATTGATTAGAGATGCGCTATTTTGACGCGAACGATATTTATAACGATTATATTCATTTTTATAATGAATATTGGAAAGAGATTTAAAGATTGAAAAGAAAATGAATTCGGATTGGATTAAATATAAAATGAATTCGAATTGGATTAAATATAAAATGAATTCGAATTGAAATGAATTCAAGTCGAATTGAAAACGAACTGAAATTGAATTGTAATCGATTTTAATTGAAATCAAATAGAAATGAATGTAAAAAGAATTTATAATGGAAAATTCAAATTTGATTTGAATTTGAAATGAAGGTTGAAATTGTTTTTGAAACAAATTTGAAACGATTTATAAAATTCATTTTGAAAGGAAATCGACGAAATATATAATATATATATATATATTATAAATATAATAGCCTGAATAGAACGCGCCACGCCGCGGTAGTTCGTAAATTTCGACGATTGATTTCAAACGGACATTACGGGAGATCCGACCGTCGGATTCTCTTAAAACCGGAACCGTTTGGTTCGTATCGAAAAGATCTTTCTAACGAATACAAGAGATTTGAAATCTGATGGTTGGATTTGGAGATATGTCCAAATCAATTTCAGAAAAGGTCGTTGTAAGTGCAATTCGATGGCCGTTATTGGAAATCGACTGTACGGGCCTTAATAAAATTATTAGAAATATTAATAATTAGTGTGAAATCGTAAGAAATGATTTGGAAAGAATTAGGCTGAAAAATCCCATATTTGAAAAGATAAAAATAGATTTTTATCGAAATGAACTAGTTGGTAACTAGAATAATAATTTATTTATTTTTAAATAAATAAATTGGATTTGAAATGGGTTTTAAATAATACATTTAATTAGAATTGAATTAGAATTGATTTGTGGGTTCCTCGTGAACAGTGTTTTAAATAACATTTGTTCTTTAACCCGATAATAAATAGAATGTTATTTGGGTTTATCGTGAACTGTGTTTTAAATGAAATTAGTTCTTTAACACAGTAAAACGAGTTTTAATGAATCTGTAATTAATGAATCTGTAATTAGATTGAAATGTGAATTGATAATTTAAATTATCAAATTTGGAAAGTGAGCGAGAATGGAGTATCACTAGTTTTGCTCCAAAGCGATAGTTAAATCTTTAATTAGATTTGAACGTGAAATGGTAATTAATTTTACCGATAATACTGTGGTGTTAGATATGGAGTGTTACCAGTTTTGCTTCATGGGATGAATAGGTTGGGATTGGGAAATAAAATAAATAATTACTTCGGTGTGGTTCGCTAATCCCGACTAGTTTGGAAAACCTTAACATGGTTTGAAATAACATCCAAAGGAAGATTTAAGAATAAATTTAAAAGAATTTATCTTTGATAAAATTTATGGGAACCTTTCCCTAAGAATATGAAATTTAGAAACTAACTGTAGGTTAGCTAAGAAGAATGGTTTCCGGTTATTGATCTGATGTTGTTTTCGGCCTTCGGGGTCAATATTTGGGAAATGGTTCTCTTGCTAATTTACGGTTAGTGACTAATGAATTGGAATGAGGCGTATGTTGTGTTTGTGTAACATTTGTTTATTATATACGCGGGTTGTTCGGAAAGGCCGGGTTTATACCCATTCTGAATAACCGATTCGACGATATGTTGAAGAGGAAGACGGTGGTTGAAGACCGGAAGTCTTCACATCGTTTGGGTGATTACTGATGATCTTGATTGGGCTGTACACCCAAGATGAGGGAATCAGTTGGTGATCGTCCAGACGTACTTGGAGATCGATGGATATACGAGGAAAGTGCCTCCGGTTTCGTTCAGATCCAGAACGAACTTGTAAATGGACTGTGTGTCTAACATTGGATTTTATTCTGTGTTGATTGATTTCTATTAAATATATATCTGTTTGGCGGCGGAGAATTTATTCTCTTGCTTAACGCCCTTCTCTGAGACGTACAAGCTCAGGGGTTTTATATCGATAGATATCAGTCGCGTAGCATGCATTGCCTGTGTGGCACGCCTAAGTGGCAATTGATCAAGGCTTCTGTTTAAAAGCAAAGTCTTGTGGTTGATGATCAAAGCACGGCCTTTGTGGCGCAACTTTTTGTATAACGTGAATTCGCGAGCCTCACACCTCGGTATAGGTTAAAAATGGGATAAGGACTGTAGGGAGAGCACGACGTTTCTTTCTAGCTTTGGTGGTGTCAGTGACTTACCAGCCCTGACATTTGTATACTTTTCACCTATGTGGTTGTTGGATGCGAGGTGCCTCGATTTTAGGTCTGTAAGGACCGGGAAACGCGTGTTCAGGAATTGCCAATCCTCAAATGTAAGAGAGGACCGGCCCTGAAGATCCAAGGGTTTCCCAGAGTGTGTAGTCCTGGGACATTTGCTAGAGTGTCTCGAATCGGAGAGGAGCTTGCCCCTTGCCTCGACTCATGACGGAAATCCAATTTCCAATACGTGATCTTGTGGTTTTAATTGTAGAACTAGTATGGCGACATGATATATGGTATCCATGCCGTCTATGATTGATATTTATGATTGAAATTGTTTTGACACTATACACTTATAATAGTATCAAATGATTTGTTTTTAAACGTACCAAGCATGTTTGGCTATTATAAGGGAAAACCCTATCCTCCGGCTTGCGTTGCATTGTGTGATGGGACCTGGGTCTTATAATAGCTTCATTTTTCGAAAAAAGCATTACGCTGTTCATTTATATGCACTGGTGTTCTAAGGAGGAAACCCGTTCCGTGTTATACGGCGTGGTCCCTTGAATTACTCTCTTTTAAAGTAAAGCTTTAAATAACTGTTTTAGTTCTCACACCAGTCACATGACTGACCTGGATTTTATTGTTTTAACCTATACTCCGGGTGCCCTTATTTTCGACACGGGCAGCTAGTAGTTTTGGTATTGCAGATTTATATTCACAGGATCCTGATTTACAGCTGGAAGATGCTTGGAAAGCTCTGTATCCGTGTATTACTTTCAGTTGTGTTTTGTATTTTTTTTCCGCTGCTATGTAATTTATTGTAATCTCTGATATTTATCGAATGTATTTTATTTATTCATACCCTGTATATTCTTGTAATCTGATGGAATTGTTGTAAATAACAATGAAATGTTCTTCTGTTTTCGTTCTATTTTGTTGTGTTCTCAAGGTAATCCGGGCTTTACTTACCAGGGAAGTTACAGACTATCACAGTTGGTATCAGAGCTTTAGTTTACAGAGCTCGAGAACAAGACACATTAGAACCGAACGAAAGAATTCATCAGATACTGGATTAGAAATATCCAATTAGAATGACTCGTTAGAGATAGGATTAGTAGTATACTAGAACAAGTGTGAAGAGTATATTTTTCAAATGGAAACAATTTTGTTTTGAAAGTTAAATTCAATTATACATATTTGAATATTTTATTTGTATTGAATTTGGACAATCGAGTATATAAAGGTTTTGCATATACGCATCATGAATGTATATTCGAAGTTTTAATATACTGGATAGATATAGAATCACACTCTAGTCGCTTGGGGATAATTCTGGTGATGTCCGGACATCATCAGTATTTATGTTCATGTTTCGAAGGTGTGATATCTATATGTTTCCATTAGACTGGTGTGAGAACCAAAATATAGCTAGAATACATTGTTATGAATTGGCATCAAAAATGTGATTTTTGTATATATATCAAAATTATGAATTTGAAATAATAATCAACTAATTGATTGATGGTTGTGTTGTTTGATTATTGTTTGATTAATTAAAAGTTGAACCTATAACCAAATTGTATCAAATAGTGAATTGTATTGAAAATTTATCGCATTTGCATGCATGTACATGTACTTACATTGAACAAGTATATGGATTAGCTGTTGAGTAAAGAATTTAATTGCATGCCCGACAAATAGGTAAACCTTCATGAGTTGGATGCGCAATTTTATTATTATATCAACTCCTGTGAATGCCATTGGATGCGGAGTGCTGGTTATTCTGTGTGTAATAATAAACGTCGTTATAGGATAGTAACAATTAATTTTGCACTACACTACATGGCATACTTCTTGAAGATAGACATACTTCATCATATACCACATAAGCATTTGGAGCTTGTGTGACGAGGTTGAAGATTTACCATACGAGCGAGAGGCTTGTATGGCGATGACTATATATTATAGGTTGAACTGATGACTGATATGGACCATATAAAATGTAACGGCAAATTGCCAGAATAATAAAAACCCCACACGGGTCTGGAGTTGACAATAATCACGTCTCTCTAGTTATTAGATACGGCACATGGATTATTTATTTCCCAAACGGGACGAGGTGATGAGAATTTATTCTCTGGAGCAATTAAAAATACACACTCCCTCAGGCTTGGACAGGGTGACGAGAATTTATTCTCTGGAGTTATTATCTATACACGCTCCCCTGTAAACACCAGAATATATCATTATAAATATGTGTATGCTTTATAGGATTTATTGGGTACCTAATACGGCCCAATAAATTTCCAAACCCCTCCCCGTACAAAGGAGGTTATGGCGAAATTTTTCGAAAATTTAGGGTGTTAGCCAAATTTTTGAAAAATTTGAAAAGTTCTTAGAAACTGAAAAGTTGAAGAACTGAAGCCGTAAAGAAAACAATGGAAGTTGAGTTGATTTGTAAAACAACTTTCGGCTTCGTTCCTTTTCGGGGACGAAAAGTTTTAAGTGGGGGTGATTGTAACAACCCGGAAATTCTGAGCCAATTTAAAATTTTTATTTTAACAATTTTAATGAATTTTGATTATTTAAAATAAATTATTTTAAATAATATCAACGAGAAATTTATTTTGAATAGAATTAGAACGTATGTATTCATATAGATCGTCGTTAGAATATAAATAATTATTTATAATTATAAAAGGAATTGAAAATGGCGCGGTAGTTCGATAATTCGATTTCAAAATTTAAATGAATGTACAAGATTCAAAATAAGCAGGATTTTGGCGAAACCAAAAATATTAGAATCTAATTGAGAATATCTTTCCAACGAATCCGAAAAATCAAAATTTCATAGCGGGAATCAAAAGTTATGCCCAGTTGAAAATTCAGAATAGTCGCTATGGAAATTGTACATGGCCCAAAAAGTCATATTTTGCGTACGGATGAATTTGGACTCAAAACCACTTCCATTGAGTTCAAAATGTCGTTTAGAACTCCGAAAAGTATAAGTTTCGATATATTCCGATATCCGAAATAGTGGCAATTGGCAGGAGCTTTTCGGTTAGGAATACATAGCCCTTAAAAAGTGAAATTTTGCATATAAGCTCAGAATTCGACGAGATAAATTTTTCTGGATTCATAATGACAAATTATTGTTGAGTTCCAAAGGGCGCGTCGAACGGAGTCAGTATGTGGCCGTGCGAGCTAAAACAGTTCAGAGTAAAACAGAAGTCATTTTACAAAGGTACATTTTTGACACGACCTCAGAATTCGATTCTACTTTTTTTTTGGATTCGTATCGTCTAATAATGGTTAAATCCAAGAGGGCTTGATTTCTGGAGTTATCATGTGGGCGTGCAAGAAGAAATGGTGCGCCAAAATAACATTTTTAGGGCTTGTCTGAGCATTTTTGAAAATTTTAACGGACGGTCAAATGAACTCGGAATTCGACGAAACTTGTTTCGTTGGACTCGCCTTCACGTCTAGTATCTCGTGCCCGAAATCCGCGGCGATTGGAGATCATTAGCGTTCAGGCGATACACGAGAAACTAGCATATAATCACTTTTCCTCCTTTTCTACTTCATTATTTCACTTCTCTCTTTCTCTTCAAAAAAACCCAAAAATGGCCTCCACCCTCCTGCCACCGCTGTCGCCCCTCCTCCACTGCCACCACCACCTCTAGCCGCCACCACCTCCCTCCGACACCACCTCCTCCTCTTCCTCCTCCTACTTCTCTCTCTCCTTTTCTACAAACGCTTCTCCAACCCTAGCTCCTCCGGCCACCACCACCACCTCCCGGGCCCCACCGCCACCACCAGTGGCCTCCCCACCTCCCATCAAGTCCGGCGCCCCCCTCAGGCCCCCCAATTCCGGCCGTGGTCCTCTCCTCCTCAAAAATCACATTTTTCACTAATTTCTCGTTTTGCACAAAACACCCTGTCACTATTTCGCGAATAACTCCCAAACCGTGCGTTTAAAGCCAAAGTTCCTCACAACCAAAGTCGAAGAGCACGATTTTCTCTTCGATTTCGTATATGATAGTCCCATTTTGCATTGCGGAGTTGTCTGGAAAACGCATCCAAAGTCTGTTGTTCAAACAGTGTCAAAATGCTGTCTTTTCGCGATTTTCGGTGAAATGACACATTTCGGGAGGAAGAGGCGAAAGTTGTCCGGAATGGCGCGTTTAAGCTAGAAAAAAGATGGTGAGAAGATGGAAGCTCGTTTGCAAATTCTAGAACCAGAACAGCGAATCCGGGCGTTAGAAAAAAATGTGAGTTTTCTCCGCTTTAAAGCTTCTATGGTTTTTGACGAATGAAGTATAATAAAAATATGATTTTTTATATTATAGGAATGATAAAAATATGATTTTTATCATATGTGAAATATAAAAATATAATTTTTATAAAGTAGAAGTATTAAAAATAATTTTTATATAGAGAATAGCGTGATAAAAATATAATCTTTATTTAGAGAGAAGTTGTATAAAAATAGAATTTTTATCTATATAGTACTAATATAAAAATGTGATTTTTATCCATATAGAATGATTATAAAAATAGAATTTTTGTATGCCTAGCAACAATATAAAAATGTGATTTTTATATATGTAGTGGCTACGGACAACGAAATTGACAAAAGGCGAGCACGGCGAAGATTTCTACATAAGAAGAGTCGCGGCTTCTGGTTTAGCTATTGGTGAGAACTTCTCACTCTAAAATTCATTTTCTAGTTAAAATATATACTAGGATGCAGACGGTGCTTAGTAGCACCCGACACCCGTCGTCCACAGACCATGGATGACTTGTTTGTTTGGTTGTGTAGTTGATTGGATGATTGGTTTGAATTTGGTTGTTTGGTGAAATGGAATTGATTTAAATTGGTATGTGTATGGCGTGGGCCATTATTAGACTGGGGATAAGGCTAGGCCTTGTCCCGTTTCTAGTATCGTCCGTTATGCCACCGAAATTTTCTAAAATATGTTAGAAAAATAAAAATATCATTTTATTGAATAAATGAACCGAATAGAATATTCATAGGTTGAATAAAATATTTTGGTCATTAAAAAATATTTTTTAACGTGAATGTGAATAAAATAAATATTCATTTACAAATCAAACGATTTGTTTATGTAACAGATTTGACTAACATTGATTGGGACGATAAATTTTACACATCGCCCAACTGCACAAATAAAATCTGTGTTTAATTGTTTGAAACCCCTCAGGGTATTGGGATGATATATGACATACACTAATCCCAATAATTAGTTGTATGTCAATCGATTGATTGACAGACTGTTATAAGCGTGAGATATTTATATTAAATGCTTATGCAGTTGTGTGGTGCACTTTGGATGATGGTTGATTATTTATTGTTGCTATTATATACATGTGTTGTATGGAATCCATATAATTAACATTATATGGTAATTGATTGGGCCTCATTCCAATTGGAAAAATAAAGAATATTATAAAACAAAGGTTCATGTGTTGATAGTACTCATTCGTTGAGATTAGTCATGTGTTGAACGAAATATTTTAACAATAAAATTTACATCTTTATCATATATAAAATTAGAAACTAACTGGAAAATAGATAAGATGAGTGGTCTCCTGAATATTGATCTGATGTTGGTTTCGGCCTTCGGGGTTAATATTTAGGGAATTGCTTTCTTACTAATTTACGGTTAGAGTTTGATTAAAAATTTAACGATGGAAATCATAATTTTATAAAATATATTAAATAACAAAAATAGTCACGCGTTGACAGTACTCATTTGTTGAGATTAGTCAGGTGTTAAAAAAAATATGGATTCATGTGTTGAATAGAATAAATATTCATTTGTTGAATAGAATAACGAAGTTATTGAAAAATATAAAGCCATGTTGATTAGAGATGCGCTATTTTGACGCGAACGATATTTATATCGATTATATTCATTTTTATAATGAATATTGGAAAGAGATTTAAAGATTGAAAAGAAAATGAATTCGAATTGGATTAAATATAAAATGAATTCGAACTGGATTAAATATAAAATGAATTCGAATTGAAATGAATTCAAATCGAAATGAAAACGAACTAAAATTGAATTGAAATCGATTTGAATTGAAATCAAATAGAAATGAATGTAAAAAGAATTTATAATGGAAAATTCAAATTTGATTTGAATTTGAAATGAAGGTTGAAATTGTTTTTGAAAAAAATTTGAAACGATTTATAAAATTCGTTTTGAAAGGAAATCGACGAAATATATATAATATATATATATTATAAATATAATGGCCTGAATAGAACGCGTCGTGGTAGTTCGTAAATTTCGACCGTTGACTTCAAACGGACATTACGGGAGATCCGACCGTCGGATTCTCCTAATACCGGAACCTTCGGTTCGTATCGAAAAGGGGTTTCTAACGAATACAAGCAATTTGAAATCTGATGGTTGGATTTGGAGATATGTCCAAATCAATTTCAGAAAAGGTCGTTGTAAGTGCAGTTCGATGGCCGTTATTGGAAATCGACTGTACGGGCCTTAATAAAATTATTAGAAATATTAATTCTTAGTGTAAAATCGTAAGAAATGATTTGGAAAGAATTGGCCTGAAAAATCCCATATTTGAAATGATAAAAATAGATTTTTATCGAAATGAACTAGTTGGTAACTAGAATAATAATTTATTTATTTTTAAATAAACAAATTGGATTTGAAATGGGTTTTAAATAATATATTTAATTGGAATTGAATTAGAATTGATTTTTGGGTTCCTCGTGAACGGTGTTTTAAATAACATTTGTTCTTTAACCCGATAATAAATAGAATGTGATTTGGGTTTATCGTGAACTGTGTTTTAAATGACATTAGTTCTTTAACACAGTAAAACGAGTTTTAATGAACCTGTAATTAATGAATCTGTAATTAGATTGAAATGTGAATTGATAATTTAAATTATCAAATTTGGAAAGTGAGTGAGAATGGAGTATCACCAGTTTTGCTCCAAAGCGATAGTTAAATCTTTAATTAGATTTGAACGTGAAATGGTAATTAATTTTACCGATAACACCGTGGTGTTAGATATGGAGTGTTACAAGTTTTGCTTCATGGGATGAATAGGTTGGGATTGGAAAATAAAATAAATAATTACTTCGGTGTGGTTCGCTAATCCCGACTAGTTTGGAAAACCTTAACATGGTTTGAAATAACATCCAAAGGAAGATTTAAAAATAAATTTAAAAGAATTTATCTTTGATAAAATTTACGGGAACCTTTCCCTAAGAATGTGGAATTTAGAAACTAACTGTAGGTTTGCTAAGAAGAATGGTTTCCGGGTATTGATCTGATGTGGGTTTCGGCCTTCGGGGTCAATATTTGGGAAATGGTTCTCTTGCTAATTTACGGTTAGTGACTGATGAATTGGAATGAGGCGTATGTTGTGTTTGTGTAACATTTGTTTATTATATACGCGGGTTGTTCAGAAAGGCCGGGTTTATACCCATTCTGAATAACCGATTCGACGATATGTTGAAGAGGAAGAAGGTGGTTGAAGACCGGAAGTCTTCACATCGTTTGGGTGATTACTGATGATCTTGATTGGGCTGTACACCCAAGATGAGGGAATCAGTTGGTGATCGTCCAGACGTACTTGGAGATCGATGGATATAGGAGGAAAGTGCCTCCGGTTTCGTTTAGACCCAGAACGAACTTGTAAATGGACTGTGTGTCTAACATTGGATTTTATTCTGTGTTGATTGATTTCTATTAAATATATATCTGTTTGGCGGCAGAGAATTTATTCTCTTGCTTAACGCCCTTCTCTTAGACGTATGAGCTCAGAGGTTATATATCGATAGATATCAGTCGCATAGCATGAATTGCCTGTGTAGCACGCCTAAGTGGCAATTGATCAAGGCTTCTGTTGAAAAGCAAAGTCTTGTGGTTTGTGATCAAAGCACGGCCTTTGTGGTGCAACTTTGTGTATAACGTGAATTCGCGAGCCTCACAACTCGGTATGGGTTAAAAACGGGATAAGTACTGCAGGGAGAGCACGACGTTTCTTTCTAGCTTTGGTGGTGTCAGTGACTTACCAGCCCTGACATTTGTATACTTTTCACCTATGTGGTTGTTGGATGCGAGGCGCCTCGATTTTAGGTCTGTAAGGACCAGGAAATGGGTGTTCAGGAATTGCTAATCCTCAAACGTAAGAGCGGACCGGCCCTGAAGATCCAAGGGTTGCCCAGAATGTGTAGTCCAGGGACATTTGCAAGAGTGTCTCGAATCGAAGAGGAGCTTGCCCCTTTCCTCGACTCATGACGGAAATCCGATTTCCAATATGTGATCTTGCTGTTTTAATTGTAGAACTAGTATGGCGACATGATATATGGTTCCCATGCCGTCTATGATTGATATTTATGATTGAAATTGTTTTGACACTATACACTTATAATTGTATCAAATGATTTGTTTTTAAACGTACCAAGAATGTTTGGCTATTATAAGGGAAAACCCTATCCTCCGGCTTGCGTTGCATTGTGTGATGGGACCTGGGTCTTATAATAGCTTCATTTTTCGGAAAAAGCATTGCGTTGTTCATTTATATGCACTGGTGTTCTTGGGAGGAAACCCGTTCCGTGTTATACGGCGTGGTCCCTTGAATTACTCTCTTTTAAAGTAAAGCTTTAAATAACTGATTTAGTTCTCACACCAGTCACATGACTGACCTGGAGTTTATTGTTTTAACCTAAACTCTGGGTGCCCTTATTTTCGACACGGGCAGCTAGTAGTTTTGGTTTTGCAGATTTATATTCACAGGATCCTGATTTACAGCTGGAATGATGCTCGGAAAGCTCAGTATCCGTGTATTACTTTCTGTTGTGTTTTGTATTTTTTTTCCGCTGTTATGTAATTTATTGTAATCTCTGATATTTTTCGAATGTATTTTATTTATTCATATTCTGTAGATTCTTGTAATCTGATGGAATTGTTGTAAATAACAATGAAATGTTCTTCTGTTTGCGTTCTATTTTGTTGTGTTCTCAAGGTAATCCGGGCTTTCCTTACCAGGGAAGTTACGGGCTATCACAGTACTTTTGCTTCACTGCCTCGTTGTTCCAGGCATCCTTTTACCCTTCATTCAAAATCCATACCTACGCACAACTCCAACAACAAAACCGCGCCTCCACTCCAGTTCAACGAAGACCAATCAGAGATGACCCAACACTGTGCCTCATTGTCCTCTCCATCCGCCCCCAAACCCCAACCAATTCGATCACGCCGTTTGCAGCCAGTAATACATAATCGTTAGTGGCTTCAGGCCCTGGTTTTGGCTACACCAGCGCACAAGAACTCATCACTGCCGTTACACAGGAAGATCTCGAAGAGCTTAAGAAGATTGTAGTTTGATGGTTTTATAATAGAACAATGAATTTTGAGTTTTGGAGGAAGGAAAACGATGAACTTCTGGCCATTCATTAGATACAGGCGGCTACCTAAGAACGTTGACCACAAATACATTACTGACCAATAAAATAGGGTTTGTTGGATATGTTGGTATATATAGGCAAGGTAAAAATAATTATTTTAATTTAATGAAACTTAAGTCCGAAGTATCATGTTAAAACAACCTCGTATGACATCCGATTGCAATGAAAATTGAAATCCTAGCACACAAAAATATTCCAGACACGATGGAACAGCTTTCGGCGAATTTTGAGATCGTTTGTAAAAATTCCTTTATAATTTACAACGTGAATCAACACGCATTTAAATTTCTCAAGACCACAAAATCGATCCAATTGACTTGAAATTTGAAATCTTACAATAATTAATTACTACGTATTTAATAAAAATTAGTTTCGTTGAAATCTGAGTTCGTTTGAAAATCGGTTATTCTTTAATTCCATATTACATCAATAAAACGATTAAATTAAAATCTACGCGTTTACCTTTCACATTATTAAATGCTAAGTATGATCGATATGAAAAAATAAATCCTACAATAACTTACTATTATGGATTTAGTGGCCCAAGTTTCGTGTAACCCGTAAAATCTGAACCAATTTAAAATTTTTATTTTGGAAATTTTAATGAATTTTGAATATTTAAAATGGATTATTTTAAATAATAACGACGAGAAATTTATTTTGAATAGAATTAGAACATATATATTCATTTGAATTGACATTAGAAATAAATATTTATTTTTAATTATAAAAGGAATTGAAAATGGCGCGGTAGTTTAAAAATTCGATTTGAAAGTTCAAATGAATGTACAGGATTCAAAATAAACCGGATTTTAGCGAAACCAAAAATATTTGAATGTATTTGAAAATATCTTTCCAATGAATCCGAAAAATTGAAATTTCATAGCAGGAATAAAAAGTTACGTCCAGTTAAAAATTCAGAATAGTCGCTATGGAATTTTAGCCCTTAAAAATGGAAGTTTTGCAAACGACCTCCGTTTTCGACGAAACCACTTTTGTTGGATCGGGGATGTCAAGATATTTCTAGATTCCAAAATTCATAATTTTCTGAATCAATATGTGAGTGTGGCAAAAGAAAACGTGTTTTAACAGTTTTAGTCTATTCTGATCGACCAGAAAATGACAATTTTTCAAACGGTCTCAGAATTTGGCAAAATTAGTTTTATTAGGACCGTATCGTCAATACAAAGTTAGAAATAATTTTACGGGTTCGTATGTGGCCCCGATTTATTAAAATGTGCGTTTGATCGAAACAGTCGAATTGGCTAAAGAAACATAACCCAGTGTGTTCGAAAGGGGGGTATTTAGCTAGGGGCGACAGTCGTTGGGTCTCGTTTAGAATTCAAATGAAAAGTCAACTTTAAGGAGAATTAAATAATAATAATAATATATATATTTTAAAAACCTTATTTACATTAATCCCCCCTCCCCCCCCCCCCCGGTTCATTTTCTTCGTTCAAATCCATTTCCCCCCCAAAAGCGAAAACGTCCGATCGAAGAACAAAATGGTGGCCTCACCACCGTCGGTCACCGCTCCCCCTTGGACTTTGTCACCGCGAGCATCCCCTATACCCTCCTGCTACCGCGACTTTAACCCACCATTTCTCCAGCGAGCTTCGGAAACCCCATCGACCACCGTGCCAAACCCCTTAGCCATCGACGAACCACCAGCGAGCACCCCCTCGCGTCGCCATCGCTCTCCTCCATCTCCCCCTCCGACGCCTCAGACCCCCTTCTCTCACCTATTCTCCGTTCAAACTACAGACCCGCACCCAATCCCTTGAACCGCCGCCAATCAACTGATCTTCCCCGCGCCCACCTACGCCTGGCCGTAGCTCCACCGCAGGCCCCACCTCTGACCGTCGACGGTGACCTACCTTTTTTCCTTCGATGAAAATTGTAAGTTTTAATATTTTTGTATATATAAAATCCGATTTTAATTTAGATGAAAGTTCATATTTTTATTTAAATGAAAGTTCATATTTTTATATAGATAAAGTTAATATTTTTATATAGATAAAGTTCACATTTTATATAGATAAAGTTCACGTTTTTATAAAGATAAAGTTCACGTTTTTATAAAGATAAAGTCATGATTTTTAAGTGTTTAAAGATATGATTTTTAAGTGTTTAAAAATATGATTTTTAAGCGTACAGCAATATGATTTTCATACATATGAAGTAGCGATAGAAAATTCGATCTTTATATAAGAGATAGAGATATAAAAATATAATTTTTATATTGAAAGAAGCGTTTAGAAATATATGATTTTCATACATGAACTGCCATTATAAAAATGTGATTTTTTAAAATAAACATCATATTAAAAATGCGATTTTACTGTAAACAGCGGGAAAGGATCGCATTGGAATATTGGGCAAATCCGAGCCATTCAGAAATAGAGAATGGAGGAGTGGATCCCAAAGGTGAGGACTCCTCACCATATTTTCTTATATAGTTATTTATTTATTTTATAACTGCATATATGAACTGTTCCCCATTGTCCACAGACCATGGACGACTTGTTTGATTGTTTGGTTTGGTTGATCAGATTATCTGTTGTTTGGGTGAAATGTATTGATTAGAATTGTTATGTGGGTATGGCGCGAGCCAATATCAGGAGAGGGATAATGCTAGACATTACCCGACTTTGATATCGCGCCGTTATGCCGCCAAAATTTTCTAAAATATGTTAGAACAATAAAAATATCATTTTTATCGTATATATGAATTTAATAAATGCTTTATCATTAAGAATATTATTTTTAACGGGTATATGAATAAAATAAATATTCATTTACAAATCAGGTGATTTGTTTATGAACACCCATTTTATTGATATGGATTGGGACGATATATTTTACACATCGCCCAACTGCACAAATAATATTCAGTATTTGTTGATTGAAATCCCACACGGGTGTTGGGATGATATTTGACGTACACTAATCCCAATAATTAGCTGTATGTTGGTCGATTGATTGACAAGCTGTTGTAAGCATTAAATATTTATATTTGATGCTTATGCAGTGTAGAATGCACTTTGGATGGTGGTTGACTTTGTTTCATGGTTGTTGTGTACATGTGTATGAAATCCATATAAATCACATTATATGCTAATTGACTGTGTTTGATTCCAGTTAAAAAAGAATGAATATTTTGAAATAATGATTATTTTGAAATAAGGAATATTTTCAAATAATATTCAGTAAAGGATCAAAATTTGATTTTGATGTCCGATTTGGGATGGACACGAAAATATTTAAATATATAAAGACATGTTGATTAGATTAACGCCATTTTCACGTGAATGATATTTATGTCGATTTTATTCATTGTTATAATGAATATCGAAAAGGAATTGATTTCAAAATATAATGTTTTGAAAATATTATCATTTATATATCGTTGATATGGATTATTCAATTTTGATTTGAAATTGAATATGAAGTTGAAATCGTTTAGAAAACGAATTTAAAACGATTTATAAAATACGTTTTAAAAGGAAATCGACGAAATATATATAACATACATATTATATATATAATGGCCAGAATAGAGCAGTTCGCGAATTTCGACCACTGACTTCAAATGGACATTACGGGAGATCCGACCGTCGGATTCTCCTAAAATCGGAACCGTTGGTTTCGTATCGAAAAGATCTTTCTAACGAATATTATGGATTTAAAATCTAACGGTTGGATTTTGAATTATGTCCAAATCAAATTTGGAAAAGGTCGTTGTAAGTGCAGTTCGATGGCCGTTGTGGAAATCGACAGTACAGGCCTTGACAATATTATTAAAAATATCAATAATTAGTGCAAAATCATAAGAAATGATTTGGAAAGAATTGGGGTGAAAAAATCCCATGTTTGAAAAGATAAAAATAGATTTTTATCAAAATGAACTAATTGTGAACTAGAATTATAATCCAAATATTTTTAAAATAAATAAATTGGATTTGAAATGATTTTAAAAATAATTTGAATTTCCAATATATAAATTGGAAATGGATTTGAATCGAAATTGTCTTCGGAATATTTCGGTGTTGGATTTCGTGATTATACAGATATTGTTATGGAAATTTGAAAGATATATATATGTATATATCGTTATTTCCAATACGATATTTGTGGATTTCAGAATTTGATATTGAATATAAGCCGATATATTTTCTATTCAGAGCCTTGTATTTAATATCAAATTGGATTTTGGTTTTTTCGTGGATGGTATCTTTAATAATATTGTTCTTGAACCCAATGGAGTTTGGAAAATTAGAAACTGACTGGAGATTAGTTAAGTTGAATGGTTACCTGGGCATTGATCTGATGTTGGTTTCGGCCTTCGGAGTTAACACTTAGGGAGTTGTTCTCTTACTAATTTATGGTTAGAGACTGATGGAATGTGAATTGGGTTTATTGTGAACTGTTTTTTTAACGACATTCGTTCTTTAACCCGATTTATAGTGAAATGTGATTTGGAATTTATAAATTTTTTTATTAGGATTTAATAGCAGTTTTCCAAAGTAAAGTTTTCCAATTTAAAATATATTAAATTGGAATTGAATGGAATTCGATTTTATAATAATCGAAATGAAATTTTGTGGAGGAAGACTGTTAATACTGATGGAATTTAAAAGGCGTTGCCAGTATTCCATTTATATTATTGATCGGATACGGAAATTGATATCGATTATATATTGATTTGTTCTTCCGTGAAGATTCCATAATTAATGGAATGTGATTTGGGCTGCCGTGAATGGTATCTTTAATAATACTATTCTTAGACCCAATGGAGTTAAGAAAATCAGGAACTAACTGGAAATTAGTTAAGTTGAATGGTTTCTTGAGTGTTGATCTGATGTTGGTTTCGGCCATCGGGGTTAATACTTAGGAAATTTTTCACTTTCTAATTTACGGTTAAAGGATGATGGAATGGAATGTGAATTTGGGTTTATCTTGAACCGTGTTTTAAAGGACATTGGTTCTTTAACCCTGTTAAAGACAGGATATTTATTTTTGGGAAGATTAAAACCAAGTGGAGTTTTAATGCATCTTTAATTAGATTGAAATGATATCCAAAGGAAGATTAAAGAATAAATTTAAAAAATTTATCTTTGATTAAATTAATGGGAACCTTTCCCAAAGTATAAGAATATTTGAATAAAGGAATATTATGGATTGGAATGAGGCGTATGTTGTGTTTTTACAACACTTGTTTAATATATAAGCAAGTTTTTTAGAAATACCGGGTTTATCTTATTCTGAATAACTGATTCGGCGATGGGTCGAGGATGAAGACGGTGGTTGAAGACCGTTTGGATGATTACTGATGTCTTGATTGGGCTGTACTCCCAAGGCAAGGTAAAAAGTGGTCATCGTCCAGACGTACTTGGAGATCGACCGGATATGCGAGGACCACTCATTTATATTGGACATGTGGGGGAGGAATAAGGTGCCTCAGGTTTCGTTCAGACCTAGAACGAACTTGTAAATGGATGTGTGTCTGATATCGGATTTCATTCTGTGTGATTGATATACATCGATTGCATAGCGTGAATTGTCTGTGTGGCATACTGAGATGCAAATGATCAAGGCTTCTGTTGAAAAGCAGAGTCTTGTGGTTGATGATCAAAGCACGGCTTTAATATAGTGTAGCGTAGCTTTGTGTAGCGTTAATTTGCGAGCCTCACACCCCGGTGTGAACCAGAAACGGGAGAAGGACATCAGGGAAATGGACATATGCTGGTTTCTAGTTAGGAGTGGTGTTTTGGATTTTACACGCCCTGGCATTTTACTTATGTGGATGATGGATTGCAAGGCGCCTCGGTTATATCGGTCGATCCGGGACCGATGGAGTCATTTGGCTCATTTATGCCCCGTAGGGCAGGCTAGCATATCGTTTATAGTATTATTAATCCACTCCGTGTGGATCAGCCTTGACGATCCAAGGGACGACGCGTTCTGTTCCTGAGTCTCGGGCTAGACAGTCTCGAAGCGGGCTAGAACGATCCCTTGCGTTGGTTCACAGATGGAAATCTAACTTCCGATGCGCGACTTTGCGGTTTTGTTTGTAGAGCCTAGTATTGGCGACATGATATATGGTACCCATGCCGTCTAGGATTGATACATTTGTATTTGAAGTTGTTTTATACACTATGCACTTATAATAGTATCAAATGATTTGTTTTAACGTACCAAGCATGTTTGGCTATTATATGGGAAAACCCTATCCCTCGGCTTGCGTTGCATTATGTGATAGGACCCGGGTCTTATAATAGCTTAATTTTTCCAAAAAGCATTGCGCTGTTTTGATATATGCACTGGTATTCTTGAGAGGAATCCCAATCCGTATTATTCGGCGTGGTCCCTTGATGTATCTGATTTAAAATAAAGTTTTAAATAATTGTTTTAGTTCTCACACCAGTCACATGACTGACCTGGAGTTTATTGTTTTAACCAAAACTCTGGGTGCCCCTATTTTCCGCATGGGCAGCTAGTATTTTTGGTTTTGCAGATTTATATTCGCAGGATCCTGGTTTACAGCTGGAATGATATTCGGAAAGCTCTGTATCCGTATATCTCCTTCAGTTGTGTTTTGCATTGTTTTTCCGCTGCTATGTAATGTAATATGAATCTCTGATATTTTATGATGTATAATATTTATTCATACTCTGTATATTCTTGTATTCTGATGGAATTGTTGTAATATGCAATGAAATGTTCTTTTGTTTGTGTTCTGATTCGTCTTGTCCCCAATTCAATTCGGGTTTGCCTTTACGGGGAAGTTCGGGTCGTTTCAGTTTGGTACCAGAGCTCTGGTTTACAGAGCTTGAGAACTAGGCGCACTAGAACCAACGAAAGAATTCATCAGAGATTAGATTAGAAGTATCCAATAAGAATGACTCATTAGAGATGGGATCAGTAGTATCCTAGAACGAATGTGAAGAGTATATCTTTAAAATGAAAACAATTTTTGTTTTGAAAATTTAAGCCTTATACGTATTTGAATATTTTATTTGTATTGAATTTGGACAATCCAATATATGAAGATTTTTTATATACGCCTTGCAAACGTATATTCGAAGTTTTAATATACTGGATAGGTATAGGACCACACTTTAGTCGCCCGGAGATAGTTCTGGCAATGTGGCCGCATTACCAGTATTTGTGTTCGAGTTCTGAAAGTGGGATTTCTATATATTTCCAATTGACTGGTGTGAGAACCAAAACTAGATAGGGCTTATTGTGTGAATTGGCATCAAAAACATGATTTTCTGTGTGTATATATATATATATATATCAAAGTTATGAATTTGAAAAGCTAATCAACTAATTGATTGATGATTGTGTTGTGTGATTATTTATTAAAACCATTATGTGAAAGAACGGTAGATTTAGCCAAATGGTACCAAATATTGAACTGTATTGAAAATTGTTTGAAATTACATGCATATACATGTGTATCCATTGAACAGGTCATTGCAATGAGGCTAGAGCCGAGGAATAAATTTGTTTGCCCGACAAATAGGTACATGTTTATTGTATTTCTTGGGGTTTTTGATGATTTTATGAGCTAATTGGCTAGCCACTTGGCTGTTTCTTTTTCTTTTTGGATTAGAGGGGCCTGTATGGCGATTTCTGGATTTTTCTGGTTCTCCCGTACAAGGGAGGTTATGGAGAAATTTTTCAAAAATTAAGGGTGTTAGCCAAATTTTTGAAAAATTTGAAAAGTTCTTAGAAACTGAAAAGTTGAAGAACTTAAGCCGTAATGAAAGTAATGAAAGTTGAGTTGGTTTGTAAAACAACTTTCGGCTCTGTTCCTTTTCGGGGACGAAAATATTTTAAGTGGGGGAGATTGTAACAACCCGGAAAATCTAAACCAATTTAAAAATTTTATTTTGGTAATTTTAATGAATTTTGAATATTTAAAATGGATTATTTTAAATAATAACGACGAGAAATTCATTTCGAATAAAATTAGAACGTATATATTTATTTGAATCAATGTTAGAAAAAAATACTTATTTTTAACTATAAAAGGAATTGAAAATGGCGCGGTAGTTTGAAAATTCGATTTCAAGGTTCAAATGAATGTACATGATTCAAAATAAAAGCAGATTTTAGTAAAACCAAAAATATTTGAATCTATCTGAAAATATCTTTCCAACGAATCCGAAAAATTGAAATTTCATAGCGGGAATAAAAAGTTACGTCCAGTTGAAAATTCAGAATAGTCGCTATGGAATTTTGGCCCTTAAAAATAGAAATTTTGCAAACGACCTCCGTTTTCGACGAAACCACTTTTGTTGGATCAGAGATGTTAAGTTATTGCTAGATTCCAAAATTTGTAATTTTCTGAATCAATATGTCAGCGTGGCAAAAGAAAACGTGTTTTAACAGTTTAATTCAATTTCGATATACTAGAAAATGACCATTTTTCAAACGGTCTCAGAATTTGACGAAATTAGTTTTATTTGGACCGTATCGTCAATACGTAAGTAGAAATAATTTTTCGGGTTCGTATGTGGCCCCGATAAATTAAAATGTGCATTTGAATTTAAAATATATTGATTTATATTTTAAATTTGGCGAAAGCTGATCGAAACAATCGAATTGGCTAAAGAAACATATCCCAATGTGTTCGAAAAGGGGTATTTAGCTAGGGGAAACAGTCGTTGGATTTCGTTTAGAATTCAAATGAAAAGTCAACTTTAAGGATAATTAAATAAAAGTAATAATACAATATTAAAAACCTTATTTACATTAACCCCCCCCCCCCGTTCATTTTTCTTCATTCAAATCCATTTCTCCCCCAAAATCGAAAACGTCTAATCGAAGAACGAAATGATGGCCTCACCACCATCGTTCACCGCTCCCCCTTCGCCTCCATCACCGCGAGCCACCCCTTCACCCTCCAGCGACCGCGACTCCAGCTCACCATTGCTCCAGTGAGCCTCGCCAATCCCATCGACCACCGTGCCAAACCCCCTACCGTCGCCGAACCACCAGCGGGCAGCCCCTCGTGACGTCATCGCTTTCCTCCATCTTCCCCTCTGACGCCTCAGAACCCCTCTTCTCACCCATTCTCCGTTCAAACTATAAACCCGCACCCAATCCCTTAAACCGCCGCCAGTCAACCGATCTTCCCCGCGCCCACCAAGCCTGGCCGCAGCTCCACTGCAGGCCCCACCTTTGACCATCGACGGTGACCCCTCTTTTTTCCTCCAACAAAAACAGTAAGTTTTTATATTTTTGTATATATAAAATCCGATTTTAATTTAGATGAAAGTTCATATTTTTATTTAAATGAAAGTTCATATTTTTGTATAGATAAAGTTAATATTTTTTTATTGATAAAGTTCACATTTTATATAGATAAAGTTCATGTTTCTATAACGATAAAGTCATGATTTTTAAATGTTTAAAGATATGATTTTTAAGTGTTTAAAAATATGATTTTTAAGCATATAGAAATATGTTTTTCATACATGTGAAGTACAGATAGAAAATTCGATCTTTATATAAGAAGTAGAGATATAAAAATATAATTTTATATAGAAAGAAGCATTTGTAATAACCCGGAAATTCTGAATCAGTTTAAAATTTTTATTTTGGCAATTTTAGCGAATTTTGAATATTTAAAATATTTTATTTTAAATAATATCGACGAGAAATTTATTTTGAATATAATTAGAACGTATATATTATATACGCCGTCGTTAGAATATAAATAATTATATATAATTATAAATAGAATTGAAAACGGCGCGGTAGTTCGATAATTCGATTTCAAACATCAATTGAATATATAACGATTTCGAAATGAATTGAATATATAATGAAATCGAAATGAATTGAATATATAATGATTTCGAAATGAATTGAATATATAACGATTTCGAAATGAATTGAATATATAGCGATTTCGAAATGAATTGAATATATAACGAAATCGAAATGAATTGAATATATAACGATTTCGAAATGAATTGAATATATAGCGATTTCGAAATGAATTGAATATATAATGAAATCGAAATGAATTGAATATATAACGATTTCGAAATGAATTGAATATATAACGATTTCGAAATGAATTGAATATATAGCGATTTCGAAATGAATTGAATATATAACGAAATCGAAATGAATTGAATATATAACGATTTCGAAATGAATTGAATATAAAACGATTTCGAAATGAATTGAATATATAATGAATTCGAATTGAATGGAAAACGAATTTGATTTCAATTGAATAGCAAACGAAACGAATTCGAATTGAATTGAATAGATAACGAATTTGAATTGAATTGAATATAAAACCAATTCGAATTGAATTGAAAACGAATTCGAATTGAATTGAAAACGAATTCGAATTGAATTGGAAACAAATTGAAATGAATTCAAATTGAATTGAAATTTGAATTGAATAGAAATGAATTTTAAAACGAATTTATAAAGAAGAATTCAATTTTGATTTGAATTGAAATGGAAGTTGAAATTGCTTTTGAAACGAATTTAAAACTATTTATATAATTTGTTTTAAAATAGAAATCGACGAAATATATATTATATATTTTATATATATAATATAATGGCCTGAATAGAACGCGCCGCGCCGCGGCAGTTCGCGAATTTCGACCATTTATTTCAAACGGACATTACGGGAGATCCGACCGTCGGATTCTCCTAAAACCGGAACCGTTCGGTTCGTATCGAAAAGAGCTTTCTAACGAATATTAGAAATTTGAAATCTAACGGTTGGATTTGGAGATACGTCCAAATCAAATTCGAAAAAGGTCGCTGTAAGTGCAGTTCGATGGCCGTTGATGGAAATCGACTGTACGGGCCTTGATAAAATTAATAAAAATGTCAATAATTTGTGTAAAATCATAAGAAATGATTTGGGAAAAATTGGGATGAAAAACTCCATATTTGAAAAGATAAAAATAGATTTTTATCGAAATGAACTAGTTTTGAACTAGAATTATAATCCTATTTATTTTTAAAATAAATAAATTGAATTTGAAATGGTTTTGAAAATAACTAGAATTTCCAATGATTGCATTGGAGTGGATTTGAATCGAAATTGTCTTCGGAATATTTCGATGTTGGATTTCGTGATGATACAGATATGGTTATGGGAATTTGAAAGATATAGATATATATATCGTTATTTCCAATACGATATTTGTTAGTCGTGAAATTTGATATTGAATATAAGCCGGTATATTTTCTATTCAGAGCCTTGTATTTAATATCAAATGTGATTTGGGTTTGTCGTGAATGGTGTCTTCATTAACACTATTCTTGAATCCAGTTGAGAAAAAGATTGAATCTTTTTATTTAGATTTAATGAAGAGTACCAATTAAATAATATTTAATTGAATTGATATTGATTTTTGGGTTTATCGTGGACAGTGTTTTAAATAACACTCGTTCTTTAACCCGATAATTAATGGAATGTGATTTTGGGTTTATCGTGAACCGTGTTTTAAATGACACTGATTCTTTAACCCAGTTAACGATTAAAACTAAGTGGAGTTTTAATGAATCTTTAACTAGATTGAAAAGATCGAGAATGGAGTATCACCAGTTTTACTCCAGGCGATGGTTAAATCTTTAGTTAGATTTGAACGTGAAATGGTAATTGAATTTACCGATAACACTGTGGTGTTAAATATGAAGTATTACCAGTTTTACTTCATGGGATGAATAGGTTGGGATTGGGAAATTAAAACAAATGACTACTTCGGTAAGTTTCGTTAATCCCGACTAGTTGAATCGAAATTCAAAAGGATAGATTAAAGAATAAATTCAAGGAATTTATCTTGGATAAAATTAATGGGAACCTTTCCCTATGAATGTGAAATTCAGAAACTAACTGTCGGTTAGCCAAGAAGAATGGTTTTCTGGATATTGATCTGATGTTGGTTTCGGCCTTCGGGGTTAATATTTGGGGAATTATTCTCTTGTTAATTTATGGTTAGTGACTGATGAATTGGAATGAGGCGTATGTTGTGTTTGTGTAACACTTTTATAATATATACGTGAGTTATTCAGAAAGACCGGGTTTATCCCATTCTGAATAACTGATACGACGATAAGTCGAAGGTGAAGACGGTGGTTGAAGACCGGAGGTCTTCACGTCGTTTGGGTGATTACTGATGATCTTGATTGGGTTGTACACCCAAGAAGATGGAAACAGTTAGTGATCGTCCAGACGTACTTGGAGATCGATGGATATGCGGGGTACTAGGTGCCTCCGGTTTCGTTCAGACCTAGAACGGACTTGTAAATGGACTGTGTTTCTGACATTGGATTTTTGTCCGTGTGATTGATCTCTATTAAATATATATCTGTTTGGCGGCGGAGAATTTATTCTCTTGCTTAACGCCCTTCTCTGAGACGTACGAGCTCAGGGGTTATATATTGATGGATATCAAACGCATGGAGTGAATTGCCTGTGTGGCATACCTAAGTGGCAATTGATCGAGGCTTCTGTTGAAAAGCAAAGTCTTGTGGTTGATGATCGAAGCACGGCCTTTGTGGCGTAGCTTTGTGTAACGTTTACTTCGCGAGTTTCACACCCGATATGAACCAAAAACGGGAGACGGACCTCAGGGAGGGCATGCGTTTCCTTCTAGCTAAAAAGTGGCGTCAGTGGTTTTACACGCCCTGACGAGTTCGACTTATGTGGTTGTTGCTGTTGCGAGGCGCCTCAGTTATATCGGTTTCGGCCGATGCATTCTGGTCGGCAGAAGGACCAGACTTACGCCCCAAAGGGCGGCGAAACGCAGTGTTCAGGCATTTTAATCCACATCGGTGGACCGGCCCTATCGCTCCAAGGGTCACTCGAGCTCTGATCCTGAGGCTCGGGCTAGACAGTCTCGAATCGGTTGAGGACTATCTTTTGCCTCGGTTTGATAGATGGAAACCCAATTTCCAAATACGTGATTTTGCGATTTTGATTGTATAACCTATATATGGAGACATAGTGGTATGGGGCATTCATGCCGCCTATGATTGATATTTATGATTTGAAGATGTTTTATATAATATGCACTTATAATAGTATCAAATGATTTGTTTTAAACGTATCAAGCATTCTTGGCTATTATAAGGTAAAAACCCTATCCCCCGGCTTGCGTTGCATTGTGTGATAGGACCTGGGTCTTATAATAGCTTCATTTTTCTTTATTTAGCATTGCGCTGTTTGTTTTATGCACTGGTATTCTTTGGAGGAAACCCGTTCCGTGTTATACGGCGTGGTCCCTTGATTTACTGAACTTTAAAATAAAGATTAATAACTGTTTTAGTTCTCACACCAGTCCCATGACTGACCTGGAGTTTATTGTTTTGACCTAAACTCTGGGTGCCCCTATTTTGACACAGGCAGCTAGTAGTTTTGGTTTTGCAGATTTATATTCACAGGTTCCTGGTTTACAGCTGGAACGATATCCGGAAAGCTTTGTATCCGTATATCTACTTCTAGTTGTGTATTGTATTATTTTCCGCTGCTATGTATTTAAATGTAATTTAAATCTCTGATATTTCTGTGTAATATTCATTTATACTCTGTATATTCTTGTAATCTGATGCATTGTTGTAATATACAATGAAATGTCCTTCTGTATGCATTCTGTTGTGGCTTGTTCTCGAGCTATCCGACGCTTTCCTTTACGGGGAAGTTACGGGTCTTTACAGCATTGTAGAAATATATGATTTTTATACATGAAGTGTCATTATAAAAATGTGTTTTTTTTAAAATAAATATCATATTAAAAATGTGATTTTTACTATGAACAGTGGGAAAGGATCGCACTGGAATATTGAGCAAATCCGAGCCATTCAGAAATTGAGAATGGAGGAGTGGATCCCAAAGGTGAGGACTCCTCACCATATTTTCTAATACATTTATCTATTTTTTAAAACTGCATATATGAACTGTTCCCCGTTGTCCACAGACCATGGACAACTTGTTTGATTGTTTTGTTCGGTTGATTAGATTATTTGTTGTTTGGGTGAAATGGATTGATTATAATTGTTATGTGGGTATGGCGCGGGACAATATCAGGAGAGAGGAAATGCTAGACATTACCTGATTTTGATATCGCGCCATTATGCCGCCAAAATTTTCTAAAATATGTTTGAACAATAAAAATATCATTTTTATTGTATAAATGAATTGAATAAATGTTTTATCGTTAAAAATATAAATTTCAACGGTTATATGTATAAAATAAATATTCATTTACAAATCAGACGATTTGTTTATGAACACCCATTTTACCGATATGGAATGGGATGATATATTTACACATCGCCCAACTACACAAATAATATTCAGTATTTGTTGGTTGAAACCACACACGGGTGTTGGGATGTGTTAGACCGAAATCTGGGCCTAACACCCGAATGCTATGCGAAAACCTCACAATCACAGAATAAATGCAGAAAAAGCAGTAAAATAAGAGGAGACACACAGGATTTTTATAGTGGTTCGGCTCAATCCAAACCTACGTCCACTTTATAGTTTCTTAAATTCTAAGAAGCTATTACAAATACACTTTGCTTTCGGTTTACACACGAAATCCTCGTGTTTTCAATGAAAAGTAGTAAGAAAAGGGAAGAATATACAGGAAATCCTTGTGTTTTTCTGTGGAATTTGGCTTCTTTGCTGCTGAAAATGTTTTGCAGAGAGCAATGGTGGAAGCAGTGACGAGTTCGAGCCAAAAGATCCCTCAAATTGCCAAGGAGTGATATATTTATAGCCGTAGAGAAGCTCTGGGGGGTTCCGGTTCGGATGGGCCACGTGGCGTGACCAGAGGAGATCTCAGAAGTAGTGGAGAATGTGGAAATGTCCTTCCCAGATCGTGCTTTTCCAAGTGTAAGCTGATCCAGATTAATAGGAGGCGGTTACTCCTTAAGAAACAGTCAAACTTATAAGAAGAAGCAGGTCAAGGTGGTTCGGTTCGGGTCCGATCCGAACCGAGTTGATGTCTCTGATCCAAAGACTGGAAGCACTTCAGTGTAAAATACTTCAGGCGGATCGGGTCTTCTGTACTCCGATCCGATCCGGGGAGTACTAAATTTCTTTTCCCAAAGTTATGCCATTGGATCCTCTCACCCGATCCGAACCGTAAGTCCGATCCGAATGGGTTATGCCAATTCCAGATTCCAAGTTCCCGGTTCTACACGCATTCACGGAAACGGGCGTAACTTTCAAACCGTAAGTCCGTTTTAGCCAAAAAAAAGCTCGATTCGAAGCTAATTTAGAGGGCTACAAGTAATCTTTGTTTTCGAGCCAAAAAAGAACGTTTGATAGGAGTTTCGGGCCATTCTTTGTCTGTGATGCGACTTCAACCAAATCGCTTCCTGTCTTTTGACGATATTCTCCATACTTGTGCGTATTGTTTACAAGAAATTCTATGTGTGACTGCTTTGACTAAAAGGTGGGTCAACATGTTGCCCCCCAGAACATATCTTGCTGGTTGAAGGAGATATGTTCTGGATAATCCAAGGCCATTCCGGTCCTACCAGCTGCAAGTATAATCTATACCTGCGAAGAAAAGAGAGCAAAAAGGTGTGTCAAATCCTGACAAAACTGGTTACACTTTCGAGCTTAAACCACGCTTGGGCGTTTGTCTGAGCATAAACCATACTCGAGGGACGTTCGAGTCATCCTGCCAAAACCTGGCGAGGGACCTAACCTTTCGGGTATAAGTCATACCAGGAAGTTCAAACTAAGCATAAGCCATACTCGAGTTTTATTGAGTTCCTTTTCCCAATCCTGACAAAATCGTTCGTTGTTCCTGAGTATAATCCATGCTTAAGAATCCTAGTGAGTAAAATCCATACTCATGTCGGGATAGAGCTATACTTGCCAAAACCTGACAAGATAGTCTGTCCCTAGGCATAATCCATGCCTAGGGGTCCGAGATAAGTATAAGCCATACTTTAGTTGAGATTGAGAATCCTGCCACAACCTGACAAGACACTTAAATTCGCCAAACATAATCCATGTTCAGAAAGTCCTTCCTTATTCAATTCTAAGTACAAAACCAAAGCAAATCCTGATTGGTTTGTCATCGAGTGCAGAGCACACTTTGGAGCTAAATCCTAACCCCAAACGTGTGTACTCAGATTTAGCCAATCGGAAAACCTAAATAAAGCAAAGAGGCATATCTTAAATCCTAAGAAATGCTGAAAACGCGTAGTGATCCAATCCAGATCAGTTGATGATGAGCCCATGGGAGCTCGATCTAGGGTCATTCCCTCTCCGGGGAGCAGGTGGTGGCAGTGCGGGTGCAGGCGCTGTAGGTTGTTTCACATACTCGTGTAGCTCTCCACGTCTAACCCGTTCCTCAATCAAGTCTCTCAAGTGTTTACAGCTATTTGTGTCATGACCGTCCATATCATGAAATATGCATTATTTTCCAGAATCGCGTTCTCTTTGCGATGGCTCCCTCCTGGGAGGCTTTAGATAGGAGACGTCACTGTTTGTGTTTTTGTAGATGTCAGTCAAGGTCGAATTGAGTTCGTTGTACTTTTCATATCTGGGCCCTCTCCGGGGCTGAGTGTTGCGGTCATTCTTGACGGCAGCTTTTCCTTTGCCTTTACCAGAATCAGACGGTTCTCCGTCTTTGAGGATGTTAACATCGAGAATTTTCTTTTTGGGCGTTGCGTCTTCTTCACGCAGAAACCTATCCGATTCAAGGTAGAATTCGCTGAGACTCCTTGGTGGGTCTCGGTATAAGGATTTTTTGAACTCCGAGTTGTCCAGAACGCCGGATACTGCCACCATCAATACCATAGATGGCTCAAGTCGATCAACTGAAGTTTCTGCAACGTTGAACCGTTCCAAAAATGAGCGTAGAGTTTCTCTGGGCCTCTGCTTGATTATAGTTAGTGACATTACATTTTTGGGTCGAGCGATGTGGACCCGAAATTGTTCAATAAAGCGAGCGACCAACATGTTCCAGCTGTTGATCGATTCAGATTCCAGCTGTCGAATCCACATAGCAGCAATATCATTCAAGTAGAGAGGGAAGCACTTTGCCAAGACATTTTCCGATGCCGATTGAACTTCCATATGACGTTTGTAGCGCATCAGGTGCACGGTAGGATCCGTCCGGCCGTTGTAGGGCTCCAATTGTGGAAGTTTGAAATCTGGAGGATTGCGGGAATTCCTGATTTCCTGTGTGAATGGACTGTGATTGACATCATCCATGTCATTCTGATAAGTGCGGCCTCTCGAGAGGCGCTCAATTAGATTGGTGAGCCGATCGCCTTCAAAGAGTTGTTGCAAGTTGACAAGTTCAGAGCTGGTGCCCCTGGCGTTGAGTCCAGAAGAATTCAGAGAAATATGGGGAGCTAGGAAGGCCATCCGGTTCGGTTCAAAGGTGCCCCCTTGCTGTGGCTCGGAGAGGTAAGGATGTTCGTAGTGATGTGCACGGTTCGGGTCAAATATTCCGATCCTACCCAGTTATGGTCCTCCGTTCCGAGCAGTTTCCTGTTGCCATTGAGCTGGAGTTGGTGCCTGGTTGTTCATCCGAACCGGAGCGGATGTAGGTCGAACCGAAGCGAAGCCTTGATTTCTGGAGGGGAGGCTGCTGCCCTCAAGCTCATGTAGGGTTGCTGTTCGGATCGGGTCTGAACCGACCCGATGGGGAATACCACCCATTTCCATCTGCGTTGGATTCAGATTTTGGCCCTCGGTTCGGATCCGATCCGAACCGATCCGGTTCGTTATCCCTGCTGGAGCCATTTCCATGTCGTTTCCAGTGAGTAGTGCATTGCCGCTCGGCCTGCCTTCCATCCAAGCGAAGAACTGGTCGATCATCTCCTATTGTTCGCGGAGGAGATTGTCTTGCCTTACCATCTGGGTTCTCGATTCAGCGAGAACGCCGTCCATTTCGTCTCTGGTTAAATATGTTGATAGATCACCATGAGAGGAAGCCTCCTGGCTTGCCTCATTCCTCACGCCTTCTGTACCAACGTCCTCGGTACGAGGGAAGGTTCCATCTTTCTTTCGTTTGACCATTGTTCCAACAGTCGATCAATCCGATTCCTTTCAAGCTAGAGATAGAAGTAATATTGTGTGCCCCTACCTGGCGCTCCAAAATGTTAGACCGAAATCTGGGCCTAACACCCAAATGCTATGCAAAAACCTCACAATCACAGAATAAATGCGGAAAAAGTAGTAAAATAAGAGGAGACACATGGGATTTTTATAATGGTTTGGCTGAATCCAAGCCCACGTCCACTTTATAGTTTCTTAAATCTTAAGAAGCTATTACAAATACACTTTGCTTGCGGTTTACACACGAAATCCTCGTGTTTTCAATGAAACGTAGTAAGAAAAGGGAAGATTATACACGAAATTCTCGTGTTTTTCTGTGGAATTTGGCTTCTTTGCTTCTAAAAATGATTTGCAGAGAGCAATGGTGGAAGTCGTGAGGAGTTCGAGCCAAAAGATCCCTCAAATTGCCAAGGAGTGATATATTTGTAGCTGTAGAGAAGATCTGGGGGGTTCTGGTTCGGATGTGCCACGTGGCGTGATCAGAGGAGATCTCAGAAGTAGTGGAGAACGTGGAAAAGTCCTTCCCAGTTTGTGCTTTGCCAAGTGTAAGCTGATCCGGATTAATAGGAGGCGGTTACTCCTTAAGAAACGGTCAAACTTATAAGAAGAAGCAGGTCGAGGCGGTTCGGTTCGGGTCCGATCCGAACCGAGTTAATGTCTCCGATCTGAATACTAGAAGCACTTCGGTGTAAAATACTTCAAGCGGATCGGGTCTTCTGTGCTCCAATCCGATCCGGGGAGTACTAAATTTCCTTTTCCAAAGTTATGCCATTGGGTCCTCTCACCCGATCTGAACCGTAAGTCTGATCCGAATGGGTTATGCCAATTCCAGATTCCAAGTTCCCAGTTCTACTCGCGTTCACGGAAACGGGCGTAACTTTCAAACCGTAAGTCCAATTTAGCCAACGAAAGCTCGATTAGAAGCTAATTCAGAGGGCTACAACAATTACAGAGCTTTGCTCTGTAATCGATGTTTTCGAGCTCAAAAAAGGTCGTTTGATAGGAGTTTCGGGCCATTCTTTGTCTGTGATGCGACTTCAACCAAATCGCTTCCTGTCTTTTGACGATATTCTCCATACTTCTGCGTATTGTTTACCAAAAATTCTATGTGTGACTGCTTTGACTAAAAAGCGGATCAACAGGATGATATTTGACGTACATTAATCCCAATAATTAGATGTATGTCGATCGATTGATTGACAAGCTTTTGTAAGCATTAAATATTTATATTTGATGCTTATGTAGTGTAGAATGCACTTTGGATGATGGTTGACTGTGTTTCATGGTTGTTGTGTACGTATGTGTATGAAATCCATATAAATCACATTATATGGTAATTGACTGTGTCTGATTCCAGTTCAGAAGGAATGAATATTTTGAAATAATGATTATTTTGAAATAAGGAATATTTTCAAATAATATTCAGTAAAGGATCAAAATCTGATTTTGATGTCTGATTTGGGATGGACACGAAAATAATTAAATATACAAAGTCGTGTTGATTAGATTAACGTCATTTTGACGTGAACGATATTTATATCGATTTTATTCATTTTTATAATGAATATCGAAAAGGAATTGATTTCAAAATATAACGTTTTGAAAATATTATCATTTATATATCGATGATATAGAATATTCAATTTTGATTTGAAATTGAATATGAAGTTAAAATCGTTTAGAAAGCAAATTTAAAATGATTTATAAATTACATTTTAAACGGAAATCGATGAAACATATATAACATATTATATATATATATATATATATATAATGGCCAGAATAGAACGCGTCGCGCTGCGGCAGTTCGCGAATTTCGACCATTGACTTCGAATGGACATTACAGGAGATCCGACCGCCGGATTCTCCTAAAATCGGAACCGTTAGGTTCGTATCGAAAAGAGCTTTCTAACGAATATTAGAGATTTAAAATCTAATGGTTGGATTTGGAATTATGTCCAAATCAAATTTGGAAAAGGTCGTTGTAAGTGCAGTTCGATGGCCATTTATGGAAATCGACTGTACAGGCCTTGATAAAATTATTAAAAATATCAATAATTAGTGTAAAATCATAAGAAATGATTTGGAAAGAATTGGGGTGAAAAAAAATCCCATGTTTGAAAAGATAAAAATAGATTTTTATCGAAATGAACTAATTATGAACTAGAATTATAATCCAAATATTTTTAAAATAAATAAATTGGATTTGAACTGATTTTAAAAATAACCTGAATTTCCAATATATAAATTGGAAACGAATTTGAATCAAAATTGTCTTCATAATATTCTGACGTTGGATTTCGTGATTATACAGATATTGTTATGGAAATTTGAAAGATATATATATATATATATCGTTATTTCCAATACGATATTTGTTGATTTCAGAATTTAATATTGAATATAAGCTGATATATTTTCTATTCGGAGCCTTGTATTTAATATCAAATTGGATTTTGGTTTTGTCTTGGATGGTATCTTTAATAATACTGTTCTTGAACCCATTGGAGTTAACAAAATTAGAAACTAACTGGAGATTAGTTAAGTTGAATGGTTTCCTGGGTATTGATCTGATGTTGGTTTCGACCTTCGGGGTTAACACTTAGGGAATTGTTCTCTTACTAATTTATGGTAAGAGACTGATGGAATGTGAATTGGATTTATTGTGAATTGTGTTTTTAGCGACATTCGCTTAACCCGATTTATAGTGAAATGTGATTTGGAATTTATAAATCTTTTTATTAGGATTTAATAGCAGTTTTCCAAAGTAAGGTTTTCCAATTTAATATATATTAAATTGGAATTAAATGGAATTCGATTTGATAATAATCGAAATGAAATTCTGTGTAGGAAGACTGTTAATACAGATGGAATTTAAAAGGCGTTTCCAGTATTCCATTTATATTATTGGTCGGATACGGAAATTGATATCGATTATATATTGATTTGTTCTTCTGTGAAGATTCCATAATTAATGGAATGTGGTTTGGGTTGTCGTGAGTGGTATCTTTAATAATACTATTCTTAGAACCAATGGAGTTAAGAAAATCAGGAACTAACTGGAGATTAGTTAAGTTGAATGGTTTCCTGGGTGTTGATCTGATGTTGGTTTCGGCCTTCGGGGTTAATACTTAAGGAATTGTTCACTTGCTAATTTATAGTTAAAGGCTGATGGAATGAAATGTGATTTTGGTTTTATCGTGAACCGTGTTTTAAAGGACATAGGTTCTTTAACCCAGTTAAAGACAGGATATTGATTTTTGGGAAGATTAAAACCAAGTGGAGTTTTAATGCATCTTTAATTAGATTGAAATGATATCCAAAGGAATATTAAAGAATAAATTTAAATAATTTATCTTTAATAATATTAATGGGAACCTTTCCCAAAGTATAAGAATATTTGAATAAAGGAATATTTTGGATTGGAACGAGGCGTATGTTGTGTTTTTACAGTACTTGTTTATTATATAAGCGAGTTATTCAGAAAGACCGGGTTTATCCCATTCTGAATAACTGATTCGGCGATGGGTCGAGGATGAAGACGGTGGTTGAAGACCGGCGGTTTTCACAACGTTTTGATGGTTGCTGATGTCTTGATTGGGTTGTACACCCAAGGCAAGGTAATAAGTGGTGATCGTCCAGACGTACTTGGAGATCGACCGGATATGCGAGGACCTCTCCCCTGTATTGGACAAGTGGGGGAGGAATAAGGTGCCTTTGGTTTCGTTCAGACCCTGAACGAACTTGTAAATGGATGTGTATCTGACATCGGATTTCATTCTATGTGATTGATATACATCGGTTGCATAGCGTGAATTGCCTGTGTGGCATGCTGAGATGTAAATGATCAAGGCTTTGTTGAAAAGCATAGTCTTGTGGTTGATGATAAAAGCACGGCTTTAATATAGTGTAGCTTTGTGTAGCATTAATTCACGAGCCTCACACCCCGGTGTGAACCAGAAATGGGAGAAGGACATCAGGGAAATGGACATATGCTAGTTTCTAGATAGGAGTGGTGTTTTAGGTTTTACACGCCATGGCATTTTACTTATGTGGATGATGGATTGCGAGGCGCCTCGGTTATATCGATCAATGCGAGACCGATGGAGTCATTTGGCTCTTATATGCCCCCTAAGGCAGGCTAGCATATCGTTTACGGTATTATTAATCCACTCTGCGTGGACCGACCCTGATGATCCAAGGGACGATGCGTTCTGTTCCTGAGTCTCGGGCTAGACAGTCTCGAAGCGGGCTAGGACGATCCCTTGCCTGGGTTCACGGATGGAAATCCAACTTCCTATACGCGACTTTGCAGTTTTGATTGTAGAGCCTAGTATTGGCGACATGATATATGGTACCCATGCAGTCTAGGATTGATACATTTATATTTGAAGTTGTTTTATACATTATGCACTTATAATAGTATCAAATGATTTGTTTTAACGTACCAAGCTTTTTTGGCTATTATAAGGGAAAACCCTATCCCCTGGCTTGCGTTGCCTTGTTTGATAGGACTTGGGTCTTATAATAGCTTCATTTTTCTAAAAAGCATTGCACTTTTTTGATATATGCATTGGTATTCTTGGGAGGAAACCTATTCCGTATTATTCGGTGTGGTCCCTTTATATATCTAATTTAAAATAATGTTTTAAATAACTGTTTTAGTTCTTACACCAGTCACATGACTGACCTGGAGTTTACTGTTTTAACCTAAACTCTTGGTGCCCTTGTTTTCCACATGGGCAGCTAGTAGTTTTGGTTTTGCAGATTTATATTCACAGGATCCTGGTTTACAGCTGGAATGATATTCGGATAGCTCTGTATCCGTATATCTCCTTCAGTTGTGTTTTGTATTGTTTTTCCGCTACTATGTAATGTAATATGAATCTCTTATATTTTCTGATGTATAATATTTATTCATACTCTGTATATTTTTGTATTCTAATGGAATTGTTGTAGTAAGCAATGAAATGTTCTTCTGTTTGTGTTCTGATTCGTCTTGTCCTCAATCCAATCCGGGCTTTGCTTCACAAGGAAGTTCGGGTCTTTTCATTTCGTCGCATTCCAAGACAGTTTCCCCGAAATGATATTTTATACGCATAGTGACGCTATTTTGGACATCAAAATACTCGATCTCTAAAAATAATGAACTACCTAACTATCAGGACTTTAAACATAAATTCAAATTCAAAGGAATTGGTTTCGTAGCTTAATTCGATCGTTTGCTCAAGTTATACACAAATACTCATGTATTTAAATTAAATTCATTTAATTCGCACTATATAAAACGACTAAGCGTTTAAGGCTACCGTTGTCACATATGACATCAGCTTACCATAATTTTATTTCGTATAATAATTTAATGTTACGAATCCAAGAAACTCCTTTCATCGAAAACTAAGGTCGTTTGCAATATGGCTATTCTCAAGGCTTATATAATATAAATAAAATATAAATATATTCCAAAATAGCCCAATTAAATAATAATAAATTATTATTATCATATTTATCCCAATGGGATATAATATAGCTTCAAATATTAATCAATATGGATTTATAACGCAACACTACACATTTCGAGTCAAGTGATATTCAAATTATAAAAAAAACTTTTTAAATTGACTAAATAAACGTTATAGTTTATAAACGATTTCATAGCGACTATTTGAAAATATGATTTTGACATATTTAACAACCTACAATATGAAATCTGGATTTTTCTCTTTCATTAGAAAATAATAATTCAATATATTCAAATGTTTCTTGTTTCAAAGAATTCCAACTTAGATTGGATTCTATATATTCAATTAAAGTTCAAAACGTTATATTACAAACTATCACGATGTTATGAGCTCATTTTATATTAAATTTAAATTAAATATTCAAATTTTATTTTAAATAAATAAAAACACTTTTAAAATTCCAAATGAACATTTAAAACTAAATTAAATGTTCAAACTTAATGGGTTAAAAATCTCGGTGATTACATTCCTACCCCTTAATAGAATTTTGTCCCCGAAATTATAATGGTAGGAAAAATGTTACAAACCTATATTTTTCAAAATCCAATTTATTTTAAATCAGAAGCCAAATTTTTATTGTTGATATTTTTTTTCAAAAATAACGAAAATTTTCTAACATCTTAAATTCCTAGAAAAATTCGGCAAAGTCTCCACTGTACAGAGGGACTTCTGTGATATCGCAGGAACAACAAATATATATACATCGACCCATACGGTGGGAAAATAAATTTCAAAATCCAAAATTTATATTTTCGCATGGGCATACCTTATACGAGCATTATTGAGCATATTTTCTCAACTTATATTCAATCTACGCAATCAAAATCTATCCTCAAAACCTTCTGGTAGTTGTACATTACTCAATTCAACTTGTAAGTAAAAAATACATGAAATTTTAAATAATAGTTCATTTTTCTACCAGTACAACCATTGAAATTGCAAAAATTAAACATGAAACATCATTCATTTGCAAGTAAAATGTTAAATTTATTTAGTTTCAATTCATATGTGATTCCATTCAAATTTATTACACTGTAATTTAGTTTTCAATTCATTATACTCCCTTTAAACTGTTGATGAATAAATATTCAATCCACCTAACAAACAATCAACAATAATTAACAACCAATGCACAACAACTTAATTAAATCAACTGAGTTTCTTTTAAATATTAATATTCACTTGTTTACTTTCATTGGGTTTATCATACTTTAATAAGAATTGCTTAACAGCTGAGTGATTTCCATTTAGTTATTACTATTAATTCGATTTTCAAGTCTATTTTATTTTTTTTCCAATATCCATTTTTAACTCTACTTAATCAAGTTAAGTTCTAATTCCATATTCAATTAACAAGTTTATTTTCTAATTAGTTTCACTTTCATTTCATAATCTAATTTCCATTTTTCTTCAATCTCACTTACTAATTTCATATTGAAATCATGTTTTGCTATATTAAAGCATTTCAAATTTTAGTCCAATTTGAATTCCATTCAAATCAACCAAACAAACAAATATCATAATAATTTGATAAAATTATTTCATTTCTATACAAAAATATAATTTGGGTAAAATTATTTCATTTACTCTCTCTACAAAACAATATTGTGCCAATTGCCAGTTCAAAATTGAACCAATCAAATAACACCATACAAAACATTTTTATAAAATCTACAAATACGGTATCTCATATATATACATTTAAACTCAACCTATTGTATTACTAACCCCATCTCTATTGAGTTACACCACAGAGATAAGTTTATTACTAAACCTTATGCTCTTATACCACTGTAACGACCCGGTGGAATTCGACTCTTCAATTTTGACAATAATTCATAAAGTGTATTACTTGCCAAAGTTCAAGTATCGAAAACAACAGATAGTTAATAGAAAGAATTTAGATGATAGTAAAATGATAAGAAAGGAATATTAGAATAGAAGAAAAGAAGAAGAACCAACAAACCAATGATTCACTAGTCTCGCATCGCAGCGGAACAAAATATAACATAGAAATAATTTATTGTTGAGAGCTTGATAAATACTTATAATCATCAAAGTATAGCGGACATCAATACATCTGGATAGTTATAATAAACTGTACTCATATACGACACACAGAGGAATAAATACTAGATATGAATTATACATTTGGACTTCTCCAACTCATCTCTGGATTTAGTAACATATGATAATCTAAACAAATAAAACTCAGTCTGATCTGAGCATTCCAAACACCACGGATCAGTCTATTGAACCAGCATGAGAAAACCCACTAAGTTTATAAGTATCATTCAACTTGATTTGAAAGTAAAAACCTTTTTCGGAAGGAAAGGGTAATTGTAAGACCAAATCCACACATAAATACAAACGGTTTTTACCATACAATAACTCAAATAATTTTGAAATCATATCTATTCTAATATTATAATAGTGTCTAAGTTTTAAAAAATAACCAACTATTAGAACGTTCTCATCTCATATCTCATTTTCTACATACATATTCTATAATCAAATATCGCGGGCTCCTATTGGAGAATGAATTTCCAACTATGGAACAGTATGGGACCACCTTCCGACAGTGTATCTCTAAAGAAAATACACTAGGGTTCAACAAGAACATCTTGCAACCCTGGATAAACAAGACTGGCCACTCATTTTTCTTGAGTGTTCCGAATATATTATCACCAACGATTAACCAACCATCGTTTCATAGGAGATGAAAAAGCGAAAGAAGAACAAATAAATTTTCTCTAGATGGTGTAATACACCCTAATGGGAATGAGCGACATAGACATTCAACCTACCTGATTTTGTACATTTCCCAACTGAAGAGGCTTGAGGTTTCAATTACCTTTTTAAGATAGCAAACCACAATTCACTTTGAATGCCACATCGTCGGATCCGCTAGAAAATTACTAACTGACATCGACAAAAATACTCTGGGTGTTATGCTAAGAGAAGGTGCCTTCTCCGCCACCAATAGAAATATGTTTGAGGAAGTCAACGTACGTGACACCTTTGACAAAAATACTCTATCAAACATCCGTCTATACAAGTCGTCCTTGTACTGGACAAACCGAAGGAACCCTCCAACCGCATCCTATGAATCACCATATGGATTAGTAGGGAGTAGTCCTTAAATCTGTATATTTTAATTACGAAAGAACCACAAATTATCTCTTCTTGTAAATCATAGAATTTGAGCGGTTCTTCCATTTATAAAGATTCACCTTTTCAATTTCTCCATCTTTGATCAGCATCTTCCATATTTACATATTCGATGGTTTAGAATGGTTTTCGAATACAAATTCGATCCTGGTCTTTCTGTACCAACAATCGTCTAGGCCAGATTTGAAAGTCAGTTATTTGACTATCAAGCAAACAACTATTTATATAAAAAGAAAAATGAATTCATTGATTCAATCCTAACATCATTTAGCCTATTTAATTAACCAGACATTAATTAAAACTTGTAAATCTTCCAATATTAGGATAACATTTCACTTTATCTTATTTCATATAAGAATATTCAATTATAATTCACTTCTACTTTATTAACTTCTCAATGTTAATTTGTAAGTGAATAAATATCTATATATACCACCCCGAAGGGTGAAATGAACATCAGATTGACACCTCGAAAGTTACTCGACATAACCAACGTTCAAAATGGTTCCAATTTCACGTACTCTTACAGTTCCTTTTAATCCATTTCAATATTTTAAATTTTTTTAAAATTCCATTTCAACACTTAAGGTCTTTACACACCATTTTCAACATTCAAATTTACGAACACGCTAATCTATACAGTTTACCATTTATTTACTAATAACTTGGAATTTATATTCATTATAATTTAGATGATTATAAAATGTAAATTTAACTTCGATGTTCATTTTTTTTAAAATCGTATTTCAAACATATACAAAAAAACTACTAAAAACATTAAATCGATTTAACATCAATTCCAAAAAAAATTATTTTATCGTCGATAAAAAAGAGGTAAATGTATACTAAAGTATCAAACCACAAAATATTAACCAATTTCATATTTAAACAAATACAACAAAATATATTGATAAACATTATCGATATAACTAAGGAATCCTGTTGGATTCCTTCAACCTGTCAATTCCTGCTTCACAAATTCAAATTTCAAAATATACTATAATATATATAAAATTTATTCATTACTGGTGAGAAATCCAGTTGGATCCCTCTAACCTATTTTTCCCTACATCTAAATAGGTTACCTCAAATCAAATTATCTAATTCCATTAAAATGACAATTTCTATAAACCGCAAATAACAGTAAATTAACATCAACCATTTTATTTAACAATGAAAATTCAAATAATCCATTAAATTAAACGCGCTTATGTTATAAATGTGACCAATAAGATATGTTACCTTAGCTGGTTCCAATCATTAAAATAACGATTTGGTTTTGATTAAACTAAACGAATGTTTAATTTAATCAGTTTAGTCAACATATAAAAATACTATTCAGTAATCATCCAACAATAAACAACCACAGCACATATATATTAAACCCGACTTATATAAAATATAAGTGGAAAAAATTGAGTGAATATACTCACCTTAATTTGATTCGTTGTTAAAACGGCCCGTTTCAATTAAATTAAACAAGCATTTAATTTAAATGAAAATCCCAGTTGATTCCAAACACGTCCAATCATGTTCCAATGTGTAGTGCTTGTCAAGACGATTTCAACGCCACCTAAACTAACCAATTGTTATAATATATGATTTAGTTAACAATATTTCAAGTTAACGATTTAATTAAATAAAATTATTATTTCCTTTATCACATTTTATAAACTAATTACATTTTACTTTATGCAAAATGAACATGGCTCGCTACTTTTGCTTCAGTGCCTTGTTGTTCCATGCATCCTTTTGTTAGGGATGAGGATCTTGGATCTTAAGGAAAAACTAACACTATGGGGGGTAAATAGTGTTTTAAAGAATGTATAAAAAACTTAAATAATTATCAATTACTCGGACTGCTATATAAATCACAAAATGAATTTCTCAACAGAAACAATCACAAATGCAAATATAATCAAAAGTAAAATGCAGAAAAGGAAAGAACACACTAGACTTTATACTGGTTTAGATTACTTCTATGTCCAGTCCCACGCAACACTGGATTGCACAAAGTTTTATTAATATCAGTATCCAATTACAACCCCCTTGAATTTTTGGCTACAAGGTTAACACTGATTCAACACCCTTGATTTCACGGCTATAAATTTAACACCGCTCCTATTCCTTGATTTACAGGCTACAAGGAACACACACTTACCTTATTAATTACAATTTCCTTAGAACTCTTGAGTAGCACTTCCAAACAGAGAGAATTTGATAGATATTGAGAATATAAGAAGAATGATAAAATTTGTATTGAAATCAGCAAAGAATAAGTGTAGAAACTTAGAAAATTAAGAAGAATAATGGTGGTTTGATAAAGGAGGAGGAAGAAGATGATATAAATTGAAAAAAATTGAAATCATACCATGGAAATTCATTGCATGTCATTTCTTGTATGTCGATATACGTATTTGAAATTTGAGTTTTAAATCATTTTTAGAGTATTTATGCTAATATATATTCTGGAAATTCTTGAAGTAAAACTAGTTGTTTAAAATATATATTCTAAAGTATAAAAACTTATAAAATATTATTTATTTATATAATATAAAAACTATATATATTTAAATGATATAAAACTATATAATATAATTATAAACACATGTATAATATAATTATACAAATTTGTAATATATAAACTATATCAGAAACTTATACATATTTGAAATCGTAAGTAAAAAATCTTTGGATAATTTAAAATTATTTTAAAAGAAGTTTGAAATAATTTGAATTCAATTTAAAAGAATAATTTGAAAACAGATTTTGAGAATGCTAATCAGAGTTTTACATACTACCTAAACTATATTACTGTGATAATCTTGATCTCTTGTAATCTTGATATCTTGATACTCATGAGTCTTGAATCTCCTTTGAAATCTTGAATCTCTTAAAATATACAATCTTCAATATCTATTACCTGCATGTATATGTGTGTGTGTGTGTGTATATATATTATGGATAAAGATGTTAGTATATATTTTACAGTCAGCAATGATAATGATTGAAAGAAGGTTGTTGTCATCAAATTTCAATTCTCCAACAATGTCCCCCTTTATAATGATGACAACCTTGGTTTATAAATTATATTCATACCTGATATTACCTATCAATATGATTATTGAATTACTCTCCCTTTCACCATGAATTCTTTCTAACTCCCTTTTAAACTATACTTATTTTATCTCTACCTATTTTATAATTTCTCCCTTTTTGTCATCAATAAAAAGTATATCTAACAATACTCCCCCTAAATGTATACCAATAATGATCCTAGTGACTAAACCAAAGTATAATCCCTTCTGAATTTATAATTCTAAATCTACAAACTTAGAAATCTTCCTAATTTAATGACTATACTAGTGTACTCCTACTAAGTAATCTAAATCAATACAAACATTATATACATTAAGTGATCAAACAATATTTATAATCAATACAAGCAATCCAATCAAAGCAATCAATACAAATAATATGTACAAGTTTTAAAAATCATACCACACAAAGCATATCAAATTAAATCAAACAAATTCGTACATTTGTTGGAACTTCCACCCATCTATCTCCACTGAAGATTGGATCCCTTTTGATGAATTCCCAGTCTTCGTTGTCTGTAACAACCCGGAAAATCAGAACCAATTTAAAATTTTTATTATGGAAATTTTAATGAATTTTGAGGATTTAAATGATTTATTTTAAATAATAACGACGAGAAATTTATTTTGAATAGAATTAAAATGCATATATTTATTTAAACCAAAGTTAGAATATAAATATTTATTTTAATTATAAAAGGAATTGGAAATGGTGCGGTAGTTTGAAAGTTTGATTTCAAATTTCAAATTTCAAATGAATGTACAGGATTCAAAATAAACCAGATTTTAGCGAAACCAAAAATATTAGAATCTATTTTAAAATATCTTTCCATCGAATCCAAAAAATCAAAATTTCATAGCGGGAATAAAAAGTTATGTCCAGTTGAAAATTCAGAATAGTTGCTATGGAAATATAACCCTTAGAAATAGCGATTTTTCAAACGACCTCCGTTTTTGACGATACAACTTTGGTTGGATTCGGAATGTCAAATTATGGCTCGATTCCAATTTTCATAATTTTTGGAATTAATATGTGAGCGTGGTGAATTTAAACGCATTTGGTCATTTCAATTTGAATTTAATTAACTGAAAAATGACCTTTTTTCGAACGGTCTCCAAATTCGACGAAATTAGTTTTGTAAGGACCGTATCGTCAAAACATAGCCAGATTTATTTTTCTGGAATTTTCGGAGTCCGTATGTGGCCCCGAAAAATTAAAATATGCGTTTGAATTTAAAATATATGGATTTAAATCTAACGAAAACTAATCGTAACAGCCGAATTGGGTTACGAAACATATCCCATTGTGTTTGGAATAGGGTAATTAACTAGGGGCGATAGTCGTTGAGTTCGATTCGGAGTTTGAGTGAAAGAGTAACTTTTTAAAGAACAAAATAATAATAATAATAATAATAATAATAATAATAATAAATAATAATAAATTATATAAAGGCCACCCCTCCCTTCTATCTCATTCCCAGTCAACCCTAGCCCAAAAAAACTCGTGCTTCCTTACATCTTCAAATCGTCTCTCCCTCGTCGTGCAACCGGACCCGCCACCTGTCGTCGCCCATCGCCAGCGTGGCCCACCGTACCCCCTTAGCTCCTCCTCCCTCATCGAGCGACCTCTCTCCTCTTTCTTCAATTGAAAACGAGCGGCGCCACCACCCAGGCAGCTACCATCACCACAGTTCCAGGCGGGCCCCCTCCTCGTGCCGCCGCAGCTCCAACCCTCGCACACCAGCGAACACGCCTCCCTCTTTTCCGACGCCCGACCCCACCTATTCCCCCCTCAACTTCCACCACCTCTAAAAAGTGTGATTTTTTTATTACTTCTTAGAGTTATATTTTTCTTATTTATAAAAATTTTATATTTTTAATTAGGAATTTTATTTATAAAAAGTTATAATTTTTATTCATAACTTTGTTTAAAAAGATTTTTTTTTTACATAGAAAGGATAAGAATTTTTTTTTCAGTTTTATTTTATTTTATATTGCCTTATAAAAGGTTAGATTTTAATTGATATAAAGTTACGATTTTTAGATAGATAAAAATTCGATCTTTATATTATATGTAGCACAATATTAAAAATGTAATCTTTCTTATAAATTAGCATTGTAAAGAAAAGAACGGATTTATATATTTATAACTAGTAAAGATTTGATTTTTAAACTAGTAAAGATTTGATTTTTAAACTAGTAAAGAATTGATTTTTAAACTAGAAGAGAATTGATTTTTAAATATAGAAAAGTTTTGGTTTTTATAAATAGAAAAATTCGATTTTTATATATTCATTTGCGATAGAAAAATTCGATTTTTATATATTCATTAATGATAGAAAAATTAGATTTTTAAATATTCATTAGCGATTGAAAGATTCAATTTTTATATATTCATTAGTGATAGAAAAATATGGTTTATATAATGAATAGCGATATAAAAATATTACTTTTAGTTAGATAAAAATATAAATTTTATCGTATGTATGAAATGATTTTTTGAATAGGATAAAAATAGAATTTTTATATATGTAGCGAAATAAAAATGTGATTTTTGAATATAAACATCGTTGATTAAAAATATATTTTTTAATATAAATTTCGTGAGACAGATTGCATTGGAATCAGAACAGCGAATCTGAGTGACAATAAAGACTGGAGGAGTGGAACGCAAGGTGAGAACTTCTCACTTTAAATTTTATTTTCTAGTTAACATATATATTAGGATGCAGGTGGTGCTTAGCATCACCCGACACCCATCGTCCACAAACCATGGACGACTTGTTTGATTTGATGGTATTGTAAAAATTGATTATTATGTGAAATGGAAAATAATATTCATGTGCTGAAATAAATATTTTTAGTTAAAAATATAATTTTTAACGTGTATATGAATAAAATAAATATTCATAAACAAATCGGACGATTTGTTTACGTACACACATTTGACGGATATTGATTGGGACGATATATTTTACACATCGCCCAACTGCACAAATAAAAATCAGTGTTTGTTGATTGAAATCCCACACGGGTATTGGGATGACTATGGACATACACTAATCCCGATATTTAGTTGTATGTCAATTGATTGGTTGACAGACTGTTATAAGCATTAAATATTTATATTTGATGCTTATGCAGTGTAGAATGCACTTTGAGTGATGGTTGACTGCGTTCGATTGTTGTTGTGTACATGGTTGTATGAAATCCATATAAATAACATTATATGGTAATTGACCGCGTCTGATTCCAGTTTAGAAAGAATGAATATTTTAAAATAACGAATATTTTAAAATAATGAATATTTTAAAACAATTTTCAGTAAATGATCAAAATCTGATTTTGATGTCCAATTTGGGATGGACATGAAAATATTTAAATATATAAAGCCATGTTGATTAAATTAACGCCATTTTGATGTGAATGATATTTATATCGATTTTGTTCATTTTTATATGAATATCGAAAAGGAAGTGATTTCAAGATCTAATGTTTTGAAAATATTATCATTTATATATTAATGATATGAAATATTCAATTTTGGTTTGAAATTGAATATGAAGTTGAAATCGTTTTGAAAACGAATTTAAAACCGATTTATAAAATAAGTTTTGAATGGAAATCGACGAAATATATAATATATATATATTATATATATTTAATGGCCTGAATAGAACGCTCTACGCTACAGCATTTCGCAAAATTCGACCATTAATTTCGAATGGACATTACGAGAGATCCGACCGTCGGATTCTCCTAAAACTAGAACTGTTGGGTTTGTATCGAAAAGAGCTTCCCAAAGAATATAAGGAATTTGGAATCTAACGGTTGGAGTTGGAATTATGTCCAAATCAATTTTGGAAAAGGTCGTTGTAAGTACAGTTTGATGAACATTTATGGAAATCGACGGTACGGACCTTGATAAAATTATTAAAAAAATCAATAATTTGTGTAAAATAATAGTAAATGATTTGGAAAGAATTGGGCAGAAAAATTCCATATTTGAAAAGATAGAATATTTTTTTATCGAAATGAACTAGTTATGAACTAGAATTATATTCCAATGTTTTTAAATAAATAAATGGGATTCGAAATGGTTTTAAAAATAACCAGAAATTTCCAATATAAGAATTGGAAATGGATTTGAATCGAAAGTATCTTCGAGATATTTCGATATTGGATTCCGTGATTATACGGATATTGTGGAGGAATTGGAAGATATATATATATCGTTATTCCAATACAATATTTGTTGGTTTCATAATTTGATATTGAAAATAAGCCGATATATTTTCTATTGAGAGCCTTGTATTTAATATCAAATTGGATTTTGGGTTTGTCGTGAACGGTGTCTTCACTAACACTGTTCTTAAACCAAGTTGAGAAAAGATTAAATCTTTTTATTAAGATTTAATGAAGTTTACCAATTAATTAATACTTAATTTTAATTGAATTGAAACTGATTTTGGGTTCGTCGTGAATGATGTCTTCACTAACACTGTTTTTCAACCCAATTGTGAAAAGATTAAATCTTTTTATTAAGATTTAATGAAGTTTACCAATTAATTAATATTTAATTGGAACTGAATTGAAATTGATTTTGGGTTTGTAGTGAACGGTATCTTCACTAACACTGTTCTTAAACCTAGTTGAGAAAAGATTAAATCTTTTTATTATGATTTAATGAAGTTTGCCAATTAATTAATATTTAATTGGAATTAAATTGAAATTGATTTTGGATTTTTCGTGAATGATATCTTCAGTAATACTGTTCTTAAACCCAATGGAGTTAAGAAAATTAGAAACTAATTGGAGATTAGCTAAGTTGAATGGTTTCCTGGGTATTTATCTGATGTTGGTTTTGTCCTTCGGGATTAACACTTAGGGAATTATTCTCTTACTAATTTACGGTTAGAGACTGTGAAACACCCCACCTCCGTTAAGGTCATTCACAAAGGGAATGCCTTAACTTTGGTGGAGCATTTTAGGTAAAAGATGCAGATAAATTACAAGACAGACAAATAAAGCAGCGGAAAATAAATAAAACTTTACTTCATTGATAAAACAGCAACTTGGTAAAACAACTTGTACAAAGATTGTTTACCAACACCAAAACACCAATACCAAGTACAACAAAGTATCTTTCATGTTTAACCAAATAAAGAAGCATAAAATGACAATGATATTCCCTAATAAAGCATGAACCATCCATAACAGTGGAAGAGAGAGTCCAAAGAAATACATCGACTATCTTTTAGCTTGGAAAGAAAACTGAGCTAAGTGGTAACATTTCCTCCCTATGAACATGGGGGGGGGGGGGAATGGAAGAAAAGAGGCGAAACAAAACTAGGTCAGACATAAGGCTGGTAAGTTCAGTGACTTTCAGCATATAAACAGGAAAAAGCATCATGACATAAATAAACTGAATATAAGACAATACCATGAGAAGAAGGATAACATGATAACATAGGATAAGCATAAGGTATAATAAGGCAAGATAAACTAAATGCGCTTCTACTCTTTCTCTTCTTCGCTACTACCTTATTATTTTGATTTTTATATCTCTGCACCACCTAACTAGTGTCCTAACTACTATCTATATAAAATGATCATATGATAACGTGATCCCAGTCCCCGTAATTGTGGTAGCCTTCAGGTGTACATCTATTATGAGGATTCCACCTCAATCTGCCTAATTGTCATGAACATGTTAAATGTATCCTTACTACCCTATCGATCGGCTCTTTACTTGCATTAATGTTCCATGTATCTGTGTCAATCGACTCTCTCTTGTGTGTAGATACCCTGTGCTAGTCCCACCATAAGGTGTATCAATCCTTATGATAGAAACCCGACACGATTCAAGATGCACAGTGTATAACTACTGGTACCCAGTGCCTACGTTTTCCCCCTCCGGAGTACGTGCGTGCGCGAAAACCGTCGGAACCTACACTGACGTACCCTATGTCGCTGTTTTGATCTCTTATAATCAGCCCAGTAATCGTGCCCCACCCTGCCTAGTTTAGGGTACCATGATACATCTATGTGGGTTACTGCTGAAATGTGTCCCCATTACTAGGGTTTCCTACTGTTAAGTTTGTGGGCCTATATTTACTAATATTACCCACCAACCCAATATGTACTTAAACCTCCCACTGATTCAAGCATGCTTATTTAATAGTTAAGTTTGTTGGTCTATATTTACTAATATTACCCCCAAACTGGTATGTACTTAATGCTCCTACTGATTCAAGCATGTTTATTTAATGGTTAAGTTTGTGGTCCTATATTTACTAATATTACCCACCCAACTTGATATGTACTTAACCCTCCCGCACATTATGTCGTATTGGTTAAGTGTTGTCCATTCATGTTAACTTAAACCACCCATTCATCATGTCATGTTGGTTAAGTGTTTCTTATTAACTTAACCCTCCTCACTTATCATGTTGGATTGGTTAAGTGTTTCCTATTAACTTAACCCCGTTCGTCCATCAAGTTGTATTGGTCAAGTGTTTCTTGTTAACTTAACCCCACGTGTTCATCATGTTGTATTGTTTAAGTGTCATCAATCAATTCAAGTTACTTAACCCACCTACTTGTCATGTTACATTGGTTAAGTATTGCCTTCTTGTGTCAACTTAACCCTACCACAAATCAAGTCATATTGGTTAAGTGTTTCTTATTACTTAACCCTACCCATTCATCATGCTATATTGGTTAAGTGTTTCCTATTAACTTAACCCTAGTCATTCATGTTATATTGGTTAAGTGTTCCTATGAACTTAACCCTAGCCATTAATCTTGTTCGTTAGCATAAATTGATTTATTAATGCACCAAACTCTAACATTAGATATGTGTTGTTGCGGTTACTGGATGTGCCAGGCGGTTCCGGGCAGTTTTACACCACAACTCAATTTAACCTCGGGTTTTTCTTGGGCATGATGCACTAACCTCTTACATTAGGTTGGTGTTGTTGTGGTTACCGAATGTGCCGGGCGGTTCCGAGCAGTTTTACACCACAACTCAATCTAACCTCGGGTTAGGCATATTCATCTTTTCACATATTTACATATTTACAGTTTATATGTTAATTATTTACAATTGCTGTCAATTTCAGATTATGCCACATTTTCCATAAATGTCCAAGTCTAGATTTATATGCTAATTATCCCAACTAGTCATGGTCCAATTCTCAAGTTATGCTTAACAAAGCTAATTGCAAGTTATGGCCCCCAAATTCAATTTCGAGTTATTACTCAAATTAGGCAACATCTAATCGTCCCAAGTTTGTACTAATGGTAATGCCCCAATACCCCAAGTTCGCAATAAAGACAAATTATGCCCTAAATCATAAGTTACAAAATTATGTTCCACCATTACCAAATAGATTATTCCCCATTACCCCCGCATTCCAATCGCACGTATAATATGTTTCAGTCTAGATTCGATGTTAATCTAGATTCACAAAATAAAGGGGACGAAAGAGGAGCATAAACGAGAGTAGGCATAAAACAGGCATTAAAATGGTAGATCTGTCAAATATTTTGGACCTGGAGGGTTACAAATCTGTTAGAGTTGGGGTATAACAAAGATAGATCTGAAACAAACTGACAGAATTAACCTCATAGACATATAGATCTGATATAAATAACATCATGAACCTAAAAGGATTATATATCAGATATCCAACAAAAACAGGCATGATTGAATAATAACTTCCTGGGCATGTAAATCATTGATTCAATAGAAAGATTGGAATTAATCTAAAAGATCTGTCTTATCATCAATCATGGACTTAAATCCATTTCATTATATGTTAAAATCACTATTAGATGTTGAAATCTGAAAATAACTTGAACTTACATGTTTACAGTTCAATTTACGCCCTAAATCCCAAGTTATATGTCCAATATAATTTATGCCTCAAATCTCAAGTCATATGTACAATACTTTATGCCTCAAATCTCAAGTCATATTTCCAATACTTTATGTTTTGAATACAACATGTTTATGTTCTTAAATCAGTTACAACTCAATTATGCCCAATTATTCACAATTTAATACCTTTCCCAAGTTTTATCGCTGGTCATGTCCAAATCATATTTTATGCCCAATTTTATTTCCAATGTACGTTCATCTCTTATAAGATCTGGCTCAGGCTCGCAGTAGCCTAGCTATAAAACAAAAAGGGAAGAAGGAAAGAAGAGACAAAGAATGGACATAATATTATCAATGAGATAGATGCAAAGGACATAGAAAGACAGATTGAAATAGGCATAATCTCAGATCCAGATTTATTACAATGTCAGAATCACAATTAACTTTTATTTCTAAAAGTAACGTGAACTTACTAATTACAGAACGGTCTTGAATTCTGGGATCTGTATTCTAAAACTGAATAGCACTCCCTTGAAGTAAACTATTTGTTCTTCTAACTTATATTTTATTTGATTCTTAGAAAATAGTTGTTCAAGTCGTTGAATTAGCCTTTGAATCTCTACTTCAGTTTTAACCTGATTCTACGAAGGACTTGAGCAGCATAACCCCGTCTTTGATTTATTTTTATATGAATTAGGTTAGAGTATAGGAAAATTGAAGTTGTGTAGAGAAAACTATAGCCTTAATGGTGTTTATATAGCATAGGGATCAATGAATCTAGTCAGAATGGGCGTCCAGATGAAGAAAAATGAATCTGTCTTCGGATCTGGAAATTGGGGGAGGTCGACCCCCTGGTCGACCTGTGTGACCCAGGTCGACCCCCAGGTCGACCTGGATCCTAGGAGGGAAATTTGCCGCCCATCCCGGGTGTGTGATTTGAATTTCGAAACTTTAAATTTGAATTTCGAGCTGGTTTTATTATTTAAATCTCTGAAACTTCTTAAGGTTATAACTTCATACGAAGTCCGATTTACACAAACTCGGACTCTATCTCAAGCAGAATTCCAAGATGAACGCAATGACATAACCCGTTTCCCTTAATTCTTCTCTTAAAAATTAAGTATACTTTAATTTGTTTCTTTGATGTTCACCGAAAATACGGGGTGTTACATTCTCCCCTCCTTAAAGGATTTTGTCCTCGAAATCTTCAAGTTAAGAATAATGCATATCCTAACATCCAACGTCCATCTACTCAACCATTCAATCACAGGCATCCATTGTCCTTAAAAGGTTTCTAATGTCGTATGAACATATGTAGAGTGTGTGTGTATGTCCCTTATCTAATGCAAAATCAGGCGGTCTAGTGATCCAGTTGAGCTCCTTAATGCGAATCATGAGAGTGTCATGCGTCCAATATGTATGCAAATATCCCTAATCATGTAAATACTATATGTGTGCATATTCACTCATCCATATGCAACATCCATATTATAACACATCAAGTTTCAATCCATATACAAATACAATCATATGCATATGCAATATGAAAGTGACTAAGCCGATCTAGTGCCTAATGTGTGTGTATTTGCATCCACGAGCAACCACTAGCAAACACTTGCAACCACTTGCATCCACCAAACATAACATGTCTCAAACACATGTTTACATCCATTGGCTTCTACCTAAGGATCGAGGATAAGACCGAGAGGAAATACCTAAAAGATAAAGACTAGCATGCAAATAAATATTACAGTGAAAGAGGAATCAAGGATATACCCTCAAAAAGGATATGATGAGTGTTTCTAGTCTTTAGTCTTCTAAGTTGCATCTTCTTGAGCTTCACTCCACTGTACCATAACTAATTTTACTTCCCGATTGCGAAGCTTCTTGACCTCCATTTCCAAAACCCACTAGTAAAGATAGGACCTCGATCACTTACTATGCTAGAGGGTATTCAATGTAGTTGAACTATCTTTCCAAGATAAATAGATATTAACCATGATACCAAGTGTATATACTAAGATGATTAGAGGTCTCTCTTCTACATAGCTTATCCATCATGTCACAAATCTGAGAGTCGATATCTCTCACGCAAACCATCCTAGTCGAACTTGACATCCCTCAAGTACAAGCCCCAAAGCCTAAACCAATATCAGACAAGCACCAAAGGAATACCTCCTCCGAATTTGGACGATTTATGTGAGATGGTACTAAAAAAACAACTAAACAATTGAGCACTTAACCGACTCTGGCTATCCTCGCCAATCTTGGTCCAAAACTATCGTTGATTGCATAACTGGCTTTGCATTGTTAACTAGAAATATGCGGAAGTCTATCTCTAGTTTTAGGGGGAAAATCCCTAACCTAATCAAAAACATCTGCATACTCATGGACTAATCTAACGGATCGCAAATCGTTGATAGATGCATCAAGTGATTCTAGGTAGCTAAGCCTAACCGATCCCCTTAGGATCGCACGAAATCTCGAGGGTATTCCCGAGGCAAGTAAAAAAATCTAACTACCCTCGTTTCCCAATTACTTGCTAACCAATCCATGCCTAGAATCAACCCATAGCCCATGAAACCAAAAACATAAGCATTACACTTAAACCCAATCCTCAATATAGATATTCTCAAATCCTTACAAACCAAAGATAAATGAGCCGAACCACCAACCGGATTTGAGAAAATAATGGGATCTTCTATTATACTAGTACTAAGGTGCAGAGACTCAACTATGGAAGCAGATATAAGTGAATGTGAAGTGTTGAAATCAAAAAGATTACTAACAGGATGATCAAAAAGAATAACTAAACTTTACTATCTTTCTCTCAGGTACGCTGGCGGTGAAAGCATGCACTTGCCTTCCTGAAAATCCTATCCTTTGTCCTTGTCATTGTCCTTTGGGAAATCCTTCATAAGATACGCTGCCTCACCATGCTGAAAACAACCGCTTGTCTTTTACGTCCTATAATTAAGTGACCCGCTATACCATAGAAAAGATACTTCCTCTTGTTTCAGGATCTATTATTTCCTCCGCCCTTCTTATATTCCAATCCCTTGTTTGTGATTCTTCCCTTTTTGCCTCTTTCGCTTTACCTCCTTTGTGAACCATATTGACAAGCCTTTCGAACGTTGCCTCCATCACACGGGAAACCCTACAAAGCTTGGAAGGGAATTAGCCATAGGTGAAACTATTACAACTATAGATGGAGGTTGGGAACTTCTTCGCCCTTTGACAGGTGTCGTAGTCTCATCGAGCCTACGGAATCTCGCCGCGATGAGATTACCACCCAGAAAGCCAGGAGCCCCGCAGGAAAGAAGGAAACAAGGATTCAAACAGAGGATCTAAAGATAGTGCGTATGACTTTTGGGAATATGCCTTTAAAACAAAACTTTTCTTTTGAAAATGCTTCTTTTAAAACCGTTTTGAAAATAATTTTTCATATCTTTTATCTAATCCGGTAACCTTCAGCTCTGATACCAAGTGAAACACCCCACCTCCGTTAAGGTCACTCACAAAGGGAATGCCTTAACTTTGGTGGAGCATTTTATGTAAAAGATGAAGATAAATTACAAGATAGACAAATAAAGCTGTAGAAAATAAATAAAACTTTACTTCATTGATAAAACAACAGCTTGGTAAAACAGCTTGTACAAAGATTGTTTTCCAACACCAAAACACCAATACCCAGTACAAAAAAGTATCTGTCTTTTTTAACAAAATAAAGAAGCATAAAATAACAATGATAATCTCTAATAAAGCATGAACCAGCCATAGCAGTGGAAGAGAGAGTCCAAAGAAATACATCGACTATCTTCGAGCATGGAAAGAAAACTGAGCTAAGTGGTAACATTTCCTCCTTGTGAACCTGGAGGGGGGGACGGAAGAAAAAAGGCGAAACAAAACTAGGTCATACATAAGTCTGGTAAGTTCAGTACTTTCAGCATATAAACAGGAAAAAGCATCATGACATGAATAAACTGAATATAAGACAACACCGTGAGAACATGGATAACATAGGATAAGCATAAGGTATGATAAGCCAAGATAAATTGAATGCGCTTCTACTCTTTCTCTGCTTGGCTACTACCCTGTTATTTTGATTTTTATACCTCTGCACCACCTAACTAGTGTCCCAACTAGTATCTATATAAAATGATCATGTGATAACGTGATCCCAATCGCCATAATTGTGGTAGGCTTCAGGTGTACATCTATTATAAGGATTCCACCTCAATCTGCCTAATTGCCATGAACATGTTAGATGTACCCTTATTACCCTATCGATCGACTCTTTACTAGCATTAATTTTCCATGTGTCTGTGTCAATCGGCCTTTTCTTGCATGTAGATACCCTCTACTGGTCCTACCATAAGGTGTATCAATCCTTATGATAGCAACCCGACACGATTCAAGATGCACAGTGTATAACTACTGGTACCCAGTGCCTGCTTTTTCCCACTCAGGAGTACGTGCACGCCCGTAAACCGTCGGAACCTACAATGACGTACCCCCTACCGCTGTTTGACCGCTTATAATCGGCCCAGTAATCGTGCCCCACCCTGCCTAGTTTAGGGTACCATGATACATCTATGTGGGTTACTGGTGAAATGGGTCCCCGTTACTAGGGGTTCCTATTGGTTAAGTTTGCGGGCCTGTATTTACTAATATTACCCACCAACCCGATATGTACTTAACCCTCCCACTGACTCAAGCATGTTTATTTAATGGTTAAGTTTGTGGGCCTATATTTACTAATATTACCCACCAACCCGATATGTATTTAACCCTCCTACTGATTCAAGCATATTTATTTAATGGTTAAGTTTATGGGGCTATATTTACTAATATTACCCACCCAACTTGATATGTACTTATCCCTCCCGCACATTATGCCATATTGGTTAAGTGTTGTCCATTCATGTTAACTTAACCCACCCATTCATCATGTCACGTTGGTTAAGTATTTCTTATTAACTTAACCCTCCTCACTTATTATGTTGGATTGGTTAAGTGTTTCCTATTAACTTAACCCCGTTTGTCCATCAAGTTGTATTGGTCAAGCCTTTTTGGTTAACTTGACCCCACGTGTTCATTATGTTGTATTGGTTAAGTATCATCAATCAATTCAACTTTCTTAACCCACCAACTTGTCATGTTACATTGGTTAAGTGTTGCCTTCTTGTGTCAACTTAACCCTACCACAAATCAAGTCATATTGGTTAAGTGTTTCTTATTTGTAAACCCTACCCATTCATCATGCTATATTGGTTAAGCGTTTCCTATTAACTTAACCATGCTCATTCATGTTATATTGTTTAAGTGTTCCTATGAACTTAACCCTAGCCATTAATCTTGTTCATTAGCATTAATTAATTTATTAATGCACCAACCTCTCACATTAGATATGTGTTGTTGCGGTTACTGGATGTGCCGGGTGGTTCCGGGCAGTTTTACACTATAACTCAATCTAACCTCGGGTTTTTCTTAGGCATGATGCACTAACCTCTCACATTTGATATGTGTTGTTGTGGTTACTGGATGTGCCGGGCGGTTCCATGCATTTTTACAACTCAATCTAACCTCGGGTTAGGCATATTCATCTTTTCACAAATTTACATATTTATAGTTTATATGTAAATTATTCACAATTGTTGTCAATTTCAGATTATGCCACATTTTCCATAAATGTCCAAGTCTAGATTTATATGCTAATTATCCAAACTAGTCATGTTCCAATTCTCAAGTTATGCCCAACAATGCTAATTGCAAGTTATGGCCCCCAAATTCAATTTCGAGTTATTACTCAAATTAGGCTACATCTAATCTTCCCAAGTTTGTACTAATAATCATGCCCCAATACACCAAGTTCGCAACAAAGAAAACTTATGCCCTAAATCATAAGTTACAAAATTATGTTCCACCATTACCAAATAGACTATTCCCCATTACCCCGCATTCCAATCGCACGTATAATAAGTTTCAGTCTCGATTCGAGGTTAATCTAGATTCACAAAATAAAGGGGACGAAAGAGGAACATAAACGAGAGTAGGCATAAAACAGGCACTAAAATGGTAGTTCTGTCAAATATTTTGGACCTAAGAGGATTATAGATCTGTTAGAGTTGGGGTATAATAAAGAGAGATCTGAAACAAACTGACAGAAATAACCTCATAGACATATAGATCTGATATAAATAACATCATGAACCTAAAAGGATTATATATCAGTTGTCCAACAAAGACAGGCGTTATAGAATAATAACATCCTAGGCATGTAAATCATTGATTCAATAGAAAGATAGGAATTAATCTAAAAGATTTGTCTTATCATCAAGCATGGACTTAGATCCATTTCATTATATGCCAAAATCACTATTGGTTGTTTAAATTTGAATATAACTTGAACTTACATGTTTACAGTTCGATTTACGCCCCAAATCCCAAGTTATATGTCCAATATACTTTATGCCTCAAATCTCAAGACATATGTCCAATACTTTATGCCTCAAATCTCAAGTCATATGTCTAATACTTTATGTTTTGAATACAACATGTGTTATGTAATTAAATCATTTACAACTCAATTATGCTCGATTATACACAATTTATTACCTTTCCCAAGTTTTAGCGTTGGTCACGTCCAAATCATATTTTACGCCCAATTTTATTTCCAATGTACGTTCATCTCTTATGAGATCTGGCTCAGGCTCGCAGTAGCCTGGCTATAAAACAAAAAGGTAAGAAGGAAAGAAGAGACAAAAATGGACATAATATTATCAATGAGATAGATCCAAAGGATATAGAAAGACAGATAGAAATAGGCATAATCTCAGATTCAGATTTATTACAATGTAAGAATCACAATTAACTTCTATTTTTGAAAGTAACGTGAACTTACTAATTACAGAACGGTCTTGAATTCTGGGATCTGTATTCTGAAACTGAATAGCTCTCCCTTGAAGTAGACTATTTGTTCTTTTAATTTAGATTTGGTTTGATTCTTAGAAAATAGTTGTTGAAGTCGTTGAATTAGCCGTTGAATCTCTACCTGAATTTTAACCTGATTCTACGAAGGACTTGAGCAGTATAACCCCGTCTTTGATCTATTTTTATATGAATTAAGGTAGAGTATAGGCAAAATGAAGTTGTGTAGAGAAAACTATAGCCTTAGGGGTGTTTATATAGCATAGGGATCAACGAATCTGGTCAGAACGGGCGTCGAGATGCAGAAAAATGAATCTGTCCTCGGATCTGGAAATAGGGGGGAGTTCGACCACTAGGTCGACCCCCTGGTCAACCCGTGTGACCCAGGTCAACCCCCAGGTCGACACCTGGTCGACCTTGGTCTTGGGCGGGAAATTTCCCGCCCAGCCCGGGTGTGTGTGAAAACCCGTAACTTCCCCGTAAAGGAAAGAGCAGATAGTTCGAGAACAAGCCACAGAATAACGCAGACGGAAGAACATTTCATTGTATATTAGAACAATGCATCAGATTACAAGAATATATAGAGTATAAATGAAAATTACACAGAAATATACATCACAAATTATCAGAGATTACAATAAATTACATAGCAGCGGAAAATAATACAATACACAACTAGAAGAGATATACGGATACAAAGCTTTCCAGATATCGTTCCAGCTGTAAACCGGGATCCTGTGAATATAAATCTGCAAAACCAAAACTACTAGCTGCCCGTGTCAAAAAAAGGGCACCCAGAGTTTAGGTTAAAACAATAAACTCCAGGCCAGTCATGTGACTGGTGTGAGAACTAAAACAGTTATTTATCTTTATTTTCAAAGTAAGGTAAATCAAGGGACCACGCCGTATAACACGGAACGGGTTTCCTCCCAAGAATATCAGTGCATAAAACAACAGCGCAATGCTAAATAAAGAAAAATGAAGCTGTTATAAGACCCAGGTCCTATCACACAATGCAACGCAAGCCGGGGGATAGGGTTTTCCCTTATAACAGCCAAAGAATGCTTGATACGTTTAAAAACAAATCATTTGATACTATTATAAGTGCATAGTGTATAAAACAACTTCAAATCATAAGTATCAATCATAGGCGGCATGGGTACCATATATCATGTCGCCATACTAGTTCTACAATTAAAACCGCAAATGTCACGTATTTGGAAATTTGATTTCCATCTATGAACCGAGGCAAAAGATAGTCCTCAACCGATTCGAGACTCTCTAGCCCGAGCCTCAGGACCCAGACTCAGGTGGGCCCTTGGATCGTCAGGGCCGGTCCACCGATGTGGATTAAAATGCCTGAACATGCGTTCCCCCGCCCTTTGGGGCGTAAATGAGCCAACGAATGGCTCCATCGGACCCGGATCGTCCGATCTAACCGAGGCGCCTCGCAACAGCAATAACCACACAGGTGAAAAGTATATAAATGTCAGGACTGGTAGGTCACTGACACCACCCTAGCTAGAAAGAAACGCATGCCCTCCCTGAGGTCCTTCTCCCGTTTTTGGTTCACAACCGGGGTGCGAGGCTCGCGAATCAACGCTACACAAAGCTATGCCACACAGGCGGTGCTTTGATCATCAACCACAAGACTTTGCTTTTCAACAGAAGCCTTGATCATTTGCATCTTAGCATGCCACACAGGCAATCCACTCTATGCGTTTGATATCCATCAGTATATAACCCCTGAGCTCGTACGTCTCAGAGAAGGGCGTTAAGCAAGAGAATAAATTCTCCGCCGCCAAACAGATATATATTTAATAGAGATCAATCACACAGACTAAAATCTAATGTCAGACACACAGTCCATTTACAAGTCCGTTCTGGGTCTGAACGAAATCGGAGGCACCTAGTACCCCGCATATCCATCGATCTCCAAGTACGTCTGGACAACCACCAACTGTTTCCATCTTCTTGGGTGTACATCCCAATCAAGATCATCAGTAATCACCCAAACGACGTGAAGACCTTCTGTCTTCGACCATCGTCTTCATCTTCGACTTATCGTCGTATTAGTTATTCAGAATGGGATAAACCCGGTCTTTCCGAATAACTCGCGTATATTTTAAATAAGTGTTACACAAACACAACATACGCCTCATTCCAATTCATCAGTCACTAACCGTAAATTAATCAAGAGAATAATTTCCCAAATATTAACCCCGAAGGCCGAAACCAACATCAGATCAATATCCAGAAAACCATTCTGCTTGGCAAACCGACAGTTAGTTTCTAAATTTCACATTCATAGGGAAAGGTTCCCATTAATTTTATCCAAGATAAATTCCTTATATTTATTCTTTAATCTATCCTTTTGAATTTCGATTCAACTAGTCGGGATTAACGAACCTTACCGAAGTAATCATTTATTTTAATTTCTCAATCCCAACCTATTCATCCCATGGAGTAAAACTGGTAATACTTCATATCTAACACCACGGTGTTATCGGTAAATTCAATTACCATTTCAAGTTCAAATCTAAGTAAAGATTTAACTATCGCTTGGAGTAAAACTGGTGATACTCCATATCTAACACCACGGTGTTATCGGTAAATTCAATTACCATTTCACGTTCAAATCTAAGTAAAGATTTAACTATCGCTTGGAGTAAAACTGGTAATACTCCATTCTCGGTCCTTTCAATCTATTTAAAGATTCATTAAAACTCCACTTAGTTTTAATCTTTAACTGGGTTAAAGAATCAGTTGTCATTTAAAACACTGTTCACGATAAACCAAAACCACATTCAATTAATTATCGGGTTAAAGAACGAGCGTTATTTAAAACACTGTCCACGATAAACCCAAAAATCAATATCCATTCAATTCCAATTAAATATTATTTAATTGGTACACTTCATTAAAACTAAATAAAAAGATTTAATCTTTTCTCAACTGGGTTCAAGAACCGTGTTAATGAAGACACCATTCACGACAAACCCAAATCATATTTGATATTAAACACAAGGCTCTAAATAGAAAATATACCGACTTATATTCAATATCAAATTCTACGACTAACAAATATCGTATTGGAAATAACGATATATATATCTATATCTTTCAAATTTCCATAACAACATCTGTATAATCACGAAATCCAACATCGAAATATTCCGAAGACAATTTCGATTCAAATCCATTCCAATGCAATCATTGGAAATTCTGGTTATTTCCAAAACTATTTCAAATTCAATTTATTTATTTAAAAATAAATAGAATTATAATTCTAGTTTAAAACTAGTTCATTTCGATAAAAATCTATTTTTATCTTTTCAAATATGGAGTTTTTTCATCCCAATCCTTTATAAATCATTTCTTATGATTTTACACAAATTATTACAATTTTTAATAATTTTATCAAGGCCCATACAGTCGATTTCCATCAACGGCCATCGAACTGCATTTACAGCGACCTTTTTCAAATTTGATTTGGACATAATTCCAAATCCAACCGTTAGATTTCTAATTTCTAATAATCATTAGAAAGCTCTTTTCGATACGAACCCAATGGTCCCGGTTTCAGGAGAATCCGACGGTCGGGTCTCCCGTAATATCCGTTCGAAGTCAATGGTCGAAATTGGCGAACTGCTGCGGCGCGTTCTATTCAGGCCATTATATTATATATATAATATATATAATATATTCTTCGTCGATTTCATTTTAAAACGTGCTTTATAAATCGTTTTAAATTCATTTTCAAAACGGTTTCAACTTCATGTTCAATTTCAAATCAAAATTGAATATTCCAATATAAATTCGTTTTAAATTCATTTCAAATTGATTTCAATTCAAATTGATTTCTAATTCAATTTCAGTTCTAATTCAATTCAATTTCAATTCGAATTCATTTATATTCAATTTCAATTCGAATTCATTTATATTCAATTTCAATTCGAATTCATTTATATTCAATTTCAATTCGAATTCATTTATATTCAATTAATCAGATTTTGAAATCACTTTCGATATTCATTATAAAATGAATAAAATCGATATAAATATCGTTCACGTCAAAATGGCGTTAATCTAACCAACACGGCTTCATATGTTTCTATTTTCAAATATTCTATTTCGAATATTCTATTTCGAATATTTCTATCTCAAATATTTCTTTTCAAATATTTCCTTTTTCAAATATTCTATTTTCAAATATTTCTATTTCAAAGGTTTTTATTTCAAATATTTCTTTTTCGAAACTGGAATGAGGCCCAATCAATTACCATATAATGTTAATTATATGGATTTTCTACAACATATGTACATATCAACAACGATGAATAATCAACCATCATCCAAAGTGCATTCTACACTGTATAAGCATCAAATATAAATATTCAACGCTTATAACAGTCTGTCAATCAATCGATCAACATACAACTAAACAATCGGGATTAGTGTACGTCAAATATCATCCCAATACCCGTGTGGGGTTTCAAGAAATCAAACACAGATTTTTATTTGTGCAGTTGGACGATGTGTAAAATTTATCGTCCCAATCAATGTCCTTCAAATAGGTGTACATAAACAAACCGTCCGGTTTGTAAATGAATATTTATTTATTCACATTCACGTAAAAAATTATATTTTTAACGATCAAACTATTTTATTCAACCTATGAATATTCTATTCGGTTCATTTATTAAATAAAATGTTATCTTTATTTTTCTAACTTATTTTTAGAAAATTTCGGCGGCATAACGGCACGATACTAGAAACGGGACAAGGCCTAGCCTTATCCCCGGTCTAGTGAAGGCCCACGCCATTCACACATCAATCAAATCAATTTCATTTCACCAAACAATTCAATTCAAACCAAATAATCTAACCAACTACACAACCAAACAATTAAACAAACAAGCCATGCATGGTCTGTGGATGACGGGTGTCGGGTGCTACTAAACACCGTCTACATCCTAGTATATGTATATATATAACTAGAATAAGAAATTGAAGAGTGAGAAGTTCTCACCGATTTGCTAATCCAACGCCACGACTCTTCTTAGGTAGAAACCTTCGTCGTTCTCGCATTTTTGTCATCTTCGTTGCCCGTATTCTCTACATATGTAAAAATTGAATTTTTACTTCGCTATTCAATATATAAAAATCGAATTTTTTACTTTGCTATTCAATATATAAAAATTGAATTTTTACTTCGCTATAAAAAATCACATTTTTATTTCAACATATATATATAAAAAAATCATATTTTTACTACGTTATTCAATATATAAAAATCGAATTTTTACTTTGCTATTCAATATATAAAAATCGAATTTTTACTTCGCTATAAAAATCACATTTTTATTTCAACATATATATATATATATATAAAATCATATTTTTACTACATTATTCAATATATAAAAATCGAATTTTTACTATGCTATTCAATATATAAAAATCGAATTTTTTACTTCGTTATTCAATATATAAAAATCCGATTTTTATCCTCTCTATAATATAAAAAAATTGGATTTTTATCACTTCAACTTCAAATTAAAAATCCTACCTTTGTTCAAATTAAAAATCCTTCCTTTGTTCAAATTAAAATCAAACGATCTTTACTTTTATAACTAGATAAAATCAGTTTTCATACTAAAATAAAAATCGGTTTTTGTACTCAAGAAAACTCAATTTTCAAAGCAAACAAAAATCAGGTTTCAAAGCAAATAAAAATCATTTTCAAAGCTAAAAACTCACTGTATTGTTTTCTGTTTAAACTCCAGACCGTAACACTTGAACCCTCCAACCTCGACCAGAACTGACATCGCCACAGCCATCAAAAGCTTGTCAGGATCCAATCTGACTCCGGCAGACGAGGGGATTGCGAAGGGGCTGGGCAGAGCAACAGGGTTCGCGACGTTGGAGGTGACCCACTGGTGGCTTGCGGAGGACTGGCGAAGGGATGATGACCTCACTTGGCACGGCGGCGGTCCCAGTTAAGTGGTGGCGTCTCGATTCTCGCTCGAAGGTCGGGTTCGTGGATCGTGCGTGATGCTGAAGCGAGGAAGGAGGCGGTGGAGAAAGGAATCGGAAAGGAGGAGGAGGCGTGGGGGTAGCTCGACGTCGGCGGTGCGGTGGAGGGAAGAGGACGTCGGCCATTTTCAGATTTGGGGGATCGATTTTCTGGTTTGAGAAAAATGAAGAAGGGTGGGGGTTAAATGTAAATTTATATTATTATATATATATTAATTAATTCTTCTCCAAGTTGACTTTTTGATCGAACCCCAATCGAGACCCAACGACTGTCGTCCCTAGCTAACTACCCCCATTCCGAACACAGTGGGATATGTTTCGTAAGCTGATTCGATCGTTTTGACCAGTTTTCGTCAAAATCAGCATATAACTCTATATATTGAATTTGAACGCGCATTTCTATTTACTGGGGTCGCATACTAACTCGAAAAATTCCTGAAAAATATTTTCTAGCTTCGTATTGACAATACGGTCCTAACAAAACTAGTTTCGTAGAATTCTAAGACCGTTGGAAAAATGGCCATTTTCCAATCAATTAAAATCAACTGAAACTGGTCAAACGCGCTTTCCTTTGCCACGCTCACATATTGATTCGAAAAATTATGAAATTTGGAATCTAGCAATAATTTAACACTGCGGATCCAACCAAAGTGGTTTCGTCGAAATTCGAGGTCGTTTGCAAAATTCCCATTTTTAAGGGCCTGAATTCCATAGCGACTATTCAGAATTTTCAACTGGACATATCTTTTGATCCCCGCTATGAAATTTTGATTTTTCGGATTCGTTGGAAAGATATTCCCAATTAGATCCTATTATTTTTGGTTTCACTAAAATCCGGATTGTTTTGCATCCGGTACATTCAATTGAAGTTTGAAATCGAATTATCGAACTACCGCGCCATTTTCAATTCCTTTTATAATTAAAATAAAATTTTATATTCTAACGACGATCTATATAAATATATGCGTTCGGCTTATATTCAAAATAAATTTCTCGTCGATATTATTTAAAATAATCTATTTTAAATAATCAAAATTCGCTAAAATTGTCAAAATAAAAATTTTAAACTGGCCCAGATTTTCGGGTTGTTACAGTGTGTGATTTGAATTTCGAAAATTTGAATTTGAATTTCGGAATGGTTTTATTATTTAAATCTCTAAAACTTCTGAAGGTCATAACTTCTTCATACGTAGTCTGATTTACGCAAATTCGGACTCTACCTCATGCAGAATTCCGAGACGAACGCAATGGCATAACCAGTTTTCGTTAATTGTTCTCTTAAAAATTAAGTATACTTTAATTTTTACTTTGACGTTCACCGAAAATACGGGGTGTTACAGACTGATGGAATCTAATTGGAGATTAGCTAAGTTGAATGGTTTCCTACGTATTGATCTGATGTTGGTTTCGGCCTTTGGGATTAATACTTAAGGAATTGTTCTCTTATTAATTTATGGTTAGAGACTGATGGAATCTAACTGGAGAATAGCTAAGTTGAATGGTTTCCTGGGTATTGATCTGATGTTGGTTTCAGCCTTCGGGATTAATTCTTAGGGAATTGTTCTCTTACTAATTTACGATTAGAGACTGATGGAATGGTGTCTTCAGTAACACTGTTCTTAAACCCCATGTGAAAAGAATAAATCTTTTAATTAAGATTATTAGAATTTCCAGTTATATTCAGTAATTGGAATAAAATGGAATGTGATTTGGGCTTATCGTGAACCGTGTTATAAATGACATTGGTTCTTTAACCCAGTTAAATACAGAATATGATTTCCTAAGTTACATAATCATTAATATTGATTTTTGGGATGATTAAAACTAAAGGTAGTTTTAATGAATCTTTGAGTAGATTGAAAAGTGAATGTGATAATTAAAATTATCAATTCAAGAAAATGATCAAAAATTGAGTATCACCAGTTTTCCTCCAAGGATAGTTAAATCTTTAACTAGATTTGAAAGTGAAATGGTAATTAGTATTTATCAATAACACCGTGGTGTTAGATTGGAGTATGGCTAGTTTTTCTTCATGGGATGAACAGGTTGGGATTGGGAAATCAAACAAATGATTACTTTGGTAAGGTGCGCTAATCCCGACCAGTTTGGAAAACCTTAGTATGGTTTGAATTGATATCCAAAGGAAGATTAAAGAATAAATTTAAAAGAATTTATCTTTTATAAAATTAATGGGAACAAATTCCTAAAGATGTCAATATTCAAATAAAAGAACATTCAGAATTGGAATGAGGCGTATGTTGTGTTTTTATAACACTTGTTTATTATATACGCGAGTTATTCAGAAAGGCCGGGCTTATACCCATTCTGAATAACTGATTCGATGATAAGTCGACAATGAAGACGGTTGTTGAAGACCGGAGGTCTTCACATCGTTTCGATGATTACTGATGTCTTGATTGGGTTGTACACCCAAGACGAGCTAATAAGTGGTGATCGTCCAAACGTACTTGGAGATCGACGGATATACGAGGGCCTCTCTCCTGTATTGGACATATGGGACGAGGAATAACGCACCTCCGGTTTCGTTCAAACCCAGAACGAACTTGTAAATGGATGTGTGTCTGACATTGGATTTTATTCTATGTTGATTAATTTCTATTAAATATATATCTGTTTGGCGCGGAGAGTTTATTCTCTTGCTTAACGCCCTTCTCTGAGACATACGAGCTCAGAGGTTATATATCGATAGACATCAGTCGCATGGCGTGAATTTCCTGTATGGCATGTTGAGATGCAAATGATCAAGGCTTCTGTTGAAAAGCATAGCCTTGTGGTTGATGACCAAAGCACAACTTTAATATAGCACAGCTTTGTGTATAGCGTTAATTCGCGAGTCAAACACCTCGGTATAAGTTAAAAACGGGATAAGGGAACCCAAGGAGGACATGACGTTTCATTCTAGCTATGAGTGGTGTCGGGGTTTTGCAAGACCTGACATTTATATTATTTTTACCTTTGTGGTTGTTGGAATGCAAGGCGCCTCGGATATATCGGTCTGTACGGAGCCGATGTATCTTGGTCCTATAGGACCAGGAAACGTGTGCTCAGGAATAACTAATACATTAACGTAAGTGTGGATCCGCCTTGGAGGATCCAAGGGTCTATTGCGGGATATCCTGAGGCATTTGCTAGAGTGTCTCGAAGCCGGCGAGGAGTACATCCCTTACCTCGACTCATGACGGAAATATGATTTCCAATACGTGACATTTCGGTTTTGATTGTAGAGCCTAGTATAGGCGACATGATACATGGTACCCATGCCGCCAAGGATTGATACATTTATATTTGAAGTTGTTTTATACAATCCGCACTTATCATAGTATCAAATGATTTGTTTTATAGGTATCAAGCATTATTTGGGTATTATAAGGTAAAACCCTATCCTCTGGCTTGCGTTGCATGGTGTGATGGGACCTGGGTCTTATAATAGCTTTATTTTTCTAAAAAGCGTTGCGTTGTTTGTATATGCATTGGTATTCTTGGGAGGAAACCCATTCCGTGTTATACGGCGTGGTCACTTGATATATCTGATTTTAATGTAAAGTTTTAAATAACTGTTTTACTTCTCACACCAGTCATATGACTGAACTGGAGTTTATTGTCTTAACCTAAACTATGGGTGCCTCTATTTTCCACACGGGCAGCTAGTAGTTTTGGTTTTGCAGATGTATATTCACAGGATCCTGGTTTACAACTGGAATGATATTCGGAAAGCTCTGTATCCGTGTATCTCTCTCAATTGTGTTTTGTATTATTTCCTGATGCATAGTAATTTGTAAATCTCTGATATTTATCAATTGTATAATATTTATTCATAATCTTCATATTCTTGTACTCTGATGTAAATTGTTGTAATAAGCAATGAAATGTTCTTCTGTTGGTGTTCTAAATTGTCGTGTTCTCATTACAATCTGTCTTTTCCTTTACGGGGAAGTTCGGGCCGTTACACATGGTATCAGAGCTTTGGTGTACAGAGCTCGAGAACAAGGCACATTAGAACCAAACGAGAGAATTCATCAGAGATTGGATTAATAATATCCAATAAGGAATGACTCGTTAGAGATGGGACTAGTAGTGTCTTTGAACATGTGTGAAGAGTAGTGTTTTAAAAAAACAAAAAAAACAAATTTTGTTTTGAAGAATTAAACCATATTCTACGTATTTGAATATTTATTTTATATTAATTTTTGGGCAATCCAATATATAAAGATTTTTCATATACGCCTTGCAAACGTGTATTCAAAGTTTTAATATAATGGATAGATATAGAATCACACTCTAGTCGCCCGGAGATGATTCTACTGATGATGTACGGCATCAGTAGTTTATTTTCGAGTTTCAAAAGTGGGATATCTATATATTTCCAATTGACTGGTGTGAGAACCAAAAACTAGATTGGGTTATTGTTGTGAATTGGCGTCAAAAACATGATTTTGTGTATATATATCAAAAGTATGAATTTGAAACGTTAACCAACTAATTGATTGTTGGTTGTGTTGTTTGATTACTAATTTGATTAAGCCAAATTGAATCAAATATTGAACCGTATTGAAAATTGATTAGAATTGTATACATACATATACATACATGTTTATTGAACAGGTCAAAGCAAGGAGGCTGGAGAAGAGGAATAAAATTGTATGCCCGACAAATAGGTACATGTATACTAATTTATTGGGTTTGGATGATTTTATGAGCCGATTGGCTTTTTCTTTTTCTTTTTGAGATGATAGGGCCTGTGTGGCAGTTTGGGGATTTTCCCGGTGCTCCCCGTACAAAGGAGGTAATAGAGAATTTTTTCAGAAATTAAGGGTGTTAGCCAAATTTTTGAAGAATTGAAAAATTCTTAGAAACCGAAAAGTTGAAGAATGAAGGCCAAAGTGAAAGTTGAGTTGGTTAGTTAAACAACTTTCAGCTCTATTCCTTTTCGAGGACGAAAAGTTTTAGGTGGCGGAGATTGTAACAACCTGAAAAATCAGAACTAAATTAAAATTTTAATTTTAGGAATTTTAATGAATTTTGAAAATTTAAAATGATTTATTTTAAATAATAATGACGAGAAATTTATTTTGAATAGAATTAGAATGTTCATATTTATTTAAATCAAAGTTATAATATAAATATTTATTTTAATTATAAAAGGAATTGGAAATGGCACGGTAGGTTGAAAATTTGATTTGAAATTTCAAATGAATGTACAAAATTCAAATTAAACCGAATTTTAGCAAAACCAAAAATATTAGAATCTATTTGAAAATATCTTTCCAACGAATCCAAAAAATCAAAATTTCATAGGGGGAATAAAAAGTTACGTCTAGTTGAAAATTCAGAATAGTCGCTATGGAAATATAACCCTTAAAAATAGTGATTTTGCAAATGACCTCCATTTTCGATGAAACCACTTTGGTTGGATCCAGAATGTCAAATTATTGCTAGATTCCATTTTTCATAATTTTTGGAATCAATATGTGAGTGTGGTGAATTTAAACGCGTTTGGTCATTTCAATTTGAATTTAATCGACTGGAAAATGACCGTTTTTCAAACGGTCTCCAAATTCAACGAAATTAGTTTTGTTAGGATCATATCGTCAAAACATATCCAGATTTATTTTTCTGGAATTTTCGGAGTCCGTATGTGGCCCCGGTAAATTAAAATGTGCATTTGAATTTAAAATATATATGTATATATTTTAAATTTAACGAAAACTAATCGTAACAGCCGAATTGGGTTACGAAACATATCCCATTATGTTCGGAATGGGGGTAATTAACTAGGGGCGATAGTCGTTAAGTTCGATTCGGAGTTTGAGTGAAAGAGTAACTTTTTAGAGAACAAAATAAAAATAATAATAATAATAATAATAATAATAAATAATTATATAAAGGCCACCCCCTTCTATCTCATTCCCAGTCAACCCTAGCCTCCAAAAAAAACCCGTGCTCCCTTTCATCTTCAGATCGTCTCTCCCTCGTCGAACAACCAGACCCGCTAATTGCCGTCGCCCATCGCCGGCGTGGCCCACCGTACCCCCTAGCTCCTCCTCTAGCGATATCTCTCCTCTTTCTTCAATTGAAAACGAGCGGCGCCACCACCAAGGCGACCACCACCACCACAGTTCCAGGCATGCCCTTTCCTCGTGCTACTGCAGCTCCAACCCCCACGCACCAGCGAATACGCATTCCCTTTTTCCGACGCCCGACCCCACCTATGATCCCCTCAACTTCCACCACCTTTGAAAAATGTGAGTTTTCTTTTTTTTATTAATTTTAGAGTTATATTTTTTTTATTTATAAAAAGTTTATATTTTAAATTAGGAATTTTTTTATAAAAAGTTATAATTTTTATTTATAACTTTGTTCTAAAAAGATAAGATTTTTTATAAATAGAAAGGATAAGAAATTTAAATTGATTTTTATTTTCAGTTTTATTTTATTTTATATATCCTTATAAAAGGTTAGATTTTCATTGATATAAAGTTACGATTTTTAGTTAGATAAAAATTCCAAGCAGACCCCCACCTCGTGTTGTTGCAGCTCCAACCCCCATGCACCAGCGAACACGCCTCCCCCTTTCCGATGCCCGACCCCACCTATGCGCCCCTCAACTTCCACCACCTCTAAAAAAATGTGAGTTTTCTTTTTTATTAGTTCTTATAGTTATATTTTTTTTATTTATAAAAAGTTTATATTTTAAATGAGGAATTTTATTTATAAAAAGTTATAATTTTTATTTATAACTTTGTTTTAAAAAGATGAGATTTTTATAAATAGAAAGGATAAGAAATTTTGATTTGATTTTTATTTTATTTTATATAGCCATATAAAAGTTATATTTTCATTGATATAAAGTTACGATTTTTAGTTAGATAAAAATTCGATCTTTACAATATATGTAGCACGATATTAAAAATGTAATCTTTCTTATAAATTAGCTTGCAAAGAAAAGAATGGATTTATCCATTTATAACTAGTAAATATTTGATTTTTAAACTAGTAAAGACTTGATTTTTAAACTAGTAAAGATTTAATTTTTAAACTAGTGAAGATTTGATTTTTAAACTAGTAAAGAATGATTTTTAAACTAGAAGAGAATTGATTTTTAAAAATATAAAAGATTTGGTTTTTATTAAAAAAATTCGATTTTTATATATTTATTAGCGATAGAAAAATTCGATTTTTATATATTCATTAGCGATAGAAAGATTCGATTTTTATATATTCATTAGTGATAGAAAAATATGGTTTTTATAATGAATAGCGATATAAAAATATTATTTTTAGTTAGATAAAAATATGAATTTTATCGTATGTATGAAATGATATTTTGAATATGATATAAATACAATTTTTATATATGTTGCGAAATAAAAATGTGATTTTTGAATATAAACATCGTTGATTAAAAATATAATTTTAATATAAATTTCGTAAAACATATTGCGTTGGAATGAGAGCAGTGAATCTGAGCGACAATATGGACTGGAGGAGTAGAACCCGTGGTGAGAACTTCTCAATTTAAATTTTATTTTCTAGTTAAAATATATACTAGGATGCAGACGGTGCTTAGCAGTACCCGACACCCGTCGTCCACAAACCATGGACGACTTGTTTGATTTGATTGTGTTGTGAAAATTGATTGTTATGTGAAATGGAAAATAATATTCATGTGTTGAAATAAATATTTTATAGTTAAAAATATAATTTTTAACATGTACATGAATAAAATAAATATTCATAAACAAATCGGACTATTTGTTTATGTACAAACATTTGACGGATATTGATCGGGACGATATATTTTACACATCGCTCAACTGCACAAATAAAAATCAGTGGTTGTTGATTGAAATCCCACACGGGTATTGGGATGATATTTGACATACACTAATCCCGATATTTAGTTGTATATCAATCGATTGGTTGATAGACTGTTATAAGTGTTAAATATTTATATTTGATGCTTAAGCAGTGCAGAATGCACTCTGGATGATGGTTGACTTCGTTTGATTGTTGTTGAGTACATGGTTGTATGAATTCCATATAAATAACATTATATGGTAATTGAGCGTGTCTAATTCCAGTTCAGAAAGAAAGAATATTTTACATTAATGAATATTATAAAATAATGAATATTTTAAAATAATATTCAGTAAAAGATCAAAATCTGATTTGGATGTCCAATTCGGGATAGACACGAAAATATTTAAATATATAAAGCCATATTGATTAGATTAACTCCATTTTGACGTGAACGATATTTATATCGATTTTATTCATTTTTATATAAATATCGAAAAGGAAGTGATTTCAAAATCTAATGTTTTGAAAATATTGTCATTTATATATTAATGAAATTGTTTTGAAAACGAATTTAAAAACGATTTATAAAATACATTTTGAATGGAAATCGACGATATATACATAATATATATATTATACATATTTAATGGCCTGAATAGAACGCGCCACATCGTGGTAGTTCGCGAATTTCGACCACTGATTCGAACGGACATTACGTGAGATTCAACCGTCAGATTCTCCTAAAATCGGAACCATTGGGTTCGTATTGAAAAGAGCTTTCAACAAATAAATGGAATTTGGAATCTAACGGTTGGATTTGGAATTATGTCCAAATGAATTTTGGAAAAGTTCGTTGTAAGTGTAGTTTGATGACCGTTTATGGAAATCGACTGTACGGGCCTTGATAAAATTATTAAAAATATCAATAATTTGTGTAAAATCATAATAAATGATTTGGATAGAATTGGGCTGAAAAATTCCATATTTGAAAAGATAAAGAAATAGTTTTATCGAAATGAACTAGTTATGAACTAGAATTATAATCCAATATTTTTAAATAAATAAATTGGATTTGAAATGGTTTCAAAAATAACTAGAAATTTCCAATATAAGAAATGGAAATGGATTTGGATCGAAAGAATCTTGGGGATATTTCGATACTGGATTCCATGATTATACGGATATTGTGGAGGAATTTGGAAGATATATATATATCATTATTCCAATATGATATTTATTGGTTTCAGAATTTGATATTGAATATATGCCGGTATATTTTATATTCAGAGCCTTGAATTTAATATCAAATTGGATTTTGGGTTTTTCAAGAACGGTGTCTTCACTAACATTGTTCTTAAACCCAGTTGAGAAAAGATTAAATCTTTTTATTAAGATTTAATGAAGTTTACCAATCAATTAATATTTTATTAGAATTGAATTGAAATTGATTTTGGGTTTGTCGTGAACGGTTTCTTCACTAACACTGTTATTAAACCCAGTTAAGAAAAGATTAAATCTTTTTACTAAGATTTAATGAAGTTTACCAACTAATTAATATTTAATTGGAATTGAATTTAAATTGATTTTGAGTTTGTTGTGAATGGTGTCTTCACTAACACTTTTCTTTAACCTAGTTGAGATAAGATTAAATCTTTTTATTAAGATTTAATGAATTTTGCCAATTAATTAATATTTAATTGGAATTGAATTGAAATTGATTTTGGTTTTGTCGTGAATGGTATCTTTAGTAATACTGTTCTTAAACCAAATGGATTTAAAAAAATTAGAAACTAATTGGAAATTAGCTAAGTTGAGTGTTTTACTGGGTATTGATCTGAAGTTGGTTTCGGCCTTCGGGATTAATACTTAGGGAATTGTTCTCTTACTAATTTACGATTAGAGACTAATGTAATCTAATTGGAGATTAGCTAAGTTGAATGGTTTCCTGTGTAATGATTTGATGTTGGTTTCGGCCTTTGGGATTAAAACTTAGGGAATTGTTCTCTTACTAATTTATGGTTAGAGACTGATGGAATCTAACTGGAGATTATCTAAGTTGAATGGTTTCCTGAGTATTGATCTGATGTTGGTTTCGGCCTTCGGGATTAATACTTAGGGAATTGTTCTCTTTCTGATTTATGATTAGAGACTGATGGAATGGTACGTACAGTAACACTGTTCTTAAACCCCGTGTGAAAAGAATAAATCTTTTAATTAAGATTATTAGAATTTCCAGTTATGTTTAGTAATTGGAATAAAATGGAATGTGATTTTGGGTTTATCATGAACCGTATTTTAAATGACATTGTTCTTTAACCCAGTTAAAGACAGAATATGATTTCCCAAGTTATATAATCATTAATATTGATTTTTGGGACGATTAAAACTAAATGGAGTTTTAATGAATCTTTGATTAGATTGAAAAGTGAATGTTATAATTAAAATTATCAATTCAAGAAAATGATCGAAAATGGAGTATCACCAGTTTTTCTCCAAGCGATAGTTAAATCTTTAGCATGATTTGAACGTGAAATGGTAATTAATATTTGTCGATAACACCGTGGTGTTAGATATGGAGAATGGCCAGTTTTGCTCCATTGGATGAATAGGTTGGGATTGGGAAATTAAACAAATGATTACTTCGGTAAGGTGCTCTAATCCCGACTAGTTTGGAAAACCTTAATATGTTTTGAATTGATATCCGAAGGAAGATTAAAGGATAAATTTTAAAGAAGTTATCTTTGATAAAATTAATGGGAAAAAATCCCTAAAGATGTGAATATTTAAATAAAAGAATATTTAGAATTGGAATGAGGCGTATGTTGGGTTTTTATAACACTTTTTTATTATATACGCGAGTTATTCAGAAAGGCTGGGTTTATAACCATTCTGAATAACTGATTCGACGATAAGTTGACGATGAAGACAACGGTTGAAGACCGGAGGTCTTTACATCGTTTGGATGATTAGTGATATCTTGATTGGGCTGTACAACCAAGACGAGGTAATAAGTGGTGATCGTCCAGACGTACTTGGAGATGGATGGATATACGAGGGCCTCTCTCATATATTGGACATATGGGACAAGGAATAAGGCGCCTCCGGTTTCGTTCAGACCTAGAACGAACTTGTAAATGGATGTGTGTCTGACATTGGATTTTATTATGTGTTGATTGATTTATATTAAATATATATCTGTTGGCAGCGGAGAATTTAATCTGTTGCTTAATGCCCTTCTCTGAGAAGTTCGAGCTTAGAGGTTATATATTGATAGACATCAGTCGCATGGCGTGAATTGCCGATGTGGCATGCTGAGATGCAAATGATCAAGGCTTCTGTTGAAAAGCAGAGCCTTGTGGTTGATGATCAAAGCACAACTTTAATATAGCATAACTTTGTGTATAGTGTTAATTCGCGAGCCTCACACCTCGGTATGAGTTAAAAACGGGATAAGGGAACCCAAGGAGAACATGACGTTTCTTTCTAGCTATGGCTGGTGTCGGGGATTTGCAAGCCCTGACATTTATATTATTTTTACCTTTGTGGTTGTTGTAATGCGAGGCGGCTCGGATATATCGGTCTCTATGGAGCCGATGGATATAGGTCCTGTAGGACAGTGAAACGTGTGTTCAGGAATAACTAATCCGCTAACGTAAGTTTAGACCAGCCTTGGAGATCCAAGGGTCTATTGCGGGAGATCCTAAGGCATTTGCTAGAGTGTCTCGAAGCTGGCGAGGAGCACATCCCTTGCCTCGACTCATGACGGAAATCCAAATTCCAATACATGACATTTTGGTTTTGATTATAGACCCTAGTATTGGCGACATGATATATGGTACCCATGCCGCCTAGGATTGATACATTTATATTTGAAGTTGTTTTATACACTTTTCACTTATAATAGTATCAAATGATTTGTTTTAAATGTATCAAGCTTTATTTGGCTATTATAAGGTAAAACCCAATCCTCCAGCTTGCGTTGCATTGTGTGATGGGTCCTGGATCTTATAGTAGCTTCATTTTTCCAAAAAATATTGCACTGTTTGTTATATGCACTGGTATTCTTGGGAGGAAACCCGTTCCGTGTTATACGGCGTGGTCCCTTGATATATCTGATTTTAAAGTAAAGTTTTAAATAACTGTTTTAGTTCTCACACCAATCACATGACTGACCTGGAGTTTATTTTTTTAACCTAAACTCTGGGTGTCCCTATTTTCCACACGGGCAGCTAGTAGTTTTGGTTTTGCAGATGTATATTCACAGGATCCTGATTTACAGCTGGAATGATATTCAGAAAGCTCTGTATCCATGTATCTCTTATATTCTTGTATTATTTTGTAAATCTATGATATTTATCAATTGAATAATATTTATTCATACTCTGTATATTCTTGTACACTGATGTAAATTATTGTAATAAGCAATGAAATGTTCTTCTATTGGTGTTCTGATTTGTTGTATTCTCACCACAATCCGTCCTTTCCTTTATGGGGAAGTTCCGGCCGTTACATTGTTTATAGTGAAAGATGATCTAGTGATGTTATTATCTTCATCACTGGAAAGAGAAGAGATCATCCAACGAATAGCACCAAAGTGTTTTTCTTGTTGTTCAATCATCTTTGTATAACTTAATTCAAGATGACGTTGATTGTGAAGGATTATGGATAGGATATTCCTGAAAGTATTGAGAGTTTCTTTGAGATTTTCACTTAGATTGTTAATAAGATTGGCCATTATTTGATTATTTAGACAAGAAGTGATTAGAGAAGAAATAGTGAATAAAAATAGAGTTTTTCTAGAAGAAAAACATGCATATATATAGAGCTTGGAATTCGTTTAAAATTGAATAGACATAAGGTAGTTGCTAAAAAATTCCAATTTGAAGAAATTTGAATTTTTGACAGTTATATGTCGACATACAGAAACATGTATGTCGACATACTCATACAATTTTCAGTATTTCATCTTTTTACACAATTTTAAATTATTTTTTATTATTTTATTTATTTCTAATGTGTTTTCCAGATGTTTAAAGGTGGTTTTGACAAAAAACATAATAACTACTAATGAGAGATTACAATCAAACGATATATGAAATACTTGAAATAAAAAGCACAAAAAGGAAATACAAGTTAATATGAAAAGATAACATAAGCTAAGCTTCGATTTCAGCGGATGAAGATAAGGAAGATGATATTTTAAGTTTTCTTCCAATTTTTCCAAAAAACTTGTTCATTTTTGAAGACATTTATTTGGTTGAGAGTCTTCTTAATTCTTTTGATTTTTGGCAAGTTTGACTTGGTTTTGAAAAATGGCTTCTTTGGATATAGCTCTTGATGTAGTACGAAATTCTATGCTTTCCATGGAGGATTCTTCTTCATCGATCTCCATTTAACTTCTTCTTGTTCCATTCTAGCTTGTTTTTTGACATATGTCTCATATGGTTTGAAAGTGATTAGAATTTTCACAAGGGATATATTTCCCAAATTAAAGATTTCTAGGGACAAATTTCTCTCCTTTGGATTCCACTCCAAAATATTTAAAGACTAGCGTAGGGTAAATTCCATGGTTATAACACCATAGAATTTAAATACACAATAACCTTAATAATATTCAGAATTAACTGAAACCGGTATTACAATTGCGTTCATCTCAGAATTCTAATTCAGATAGACCCCAAGTTTGCGCAAAACGGGCAATGTATGAAGAAGTTATAGGCTCTAAAAGTTTGTATACATATAAAGGAGCTTGTGTAATATAAATTAAATAAAATTCCAAAAAAATCAAAAAATGGGACGAGCGTGAAAAAGATCTATTATGGGTCGACCCCCACTGGTCTGGGTCGACCCAATGAGGGACTCATAAGGTAGGTGGGTCGATCCATACGTGATCTGGTTGAATTCTGCAGCTTGAGCCTGGATTATTTTGTGTCTCTATTCATGCTGACTTAGTATGACTTGTACGGTTCAGATTAAAAAACTAGATCTGAGGGTTGATGTTGGATCTGTAACTCTATAAATAGATGACTAATCTCATTCATAAATCACACAAAAATTTCTTCATATCTTCTCCTTCCTCCGTGTAATTATTCTGAAAATTATATATGTATAATGGGGGAATGCTGCTAGAGATTGGATTGAACAGAGAAAACATCAAGACTTGCACATATACAACTTGGATTAGATTTGGACTTTCTATGGCCTAGTATTATATATATCTATCTTCACCAAGACCCACTGTGAGTTACAGTTATTTGCAGATCTGATTTTTTTGGGGGCATTATACATTAAGGGTCTCCTTTAGTTAAACAATAAGTTTAAAGGACACGGCTTTACGTTAATTATTTTCCAGGATGAAAAACCTGAGATGCCATTTCTTCAATCTGTTCTTTTGCTTCTTCATTCCTCCATTTCTCAATCAAACCTAAGTTTTACCAAAAATCAATCGATTTCCATTCGGTTTCATCTAAATTCAATTGCGATCAATTTCATTTCCGCCCTTTCTGATCGATTTCAATCCCTAAAACCTAAGCCGACTCATAACTACCTAAAAGCATAAATCCCTAAGTCGATCTTCTCAAAAAGATTATTTTTCTAGAACAAGTCGATATTCTCAAAATAAAGAATCGACGGATATGAATCTAGGTTTTCATCTTTATAATATTTAGTAATTTCTGTTCAATAGTTGCTGAATAAGTAAGTACTTGTTTAACTTTGTTATTTGTTGTTCATCGATTATTTGTGTTTTTCCTTGAATAAGTAAGAAGTAAGTTCAGTTTTATTTCAACTTTGCTATTTATTCATGTGTAGTGTTTGTTGTTTTGTTATGATATAACATAATATGAAACTGTTTCGTTAATCATACGTATATATTCAGTGGTAGATGTTATGATGTTTGACATCTTGAAAAGATAAAGGTTTTTGTCTTTTAATTTCAATGTTTTAATTACGTATTAAACCTTAGTAATATTTGATAATTATTGATACATAATAAACATATTTGTTGTTTTCTTTATAATTTCGGTTTATTATGATAAAAGCATTTAAGTTTTTAAATACCTTATTTAAATACAAGATAAATCCTAGAAGTATCTTCGTACTTACTACTGCATATGGTTCAAGTTCATTTAAGTTCTTACACAACAGGTAGTTAAATGTTTTTAACACTTCAATAGGTATAAACCATATTATTCCCCTCCCCCCTTTTTTAATATATATATTATGCTACTTTTAATCGTTTGTTATTTTTCTCTACGATAATAGTTCATATCCCTAACCTTAATGATTTTCGTTTACTGTTCTTTATTGTTTGAAAACTGAGTTTGTATACAATTAGCACTTCTTTGATCATAAAGTATAGTAAAAGTTACAGTAAATCAATTTATCATTTTAATCAATTTATATTAACAAATAAGAAAAAGATAAATAATATTGTCCTTTTAAATAATTGTGGTCTTTTCACAGTCGTATATACAAGTTAGTTTTTTATATAAAAAGAATCCTTAAATTATTAAGGAATAAATGTTTAAACTTAATTATCTTTATAAATTGTTGATATTTTTGAAGGTATAATTGAAGTAGTTTAAAAAGATAAACAAGTTTATATTTTTGAAGAGATGTTATATTTTTTATACAAAAGATAAAAAAATTGTTTATGATTACATTGAGTTCTGGAATATGTACTGAATAATTTTACATCTAGTGAAATATAAATCACAAAACAAAAGATTACAAAAACTATTGCAGAAATGAATTTACACTCACAATTTAGTTATATTGAATGATAAAAGGATAGTTGAATATATATGTTGTGTGTTAATTGTTAGTTGAAATATGCATCGTTAATGATAAAAATAAACTTTTGATTACAAAATTGCATTTTTGTAATTAACAAATTTTAATATGCATTGTGGAAAAGATAAACGGTTTTATCTTTCCTGAAAACTGGCGACAAAAATGATTTGTCATTTATTATGTAATGTAATTTGTTTGATTGATTGCTTTTTGGAATATTTTGAACTGGTTATTTAACTAGTTGTGTACTCAATGTTGTTATTTTTCTGAGAAGTATAAATTCATAAATCTATTTTTCTGCTTTATGTTTTGGTTTATTTCAGTATTTGAATAATTGTGTACACTCATCAAAGATAAAAATGGAGACAAGGTCGAACAGAAAACAAGTTGTTTTTAAAGAAGCTACATGCATCTTCATCAACAACAGAACTCAATGCATAAATATTAGACCAATTTCTTGGGATGACCCCAAACCCTATAAGATGGTGGCAAGGGTAATCTTTGGAATGTAATACAAAAACAGATAACAGCAAAACAGAAATAAATAAGTACACCAGATAATGTACAATAGAATACACTGGATAAACACAATCATCAGAGTTACACGGTATATAAGATCATACTTAGTACAAATACAGTCCAGTTATACATAAATGTCTATAGCGGAAATCTAAACATAATATGTACAACAGGAGCTGAACAGCATAAAAAGAGATAAATGATAGAATCCATCTTCAGCTCCAGGTATCCAGAAAGAGCCTGCTAAAACCTGAATACAAGGCTGCCCATGTAGAAATAAGGACACCCGAGTTTTCAAGTGAAACAAACTACGAGTCAGTCGTGGGAGTGGTATGAGAAATCAACTTAACATATTTTATAATATGGAAAATCACAGGACCATGGCACTTTCGCGGAACGGGTATACTCCATTGGATTTCCAGTGCTTCAAAACACGTAAATCTTTTAAACATAGCAATGCTTTTATAAAAATGAAGCCATTATAAGACTCAGTTCCCATCACACAGTGCAACACAAACCGGAGGATAGAGTTTTACCTTATAATGGCCAAAATATGCTTGATACGAGCAAAACAAGTCATATGATATTATTGCTAGTGTATATATGTTTCAAAAACAATTTCAATCATAACTATCAATCATAGGCGGCATGTGTACCATATATCATGTCGCCATATATATATACAATTAAAACCGCACAGTATCGTATTTGGAAATTGGATTTCCATCATGAACCAAGGAAAAAGATAGTCCTTACCGAATTCGAGACACTCTAGCCTGCCCTTCAGGAACAGCCGCAACTGCACCTTGGATCGTTAGAGCCGGTCCACCGATGTGGATTAAAATGCCTGAACACTGCGTTTCCCCACCCTATGGGGCGTCACTGGTCATATCCGACCACACCATCGGCTCCGAAGAGACCGAAGCAAACCGAGGCCTCGCTTTCCATCATCCACATAAGTAAAATACACGGGCGTGTAAAACCCAAAGCACCACTCCTAGATAGAAGGAAACGCATGTCATCCCTGAATTCCGTCTCCCGTTTCTGGCTCATACCGGGGTGTGAGGCTCGCGAAACAACGCTATACACAAAGCTATGCCACACAGGCCGTACTTTGATCATCAACCACAAGACTTTGCTTTTCAACAGAAGCCTTAATCGCTTGCCACTTAGGAATGCCACACAGGCAATTCACTCCATGTGACTGATTTCTATTGATATATTACCTCTGAGCTCGTACGTCTCAGAGAAGGGCGTTAAGCAAGAGAATATATTCTCTGCCGCCAAACAGATATATATTTAATTGAGATCAATCAGCACAGAAAAAATCCAATGTCAGACACACAGTCCATTTACAAGTTAGTTCTGGGCCTGAACGAAACTGGAGGCACTCAATACCTCGCATATCCGTACAATCAACAAGTACGTCCGGATGGCTAATACTTCAGCCCCTTCAAGGTAGCTACTCCTATCATGAGCATCAGTAGCACCACTCCGTTCGACGTGAAGATCATCGGTCTTGCACCGTCTTCATATCTTTGACTTTCACTCGTCAAACAATTATTTGAAATGAGAATCAACTCGGCCTTTTCAAATAATTCACGTATATTTATAATTTCAAATCAATTCATTTCAATGGTTAAATTATTCGACATCACTAATTCTGTTCTTTAATGTAATTTTCACGCCAAACACATTCAACCATCAAATATCACATAAACCGAGCAAATTCAGTTTATTTCCATTCCATATCATTTATAATATTTTTTCACGATTTATCGCTATTTTTATTTATTTAAAAATAGCTAATTCACTCAAACGACGCTTCAGGCTATAACGCGGCCGTGGCACTGTTTTTCTTCATATTTGATTTGCACATGTCTGAAAATCTAATTGTTGGATCTTCACAAATTTTATATCATTAGAAAGATCTTTTCAAAACGAATCCAACGGTTTCAGTTTTGGGAAAATCCGACGGTCGGATCTCCCGGTACAATCGTTTGAATTTACGATTTCAAAATACGAACTACAGCGTCGTTATTCGATTTAATTTAATTATATATATATATATATAAATGTAATCGATTCTAGCGCTGTATTTCTTCATATTTGAATTAAACATTCCAGACCATCCAACTGTTGGATCTTCACAAAGTTTGTGTCGTTGGAAAGATATTTCCAAAGCGAACCCAACGGTTTCGGTTTCGGGAAAATCCGATGGTCGGATCTCCCGCAATACTCGTTTGAAATCACGGATTCAAAACATGAACTGCAGCTTCGTTATTCGATTTATTTTAAGTATATTTATATAAATATGCATAAATATAATTCTTTCTTCGATTTCGAAACCATATCCACTTTATGCATTTGATAAAAATGATATTTTTATCATCAAAAATATTTATTCCACACATCACCATTTTTAACACTTCATATTAACAAAAAAATTGTAGATTTTATTGTTCAATCTATATATTCAACACATGAACGTTTTCGACTTCACACATATGATAAAAAAATTTGATTTTTATCTTTCTAGTCCTTTTATTCAACACATGAATATTTTCTATAGTTGATAGATATAATAAAAATGTGATTTTTATTGTAAAACAATTTATTTCAAAACACGATTATTCTATATAGTCTATACATGAGGTAAAAATGTTATTTTTGGTGTTAAAACAATTTATTTAAAATACTAATATTTTATATAGGCTATATATATAATAAAAATGTGATTTTTGTCTTTCAAATAATTTACTCAACACATGAACTCATTCAACACATGAATTTCTATTCAACACATGAATTTCTATTCAATACACGAATATAGTTTCAACCCATGAAAATAATTCTAACATATGAATATTATTGAAAATTTCGGCAGCAAAACGGTAGGGTAGTTTAAACCGGGACCGTCCCTAGTACGGCTCCTCGCTCTACCTTAAAACCTCGCGGTTTTTGACAACGGGGATTTCATGCTTCTAATTCGTACGCAGACGAACATGTTTATTTTTCTTTTCCACAAACTAATCCTATGTGGTTTCATCCAAAATAATTCTCAACCACAAACGGGTATTTTTCAACCACGATCAAATAATCTCAACCACAAACAATTCTAGTCAACCATTCGTTATCAACCCATTTTCACACCAATCACAACCAATAAATATCGTCCCTGGTTTGGGGACGAGGGGCGTATTTTTGTATATATATATATATGTATAAGTATATTTCACTTTCATTTCAACAAATTTAAATGCATATATGTTTCAAACAACGCTTGTATAATTTATACATCGCTCATATAACTTATACAACACATGTACATGAGGTTTTCAATGCGTATATAATTTATACTCCGCTTATATAACTTATACAACATGCTTTCATTCACGTTTTGAATTTAGAGTTCTCACATTGGTTTGTTGCTTTGCTAAAAATAGTAGTGAGCTCAAAAAAATCTGCGGTCTCTTCTACAATGTAAAGAGCGTCCTTGCGGTCACGATGTCTCCTGTTTCAACGAATTTCGTTAACACATGTTAAAGATACGATTTTTAGAGGTTTGCAACACTTTTAAATGTTAAAATCAGTTCAAAGTTACCAAAGTCGTTACCTTTACTTCTCGTTCAAAACTAGGTTTGCCGATAACTTTCAATCCGTGGCACGGGGACAAGATCGGGTTGCACAGCGTCGTCGAGCCTGGAGTCGCGCACACGCGCGTGGTGGAGGCGTCAAATCCGATCAACGGTGGCAGGCGCGATGGCGGTTTAAAGTGGCGGAGTTCGGCGAGGTGCATCTCGAGCTACGGGCGATGAGGGCTGATGAAGTTGGTTCGGATTTGAAGAGGAGGGAACGAGCTTCAAACGTTGAACGGGGCGAGGTGTAACGGTGAAGGGAGGCGCCGGAATTTGGCCAGGAAATGGAGAGCGGTTTTCCGCTGTCGAGCGTGTTTAACGGGGGGGGGGGGAGGGGGGTTCTGATATTTTTTTATAAAATTAATTAATGAATGGAAATATATGATTGACCCATTATTTATATATTTCCAAAATCCAAAAATACCCCTTATCTCATACGAACTCCAATCCAAACCCAACGACTGTCGTCCTTAGCTAAATACCCCCATCCCGAACACATTGGGATATGTTTCATAGGCCCATTCTACTATTACCGTTAGTTTTTCTTCAAATTAAAATATAAAACATTCAATATTTGATTTGAACGTACATTTCAATTTGTCGGGGCCACATACTGATTCTAAAAATTCCATAAAAATAAGCCTAGATATGTTTTGACGATACGGTCCCAACAAAACTAGTTTTGTCGAATTCTGAGAACATTTGAAAAATGGCCATTTTCTGGTCGATCCAATTTAACTATAACTGACCAAATCACATTTTCCTTCGCCACGCTCACATATTAACTTTAAAAAATATGAAATTTGAAACCTAGCAATAATTTGACATCCCGGATCCAACAAAAGTGGTTTTGTCGAATTCCAAGGTCGTTTGCAAAATGTCTATTTTCAAGGGCGATATATTCTCTATAGCGACCTTTCTGAAAATTCATTTGGCCATATCTTTTGACTCTTGCTATGAAATTTCGATTTTTCAGATTCGTTAGAAAGATATTCACTAACAGATTTAAATATTTTTGGTTTCACCAAAATACATTTTATTTTGCACCTGGTACAGTCAGTTAAAGTTTGAATTGAAATTTTGAAACTGTCGCGCCATTTCAGGCCTTGTTTATAATTTAAAATAATTATATTTATTTTCAAACATCGATTCAAACATACTTTTCGACGTTACTATTTAAAATATTTTATTTTAAATATTAAAATCCACTAAAATAGCCAAATTAAATTTTTTTAACCTGGCTCAGATTTTCCGGGTTGTTACAATCTCCCCCACTTAAAACTTTTCGTCCCCGAAAAGGAACAAAGTAGAAAGTGGTTTAATTAACCAACTCTACTTTCAATCTGGCTTCCATTCTCCAACTTTTCAGTTTTTAAGAATTTTCAAATTCTTCAAAAATTTGGCTAGCACCCTAAATTTTCGAAAAATTTCGCCATAACCTCCTTTGTACGGGGAGGGGTTTGGAAATTTATTGGGCTGTATTAGGTACCCAATAAATCCTAATAAGCATGCACATATTTATAGTGATATATTCTGGTGTCCACAGGGGAGTGTGTATAGATCATAACTCCAGAGAATAAATTCTCGTCACCCTATAAATGGTTTTTGTGCCTTAATGACCAGAGAGATGTGTTTATTATCATCTTCAGACCCATGTGGGTTTTTTTAATTAATCTTTCAATTTACCATTATATTTTATATGTTCCATATCAGTCATCAGTTCAACCTGTAAAATATAGTCATCGCCATACAAGCCTCTCGCTCATATGGTAAATCTTCAACCTCGTCACACAAGCTCCAAATGCTTATGTGGTATATGATGAAGTATGTCTATCTTCAAGAAGTATGCCATGTAGCGTAGTTCAAAATTAATTGTTACTATCCTATGGCGACATTTATTATTACACATAGAACAACTAGAACTCCGCATCCAATGGCATTCACAGGAGTTGATATAATAATAATAAAATTGCGCAACAAACACATTAAGGTTTACCTATTTGTCGGGCACGCAAATAATTTTTTTACTCAACAGCCAATCCATTTTCCTGTTCAAACATATATAATGCACATGTATATATTTCTACCTATTCAATGTGTGGTTTAATTGCATAAATCTACCATTCAATCGTTGATTAAATTAACTATCATTCTAATAATTCAATTAATCAAATTCACAATCACACAACACAAACAACAATCAATTTGTTTTTAACTCTTTAACTTTTCAAATATATATCTTTTATGTATTCTAAAATCATATTTATAAAACAAGACTATATATATAATCACAAGTACGTTATTTATAAACATATAACTCTCAACTCGTTCTGGGGCATTTCTGACCCCATCTCTAACGAGTTATTCTGATTCTGCTATACTCATACTAGGATATTACTGATCCTATCTGTAATGAGTTATTCGTCCTAGAACACTACTGGTTCTATTTCTGACGAATTCGTTAATATGTTATATTCCAGAACTAAGCTTAACCAAAGCTCTGATACCACGTTTGTGACGACCCCAAACCCCATAAGACGGTAGCAAGGGCAATCTTTGGAATATAACACATAAACAGATAACAGTAGAACAGAACCAGATAATGTACAACAGAATACACTGGATAAACACAATCATCAGAGTTACATAGTAAATAGGATCATACTTAGTACAAATACAGTTCAGCTATACATAAGTGTCTACAGCGGAAATCTAAACATAATATGTACAACAGGAGCTGAACAGCACAAAAAGAGATAAATGATAGAATCCATCTTCAGCTCCAGCTATCCAGAAAGAGCCTGCTAAAACCTAAATACAAGGCTGCCCGTGCAGAAATAAGGGCACCCGAGTTTGCAAGTGAAACAAACTACGAGTCAATCATGGGGCTGGTATGAGAAATCTACTTAACATATTTTATAATATGGCAAATCACAGGACCACGCCACTTTCGTGGAATGGGTTCACTCCATTGGATTGCCAGTGCTTCAAAAAAAGTGAATCTTTTAAACATAGCAATGCTTTTTATAAAAATGAAGCCATTATAAGACTCAGTTCCCATCACTCAATGCAACACAAACCGGAGGATAGAGTTTTACCTTATAATGGCCAAAATATGCTTGATACGAGCAAAACAAATCATTTGATATTATTGCTAGTGTATACATGTTTCAAAAACAATTTCAATCATAACTATCAATCATAGGCGGCATGGGTACCATATATCATGTCGCCATATATATATACAATCAAAACCGCACAGTATCGTATTTGGAAATTGGATTTCCATCATGAACCAAGGCAAAAAATAGTCCTTACCGTATTCGAGACGCTCTATCCTGCCCCTCAGGAACAGCTGCAACTGCACCTTGGATCGTCAGGGCCGGTCCACCGATGTGGATTAAAATGCCTGAACACTGCGTTTCCCCGCCCTATGGGGCATCACAGGTCATATCAGACCACACCATCGGATCCGAAAAGACCGAAGAAAACCGAGGCCTCGCTTTCCATCTTACACATAAGTAAAATACCCGGGCGTGCAAAACCCAAAGCACCCCTCCTAGCTAGAAGGAAACGCATATCGTCCCTGAAGTCCGTCTCCCGTTTCTGGCTCATACCGGGGTGTGAGGCTCGCGAAACAACGCTTTACACAAAGCTATGCCACATAGGCGCGCTTTGATCATCAAACATAAGACTTTGCTTTTCAATAGAAGCCTTAATCACCTGCCACTTAGGAATGCCACACAGACAATTCACTCCATACGGCTGATTTCTATCGATATATAACCTCTGAGCTCGTACGTCTCAGAGAAGGGCGTTAAGAAAGAGAATAAATTCTCCGTGGCCAAACAGATATATATATTTAATAGAGATCAATCAGCACAGAACAAAATTCAATGTCAGACACACAATCCATTTACAAGTTCGTTCTGGGCCTGAACGAAACCGGAGGCACTCAATACCTCGCATATCCGTACAATCAACAAGTACGTCCGGACGGCTACTACTTCAGCCCCTTTAAGGTAGCTACTCCTATCATAAGCATCAGTAGCACCCCTCCATTCGATGTGAAGATCATCGGTCTTGCACCGTCTTCATATCTTCGGCTTTCACTCGTCGAACAATTATTTGAAAGGAGAATCAACTCGGCCTTTTCAAATAATTCACGTATATTTAGAATTTCAAACAAGTTCATTTCAATGGTTAAATTATTCGACATCACTAATTCTGTTCTTTAATGTAATTTTCACACCAAACACATTCAACCATCAAATATCACATAAACCAAGAAAATTCAGTTTATTTCCATTCCATATCATTTATAATATTTTATCACGATTTATCGCTATTTTTATTTATTTAAAAATAGCCAATTCACTCAAACGACACTTCAGGCTATAACGCGGCTGTGGCACTGTTTTTCTTCAGATTTGATTTACACATATCTGAAAATCTAACCGTTGGATCTTCCCAAATTTTATATCATTAGAAAGATCTTTTCAAAACGAATCCAACAGTTTCAGTTTTGGGAAAATCCGACGGTCGGATCTCCCGGTACAATCGTTTGAAGTTACGATTTCAAAATATGAACTGCAGCGTCGTTATTCGATTTAATTTAATTATATTTATATATATATAAATGTAATCGATTCTGGCGCTGTTTTTCTTCATATTTGAAATAAACATTCTAGACAATCGAGCCGTTAGATCTTCACAACTTGGTGTCGTTGGAAAGATATTTCCAAGGCGAACCAAATGGTTTGGGTTTCAGGAAAGTCCAATGGTCGGATCTCCCGCAATATTCGTTTGAAATCACGGTTTCAAAACATGAACTGCAGCTTCGTTATTAAATTTATTTTAAGTATATTTATATAAATATATATAAATATAATTCTTTCTTCAATTTCAAAACCATATCTACTTTATATATTTGATAAAAATGATATTTTTATCATCAAAAATATTTATTCCACATATCATCATTTTTAACACTTCATATTCACAATAAAAATGTAGATTTTATTGTTCAATCTATATATTCAACAGATGAACGTTTTCGACTTCACACATACGGTAAAAAATATGATTTTTATCATTCTAGTCCTTTATTCAATACATGAATATTTTCTATAGTTGATAGACATAATAAAAATGTGATTTTTATTGTAAAACAATTTATTTCAAAACATGATTATTTTATATTGTCTATACATGAGGTAAAAATGTTATTTTTGGTGTTAAAACAATTTATTTAAAATACTAATATTTTTTACAGGCTATAAATATAATAAAAATGTGATTTTTATCTTTCAAATAATTTACTCGACACATGAATTCATTCAACACATGAGTTTCTATTCAACACATGAATTTCTATGCAACACACGAATATAGTTTCAACACATGAAAATAATTCTAACATATGAATATTATTGAAAATTTCGGTAGCATAACGGCAGGGTAGTTAAAGCCGGGACCGTCCCTAGTACGTCTCCTCGCTCTACCTTAAAACCTCGCGGTTTTTGACAATGGGGATTTCATGCATCTAATTTGTACGCAGACGAGCATGTTTATTTTTCTTTTCCACAAACTAATCCTATGTGGTTTCATCCAAAATAATTCTCAACCACAAACGGGTATTTTTCAACCACGATCAAATAATCTCAACCACAAACAATTCTAGTCAACCATTCGTTATCAACCCATTTTCACACCAATCACAACCAATAAATATCGTCCATGGTTTTTGGACGAGGGGCGTATATATATATATATATAAGTATTGATCGTCGCCAATCTATGAATTAGAAAAGCGCGACATTTAAATTAAATTCTGCAAGCGCACAGGTGTGTAGCATACAGGTCGAACACAGGGAGGTAAATTAAAATTAAATTATTTATCTAATCTCTTGGGTGAGTTAGACGAAGCCTGGAGATTTTGTTGAAATAAAAACAAATTGAAATTGCGAACTTAGGATTATCGTTGAATCTAATCAACGATTAATCACTAAAGAAAGTAAATTGGAAAACAAGAACAACAAGGCAGAAAATAAAAGTGCAGAATAAGAAGAACAACAAAAATTAAAATTAGGATTGTCGTTGAAACTAATCATACGACTAATCACTAATGAAACAAATGTAAAATACAACTAGTACTCTACCGAGTCTAATCGTGTAGATGGTACTAGTTGCTAAGAAATAAAAAAAATACTAGAAAATAAAAGAAGAAGAATTTTTATTAGAGTAATGGAATACAGAAATGAGATGGTGGCTACAATGCTATTACAAGGGTATTTATAGGAGATAGCCAAACCCTATCCCTAATACAATGATAAATGGGCCTTAGGGAAATCACAAGAGAGTTTACAATAAGAAACATAAATGGGCCTTAGATAAATCTATTAAATTTTTGGCCTTTCTTCTTTTCCTCTTGGTTCTTTGTCAAGCTTTCCTTGATTTGATATGTGCATGGCCTTTTTATCAATCATTTTCTTGTTCAACAGCAACTAGATGTGGGATCTTCATCTACAATTCTTCAAAATGTAAATATATAGCAATCTGATCTCCATTTCTCTACTTTTCTGGTTGCATGCGGGCTGGGTTGGAATATCTGTAAAAGTAACAAAACAATACCCAAGTAATATTTATTTATATACAAAAGATAAGATATATGAGCATAAAATAAACACATTTCTATGTCAATCAAGTATATTTCACTTTAATTTCAACAAATTTAAATGCATATATGTTTTAAACAACGCCAGTATAATTTATACATCACTCATATAACTTATACAACACATGTACATGAGGTATACATTGCGTATATAATTTATACTCCACTAATATAACTTATACAACACGCTTTCATTCACGTTTTGAATTTATAGTTCTCACATTGATTTGTTGCTTTGCTAAAAATAGTAGCAAGTTTAGAAAAATCCGCGGTCTCTTCTAGAATGTAGAGAGCGTCCTTGCGGTCACGATGTCTCTTGTTTCATCAAATTTCATTAACACATGTTAAAGATACGATTTTAGAGGTTTACAACACTTTTAAATGTTAAAATCAGTTTAAAGTTACCAAAGCCGTTACCTTTACTTCTCGTTCAAAACTAGGTTTGCCGATAACTTTCGATCCGTGGCACGGGGACAAGATTGGGTTGCGCAGTGTCGTCGAGCCTGGAGTCGCGCACACGTGCGTGGTGGAGGCATCAGATCCGATCAACGGTGGCAGGCGCGGCGACGTTTTAAGTGGTGGTGTTTGGCGAGGTGGATCTTGAGCTACGGGCGACGAGGGATGATGAGGTTGGTTCGGATTTGAAGAGGAGGGAACGAGCTTCAAACGTTGAACGGGGCAAGGTGTAACGGTGAAGGGAGGCATCGGAATTTGGCCAGGAAATGGAGAGCGGTTTTACGCTATCGAGCATGTTTAACGGGGGGGGGGGTGTTTCTATTTTTTTTTATTTAATGAATGGAATTATATGATTGGCCCATTATTTATATATTTCAAAAATCCAAAAATACGCCTTATCTCATACGAACTCCAATCCAAACCCAACGACTATCGTCCCTAGCTAAATACCCCCATCCCGAACACAATGGGATATGTTTCATAGGCCCATTGTACTGTTACCGTCAGTTTTTTTTTAAATTAAAATATAAAACATTCAATATTTGATTTGAATGCACATTTCAATTTGCCGGGGCCACATACGGATTCTAAAAATTCCAGAAAAATAAATTTAGCTATGTTTTGATGATACGGTCCCAACAAAACTAGTTTCGTTGAATTCTGAGACCGTTTGAAAAATGGCAATTTTCTAGTCGATCCAATTTAACTGTAATTGGCCAAAACACATTTTCCTTCGCCACGCTCACATATTAACTTCAAAAATTATGAAATTTGAAACCTAGCAATAATTTGACATCCTGGATCCAACGAAAGTGGTTTCGTCGAATTCCGAGGTCGTTTGCAAAATGTCTATTTTCAAGGGCTATAAATTCTCTATAGCGACCTTTCAGAAAATTCATTTGGCCATATCTTTTGACTCCCGCTATGAAACTTCGATTTTTCGGATTCGTTAGAAAGATATTCACTAACAGATTTAAATATTTTTGGTTTCACCAAAATACATTTTATTTTGCACCTGGTACAGTCAGTCAAAGTTTGAATTGAAATTTTGAAACTGCCGCACCATTTCAGGCCTTGTTTATAATTTAAGATAATTGTATTTATTTTCAAACATTGATTCAAACATACTTTTTGTCGTTATTATTTAAAATATTTTATTTTAAATATTAAAATCCACTAAAATAGCCAAATTAAAATTTTTAAACTGGCTCAGATTTTCCGGGTTGTTACATTTCTTCTCCTTCTTGTGAAGAACATATTTAGAGCAAATCATTGTCAATAACACCAGTGGTAACGTTTTTCCCTACATTGTGTGTACAATAATTATCTATTTTGATTTTTATGCGTAGCAATAAGAAATTTATACAACATACTATCAATGAAAGAAAGTGATGCAATATACTATGATTAAATGTAACATACCATCTTTCGTCCACTTCAAGCTGGTAATTAAACCAACTCAAATTGTTTGAAATGATAGAACGTTATTAGCTTCTGAGGTAAATAGAATAAATCACAAAATCCTAGACAGAGAAAAACAGAATATCTCGTGGTGGAACAAGTAAATTATATAATAGTAGTTCATGAAGCTAATAAATAAAAATCAAAATTTATACATAATACCAGAGTTACAAAATTAAATATAGTGGAAGTCCAAATACAAGAATTTATAATACAAAGGAGAAATAGCCAAAATCAATAGGTAGAGGTGATATCTTTAACAGTCTCCAGCTTCAAAAGGTGAAATCTCAATACTGCAATTCTTGGTCTGAAACGAGCAATAATGCAAAACAAACAACTCGGATCGGGACTAACATTCTCGCGGAAGTAAATCAACTCAAATGAAATGTTCAATAAAATGCATCAGTAACTTATATAATGTTTGGGATCACCATCATCTAAAGATCCGTTAAACTAACATCATGTAATATAATACGCTATTATAATAGTGTCTATGGTCAAATATAACATATTAAAATACCGTAAGCGGGATTACATTTTATAATAACCCGAAATCCCCCGGTCTCCGAAGAGACAAGAAATAGCGGATTGCTTTGTGAACATGACGCATCAGAACACAAACAATAGAACATTTCATTGCTATTAAAATAATTACATCAGAGTACAAGAATATAGCAGAGATGAATAAATATTACACACCAGAAATAAAATAATATCAGAGATTAAAATATAAAGCAGATGAAATTTAAATTTTTAAATAAAATGCGTAGGGGAAAATACATTACTAGCACAACTAAAAGAAATATACGGATACAAAGCTATCTGAATATAGCTCCAGCTATAATCTAGGATCCTATGAAAAGAAATATATGCGAAAACCAAAACTACTTGTTGTCCGTGTGGAAAACATAGGCAACCAGAGTTTAGGTAGAAACAATTAACTCCAGGTCAATCAAGGGACTGGTGTGAGAACTAAAACGGCTATTAAATCTTTACTTTGAAAGTTGGGAAATCATGGGTCTACGCCATATAACACTGAACGAGTTTACTCCACATAAATTTCAGCTTAAAATAAAACAACGCAATGTTTTTTTGGAAAGATGAAGCTGTTATAAGACTCAGATCCCATCACACAATGCAACGCAAGCCGGAGGATAGAGTTTTACCTTATAATAGCCAAACATGCTTGGTACGTTTTAAAACAAATCATTTTGATATTACTGTAAGTGCACAGTGTCGAAACAATTTCAAATATAAATGTATCAATTGTAGACGGCATGGCTACCATACATTATGTCACCATACTAGTTCTACAACTAAAACTGAAAAAATGTTGTAGTGGAAATTGGATTCCATCATGAAACAAGGAAAGGGATCTTCCCTATCCGATCGAGATAATCTAGCCTACCATGTCTCTGGACTCGGACCTAGGTGAGCCCTTAGGATCTTCAGGGCCGGTCCACACTAACTTTAGTGGATTCGTTATTCCTAAACAATACGTTTCCCCGCCCTATGGGGCATAAAATCTGAACAGTATGGCAACCATCATTGTAACACCCCGTAATTTTGTTAACATTAAAGATGATAAATTAAATTATAATTAATTTAATATTCAAAATTAAGGAAAACGGACAGTGGCATTGCGGCCGTCTCGAAATTCTTGTCAAGATTGACATTTGGTTTGCGTAAAACCGACACCATATGGAGAAGTTATGAGGGTTTTAAGATTGTATACGCGTAGAAAGAATATATATATATATATACACACATGAGTCAGGATTTTATCCAGAATAGTTCGAATTCGAAAAATGAATAATGATGGTAGATTTCCCGCTCTAGGGGGTCGACCCCCCTAGAGGGGTGTCGACCCACCCAAAGAAGTGTCGACCCATGGGTCGACCCACCCACAGGTGTGTCAACACCCATAGGGCTAAGGTGGCGATCAGTTTCAGAGGATTTTGCAGCTATATATATGTTGCTATTTCTCATATTTTCTTCATTGAGAATTCATGGTGGCCAAACTCTGCCAGTGTCTGAACTGAACCCGTTATCTTCTACAACTATCAGTTTTTAAATCAAATTCTGCGATTCAAGCATAAATTCAACACCAACTTCTTTTCTATCTTCTTAACAATCCAAACACTCTGAGTTGGTAACTTTTAGGTTTAAATGAATAAAAGTAAATTGTGAAAGGCAGTGATTTGGGTATGTTGTAAACTATGAATCTATGCTAGTGTTAAATCTTATACTATGTCGTGATAGATCTGCTTCTCTAGATCTAATTAAATTGTGGTTATTCTATTATGTCGCCTTTGTGGATCTTGATTTGTAACTATATTGTAGTTAATGTAAATCTGTTAATTTGGACAGTTATGACATTAGTTAGATCCAATTCTTTATGTAAATCACCTTTCACCTGTCATATTGTGGTCAACATAGATATGTTGGACATGTGAATCAATATTTAGATCTAAACATGCTACTATGTCATTCTAATTATATTAGATCTGAATTATGTAGACATTCTATGATGTAGATCTTATCCCAATTTGAGTTGGATCTACTCTTACCTATTAGATCTGAACTTTTTGGACATCTAAATTAAATTTATATCTTTTCATGTTCATCTTATCACCTTTGCTATGTTACAATTAGTTAACTGCCATGAGTTCATCAGTTTTATGCTTATATGTCCACCTTGTCACCATGCTAGTTTATGTTTATGCCAAGTTATGTTAAAAAAATCACTTTGGTTATATTCCTGTTATTTTTCCCTATTATCATTTACGACTAGGCTATTGTCTAGCCTAGGAATGCCGCCAATTTTGTCAGTGCGATAGTTAAGGAATAGGGGAAAAAGGTTAATATTGGCATAATTTGAATATAAACATCATTGGACATATACTTAAAATTATTGGGTAAAGTGGGCACTAACACCTATAAAGGTATATGTTGAATTAATTGCTTAATTAAATAAAATGGAATGTCTAGTAATTACAATTAGGAATTGTAATTGCACTTATGACACGGGGTTAGGTTGCATTAGTGGTGGAAGTCTGCCCGGACCCGACCGGCATATCCAGTGGCCGTTAATGTTGAACCTAATGTGAGAGGTCTAAGTACTCAAATTCGAATCGGGCTAAGACACGAGGTAAGTCCCAACTATGGAATAAGACTGCTTGGACCCGACCGGCATATCTAGCATCCACAAGTTGTAGGCCTAATGTGGGAGGTCTAGCCCATTATAAACCATAAATGGACATGGTAATAAATTCGACTACTTAACCAAATCTAATCCATAGGGATTGTATGATTATGAACTAAAGTTAGGGTTAAGTAAAATTTGTTGGATAGTGGAGGGTTAAGCAAATCTGGAGGGGGTGGGTAATATTTACAGATAAGCCCACAAACTTAAACCGATAAGATTATGTAATTAGAGACACCTAGTGGTATACATAACCGGAGAAAACAATAAAGTTATGTAATTAACGACACCTTTAAGCTACGCACAATTGGTACAAAGATTGAGGTTATATAATTAAAGACACCCTTAGGGTAAGTATAACCTATGGAAAACCTAGTGGGGGATATATGACAAAGGGGAGAGCTTGTATCATATTTTGCAGGACCCATTTCAGTTAGTAACCCGGAGTATGTATCGAGTAGAGAACTTTGAGCTAGGTCATTGGTGGGGCATGTTAGTGACTGATTGTAGGAGATCCAAACGTGGAGGTAGTGTTTGCGGCGTAAGCCGACCGGGGCCATGTGCGTGCATAAGCTGGGCCGTAGGGGATAAGACGACCGTGACACCTCTAGATATGGGGCTATGCATATCAGTGAGGGTTTTCCACTTTAGGACGTAATATATCCCATCGTGGGGCCGACACAGAGTGTCTACGGAGTAGGGAGTCGATCGATTAGGGTAGTAGTTAGGGTATATTTGGACGCATGCCCTAAGTCTACCACCTTATTGTGGAAGGGATCATCTCATTCTGGTTATACTAGTAATAGTGCAGAGTAACCGTTAGAGAATTATATACACCTTATCCAGTCTACCTTGTCACACATGCCATTTATGTAGTGATCTCTTTTATCCACTTTATGTGCCTGTCATTCTACTTTTATTTATTTACTGGCTAAAAGAAACTAGACTCGTCAGACTTTATGTCTGACCCTTTTTGTTTCTCCTTCTTTCTTACGCCCCACCCCCAGGTTCTCAGGGAGGAAACATTCAGGCTTGACTATGATTCCGCTTATTTTTGCTGGAGCTGCTGATATGTATGGCTCAAGCTCCTGTCCTTTTTGCTATGGCTACATTTTGTGCTTAGGTAATTTTACTTCTTTTATGTACTTTGATATTTTTGAAGTACAAGAAAGTAACTTTTATGCTATAATGGGCTTTTATGTTTCAGACGTGTGACGTTCTTGGACCACGGTATCTTTTGATATATAAAGTTTTTATTTCGCTGTTATTCTATATATCTGTCTTGTAATATTCTTTGTCTGTTTACCTATAACACTTCATGAAACTTAATGCATTCCCTTTGTCAGTGATATTAATAGACGTGGAGTGTCACACTTGGTATTAACGCTGATGGTTACCTGATTGGATAAAGTTTTTGAAAATTATTTTCAAAAAGATTTTGAAAGAAAGCATTTTCAAAAAGAAAAGTCTCTTTTGAAAAGCATTCCCCAAAAAATCCATATGTAATATCCTTTGGTCCTTTGTTTAAATCTCTTCCTTTTCCTTTTTCAGCATGTCTGGGAACAAAACATTCCTAATACCCCAGAGGGCGTCATGATACCCGTATGATTCTGTAGGTATTTGGAGGCCATGACGCCTGTCGAAGGCCAAGGAAATGTTCCTCCCCCAGCAGCACAATCATTCCTCCTCCTTCTCCTCCTCCTCCTCCAAGAGCAGATAACTTCGCCAAGATCTGCAAAGACTTCCGTGCTATGGGAGGGAAGCCATTCCATGGGAACGAGACATTCGTAGATGCGCGGCATTGGCTCAAGGAGACCGAGGACTTGTTCGTAATCTTTAAAGTAGAGGATAGAAGGGATGTCCAGTTAGTCGCTTGGCAACTGAAGGATGAAGCCTCATTTTGGTAGGAAGTCACCCAAGCTGGACAACCGATGTAAACTTGGGAGGATTTTAGACAGAGGTTGAAATGAAATTTCTCTATCAAGATGAGAGAAGCATGCAGACGGAGAGAATCTATGCACTCAAACAAGGAAACTTGACAGTGAAAGAGTATGTCAATGAATTCAACGGACTAGCAATGTTAGGGTTAGAGTTGGTGGATTCGCTGCGCAAAAGGGCTTTGCTGTTTGCTAAAGGGCTGAATGAGCCTCTGCTTGGGTTAGCTATATCCCATATTCAAATGGGGGCCAATTTTGAAAAGCTTGTCGATATGGTCCTAATGCATGAGGAAGACAAGGGAGAAAAGAATGCTGGGGAGATATCGCAAAATAGGAAGATATGGCCTAAGAAGGGTCAGCAGCAGCAACAACAGCAACAGCAGCAGAAGAAAGGAGGGAAGAATGATAAATGCAAGGATAAGAGAAAATGCCACAATTGTGGGAAGGAAGGTCTCTGATCAAAGATTGTAAGAGAAGGAAGAACTCTTGCTACCATTGTGGAGAGGTCAGACTCTTTGCTAGGGAGTGCCCGAAGAAACAGGGATCACGATGACAAGGTCAAAGGACAGGGACTTCTAGAGGGCAGGTGCATGCTCTCGCGATCAGTATTCCTGATAGAGGTAGAAAAATTTCTTTGGAAGGTTTAATTTCTCTTTCAAACCATCCTATTAGAACACTTTTTGATTCTGGTGCCTCACATTCATTTACATCAAGTTCTATAGTTGAATCTCTGCACTTAATTACTAGTATGGTAGTGGATCCCGTAGTTATTTCAAACCCCATTGGTGGTTCGTCGCATTTATTTATGATTTGTCATGGTTTGAAAATGTCTGTGTTAGGCGTCCAGTTTAAATGCGACGCGTACGTGCTCGAGTTTATGGGCTATGGGTTGATTCAAGAAATGGACTGGCTTACCATATATGGTGCCATTCTGGATTATGAGAAGAGGGTCGTTAGGCTTCTGACTTGTCATGAGAGGACCCTCGAGATTTCATGTGACCCAGAAGGGTCGATTATGCATAGTTTTCTACAGTCTATTGATGCTTTTATCGATGACTTGGAATCTGTTCAAGTAATCTAAGATTATTCCAAGGTTTTTGATGAGGTTCGGGGTTTACCTCCAAGGCGGACTTTCGTATATATTTGGTGGACAATGCAAAGCCAGTTGCATTGCCAGCACGCCACATGGCTCCGAAGGAAAGAGGGGAGCTAAGTTAGCAAGTAGTGGAGCTACTCGAGAAAGGGTTTATCAGATGAAGCATATCTAAATGGGGTGCTCCAGTAGTATTCGCAACTAACGTGAATAGTTCGCTTCGTTTGTGTGTTAACTACAACGGCTGATTAAACTCACTAAGAAGAATAGGCACCCGCTTCCGAGGATGATGATTAATTTGATCAGCTTGTTGGTGCCTCAGTATTTTCTCAGTTAGACTTGGCCACTTCCATCAGTTGAGGGTGGCTAAGGACAACATAGATAAGACTGCTTTAGGACTCCGGATGGTTTCTTTGTATGGCTAGTGATGCCTTTTGGGCTGACGAATGCACCCACCTATTTTGTCGATCTAATAAGTAGGGTGTTTCGGGAGTTCCAAAAAAAATTTGTTGTAGTCTTTATTGATGATATTTTGATCTTCTCCAAAAGCGAGGAAGAGCATGCCCAACATATGAGAGAAGTATTGAAAACTCTCCATGACCATCAGCTTAAGGCGAAGTTCTCCAAATGACATTTTTGGAGAAAAGGGGTGAGATTTTTAGGGCATATGGTCTCCAAAGAAAGGATAGTTGTGGATCCCGCAAAGGAGGTTACAGTGCAAGATTGGAAGATTTCTAAAAATACAATTGAGGGTAGAACCTTTCTTGGGTTGGCAGGATACTATAGGAAGTTCATTAAGGACTTCGCAAAGATACCAGGCTAGCAAATAAGAACATATCATTTTCATGGGATATAGACTATGACGTTGCTTTCCAATGACTGAAGAGGCCTCTGATAATAGCCCCAGTCTTAGCTTTGCCTGACGGGGGTAAAGTATTTACCATTTACACTGATGCTTGTGGTACAGGGCTCGGTGCGGTTCTGAAGCAAGAAGGGAAAGTGGTGTGTTATGGGGGTAGACAGTTGAGAGTTCACGAAAAGAACTACCCCACCCATGATCTAGAACTAGCTACCATAGTATTTGCATTAAAGACGTGGCGTCATTATTTATTTGGAGAGAAGTTCGAGTTATACACCGATCATAAATCTCTCAAGTATCTGTTCTCGCAAAAAGACCTCAATTTAAGGCAACAACAGTGGATGGAGTTTCTAGCTTCTTATGGTTTTGAGATTTCTTACACCCCTGGCAATGTTAATGTGGTGGCATACGCAATAAATAGGCAGAGCATGGCCCTGAGTCCTCTGTTTATGGAGAGAAAGAACTTGGATTTCATTTCAGCTTTTGATTTTAAACCATCCATCGAGATTTTTCCTGATTTGTTTGCATCCTTGGAGACACGACCAACTCTTATGGACCAGATAGGATCTTCGCAACATGGTGACCCACAGATTTTAGACATCATGGAGAAACTCAGAAAAGGGGAGACTTCTAGTCACCTCAGAAGACATGCCATAGATGAAAAGGGATGGTCGCGACGAGATAGAAGGCTTTGTGTTCCTCAAAATGGAAGCTTTATAAGGGCAGTCCTAGAAGAAGTCCACCATTCTAGGATGACTATTCATCCACGTGGTGATAAGATGTAAGGAGACATGAAAAGGATTTTCTTTTTGGCTGGGATGAAGAAAGATGTGGCCGAATTTTTCTCCCAATATTTAGTTTGCCAGCAAGTTAAAGCTAAGCAAAAGAAGCCTAGTGGTTTACTTCATCCTTAGGAGGTTCCTCAGTGGAAATGGAAGAGCGTCTCTATGAATTTCATAGATGGTATGCTTAGATCGAAAAAAGGCAACACCAGTATCAGGGTTGTGGTAGATAGACTCACTAATAGCGCTCACTTTATTTCGGTTAAAAGTACGAGGACAGCATCATGGTTTGCAGCAATTTATGTTTCGGATATAGCTCGTTATCATAGGGTGCCTTCCAGCAACGTAAGCGATCGTGACCCCATATTTACCAGTGAATTTTGGAGGAGCTTGCAAGAAGCATTAGATTCACAGTTGTGTTTTATCACCTCTTATCATTCTCAGACCGATGGACAGACGGAGAGGGTGAATAGGATTCTTCAAGATCTTTTGAGGCTGTATATCCTAGGCCTCAGAGAGACTTGGGAAGAGCAACTTCCTTTAGTGAAGTTTGCCTATAACAACAGCTATCAGTCCAACATCGGCATGGCACCCTTCGAAGAATTGTACGGACGACCCCTGTAGATCACTAACTTATTGGTGGGAATCTACAGAAAGATTATTACTTGGACCAGATATGGTTAGAGAAATGTCCGAAAAGATTGAACTTATTCGATGGTGGATAAAGACACCCAAGATAGGCAGAAGTCCTATGCAGACAAGAGAAGGACTGACATCGAATTTGAAGTGGGAGACTTAGTTTTTATCAAAGTATCACCTTTGAGGAATGCGGTTCGCTTCGGATCGGCAGGGAAGTTGGCACCTAAGTTGTGGGACCATTTCCCATAACCGAGAGGATTGGTCAAATGGCCTAAAGAGTAAAGATCCTAGAAAATCTATCCGGCGTTCATGACGTTTTCCACGTTTCTCACTTGCGGAAGTGCCTGCATGACACCACAGTAATTGTTGAGTCGATTGTGTCGGAAGAAGTAGAAGTGGAACGGGAGGCGACAGTCAGCGAGTTCCTTCCCGTATTCCGGGATCAGAAGTTAAGAAACTACACAATAAAGAGATCAAGTTGCTAAAGGTTTAATGGGGAGATAACCCAGAGGATGTGATTTGGGAGACCGAAGACAAGATTCGCACTTCGTATCCTTTCCTTTTCGAGGGTATGTTCTTAACTCCTTTTTCAAAGTTTTATCAGTGCCTGTTTCTATCACTTGAGAATATCTTATCCATTGTATTTTTTGACCTTTATATAGGGATTGTATGGATGTAAACATGTGTTTGAGACATGTTATGATTGATGGATGCAAGTGGATGTAAGTGTTTGCTAGTGGTTGCCTGTAGATGCATATACACACACATTAGGCACTAGATCAGCTCAATCACTCTCATACTACATATGGATGTGTGTGCATTTTCTTTTCTTTTATGAATGGAAGTGGATGAATTAGCATAGGGATGTTTCATTTGGATGAATGAGTGTGCACACATATAGAACTTACATGTTATAATAGGATTATTTGCATACATATTGGATTCATGGCACTAAAATACATTACATTAAGGAAGTCAACTAAATCAGTAGACCGCTTGATCTTTCGCATTAGTGTTGGGACATATACACACACTGTTGCATATATTCATATAAGCACTAGAAGTCTTTAAGGACAATGTATGCCAGTGATTGATGGATGAGTAGACGGATAATGGATGGTAGGATATGCATTCTTCTCAACTTGGAGATTTCGGGGATGAAATCCTTTTAGTGGGGGGGAATGTAGCACCCCGTAATTTTGTTAACATTAAAGATGATAAATTAAATTATAATTAATTTAATATTCAAAAATAAGGAAAATGGATGGCGCCATTGTGTCCATCTCAAAATTCTGGTCAAGATAGACATTTGATTTGCGTAAAATGGACAACGTATGTAGAAGTTATGAGGGTTTTAAGTTTGTGTACACATAGAAAGAATATATGTATATACACACACAAATGAGTCAGAGATGAGTCACCTTTTATCCAGAATAGTTTTAATTCGGAAAATGAATAAGGGCGGCATATTTCTCGCTCTAGAGGGTCGAACTAAGGGTCGACCCACCAAAAGGGGTTTCGACCCATAGGTCGACCCACCCATAGGGGTATCAACACCCCTAGGGCTGAGGTGGGAGTCAGCTTCAGAGGATTTTGTAGCTATATATACATGGCTATTTCTCATATTTTCTTCACTGATAGTTCGTGGTTGCCAAACTCTGTCGGTGTCTGAACCGAACCCGTTATCTTCTACAACTATCAGTTTTGCAAATCGAATTCTGAGATTCAAGCATAGATTTAACACCAAGTGCTTTTCTATCTTCTTAACAATCCAAATACTGTGAGTTGGTTACTTTTAGGTTTAAATGAATAAAAGTAAATTGTGAAAGACTTTGATTTGGATATGTTGTAAACTATGAATCAATGCTAGTGTTAAATCATATATTATGTCATGATAGATCTGCTTCTCTAGATCTAATTCAATTGTGGTTATTCTATTATGTTGCCTTTGTGGATCTTGATTTGCAACTATATTATAGTTAATGTAAATCTGTTAATATGGACAGTTACAACAATGGTTAGATCCAAATCTTTATGTAAGTCACCTTTCACCTGTCATATTGTGGTCAACTTAGATATTTTGGACATGTGAATCCATATTTAGATCTAAACATGCTACAATATCATCCTAATTATGTTAGATCTAAATTATATGGACATACTATGGTGTAGATCTTATCCCTATTTGAGTTAGATCTAATCTTACCTATTAGATCTGAACTTGTTGGACATCTAAATGAAATTTAGATCTTGTCTTGTTCATCTTATCACCTTTCATATGTTACAATTATTCAACTGTCACGAGTTCATCAGTTATATGCTTATATGTCCACCTTGTCACCATGCTAGTTTATGTTTATGCTAAGTTATGTTAAAACAATCACTTTGGTTATATTCCCATAATTTTTCCCTATTATAATTTACGACTAGGCTATTGTCTAGCCTAGGCATGCCGCCAATTTTGTGAGTGTGCTAGTTAAGGAACGGCGGAAAAAGGTTAATATTAGCTTAATTTAAATACAAACATCATTGGACATATAATTGAAATTATTGGGTAAAGTGGGCATTGACACCTATAAAGGTATAGGTTTAATTAATTGGTTAATTAAATAAAAGTGGAATGTCTAGTAATTACAATTAGGAATTGTAATTGCACTTATAACACGAGGTTAGGTTGCATTAGTGGTGGAAGTCTGCCCGGACCCGACCGGCATATCTAGCGGCCACTAATGTCGAACCTAATGTGAGAGGTCTAAGTGCGCAAATATGAATCGGGCTAAGACAAGAGGTTAGGCCCAACTGTGGAATAAGACTTCCCGGACCCGACTGGCATATCCAGCATCCACAAATTGTTGGCCTAATATGGGAGGTCTAGCCCATTATAAACCATAAATGGACAAGGTAATAAATTGGACTACTTAACCAAGTCTAATCCATAAGGATTGTATGATTATGAACTAAAGTTAGGGTTCAGTAAAATTTGTTGGATAGTGGACAGGTGTAACACTCCACATCCGTTAGTGTCACTCACAAAGGGAATGCGTTAAGTTCTGTGAAGCATTATAGGTAAAAGATGCAGATAAATTACAAGAAAGACAAAATAGTGGAAAATAAAGCTTTACTTTATTGATAAAATAGTTTGTACAACAATTGTTTTCCAATACCAGAGTATCTGTCTTACAAAATAAAGAAGCATAAAATAACTTTTTTTTCGAATCTTTTATCTGATCCGGTAACCTTCAGCTCTGATACCACGTGTAACACCCCACATCCGTTAGTGTCACTCACAAAGAGAATGCACTAAGTTCTGTGAAGAATTATATATAAAAGATGCAGATAAATTACAAGACAGACAAAATAGCGGAAAATAAAGCTTTATTTATTGATAAAATAGTTTGTACAACAATTTTTTCCAATAACAGAGTATCTGTCTTACAAAATAAAGAAGCATAAAATAAATTTTATATTCCCCAATGTAGCTTGAGCCAGCCATAGCAATGGAAAAGAGAATCCAAGCAAAAAATTTGATAAATCTTCAGCTTGGAAAGAAAACTGGTCTAAGTAGTAATATTCCCTCCTTGCGAACCTGGGGGGAGCGGGGAACGGAAGATGTAACACCCCTTAATTCTATAACACTAAGATTCACAAATCAAGGTATTATTAATTCAAAATAAAATAATTAAGGGAAACGGCTGGTGCCATTCCGTTCGTCACGAAATTCTGCTTGAAAACGAGTCTGAGTTTGCGTAAATCGGAGTCCGTATGAAGAAGTTATGACTCTCCGAAGTTTCAAGGATTTTCAGAATCGAAAACAGCTTGAAATTCGAATTCGAAATTCGAATTCAAACCCAGAAGCGGGCTGGGCGGGAAAATTCCCGCCCAGGACCCAGGTCGACTGGGGAGTCGACTGGGTAGTCGACCCCCCTTGACCAGGTCGACTGGGCAGTCGACCTGGGGGTCGACCTGGGTGCAAAACCCACTTTTGGGCCTGGGTGCATTCTGATGTACCAGGTCTCGTTTTCTGCTTAGATTCTTCCGCCTAATCCTATATAAACAGCCCCTAGTCTCCTTCACTATTCACAATTCTTCTCTAACCATATGCTGCAAAGATTCTTGGTGGACATGGCTTCTTCTCCTCCTCTAAATAAAATAATAAATAAAATAATAATATTTAAAATAAATCAAGACGAGGAAATGCTGCTCAAGACTTTCAAGAGGAGATTCAAAACAAGCTAGGATTCAAGTGAAGATTCAACGACTGTTTTTCTACGAATCTAATATAATCTCTGTAAGTCGGTTACTTTTTTAGATTTGAACGTTTTCTCTATTCGTGACATGAAATAAAGGAATAAAAGAATATGCCAAATCTTTCTATTCGAATCAGTGCTTATATCTTTGGACCTAATGAAGAACTGTTATGATTCGATGACCAATAAGACTGTGACTATGAAACTATGGACCATAAAACCATATGCCTTTTTGACTATGAACATTGCCTATGACTGTGACTCATGACTGTGAGGATTACTTTCCTTTGACTATGAACATCGCCTATGACTGTGATTCATTAACTGTGAGGATTTATTGCCTATGACTATGGATATAAGATTATTATTTATGCCCATGACACTGTAGTTACAAAACCATGTTGTACCCCAAACTGGCATTATATTGGATCTAGGCTTGACTTTCTATTTCAATTTATTCTTAGTTATCCTTGGATCTTGATCTTGGGAATTTACCTATTAAGTTAGGTCTACCCATGTTCTTGAACCTATACTATTCAACCCTTTTCATGTCGTAATATTACCAGATTTATATGCCTGTGAATTATCATCTTATGCCAGTTATTACGTCTATTCTTTCATGGCATTTTGGTTCATTCCCTTTTATCCACGAATCTAGATTTATTTTTAATCTAGGTTGAATCACGATTATACGAACGATGGGAATACGTTTTGGGAAAAACATGAAATTGACTAAACTTGGAAATTGGCATAATTTGGGAACATGCATTATAGCATGACTATTAAGACGAAAATTAGAATAACAAGTCTAGTTTTGACTTGAACTGAAATTAGAATATTAAATCAGAATTGGGTGGCTAAATTTAGCATGATAAGTATATTAGCATAATTGGGAATAACTTACATACATTGGGCGTAAATGGTAAATGGTTAAATGGGCCACAAAGTAGGTAGTTGGTATGCAAATTATGTTTTGGGCATAAACTGTAAACTAGAATATAAAATCTAGTTTTGGCATGAACTGTAAATGAGGATGTTGGATCTAAATTGCTATAAACTGTAAGATAGGCAAATCAAGATTTGGACCTAGAATATAAGTCCATTAGTGGGCATGGCAAATGAATATGGTATAGGCCAAATTTATTTAAAAAAAGGGAAAATGGACTTTGAGGATAAATGGTTAAACTTTGAGGATAAATTGTTAACAATTTATATATATACAAAAGAAAGGTTTATTAATAACATCTCTTTTAATAATACATACACCAGAAAGTTCTAGGGTGACAGAGAGGATAGTGTCTAGGCTTGGGTTTGGAAAATACAAGTTTCCTGCTCTCCCTGGCTATCCCTAACTGATCCGACGAACGGGATGGTTACTTTCAAAACCTGATTTGAAAATTAATCAAAACCCTTTGAACTTAGAAAACACGAATATGCCTAACCCGAGGTTAGACTGAGTTGCGATATAAACCTGCCCGGAACCAACCGGCACATCCAGTAATCGCAACAATATCTGTCTAATGTCAGTGGTCGCGGCTTTAATTTATTAATTAAAGCGAGAACAAGAATGGTAGGGTTAAATTAACTAAAACACTTAACCAACTCAAAATGTTAACTAAATCCGATGAGTGGGGTTAGGCTAATCTGGACACTTAACCACTTAACATGTTAACAAGACAAGACTTGTAGGGGTTAAGTAAATTTAATACACTTAGCAAGTTTAACATGTTAACTGGACTAGAAGGTGTGGTTAAGTAAGTTTAATACACTTAGCCAATTTAACATGTTAACTAAGACTAAAAGATGGGGTTAAGTAAACTCGGAACACTTAGTCATCATAGCAGGATAAATGAACATGGTTAAGTTAAAAACATGAAAGGACAATACTTAACCATTAGAACATGTTAATTAAACAGATGTTAGGGTTAAGTTAGCTAAGGGAACACTTAACCGCTATAACATGTCAGTTAAAACAGATGGGCAAGGTTAGGTTAAAGGGAACGTTTAACCAATACAAGATGAATGGGTAGAGTTAAGTAATAAGAAAATACTTAACCAATATAACTCGGTTTGTGGTAAGGGTTAAGTCAACATGAACTACTGATAACACTTAACCAGTTTTATATGGCAAACGAAAGGGTTAAGTTGACTCGAATTGACTAATGACACTTAACCAACCCAACTTGACAAGAACAAGAACTAAGTAGTAAACCTTAGTTAATATGAACTAAGTCGTAAACCTTAGTTAAGAAAACGACGATTCAATAAAATAAGTGGTAAACCTTAGTTGGAAAAACTAAGTAGTAATCCTTAGTATAACACGAAGAGGAGAGAACGTCCATTTGGTCTTAAAGAAGGCTCCAACGAACTGGGTTACGAAGCCCGAGGCTTCGAGGGGACGTGAGGGTACTCTTGGTATCCCTCTGTGAGGTGTCAGATGATCCTCCTGGGCTCACAGAGGTTAAGGTCTGCGTTAGAAGAACCAAGGTTATGCCTTGGTTGCAATATATGGCAACCTAAAGACTAGGGTGGATCAGCGTGATTCAGCGAGACTAGTTTTTGCCCTGTGATAGCAACTCGTCGTCTACCTACCATCTTTAGTCAATCGTTGTACGTATGCGGAAAGGTAGAGAACTCCCAACAGACCAATAACTTGCTATCTAGTTATGGGTTAGGCTGGCTAATAGGAAAGTAGGGCATAGGATGGCAAAAGTACAGTTCTCGCGCTTAATTTTCTTGGATTGCCTTTCATTAGTTGAGGGAGGGGTCATGTGGGACCATAACCACTGGTAGAAAAACAGACCTTAGTATCTGCACCGGAAGATATCTGAAAAGCTCCCGACCGAGTTCCGTGTTTCTAGAGTAGCCCTGCCACGGGACTCGGGTGAAACGACCCGAACTTCCCCGGTCTCCGAAGAGAAGAGAAAGAACGAATTGTTTTGAGAACACGACAAAATAGAACGCAGAAGGAAGAACATTTCATTGTATATTACAACAATACCATCAGATTACAAGAATATACAGAGTATAAATGAATAAACACAGAAACATCAGAGATTTAAATTACATTTAAATACATCGCAGCGGAAAATAATACAATACACAACTAGAAGAGATATACGGATACAAAGCTTTCCGGATATCGTTCCAGCTGTAAACCAGGATCCTGTGAATATTAATCTGCAAAACCAAAGCTACTAGCTGCCCGTGTCAAAATAGGGGCACCCAGAGTTTAGGTTAAAACAATAAACTCCAGGTCAGTCATGGGACTGGTGTGAGAACTAAAACAGTTAATCTTTATTTTTAAAGTTAGGTAAATTAAGGGACCACGCCGTATAACACGGAACGGGTTTCCTTCCCAGAATACCAGTGCATATAATAAAACAGCGCAATGCTAAATAAAGAAAAATGAACCTATTATAAGACCCAGGTCCTATCACACAATGCAACGCAAGCCGGGGGATAGGGTTTTCCCTTATAATAGCCAAAGCATGCTTGATACGTTTAAAACAAGTCCTTTTGATATTATAATAAGTGTATAATGTTTAAAACAAATTTCAAATCATAAGTATCAATCATAGGCGACATGGGTACCATATATCATGTCGCCATACTAGTTCTACAATTAAAACCGCAAAATCACGTATTTGGAAGTTGGATTTCCACCTATGATCCGAGGCAAAAGATAGTCCTCAACCGATTCGAGACTCTCTAGCCCGAGCCTCAGGATCAGAGCTCGAGTCACCCTTGGAGCGACAGGGCCGGTCCACCGATGTGGATTAAAATGCCTGGACACTACGTTTTCCCGCCCTATGGGGCGTAAATGAGCCAACGAATGACTCCATCGGACCCGGATCGTCCGATCTAACCGAGGCGCCTTACAACAGCAACAACCACACAGGTGAAAAGTATATAAATGTCAGGGCTGGTAGGTCACTGACACCACCCTAGCTAGAAAGAAACGCATGCCCTCCCTGAGGTCCTTCTCCCGTTTTTGGTTCACAACCGGGGTGTGAGGCTCGCGAATTCACGTTACACAAAGCTATGCCACACAGGCGGTGCTTTGATCATCAACCACAAGACTTTGCTTTTCAACAGAAGCCTCGATCAATTGCCGCTTAGGCATGCCACAAAGGCAATTCACTCTATGCGTTTGATATCCATCAGTATATAACCCCTGAGCTCGTACGTCTCAGAGAAGGGCGTTAAGCAAGAGAATAAATTCTCCGCCGCCAAACAGATATATATTTAATAGAAATCAATCACACAGACTAAAATCCAATGTCAGACACACAGTCCATTTACAAGTCCGTTCTGGGCCTGAACGAAACCGGAGGCACCTAGTACCCCGCATATCCATCGATCTCTGTAATGACCCAGATTTCCGTAACATCAGAGTTGACTATATACATCATACGTCCAACCCAAATATCACGAAAATACGGAACATTTTTTTTTTAGAAGAAAGAGATAGAAAAAGAACAGAAATAACAACACAGAATCTCACATCGCAGCGGGACAATATATAATATATTATAACTTTTGAAATACAAAATCTCAACTGTATAACATACACTTATCAGAGTACAACACTTACAACATAGCGGAACAAACTATAACTAGATAACGCTGAAGCCTCCTGCTCCAAGCTCCTTTAGATATATCTGAAAAATCCTGAACTACTTGACTGCCCGTACAAATTTAGGCACCCAAGAGTTTAGGTAGAACAAAACAAATAAACTCCGGGTCAGTCATGGGACTGGTATGAGTAAACAGTTTAAACAGTTTCAGAAACTAAATGATATCTCATAAGACCACGCCGTATAACACGGAACGGGTTTTTCCCTTATGAAAATCCAAACACTTGATTTAACTTTCAAAATCCCTTTGAAAGGAACGATAGCTTTATATCAAAACTCCTTTGATATTATAATAATGTCTAATCAAGTAAATAACAATCTAGTGGAACGTTTTCATCTCACGTTCCACATATATATACAAATCATAAACCGCAAGCACGTATTGGGTAATGGGTTTCCAACTATGACAAGGTATGGAACCATCTTCCGCTGGTATATCTCTAGAGGAGAATACACCGAGTTCAACAAGAACATCTTGCAACTCAGCCACACATGACCGACCACTCATTTCGCTTGAGTGTATCGAATGTATATCACCAACGATTGGGATCAGCAACCGTTTCCCGAATGGGACAGCATCGACAATAGATTTTTAGAAGTAAATGAAACTCTAGATCAGGCAATTATACACCCTAATAGGTGCGACCTACATAGCCATGCTGCTTCCCCGATTTCTGTCATTTACCGGATGATGAGGCTAGAAGCTACGCTTTATCATCACACCAGATTCACTTCGAATGTCACATCGTCAAATCCATCAAATCACCGATTGACGTCTACAACAATACATTACGTGTCAGCTAAAAGAAGTTTCCTTCTCCGCTTCCACTCTTGGTACGGTTGAATAAATCAATGTACGTGACCTTTCTGGAAATACTCTGTCAGACATTCATCCATACAAGTCACCCAGGAACAGGATGAACTGAAGGCACTATTTCTATTAATAGAAAAAGTCCTTGCACTCTACTCCGTCTTCGATTATCTTTATATAATCTGATTCGCACGCTACTGCCGATATGGAGTGGTTCTTCGGATAATAATCCAACCGGTCTCTCCATATTGACAACGATGGTCAAAACTTCGATAGTCTGTGATTTAACTATCGAATAAAAACAAGTGTTTCGATAGTCGATGATTTAACTATCGAATAAAACAAGTGTTCAACCAAACATCCAACAATCACTGAACCTTTAATTAATATTCCATTAATTAAATCTATTCTCTATTTCTTTATCAATATTTGTTAACCAAATATTTTCAATAATCATGTTGGCCCTTTTGCGTTATTTGGAAAACATTTCCGAATATCACCTTCTTTTATTTCCTATACTAGGAAATATTCATTATTCTATTTCCAAGCTTTGCACATATTTGGGTTAAAACAGATGTTGTGTAAAACATCGTTACGGCAACCCAAATACAGTATTTAACTAATTCTTATTCCACATTGATCTTCGAGCCTGAATCTTGCTACTTATCGGTATATCATGAAATCAACCAAGTTGGGGTATAATTACCTCTCAGACCTTGACTGAATAACATTTAACGTCAAAACAGACAAGACTACTTACTCGAATAATCAATACCATACAACTGATTATTCACCTTTAAACACATATACATTTTCTCTTTCTATTCTTACTAGATTTTATTCAAATACTTCCTTTTTGATTATACTATTCTATTTCTAAGTTCGTTTTCTTATTGACTTCTATATATTTTGATATGTTAATTTCTAACTATCAAATTATCTTAAAAATATTCTATCTACTTAAATTCCCGGGAAAATTCGCCATAACCTCCTTTGTACCGGGAGCATCGGGAAATTTCAAATAGCTTTCCCGGTCCTTCTTATCTCAAAAAGAAAAAGAAAAAGCCAAGCGGCTTGCTGATACGGCGCATAAAATCTCATATATGAAATTAAATACGTACCTTTTTGTCAGGCATTCTATTTATTTCACTTCTATACTTTATTCCATACCTGTCTCCTGTATGTCTATACCTGTCCAATCTATTTTGACTATACCAATCGTTTTAACTCAATTTGTTAATTAAATCTGTTAATTAACTTCTTAGTCTAATCCACTTCTATTTATCCAAATCTATTTATTATAAATCCCATTTGAATTTCTATATTCAAATTCCATTTGAAATACTATGTTCAAATTCTATAGTTAAACTCCATTTGAATTCTATTATTCAAATTCTATTTCAATTCCTTATATTCAAAGTCCATTTGAATTCTCTGCATTATTTATAAACAATGTTTATAACTTCAATTCAAATCCAACCTTTCCATTTATAAACAACGTTTATAAATTCAATTCAAATCCCACCTTTCCATTTATAAACAACGTTTATAAATTCAATTCAAATCCCATATTCTCATTTATAAACAAAGTTTATAAATTCAATTACTTGTTTTATATACCTTCAAAACAAGTTAATATTTTCTATAGTTTTATTTAAAATTCAAATTCTATTATAAAAATAGAATTTCCTTTTTAAATATCAAATACCCTTTCCGATATTTTTATGAATCAATATTCAAGCCCTAGAGATATTTTAAACAATCAATCAACCAATTTTCAATCATTTGATTTTTCTCACATCATATATGAATATATATGATATCAAACAAACAAACAGATAATATATATTTTTGAGGAATCCAGTTGGATTCCTCCAACCTGTTTTCCTGCATCCACAGATGTTAGCACATAAATAATACCTATCCTGCTTCGAGGCAGGATATCGCGGTATGAAGGTCATCCACTATCATAGAGTGGGGCGTATAGGGTAATCATCCGCTAATGAAACTGCGGGCATCCGCTAATGAGACTGCGGGAATCCAACCAATCATCAACCCAATATATATATATATATATACATATATATATATATAATAGTCAACCAATCCTAAATAACTATATATATATTTTAAAACAATCAGACTAAACAACATTCAAACAAACAACAACAATTATTTTTAACGATTTAAAAATAATTCTAAACAAACAGGTGAGTGAGATTTACTCACCGATGATTATTTATTTTCTCAACTCTGATTAGATGAAGCATCTTTGCAGCTATGGATCAACTTGAATTATCTCGAATAAATTTATTTCGTACCTACGATAATTTATTTTTATTCACGATTAAATATTTATTTATTTAAATTTATAACTAATTTAAATAAATAAATTACTCTATTCATTTAAATAAACTTAACACTTAATTAAGAATTGATTTACCTTAATTTCATTCTGGCCTTACAGTAAAAATCCAATTCCACCGCTTGACCAAACCAATGCCTGTGACTTTCCTTGCTGGTTGAACTGACATGCCAACCCTCTGCTCTTCACGAGTACCACCCAATAGTCATCTCGACCAAGACCAGGACCCTTTCTGAATTGTCGCGAACCAGATCCAGTTGATGCAGTGTACGTCGCAACCCCCCCCCCCCCCCCAAATCGACGATTGGAACTCCCAGGCCGTCATTTGCGATGAACCCTACACCATCGATCAACCCTACACTCCCTTCTAGGCCGTCCTTACAGACCACGTATCCCAAAATCATCGTGATTTCAAGTACCATGTTTTTCTTCCAGTTCGCGAAGCTCTAGCTCGAAGTCGAGCTTCCGCAATCCCATAGTTTTCCCATCGCGATTTCGAACCTCGGCTTGGAACTCGAGAAGGATTCCTGAAGCCGTCGATTCAATTTGCAAGAAAAATGGAGGGCGGCATTGATTTTTTTGCTTTGCCTGATAATGAAGAAAAATAGAAAGGAGATAAAAGGGGCGTCGTGATTTTATACAGGAAGAAGGAGGACGTGTTGCTTTTTAGCCCTTTTGAAATTGAGGAGAAGGAAAGGCCACAGGTTTTGTTAAATTTGTGGAAGACAAAGGAGGCACGGTTGTTTTATTTTGGTCCACACAACACTGATATTTTATTTTATTAAATTTGTTTTTGAAATGGTATCCTCTAATTAAAACCCTTCGTGATTCCGAACACTTTTCTGAACTCAACAACTGTCAATCCTAGAGTAATACCACCATTCCAAACACACTGGAATAGGTCACAAAGTCCAATTCGATCGTCTGTGGAAGGTATTAATTTAAATTGATATAATTTAAATTTCAAACTATTTATTCTCCTTGATAATAATTAAATATTATTACCGTTAAAATTTCATATTAATCATTTGAACTGTTTTCAATTCAAATTAAAATTTGAATTCAACTAAATCCATTTTCTTATTCTGATAATTTAATATTTTCAATATTAAATTGAAATTGATTTTTAAATCGATAACTCCATATAAAAATTGATTTATTTACTTAACTAAATATTTAAATCCATATTAAATATTTTAAAATTAATCCCTAAGAGTCCGGGTCATTACAATCTTCCCCACTTAAAATAATTTCGTCCTCGAAATTGCTAAGGTAGAAAAAGTGCTACAAACCCATTAACTTTTCAAAATCTTATTTATGTTGATACTCAACATTTCAAACTTCCTCACGTGACTCTCTTTCGAATAAATCCTTATTCGATAACTCCTCCCTTCGAATAACTATATTCGATAATCTCTCTTTCGAATAACTAGATTCGAAAAACTTTCTTCGAATAAACTATATTCGATTTACTCTATTCAATTTACTCTTATCAATTAACTCTATTGGATTTAACTCTTTTCGATTAACTCCATCGAATAACTAAATTCGATAACTCCTTCGAATAACCAATATTCTATAACTCACTTCGATTAAACTAATCGATAACTCCTTTCGATTAAATTATAATCGATATCTCATTTCGATTAACAAATAATCGATAACTCCTCCGATTTACTAAAAATCGATAACTCCATTGATTTACTAAAAATCGATAACTCCTTCGAATAACCAATATACGATAACTCCTTTAATTCTATCTGAATAACCAATACTAGATTAACTCCTTTTAACTTTATTCGAATAACTCCTATTCGATTCTCCTTTAATTCTATCTGAATAACCAATACTCGATTAACTCCTTTTATTCTATTCGAATAAACTAATATTCGATTTAACTCCATTCACTTGACTCTAGATCGCAGCGATCACAATGGTTACGCCTGATTCCCCCAGGAAACATCCGACTGCCCTAGGCTATCTGCAGCCCTGCGAATTTCGCTAGCAGTCATATGAAATGGCACTTATCCTGAGTAACTATGTTTGAATAACTCTATCTCAATAACTATATTCGATCAACATTAATTGAATAACTATCATTTAATTAAATCCTAATTCGATTAACTATGTTCAATTAACTCTATCTGGTTAACTCTTATTTTGAATAACAAATATTCGATAAATTCTAATTGAATAACTAACATTCAATTAACTCTACGGATTAACTCTAACTGATTAACTCTAACTGGTTAATTCTTACTCTAATCGATTTATTCTAACTCTAATCGATTATTTCTAACTCTAATCGACTTCTCCTATTCGAATAACTCCTATTGGATAATGTTTATTCATTTATAAAGATTTACTTTTAGTAACGGTTATTCACTTTATAAATGTTCTCCTCAATGACGTTACTTCACTTACACAAGTGTTGTGTACCCCTTCTATTTAAAACTATTGGTGTTAACCAATATCTCTTCTCTATATAAGTTCAGACTTATATATTCCATTTATCTAATGATAAATACCTAATTTAATTTATAAATTGTTTGTTTTATAAATTAATCATTTCTATTTATCTGTTAAAAACAGATTTCAATTTTCTATTCATCTTCTAAATATTCCTTTGATTAAATTCTATTTATTTAACAAATAAATATCTCATTTATAATATTCTATTTATTTAACAAATAAATATTTCCATTCTAATCTATTTGTAAATGTTTTTCACAAATATTTCCTTTTAAATTCTATTTGTAAATGTTTTTACAAATATTTCTCCTTCTATTTGTTTGCACATAACTTCCTTTGTATTTGTGTTACAAATATATTTCCTTTATAACTCTTTTGGTTTTTCCTTTATTCACGCCCAATTCATATTTCATTCACATTGATTTTACTCAATTTATCCATTACGATCCATTTAACTTACTTAAGTTAAATTTAATTTCAACCATTCAAATTCCCATTAACTAGTTGCTAATTAACCGTTTTGCCTATTTCACCCTTTTCATTTGAATATAACTTGTTCAAATATATGTCAACTTAATTATAAACTAATCTAGTTATATTTTCAACTTGAGTTATATATTCGATTTCGAATATAAATTCTCAATCTCTTCCACTTATCAAAAACCCAATTTTGATTCAAATTTCCTTTGACTAATTATTTTCCAATTTAGTTAATTCTATTTAACCATTTAAAATATGATTTTTGTCTTAAAAATCATTTCACTTACTTCACTGGAGTTCATATTTATTTTATATCCCCAGTCTGGATTTTTCTAATGCCAATTCGGATTTTATTTCCTAAAAATCATTTTATTTATTTAATTAAACTGTTATGGTTTTATAATGGTTCTGGCGCTGCTTTTCTAAAAATTTGATTTTGACATAACTCAAAATCTATATGACGAAATCCAGATTTTTCTCTTTCATTAGAAAATTATCGTTCAACCGGTCTCGACGATTCTTGTTTCAAAGAATTCCGACTTCAATTGAGTTCTGTATACTAAATTGAAGTTCGAATCGTCAATTTACGAACTGCCGCGCTATGGCGAGCTCGTTTTATTTATATTTATAAATATAAACGTTTTAACTTTGTTTATAATAAATTCAACTCCATTCTGATATATTTTTAATATATATCCAATCCATTTTCCCATTTCAACATAATATTCCCGATCTATTTCACTTCAAATATTCAAGTCCTATATATTTACAATATTCAAATTCCATTTGAATTTCTTTATTCCAACTCATTATTTGAATTTCCTTCTATTCAATTTCTACTTCAATTCCTTATCTTCAAATTCTATTTGAATTTCTTGTCTTCAATTTCTATTTGAATTCCTTTATTCAAAATCCATCTGAAATCCTTTGTTCAAATTCCTATTTGAAATCCTTTGAATTTAAATTCTATTTCAAACTCTATATTTTCTTGAATTCTATTATTCAACCTCCACTTTATTCTCTTTGAAATTCTATTTAACCAAATTCCATTTGAATTCTAATATTCAAATCTCTATTTGACTTTTCTTTATTCAAATCCATTTGAATTCCTTTGAATTCAAATTCCATTTCAATTTTTTTCTTATACAATTTCTATTTGAATTTTTCTTTATTCAAACTCATTTGAATTCCTTTGAATTCAAATTCTATTTCACTTCTGTTTGAATTATATACATATTCCAATTCCTTTATTTTACTTCTATTTGAAATCTATATTCCAATTCTCATTTCAAAATTCCTCTGAAGTAATATAAATATATACATATATTCATATCTATCCCAAATTCAAAACATTTGAATTTTCAAACAACTTGTTTCTTTTCAACAAATTTCCATCAAAAATTTTCTAAGGCAGCAATTCGTCACTTAGAAACTCGAAAATGAACACTGGTGATGTTGCGACCATCATCAGAATTATTTCCCAGCTACTGAATGAGTTCGGTACTATATTTCTTTCAAAACCCATTTAGAAAAATATTTTCCACATTCCCAGGATTTTAAATTCTGAATTCTGGTTTGAATTCAATTTCAATTTATCACATTTGTATATTTGATTTCATATACTAATTCCATTGATTATATATCTATTTCTGTTTTATAATCTAATTCGATTATAATCCTAACAATCAACTTAACTACTTAAAACAATATCGTGTCCAATCTTCTGTTCAAGTGTTTATAAACTCCTATCGACATCGTGGCGTCCCACGATTCGACCAAAATTTATAATTCACTCAACAAACTAGTCAACACAATATAAAACAGTTTTTATATCAAATAACAAATACGCTCTCTCGTATATATATACACTCAACTCATTCTAGGATACTACTGATCCTATCTCTAATGAGCACATTCCAACAAGCCTAGGCATTCGCTCAACCTAAGCTCTGATACCAACTGTAATGACCCAGATTTCCGTAACATCAGAGTTGACTATATACATCATACGTCCAACCCAAATATCACGAAAATACGGAACATTTTTTTTTAGAAGAAAGAGATAGAAGAAGAACAGAAATAACAACACAGAATCTCACATCGCAGCGGGACAATATATAATATATTATAACTTTTGAAATACAAAATCTCAACTGTATAACATACACTTATCAGAGTACAACACTTACAACATAGCGGAACAAACTATAACTAGATAACGCTGAAGCCTCCTGCTCCAAGATCCTTTAGATATATCTGAAAAATCCTGAACTACTTGACTGCCCGTACAAATTTAGGCACCCAAGAGTTTAGGTAGAACAAAACAAATAAACTCCGGGTCAGTCATGGGACTGGTATGAGTAAACAGTTTAAACAGTTTCAGAAACTAAATGATATCTCATAAGACCACGCCGTATAACACGGAACGGGTTTTTCCCTTATGAAAATCCAAACACTTGATTTAACTTTCAAAATCCCTTTGAAAGGAACGATAGCTTTATATCAAAACTCCTTTGATAATATAATAATGTCTAATCAAGTAAATAACAATCTAGTGGAACATTTTCATCTCATGTTCCACATATATATACAAATCATAAACCGCAAGCACGTATTGGGTAATGGGTTTCCAACTATGACAAGGTATGGAACCACCTTCCGCTGGTATATCTCTAGAGGAGAATACACCGAGTTCAACAAGAACATCTTGCAACTCAGCCACACATGACCGACCACTCATTTCGCTTGAGTGTATCGAATGTATATCACCAACGATTGGGATCAGCAACCGTTTCCCGAATGGGACAGCATCGACAATAGATTTTTAGAAGTAAATGAAACTCTAGATCAGGCGATTATACACCCTAATAGGTGCGACCTACATAGCCATGCTGCTTGCCCGATTTCTGTCATTTACCGGATGATGAGGCTAGAAGCTACGCTTTATCATCACACCAGATTCACTTCGAATGTCACATCGTCAAATCCATCAAATCACCGATTGACGTCTACAACAACACATTACGTGTCAGCTAAAAGAAGTTTCCTTCTCCGCTTCCACTCTTGGTACGGTTGAAGAAATCAATGTACGTGACCTTTCTGGAAATACTCTATCAGACATTCATCCATACAAGTCACCCAGGAACAGGATGAACTGAAGGCCCTATTTCTATTAATAGAAAAAGTCCTTGCACTCTACTCTGTCTTCGATTATCTTTATATAATCTGATTCGCACGCTACTGCCGATATGGAGTGGTTCTTCAGATAATAATCCAACCGGTCTCTCCATATTGACAACGATGGTCAAAACTTCGATAGTCTGTGATTTAACTATCGAATAAAAACAAGTGTTTCGATAGTCGGTGATTTAACTATCGAATAAAACAAGTGTTCAACCAAACATCCAACAATCACTGAACCTTTAATTAATATTCCATTAATTAAATCTATTCTCTATTTCTTTATCAATATTTGTTAACCAAATATTTTCAATAACCATGTTGGCCCTTTTGCGTTATTTGGAAAACATTTCCGAATATCACCTTCTTTTATTTCCTATACTAGGAAATATTCATTATTCTATTTCCAAGCTTTGCACATATTTGGGTTAAAACAGATGTTGTGTAAAACATCGTTACGGCAACCCAAATACAATATTTAACTAATTCTTATTCCACATTGATCTTCGAGCCTGAATCTTGCTACTTATCGGTATAGCATGAAATCAACCAAGTTGGGGTATAATTACCTCTCAGACCTTGACTGAATAACATTTAACGTCAAAACAGACAAGACTACTTACTCGAATAATCAATACCATACAACTGATTATTCACCTTTAAACACATATACATTTTCTCTTTCTATTCTTACTAGATTTTATTCTTATACTTCCTTTTTGATTATACTATTCTATTTCTAAGTTCGTTTTCTTATTGACTTCTATATATTTTGATATGTTAATTTCTAACTATCAAATTATCTTAAAAATATTCTATCTCCTTAAATTCCCGGAAAAATTCGCCATAACCTCCTTTGTACCGGGAGCATCGGGAAATTTCAAATAGCTTTCCCGGTCCTTCTTATCTCAAAAAGAAAAAGAAAAAGCCAAGCGGCTTGCCGATACGGCGCATAAAATCTCATATATGAAATTAAATACGTACCTTTTTATCGGGCATTCTATTTATTTCACTTCTATATTTTATTCCATACCTGTCTCCTGTATGTCTATACCTGTCCAATCTATTTTGACTATACCAATCGTTTTAACTCAATTTGTTAATTAAATCTGTTAATTAACTTCTTAGTCTAATCCACTTCTATTTATCCAAATCTATTTATTATAAATCCCATTTGAATTTCTATATTCAAATTCCATTTGAAATACTATGTTCAAATTCTATAGTTAAACTCCATTTGAATTCTATTATTCAAATTCTATTTCAATTCCTTATATTCAAAGTCCATTTGAATTCTCTGCATTATTTATAAACAATGTTTATAACTTCAATTCAAATCCCACCTTTCCATTTATAAACAACGTTTATAAATTCAATTCAAATCCCACCTTTCCATTTATAAACAACGTTTATAAATTCAATTCAAATCCCATATTTTCATTTATAAACAAAGTTTGAATTCAATTACTTGTTTTATATACCTTCAAAACAAGTTAATATTTTCTATAGTTTTATTTAAAATTCAAATTCTATTTATAAAAATAGAATTTCCTTTTTAAATATCAAATACCCTTTCCGATATTTTTATGAATCAATATTCAAGCCCTAGAGATATTTTAAACAATCAATCAACCAATTTTCAATCATTCTATTTTTCTAACATCATATATGAATATATATGATATCAAACAAACAAACAGATAATATATATTTTTGAGGAATCCAGTTGGATTCCTCCAACCTGTTTTCCTGCATCCACAAATGTTAGCACATAAATAATACCTATCCTCCTTCGAGGCAGGATATCGCGGTATGAAGGTCATCCACTATCATAGCGTGGGGCGTATAGGGTAATCATCCGCTAATGAAACTGCGGGCATCCGCTAATGAGACTGCGGGAATCCAACCAATCATCAACCCAATACATATATATATATATAATAGTCAACCAATCCTAAATAACTATATATATATATTAAAACAATCAGACTAAACAACATTCAAACAAACAACAACAATTATTTTTAACGATGTAAAAATAATTCTAAACAAACAGGTGAGTGAGATTTACTCACCGATGATTATTTATTTTCTCAACTCTGATTAGATGAAGCATCTTTGCAGCTATGGATCAACTTGAATTATCTCGAATAAATTTATTTCGTACCTACGTTAATTTATTTTTATTCACGATTAAATATTTATTTATTTAAATTTATAACTAATTTAAATAAATAAATTACTCTATTCATTTAAATAAACTTAACACTTAATTAAGAATTGATTTACCTTAATTTCATTCTGGCCTTACAGTAAAAATCCAATTCCACCGCTTGACCAAACCAATGCCTATGACTTTCCTTGCTGATTGAACTAACATGCCAACCCTCTGCTCTTCACGAGTACCACCCAATAGTCATCTCGACCAAGACCAGGACCCTTTCTGAATTGTCGCGAACCAGATCCAGTTGATGAAGTGTACGTCGCAACCCCCCCCCCCCAAATCGACGATTGGAACTCCCAGGCCGTCATTTGCGATGAACCCTACACCATCGATCAACCCTACACTCCCTTCCAGGCCATCCTTACAGACCACGTATCCCAAAATCATCGTGATTTCAAGTACCATGTTTTTCTTCCAGTTCGCGAAGCTCTAGCTCGAAGTCGAGCTTCCGCAATCCCATAGTTTTCCCATCGCGATTTCGAACCTCGGCTTGGAACTCGAGAAGGATTCCTGAAGCCGTCGATTCAATTTGCAAGAAAAATGGAGGGCAGCATTGATTTTTTTGCTTTGCCTGATAATGAAGAAAAATAGAAAGGAGATAAAAGGGGCGTCGTGATTTTATACAGGAAGAAGGAGGACGTGTTGCTTTTTAGCCCTTTTGAACTTGAGGAGAAGGAAAGGCCACAGGTTTTGTTAAATTTGTGGAAGACAAAGGAGGCACGGTTGTTTTATTTTGGTCCACACAACACTGATATTTTATTTTATTAAATTTGTTTTTGAAATGGTATCCTCTAATTAAAACCCTTCGTGATTCCGAACATTTTTCTGAACTCAACAACTGTCAATCCTAGAGTAATACCACCATTCCAGACACACTGGAATAGGTCACAAAGTCCAATTCGATCGTCTGTGGAAGGTATTAATTTAAATTGATATAATTTAAATTTCAAACTATTTATTCTCCTTGATAATAATTAAATATTATTACCGTTAAAATTTCATATTAATCATTTGAACTGTTTTCAATTCAAATTAAAATTTGAATTCAACTAAATCCATTTTCTTATTCTGATAATTTAATATTTTCAATATTAAATTGAAATTGATTTTTAAATCGATAACTCCATATAAAAATTGATTTATTTACTTAACTAATATTTAAATCCATATTAAATATTTTAAAATTAACCCCTAAGAGTCCGGGTCATTACAATCTCCAAGTACGTCTGGACGATCACCAACTATTTCCATCTTCTTGGGTGTACAGCCCAATCAAGATCATCAGTAATTATCCAAACGACCTGAAGACCTCCGGTCTTCGACCATCGTCTTCATCTTCGACTTATCGTCTAATCAGTTATTCAGAATGGGATAAACCCAGTCTTTCTGAATAACTCGCATATATAATAAATACGTGTTACACAAACACAACATACGCCTCATTCCAATTCATCAGTCACTAACCGTAAATTAATCAAGAGAATAATTCCCCAAATATTAACCCCGAAGGCCGAAACCAACATCAGATCAATATCCAGAAAACCATTCTGCTTAGCTAACCGACAGTTAGTTTCAAAATTTCACATTCGTAGGGAAAGGTTCCGATTAATTTTATCAAAGATAAATCATTAAAATTTATTCATTAATCTACTTTTGAATATCAGTTGAAACTAGTCGGGATTAACGAACCTTACCGAAGTAATCATTTGTTTTAATTTCCCAATCCCAACCTATTCATCCCATGAAGTAAAACTAGTAATACTTCATATCTAACACCACGGTGTTATCGGTAAATTCAATTACCATTTCACGTTCAAATCTAATTAAAGATTTAACTATCGCCTGGAGCAAAACTGGTGATACTCCATTCTCGATCTTTTCAATCTAATTGGAGATTCATTAAAACTCCACTTAGTTTTAATCTGTGACTGGGTTAAAGAATCAGTGTCATTTAAAACACGGTTCACGATAAACCCAAAATCACATCACATTTCAATCAGTCCCTAACTGTGAATTAGCAAGTGAGTAGTTCCCTAAGTATTAACCCCGAAGGCCGAAACCAACATCAGATCAATACCCCAGAAACCATTCAACTTAACTAACCTCCAGTTAGTTTATGATTTCCTTAACTTCTTTGGGTCTAAGAACAGTATTATTGAAGATACCGTTCACGACAACCCAAAATCACATTTCATTAATTATCGGTTTAAAGAACAAGTGTAATTTAAAACACTGTCCACGATAAACCCAAAAATCAATACCAATTCAATTCCAATTAAATATTGTTTAATTGGTTCACTTCATTAAATCTAAATAAAAGATTTAATCTTTTTCTCAACTGGGTTCAAGAACAGTGTTAATGAAGACACCATTCACGACAAACCCAAATCACGTTTGATATTAAATACAAGGCTCTGAATAGAAAATATACTGGCTTATATTCAATATCAAATTCTACGACCAACAAATATCGTATTGGAAATAACGATATATATATATATATATATCTTTCAAATTCCCATAATAATATCTGTATCATCACGAAATCGAAATATTCCGAAGACAATTTCGATTCAAATCCATTCCAATGTATTTATTGGAAATTCTGGTTATTTTTAAAACCATTTCAAATCCAGTTTATTTATTTAAAAATAAATAGAATTATAATTCTAGTTCAAAACTAGTTCATTTCGATAAAAATCTATTTTTATCTTTTCAAATTAGGAGTTTTTCCTCCCAATTTTCCCCAAATTGTTTCTTATGATTTTACACAAATTATTACTATTTTTAATAATTTTATCAAGGCCCGTACAGTCGATTTCCATCAACGGCCATCGAACTGCACTTACATCGACCTTTTCCAAATTTGATTTGAACATAATTCCAAATCCAACCGTTAGATTTCAAATTTCTAATATTCGTTAGAAAGCTCTTTTCGATACGAACCCAACAGTTCCGGTTTTAGGAGAATCCGATGGTCGGATCTCCCGTAATATCCGTTCGAAGTCTTTGGTCGAAATTCACGAACTGCCGCGGCGCGTTCTATTCAGGCCATTATATTATATATATATAATATATAATATATACTTCGTCGATTTCAATTCAAAACGTTCTTTATAAATCGTTATAAATTCATTTTCAAAACGGTTTCAACTTCATATTCAATTTCAAATCAAAATTGAATATTCCAATATAAATTCGTTTTAAATTCCATTTCAAATCAATTTCAATTTAAATTGATTTCTAATTCAATTTCAGTTCGTTTTCAATTCAATTTAAATTCGAATTCATTTATATTCCATTTCAATTCGAATTCATTTCTATGCACTTTCAATTCAAATTCATTTCTATTCACTTTCAATTCGAATTCATTTCTATTCACTTTCAATTCGAATTCTAATTCTTTTCAAAATATCACATTTTGAATTCACTTTCGATATTAATTATAAAATGAACAAAATCGATATAAATATCGTTCACGTCAAAATGGCGTCAATCTAGTCAACACGGCTTTATATATTTCTATTTTCAAATATTCTATTTCAAATATTTCTATTTAAAACTGGAATGAAGCCTAATCAATTACCATAGATTTTATTTCTATGGATTTTCTACGACACATGTATACTATAACAACGATGAATAATCAACCATCATCCAAAGTGCATTCTACACTGTATAAGCATCAAATATAAATATTTAACGCTTATAACAGTCTGTCAATCAATCGATCGACATACAACTAATTATTGGGATTAGTGTATGTCATATATCATCCCAATACCCGTGTGGGGTTTCAAACAATCAAACACAGATTTTATTTGTGTAGTTGGGCGATGTGTAAAATTTATCGTCCCAATCAATATCAGGCAAATGTGTGTATATAAACAAATCGTTCAATTTGTTTATATTAATTTATTTCATTTCATATACACCTTAAAAATTCTATTTTTAACTATAAAATATTTTCCACTGTAAAATATTTTATTTCGTTTCACATCACACAATCAACTACACATCAAAATCAAACAAACAAGCATACAAGCCGTCCATGGTCTGTGGACGACGGGTGTCGGGTGCTACTAAACACCGTCTGCATCCTAGTATATATATTTCAACTATAAAAATAAATTAAAGGTGAGAAGTTCTCACCAATAGGTAATCCAATCCCTCGACTCTTCTTATGTAGAAATCTTCGCCGTTCTTGCCTCTTGTCACTTTCGTTGTCCGCTTTCACTACATATATAAAAATCACATTTTTCTTCGCTATTCGATATATAAAAATTGAATTTTTTACTATGTTATTCAATGTATAAAAATCGAAATTTTACTTTGCTATTCAATATATAAAAATCAAATTTTTACTTTGCTATTAAATATATAAAAATCGAATTTTTACTTTGCTATTCAATATATAAAAATCGAATTTTTACTTTGCTATTCAATATATAAAAATCGAATTTTTACTTCGCTATTCAATATATAAAAATCGAATTTTTACTTTGCTATTCAATATATAAAAATCGAATTTTTACTTTGCTATTCAATATATAAAAATCGAATTTTTACTTTGCTATTCAATATATAAAAATCGAATTTTTACTTTGCTATTCAACATATAAAAATCGAATTTTTACTTTGTAATTCAATATATAAAAATCGAATTTTTTACTTCGCTATTCAATATATAAAAATCAAATTTTTACTTCGCTGCTATATATATAAAAAATCTATTTTTACATCGTTATTCTATACACAAGATTTCGCCTTTCCTCTTTCATCACTATAAAAATCATATCTTTACATTGCTACTACCATAAAGATCACATCTTTAACATTTCCACTATATAAAAATTACATCTTTAATCTTTCTATAGTATAAAAATTATATTTTTCCTACGCCTATCATATAAAAATTATATTTTTAATTGTCTACTAATGTCAAAATAATATTTTTATCTCTAACAAACTAATTACTTTATAAATAAATAACCTAAACAATTAAATAAACCAAAATGAAAATAAAATAAACTTACATTGTATCGGATTTTTTCCGAGGGGGGGGGTTCTTCGGTCGGCAGCAGAGGAGGAGGGGGGGCTGCGGTCTCGGCAGAGGAGGGGGGTTCTTCGGTCGGCAGCAGAGGAGGAGGGGGGTCTTCGATCGCGGCAGCAGGAGGATTGGGGGGGGGGGTCTTCGATCGCGGAGGATGAGGGGGTGTCTTCGATCGCGGCAGGAGGATGGGGGGGGTGTCGCGCGGTGGCGCAGAGGGTGGGGGGGTATCGCGGTAGTTTAGGGTTTTTTTTTGTTCTGAAATGATTTGGCGGAGAACAAAGGAGGGGGGCCTATATATATTTTATATTTAATTCATTTTATTTTTCAAAAAGCAACTTTTTATTTTGACCTCGAAACGAGACCCACCGCTTGTCGTCCATAGCTAATTACCCCCATTTCGAACACAATGGGATATGTATCGTAAGCTGATTCGATCGTTTCGATCAGTTTCCGTCAAAATCAACATATAACTCTATATATTGAATTTAAACGCGCATTTCAATTTACTGGGGTCACATACTAACTCTATAAATTCCCGAAAAATATTTCATGGCTTCATATTGACGATACGGTCCTAACAAAACTAGTTTCGTCGAATTCTGAGACCGTTTGAAAATGGCCATTTTCCAGTCGATTAAAATCAACTTAAACTGGTCAAACGCGTTTTCCTTTGCCACGCTCACATATTGATTCAAAAAATTATGAAATTTGAAACCTAGCAATCACTTTACATCCAGGATCCAACAAAAGTGGTTTCGTTGAAATCCGAGGTCATTTGCAAAATTTTCATTTTTAAGGGCCTGAATTCTATAGCGACTATTCAGAATTTTCAACTGGACATATCTTTTGATTCCCGCTATGAAATTTTAATTTTTCGGATTCGTTGGAAAGATATTCTCTATTAGATTCCATTATTTTTGGTTTCACTAAAATCCGGTTTATTTTGCACCCGGTACATTCAATTGAAGTTTGAAATCGAATTATCGAACTACCGCGCCATTTTCAATTCCTTTTATAAATATAATTAAATATTTATATTCTATCGTCGATCAATATAATATATACATTCGAATTCCATTCAAAATAAATTTCTCATTGTTGCGAAAATAAAAGAAGAACCTAAGAAATGAGAGAGAGCAAACATTTTTATTCATTCAGGTCCATTTACAACATACACAAGCTCTCTATTTATAGGCTTTACATGTCTCATCAATTACAATAGTGTCCCTTGCATTAAGCGTATTCACCCTTAAAAACATATATTTTACAACACTCCCCCTTGAATATGCGTATGCAAAGATGATAAGATTGATTGCCTCATTAAAAACCTTTTTATGAAAAACCCTGTGGGAAAAATCATAAACAAGGAAAAGAGTACAATTTTCATCTCTAGGTAACATATTGACAATGTTCCAATGAGGGTTGATACTTCTGGATCAAAATAATGCCTCGTTAAAAACCTTACTAACAAAAACCCAGTGGGAAAAATATTAGTGAAGGAAAAGAGTACACTATAGCATTACATATGCTCCCCCTGATTCGTAACGCATTATTCAAATAGTTTGGTGATGCAAACGACGCATACCAATTTTATAAACCATCTTCTGAAATGTTGACTTTGGAAGTGCTTTGGTGAATAAATCTGCTGGATTTTCTTGAGACTGAATTTGCTTCACTTTTATCTTATTGTCTTTTTGAAGTTCATGTGTGAAGAATTATTTGGGAGAAATGTGTTTCGTCCTATCACCCTTGATGTATCCTGCTTGAATCTGAGCTACGCATGCGGCATTATCTTCATAAATAATGGTTGATCTTCCTGTAGTTGAGGGAAGTTGACATGTGGTTCGAATATGTTCGATTAATGATCTTAACCAAATACATTCTCGGCTTGCTTCATGTAGTGCTAATATTTCAGAATGATTAGATGATGTTGCTACCAACGTTTGCTTTGTAGATCGCCATGAAATAGCTGCATTACTGTTAGTAAACACATATCTAGTTTTGACCTTGCTTTATGTGGATCAGAAAGGTAACCTGCATCAGCATAACCAACTAGAATCGGATTATTGCCTGTGTTAGAATAAAATAAGCCCAAATCTGTGGTTCCTCGCAGATATCTCATAATATGTTTTATGCCGTTCTAGTGTCTTTTAGTTGGTGCAGAACTATATCTTGCTAGAAGATTGACTGAAAATGCAATATCTGGTCTCGTGCATTGGGCTAAATATAACAATGCACCAATTGCACTGAGATATGGTACTTCTGCACCAAGTATGTTTTCATCATCTTCTTTTGGTCGGTAAGGGTCCTTTTTAATATCTAGTGATCTGATAACCATAGGTGTACTAAGTGGATATGCTTTATCCATTTGAAAACGCTTCAGGATTTTCTCAATGTAATTTGATTGATGGATTAATATGCCATTTTTACTGTGCTCAATCTGTAGACCAAGACAGTATTTGGTTTTTCCAAGATCTTTCATTTCAAATTCCTGTTTTAGGTAATCTATTGTTTCATTGATCTCTTCTGGAGTTCCAATCAAATTTATATCATCAACATATACCGCTAAGATAACAAATCCCTTTACCGATTTCTTTATAAAGACACATGGACAAATGAAGTTGTTTTTGTATTCAACTTTTACTAAATATTCACTAAGACGGTTATACCACATTCTTCCAGATTGTTTCAAACCGTATAGTGATCTTCTCAATTTTAATGAATACATTGATTTGATTTTGCTTCAGGCAATTTATATCCATCTGGGATTTTCATGTAAATATCGGTATCTAATTCACCGTATAGATAAGCTGTCACAACATCAGTCAATCTTATGTCAAGCTTCTCAGAAACTACAAGGCTTATTAAATATCGAAATGTTATGATATCCATAACAGGAGAGTATGTTTCTTTGAAGTCAAAACCTGGTCTCTGCAGGAAACCTTGTGCAACAAGCCTTGCTTTGTATCTCACAACTTCATTTTTATCATTTCGTTTTCTAACGAATACCCATTTGTAACCGACTGGTTTAACACCTTCTGGTGTTTTCTCTATTGGTCCAAATACACCATGTTTTTGAAGTGAATGTAACTCAACCTGAATAGCATCTTTCCATTTTGGCCAATCTTGTCTTTTTCGACATTCATATATGCTAGTTGGTTCATTATCATTATTCTCATTATAGTCATGACTTTCAGTTATTTCAGTAGCTACTGCGAATGAGAATACATCATCAATTGTTATTTTACTTCGATCCCACATTTCTCCATAATTCGTATAGAATATTGAGATCTCATTATTATTAGGTACCATTTTATTTTCGGAAGCTTCTATTATTTCTTCTGGGATAATAGTTCCTTCACTGATTTTAGGAGAATTGAGATTTTCTTTTGAGTTATCCTTTGGATCATTCATAACTTCTTCGGTAGGTTTGCTAATTGATGATTTTTCATTAGATTTTCTTTTTCTAGGCGCCAAGTCTTTTGAACCTATCGGTCTTCCACGTTTTTGTCTAGCTTTAGATTCATTTGCTGCTATTGGTCCTTCGGGGATTTCAATTCTAGCTGGTGTATTTGCTGCTGGAATGTGAGATTTAGTTATTTTTGAAGCATCGTTAAATGCATCTGGCATTTGATTTGCAATATTTTGAATATGCAAAATTCTTTGTACCTCGTATTGACATTGTTTGGTACGTGGAATCAAATGAAACATAGAGGGATTATTCCATGAAATTTCATGATGTTCTACTGGAACGGTCTCCCCCTAACGGCGGGAAATTTGACTCATCAAATTTGCAATCTGCAAATCTTGCAGTAGATACATCACTCGTAAGAGGTTCAAGATAACGAATTATCGAAGGTGAGTCAAATCCCACGTAAATTCCCAACCTTCTTGGAGGACCCATTTTAGTACGAAGTGGGGGACTAATAGGTACATGCACAGCGCAACCAAATTTTCTTAGATGCGAAATATTTGGTTGGGATCCAGTTAAGAGTTGTGATGGTGAAAGTTGATGATAAGCCGTTGGTCTAATTTTAATCAATTTGGATGCATGCAAAATTGCATGTCCCCAAGCTGTAACAGGCAACTTTGTTTGCATAAGTAAAGGTCTTGCAATAAGTTGCAAACGCTTAATTAATGATTCTGCCAGACCATTTTGAGTATGAACATGAGCTACTGGATGTTCAACTTCAATTCCCAGTGATAAACAATAATCATCAAATACTTGAGAAGTGAATTCTCCTGCATTATCTAGCCGTATTGATTTGATTTGATGATCGGGGAAATGTGCTCTTAATTTAATTATTTGAGCAAGTAATTTGGCAAATGCCATGTTTCTAGTAGATAGCAAACATACATGTGACCAACGAGTTGATGCATCAATTAACACCATAAAATATCTAAATGGCCCGCAAGCGAGATGAATCGGACCACATATATCACCTTGAATTCTTTGCAAAAATGCTGGAGATTCAGAGGTGATCTTACTGTATGAAGGTCGAGTAATCAATTTTCCTTGTGCACATGATGTACACATGTAATCATTTGGTAAATTCAACTGATTCGGTAAATCATGCCCATTTGAGTTCTTAGCAATTTTACGCATCATAGTTGATCCAGGATGACCTAAACGATCATGCCAAAGAATCAATTTCTTTGTATCTGTGAGCTTCTGGCTCATGTTTACAAAATGAGATTCAACTATGCCAATTTTGGTAAAGTATAATCCAGTTGAAATCGTACCAAATTTTTCTAAAATAAGCTTCTGGCTTTCAATTTTAGAAATAACACAAAGATATTCTTTGTTGTTTTCATTTATAGTTTCAATATGATATCCATTCATTCTTATATCTTTGAAGCTAAGCAGATTTCTTTTAGAATTGCTTGAATATAGTGCATTTTGAATGAATATATGTGTACCATTTGGTAACACTATATGGGCTCTTCCGGACCCTTCAATTATATTGGCTGAACCAACTATAGTTGAAACTTTATATGAAATATTTTCAGATAATTCAGAGAAAAATTTCAGGTTTTTCAATATCTTATGAGTAGTTCCACTATCAACCAGACAAATATCATCGCTTAAACATTGTCGATCCATACCTTAAGAATTAAAAACAATACAGCGCGTCAATAACTGAAAAAAAAACTTATAAATATAAATAAATGTCCACGAGAATAAACTAATTATCATATCCAACATTACACATTATTTCTGCAGTTCCATAAGAAAAGACTAAAAGAAAAATAAATAAACAAAAGTTCCAAACTAATACATGCTGAAAATAAACAAACTAAAAATCACATAATAAGCTTCAGGCTACTTATTGGTTGGTTCGGTCATCTCTTCGAATATTGCATTTAAATTTTCGTCGCTGAACAAATTCCCATCATAGTCTTCGAAGAAATCATCTAACTTCAGGTCAGTGTTATCGGACAATCCCTCAGTGTTATTTGTCTCGATATTCTTCGATTTATGGTATTCTTCGATTGTTTTCTTCGACGATCTACAAGTCCGTGACCAGTGACCAGTACGCCCGCATCTGTAGCAAATGTCCCTATAATGCTTCTTATTTTCAGCAGCTGAATTATTGCTATTTTCAGGCTCATTTTTCGTTTGCTGCTTAAAATTAGTGGTTTTGTTAACTCCAAATCCACTATAACCACCTCTGCTGGGGTTGTATCCACGTCCACGTCCACGACCACGTCCTCTACCTCTTCCTCTTCCTCTGCCTCTGCCACGACCTCTTCCGGAGTGGGCAAAGTTAGCATTAACTTCAGGTAATGCAGCTGAACCAGTTGGTCTTGAGGAGTGGTTTTTAAGAAGTAGTTCATTGTTTTGTTCAGCAATCAACAAACATTCAATCAATTCAGAATATTTTGTAAAATGACGTTCTCGATATTGCTGCTGTAGGAGCACATTCGAGGCATGAAATGTTGAGAATGTCTTCTCTAACATTTGTGCGTAATCTACCTTCTCTCCACATAATTTCAGTTTAGAAGTTATTCTAAACATAGCGGAATTGTATTCCCTTACGGTTTTAAAGTCTTGAAACCTCAGGTTCAGCCATTCTTGTCTCGTATTTGGAAGTATGACCGTCTTCTGGTGGTCATATCGCTCCTTCAGGGAGTTCCATAGGTGGAGAGGGTCCTTTTCAGTTAAATATTCTGATTTTAAATCATCGTGGATGTGGCGTCTTAACAATATCAGAGCCTTTGCTTTGTCCTGTTGGGACATATTATTGCCATTTTTAATGGCGTTCTCTAAGCACTGAGATTGCAAGTGGATCTCGGCGTCTAGGATCCATGACAAATAATTGTCTCCGGAAATGTCCAATGCTTTAAATTCAAGCTTAGCAATGTTTGACATTTTGCGAACTACACATAAAATATATTGCATTAAATAAATTGTACGATCATAATAAAAAGAATACGATGATAAAATAAATAATAAATTACTGAGGACATGGTATCATTATTTTCAGATCACAAATCACGTAAGAACCAAGATAAAATTAAAATTAAAATGAACATTATTCACACGGAAAGTCTTCATTTAAGCTCAACATCACAGAGAAATATGTACTTAGCAGCGAACATAAACATCAGCAAATAATGATAAATATATGTACTGAAAAATAATAGACAAATCCAAATGGTAATAGATTATCAATCTCGTAAGCTCCCATGAAGGACGACAGCATTTATGATACATAGGCATATAATTCCAAGAAGTTTACAACAAAAATTAAAGTTTGCAGCCTTTGCTGAAAAGAAAAAAAATGCAAACGCATGATGGCATGATGTGAAGACAAGCATGTTGCGTGCATTCTCTTATTTCAGAACAGTAAGAGCAAGAAAAATAATATAGAACAATAAAGTGATATACGTCAAACAACATGATCTTTATACAACACTTCACTGTATATGTACCGCATAAAGTTTCATGCTACAGATTCTATTTCTAAAAGTAAAACAATGTACCTTGGATTGAAAAAGGTGAAGTGACAGAAAAAAAATGCTTTGGGTATGCTTAAAATTTCACTTTTTCGATGAGGGAGAACGATGAAAATACTTGTTGTGTGGAAGTAAATCAGCAGGTAGTACTTATAAAGGAAAAATAACTATCCCGGAGTATTTGTAGACCCAGTATAAGTAGGTAAGATAACGCCTAAAAATAGGATCGATTACACTAGAGAAACAGTAATATTGGGTACCAAGAGAAATGGTACACCGATTACAAGTTTCAGACCTTTTCAAAACAAATGAAACACATATTTGAACTTAAAAATAATAAAAATCGTGCTGATAACGTGTTGCGAAAATAAAAGAAGAACCTAAGAAATGAGAGAGAGCAAACATTTTTATTCATTCAGGTCCATTTACAACATACACAAACTCTCTATTTATAGGCTTTACATGTCTCATCAATTACAATAGCGTCCCTTGCATTAAGCGTATTCACCCTTAAAAACATATATTTTACAACACTCGTCGTTATTATTTAAAATAATTCATTTTAAATATTCAAACTTTGTTAAATTGCCAAAATAAAAAATTTAAACTGGCCCAGATTTCCGGGTTATTACAATCTCCCCCACTTAAAACTTTTCATCCCCGAAAAGGAACGAAGCCGAAAGTTGTTTCACAAATCAACTCAACTTCCAGTGTTTTCACTACGGCTTAAGTTCTTCAACTTTTCAGTTTCTAAGAACTTTTCAAAAATTTCAAAAATTTGGCTAACACCCTAAATTTTCGAAAAATTTCGCCATAACCTCCCCTGTAACGGGAGCCACGGGAAAATCCCGAAATTTCCATATAGGCCTTCTGATCCCAAAAAGAAAAAGAAAAAGCCAAGCGGCTAGCCAATAGGCTCATAAAATCATTATCACCCAAACAAAATAGTAAATTATAGTAAACATGTACCTATTTGTCGGGCAAAACAAATTTTATTCTCTGCTCTAGCCTCCTTGCTATGACCTGTTCAATGTAAGTACATGTATATGCATGCAAACGTGACAAATTTTCAATACAATTCACTATTTGATACAATTTGGCTATATGGTTCAAATTTATCAAACAAATAAACAAACAACACAAACATCAATCAATTAGTGGATTAACGTTTCAAATTCATAATTTTGATACATATACATATACAGAAAATCATGTTTTTGATGCCAATTCACAACGATAAGCCCTATCTAGTTTCGGTTCTCACACCAGTCAATTGGAAATTTATAGAAATCTCACTTTCGAAACTCGAAGATAAATACTGGTGACGGTGCCCCGTTTCCAGAATTATCCCCAGGCACTAGAGTATGATTCTATAACTATCCAGTATATTAAAACTTCGAATACACGTTTGCAAGACATATATGCAAAATCTTTATATATCGGATTGTCCAAATCTATATAGAGTAAATATTCAAATACGTATGAAATGGTTTAAATTTCAAAACAAAATTGGCTTTCATTTTAAAAATATACTCTTCACACTCGTTCTAGGATACTACTGATCCCATCTCTAACGAGTCATTCCCATTGAATATTACTAATCCAATATCTGATGAATTCTTTCGCATGGTTCTAATGTGCCTTGTTCTCAGAGCTTTGTAAACCAAAGCTCTGATACCACGCTGAAACGACCCGAACTTCCCCGGTCTCCGAAGAGAAGAGAAAGAACGAATTGTTTTGAGAACACGACAAAATAGAACGCAGACGGAAGAACATTTCATTGTATATTACAACAATACCATCAGATTACAAGAATATACAGAGTATAAATGAATAAACACAGAAACATCAGAGATTTAAATTGCATTTAAATACATCGCAGCGGAAAATAATACAATACACAACTAGAAGAGATATACGGATACAAAGCTTTTCGAATATCGTTCCAGCTGTAAACCAGGATCCTATGAATATAAATCTGCAAAACCAAAACTACTAGCTGCCCGTGTCAAAATAGGGGCACCCAGATTTTAGGTTAAAACAATAAACTCCAGGTCAGTCATGGGACTGGTGTGAGAACTAAAACGGTTAATCTTTATTTTTAAAGTTAGGTAAATTAAGGGACCACGCCGTATAACACGGAACGGGTTTCCTCCCTAGAATACCAGTGCATATAATAAAACAGCGCAATGATAAATAAAGAAAAATGAAGCTATTATAAGACCCAGGTCCTATCACACAATGCAACGCAAGCCGGGGGATAGGGTTTTCCCTTATAATAGCCAAAGCATGCTTGATACGTTTAAAACAAGTCCTTTTGATACTATAATAAGTGTATAGTGTTTAAAACAAATTTCAAATCATAAGTATCTATCATAGGCGGCATGGGTACCATATATCATGTCGCCATACTAGTTCTACAATTAAAACCACAAAATCACGTATTTGGAAGTTGGATTTCCATCTATGAACCGAGGCAAAAGATAGTCCTCAACCGATTCGAGACTCTCTAGCCCGAGCGTCAGGATCAGAGCTCGAGTGACCCTTGGAGCGACAGGGCCGGTCCACCGATGTGGATTAAAACGCCTGAACACTACGTTTCCCCGCCCTATGGGGCGTAAATGAACCAACGAATGACTCCATCGGACCCGGATCGTCCGATCTAACCGAGGCGCCTCGCAACAGCAACAACCACACAGGTGAAAAGTATATAAATGTCAGGGCTGGTAGGTCACTGACACCACCCTAGCTAGAAAGAAACGCATGCCCTCCCTGAGGTCCTTCTCCCGTTTTTGGTTCACAACCGGGGTGTGAGGCTCGCGAATTCATGTTACACAAAGCTATGCCACACAGGCGGTGCTTTGATCATCAACCACAAGACTTTGCTTTTCAACAGAAGCCTCGATCAATTGCCACTTAGGCATGCCACACAGGCAATTCACTCTATGTGCTTGATATCCATCAGTATATAACCCCTGAGCTCGTACGTCTCAGAGAAGGGCGTTAAGCAAGAGAAAAAATTCTCCACCGCCAAACAGATATATATTTAATAGAAATCAATCACACAGACTAAAATCCAATTTCAGACACACAGTCCATTTACAAGTCCGTTCTGGGCCTGAACGAAACCGGAGGCACCTAGTACCCCACATATCCATCGATCTCCAAGTACGTCTGGACGATCACCAACTGTTACCATCTTCTTGGGTGTACAGCCCAATCAAGATCATCAGTAATTATCCAAACGACCTAAAGACCTCCGATCTTCGACCATCGTCTTCATCTTCGACTTATCGTCGTATCAGTTATCCAGAATGGGATAAACCCGGTCTTTCTGAATAACTCGCGTATATAATAAATACGTGTTACACAAACACAACATACACCTCATTCCAATTCATCAGTCACTAACCGTAAATTAATCAAGAGAATAATTCCCCAAATATTAACCCCGAAGGCCGAAACCAACATCAGATCAATATCCAGAAAACCATTCAGCTTAGCTAACCGACAGTTAGTTTCAAAATTTCACATTCGTAGGGAAAGGTTCCCATTAATTTTATCAAAGATAAATCATTAAAATTTATTCTTTAATCTACTTTTGAATATCAATTCAAACTAGTCGGGATTAACGAACCTTACCGAAGTAATCATTTGTTTTAATTTCCCAATCCCAACCTATTCATCCCATGAAGTAAAACTGGTAATACTTCATATCTAACACCACGGTGTTATCGGTAAATTCAATTACCATTTCACGTTCAAATCTAATTAAAGATTTAACTATCGCCTGGAGCAAAACTGGTGATACTCCATTCTCGATCTTTTCAATCTAATTAGAGATTCATTAAAACTCCACTTAGTTTTAATCTGTGACTGGGTTAAAGAATCAGTGTCATTTAAAACACGGTTCACGATAAACCCAAAATCACATCACATTTCAATCAGTCCCTAACCGTGAATTAGCAAGTGAGCAGTTCCCTAAGTATTAACCCCGAAGGCCGAAACCAACATCAGATCAATACCCCAGAAACCATTCAACTTAACTAACATCCAGTTAGTTTCTGATTTCCTTAACTTCTTTAGGTCTAAAACAGTATTATTGAAGATACCGTTCACGACAACCCAAAATCACATTTCATTAATTATTGGGTTAAAGAACAAGTTTTATTTAAAACACTGTCCACGATAAACCCAAAAATCAATACCAATTCAATTCCAATTAAATATTGTTTAATTGGTTCACTTCATTAAATCTAAATAAAAGATTTAATCTTTTTCTCAACTGGGTTCAAGAAGAGTGTTAATGAAGACACCATTCATGACAAACCCAAATCACGTTTGATATTAAATACAAGGCTCTGAATAGAAAATATACTGGCTTATATTCAATATCAAATTCTATGACCAACAAATATCGTATTGGAAATAACGATATATGTATATCTTTCAAATTCCCATAATAATATCTGTATCGTCACAAAATCGAAATATTCCGAAGGCAATTTCGATTCAAATCCATTCCAATGTATTTATTGGAAATTCTGGTTATTTTCAAAACCATTTCAAATCCAATTTATTTATTTAAAAATAAATAGAATTATAATTCTAGTTCAAAACAAGTTCATTTCAATAAAAATCTATTTTTATCTTTTCAAATAGGGAGTTTTACCTCCCAATTTTTCCCAAATCATTTCTTATGATTTTACATAAATTATTACTATTTTTAATAATTTTATCAAGGCCTGTACAGTCGATTTCCATCAACAGCCATCGAACTGCACTTACAGCGACCTTTTCCAAATTTGATTTGAACATAATTCCAAATCCAACCGTTAGATTTCAAATTTCTAATATTCGTTAGAAAGCTCTTTTCGATACGAACCCAACGGTTCCAGTTTTAGGATAATCCGACGGTCGGATCTCCCGTAATACCCGTTCGAAGTCAATGGTCGAAATTCACGAACTGCCGCGGCGCAGCGCGTTCTATTCAGGCCATTATATTATATATATAATATATACTTCATTGATTTCAATTCAAAACGTTCTTTATAAATCATTATAAATTCATTTTCAAAACGGTTTCAACTTCATATTCAATTTCAAATCAAAATTGAATATTCCAATATAAATTCGTTTTAAATTCCATTTCAAATCAATTTCAATTTAAATTGATTTCTAATTCAATTTCAGTTCGTTTTCAATTCAATTTAAATTCAAATTCATTTATATTCCATTTCAATTCGAATTCATTTCTATGCACTTTCAATTCGAATTCATTTCTATTCACTTTCAATTCGAATTCCTTTCTATTCACTTTTAATTTGAATTCTAATTCTTCTCAAAATATCAGATTTTGAAATCACTTTCGATATTCATTATAAAATGAACAAAATCGATATAAATATCGTTCACATCAAAATGGTGTCAATCTAATCAACACGGCTTTATATATTTCTATTTTCAAATATTCTATTTCAAATATTTCTATTTCAAATATTTCTATTTAAAACTGGAATGAAGCCTAATCAATTACAATAGATTTTATTTCTATGGATTTTCTATGACACATGTATACTATAACAACGATGAATAAAAAACCATCATCCAAAGTGCATTCTACACTTATAAGCATCAAATATAAATATTTAACGCTTATAACAGTCTGTCAATCAATCGATCGACATACAACTAATTATTGGGATTAGTGTATGTCATATATCATCCCAATACCCGTGTGGGGTTTCAAACAATCAAACAAAGATTTTATTTGTGCAGTTGAGCGATGTGTAAAATTTATCGTCCCAATCAATATCAGGCAAATGTGTGTATATAGACAAATCGTTCGATTTGTTTATATTAATTTATTTCATTTCATATACACGTTAAAAATTCTATTTTTAACTATAAAATATTTTCCACTATAAAATATTTTATTTCGTTTCACATCACATCACACAATCAACTACACATCAAAATCAAACAAACAAGCATACAAGCCGTCCATGGTCTGTAGACGACGGGTGTCAGGTGCTACTAAACACCGTCTGCATCCTAGTATATATATTTCAACTAGAAAAATAAATTAAAGGTGAGAAGTTCTCACCAATAGCTAATCCAATCCCTCGACTCTTCTTATGTAGAAATCTTCGCAGTTCTTGCCTCCTGTCACTTTCGTTGTCCGCTTTCACTACATATATAAAAATCACATTTTTACTTCGCTATTCGATATATAAAAATCGAATTTTTTACTATGCTATTCAATATATAAAAATCGAATTTTTACTTTTCTATTCAATATATAAAAATCGAATTTTTACTTCGCTATTCAACATATAAAAATCGAATTTTTACTTTGCTATTCAATATATAAAAATCGAATTTTTACTTCGCTATTCAATATATAAAAATCGAATTTTTACTTTGCTATTCAATATATAAAAATCGAATTTTTTACTTTGCTATTCAATATATAAAAATCGAATTTTTACTTCGCTATTCAATATATAAAAATCGAATTTTTACTTTGCTATTCATTATATACAAATCGAATTTTTAGTTCGTTATTCAATATATAAAAATCGAATTTTTACTTCGCTATTCAATATATAAAAATCGAATTTTTACTTCGCTGCTATATAGATAAAAATTCTATTTTTACATCGTTATTCTATACATAAAGATTTCGCCTTTCCTCTTTCATCACTATAAAAATCATATCTTTACATTGCTACTACCATAAAGATCACATCATTAACATTTCCACTATATAAAAATTACATCTTTAATCTTTCTATAGTATAAAAATTATATTTTTCCTACGCCTATCATATAAAAATTATATTTTTAATTGTCTACTAATGTCAAAATAATATTTTTATCTCTAACAAACAAATTACTTTATAAATAAATAACCTAGACAAATAAATAAACCAAAATGAAAATAAAAATAAAAGAAACTTACATTGTATCGGATTTTTTCCGGGGGGGGGGGGGGGTTCTTCGGTCGGCAGTAGAGGAGGAGGGGGGCTGCGGTCTCGGCAGAGGAGGGGGGTTCTTCGGTCGGCAGTAGAGGAGGAGGCGGGTTCTTCGATCGCGGCAGCGGGAGGATAGGGGGGTCTTCGATCGCGGAAGCAGGATAGGGGGTGTGTCTTCGATCTCGGTAGGAGGATGGGGGGTGTCGCGCGGTGGCGCAGAGGGTGGGGGGGGTATCGCGGTAGTTTAGATTTTTTTTCTTCTGAAATGATTTGGGGGAGAACAAAGGAGGGGGGCCTATATATATTTTATATTTAATTCATTTTATTTTTCAAAAAGCAACTTTTCATTTTGACCTCGAAACGAGACCCACCGCTTGTCGTCCATAGCTAGATACCCCCATTCCGAACACAATGGGATATGTTTTGTAAGCTGATTCGATCGTTTTGATCAGTTTCCGTCAAAATCAACATATAACTCTATATATTGAATTTGAACGCGCATTTCAATTTACTGGGGTCACATACTAAGTCTATAAATTCCCGAAAAATATTTTCTCTCTTCGTATTGACGATACGGTCCTAACAAAACTAGTTTCGTCGAATTCTGAGACCGTTTGAAATATGGCCATTTTCCAGTCGATTAAAATCAACTGAAACTGGTCAAAAGCGTTTTCCTTTGCCACACTCACATATTGATTCAAAAAATTATGAAATTTGAAACCTAGCAATCACTTTACATCCCAGATCCAACAAAATTGGTTTCGTCGAAATCCGAGGTCGTTTGCAAAATTTCCATTTTTAAGGGCCTGAATTCTATAGCGACTATTCAGAATATTCAACTGGACATATCTTTTGATTCCCGCTATGAAATTTTAATTTTTCGGATTCCTTGGAAAGATATTCTTTATTAGATTCCATTATTTTTAGTTTCACTAAAATCCGGTTTATTTTGCACCCGGTACATTCGATTGAAGTTTGAAATCGAATTATCGAACTACCGCGCCATTTTCAATTCCTTTTATAAATATAAATAAATATTTATATTCTATCGTCGATCAATATAATATATACGTTCGAATTTCATTCAAAATAAATTTCTCGTCGTTATTATTTAAAATAATTCGTTTTAAATATTCAAACTTCACTAAAATTGCCAAAATAAAAAATTTAAACTGGCCCAGATTTCTGGGTTATTACATCGGGTCACACATTACAGGACATGTGCATCTAGACAAGTGATAACGATTCGCGACACATACGTGGGGAAAGTCTAGGAACATATACCACTCTAGGTAGTGTGTCCAAGACTAGAGGGCATCGTTCGACAGGTAGCATAATCCCTAGTTGGACCTAGGTGGCATAAACCCTGAATCTGTAAAGCATTAGACAAGTCGCGTAAACCCTAGTTGAATCTAGGAAGCACTCAATAGAAAACCCTAGATTAGATCTAGGTAATAAATAATAAATGTATGTCTGAAGGCAACCGAAATTACCGGGATTGGGATCACGATATCATTACTAGTTGGGACACTAGATAGGTGGTGCAGAGATACAGAAACTAGTATAACAAGGAAATAGCAAAGCGGCGAAAGTATTAGAGCATATCCAGTTTATCTTGTCTTAGCATATCTTGTGTTAATCTTGTCTAATCTTGCTGATCCTATCATCATGGTGTTATCTTGTATTCAGTTAATTCATGTCGTTTTGTTTTTCCATGTTCACATGCTAGAAGTAACTGAAATTACTCAGGCATTATGTCTGACTCTGTTTTTCTTTCGTCTTCTTTTCTTCCATTCCCCCCCCCAGGTAGTAAAGGAGGGAATAGTATAGCTCAGGTTAAGTTGGAATGTCACTCTTTCCCAGCTTGAAGATTTGTCGAAGTTTTGCTTGGATTCTCTTTTCAGATGCTATGGCTGGCTCTTGCTACATTGGGGAATATAATTGTTGTTTTATGCTTCTTTGTTTTGTAGGACAGATGATACTCTGATATTGTAAAGAAATCGTTGTACAAACTATTTTATCAATAAAGCAAAGTTTTATTTTCCGCTGTTTTAATTTTTGTCTGTCTTGTAATTCATCTGCATTTTTTACCTTAAAATGCTCCACAGAACTTAGTGCATTCCCTTTGTGAGTGACACTAACGGATGTGGGGTGTTACACGTGGTACCAGAGCTGAAGGTTACCAGATCAGATAAAGGATTTGAAAAATTATTTTCAAAACGGTTTTAAAAGAAGCATTTTCAAGAGAAAAGATTTGTTTTAAAGGCATATTCCCCAAAGCCATACGCACTATCTTCTCTTACTCTGTTTGAATTCTTGTCTCCTTCTTTCTTGAGTCTCTGGGGCTCCTGGCTTTCTGGGAGGTAACCTCATCGATGGGCGAAGTAGTGCCCGGCTTCCATCCATAGCCGTAGTTGTTTCACCTACGGCCAGTTTTCTTTCAAGCTTATAGCGTTTTCTGTACGATGGAAGCAGCTTTTGAGAGATTTGTCAACATGACTACACACGGACGAGGATGAGGAATTCATGGATGTAGATTTAACTCACAAAGGAGGAAGGAATTATAAAACCTAAGACAAGAGGAAGTATCTTTACTATGGTGTAATAGGGCATGTAATTAAGGGCAAAGGACAAGATTTTCAGAAGGGCAAGTACCTACTTTCGCCACCAAGCGTACCTAGAAGAAAGGTAGTAAAGTTCAGTTGGAAGAGTCTAGTTTTGCCGTTCTTACTCTTTCCTTTGGTTTTAGCGCTTCACATTTGTTCATATCCACTTCCATAGTTGAGTCTCTGCACCATAGTACTTGTATAGTAGAAAGATCCCAATAGAGTCTCAAATCCAATTGGTGGTCCGACCAGTTTATTTTTGGTTAGTAGGGATTTGAGAATAGCTATCGAGTTTGCTTATATCATCTCACGTAGATCGTCTAAATTCGGAGGAGATATTCCTTGGGTGCTTGTCTGATATTGGTTTAGGCCTTTGGGGCTTGTACTTGAGGAATGTCGAGTTCGACTAGGATGGTTTGCATGAGAGATGAATAGTTGTGGCAGGCACTCTAAAAAGCACGTAGTGACCTTTCGACCGTTATTGTTATGACATGGTGGATAAGAGGGAGACCACTAATCATCTTAGTACATACACTTGGTACCATGATTGACATCTGTTTATTTTGGAAATGGAGGTCAGAAACTTCACAATCGTAAAGTTAAATTAGTTAAGATACAGTAAGGTAAAGCTCAAGAATGCTAGATACTAGCATCATACCCTTTTCCTTAAGGGTGCATCCTTGATTTTTTTTTTTTTTTGAAGGAGCTTTACGCATAATTATTTCTCTCTTTCCAAAGTATATCCTCTAGGCCGTATCTTCGATCCTTAGGTAGAAACTCTTTTGGATGTAAACATGTATTTGAAACATGTTATGGTTGATGGTTGCGAGTGGTTGCTAATGGTTGCTCGTGAATGCATATACATACGTATTAGGCACTAGATCAGTTCGGACGCTTTCAAATTGCATTTAGAGATATGTATTTGTTTGTAAGTTGAACTTGATATGTTATCATATGGATGTTGCATATGGATGAATAGCTATGCACACATTTAGTATTTACATAACTAGGGATGCTTGCATACATGATTGGACGCATGGCACTGACATGATTCACATTAAGGAGGTCAACTGAATTAGTAGACCGCCTGATCTTGCATTAGATAAAGACATATACACACATTATGCATATGAACATGAAAGCATTATAAATCTTTTAAGGACAATGAATGCCTGTGATTGAATGGTTGAGTAGATGGGTGATTGGATGGTAGGACACATTCTTCCTAACTTGAAGATTTCGGGGACGAAATCCTTTTAAGTGGGGGAGAATGTAACACCCCGTAATTCTGTAACACTAAGATTCACAAATCAAGGTATAATTAATTCAAAATGAAAGAATTAAGGGAAACGGGTGGCGCCATTGCGTTCGTCTCGAAATTCTGCTTGAAAACGAGTCCGAGTTTGCATAAATCGAAGTCCGTATGAAGAAGTTATGACTCTCTGAAGTTTCAAGGGTTTTCAGAATCGAAAACAGCTTGAAACTCGAATTCGAAATTCGAATTCAAACCCAGAAGCGGGCTGGGCGGGAAAATTCCCGCCCAGGACCCAGGTCGACTGGGGAATCGACTGGGTAGTCGACCCCGCTCCCCCCCCGGACCAGGTCGACTGGGCAGTCGACCTGGGGGTCGACCTGGGTGCAAAACCCACTTTTGGGCCTGGGTGCATTCTGATGTACCTGGTCTCGTTTTCTGCCTAGATTCGTCTGCCTAATCCTATATAAACAGCCCCTAGTCTGCTTCACTATTCACAATTCTTCTCTAACCTTATGCTGCAAATATTCTTGGTGGACATGGCTTCTTATCCTCCTCTAAATTAAATAATAAATAAAATAATAATATGTAAAATAAATCAAGACGAGGAAATGCTGCTCAAGACTTTCAAGAGGAGATTCAAAACAAGCTAGGATTCAAGTGAAGATTCAAACGACTTCAACGACTGTTTTTCTACGAATCTAATATAATCTCTGTAAGTCGGTTACTTTTTTAGATTTGAACGTTTTCTCTATTCGTGACATGAAATTAAAGGAATAAAAGAATATGCCAAATCTTTCTATTCGAATTAGTGCTTATATCTTTGGACCTAATGAAGAACTGTTATGATTCGATGTCCAATAAGACTGTGACTATGAAACTATGGACCTTAAAACCATATGCCTTTTTTACTATGAACATTGCCAATGACTGTGACTCGTGAATGTGAGGATTACTTTCCTTTGATTATGAACATCGCCTATGACTGTGATTCATTAACTGTGAGGATTTATTGCCTATGACTATGGATATAAGATTATTATTTATGCCCATGACACTGTAGTTACAAAACCATGTTGTACCCCAAACTGGCATTATATTGGATCTAGGCTTGGCTTTCTATTTCAATTTATTCTTAGTTATCCTTGGATCTTGATCTTGGGAATTTACCTATTAAGTTAGGTCTACCTATGTTCTTGAACCTATACTATTCAACCCTTTTCATGTCGTAATATTACCAGATTTATATGCCTATGAATTATCATCTTATGACAGTTATTATGTCTATTCTTTCATGGCATTTTGGTTCATTCCCTTTTATCCACGAATCTAGATTTATTTATAATCTAGGTTGAATCACGATTATACGAATGATGGGAATACGTTTTGGGAAAAACATGAAATTTACTAAACTTGGAAATTGGCATAATTTGGGAACATGCATTATAGCATGACTATTAAGATGAAAATTAGAATAACAAGTCTAGTTTTGACATGAACTGAAATTAGAATTGGGTGGCTAAATTTAGCATGATAAGTATATTAGCATAATTGGGAATAACTTACATACATTGGGCGTAAATGGTAAATGGTTAAATGGGCCACAAAGTAGGTAGTTGGTATGCAAATTAAGTTTTGGGCATAAACTGTAAACTAGAATATAAAATCTAGTTTTGGCATGAACTGTAAATGAGGATGTTGGATCTAAATTGCTATAAACTGTAAGATAGGCAAATCAAGATTTGGACCTAGAATATAAGTCCATTAGTGGGCATGGCAAATGAATATGTTATAGGCCAAATTTATTTAAAAACAGGAAAATGGACTTTGAGGATAAATGGTTAAACTTTGAAGATAAATTGTTAACAATTTATATATATACAAAAGAAAGGTTTATAAATGACATCTCTTTTAATAATACATACACCAGAAAGTTCTAGGGTGACAGAGAGGATAGTTTCTAGGTTTGGGTTTGGAAAATACAAGTTTCCTGCTCTCCCTGGCTATCCCTAAATGATCCGACGAACGGAATGGTTACTTTCAAAACCTGATTTTAAAATTAATCAAATCCCTTTGAACTTAGAAAAAACGAATATGCCTAACCCGAGGTTAGACTGAGTTGCGATATAAACCTGCCCGGAACCAACCGGCACATCCAGTAATCGCAACAATATTTGTCTAATGTGAGTGGTCGCGGCTTTAATTTATTAATTAAAGCTAGAACAAGAATGGTAGGGTTAAGTTAACTAAAACACTTAACCAAATCAACATGTTAACTAAATCTGATGAGTGGGGTTAGGCTAATCTGGACACTTAACCACTTAACATGTTAACAAGACAAGACTTGTAGAGGTTAAGTAAATTTAATACACTTAGCAAGTTTAACATGTTAACTGGACTAGAAGGTGGGGTTAAGTAAGTTTAATACACTTAGCCAATTTAACATGTTAACTAAGACTAAAAGATGGGGTTAAGTAAACTCGGAACACTTAGTCATCATAGCAGGATAAATGAACAGGGTTAAGTTAAAAACATGAAACGACAATACTTAACCATTAGAACATGTTAATTAAACAGATGTTAGGGTTAAGTTAGCTAAGGGAACACTTAACCGCTATAACATGTCAGTTAAAACAGATGGGCAAGGTTAGGTTAAAGGGAACGTTTAACCAATACAAGATGAATGGGTAGGGTTAAGTAATAAGAAAATACTTAACCAATATGAATCGGTTTGTGGTAAGGGTTATGTCAACATGAACTACTGATAACACTTAACCAGTTTTATATGGCAAACGAAAGGGTTAAGTTGACTCGAATTGACTAATGACACTTAACCAACCCAACTTGACAAGAACAAGAGCTAAGTAGTAAACCTTAGTTAATATGAACTAAGTCATAAACCTTAGTTAAGAAAACGACGATTCAATAAACTAAGTGGTAAACCTTAGTTGGAAAAACTAAGTAGTAATCCTTAGTATAACACGAAGAGGAGCGAACCTCCATCTGGTCTTAAAGAAGGCTCCAACGAATTGGGTTATGAAGGCCGAGGCTTCGAGGGGACGTGAGGGTACTCTTGGTATCCCTTTGTGAGGTGGCAGATGATCCTCCTAGGCTCACAGAGGTTAAGGTTTGTGTTACAAGAACCAAGGGTATGCCTTGGTTGCAATATATGGCAACCTAAAGACTAGGGTGGATCCGCGTGATTCGGCGAGACTTGTTTTTGCCTTGTGATAGCAACTCGTCGTCTACCTACCATCTTTAGTCAATCGTTGTACGTATGCGGAAAGGCAGAGAACTCCCAACAGACTATATACTTGCTATCTAGTTATGGGTGAGGCTGGCTAATAGGAAAATAGGGCATAGGATGGCAAAAGTACAGTTCTCGCGCTTGATTTTCTTGGATTGCCTTTCATTAGTTGAGGGAGGGGTCACGTGGGACCATAACCACTGGTAGGAAAACATACCTTAGTATCTGCACCGGCAGATATCTGAAAAGCTCCCGACCGAGTTCTGTGTTTCTAGAGTAGCCCCGCCATGGGACTCGGGTCGCACATTACAGGACATGTGCATCTGGACAAGCGATAACAATTTGTGATACATACGTGGGGAAAGTCTAGGAACATATACCACTCTAGGTAGTGTGTCCTAGACTAGAGGGCATCATTCGACAGGTAGCATAATCCCTAGTTGGACCTAGGTGGCATAAACCCTGAATCTATAAAGCATTAGACAAGTCGCGTAAACCCTAGTTGAATCTAGGAAGCACTCAATAGAAAACCCTAGATTAGATCTAGGTAATACATAATAAATGTATGTCTGAAGGCAACCGAAATTACCGGGATTGGAATCACAATATCATTACTAGTTGGGACACTAGATAAGTGGTGCAGAGATACAGAATCCAGTATAACAAGGAAATAGCGAAGCGGCGAAAGTATTAGAGCATATCCAGTTTATCTTGTCTTAGCATAGAAGTGCTTAGAGGTTCGTTAGCGTTCACTACCATTGTTTACTTCGTTTTGTAAGAAAAATTCTGATGCCGTTGTAACTGGGACTTCGATAAAACCATATGGAGTGCTTAAAGTGGTTTAAATGCACTTATTTTCATCGTGGTCATATCTTGTATTAATCTTGTATAATCTTGCTGATCCTATCATCATGGTGTTATCATGTATTCAGTTAATTCATGTCGTTTTGTTTTTCCATGTTCACATGCTAGAAGTAACTGAACTTACTCAGGCTGTATGTCTGACTCTGTTTTTCTTTCGTCTTCTTTTCTTCCGTTCCCCCCTCCCCCAGGTAGTAAAGGAGGGAATAGTATAGCTCAGGTTAAGTTGGACTGTCACTCTTTCCCAGCTTGAAGATTTGTCGAAGTTTTTCTTGGATTCTCTTTTCAGATGCTATGGCTGGCTCTTGCTACATTGGGGAATATAAATGTTGTTTTATGCTTCTTTGTTTTGTAGGACAGATGATACTCTGATATTGTAAAGAAATCGTTGTACAAACTATTTTATCAATAAAGCAAAGTTTTATTTTCCGCTGTTTTAATTTTTGTCTGTCTTGTAATTCATCTTCATCTTTTACATTAAAATGCTCCACAGAACTTAGTGCATTCCCTTTGTGAGTGACACTAACGGATGTGGGGTGTTACAGAAGACATGAAATAAAAAGAAAACAGAATCAGACATAAAGTCTGGTAAGTTCAGTAACTTTCAGCATGTGAACAGGTAAAAACAACATGACATGAATTTAACTGAACACAAGACAATACCATGTCGATAAGTCTAACATGATAATGCAAGATATGCTAAGGCAAGATAAAACTGAATGTACTGATAAACTGGATCTACCGACAAGATGAATACACTAGTAAACTGAATATGCTTCCATACTTTCTCTGCTCGTGATTACTCTGTTATTCTGGTTTATATCTCTGCACCACCTAACTGGTGACCCAACTAGTAATCTTTATAAAATGATAACGTTCCCCCAATCCCTGTAATTGTGGTTGCCTCATGCGTACATTTATTATCTATTACCTAGATCTAATCTAGGGTTTTTCTATCTAGTGCTTCCTAGATTCAACTAAGGATTACACGACTTATCTAATGCTTCTCGGACTTTTAGGGTTTATGCGACCTAGGTCCAACTAGGGATTATGCTACCTATCGAACGACGCCCCTACTCTAGGAAACATTACCCAGAGCGGTATATGTTCCTAGACTTTCCCCATGTATGTGTCGTGGATCGTTATCACTGTCTAGATGCACATGTCCTCTATATGTGCGACCCGAGTCTCGTGGTAGGGCAAATTAAGAAACACGAAACTCGGTCGGGAGCTTTCAGATATCTGCCGATGCAGATGCTAAGGTCTGTTTTTCCAGTGGCTATGGTCCCACCTGACCCCTCCCTCAACTAATGAAAGGCACACCTTAAAAAATGAGAACTATACGCAGGCCCCGCTATGCCTCACTAACCTATGGCCATCCGCAACCATAACTAGATAGCAAGTATATGGTCTATTGGAGTTCTCCGCCTTTCCGCTTCACGTATCTCGATTGACTCAAGATGGTAGGTAGACGACGAGTTGCTATCACAGGGCTATTGGTCTCGCCGAATCACGTGGGTCCATCCTAGTCTTTAGGTTCCCTTATATTGCAACCAAGGCATACCCTTGGTTCTTCTAACGCAGACCTTAACCTCTGTGAGCCCAGGCGGATCATCTGCAGCCTCACAGAGGGATACCAAGAGTACGTCACGTCCCCTCGAAGCCGCGTGCTTCGTACCCTAGTTCGTTGGAGCCTTCCTTAAGATCAGATGGACATTCGCTCCTTCTCGTGTTGTACTAAGCTTTATACTTAGTTCCCTTAACAAAGGTTTACTACTTAGTTCCGGAATCATCGTCTTCTTAAATAAGGTTTACAACTTAGTCCTATTAACTAAGGTTTACTACTATTTCTTTTTCTCGTCAAGTTGGATTGGTTAAGTGTCATTAGTCAATTCAAGTTAACTCCCATTCATTTGTCATATTAAACTGGTTAAATGTTATCAGTAGTTCACGATGACTTAACCCTACCACAAATCAAGTTATATTGGTTAAGTATTTCTTATTACTTAACCCCACCCCTTCATCCTGTATTAATTAAGTGTGCCCTTAGTTAACTTAACCCTAACATCTGTTTAATTCACATGGTCTAATGGTTAAGTATTGTCCCTTCATGTTTTAACTTAACGTTGTTCATTTGGCACACTCTGATGGCTAAGTATTCTGAGTTTACTTAACTCCACTTTCTAGTCTAGTTAACATGTTAAATTGGCTAAGTGTGTTTTACTTAACCCCACCTTCTAGTCTGGTTAACATGTTATAACGGTTAAACCTTTCCTTAACCTTACCCACTTGTCTAGTCAACATGTTATAACGGTTATTTAACCCCTACAAGTCTTGTTTTGTTAACATGTTAAGTTGGTTAAGTGTTCCTATGGACTTAACCCTCTCATTCTAGCTTAACCGTTTATTAGCTTTAAATTATTCTTTAAAGCACCAACCACTCACATTAGACAGATATTGTTGCGGTTACTGGATGTGCCGGTCGGTTCCGGGCAGATTTACATCGCAACTCAATCTAACCTCGGGTCCTTTTGGGCTCAATGCTCTAACCACCCACATTAAATATGTATTGTTACAGTTGCTGGATTTGCTAGGCGGTTCCGGGCAGTCCTATACAGTAACTCAATCTAACCTCGGGTTAGGCATATTCGTATTTTCTATAATGTACACATTTCTCATTTAGGACAAATTCTTCATGTAAATTATTCCTAATTTACATATTCCATAATTTACTCTTCTATTGTACATTATCAACAATTACTATTATGGCCCACTTTCCCTCTAAATCATGTTTATAAGATTTTACCAAAATAAGTGTCACTAACCATGATTATGCTAAACATGACAATTACATCTAATTTCAAATTATTAATCAGAATAGGCTATAACCCACCTTCCCAAACTCGCTATAATAGTCATGCCCAAAATCTCTATGCCATATATTTGGCGTTCCAAATAAGTAGTTAAGCCTAATCTAGACTTAATGTTCCTATTTACATTTTTGACCCAATCTAGATTAAATATCCAATTTTACAATTCCTGCTAGAACTAGATTTAATATTCTAATTTACAATTTATGCCAAAACAAGATTCACATGCCAACTACATGTTTTGCGGCCAATAATTTAACGTTTACGCCCAAGGCATGCAAATAACTCACTATTTTAGCCAATTCAGATCAAGTCAACATATTTATTATGCCAAATTTTATAAATTTCATGTTACACCAAACTTCCAAATTTTCAATCACATTCATGTTAGTTTCATGTTCTGGCCAAATCGTATTCCCATCGTTTGCGTAATCGTGATTCAGTCTAGATTATAGGTAAATCTAGATTCGTAGATAAAAGGGAATAAACAAGAATACCATGAAAAGATGGCATAAGAATAGCCATAAGATGATAATCCTAAATTCACCACTTTATAGATCTAATAAATATACTGAATAAATTGACTAAAACATCGCAGGCATAGATCTGATAACATTATGAACATGAAAAGGTTTGAATAATAATCTAGGTTCAAGAACATGGATAGACCTAACTTAATAGAAAAATTCCCAAAATCAAGATCCAAGGATAATTAAGAATAGGTCTAAATAGAAAATCAAGCTTAGATCCAATTTCATAGTCATAATCCTAGGCAATAATCTCATAGTCATGAATCATAGGTGATTACCCACAATGGTCCTTGTCATAGTCATAGGCAATAGTCTTATGTTCACAGTCATAGGCATAGTCTTATGTTCACAGTCACAGGCATAGTCTTATGTTCATAGTCATAGGCAATAATCTTATGTTCATCGTCATAGTCTTAGGCCATTAACAATAGTTTCAACGTCATAGGCAAAGGCACAGTCTCATCGGTAATTAATCACAATAGTTCATAATTAGATCCAAAGGCATATACAAGCACTGATTCAAACGAAAGGATTAGGCATATTCTTATATCCATTTAATTACATGCCACAAATAGATCTTGACGTTCAAATCTAAAAATTAACAGACTTACAACAAACGACGAACTTGAATTCTGGATTCTGAGTTCTGGAATTGAGATGCTTTCCTTTGGGTAGATAAATGTTTCTTTGATTTACAGTTTTGAATTAGATTTGTTCGTCTCTGAGCTTTCTTCAAGTGGAGGCTATTCTTGGCTTCCTTCCAGTAGCATGACGGCTCTAGCTCTGTTTTATTTGTGTGAATTTAGGTAAGTGTTGGGTTGTATTTATAGAATTTCAGATTGATTTGACCGTCAGATGATCACAGAGTGAATCCAGGCCATACACACCAAGAGGAACCAATCAGAAAGTGACAAATCAGCCCTAGTGACACAGCCAAGCCCCAAAAACCGAGCCAGGACCAGACCAGGCAGGTCAGTTCAACCAAGCAAGTCGACCTGTAAGTCGACCCCCAGGTCGACTATGTAGTCGACCTGGGGCCCAGGTTGGTCGACCTGTAAGTCGACCCCTAGGTCGACTATGTAGTCGACCTGGGCCCCAGGTCGACTGCATAGTCGACCTAGGGGTCGACTTACAGGTCTACCTGCCTGGTTGACCTGACCTACCTGGTCTGGTCCTGGCTCGGTTTCTAGGGCTTGGCAGTGTCACTAGGGATGATTTGTCACTTTCTGATTGGCTCCTCTTGGTGTGTATGGCCTGGATTCACTCTATGATCATATGACGGCTCAAATCAATCTGAAATTCTATAAATACAACCCAACACTTAACATAAATTCACACAAAAAAATAGAGCTAGAGCCATCATGCTGCTGGAAGGAAGCCAAGAATAGCCTCCACTTGAAGAAAGCTTAGAGACGAACAAATCTAATTGAAAACCATAAATCAAAGCAAAGTTTATCTACCCAAAGGAAAGCATCTCAATTCCAGAACTCAGAATCAAGAATTCAAGTTCGTCGTTTGTGGTAAGTTAGTTACTTTTTAGATTTAAACGTCTAGATCTATTTGTGGCATGTAATTAGATGGATATAAGAATATGCCTAATCCTTTCGTTTGAATCGGTGCTTGTATATGCCTTTGGATCTAATTAAGAACTATTGTGATTAATTACCGATGAGACTATGCATATGCCTATAACGTTGAAACTATTGTTAATGGCCTAAGACTATGACTATGAACATAAGATTAATGCCTATGACTATGAACATAAGACTATGCCTATGCCTATGACTGTGAACATAAGACTATGCATATGCATATGACTGTGAACATAAAACTATTGCCTATGACTATGACAAGGACCATTGTGGCTAATCACCTATGATTCATGATTATGAGATTATTTCCTAGGATTATGACTATGAAATTGGATCTAAGCTTGATTTTCTATTTAGACCTATTCTTAATTATCCTTGGATCTTGATTTTGGGAATTTTTATATTAAGTTAGGTCTGTCCATGTTCTTGAACCTAGATTATTATTCAAACCTTTTCATGTTCATAATGTTATCAGGTCTATGCCTGCGATGTTTTAGTCAATTTATTCAATATATTTATTAGATCTTTAAAGTGGTGAAATTAGGATTATCATCTTATGGCTATTCTTATGCCATCTTTTCATGGTATTCTTGTTTATTCCCTTTTATCTACGAATCTAGATTTACCTATAATCTAGACGGAATCACGATTACGCAAACGATGGGAATACTATTTGGGCAGAACATGGAACTAACATGAATGTGATTGAAAATTTGGAAGTTTGGTGTAACATGAAATTTATAAAAGGGTGCGTTTTTTAGAGGTCCCTATTAAGTTTCAAAATATAAAAAAAACCCGGTCATAAACTTATTATAAATTAGGTCCCTATTTTTTGAAAAGTCATAAAAAAATATAAAAAAAATATAAAAAAATCACGTAAATTCGTATTTAAATAAAACATGTAAACACTAAAAAATTCAGAACAAAAAACCATCAAAGAAGGCGTCAAAAATCAAAAAAGCAGAAAAAAACGAAATTTCCAGTTAAATGCATAATAGTATGCACATATATCACTTTCCTGCATACATCCGTGCATATTTTTCACTACATACATCTTCGTTGATTTTTATTCATGCAAATAAATGCATACATGTGCACAAAAATTTCAAATACTTGCATACATTTGTGCAGGTTTATTTTCATATTTTAATCTAAAAACAGCTTACAGAAAAGTTGCATACATATATGCAATTATCAGTAATAATTGCATAAATGTATGCAACTATTTTTTTTCGATTTCCGTAGATTCCTGACATTATTTCCATATTTTAGAATTTTTTTTTTATGAACGTACGCACATTTTTTTAAAAAAAATACAAAAAGGCGGAAAAAATAAAATAGGGGGCGGGTTTAAAAATTTTCAGAACTTTGTTTTTTTTTTTATAAATTAGGTCCCTACTTTTTATCCTATAAAAATGTTGCACACATGTGTGCATTTTTTTGAGAAATTTGCACATTTGGATGCAAATAAAAATGAACTGAAAAATTATGTTAAATCTATCCGCTGGAAGAACTGCAATAATTGCATATATGCATGCAATAAAATCAAAAAGGTGCATAATATTATGCATTTAACTGCAGTTTTTTCTGTTTTTTTGCTGTTTTCTTCTTTCTGACATTATTTTTGTTGTTTTTCGAACTGATTTTTTTTATAATGCGTAATATATTTTATTACTAATTTACGAATTTTTTTTTAAATTATTATTTTATAAGTTTTGAAAACAGGGACCTAATTTACAATAAGTTTATGACCGGATGTGAGCCTAATTAAGTTTCAAAATAGGGACGTGAGCCTAATATTCACTTTATAAAATTTGGTATAATAAATATGTTGGTATGATCTGAATTGGCTAAAATATTGAGTTATTTGCATGCCTTGGGCGTAAACGGTAAATTATTGGCCGCAAAACATGTAGTTAGCATGTGAATCTTGTTTTGGCATAAATTGTAAACTAGAATATTAAACTAGTTCTAGCAGGAATTGTAAAATTGGATATTTAATCTAGATTGGGTCAAAAATGTAAATAGGAGCATTAAGTCTAGATTAGGCTTAACTACTTATTTGGAACGCCAAATATATGGCATAGTGATTTTGGGAATGACTATTATAGCGAGTTTGGGAAGGTGGGTTATAGCCTATTCTGATTAATAATTTGAAATTAGATGTAATTGTCATGTTTAGTATAATCATGGTTAGTGACACTTAATTTGGTAAAATCTTATAAACATGATTTAGAGGGAAAGTGGGTCATAATAGTAATTGTTGATAATGTACAATAGAAGAGTAAATAATGGCATAAGTAAATTAGGAATAATTTACATAAAGAATTTGTCCTAAATGAGAAATGTGTACATTATAGAAAATACGAATATGCCTAACCCGAGGTTAGAATGAGTTACGGTATAAGACTGCCCGGAACCGCCCGGCAAATCCAGCAACCGTAACAATACCTATCTAATGTGGGTGGTTAGAGCATTGAGCCCAAAAGGACATGAGGTTAGACTGAGTTGCAGTGTAAATCTGCCTGGAACCGATCGGCACATCTAGTAATCGCCACAATATCTGTCTAATGTGAGTGGTTGGTGCTTTAAAGAATCATTTAAAGCCAAGAAACGGTTAAGCTAGAATAGGTGGGTTAAGTCCATAGGAACACTTAACCAACTTAACATGTTAACAAAACAAGACTTGTAGGGGTTAAATAACCGTTATAACATGTTGACTAGACAAGTGGGTAAGGTTAAGGAAAGGTTTAACCGTTATAACATGTTAACCAGACTAGAAGGTGGGGTTAAGTAAAACACACTTAGCCAATTTAACATGTTAACTAGACTAGAAAGTGGATTTAAGTAAACTCAGAATACTTAGCCATCAGAATGTGCCAAATGAACAATGTTAAGTTAAAACATGAAGGGAAAATACTTAACCATTAGACCATGTGAATTAAACAGATGTTAGGATTAAGTTAACTAAGGGAACACTTAACCAATACAAGATGAAGGGGTGGGGTTAAGTAATAAGAAATACTTAACCAATATAACTTGATTTGTGGTAGGATTAAGTCAACGTGAATTACTGATAACATTTAACAAGTTTAACATGAGAAATGAATGGTTAAGTTAACTTGAATTGACTAATGACACTTAACCAATCCAACTTGACAAGAAAAAGAACTAGTAGTAAACCTTAGTTAAGAGGACTAAGTTGTAAACCTTAGTTAAGAAAACGATGATTCGGGAACTAAGTAGTAAACCTTTGTTAAGAGAACTAAGTAGTAAAGCTTAGTACAACACGAGAAGGAGAGAACGTCCATCTGATATTAAGGAAGGCTCCAACGAACTGGGGTACGAAGCATGCGGCTTCGAGGGGACGTGAAGTTACTCTTGGTATCCCTCTGTGAGGCTGCAGATGATCCGCCTGGGCTCACAGAGATTAAGGTCTGCGTTAGAAGAACCAAGGGTATGCCTTGGTTGCAATATAAGGCAACCTAAAGACTAGGATGGACTAGTGTGATTCGGCGAGACCAGTAGCTCTGTGATAGCAACTCGTCGTCTACCTACCATCTTGAGTCAATCGAGATACGTGAAGCGGAAAGGTGGAGAACTCCAACAGACCATATACTTGTTATCTAGTTATGGTTGCGGATGGCCATAGGTTAGTGGGGCATAGGGGGGCCTGCGTATAGTTCTCATTTTTCATGGTGTGACTTTCATTAGTTGAGGGAGGGGTCAGTTGGGACTATAGCCACTGGAAAAACAGACCTTAGCATCTACATCGGCATATATCTGAAAGCTCCAGACCGAGTTTCGTGTTTCTTAATTTTCCCTGCCACGAGACTCGGGTCGCACATATAGAGGACATGTGCATCTAGACAGCGATAACGATCCACGACACATACATGGGGAAAGTCTAGGAACATATACCGCTCTGGGTATTGTGTCCTAGAGTAGGGGCGTCGTTCGATAGGTAGCATAATCCCTAGTTGGACCTAGGTCGCGTAAACCCTAAAAGTCCGAGAAGCATTAGATAAGTCGCGTAAACCCTAGTTGAATCTAGGAAGCACTTGATAGAAAAACCCTAGATTAGATCTAGGTAATAGATAATAAGTGTACGCCTGAGGCAACCACAATTACAGGGATAAGGGGAACGTTATCATTTTATAAAGATTACTAGTTGGGTCACTAGTTAGGTGGTGCAGAGATATAAACCAGAATAACAAAGTAATCACGAAGCAGAGAAAGTATGGAAGCATACTCAGTTTACTAGTGTATTCAGCTTGTCGGTAGATCCATTTTATCAGTACATTCAGTTTTATCTTTCCTTAGCATATCTTGTGTTATCTTGTTAGACCTAACATCATGGTATTGTCTTGTATTAAGTTAAATTCATGTCATGTTGTCTTTACCTGTTCACATGCTGAAAGTTACTGAACTTACCAGACTTTATGTCTGACTCTGTTTTCTTTCGCTTTCTATTCTTCCGTCCCCCCCCCCCCCCAGGTTCGCAAGGAGGGAATATTACTACTTAGACCAGTTTTCTTTCCATGCTGAAAATTAGTCAAATTTTTTGCTTGGATTCTCTTTTCCATTGTTATGGCTAACTAAAGCTACATTGGGGAATGTAAAAGTTATTTTATGCTTCTTTATTTTGTAAGACAGATACTCTGGTATTGGAAAACAATTGTTGTACAAACTATTTTATCAATAAAGTAAAGCTTTATTTTCCGCTATTTTGTCTATCTTGTAATTTATCTGCATCTTTTACCTATAATGCTTCACAAAACTTAGTGCGTTCCCTTTGTGAGTGACACTAACGGGTGTGGGGTGTTATAACAAGTTAAGCAAATCTGGAGGGGGTTGGTAATATTTACATATAGGCCCACAAACTTAACCCGATAAGGTTATGTAATTAAAGACACCTAGTGGTAAACATAGCCGGAGAAAATAATAAGGTTATGTAATTAATGACACCTTTAAGGTAAGCATATACGGTAGAAGTATTGAGGTTATATAATTAAAGACGCAGTTAGGGTAAGCATAAGCAATGGAAAACCTAGTGGGGGATACACAAGACAAAGGGGAGAGCTTGTATCATATTGTGTGAGACCCGTTTCAGTCAGTAACCCAGAGTATGTATCGAGTAGAAAACTCCGAGCTAGGTCGGAGGTGGGGCGCGCTTACTGACTGATTGTAAGAGATCCAAACGTGGAGGTTGTGTTGGCAGCGCAAACCGACCGAGCCATGTGCGTGCATGAGTCAGGCCGAAAGGGATAAGACGACGTTACACCTATAGATATGGGGTTCTGCTTATTAGTGAGGGGTCGCCACTTTAGGATGTGATACGTCCTACCGTTGGGCCAACACAGAGTATCTACGGAGTAGGGAGCCAATCGATTAGGGTAGTAATTAGGGTATACTTGGAAGTATGCCCTAAGTCAACCACCTTATAATGGAAGGGATTCTGGTTATTCTAGTAATAGTGCAGAGTAATCATTTGAGAACCATATACACCTTATCCTGCCTACCTTATCACACCTACCATTTATGTAGTGATCTCTCTTATCCACTTTATATGCCTATCATGCTACTTTTATTTATTTACTGACTAAAAGTAACTAGACTGACCATACTTTATGTCTGACCCTTTTTGTTTCTCCTTCTTTCTTCCATTCCCCCACCCCTTCCCCTGGTTCCCAAGGAGTAAACACTCAGGGTTAACCGTGATTCTGCTTATTTTTTCCTGAAGGTGCTGATATGTATGGCTCAAGATCATGCCTTTATTGCTACGGTACGTTTTGTTCTTAGGGAATTTTACTTCTTTTATGTACTTTGATATTTTTTAAGTACAAGACAATAACTTTTATGTTGTAATAGGCTTTTATGTTTCAGACAAGTGATTCTTTTGGACCACGGTATCTTATGATAAATAAAGTTTTTATTCTGCTATTATTCTATATATCTATCTTGTAATATTCTATGTTTGTTTACCTATAACGCTTCATGAAACTTAATGCATTCCCCTTGCGTGTGACATTAACGGACGTAGTGTGTCACAATCATCAAGATCCACTAGGGACTCAAATCCGAGGTGCCTCGCTTTCCAACAACCACATAAGTAAAATGTCTGGGCTCTATACCATGACATCACTCCTAGCCAGAAAGAAATGCATTTCCTTCCTGCAGTCCTTCATCCTGTTTCTGGTTCATACCGAGGTGTGAAGCTCATGAATTAACACTACACAAAGGTATGCTAATTAAAGCAGTGCTTTGATCATCTGCCACAAGACTCTTCTTTTCAACAAAAGCCTTGATCATTTGCATCTCAGCATGCCATGCTGACACTTCACGCTAGGAAACAAATGTTTATCAATATATAACCTCTAAGCTCGTATATCTAATAGAAAAGGGTGTTAAGCAAGAGAATAAATTCTCCGCCACCAAACAGATATATATTTAATAGAAATCAATAAACATAGAAGGAAATCCAATGTCAGACACACATCCATTTACAAGTTCGTCTTGGGTCTTAAAGAAATCGGAGGCACCTCATTCCTCGTCCCATATGTCCAATATAGGAGAGAGATCCTTGAGTATCCAATCTGAAACACCTCGCATATTTTTATAAATACTTGATTGTGCGTATATGTAAATATATGCATGGTCATTGGTAATAAAAAAAATGTTATAAAAGTAATGCATGAATATATGTTATATAAAAAAAGGATTCATGCATTTGGAAAAGATTAATGCATTTGAAAAAGATTAATGCATTAAATGTGCAAGTAAAAGAAGAAAGGATTTGAAAAAAATGCATGCGCTAAAATAGGTAAATGATAGAAGAATTAATGCAATGCAATTAAGCGCATGTTATAATAATAAAAATAGGATACATTAATAAGAAAAAAGAATATTAATATTATTGATGCAATTAAAGGAAGGCATGTATAGAAAAGGTATAGAAAGAGAGCTAACGAATTAATTGAAATGTATGAAATGCATACATTGAGAAGAAAATAGAATGCATTAATAAAGGTGAAACATGGTAAATTTCAATGAATTAATGAATTAAAGATAGAAGGTAGAATGTATACAAATATATATATATATATATATATATATATAGGGAAATAAGCAATGAATTAACGAAGTAAATTGCAATTCAACATTGAAAATAAAAATAGGTGTATATTTTGGCATTTGAAATTAAAAATTATTGAATTAATTGCAAGCAATACGAAATGATTAAGGCATGCCATAAAACATGCAATTAATTTGGGGAAGGAAATGTGGCACATTTAACTTAAAAAAGGCAATTGAACGTTTAAAAAACTAAACGTTAAAAATAGAAAACAATGCATTCTTAGTTGGCTTGATCCTATTAGTTCAATTCAAATTTTTGATGACATGGCAATTTCTAATTGACTATATGATGTGGAGAAAGTAGATTCCATCAAGAAAAATAGATGGTTAGCATCGGTTTAAACTTCTTATATAAGGAGACCAATAGCTAACGCAAAAACTCATAATTCTAAAGCTATGTTAAAACTATGCCATTACTCTCTCTCTCTTCTCAACCCTATTCTGAAAATTGAGATATTAGCCTTGGAAAATTATGAATCCAGATCTGGAAGAGAGAATCAATGTTAATAAAAGACTATTGAATTATGAAATCAAGGTAAACTTCTAAGAACCATTCCATTTAAATTATTCCTCTTTCCTTTCTCTTTTCATGAAATAATAAATCCATGATCGATAGGTTGTAAATTCGATTAAGGGAAACCATGGATGACAGAACGGATTGGATCCAAAATTTGAGGAAAGCATGAAAGTTGAGTGGGTTAAAATATAATTTTTGAATAATAGTACCTCTATCATTTGGCATTCCCCATAATGAACATATTTGAAGGTTTAATTTGATGAAATGCATTATTGTGCTAAAATGGATAATATGTTCAACTAGTTAATATGTTGAGATGTACAATGTTTAAGAAAAATGAATATTGTTGTATATATCCATTTTATGAACCTATGAATTGGGTAAATGATACACTATTGGAGAACTACATGTTATTTTAAATAAAGCTAATTACATGTAGGAAGACACGTGACATATATAAGGATTTAGGGAATAATTTGAAATGGGATTTTGGAACACAACATATATTTTGTTTTGAGACATTATTGAAGATGCAATCTGATATGAATATAAATGTTTGAAAATTAACACATAAGATTAGTTGAAATATTGGAAATGTTTATATATTATAGAATTGTCAAAAATATTGCCAGTAACTACCATTGTTTATATTACATACAGATTTGTCCCATTTATATACCAGAGCCCTTACCTATGTGAATTAGAATGGTTGCATGATTATGTACATAGAATTGAATAAATGAAGATGAATGCCTAGGATTACAATTAGAAATTGTAATTGCACTGGTGACACGAGGTTAGGTTGCATTAATGGTGGAAGTCTGCCCGGACCCGACCGGCATATCCAGTAGCAACTAATGTTGAACCTAATGTGGGAGGTCTAAGAGCGCAAATATGAGACGGGCTATGACACGAGGTTAGGCCCTTTTTGTGGAAGAAGTCTGCTCAGACCCGACTGGTATATCCAGCATCCACAAGTTGTTGGCCTAATGTGGGAGGTCTAGCCTATTATAAACCATAAATGGACACGGTAATGAATTGGACTACTTAACCTTATCTAATCCATTAGGATTTTATGAATATGAACTAAATTTAGGGTTAATTAAAATTTGTTGGACAATGGGTGGGTAATATTTATATATAAGCCCGCAAACTTAGCCCGATAAGGTTATGTAATTAAAGACACCCCGTGGTGTACATAAGCGGTAGAAATAATAAAGTTATGTAATTAAAGGAACCTTTTAAGGTAAGCATAACTTGTAGAAATGATAATCACCTGTTATAAATAAATAACATTAATGAAAATGTTGTATAATAGGTAGACTAGTCCTATGGACAAGTGAAGATTATAACTTAGGTTATAATAAACTAATATGGAAATGGAATAACTGGTGAAATGAGATAAGAGACACTTAATTTTAATTTAAGGAATCAGTAAATGGGGAAAGGCAGAAACCAATTGAGAAAAGGGAGAAAATATATGAAATATAGGAAGTTGCACTTAATTATAAATTAAGTAATCTGTAAGCTTGGAAGTCTGAAACCCTGTTGATAAGAATGTTTAGGCTTGTCCTAGGGACAAGAGGAAATTATAGCATAGGTTATAATAAAAGGGTAGAGAAACTTATTAATTGACCTTAGTTAATGGAACTAACTAATTTAGTAAGTAAACAACGATAAGTTGTATTGACAATGTAAAATGGAATTATGATTAAATGGGAAAGAATGAGGAAAATTTATGGAATGAAATAAGTTATATTTAATCATAAATGGTGAGTGACATGTTAATTAGGAAACATGTGAATTGGATGTACTTAATTACATATTAAGTAAAACATGTTATTGAAATGATGAAATCAACAAGAATATAAAAAGGGATTGTGGATTATAGACCTTGGGCACAATCTTGAGAATGACATGTGGTGGGCTTATTAATAAACTTAAATGCGTTAAGTTATATGATTGAAATTAATAAGCAAGAGAAACTTGGTAATTTGAATAAGAAATCAATGTGAATGAGAATAACCAAGTTAAAAGGAAACCTGATGAGGTAAGGAAAATGCGTAAAAGAATGTTTAGACAGGGTCTAATAACATATTAAAGTGAGGCGCTTGAACCAGTCCGCACGTTTGAGGGTGTATAACCCAACATGGTTGATCACTGTGGTGTTATAAGGAACGAGGGGGAGCGCACATTCATCTGATTTTTTTGATGGGTCCGAATAACTGGAAGAGGGAGCATGTGGCTTCCTGAGGTACATAAGGTGCTCCTAGTATTCCTCTATGCGGCGGAAGATATCTTTGGCTATGTCCGCAGAGGTTGGGTCAGCGCGTAACTACTAAGTGGGTGGGCCTTGGCTATAGATGTAGTTATGTAGTCAAAATGATGTGACGAGGTGACACCAGGGTGGTTCAGTGGTTGCCTCACGAGGAGGCAGAGTGTCAGGACCAACAAGGATAGTAGACCGTCGGGCACCCGTCATCGGCAGCCAGTGGGATGCGGAAAGATTCGAGCTAAACCCAAGATACCATTTCACCCTTCACTATCGAGGTAAGGGGTTGAGGGGAGACGCCACATGGATGTTTAGAGTATTTGCGTAGGGGCAGTCACTTAACTCTTGTAGTCTTTATTAGTTGAGAGAGGTGCCGAGGTGGGGCCATAGCCACCGTGAAAACAAACCCTATGGATATATGTATTTGGAGGCCCTTAAAGGCGGGTTTATGCAGGTATGAAAAAGCTCCCGACCGAGTTCCATGTTTCATGTACCGCCCTGCCATGGAACTCGGTGCACATTAGAGCACGTACGATCGAGGCATTGAGCTACAATTGAAGATACGTATGGTGGACAGTCTAAGTACATGCATGTCAGCTCTGGGTGGTATATCGTAGACTTGAGGGAATTACTTCGGTATGGAGTCTGATTCGAACAAAGGTGGCAGACAGTACGTTTACGTAGCGTAGTAATGATAGATATATGTGGAACATAATATTTTTATTATTACATCACTACGATGTAGAATGACAGACTACGTATATTACGATAATGTTATGGAGGAGACCGTGCGAGTGGGGTACCATAGGGTGTACCTTAATATCGGGGGTAGCTACATATATACTATATTAGGTTAATCCACTGGAAAGTAAATGGTTACGGCATGTGTGTAAGCCTCGTAACACCCAGAATTTTTAACGAAATTAAAGAGAATAAATTAAATAGTAATTAATTTAATATACATAATTAGAGAAAATAGACTGCATCATTGCGTCCGTCTCGAAATTCTATTTAAGATATACATTTGGTTTGCGTAAAACGGACACCGTATGAAGAAGTTATGAGGGTTTTAAATTTGTATACATGCAGAAATATTATGTATACACGTATGGGTCAGAGATGAATCAGAATTTTATCCAGAACAGTTCAAATTCGAAAATTGAAAAATAGCTGCAGAATTCCCGCTCACAGCAGTGTCGACCTAGGAGTCGACCCACCCACAGCGGTGTCGACACCCCTAGGGCTGATGTGGCACTCGGTTTCAAGGGTCTAGCAGCTATATATATGTGTCCTACTCTCCTATTTTCTTCATTGGAAATCATGGAGGCCATATGCTACCGGGGTGCGATCTGAGACAGAACCGTTTTCTATAACAACATACTTTGCAAATCAAATTCAGAAATTCAAGATCCGTTCTTTCTCAATTCTCTAAACTTAACATTGTGAGTTTCTAGTTGCTTTTAGGTTTAGATAAATAAAAGTAAATTATGAATGACTGTGAATTGGATATGTTGTAAACTGTGATTCTATGCTATTGTTAGACCCCATACTATGATCTGATAGATCTATTTTCCTAGATCTAATATGATTGTAGTTATTCTATTATGTTGCCTATGTGGATCTTGACTTGCAACTATATTGTGGTGAATGTACATCTATTAAATTGAGCAGTTGTAACATTGGTTGGATCTAATTCTTTATATAAATCACCTTTCACCTTTCATATTGTTATCAATTTGGATATGTCATAAAATTGACATGTGAATCCATCTTTAATCTAAACATGTTACTATGTCACCCTAACTATGCTATATCTAAATAGTTGGACACCTAAATGGTTAATTTAGATCTTGTTATGCTTGCTTTGACATCGTAGTTGCCACAAGTTCATCAGTTTTATGCCCACCTTGTTATGATGTTAATTACATGTCCATTCACCTTGTTATCATGCTACTTTATGTTTATGCCAAGATATGTTGAAACTATCGCCTTTGTCATATTCCGTTTTCATTGTTATGGCTAGGCTACTTTATAACATAGATGCCGCCAAAATACGTGCGAATACATTAGTTATGAAACAGGGAAAAGGGATTTATAATTGGCATAATTTATGTAATATTTATATGAATTAGACATACAATTCAAGTGGGGAAACATATAAATAATCACCTATAATGACATAGGTAGATTTGGATAAAAATGGAATGTCTAGTAATTACAATTTGGAATTGCAATTGCACTTATGACACGAGGTTAGGTTGCATTAGTGGTGGTAGTCTGCGTGGACCCGACCGACATATCCAGCGCCACTAATGTTGAACCTAATGTGACAGGTCTAAGTGTGCAAATATGAATCGGGCTAAGACATGAGGTTAGACCCAACTGTGGAATAAGACTTCCCGGACCCGATCGACATATCTAGCATCCACATGTTGTAGGTCTAATGTGAGAGGTCTAGCCCATTATAACCATAATTGGACATGTTAATAAATTGGACTGCTTAACCCAATATAATCCATAAGGATTGTATGATTATGAACTTAAGTTAGGGTTAAGTAAAATTAGATGGGTAGTGGGTAGGTTAAGTAAATTAGAGGGGGTGGGAAATATTTACATATAGGCTTACGAACTTAACCCAATAAGGTTATGTAATTAAAGACACCTAGTGGTATACATAACCGGTGGAAAAATATAATAAAGTTATGTAATTAAAGACACCCTTTAGGGTAAGCATAACTGACATAGGGCTACATAATTAAAGAAACCCTTTAGGGTAAGCATAACTGACATAGGCTTATGTATTAAAGACACCTAAGGTTATACATAATCAATGAAAAACCTAGTGGTGAAACAAGACACAAAGGAGAGCTTGTATCGGATTGTGTGGGACCCACTTCTAGTCAGTAACCCGGAGTAGGTACCAAATAAAGCACTTCATGCTACGCGGAGAAGGGCCACGCTTACTGATTAATTATAAGAGATTCAAACGAGATGCATACGGTGGGCGGCGGAGACCGATCGGGCTATGTGCATGCATGAGCCGGGCAGATTGGGATAAGACGACCGTGACACCAGTAGATATGGTTGTGCACATCTTAAGGGTTGACACTTTAGGAAGTGATACCTCCTACTGTGGGGCCATAACATAATATCTACGGAGAAGGGAGCCGGTCGATTACGGTAGTGGTTAGGGTACACTCGGACGTATGTCCTAAGTCTACCAACTTATAGTGGAAGGGATCTTCTCATTTTAGTTATACTAGTAATAGTGCAGAGTAATCATTAGAAAAATGTATACACCTTACCCTGTCTATCTTGTCACACCTGCCATTTATGTAGTGATCTCACTTATCCATTTTATATGCCTATCATATTACTTTTATTTATTTACTGTCTAAAATAACTAGACTTGCCAGACTTTATGTCTGACACTTTTGTTTGTCTTTCTTTCTTCCATTCCTCCCCCCCCAAGGTTCTCAAGGAGGAAACACTCAGGCTTAGTCAGGACTCAAATATCATCTTGCTAGGAGCTACTTCTGAAGTATGGCTCAAGTCCTTGTCTCTATTATGGCTTAACTCTTTCAATTAGGGAAATTATGTTTTTCATATTCTTATGTACTCTGATGATGCAAGACAGAAGTTATTTTAATGTAATGGTTTTTGTGACTTATGGTATTATGGACCACGACATTATAATTTATGTTTGAAATAAAAATTTAAATTTTCCGTTGTTATCTTCTTTATATCTCTTTTGTAATTATTCTATGTCTGTTAACCTATAACGCTTCACGAAACTTAATGCATTCCCTTAGTGAGTGACATTAACGGACGTGGGGTGTCACATGGTATAAGAGCTGAAGGTAGATGAAAATTTTTGAAATTTTATTTTTCAAAAAGGTTTTAAAAGAAAGTATTATAAAAAAGAAAAGTTTGTTTTGAAATCCCCAAGAAGCCGTATGTAATATCCTTCGTTCCTTTATCTAAATTTCTTCTTTTTTCCTTTTTTAACATGTCTAGGGAACAAAACATTCCTAACATCCCAGAGGGCGTCACAATACCCGGATGGTTCTGTAGGTATTTGGAGGCCACGGCGCCTGTCAAAGGCCAAAGAGAGGTTCCTCCCCCAGCTACACTAGTCATTCCTCCTCCTCCCCTCCAAGGGCAGATAACTTCGCCAAGATCTACAAGGACTTCCGTGCTATGGAAGGGAAGCCATTCCGTGGGAACAAGACATTCGTAGAAGCTAGGAACTGGATTAAGGAGACCGAGGACTTGTTCGTAATATTTGAAGTAGAGGATCAGAGAAAGATTCAGTTAGCTGCTTGGCCATTAAAGGACGAAGCCACATTTTGGAGGGAAGTCACCTAAGTTGGACGTCCAGTGGAAACTTGGGAATAGTTTAGACAGAGGTTCGAAATAAAATTTCTTTCTCAAGCTGAGAGAAGCATACAGATGGAGAGGTTCTTAGCACTCAAACAAGGAAACTTAACAGTGAAGGAGTATGTGAACAAGTTCAACCAGCTGGCAAGGTTTGGGTTAGAGTTGGCGGATACACCACACAATAGGGCTTTCTAGTTTTTTAAGGGGCAGAATGAGTCTCTACATGGGTTAGCCATGTCCCATATTCTAGTAGGGACCACTTTTGAAAAGCTTGTTGATATGGCCCTAATGTATGAGGAGGACAAGGGAGAAAAGAAGGAAGCAAAGGCTGAGGGGACATCGCATAATAAGAAGGTATGACCCAAGAAGGGGAAACAACAACAGAAGAAGAAAGGAGGGAAAGATGATAACGATAAGGATAAGAGAAAAGGGCACAAATGTGGAAAGGAGGGTCAATTGGTCAAAGACTGTAAGAGAAGGAAGAGCAATTGCTTCAATTACGGAGAGGTCGGCTACTTCTCTAAAGAGTGCCCAAAGAAACAACGATCGCAGGGACAAGGTCAAAGAGCAGGAACTTCTAGAGGGAAGGTGCATGCTATTGCAATTAGTGCTCCTAAAAGAGGTAGAAAATTTTTCATAGAAAGTTTAGTTTCTCTTCCAAACGATCCAGTTAGAAAACTTTTTAATTCTGGCGCTTCACACTCGTTTATATCTAGTTCTGTTGTTGAATCTCTGCACTTAATTACTAGTATGGTAGTAGATCCCATAGTTGTTTCAAACCCCATTGGTGGTTCGGCTCATTTATCGATGATTTGTCCGGGTTTGAAAATATCCATGTTAGGCGTCGAGTTTGAATGCGATGCGTATGTGCTCGGGTTTTTGGGCTATGGGTTGATTAAAGGAATGGATTGGCTTACCACATATGGGGCCATTCTGGATTGTGAGAGGAGGGTTGTTAGACTCCTGACCTGTCATCGGAAGAACCTCGAAGTTTCTTGTGACCCCCAAGGGTCTGCTATGCTTAGCTTTCTAGAGTCTCTAGATGCATCCATAAATGATTTGCAATCTGTTCCAATGGTTTGAGATTATTCCGATGTTTTTGATGAGGTACGGGATTTACCTCGAAGGCGCGAGATTAACTTCCGCATATATCTGGCAGACAATGCAAAGCCAGTTGCATTACCAGTGCGCCACATAGCTCTAAGGGAAAGGAGGGAGCTGAGTAAGCAAGTATAAGAGCTACTTGAGAAAGGGTTTATCAGACGAAGCATATCTGAATGGGTGCTCCATTAGTATTCGCAACTAAGGCGGATGGTTTGCTTCGTTTGTGTGTTGACTATAGAGAGTTGCATAAGCTCACCAAGAAGAATAGGCACCCGCTTCCAAGGATTGATGATTTATTTGATCAGCTTGTTGGTGCCTCGGTATTTTCTCAGTTGGACTTGGTTACGGGGTTCCATCAGTTGAGGGTGGATGAGGACAGCATAGATAAGACTGCTTTTAGAACTCCGAACGGTTTTTTTGCATGGCTAGTGATGCCTTTTGGGCTGACGAATGCACCCGCCTATTTTGCCAATCTGATGAGTAGGGTGTTTCAGGAGTTCCTAAAAAATTTGTCGTAGTCTTTGTTGATGATGATTTGATCTTCTCCAAAAGCGAGGAAGAGCATGCCCAACATTTGAGAGAAGTTTTGAAAACTCTCCGTGACCATCGGCTTAAGGCGAAGTTCTCCAAATGCCATTTTTGGAGAAAATAGGTGAGATTCTTAGGGCATGTAGTCTCCAAAGAATAGATAGTTGTAGATCTCGCCAAGGTGGTTGCAGTGCAAGATTGGTAGATACCTAAAAATGAAACCGAGGTGAGAAGCTTTCTTGGGTTGACAGGCTACTATAGGAAGTTCATTAAGGACTTCGCGAAGTTATCAACCCCTCTCACTAGGCTGACAAAGAAGAATTTGGCATTTTCATGGGACATAGACTGTGACGTTGCTTTCTAATGACTGAAGACGGCTCTGACAACAACCTCAGTCTTGACCTTGCTTGATGGAAGTAAAGTGTTTACTGTTTACACTGATGCATGTTGTATAGGGCTTGGTGCGGTTATGATGCAAGAAGGGAAAGTAATATGTTATGGGGGTAGACAGTTGAGAGTTCATGAGAAGAACTACCCCACCCATGATCTAGAGCTAGCTGCCATAGTATTAGCATTAAAGACATGGCGTCATTATTTAATTGGAGAAAGGTTTGAGTTATACAGCGATCATAAATCTCTTAAGTATCTATTCTCAGAGAAGGATATGAACTTAAGGCAACAACGATGGATGGAGTTCTAAGCTTCTTATGATTTTGAGATTGCTTATACCGCTAGCAAGGGTAATATGGTGGCAGACGCACTAAGTAGGCAGAGGGTGGCCCTAAGTCCTCTGTTTGTGGAAAGAAAGAACTTGGAGTTCATATCAGCTTTTGATTTTAGACCATCCATTGAGGTTTTGCCTGATTTGTTTGCATACTTGGAGATATGACCAACCCTTACGGACTAGATTGGAGCTTCGCAACAAGGTGACCTACAGATTCTAGACATCATGGATAAGCTCGGAAGAGGGGAGACTTCTAGTCACCTTAGTATATATGCTATACATGAAAAGTGGTGGTTGCGACGAGATGGAAGGCTTTGTGTTCCTCAAATTTGAAGCCTAATAAAAGTGGTCCTAGAAGGAGCCCACCATTCTTAGATGACCATTCATCTAGGTGGTAATAAGATGTACAGGGACATGAAGAAGGTTTCCTTTTGGGCTGGGATGAAGAAAGATGTGGCCGAATTTGTTTCTTAATGTTTAGTTTGCCAGCAAGTCAAGGCTGAGCAAAAGAAGCCCGGAGGATTAATTCATCCGTTAGAGGTCCGCGGTGGAAATGGGAGAGCGTCTCAACAGATTTCATAGATGGTATACCTAGATCGAAGAAAGGAAACACCAGTATCTGGGTTGTGGTGGATAGACTCAGTAAGATCGCTCACTTTATTCTAGTTAAGAGTAAGAGGACGACATCATGGTTGGCAACAATTTTTGTTTGTAGGATAGTTCATTCATGGATTACCTTCCAGCATCGTAAGTGATCGTTACCTCATCTTTACCAGCGAATTTTGGAGGAGCTTGCAAGAAGCAATAGGTACACATTTGTATTTGAGCACAGCTTATCATCCTCAGACCGATGGACAGACTGAGAGTGTGAACATAATTCTTGAGGATCTTTTAAGGCTATGTATCCTAGACTTCGGAGGGACTTGGGAAGAGCATCTTCCTTTGGTACAGTTTGCCTATAATAACTGTTATCAAGCTAGCATCGGCATGGAACCCTTCGAAGCATTATGCGGCCAACCCTATATATCGCCAACTTGTTGGTGGGAATCTATAGAAAGATTAATACTTGGTCCAGATATGGTTAGAGAAACGTCCTAAAAGATTGACCTTATTCGACGGCGGATGAAGACAGCTTAAGATATGAAAAAGTCATATGCAGAAAAGAGAAGAAATAACATCGAATTCGAAGTGGGAGACTTAGTTTTTATCAAAGTATCACCTCTGAGGAATGCGGTTTGCTTCGGAACAGTAGGGAAGTTGGCAACTAGGTTTGTGGGACCATTTCCCATAACCAAGAGAATTAGGTAAATGGCCTATATAGCGAAACTCCCAGAAAATCTATCTGATGTTCATGACGTTTTCCACGTCTCTCATCTGCAGATATTTCTGCATGACAAAGTAGAAGTTGTAGAGCCGAGTATGTTGGAAGAAGTAGAAGTGGAATGGGAGGCGACAGTCAGATGAGTCCCTACCCGTATTCTTGGATCAGAAGTTAAAAGGCTGCGCAATAAGGAGATCAAGTTGCTAAAGGTTCAATAGGGAGATAGCCCAGAGGATGCGACTTGGGAGGCCGAAGACAAGATTCGTGCTTCGTACGCTTTTCTTTTCGAGGGTATGTTCTTAAATCCTTTTTCAAAGTTTTATCAGTGCTTGTTTCTGTCAATAGTGTATATCTTATCCATAGTATTTTTCGGCCTTAAGATAGGAATCCTATAGATGTAAACATGTGTTTGAAACATGTTATGTTTTATGGATGCAAGTGTTTGCTAGTGGTTGCCTGTGGACGCATATACACACACATTTGGCACTAAGATCGGCCCAATCAATCTCATACTGCATATGGATGTATGTGCATTTTCTTTTCATTTATGGATGGAAATGGATGGGTTAGCATATGGATGTTGCATTCGGGCGAATGAATGCGCACACATATAGAACTCACATGATATAATAGGATTATTTGCGTACATATTGGATTCATGGCACTAACATTCATTGCATTAAGGAGGTCCACTGTATTAGTAGACCGCCTGATCTTCGCATCAGTGTTCAGATATATGCACACACCTTTGCATATATTCATATTAGCAGTAGAAACCTTTAAGGACAATGGATGCCAGTGTTTGGTGGATGAGTAGATGGATGATGGATGGTAGGATATGCATTCTTTTCAACTTAGAGATTTCGGGGATGAAATCCTTTAAGTAGGGGAGAATGTAACAACCCGAATTTTTAACGACATTAAAGAGAATAAATCAAATAGTAATTAATTTAATATACAGAATTAGAGAAAACGTTTTAGACCATTGCATCCGTCTAGAAATTCTGGTCATGATAGACATTTGGTTTGCGTAAAACGGACACCATACGAAGGAGTTATGAGGGTTTTAAGTTTTTATATGGGAAGAAATATTATGTATACACATATGAGTCAGAAATGAGTCAGAATTTTATCCAAAATAGTTCAAATTCGAAAATTGAAAAATTGCGGCAGAATTCCAGCTCTAGGGGGTTGACCCCCCTAGAGGGGTGTCGACACCCCTTAAGGGGTGTCGACCTAGGGGTCGACACCCCTAGGGCTGATGTGGCACTCGGTTTCATGGGGTCTAGCAACTATATATATGTGTCCTATTCTCCTATTTACTTCATTGCAAATCATGGAGGCCACATGGTGTCGGGATGCGTACTGAGACGGAACCGTTTTTTACAACAACAACCTACTTTGCAAATCAAATTCAGAAATTCAGGATCCGTTCTATCTCAATTCTCTAAACCTAACGCTATGACTTTCTAGTCGCTTTTAGGTTAAGATAAATAAAAGTAAATTATGAAAGACTGTGAATTGGATATGTTGTAAACTATGATTCTATGCTAGTGTTAAACTCTATACTATGACATGATAGATCTATTTTCCTAGATATAATACAATTGTGGTTATTCTATTATGTTGCCTATGTGGACCTTGACTTGCAACTATATTGTGGTGAATGTACATCTATTAAATTGGACAACTTTAACATTGGTTGGATCTAGTTCTTTATGTAAATCACCTTTCACCTGTCATATTGTGATCAATTTGGATATGTTGTAAACTTGACATATGAATCCATCTTTAGATCTAAACATGTTACTATGTCACCCTAACTATGCTAGATCTAAATAGTTGGACACCCAAATGGTTAATTTAGATCTCATTATGCTAGCTTTGACATCGTAGTTGCCACAAGTTCATCAGTTTTATGTCCACCTTGTTATGATGTTGATTACATGTCCATTCACCTTTCTATCATGCTAGTTTATGTTTATGACAAGATATGTTGAAACTCTCACCTTTGCCATATTCCCTTTCCATTGTTATGGCTAGGCTACTTTATTGCCTAAATGCCGCCAAAATACGTGCGAATGCGTTAGTTAGGATACAGGGAAACGGGATTTATAATTGGCATTACTTATGTAATATTTATATGAATTAGACATATAATTCAAATGGGGAAAGATAGAAATAATAACCTATAATGACATAGGTATACTTGGATAAAAATGGAATGTCTCGTAATTACAATTAGGAATTGTAATTGCACTAATGACACGAGGTTAGGTTGCATTAGTGGTCAATGTCTGCACGGACCTGACCGTCATATCCAGCATCCACTAATGTTGAACCTAATGTAAGAGGTCTAAGTGTGCAAATATGAATCGGTATAAGACACGAGGTTAGACCGAACTGTGGAATGAGACTGTCTGGACTCGATAGTCATATCCAGCATCCACGCGTTGTAGGTCTAATGTGGAAGGTCTAGCTCATTATAACCATAATTGGAAATGGTAATAAATTGGACTGCTTAACCTAATTTAATCCATAAGGATTGTATGATTATGAATTTAACTTAGGGTTAAGTAAATTTGAATGGGTAGTGGGTGGGTTAAGCAAATTAGAGGTTGTGGGAAATATTTAAATAAGGCCCACGAACTTAACCCAATAAGGTTATGTAATTAAATACCCGTAGTGGTATACATTACCGATGGAAAAAAATGTAATAAAGTTATGTAATTAAAGGCACCCTTTAGGGTAAGCATAACTAACATAGGGTTATGTAATCAAAGACCCCTAAGGGTCTACATAGTTAGTGAAAAACCTAGTGGTGATACAAGACAAATGGGAGAGTTTGTATCATATTGTGTGGGACCCATTTCTGTTAGTAACTCAGAGTGGGTATCAAATAAAGTCCTCCTTGCTAGGCAGAAAAGCGGCATGCTTACTGATTGATTATAAGAGATACAAATGAGATGGACAGTGTGGGCAGCGCAAACCAATTGGGCCATGTGCGTGCATGAGCCGGGTAGAGGGGGATAAGATGATCATGACACCAGTAGTTATGGTTGTGCAAATCTTACGGGTTACCACTTGAGGAAGTGGTTCCTCCTATTGTGGGGCCAGCATAGGATATCTACGGAGTAGGGAGCCGATCGATTAGGGTAGTGGTTAGGGTACACTCGAACGTATGCCCTAAGTCTACCAACTTATAGTGGAAGAGATCATCTCATTTTAGTTATACTAGTAATAGTGCAGAGTAATCATTAGATAAATGTATACATCTTACCCTGTCTACCTTGTCACACCTGCCATTTGTGGAGTGATCTCTCTTATCCATTGTATATGCCTATCATGTTACTTTTATTTATTTAATGGCTAAAAGTAACTAGACTCGCCAGACTTTATGTCTGACCCATTTATTTCTCCTACTTTCTTCTATTTTCCCCCTCCTCAGGTTTTTAGGGAGGAAACCCTCAGGCTTAGTCAGGACTCAAATATCATCTTGCTAGGAGCTACTTCTGAGGTATGGCTTAAGTCCTTTTCTCTATTATGGCTTAACTCTTTCAATTGGGGAAATTATGTTTTTCATATTCTTATGTACTCTACTGATGCAAGACAGAAGTCATTTTATTGTAATGGTTTTCGTGACATATGGTATTATGGACCACGACATTATGATTCGTGATTGAAATTAAAATTAAAATTTCCACTGCTATCTTATTTATATCTGTCTTATAATTATTCTGTGTCTGTTTACCTATAACGTTTCACGAAACCTAATGCATTCCCTTAGTGAGTGACATTAACGGACGTGGGGTGTAACAAGCCTTGAGTACTGATAACCCAAGTAACCTAATAAATAAGAAAATATGATTGAACGGTATATGTAGGATAATCCAAAGTGTATAGTTTAAATCTGGTCACCAGAACTTGTGTTCAAACCCCCTCCTCATAACATACTCACAGGTCAGATTTGTGGCAGGGACATGATGGTCTTGGATACTGGTTAGGAAGTATTATTAATAAGGTAAGGCTATATTTTGATTACATTATATTTTATCCATTCCGCTGTGAGATAATTTCTGAGCTCTGACATGTTTTATGTCTCTGTCTTTTCTGCAAGATAGCAGAGCGAACCAATCCGAGTTTCGATAGATTGGAATTTTGGGAAAAAATCGGTTTGTCGAAATTGGGGTTGTCACATCTGGTATTAGAGCTTAGTTTTAGGATTTCTATATAAATAGTGAGTGAATGTATTTGTATTTTTAAAATATAAATATTATATATATATATATACCTAGATCCATGAAGGAACCAACTAAATAGAAAGAGTATAATATGGTAAGAATTGGGATACTTTATTTGTACACTAATGGAATGAATATGGAAATATGAGATGGTTAGGTAATTTGGGTGGAAAGTGTACAATGTATTTTGTATGGATTAAAAAGGTTTTTAAATCTCTATTCTTTTGACAATAAATTTTGATTATTGTTTTTTAGAAAAAGGGGGCCAAACCATGTTTTAAAAGAAAAGAATGGTGTAGGTAAGGATTATTGCCTAAGAGAGAACGAGAAAAGTTTGAGGCTATGAAGTAAATAGCAAGGATTATCTTGGAAATAATGGAAAAATTCCCATAGAATGCATAAGCATCGTAATGCCTGGAATTGTTGCTTGAGAAAAAAAAAGTATAGACTAGTAATACACAGCAAGGACTGGTAGTGACTACTAGATAAAGAAGGGAAAGTAAGTGTTGAGAGTTTGTGGTTGGACTTTTCTTTACTGAAATAGTCTTAAGATTCTTGGCCCTTAGTAGCAGCTACGTAAGGTGCTGAAAGATGGAAAATCTTAATTAAAAAATAAGCTAAGAAAGAAAAATAGCTTAACTAAAAAGAAAACAATAAATCCATAGAAAAACCAAACGTGACAGGAAAATAAAATGAGAATTTTAAGAAAAGATGAATAAAAATGCAATTTTTCCAAGATAAGTTGTAAAAGAAAAAGAAAATTTCCTTATGTGGGTTGTGCTTGGATAAGAAAATAGGAAATCTTTATAGAGTAGTTACATAAAATCCAAGTACAATTAGAAAAGGTACATAAAAGAAAAACGGAAGATGTGAATTTTTCTGTTTTATACCTTTTTATAACAAAAGAAATCGAATTTGGGATATTAGATTTTTCCAAATTTCGAAAACAATGATGCTTGGTTGGGTTTTGGATGCAACAATTGGATGAACTATGCTCTTATTCTGTAAGGGTGTGGGAAAATTTGGATGAAAAGTTATTTTGGTTTTCAAAATATTGCATTCATGTAGAACTTCCAGTATATTTAGGATGTGAGCATCATGTTTTAAAAGAATTTTTTTGAAAAGTTTGCATACATATAGGAGGTACTGCTTAGGCATACATGTATTACTATGATGTATTGCACATTGCACATGTGCACAATGTTTGCAATAGTTGGATGCACACACGTTGGATGTACATTATGCGAGGGATTATTTGATTTTACCCTCGTCGAATTTCGGGGGCGAAATTATCTAAGGTTGGAAGAATGTAACACCCCACATATTTTTATAAATATTTGATTGTACGTATATGTAATTATATGCATGGTCATTGATAATAAAAAAAAATGTTATAAAAGTAATGCATGAATATATGTTATAAAAAAAGGGATTCACGCATTTGGAAAAGATTCATGCATTTGAAAAAGATTAATGCATTAAATGTGCAAGTAAAAGAAGAGAGGATTTTAAAAAAATGCATGTGCTAAAATAGGTAAATGATAGAAGAATTAATGTAATGCAATTAAGTGCATGTAATAATAATAAAGAAAAGGATACATTAATAAGAAAAAACATTAATATAATTGATGCAATTAAAGGAAGACATGCATATAAAAGGTATAAAAAGATGGAGTTAATGAATTAATTGAATGAAATGCATACATTGAGAAAAAAATAGAATGCATTAATAAAGGTAAAACATGGTAAATTTCAATGAACTAAAGACAGAAGGTACAATATATGCAAATATACACATATATATATATATATATATATATATATACATATATGTATATGGAAATAAGCAACGAATTAACAAAGTAAATTACAATGCAACATTGGAAATAAAAGTAGATGTATATTTTGGCATTTGAAATTCAAAATTATTAAATTAATTGCATGCAATATGAAAGGATTAAGGCATGCCATAAAACATGCAATTAATTAGGGGAAGGAAAAGTGGCACATATAATTTAAAATAAAGGCAATTGAACATTTAAAAAACTAAAAGTAAAAAATAGAAATCAACGCATTCTTAGTTGGCTTGACCCTATTAGTTCAATTCAAATTTTTGATGACATGTCAATTTTTGATTGGCTGCACGATGAGGAGAATGTAGATTCCATCAACAAAAATAAATGGTTAGCATCAATTTAAACTTCTAATATAAGGACACCTATAGCTAACCCAAAAAATCATAATTCTAAAGCTGTGTTAAAACTTGCTTGTTGAGCTCCTTCCTTTCCCTTGGAGCCATGTGTCTAATGGGTAAAGCAATAGGTTTTGCATTATCAACAAGGTATATGCGGAAGTCTATCACTCGCTTCGGAGGTAAACCCTTCACCTCTTCAAAGACATCCGAGTATTCACAGACTACTCTAATAGATTGCAAGATTTCAACAAACGCATCAAGATATTCCATGAAGTTAAGCATAACAGAATTCATGGGATTACAAGAGATTTCGAGAGTATTACCAAGGTGGGTCATAAGTCTAACCACTCTCTTTTCACAATTGAGGATGGCACCATTACTGGATAACAAATCCATGCCTAGAAGCAACCCATAGTCCGTGAAACCCAAAACATAAGCATTACATCTAAACCCAACTCTTAGTATAGAAATTTCCAAATCCAAATAAATCATTGACAAATAAGCCGAACCCCCAATTGGATTTGAAAAAACCAAGGGATCCTCTACTATACTGGTATCTAAGTGCAGAGATTCAACTAAAGCAGTAGATATAAAAGAGTGCGATGCGTCAGAATCAAAAAGAGTACGGACTGGATGATCTGAAAGATAAATTAAACTCTCAACAGAAATATTTTTACCTCGTTCTTGCAGTGGTGCAATGAGAGCGTGAACTTGCCCTCCAAAAGCGGATCCAGTCCTCTGCCCTTGCCCTTGCCTTCTTGGGCAGTCCTTAGCCATATGTCATGTCTCGCCGCATTGAAAATAACCACCCATCTTCCTCTTCTTCTTTCTGCAGTCTTTAATCAGATGTCCAGGTATGCCACAAAAATTACACTTCCTCTTGTCACGGGATTTGTTATTCTTCCCGCCCTTCTTGGAATTCGTCTTCTTATTCTGCGATCCCTCCACTTTCTTGTCTCAAGGTTCTTCCACCTTTGCCTCTTTCTTACCATCCTCGTCTTCCTCCTGTAACAGTGCTATGTCCACCAATCTCTCATAGGTCGCGCCCATAGGTGTATGGGACATAGCTTGGTTGTGCAGTGGCTCATTTAACCCTTTAGTGAAACGGAGAGCCTTTTTATGTGGAGTGTTGACCAACTCCAGTCCGAATCTAGCCAGTTGGTTGAACTGGTTGATGTATTCCTTGACCGATAGGCTTCCCTGTTTGAGAGCTGTGAACTTTTCCACCCGTAGGCTTCGTTCAGCTTGCGAGAGGAACTTCATTTCAAACCTCATTCTGAAATCCTCCCAAGTCACAACTAATCTTTCAGCATTAGTAACTTCCCACAAGAAAGAGGCTTCGTCCTTAAGTAACATACAACCAATTGTATCTTCTGCCTATCGTCCACTTCGAAGATAACAAAAAAATCTTCTTCTTCCTTGAGCTAGTTTCTTGCTTCCACGAATTATTCAGTCCCATTAAAGCTCTTCCAGCCCATAGCTCGAAAGTCTCTACATATCTTCGAGAAAGGATTCACGCGCGGAGGAGAAGGAGAAATGGCTGCAGCTGGGGGAGTCCGTTGGGCCTGCGTCATTAGCCCAAGCCTCCAGATACCTTCTGAACCAGCCGGGTATCTATACGCCCTCGGGAAGATTAAGATCCCCCGACGTGCTTAAACGAAAAGAAAAGATTCAAAACAAAGGATAGAAAGATAGTGCATATGGCTTTGGGGAATATGCCTTTAAAATAAAACAACACTTTTCTTGAAAATGCTTCTTTAAAACTTCTTTTTGAAAAATAGTTTTCAAAAACTTTTATCTGATATGGTAACCATCAACTCTGATACCAAGTGAAACACCCCACCTCCGTTAAGGTCACTCACAAAGTGAATGCATTAACTTCGATGAAGCATTATAGGTAAAAGGTACAGATAATTTACATGACAGACATATAAACAGTGGAAAAACTGAATTTATTTCATAAGCAGTGTCGTTCAGTCAAACATTACAACTATTGTCTCAAAAACCAACTTCAAAATCATTACAATAAAACCTCTATCTTGATTAAAACATAAAGAAGCATAAAACAATAGTAAACCAGCATAAATCCCCCATGAAAGTGTAACCACAGGCATAGCCGAAGAAAAGAGAATCCAGGCAATACATCTACTCTCTTCAAGCTGGAAAAGGTCTGAACTAAGCTAAAGTATGCCCTCCCTGCGAACCTGGGGGGAACAGAAGAAAAGAAGATGAAAGAAAATAGGTCAGACATGAGCCTGGTAAGTCCAGTGATTTTTCAACATGTAAACAAGAAAAAGGATCATGACATGAATAAACTGAATATAGGACAATACCATAGTACAAGATAACATAAGTCAAGATAAGGCAAGATAAACTGGATATGTTATCGCATTCATTTCTAATTCTCTGCACCTACTAACAAATGTTTCAACTAGCATCATGTGTTCATAATAAAATGATCCATTTATCGATCGTCTTCTATTCGCATGCATTTATTACTTGTGTCATTCGGCCCCGCTTGATTGCAGATACCTGTGCTGGTCCCACCATGGGGTGTGTCAATCCTTATGGTGGCAACCCGACATAATTCAAGATGCGCAGTGTATAACTACTAATGCCCAGTGCCTGCTTTTTCCACTTCGGTGTATGTGCACACCCGTATTCCGTCAGAACCTACACTGATACACCACCTGCCACTATTTTGACTGCTTATAATCATCCCAGTAATCGTGCCCCACCTTGCCTAGTTCAGGGTACCGTGATACATCTATGTGGGTTACTTACTATTGAAATGGGTCCCCGTTACTAGGGTTTCCCAACCAACATGTTTTAACTGTTAAGTGTTCTCAATTTAACCAAACCCCACCCATTTGTTTAATTAACATGTTGTATTGGTTAAGTGTTGCCTATGTTAACTTAATCCTACCATTCTTAGCCTGTCTCTTCATTAGCATTAATTCAATCCTTAATTCCTTAACCTCTCACATTAGAACTGTTGTTTGTGGTCGCTGGATGTGCCGGGCAGTTCCGGGCAGACTTCTATCGCAAACTCATTCTAACATCGAGTTTTGAGCTTAATGCGCTAACCACTACATTATATCTGTTGTTGCAGATCGCTGGATGTGCCGGGCGGTTCCGAGCAACCTTACACCGCAACTCAATCTAACCACGGGTTAGGCATATTCATCTTTCAGCCAATTTACATATTAACCATAAATGCCCAAATCTAGATTTTTGTATGCCAATTACCAACAATTGTAGTCAATTCAAGTTATGCCACAATTTACTTGTTATGCCCAAAATAACTCAATTATGTTATACCCAATTTCCCCGTGTTTCAATCGTATGTACAACAAGATTCAATCTAGGTTCCGAATGAACCTAGTATTCATAAAATAAAACAAAAAGGGGAAAAAAGAGGGAACACAAGAGTTGACATAAGAAACAAAATAGGCATGTAAAGGTGTACCAATCCAAGAATCATGTTTCCAATAAGCATGTTGTACATTAACAATAAGTATGGCCAAACTAAGCAAGTTACATCATAGGCATAAAGAATCAATAGAATTGAACATAAGAGAATCACCAATTTGGTGTACAACATGATAGGTTCCATTGTTTCAATCACAACTGTCTCATAAGCATAGGTAATTCATATTTGACAAAAGGATAAGCATGAATCGGAATTAATTATCTAATAATTAGACATAGTGGTGTACAAGATGATAGGTTCCATTGTTTCAATCACAACTGTCTCATGAGCATAGGTAATTCAGATTTGACAAAAGGATAAGCATGAATCAGAATTGATTATCTCACAATTAGGCATAGTTCTAGATCTGATTATTACAGTCATGATTTCTATTAGGTGTTCAAATCTGAATAATAACTGAACTTATAGTGACAGGATTTGAAAAGGTGAATTAGTTGACGTTGTAGCGATTCTAATCTTTCTTTGTTAATTGAAATGGAAGATCTTTACTCCAATTTGAAGCTTTCTAGTTTGATCTTTAGTTTGGAGAAGAAGAAGTAGGCTAGGCTAGTTTGGGGATGGACAACATGGTGACATCATAGAATAGGATTATGAGGTTAGGGTTTAGGTTTGAGGTGATTATATAGAAGTGTTAGACAAACCATGGCCTTTAGATTATCATAGGGGTTATCAGAGCCACACAGCTCAAAGACACATCATCCAGCAAATCAGAGGAGGACACGTCATCACAGAACACTCAGAATTCTGTGCTGGATAGACCTCAGCATGGGCGCTCTTGGCAGCTGCGCCCGTGAATTTTTGTACTGGCGCACTTCACAACTACGCCAGTGCATTCTGGTCCTTTTCTAGTTTTTTCTGCCTAACTTCGTTTGTCCATATCTCCTTCATACGTTATCCGTTTATGCAAACTCGGACTCTGTCTCAAGCAGAATTATAAGACGAACGCACTAGCGAAATTCATTTCCTCTAATTCTTCCTTTAGTAATTAATTATTGTTTAATTATCTCATATGTCATGTTTAGAATTACAGGGTGTTACATATACGGTTCACCCTCTCAGTCTGGCCATCTGTTTGAGGATGATAAGCTGTGCTCAGATTTAAGGTTGTCCCCAGCCCTTCTTGGAAATCTTCCCAGAATTTACTAGCGAATATAGGGTCACGGTCACTAACAATGCTACTGGGAACTCCATGCAGTCAAACAATTTCTTTAAAATAAATTTTTGCTAAGCTTTGAGCTGTTCTAGTTGATTTGACAGGAATAAAATGGATAGACTTTGTGAAATGATCAACGATCACCCAAATACTGTCATTGCCTTTTCTATTTCGAGGATTTGATCCCATTTCCAACTTGGAACTTTCAGTGGCTGTAACAATCCGGCAGGTTTCAGCTGATCACTCTTGACTTGCTGGCAAGTAGAACACCTGCTAACATAAATGGAGATGTCTCTTTTTATAGATTTCCACCAGAATGTGCGCTTGAGATCATGATACATCTTGCTCACCCTTGGATGAATACAAAGCTTGGATTTATGTCATTCATCCATTACTTCTTTTCTGAGCTCTGGAATACTCGAGACACAAATTCAGCCTTTTAACCTAAGAACTCCCTTGTTATCAATTTGGAAACTCAGGGGTTAGCTTTCCCGAACTCTTTTACTACTTCTCTGTATAAATTCATCATTTTTCTGAAGAGCAGAGATTTTGTCAATAAAAGTAGGTGTAACGATGAGATCGGCGATGATAAGATTGGCGACGCCCGCATTCTTCCTGCTGAGCGCATCAGCTACAACATTGGCTTTCCCTGGAGTATATAAGATGTCTAGATCATAGGCCGCAAGAAATTCTACCCAACGTTGTTGCCTCAAATTCAAGTCTCTTTGGGTGAACAGATACTTCAAGGATTTATGATCTGTATATAGTTCGAACTTCTCACCCAGAAGATAGTGCCTCCATATTTTTAAAGCAAAGACAATGGCCATCAACTCAAGATCATGAGTGGGGTATTTCTTCTCATGCGGTTTCAATTGACAGCAAGCATAAGTAACTACTTTTTCTCTTTGCATTAACACCGCACCAATACCTTCAGTAGAAGCATCAGTTCAGACTTTCAAATCTTGATTGCCATCAGTAATGGTCAACACTGGAGTAGTGGTCAACCTCAATTTCAGCTCTTGGAAAGCCGTCTCACATTCAGGTGTCCAATTAAACTTTGTGTGCTTCTTTGTAAGCTTCGTTAACGGACAAGATAATTTCGAAAAATCCTTGATGAATTTCAGATAATAGCCAGCCAATACTAGGAAACTTTTGACTTTAGTAGGAGTGCTAGGCTGCTTCCATTTTTGAATGACGGTGATTTTACTGGGATTTACTGAAATTCCTTCCTTCGATACTACATAACTGAGGAACTTTCCTTCTTCTTGCCAGAATACACATTTAGAAAATTTGGCTTTTAGTACATTCTTTCTCAGAATTTCCAAAACTTGTTCCAAATGTTTTTCATGCTCGGCAGTTGATTTGGAGAAGATTAAAATGTCATCAATGAAAACCAGCACAAATTTTTTTGGACATCACGGAATACTCGATTCATCAAATCAACAAAATAAGCTGGAGCATTGCATAAACCGAACGGCATCACTAACCATTCATAAAATATGTCTGGACCTCTGAAAGCTATCAAAGGAACACATACTTCAGCATTACGCAGTTGATGGAAACCTATAGCTAGGTCTATTTTAGAAAACACCTTTGCTCCATTCAAATGATCCAATAAATCATTTATACGGGCAATGGATATTTGTACTTGAGTGTCTATTTATTTAAATCTCGGTAATCCACACACAGTCTGAGAGTACCGTTTGACTTTGGAACAAACACTATTGCTACTCCCCAATTCGAAAAGCTAGGCCTGATTAGACCCTTCCATAACCGCTGTTTATTTTGATTGCTCAACTCTTCTTTCTCCTTCCATGTCAATCTTCGATCAGGATGTACCACTGGCCTGGCATTCGGAACTAGATCAATCCTGAAGTTGATTTCTTTACGCGGAGGTAAGCTATCAACTTCTTCGAACACATCCGCATAATTCTTAATAACAGGAATATCTTCAATAGGAGCAGGAGAAACATCAAGAGCAAACCAAAATTCTTTTCTTCTGAATTCAGTCCTATGCATGGTATCGTTATAAAATTGTTATATTTGGTCTTTGCTTTAACGATCCTTTCTGCACATTTAACCTCGGGCTCATATTTGGTTAACCAGTCCAGCCCAAGAATGATGTCAAATTCAGGGAAATCCATGACAATCAAATTAAAAGAAAACCGGTAATGGAAAAACGAAATAGGTGCTCTACAATACACACCGAGAATAGGAGAACCTCCTATCTGGTTATGAACTCTAACTGATTCCTTAAGGTTCCTTAGCTTTAACTTCAACTTATTAATTGTATTGCTTGAAATAAAGCTTTGTGACGCGCCCGTATCAAACAATACTTTAACTGGAATATTGTGGACAGTGAGGGTTCCTTCTAAAACATCTGGCCTTTTGCTGACTAGCCAAGTCTACTGGAGCATCTGCTGTGATATTGATTTGAGCTTCTGCCACTTTATTAACTTGAGCCACCTTGGCCCTTTTCAAAAGCTAACAATCTTGCTTAGCATGACCTATCTGATGGAAAAGATTGCATCCTCTATCCTCTTGAAACTTTTCATCGGATTTAGATCCATTCTTCTTTCGTTTCTTCGAAGATTTGGAATTTCTCATTGAATGCACTTGCTTATTGCACTTGAGGCATATGACTGTCTTTACCTTTTGTTGACCGACCTTAGGCTTCTTACTGACCTCAGGCTTTGTACTTGCCCTAGGGCTATCAGTTTCAAACTTTCTTTTGCTACTAGAGCTTCCTTCTTCTTCTTCATCTTCCCAATCATGTTGCTTATCATTATACTCATAGCGATAAGCCATTTGTATCATTTCAGAGAATGGGAGATTCACATGAGTACTCTACTTAGTGTTTCTTTTGAAGCCCTTTGATAAATCTCAGATTCTTCCTTGTAGGATCTTGAACTAGTCCTGGGGCAAAGAGAGAAAGTTCATTGAGTTTATTATGATATTCTTGGATGGTCATATCTCCTAGTTTCAGATTGTAAAACTCATCATATATTCGCTCAGTTGCTTCTAAAGGAATAAATCTTTCTTTGAACATTTCTTTAAATCTATCCCAGGTAATATTACCTTTTGGATTTTCCTCAGTAACAGTTTCTCACTAGATTAGAGCGTCGTCTTTGAGTGCCCAAGATGCTAGTAATCTTTTCTGATCATCTCTCAGTTTTAAGCCTTGAAAGATTCTCTCAGCAGAACACATCCATGCTTGTGTTTCAATAACAGATTCTTTTCACGAGAATTGTACTCCACCCAGATTTCGACATTTCATCACTGGAGCTTCTAGATCTGGTTCTAGTTGTGGGAGCACGATTGACTCATTAGATTGTCAAATTATAGAATTACTTCTTCTGTTTCTGCCACTTATTTCTACTATATCTGCAAACAGCAGACAAAGAGTCAGGCCAACCGAATAGATATTGTAAAGCATAGAGTAATATATTTAAATGTAAATGAATCTATGGGGGGTGTTTTATTATGCTATACTCACTCTAGGACATTACTAGTCCTATCTATAATGAGTTATTTGTTTTAAAATACTGCTTATTCTACTTCTGTCCGGTTTATTTATATGTTATATTCCGAGCTAAGTTTAACCAAAGCTCTGAGACCAACTGTGATGAACCCAAAGTCCCGTAGTATGAAAGTAAGGATAATCATTGGAGTATAACACATAAACAGTAACAACAGAACAAAAATATATAATTATTGTAGAAAAGTACATCAAATTACACTGGGAATAATATATCAATAGATTTACATAGCATAATAGGATCAAACTTAGTACATAATACGGTTTTCAACTTAATATAAAATGTCTGCAGCGGAATAAACATAATATACTAAGTGAAGTCTGAACAGCATAATAGAAATGATAGTATCCATCTTCAGCTCCATAGCTATCCAGGATAAATCTGTTAAACCTGTGTACAAGGCTGCCCGTATGGAAAAGAGGGCACCCGAGTTTGCAAAGTGAAACAAACTACGAGTCAGTCATGGGACTGGAATGAGAAATCTAATTAAGCTATTTAATAATAAGGCTAATCATAGGACCACGCCACTAACGCAGAACGGGTTTACTCCAATGGATTGCCAGTGCATGAAATAAAGTAAATCGTCAAAAACAACGCAATGCTTTTTAGAAAAATGAAACCATTATAAGACTCAAGTCCCATCACACAATGCAACGCAAACCGGAGGATATAGTTTTACCTTATAATGGTCAAAATGCTTAATACGATAAAAGCAGATTTGATATTATTATTAGTGCGTATATGTTTCCAAAAAACATTTCAATCATAATGTATCAGTTATAGACGACATAACTACCATATACTATGTCGCCAAATATAGGTTTACAATCAAAACCGTATGGGTCGTATTGGAAGTTGGATTTCCATCATAAAACAAGGCAAGAGATAGTCCTTACCAAATTCAAGACAATCTAGCCTACCATGTCTCAGGATACAGCCACAACTGTACCTAGGAGAGCCAGGGCTAGTCCACTAATATGTTAGTTGATTAGTTATGTTTGAATAATACGTGTCCCCGCCGTACGGGGCGCAAATAAAGCCACTAAGGACTTAATATTCGAGGTACCTTGCTTTCCATTATCCACATAAGTAAAAATATATGAGCTTGTAAAAACCAAACACCACTTCTAGCTAGAAAGAAACGCATGTTCTCCCTGGGGTCCTTCTCCCGTTTCCGGTTCATACCGGGGTGTGAGGCTGGCGAAGTAACACTATACACAAAGCTACGGTACCATAAAGTTGTGCTTTTATCATCAACCACAAGGATCTGCTTTTCAACAATAAGCCTTGATCATTTGCATCTTGGTATGCCACACTGACAATTCACGCCAAGCGATCGATAACTATCAATATATAACCTCTGAGCTCGTGCATCTCAGAGAAGGGTGTTAAGCATGAGAATGAATTCTCCGCCACCAACAGATATATATTAAATAGAAATCAATTTACAAGGAATGGAATCCAATGTCAGACACACATCCATTTACAAGTCCGTTTTGGGTCTGAACGAAACCGAAGACACCTTATTCCTCGTCCCATATGTCCAATACGGAAGAGAGGTGCTCGCTAATCCGGACAGTCAACAAGTACGTCCGGACAACTACCAGTGTAACCCTTTCCTGGGAGAAAATTAGTCCAGGGCATCAGTAGTCATCCATTCGATGTGAAGATCGCCGGTCTTCAATCACCATCTTCGAATCTTCGACTTCAAGTCATCGTATAATTATTTGAAATGAGAGTTAACTTAGAGTTTTCAAATAATTCTCGAATACATATGCTTTAAATCATTTCTTCTCATTCCATGTCGTTTATAATATTTTATAACAATTTATCGCTATTTTTATTTATTTGAAAATAGCCATTTTTAATTAAATGACGCTTCGGGTCATTACATGGCCCTAGTGATGTTTTCATCAAAATTTGATTTACACATTTCTCAAAATCTAACCATTGGATCTTAAAAAATTTTATATCATTGAAAAGATCTTTACAAAACGAACCTAACGGTTCCAGTTTTGGGAAAATCCGTCAGTCGGATCTTTCGGTATAAGAGTTTGAAGTTACGATTTTAAAACGCGAACTACAGCGGCGCGATTCGTTTTATTTTAATTTATATTTATATATAAATATATAAATATAAACCGTTCGACGATATCAAACTATTTTCAATTCAACATTGATTTCTTTTATATATGAAATCATATATTACATTAAAAATGAAATTTTTAATGTTAATACAATTTCTTCCAATATTGAATCTTTGGTATAATTCCTATGTATTACATAAAATTGTAATATATTTTTATCCTTCATTTATTTCATTAAAATCGAAACATTTTATTTAATTCTTTAAATTGCTTTAAAATATAATTTTCATTCTTTTCTTTGATTACAAATAGAAAGGTGATCTTTATTCTTTTCTATGATTACAAATAAAGATGTAATCTTTTTATTTCCAATACACTATTGCATTGAAAAATGTAAATTCTTATGCCATTCTTTTCTTTACATTGAAAATGTAACTTTTTACTTAAATATATTCTTTACATTGAAAAGAATGTAACTTTCTATTTCAATGTATTTTATTACAAATTGTAATCTTTTATTTCAAGGTAATTTTACATTGCAAAAATGAAATCTCCCTAATAAAATCTTTATTTCATTAAAAATGTAAACTTTTAATTCAGTCCATGATTACATTGAATATGTAATCATTCATTTACATAGAAAAATGTACATTTTTATTTCATGTTTTATTTACACTAAAAAATGTGAATTTCCAATCATATTTTATTTACATTGAAAAATGTAAATTTCTATACTTTCTTTGATTACAAACAAAAAAATTAAATTTCATTCTTTACTTTAATTATATATAAAAATGTAACTTTTGATTTCATAATATGATCACACTGAAAAGTGTAATTTTTCATTTCAATATATGATTGCATTGAAAAATGTAATTTTTCATTTCAATATATATGTATAATTAAATGTTAATACATTTCTATATGACACATGACTATTTTTAATGTTGCATCACATTAAAAATGTATATTTGAATATAAATGCATTTCTATTTAACAAATGACTATTTTTGATGTTGGGTTACATTAAAATATATTTTATAGGTAAGGACATTTTAAATATATCAACGGTTGTTTAATGTCTACATTAAAAATGTAAATTTCTATGAAAACACTTTTTTTTTAGAGCAATGACCATATTTAAAAAGGTTCATTTACATAAGAATGCAAAACTTTAATGTAAAACATTATTATCATAACAATGTTCGTTTTTAATATAAAACATTTAAAGTGCAAAGTCTAATGTAAATACAATTTATATAGTAATGTGGTATTTTAAAGTTCTCGTATACAGTAAAATGCAAAATTCCAATGTAAATACATCTTCTATAGTAATTGACATTTTTAATGTTTGATTTACATTAAAAAGGTAAAATCGAATGTACACACCTTTTCATTTAACGATGTCTATTTTTATCAAAAATGTACATACATTAAATGGTAAATGTCAATGTAAACATTTTTACCTATCAATGTTTATTTTTAATGTTGAAATACATTAAAAATATAAATTCCATATCAATACATTTCTTTGATTTCATTAAAAAAATAATCTTTTTATGTTTCATATACATTAGAAATGATGTTTTCAATGAAAATACTTTATATATTAATGTTTTATGTTCATGTTTCACTTACATAAACAAAAAGAAGATTTCCACTGTAGTACATTCCTATATCAAACTGTTAATTTTAATGTTTCACATACATTCAAATGTATATCTAATGTAAATGCATTTCTATATTACAATGTTTTATTTTTACTGTTTTATTTACATTAAAAATGTATATTTCAAATGTACATACATTTTTATTTAACAAATGACTGTTTTTTTATTTTCAACAGAACATGAATTTTATATTGACATACAACGATCATTTTCCTATTCATATGTATGTGTTAAAAATATAATTTTCATATTGTTCAACCAATTGATATATAATAACATGAATATTTATAACATAAGAATATTTCAGAAAAAATTTGGCAGCATAATGGTAGGGTAATTAAAACCGGCACCATCCCGATGTACGGCTCCTCGCACTACCTTAGGCCTCGCGGCTTCACATAGAGTTAAATTTCCTAATACATTTTTTCTAGGCAGTCTAATGCCATAATATCAATCAATTTCAATTTTCAACCACAAACAAAAACCAAAATTCAATCAATCACATACCACAAATCAATTAAGTCATCCATGGTCTGTGGACTACAGGTGTCTGGAGTTCCTAAAATCCTTCTGCATCCTGATATAATTTTATTTAATTAGTTCGGATTAAGAAATCTCACATTGCTTTCTATTTCTTCTAAAATTGTCGAATGCCCCAAAAATTCTCCGATCAGTTCTGGAAAGTAGATTGCGAATTTATGGTTCCAACAAATCCTGTTTCATCGAATTTCGTTATTGTATGACGAAGATATGAATTTTATAAATAAACATGAATTTGCAGCGCTTAAAAGCCCTATAAGCAGTTTAAATTATTTATGTCGTATACCTTTCAGATTTGTTCGAAACTAGGTTTTGATTTTGCGATCAATCCGTTAAGCGATAGGACGATCACCCGGTGCTGCGTCGAAGAGGGACGGGAGGGCTTTACGCATGGCATGGTGGTGCCCAGTTCGATCACCCCTGGTGATCACGGCGGCGGCTGAAAGGCTGCGACTTCACGGCGTCGATCCTCTAGAAATACTACACGACAGAGGATGAAATTGGTACGGATTTTAAGCTTGTGAAATTCTCTGCAAAAACCTCAACATGCTCGATTGATTTCGTTAAGCAATTTAAGAGTTATTGATGAGGGAACAAAGGAGCAACAACCTCCATTCATGAATAGGGTAATCATGTTTTAAAACGATGAATGCAGTATACGCGTATATTGTAACACCCCGTAATTCTGTAACACTGGGATTCACAAATCAAGGCAGAATTAAATTTTAAAATCAAAATCAAGGGAAACGAGCTGCGCCATTTCGTTCGTCTCGGAATTCTGCATGAAAACGAGTCCGGGTTTGCGTAAATCGGAGTCCGTATGAGGAAGATATGGCCTCCGGAAGATTCAGCGAAGTTCAAATTTCAAAACAGGTCAGAAAACGAGTTCGAAATTCGAAAATCGGACCCAAAAGCGGGTTGGGCGGTAAATTTCCCGCCCAGGACCTAGGTCGACCAGGGGGTCGACCTGGGAGTCGACCTGGGGGTCGACCCCCCCTGACCAGGTCGACTGGGTAGTCGACCTGGGTCCCGAAATCCAGTTTTCTGCACCTAGTTCGTTTCTCTGTATCTGGACGCCATTCTGACCAGGTTCATCCGCCTAACACTATATAAACAACCCTAGTCTCATTATTTATTCACAATTCTTTTCTATCCTTATGCTGCAAAGATTCTTGGTAAAACATGGCTTCTTCTCCTCCTCTTAATTAAATAATAAATAAAATAAATCAAGACGAGGAGATGTTGCTCAAGACTTTCAAGAAGAGATTCAAGTCAAGCTAGGATTCAAGTGATGATTCAAACGGTTTCAAGCAATGTCGCACGAATCACAGCAACACCATCTTTCTATTCTAATCTAATTTATGTAAGTCAGTTACTTTTTAGATTTGAACGTTTCTCTCTGTTCGTGACATGAATTAAAGGAATAAAATAATATGCCAAATCTTTATATTCGAATCTGTGCCTACATCTTTGGACCTAATTAAGAACTGTTATGATTCGATGACCAATTAGGCCTTGCCTATGACTATGAACATTGCCTATGACTATGAACATTGCCTATGACAATGAGCATTGCCTATGACTATAAACATTGCCTATGACTATGAACATTGCCTATGACTATGAGCATTGCTTATGACTGTGATTGTGACTATAAGAATTATTCCCTTGACTATGAACACAAGCCTATGCCTTTGATTAGAAAACATAAACTATTGCCTATGACATAACAAGGACAACTGTGATTAAACACCTATGATTCATGACTAGGAAAGTGTTGCTTAAGTTTTGTGACTATGAAATTGGGTCTAAACCCGATTATCTATTCTGTCTGTTCTTGGTTTTCTTTGGTTTTAGACCTTGGGAATTTACCTATTAAGTTAGGTCTACCCATGTTCTTGAACCTACACTGTCTATTCTTGGTTTTAGACCTTGGGAATTTACCTATTAAGTTAGGTCTACCCATGTTCTTGAACCTACGCCATTATCCAAACCTTTTTATGCCAGTTATTATGTCCATCCTTTTTCATAGCATCTTTGGTTCATTCCCTATTTTCTACGAATCTAGATTTATTTATAATCTAGGTTGAATCATAATTATACGAACGATGGGAATACGTATTGGGGAAAAACATGAAATTGACTAAACTTGGAATTTGGCATAATTTGATGAAAATTAGAATAACAAGTCTAGTTTTGACAATGAACTGAAATTTGAATATTAAACCAGAATTGGGTGGCTAAATTAAGCATCATAAGTATGTTAGCATAATTTACATACGTCAGGCGTAAATGGTAAAGGGTTTAGCGGGCCACAAAATAGGTAGTTGGTATGCAAATTAAGTTTTGGGCATAAACTGTAAATTAGAATACAAAATCTAGTTTTGGCATAAACTGTAAATGGGGGTGTTGGATCTAAATTACTATAAGATAGGCAAATCAAGATTTGGGCCTAGAATATAAGTCTATTAGTGAGCATGATAAATGAATATGGTATAGGCCAAAATTTATTCAGAAAGGGAAAGTGGGCTTTGAGGATAAATTGTTAACAATTTATTTATATACAAAAGAATAGTTTATTAATGACATCTTTTTAATAACACACCAGAAAGTTCTAGGGTGATAGAGAGGATAGTGTCTAGGCATGGGTGGAAAATACAAGTTTCCTGCTCTCCCTGGCTATCCCTAATTGATCCGACGGACGGGATGGTTACTTTCAAAACCTGATTTGAAAATTAATCAAAACCCTTTGAACTTAGAAAACACGAATATGCCTAACCCGAGGTTAGACTGAGTTGCGATGTAAACCTGCCCGGAACCAACCGACACATCCAGTATTCGCAACAATATCTGTGTAATGTGAGTGGTCGTGGCTTTAATTCATTTAGTTAAAGCTAGAACCAGAATGGTAGGGTTAAGTTAACTAAGACACTTAACCAATTCAACATGATAACCAAACCGGTGGGTGGGGTTAGGTTCATACAGACAGTTAACGCAGTTAAACTAGAATGGGAGGGTTAAGTCCATAGGAACACTTAACCAACTTAACACAGTTAAGTTAGAATGGGAGGGCTAAGTCCATAAGGACACTTAACCAAACTTGACATGGTAACAAGACAAGATTTGTAGGGGTTAAGTAACTTAGAAAACTCTTAGCCAAATTAACATGATAACTAGACTAGAAGGTGGGGTTAAGTAAAGTTAATACACTAAGCCAAACTAACATGTTAACTAGACTAGAGGTTGGGGTTAAGTAAAATTTAATACACTTAGCCGATTTGATATGTTAACTGGACTAGACCGTAAGGTTAAGTAAACTTGAACACTTAACCATCAGATTGTGATAAAGGAATAGGGTTAAGTTTAAAACATGAAGGGATAATACTTAACCATTAATAACATGTTAGTTAAAACAGACGGGCAGGGTTAAGTTAAAAAGGAACACTTAACCAATACAGAATGTAGGGGTAGGGTTAAGTAATAAGAAATACTTAACCAATATAACTTGGTTTGTGATAGGGCTAAGTCAACATGGATTACTGATGACACTTAACCAGTTTAAACAGGATAAATGAAGAGGGTTAAGTTAGCTTGAATTGACTAATGACACTTAACCAATCCAAATTGACGGGAAAGAGAACTAAGTAGTAAACCTTAGTAAAAAGAAGCTAAGTAGTAAACCTTAGTTAAGAAAACAACGATTCGGGAAACTAAGTGGTAAACCTTAGTTAGCAGAACTAAGTAGTAATTCTTAGTATGACACGGAATGGAGAGAACGTCCGTCTGATTAAAAAGAAGGCTCCAACGAAATTGGGTTACGAAGCCCGAGGATTCGAGGGGACGTGAGGGTACTCTTGGTATCCCTTTGTGAGGCTGCAGATGATCCTCCTGGGCTTACAGAGGTTAAGGTCTGCATAGAACAACCAGGGGTATGCCTTGGTTGCAATATATGGCAACCTAAAGACTAGGATGGACTGGCGTGATTCGGCAAGAAAACAGTAGCCATGTGATATCAACTCGTCGTCTACCATCCATCTTCAGTCAATCGAGATACGTGAAGCGTAAAGGCGGAGAACTCCAAAAGACCATATACTTGCTGTCTAGTTATGGGTGAGGATGGCCATAGGATAGTGGGGCACCGGGGGTCGGCGTATAGTTCTCATTTTTCAAGGTGTGCCTTTCATAAGTTGAGGGAGGGGTCGAGTGGGACCATAGCCACTGGAATAAAAACAGACCTTAACATCTGCATCGGCAGATATCTGAAAGTTCACGACCGAGTTCTGTGTTTCTTGATTTGCCCTGCCACAAGACTCGGGCCGCACATTACAGGACATGTGCATCTAGACAAGCGATAATGATTCGCGATACATGCGTGGGGAAGTATAGGAACATATACCACTCTAGGTAGTGTGTCCTAGACTTGGGGGCATCGTTCGACAGGTAGCATAATCCCTAGTTGGACTAGGTGGCATAAACCCTGAATCCGAGAAGCGTTCAGAAGATAGCGTAAACTCTAGTTGAATCTAGAAAGCACTTGATAGAAAACCCTAGATTTGATCTAGGTAATAAATAATAAATGTATGCCTGAAGGCAATGGAAACTACAGGGATTGGGATCACGTTATCGTTACTAGTTGGGACACTAGTTAGGCGGTGCAGAGGTATAGAAACCAGTATAACAAGGAAATAGCGAAGCGGCAAAAGTATTAGAGCATATCCAATTTATCTTATCTTAGCTTATCTTGTGATTATCTTGTCTAATCTTACTGACCCTATCATCATGGTGTTATCTTATATTCAGTTAATTCATGTCATTTTGTTTTTCCATGTTCAGATGCTAGAAGTTACTGAACTTACTCGAGCTTTATGACTGACTCTGTTTTTCTTTCGTCTTCTTTTCTTCCGTTCCCCCCCCCAAGGTAGTAAAGGAGGGAATAGTATAGCTCAGGTTAAGTCGGACTGTCACTCTATCCCAGCTTGAAGATTTGTCGAAGTTTTGCTTGGATTCTCTTTTCAGATGCTATGGCTGGCTCTTGCTAAAATTGGGGAATATAAATGTTGTTTTATGCTTCTTTATTTTATAAGGTAGATGATACTCTGATATTGTAAAGAAATCATTGTACAAACTATTTTATCAATAAAGCAAAGTTTTATTTTCCGCTGTTTAATTTCTGTTTGTCTTGTAATTTATCTGCATCTTTTACCCAAAATGCTCCACAGAACATAGTGCATTCCCTTTGTGAGTGACACTAACGGATGTGGGGTGTTACATATATATACTGTATATATACATATATTTATTTTATTTTTATTTAATTTAATTCTTTTAATTTCTATATCGCTCTTAACTCCAAATCAAACCCAACGAGTGACGTCCCTAGCTAAACACCCCCATTCCGGACACAGTGGGATAGGTCTCATAGGCCCATTCGACTGTTTTAGTTAGTTATTCTTTAAATTAAATAATAAAACATTTAAGTATTTAATTTGATCGAACATTTTAATTTACCGGGGCCTCATACTGACTCTAAAAATTCCCAAAAAATAAATCAAGCTATGTTTTGACGATACAGTTATAAGAAAATTAATTTCGTTGAATTTGGAGACTGTTTGAAAAATGGCCATTTTCTAGTCGATCGAAATTGACAAAAATCGACAAAACACATTTTCATTTTCCACGTTCACATATTAATTCCAAAAATTATGGAAATTGGAATCCTACAATAATTTGACATTCCGGATCCAACAAAAGTGGTTTCGTCGAAAACGAAGGTCGTTTGCAAAATGGCTATTTATACGTGCCATATATTATATTAAATTCCATAGCGACTATTCTGAAAATATAACTGGTCATAACTTTTGATTATTGCTGTGAAATTCCAATTTTTCGGATTTGTTGGAAAGATATCCTTAAACAGATTCAAATAATTTTGGTTTCACCGAAATCCGATTTATTTTGCATCCTGTACAGTCAGTCAAAGTTTTAATTTAAAATTTCAAACTACCGCGCTATTTCTAACTCCTTTTAAAATTAAAATAAATATATTCGTTCTGACTTCGATTTAAATAAATTTTTAATCGTTATTATTTAAAATAAAATTTTCCACTATTCAAAATTCAATAAAATAGCCAAAATAAAAATTTTAAATGATAGAGGTAGGAAGATATTGATGCATGAATAAAAAACGGAAACGTTTTCCAAAGTAAATAACGTATATTTTCTAATTTTAGAAAATAAGGAATTTATGAATATATGAAAACGATAAATGTAAAATTGGGAAATGAAATGATGATTGATCGGTAAGATATCCATTTTGGAATATGACCGATGTTTGTACACATGTTTTCCTTTGATAGTTAAATCACTGACTATCAAAGATTTTGACCATTTCCGTTGTCAATACGGAGAGACCGGGATCAGATATATTATCTGAAAACCACTCCGTTTGGCATTAGCATTACGAATCAAATATGATGAAGATAATTGAAGAAGGAGTTTATGCAAGGGCTGTTTTGGAGATCCTAGGTAGAATTTGCCTAAGATGGATTTAAAGAATAGTGCCTTCGGTTGGTCCAGTCCCAGGACAACCGTTGTGGAAGAATATCGGATAGAGTATGTTCAATAGATCATGTAAGTTGATCTCTTCAAACGTATTTATGTTTGATGGCAGAGGAATTCGTTTCTCTTAGCTGTATACCTATGGTATTTTTAGGGAAATCAATTTATGATTTGGCAAGTATGATGATGTGACATTCAAACTTCAAATTAAATAAAGGTGTGATTTATATGTTGTGGCCTCTAGCCTCACAACTAGGAAATGGTATAAAATCTGGTAGGTCGCATGTCTAAGTGGTTAGCTGCCAATTAGGTTGTATTGTCACCTGATCTAGAGAAATTCCATTTACTTCTATAACTATTTTGATGTTGTCCCTTTCAGGAAAATGGTTGTAGATCCCAGCAGTTGGAGATAATACATTCAGTACACTCAATTGAAATGAGTGACCGGTCATGTTTTGCCTGGGTTGCAAGATGTTCTTGTTGAACCTGGTGTATTCCTCTCTAGAGATACACTGTCGGAAGGTGGTCCCGTACCTTGCTGCTTGGAATTTATTACCCGTTAAGTGCCTGCGGTATTTGATTATGTATTATGTATGTGGAATGTGAGATGAAAGCGTTCTTCTAGATGATTAATATATTGTGGTTGATAGACATTATTATAATATCAAATGAGTTTGATATAAAATTATCATTCCTTTCAATAGGTTTTTGAATGTTGGACCCAGTGTTTTGGATTCTCATAAGGAAAAAACCCGTTTCGTTATACAGCGTGGTCTTATGAGATATCATTTAATTGCTCAAACTGTTTTAAATGGTTTTACTCGTACCGGTCCCATGACTAACCCGGAGTTTATTTTATTTTCCCTAAACTCTTGGGTGCCCAATTTTGTACGGGCAGTCAAGTAGGCGGGATTTACAGATACTGAGAGCTTGGAGCAGGAGGCTTCAGGATTTTATATCAATTGCTTATTTCCGCTGTGTTGTATGTGATGTACTCTGATAAATGTTATTATACACATATACTAGTTTTTGTTTCAAAGTTATGTTATGTTTTATCCATTCCGCTGTGAGATTCGTGTTACTCTGATGTTGTTGTAATTGTGTTCTTCTTCTTTTATTCTAATTTTCTATCTTATCTATTGTCACCCTCTAACTTCTTCCTATTAACTATTCGGTATTTCCGATGCTTGGATAGTCGACATTAAGTTTATGTCGATAACCAAGGTCACAAATTCCTTGGGTCGTTACAGTGGTATCAGTGCTGACGGTTAAGTAATTACCTTGGCTCTGTGGCGTGACTCAGTAGAGATGGGATTAGCAATACCCTAAATTGAGTTTGAGTGTATATTTGAGCGCGTAATTGTTATTTGTTATAAAAAATGGTAATTTATTATAGAGATTTATTGGTTGAGTTGTTTATGGATTCTGATCGATCAGTTTGATCCATTGTATCAGTAAGGTTTTCTAAATGCTCGAATATAGTGAACCAACACGGTATGTTTTGTAAAGCGTAAATGAAATAATTTTACCCAAAATATATTTTGATGTAAAAGAAATGTATATCTTGAAATTATTATCATATATAGGATGTCGTGGTTGTTATTATAATCAAATGAGATTATAAAAGTAAATTGATTATGTAAATAGCCAATCATGATTCACGTAAATGTAGTATATGGAATCAGATAGACTAAGTCTGAAATTAAGATCAGAATTTGAATTTAAAATTCCTTAAATTTGAATAAGTGTTTGTAAATGGATTTGGATTAAATATATGAGAATTTTAAAATCCTGGGAGATTTTAAATTGTTTTACAAACATTGCGAATGGTATTCTGGAATTGATTAAGAAATGGTTTTGAAAGGTGATATAGTATTGAACTCACTTCGATCGCTGGGAAATAACTATGATGATGCTGGCCGCATCATAAGTTCTCATTTTCGAGCTCTAAGTGATGGATTACTGCCAAAGATTTTGATTTGAATTATTATAAGAAAACCAAGTTATTTGATTTTTTGGTTGATTTTAGAAAAATCTAAGCTGTTTAAAACTTTCAGGAAGAGACTATTTGAATTAAAAGAAATTTCAAATAGAATTTTGTGAAAGAAATTTGGAATTGAAGATAGCTAAGTGGAAATTGAATTGAATTAGAATATAATGATATCGAGTAAATTGGATTGATGTCTCAAGAATTTGCAATGGATAATGGAATGTGAGTCCAAAATGGAAATTGGCTTAGTTATAAGACAATGGTTGGATCTGAAGTTAAATTGATTGGGGTTTGATTGGAACGATATTGGTATATGCTGAAGGGGTAGCAGAAAGAAGGGATATAATGATATGCCTGACAAAAGGTACAAGTTTATATTTTATAGGGATATGAGATTTTTATAAGCCGAATTGGCAAGCCGCTTGGCTATTTGATTTTCTTTTTGGTTAGAGATGCCTTGAGAGGCGAGTTGTAGTTGTATCGATTGAGCCATACAAAGGGGTTGTTGGCGAATTTTTTTGAAAATTTAAGATGTTAGAAAATTTTCAAAATTTTAGAAAATTTTCGTTGTTAAGAATAAATTAATATTTTAATTTAAATTTACTTGGTTCAATTATAACTGAAGTTGGGAAGTAAACGAATAATTTTTAACCCAGTTAATAGGGTTTGTTTTATACTTCTAACAATTTCGAGGACGAAATTATTTTAAGAGGGGAAGAATGTAGTGTCCCGTATTTTACAGTATAATAATTAATTTATTTAATTATTTAAATAATGGTTTTGCAATTTAATTGGCTTAAATTAAATAGTTTTGATTTATACTTATTTAATATAAATAATGGAATAATATATTTATTTTCAAAACAGTCAGAAATATTGAATTCGAAATAGTTTGTGAATTGGATAATATAGAAGATTTAATTCAGTCCAGAATTGAATTATAATAACGCACATATTATTTAAATGAGAGTTGAACGTATAAATTATATTTTAATTATAATCGTGCTCGGAATGGCGCAATAGTTCATAATTTGGTAATTCGAACTTTAAACGAATATACATAATCCGTTTTAAGTCGGATTTCTGTGTAACGAGAAAAGTTGGAATTTGTTAAACTGTATTTTTCTAATGAAGGTGAAAAATGGAGAATTCGCTTTATAAATTATAAGTTATGTCCTAATCAAATTTCCAAATAGTCGCTATGAAATCGCTTATAGGCCATAATAGTTATTTAATTTTAATTAAATATTTGTTTCAAATTTGGGCAAATCCTTTTAGAGTAGGTATAATTTACTTTTTAGAATTTTTTTGTAATTTTTATTTTTGAAAATAAACAATTTTTATCTCAGGTATTTCACCCTTTATCAGCATTTTGGGGTTTCATAGAATTAGCCAACTTGCCTGTTTTATTATATTTTTGGGATCGTGGCACATTGCTCATCACAACGGTATTTTTATTTTTGTCATTAGCAGTCCATAAATGAACGAAAATTTATGCAATCAGGTACCCTTAATAAATAAAATACATACAATTAAAAACCAAAAACCTTCGTTCCTAAGCAACACATACTGCACACCTAGACCTTCTGTAACGTAGGCTTTCAAATCGGTAAGAAAAAGAGAAAGGAAAGCCTATCAAAAGTTCTGTAACGTAAGCTTTCAAATCGGTAAGAAAAAGAGAAAGGAAAGCCTATGAAAAGAAAGGTTATAGCTACCTATTTTGCCAAACACTTATTCGCTAAGCTTCCAATCATGTATATGCACAGCATACTTGATACTACTTCAGGTTTTATAGAAAACAAACCAGCGAAAAACGAAAGTCCAAAGTTTTTTCTCATAGAGATGGAAACTTCACAAAAATGTAAATCAAACCAATTACTTCACTGAAAATCACAAATCCTATATATTTAAATTCCCTGAACCAGAAGCTCCATGGGTCGATGGTACTCTTGTTCGATGTCTGAACACTCCATGAGTCTAGGGTCCGCAAGCGAGATGTGGCATTTTCATTTTTTTGGAAATGACGAAAAAGAAAGAAATAAGTTGAGGATTTAAAAGGGGTGCGTGACTTCCTGGAAGCCGCAAGGAAGTATGGGAAGTTGTTGCTTTTGTGAAAGGAGTTGGTTTCGAAACTTGCTGGAGTGGGAAGGAATAGTGAAGGATGATGGTATGGGAACACTAAATTTGTGGAGCGGTCTCTGTTTAACTTGGGTGGTGCGTGCTGTAGCAATATACATTGGAAGGAGATTAACGTGAGGGTTTGTTATTGAAATCAGTAAAGAAGAATAGGGGGATGGCATGAGAAAAGAAATGGTCTGAAGCAAGATAAATCATTCAGGAAGAAAGTTGGTTTCATATATATGTATATATATATATATATATATACATACATATAGGGAAGGAGGCGAAAGCATTTCTGAAGCAGGGAGGGAGCGAAGAGCTTACACGTTTCAGAAAAGGAAGCAAGGCGGTGAAGTCCAGTCATATTTATATTAAGATAAAAAGAAAAGAAACTATGAAAAAATAAGAGGAGCTACGGGTTGTTTTCTCTGCGTGGATAGATCATAGAAGAAGATGGCACTATTCATATAGGAGGCGGGTGCAGTTATAATATGAGAATGGGTCGATAGATGAATGGGTGAAGCCTACATATATTATAATAATATAAAAGGAAAAGGAGGTTGAAGCCACTAAAGAGATTGATCTATGTTTTGAAAAGCCATGGAACAACAAAGAAAAGAGCACGCTGGTTTTTCATGGGTTTCGAAAAGAAGGAAATACTGTTAATCGTGGTATGATGGGTATTGGCCGATCTTTGAAATGGGTCCGTTAGGATCGTATGGATGAGAGCTAACATGGAACTTACTGGGAGTGAAATGGAGCTCGCCTCAATTTAAGGCGAAATTAAAACGTCTGAATCAAATCGACGATAGATTATCGTTATTTAACGATGACCGACTAATGGGAGTAAAATTCACTAACTCTGCCAGTTTATATTTTTATAAATATAATCCAGTAACGATAAATGATGATTGATTGTTGTGTGATGATTGTTTGGTTGAATTGCTTATTTATTGGTTGAAATTATACATAACGATATATATATATATACACACACACACACATCGTTAATTAAATATTGATTCTATTTATCAGAATATTTCATATTGAAATGAAATCGATGTTATTTATATTTTTTAACATCTGTGGATGCAGGGAAACAGGTTGGAGGGATCCAACTGGATTCCTTAATATTTATAATACTGTCTGTTTTCAAATATTGTGATATATGATGTGATATAAAACCTGGGATTGATTATGATGACATTGGTCTATTTAATTGGTATTTTACATACCATTAGAAGTATTGGAATGTAAAAAGGGAATTTTAAAAGTGTATTTTATAAATGAAATATTTATAGGAAATAATATGGTATTATAAATGAAATATTTATAGGAATTAAATAGGATATTATAAAAAGAATATTTATTTGGAAAATAAATATAATTGTAAAAGGAATATTTATTTGGAAAGTAAATATAATTATAAAAGGAAATATTTGGAAAATAAATATAATTTTATAAAAAGAGAATTTTACATTAAGAAGGTTTAGACTCGTGCTTCGTTAAAGTAAATATTTAATAGAAATATGTTTTAACAGATAAGTTGAGGAGAATAATTTATAAACAATTTTTATAAATTAAGGAAATATTTATCATTTGATAAATTAAATATATGAAATTTGAATTTATATAGAGAAGTAAAATTGGTTTTAACACCGATAATTGAAATGGAATGTGAAAATAGTAGTTATAAAAGAAATTTGCAATGAGATTATAAAACTTGGAATTGAAATAAGATTTGTATGAAGTATTCTGCAAATAAACATATAAATAGAATTTGGGTTTGAGATATTGTTTTTAAATACGAAATCAAACTGTTTTGATTATATAAAGAAATTTTATTCACATTCTATGTGAAAAATTAGATTACAGTAAATATTTTGCAAATTAAATATTATAAAGGAATTTGGGGATTGAATTAGGAATTTAAATGGAAGTACTGAAATTAGAAACTGACCGGAAATTTGTTGAGTTGAATGGATTTCTGAGTATCAATCTGATGTTGGTTTCAACCTTCGGGGTTCGTGCTTGGGAAGTTGTTCTCTTACTAGTTTACAGTTAGAGACTGATAGAGGTGGGAAGATATTGATGCACGAATCAAAAATGGAAACATTTTCCAAAGTTAATAAAGTTTGTTTTCTAATTTTAGAAAATAAGGAATTTATGAATATATGGAAATGTTAAATGCGAAATTGGGAAATGAAATTATGATTGATCGGTAAGATTTCCATTTGGGAATACGACCGTTGTTTGTACATATTTTTTTCCTTTGATAGTTAAATCACAGAGTCTCAAAGATTTTGACCATTTCCGTTGTCAATATGGAGAGATCAGGATCAGATATAAATTCTGAAAACCGCTCCGTATGGCATTAGCGTTGCGAACCAAATATGATGAAGATAATTGAAGACAGAGTTTATGCAAGGGCTGTTCTGGCGATCATAGGTAGAATTTTCCTAAGATGGATTTAAAGAAGAGTGCCTTCGGTTTGCCCAGTCCCAGGACAATGTAACGACCTAGATTTTTGATCGATTTATTTTTGAATATTTAATATTTATTTTAAATAATTAATTGATAATATAAATCGATTTTATATTGAGATCAATTTAATAATCAAAATACAATTTATTTCGAATATATATATTTCGAAATACGAGTTCTGAAATAATTCAACTCGAAATTTATATCGGAGTCAAAAATGGTTTAAATGATTTTTAGAAATTCTATTTAAATAGGAATGATAACAATACTAATTTATTATCGATAAGGTGATTGTTTTGGAATTTAAATAATATTATATCGATTTAATACGGTACTTAAAAATAATCAATTCACAAACGACCTCGGTTTTTGATGAAACTAATTTCATTTGGTCCAGAACATCAAACCATAGCTGTGTGCAAGTTTCATCGCAATTGGAGTTCGTTTATAACAGTTTTTTAACTTGAATCTTCATGAGTAAGTTTCATGAAATAAAATATAATAAAAATCCATTGGCTTGTTCAATACACTTTAATAACCTTCCTTAATACGCTTGCCAAATTTCTATTATATAACACAACCGACAATCTCATCTCCTCTATTTATTCTTCTTCCTCTCTTGTCGTTATTTTCTTCAATCCAAAATAAAATCGAACCCGTTCGATCCTTTAAAATCAATTAAAGTATTCAAGTAAAATCGAGCCTAACATCCTCCTGATTTCTTAATTCACGAATTCCCTTTTCTTTATTTATTTCAAATCGACTTCTTCAGGAAAGGAAAAAAACAAACCATGAATCCATTCGGATCTGGTTTCCATCAACTCGTATAAGTGAAATAGCAAACCTAACAACCTTTAACTTTTGTGCGATGTTATAGAGGATGTTCGGATTTCAAACGCAGTGAAGCTAGGGTTACTGTCGCGCCTTTCAATCGGCGACGCTCGAGTTGGTTCGAGGGTGCTGGGGGTTCGTGATAGCAAGAAGGTCAGATGGCATCAACGATGGGTGCTCCGGTGGTTGTAGGGATGATGCAATGTTCCGATGATGGAATCTGGATGAGCGATTCCGAGAAGGAGGCGACGATGGTACTTGTTGCTGACGAGGTGGTGTTCGAGGGTTTCCGTGGTGATCTGGTGTTCAGCAAAATGGTGAGAAGGGAGCTCGATTTCATTTTCTAATGGAGCGATGTAAGGAGAAGGGTTCATTGGTGGAAGAGAAGTCAAATTTGGAGGATTTCAGGAGAGAAAATGTCGATGTTTTCCATAGTGACAGAACTTTAAAGGGGAAGATGCGCACTGTTCTGGTTGGTGTGATTTTACTGTCATGGTGCTCGCAAGATGCAGGTATATCCGATACGGATTGAATCAGTTTTCAACTTCCAAGCAGAGGGGAAAAGGTTGGTCCTAGTGTGACAGTCAGTGGAGAATTAGATGGGTTTTTTGGTGGCTCCAGGTTGATGAGGTTGTTGAGCAATTGGGTCGACAGTGATGAATGAGGTTTTGAAAATTTGGGTAAGTTCGACCATAAATGCTGCAACTACATGGAAGGAATGTGATTGCTGAAAGGGGAAGAAAGGCTACAAGGGATTATATGGCTTAAAATGGAAGGGGATGAAGTTTACAGTAGCAGGAAGCATGAAGTTAAAGTCAAAGTCTCGATCGGTTCAGTGTTCAAATTCATTATTGAGGACTTCGTGGGATTAATAGGGAGGAAGGAGACTAAAGTAAAAAAATTGATTAGGTAAATTTAAATTTGTTGATTATTTATCTAAATAAACGTTAAATATGTAAATGGTTAAATGTTTAAAAATACGTTTTTTGTACGAGGTCCAAATTCAAGAAATTCGTCATGTACACTCGTAACAAGGAATGCAGATGAGTTGGAGAGGATTTGGAAATCTTCTAAAGCCAGATAAATTTAAAACTGGACTAGACTGCAATTAACGGTGAGTAAATCTCACTCACCTGTTATTTAGAATTATTTTTATTTCGGTAAAGATAATTGTTGTTGCTTGTTTGAATGCTTTCTGGTTGATTTAAATATATTAGTTATTTAGGGTTGACTATTATATATATATATATTGGGTTGATGATTTGATTGTTCCTGCAATCTCATTAGCGGATGCCCGCAGTTTCATAGCGGATGGTTTCCCTATGCGCCCCACAAATATATTAGTGGATGACCTTTTATACCACGATATCTTGCCTCGAAGCAGGATGGGTATTATTTCTGTTGACTAACGTCTGTGGATGCAGGAAAACCAGGTTGGAGGGATCCAACTGGATTCCTCAAAAATATATTATCTGTTTGTTTGTTTGTTTGTTTGTACCTATACTGTCATATAGGATGTGTTAGAAAAATAAATAATTGGTTGTTTGGTGTTTAAATATAACTGGGATTAAATGTTGATATTTTAAAAATATCGAAAAAGAAATTTTTCAGATTTAAAAAGGAGATTCTATTTTTCTAGAAAAGAATTTGAAATTTCGAATAGAATAGAAATATAAACTTGTTTTGAAGAATAAAAACAAGTAGTTCATTTATAAACAAAGTTTATAAATAAAGTGAAATGAATTATCATTGGATAATTCAGAAAAAAAAATACAAGTGTGACTTTTGGAGGGGAAATATATTTTTCCAAAGAAGAAATATTTTATTTGAAAGCGTGACTTGTTTAAATGAGGTTTGTAAATAGAAAGTGGAAAAATTATCAATTGGATAATTTTAATATTTAAATTCAAACTTGAAATTAAAAATAGAAATTGGGAAAATCGTTTAAAAGGAATAAACGATGGAATTTATTCTGATGTTAGAATATAAATTGAACTAAAATAAATCCGTAAGGATTTATGATTTTTGAATTTGATTAATTCGAATTTATTTAAATAAAAGTTAAATTGAATATAGAAAATTCAAAGAAAATTCAAATATAGAATTGGAATATAGAATTCATATGGAATTTAAGTTATAGAATTTGAATATAGAATTCAAATAGAATTTCAAATAATAGAATTTGAATATAAGAAATTGAAATAGAATATGGATATAAGAAATTGAAATAGAATTTGAATTCAAAGGAATTCAAATGGATTTGAATAAAGAAAAGTCAAATAGGGATTTGAATATAGGATTCAAATGAAGTTTAACTATGGAATTTGAAAAATAGAATTCAAATGGAGTTTAAATATAGGAAATTCAAATAGAATTGAAATGAAATTTGAATATAGAAGATCGGAAATATTGTGTTGAATTGAAAAAATGGATTTGATATATATTAAAATGTATCAGAATAGAGTTGAATTTAGTTTTAGCGAAGTATAAAAGTCTCTATTTATAAATATAATTAAAACGAGCTTGCCGTAGCACGGCAGTTCTTAAATTGGCGTTTCGAACTTCAATTGAGTAAACAGAACTCAATTGAAGACAAAATTCTTTGAAACAAGAATCGTCAAGACCGATTAGATAATAGTTTTCTAGTGGAGGAGAAAAATCTGGATTTCGTCAAATAAATTTTGAGTTATATCAAAATCAAATTTTCATAAAAACAGCGCCATAACCATTTAAAAACCATAACGGTTTATTTAATTTTATAAAAGGATTTTAAGCGAATGAAATCCGAATTTTTTATTTAGAAAATTTCAGATTTGAGTTGTAAATTATATGTGAACTCAAGTGGAGTAATGAATTGATTTTTAAAACAGAAATCAGATTTTTGATTATTGAATAGAATTAACTAATTCAAATAGTAATTAGTTAATGAGATTTTGAATTAACATTGGGCTTTGAATAATTGAATTTGATTTGGAAATTTATATTTGAAATCTAAAAGGAAACTAGAATTGAAATTGAAATTCAATTTGGTTATGAGCAAGTTAAATATTTTTTTTGAACATGTTATGTTCAAACAAAGAAGTGAAATAGGCAAAATAGCTAATTAAAGAATAAATGAGCGAAACTGAATTCAAACGATTGGATTGAGTTGAATTGAATTGAAAACAGGTGAGCATGTGTTAGACAGGTATGGGATGAAGTATATGAAGATTTTAATTTATGTGCCCGACAAAAAGTGTAACACCCCGCCTCCGCTAGGGTCACTCGCAAAGGAATGCACTAGCTTTAGAGGGGCATGATTGGTAAACATGCACAGAAATATCACAAGACAGAACATATAAAATAGCGGAAGTAAAATCGAACTTTCATAAACAGTAATAATTAAGGCCTAAAGCCTTTTACATCAGAGTACATCAAAACCTGTCTTGCAATAGTAAAGAAGCATAAAGACTTTTTCATAAATTATTCCCCAAATAAAACAGTAAAGTAGCCATAGCCAAGAAAAGTCCAAGCCATCCATGATGACCTTCAAGCAGAAGAAGTCCGAACTAAACAGCATTGTTTCCTCCGTGTAACCTGGAGGGGGGGAACGGAAGAAAAGAGGCGAAACAAAACGGGTCAGTCAAAAAGACTGAGTAAGTCCTATCTACTTCCAATATAAAAACAGGTAAAGGTAACATGACATGCATAAACTGAAAGTAAACATAAGGATAACTACAAGATAGATAAACTAAACCAGGGTAGCCGGTTGAACTACTGTGGCAAGGTAAACTAAGGTATCATGATAAACTACGGTGTTATGATAAGTCAAGGTATCACATCGTCAGATTTCTATCGAGTACATTATTCCAAGGTATCTGCCCCGTCTAACATCCCACGGTATCTATTATGTATATTCTTCCTAGTTCTAACATGTATATTTGCTCTGCACCTCTCGTACTAGTATCCCAACCCGCGTCACGTGTTAACCATGAATGTCCCTTGCCCAATGTCATGTAATGGTCCATGTCAACCTAATATATAGCATATGTAGGTTTTCCCACTCATATGTTTCTTTCCATGTATAAGATCAGTCCTTTGCCGTAGGCCGTACGGGCTTTCTCATGTAAACGTTTTATCCTTGAAGTCGTTTGGACTGTCACCCTTGTTCTAGCTAGGCTCTTCCATATGAATCATCGTTTGAACTACTAGGACTTACGCCACCTAGCACCCCTAGGGATTACGCTTACCTATTGCACGCTTTCGTATTTCGGTTTGGGTTAAACCACCTAGGCCACTAGGGATTACGCTAACCGTCAACCGCGCCCTTTTTCCCACGCATTCATCGTGAATCGTTTTTCTATAACTGTATGCACATGTATCACATCGTGCCATCCGAGTCCTGTCACAGGGCAAAACAAGAAATACAGGACTCGGTCGGGAGCTTTAGATTTATCTGCCGATGCAGATACTAAGGTCTGCTTTTCTACACGTGGCTATGGTCCCACGAGACCCCTCCCTCATCTAGTGAAAGGCAACACAAGAGACAATCTTGCATGAGAACTACACTCCGGCCAGCCCACATCCTACGGCCTACCTCACCCATAATTAGATAGCAATTATGGTCTGTTGGGTGTTCCCTGCCTTTCCGTACGTACACGCTTGACTTAAGATGGTAGATGATCGACGAACTTGCTATCTCGGGCACCTTATGTATTCGTCGACTCACTGCTATCCACCCCAGTCTTTAGGTCGCTCGCATAGCAACCAAGGCATATTCTTGGTTCGTCTACCGCAGACCTCAACCTCTCGTGAGCCTAGTATAATGACCTGGCAGCTCACAGAGGGATCCCAAGAATATCCTCACGTTCCCCGAAGCCGCTGCTTCGTTACCCAGTTCGTTGGAGCCTTTATCTAAATCAGATAGCCTGCTCCTACACGCATACTTAAACGTTGACCTAACGTATCGGGTTACTAATCTATCTAAGAAATGGTCCAAATTTCCTTGACTAAGAATTATTACTTAGTTTCCCCTAAGGTTTACCACTTAGCCTTATTTCCATAATCCTTGTTAACTATGGTTATTTACCTAATCCTCCGAATTAGGGTTTATCTAATGGGTTAAGTGTCACTTAAGTTCATAACTTAGCCCGTCTACAAACCATGTCAAAATTGGCTAAGTATCCAAGTCCAAGACTTAACCATACAAACCAGGTGTCAAGTTGGCTAAGTATATTAAGCAATCCATAACTTAACCTCGTCTAATTATCATTTTAGATTGGTTAATTATATAAATTAACTTGACCTTGTCAAATTACCGAGTCAAATCGGTCAAGCGTATTCAAGCGATTCATGACTTAGCCTTATCATGTTTTCACGTTATATTGGTTAAGTATGGGTTAACTTAACCCCCATAAATTCACGAGTTAGATTGGCTAAGTATAGGTCACTTAACCACATCCAATTAACGAGTTAGATTGGTTAAGTTTAGGTCACTTAACCACATCAAATCTTCATGTATAATTGGTTAAGTATAAGTTGCTTAACCCCATTAAATTATCACGTTAAGTTGGTTAAGTATTGGTTACTTAACCTCATTGAATTACCAAGTTTTAAATTGGTTAAGTGTTTAACTTAACCCCATCGAATTACCGTGTTTAGATTAGTTAAGTGTGGATTACTTAACCCCATCTAATTACCGTGGTTAGGTTAGTTAAGTCTTAATTACTTAACCTCATCTAATTACCCAGCCGGATTAGTTAAGTGTAAATTACTTAGCCCATTCCCCTAATCATCTTGCATGGTTAAGTGTCATTAAGGAATCAAGTCCGGTCCCACTTAACCTACCCATTCGTGTCATATCGGTTAAGTGTCATTAGTCAAATTTACTTAACCTTATCATGTGGCATTAATTTAATTAATGCACTCTTAACCTCTCACATTAGACCTTGTTGTGGTTACTAGTTAAGCCGGGCAGGTCCGGGTAGATTTACACCACAACCTAGTCTAACCTCGGGTCTTAAGCGCGACATGACCAACTTCTCACATTGGGTCCTATTGTTTGCAACTACTAGTTAGGCCGGTCGGTTCCGGGTAGTTTCACGTTGCAAACTCAACCCAACCTCGAGTTGGCCACACTTATATTATCTAAGTTCATCATGTTTCCAAAACATGTTACAAGTTTTCAAGCATTTGGGTAGACCTAACTTAATAGGTAAATTCCCAAAGGGTAGACCTAACTTAATAGGTAAATTCCCAAGCTCATGTTTTTATGCATACTTACATGCCAACTTCCATGTTATCTTTCAAGTCATATTTTCAAGTATAAACACATGTCATAATCAAGTTAAGATTTCGCGACATGTTCATGTTTATCTAACTACCCAAAATCGTGTTTTCCCAACGCAAGCAAAGCGAGTCAACATAGTAGGTATACTATGGCTACATGTAGACCCCAAAACATGCGCGATGCCACAAAAGGGATTGGCTCCAAACATGCATGGCGTCATAAGGGGGTTTGGCCTTAAAACATGCATGATAGAGTCATATAGGGATTGACCATAAGCATGCATACTATCGTATAGGATTTGGCCACAAACTTGCATAATATCATAAGGAGGTTTTTCCACAAACATGCATGAAACATAAGGGGTTTGTGTTCATATGCATGCATAAGCCCCAAGGTCAAGTATTTGCCTATGTTTCACAAGTCAAATGGTTCCCAAAGGTTCATGCAAATCTTCCATAGACAAAGATCCAAACTTGCAAGATAAACTAGGCTAAACATAACATGAGTGACATGATTAAGTTGCTACATCTTAGTCTAAGGTCATAGATCATAGAAAAGGGACAAAGTTAGGTTCACATACATGCATACTTATGCTTTATCTCATTTTATCCCATGTCAACATTAAAAATACCGTTTTGATCCAAAAGTAGCTAGAACTTACATAGGCAAGGCTTAGAAAAGGGGTCATGCATCATCTTGACGAAGGAAGGTGGCTCCTTTGAAGAAGAACCTTCATGAAACTCGCATAGCAATGTTGATTTGGCCTCTATTTGGTGTAGCAAGCTTGCACCTTTTGATTTGAACCCGATTTGAATGCATAGGCTCTAGGGATTGGAGATGGAGGCCATGATCAAAATTGATTTTGGCAGCACTTAGTTGCTAGGTTTGATTTTTAGGGATTTAGGTTAGGTTTAGGGTCTTTTTATAGAGATTAGGGTGTGTTTTAGGCCATAGGATTAGATCTAGGATAGATTAGGACCATCAGATCTCGGAAGCTTCCAGAACCAGCCCAAGAACAAGACCAGGTGAGATAAACAGGTGCTCCAGGCAACTTGCCTCGGCCACCCCCTGTCGACAGGCAAGTCGACAGGGCTGTCGACTTGGTCTGGGCCCAAGTCGACAGGCCTGTCGACAGCCCTGTCGACATGGCCTAGGCGGGAAACTTCCCGCCTAGCCCCCAGATCTGATTCCCAAAACTGTTTCCGAAATTCAAATTCCCAGAAACCTTCTTTGGGCCTTTTACGGGTCATACGGACTCCGATTCTCGAAAACTCGGACTCTATTTCGCGTATTTTTCCGAGACGAACGCAATGGCATAGCCCGTTTCACTTGATTCAGAATTTAAAGTTTAATCCTGTCTTGATTCTTGATTTAACGTGTTGTAAAAATTCGGGTTGTTACAAAAAGGTACATGTCTAAATTCATATATGAGATTTTATGCGCCGTATCGGCTAGCAGCTTGGCTTTTTCTTTTTCTTTTGGATTGGTGAGGGCCATGGGAGGCTATTTGAAATATCCCGATGCTCCTGGTACAAAGGAGGTTATGGCGAAATTTTCCGGAAATTTAAGGAGTTAGAATATTTTGATAGTTAGAGTTAAATGTATCGATATATATATATATAGTATTCGATAAGTAAATGAATTTAAAAATAGAATGTTATAAACAAAAAGGAAATCGATAGGCTGGTAATAGAAAGAGAAACATATATACGTTTAAAAATGAATAATTTGTTTGTATGGTGTTGATTATACGAGGTTAGTGGTCTTTCCATTCTGAAGTTGAGGATGTTTTCAATCAAGGCCTGAGAGGTAATTTTACCCCAACTTGATTGATTTCATTTTTAATTGATAAATAGCAGGATCCAGTCTGGAAGAGAAGTGTTTGAAAAAGAGTTAGTTGAATAAAATATTTTGGATTGTTATAACGATGTTTTATACAGCATTCGTTTTAACCCAAGTGATGGAATTTTGGAAATATAAAAGTAAATATTTCCTGAGTCTAATTAAAGTAGTCCGGAAAGAGATAAGTGATTGAAATTGTTTTAAATTTCAAATAGAATATATTTTCTAAGTGTAGAATATAAAAGGAGGTGAAATAGGAAAATGTTTTTCCCAATAGCATAAGAGTCTGACAAGATCACTGAAAATATTTGGTTAGCGAATATTGATAGGGAAATAAGGAAGTGAATTAATTAATGAAATATTAATTAACAGGCGCAGTGATTGATGGATGTTATGGATGAATGTTTGTTTGTTTTTCTTCGATAGTTAAATAACAGACTATCGAAGTTGTGACCCTCGTTGTCAATATGGAGAGACCGATTGGATTATTATCCGTGAACCACTCTGTATTGGCAGTAGCGTTGCGAATCAGATTATATGAAGATAATCGAAGACGGAGTAAAGTGCAAGGGCTTTTTCTATTAATAGAAATTGTGCCTTCGGTTTCGTTCAGTCCCAGAACGAACGTATATAGACGAATGTCTGACAAAGTATTTCCAATGATCGAATATGATTGTTCTATACAAATATATATGGTGGCAACGAATTTATTCCCTTAGCATAACATCCTGAATATTTGTGCAAATCAATTAGTGATAAACGGATCTGACAATGTGGCATTCAAAGTGATTGTGCTATCAATGAATAGAAAGTAATCGTAGTCTCAGGCCTCAACAACCGGGAAATGACAAAAATCGGGCAGGCAGCATGGCTATGTGGGTCGCACCCATTAGGGTGTATAATCACCTGTCTAGAGATTCATTTAAATTCCTCATTCTATTCGATGCGGTCCCATTCGGGAAACGGTTACTGATCCCAACCGTTGGTGATATACAATCGATACACTCAAGCGAAATGAGTGGTCAGTAATGTGTAGGCCGGTTTGCAAGACGTTCTTGTTGAACCCAGTGTATTCCTCTCTAGATACACACTAGTGGAAGGTAGTTCCATACCTTGTCATATTCGGAATCCAATCTCCAATAAGCGCCCTACGGTTTTTGATTATATATTATATATGGAGCGTGAGAGGCAAGCGTTCCGTTAGATTCTATTTATTTGATTTAGACACTATTATAATATCACTGGATTTTCGTATCAAAGTGTTTTGGGTTATAGTAAGGTAAAAACTGTCCATGTTTATGTATGGGCTAGTCTTACTATTATCTTTCCTTTCGAAAGGATTTTGAAAGTTAAACAAATGGTTGGAGTTTACTCAAACTAGTCCCATGACTGACCCAGAGTTTATTTTATTTTGTTTGTTTTCCCTAAACTCTTGGGTGCCCAAATTTGTACGGGAAGTCAAGTAATCGGGATTTTTCAGATTTACTTGGAAGAGCTGGAAGTAGGTGGCTTCACCAGTTAGTTATAGACTATCATATATTCCGCTGTGAACCATGTTTGTATCTTGAAACAGGTGTTTATAACTGTTCCAGGAATAACTGTTGTGCTCTGATGATGGTATGTATATAAAGTTACTGATTTGTCATTCAAAAGTTATGTTATATAATATATTTTATTCGTTCCGCTATGAGTTTGTGATCTTCGTTTTCTTCTATTCTAATATTTCTTTCTTTTTATTTCTCATCCTCTAACTTCTTTCTAATGATGATTCGTATTTCTGTGCAATTTGGGTTGGACGTGTGGTGTTATTAGTCAACTCAGATAGTACGGATTTGCGGGCCTTTACAGTTGGTATCAGAGCTTAGGTTAAGCGAATACCTAGGCTTGTGTGACATGTGCTCATTAGAGATAGGGTTAGTAGTACCCTAGAATGAGTTGAGTGTATATACGAGAGAGCGTATTTGTTATCGATATAAAAGTTGTTTTATATTGTGTTGGCTAGTATGTTGAGCTGTTTATGAATTTTGATCGAATTGTGGGACGCCACGACGTCGATAAGAGTTTGTAAACACTTGAACAGAAAAATTGACACAATATTGTTTTTAGTGGGTGAATGAAATAATTTTACCCAAAATTCTATTTTGATATAAAACTAATAATTTTCTGAAATTATTGGATGTGTTGATTGTTATCGTTATAATCAAATTTGTTTATAAAAATTGGAATGGTTATATATAACTAAAATAAAAATTTGTATATGAATAACATATAAAATGGAATGAATTGAAATTGAATTCAAACCAGAATTTGGAATTTAAATCCTGGGAAGTTTGAAGATATTTTCGAAGTATATTAAAAGGATATAGCTTTGTTTTGAAAAGACCATTTGAATAAAAATCATATTTGAATGGATTTTGAAATAGATAAAGCACTGAACTCACTTCAGTGGATGAAAAATAATTCTGATGATGATTGTAGCTTCGTTAATGTTCATTTTCGAGTTCTAAGTGACAAATGGCTACCTTAGAAAAGGTTTTGATGAGAATTTGTTTGAAAGAAAACAAGTTTAGTTGAAAAATTCAAATATTTTGAATTTGAAAAGATTATAAATATATGTACATGTTTTAGTGATTTCAAAAGGATTTGAAATGAAAACCCTAGGATTTGGATTCTGGAAGTGGAATTTAACTTAAGCTAGTTAAATGGATTGAAGTGAATTAATTGATAAAAATCAATTTGAAAGGAATATGAATTGGGTGTGCACGTATTGAATGTAAATCACTCGAACAGAATGAATGTGAGCATATATGATGTGTAATAGGAGAGAAAATCAAAAGCTTGGTGGAATTAAAATTTGTTGAAATGTGAAGAGTTGAGTTTCAACATAAGTGAGATTTTGAAAAGTAATGGATTTGTACCATTTTTCCTACCTTAGCAATTTCGAGGACGAAATTCTTTTAAGGGGGAGGAATGTAACAACCCAGATTTTTGATCGATTTATTTTTGAATATTTAATATTTATTTTAAATATTTAGTTGATAATATAAATTGATTTTATATTGAGATCAATTTAATAATCAAAATACAATTTATTTCGAATATATATATTTCGAAATACGAGTTCGAAAATAATTCAATTCAAAATTTATATCGAAGTCAAAAGTGGTTTAAATGATTTTTAGAATTCTATTTAAATAGGAATGATAACAATAATAATTTATTATCGATAAGGTGATTGTTTTGGAATTTAAATAATATTATATCGATTTAGTATGATACTTAAAAATAATCAATTCACAAACGACCTCGGTCTTTGATGAAACTAATTTCATCGGGTCCAAAACATCAAACCATAGCAGTGTGTCAAGTTTCATCGCCATTGGAGTTCGTTTATAGCAGTTTTAACCTGAATCTTCATGAGTAAGTTTCACGAAATAAAATATAATAAAAATCCATTGGCTTGTTCAATACACTTCCATAACCTTCCTTAAGACGCTTGCCAAATTTCAATTATATAACACAGCCGATAATCTCATCACCTCTATTTATTCTTCTTCCTCTCCTGTCATTATTTTCTTCAGTCCAAAATAAAATCGAACCCGTTCGATCCTTTAAAATCAATTAAAGTATTCAAGTAAAATCGAGCCTAACATCCTCCTTATTTCTTAATTCACGAAATCCCTTTTCTTCATTTATTTCAAATCAACTTCTTCAGGAAAGGAAAAAAAACAAACATGAATCCATTCGGATATGGATTCCATCAACTCAAATAAGTGAAATAGCCAACCTTACAACCTTTAACATTTGTGCGATGTTATTGAGGATGTTCGGATTTCGAATGCAGTGAAGCTAGCGTTACTGTTGCGCCTTTCAATCGGCGACGCTCGAGTTGGTTTGAGGGTGCAGGGGGTTCGTGATAGCAAGAAGGTCAGATGGTATCAACGATGGGTGCTCCGGTGGTTGTAGGGATGATGCAATGTTCTGATGATGGAATCTGGATGTGCGATTCCGAGAAGGAGGCGACGATGGTAATTGTTGCTGACGAGATGGTGTTCGAGGGTTTCCGTGGTGATCTGGCGTTCAGAAAAATGGTGAAAAGGGAGCTTGATTTCATTTTCTAATGGAGCGACGTAAGGAGAAGTGTTCGTTGGTGGAAGAGAAGTCAACTACCATAATCTGGAGGATTTCAAGAGAGAAAATGTCGATGTTTTCCATAGTGACAGAACTTTAAAGGGGAAGATGCACACTGTTCTGGTTGGTGTGATTTTACTGTCCTGGTGCTCGCAAGATGGAGGTATATCCTATACTGATTGAATCGGTTTTCAACTTCCAAGCAGAGGGGAAAAGGTTGGTCCTGGTGTGATAGTCAGTGGAGAATTAGATGGGTTTTTTGGTGGCTCTAGGTTGATGCGGTAGCTGAGCAATTGGGTCGACAGTAATGAAAGAGGTTTTGAAAATTTGGGTAAGTTCGACCATAAATGCTGCAACTACATGGAAGGAATGTGATTGCTGAAAGGGGAAGAAAGGCTACAAGGGATTAGATGGCTTAAAATGGAAGGAGATGAAGTTTACAGCAGCAGGAAGCGTGAAGTTAAAGTCAATGTCTCGGTCGATTCAGTGTTCAAATTCGTTGTTGAGGACTTCGAGGGATTAACAGGGAGGAAGTAGACTGAAGTAAAATTTGATTAGGTAAATTTAAATTTGTTAATTATTTATCTAAATAAACGTTAAATATGTAAATGGTTAAATGCTTAAAATTAGTTTTTTGCACGAGGTCCAAATTCAAGAAATTCTTCATGTACACTCGTAACAAGGAATGTAGATGAGCTGGAGAGGATTTGGAAATCTTCTAAAGCCAGATAAATTTAAAACTGGTCCAGACTGCAATTAACGGTGAGTAAATCTCACTCACCTGTTGTTTAGAATTATTTTTTATTTCGGTAAAGATAATTGTTGTTGCTTGTTTGAATGCTTTCTGGTTGATTTAAATATATTAGTTATTTAGGGTTGACTATTATATATATATTGGGTTGATGATTTGATTGTTCCCGCAGTCTCATTAGCGGATGCCCGCAGTTTCATAGCGGATGATTTCCCTATGCGCCCCACAAATATATTAGTGGATGACGTTTTATACCGCGATATCCTGCCTCGAAGAAGGATGGGTATAATTTCTGTTGACTAACGTCTGTGGATGCAGGAAAAACAGGTTGGAGGGATCCAACTGGATTGCTCAAAAATATATTATCTGTTTGTTTGTTTATTTGTTTGTACCTATAGTGTCATATAGGATGTGTTAGAAAAATAAATAATTGGTTGTTTGGTGTTTAAATATCACTGGGCTTAAATGTTGATATTTTAAAAATATCGAAAAATAAATTTTTCAAATTTAAAAAGGAGATTCTATTTTTCTAGAATAGAATTTGAAATTTCGAATAGAATAGAAAAATAAACTTGTTTTAAAGAAAAAAAACAAGTAGTTCATTTATAAATAAAGTTTATAAATAAAGTGAAATGAATTATCATTGGATAATTCAGAAAATAAAAATACAAGTGTGACTTTGGGAGGAGAAATATATTTTTCCAAGGAAGAAATATTTTATTTGAAAGCGAGACTTGTTTAAATGAGGTTTGTAAATAGAAAGTGGAAAAATTATCATTTGGATAATTTGAATAATTAAATTCAAATGTGAATTTAAAAATAAAATTGGGGAAAATCGTTTAAAAGAAATAAACGATGGAATTTATTCTGATGTCAGAATATAAATTGAACTAAAATAAATCCGTAAGGATTTATGATTTTTGAATTCGATTAATTCGAATTTATTTAAATGAAAGATAAATTGAATATAGAAAATTCAACTATAGAATTGGAATATAGAGTTCAAATGGAATTTAAATTATAGAATTTGAATATAGAATTCAAATGGAATTTTAAATAATAGAATTTGAATATAAGAAATTGAAATAGAATTTGGATATACTAAATTGAAATAGAATTTGAATTCATAGGAATTCAAATGGATTTGAATAAAGAAAAGTCAAATAGGGATTTGAATATAGGATTCAAATGAATTTTAACTATGGAATTTAAGAAATAGAATTCAAATGGATTTTAAATATAGGAAATTCAAATAGAATTGAAATGAAATTTGAATATAGAAGATCGAAAATATTGTGTTGAATTGGAAAAATGGAATTGATATATATTAAAATATATCAGAATAGAGTTGAATTTAGTTTATGCGATGTTTAAAAGTTTATATTTATAAATATAATTAAAACGAGCTCGCCGTAGGGCGGTAGTTCGTAAATTGGCGTTTCGAACTTCAATTGAGTATACAGAACTCAATCGAAGTCGGAATTCTTTGAAACAAGAAGCGTCAGGACCAATTAGATAATAGTTTTCTAATGGAGGAGAAAAATCTAGACTTCGTCAAATAAATTTTGAGTTATATCAAAATCAAATTTTCAGAAAAACAGCGCCATAACCATTTAAAAACCATAATGGTTTATTTAATTTTATAAAAGGATTTTAAGTGAATGAAATCCGAATTTTTTATTTAGAAAATTTGAGATTTGAGTTGTAAATTATATGTGAACTCAAGTGGAGTAATGAATTGATTTTTGAAACAGAAATCAGATTTTTGATTATTGAATAGAATTAACTAATTCGAGTAGTAATTAGTTAATGAGATTTTGAATTAACATTGGGCTTTGAATAAGTGAATTTGATTCGGAAATTTATATTTGAAATCGAAAAGGAAACTAGAATTGAAATTGAAATTCAATTAGGTTATGAGCAAGCTATATATTTTGTTTGAACATGTTATGTTCAAACAAAGAAGAAATATAGGCAAAATAGCTAATTAAAGAATAAATGAGCGAAACTGAATTCAAACGATTGGATTGAGTTGAATTGAATTGAAAACAGGTGTGCATGTGTTAGACAGGTATGGGATGAAGTATATGAAGATTTTAATTTATGTGCCCGACAAAAAGGTACATGTTTAAATTCATATATGAGATTTTATGCGCCGTATCGGCTAGCCGCTTAGCTTTTTCTTTTTATTTTGGATTGTTGAGGGCCATGGGAAGCTATTTGAAATATCCCGATGCTCCTGGTACAAAGGAGGTTATGGCGAAATTTTCCGAAAATTTAAGGAGTTAGAATATTTTGATAGTTAGAGATTAATATATCGATATATATATAGTATTCGATAAGTAAATGAATTTAAAAATAGAATGTTATAAACAAAAAGGAAATCGATAGGCTGGTAATAGAAAGAGAAACGTATATACATTTAAAAATGAATAATTTGATTGTATGGTGTTGATTATTTGGGGTTAGTGGTTTTTTTGTTTTGAAATTGAGGATGTTTTCAGTCAAGATCTGAGAGGTATTTTACCCCAATTTGATTGATTTCATTTTTAATTGATAAATAGTAGGATCCAGTCTCGAAGAGAAGTGTTTAAAAAAGAGTTAGTTAAATAAAATATTTTGGGTTGTTATAATTATGTTTTATACAGCATTCGTTTTAACCCAAGTGATGGAATTTTGGAAATATAAAAGTAAATATTTCCTGAGTCTAATTAAAGTAGTCGGGAAAGAGGTAAGTGATTGAAATTGTTTTAAATTTCAAATAGAATATGTTTTCTAAGTGTAGAAAATAAAAGGAGGTGATATAGGGAAATGTTTTTCCAAATAGCATAAGAGTCTGACAAGTTCACCGAAAATATTTGTTTAACGAATATTGATAGGGAAATGAGGAAGTGAATTAATTAATGAAATATTACTTAACAGGCCCAGTGATTGATGGATGTTATGGATGAATGTTTTTTTTTCTTCGATAGTTAAATAACCGACTATCGGAGTTGTGACCATCGTTGTCAATATGGAGACACATGTTAGATTATTATCCGTGAACCACTCTGTTTGGCAGTAGCGTTGCGAATTAGATTATATAAAGATAATCGAAGATGGAGTAAAGTGCAAGGGATTTTTCTATTAATAGAAATTGTGCCTTTGGTTTCGTTCAGTCCCAGAACGAATGTATATAGACGAATGTCTGACAAAGTATTTCCAATGATCGAATATGATTGTTCTGTACAAATATATATGGTGGCAACGGATTTATTCCCTTAGCATAACATCCAGAATATTTGTGCAAATCAATTAGTGATTAACGGATCTGACAATGTGGCATTCAAAGTGATTGTGCTATCAATGAATAGAAAGTAATCGTAGCCTCAGGCCTCAACAACCGGGAAATGACAAAAATCGGGCAGGCAGCATGGCTATGTGGGTCCCTCTCATTAGGGTGTATAATCACCTGTCTAGAGATTCATTTAAATTCCTTATTCTATTTGATGTTGTCCCATTCGGGAAACGGTTGCTGATCCCAACCGTTGGTGATACACATTCGATATACTCAAGCGAAATGAGTGGTCGGTCATGTGTGGGCCAGATTGCAAGACGTTCTTATTGAACCCAGTGTATTCCTCTCTAGAGATACACTAGAGGAAGGTGGTTCCATACCTTGTCATAGTCGGAATCCATTCTCCAATAAGCGCCCTGCGGTTTTTGATTTTATATTATATATGGAGCGTGAGATGCAAGCGTTCCGCTAGATTCTATTTAATTGATTTAGGCACTATTATAATATCACTTGATTTTCGTATCAAAGTGTTTTAGGTTATATTAAGGTAAAAACCGTCCATGTTTATGTATGGGCTGGTCTTACTATTATCTTTCCTTTTGAAAGGATTTTGAAAGTTAAACAAATGGCTGGAGTTTACTCACACCAGTCCCATAACTGACCCAGAGTTTATTTTATTTTGTTTGTTTTCCCTAAACTCTTGGGTGCTCAAATTTGTACGGGCAATCAAGTAGTCGGGATTTTTCATATTTACTTGGAAGAGCTGGAAGCAGGAGGCTTCACTAGTTAGCTATAGACTATCATAAATTCCGCTGTGAACCATGTTTGTATCTGGAAACAGGTGTTTATAACTATTCCAGGAATAACTGTTGTGCTCTGATGATGGTATGTATATAAAGTTACTGATTTGTATTTCAAAAGTTATGTTATATAATATATTTTATTCGTTCCGCTGTGAGTTTGTGATCTTCGTTTTCTTCTATTCTAATATTTCTTTCTTTCTATTTCTCATCCTCTAACTTCTTTCTAATAATGATTCGTATTTCTGTGCAATTTGGGTTGGACGTGTGGTGTTATTAGTCAACTCAAATAGTACGGATTTGCGAGCCTTTACAGACAACCTGTATGGAAGAATGTCTGACAGAGTATGTTCAATAGATCGCGTAAGTTGATCTCTTCAAACATATTTACGTTTGGTGGCAGAGGAATTCTTTTCTCTTAGTTGTATACCGGTGGTATTTTTGGGGAAATCAATTCGTGATTTGGCAGTTATGACGACGATGTGACAATCAAAATTCAATGTAAATAATGGTGTGATTTATACGATATGGCCTCTAGCCTCACGACCAGGAAATGGTATAAAATCGGGTAGGTCGCATGGCTAAGTGGTTTGCTGCTAATTAGGGTGTATTGTCACATGAGAAATTCCATTTACTTCTATAATCTATTTCAATGTTGTCCCTTTCAGGAAAATAGTTGCTGATCCCAACCATTGGTGATAATGCATTCAGTACACTCAAGCGAAATGAGTGATCGGTCATGTTTAGGCCGGGTTGCAAGATGTTCTTGTTGAACCTGGTGTATTCCTCTCTAGAGATAGACTGTCAGAAGGTGGTCCCATGCCTTGCCCGTTGGAATTCATTACCCAATAAGCGCCCATGGTTTTTGATTATACATTATGTATGTTGAACGTGAGATGAAAGCGTTCTGCTTGATGATTATTATATTGTGGTTGATAGAAATAATTATAATATCAAATGGGTTTAATATAAATATTATTGTTCCTTTCAACAGGGTTTTGAATGTTCGACCAAGTATTTTGGATTCTCATAAGGGAAAAACCCATTCCGTTATACGACGTGGTCTTATGAGATATCGTTTAATTGCTTAAAATATTTTTAATGGTTTTACTCATGCCAGTCCCATGACTGCCCGGAGTTTATTTTGTTTTATTTTCCTTAAACTTTTGGGTGCCCAATTTTGTATGGGCAGTCAAGTAGTCGGGATTTACAGATACTTAGAGCTTGGAGCAGGAGGCTTCAGGATTTTATAGCAATTGTTTATTTCCACTGTGTTGTAAGTGTTGTACTCTGATAAATGTTATTGTATACATATACTGGTTTTTATTTAAAATTTATGTTATATTTTATCCATTTCGCTATGAGATTCGTGTTACTCTGATGTTGTTGTAGCTGCGTTTTTCTTATTCTATTCTAATTTTCTATCTTATCTATTCTCACCCTCTAACTTCTTTCTATTAACTATTTGGTATTTCCGATGCTTGGATAGTCGACATTGAGTTTATCTCGATACCAAGGTCGCAAATTCCCCGGGTCGTTACATAATGGAAATGTTTATATGTTTTGGACTTGTTAAAATTATTGGCAGTAGCTACCACTATTTATATTACATATTATTTTGTCCTATTTATGTACCAGAGCCCTTACCTGAATGAATTAGAATGGTTGTATGATTATATATGTAGAATTGAATAAATGAAGATGAATGGCTAGGATTACAATTAGAAATTGTAATTGCACTTGTGACATGGGGTTAGGTTGCATTAATGATGGATGTCTGCCTGGACCCGACCGGCATATCCAGCTGCCAATAATGTTGAACCTAATGTGAGAGGTCTAAGTGCGCAAATACGAGATGGAATATGACAGGAGGTTAGGACCAGCTTGTGGAAGAAGTATGCACGGACCCGACTGTGCCAGCATCCACAAGTTGTAGGCTTAATTTGGGAGGTCAAGCCCATTATAAAGCATAAATGGACATGGTAATGAATTGGACTACTTAAACTAATCTGATCCTTGGGGATTATATGAATATGAACTAAAGTAAGGGTTAAGTAAAATTTGTTGGACAATGGGTGGGTAATATTTACATATAGGCCCGTAAACTTTGCCCGATAAGGTTATGTAATTAAAGACACCTAGTGGTATACATAACCGGTAGAAATAATAAAGTTATGTAATTAAATGAACCTTTTAGGGTAAGCATAACTTGTAGAAATGATATATTATAAATAAATAACATTAATGAAAATGTTTTATAATAGGTTGACTTATCCTAGGGACAAGTGAAGATTATAACTTAGGTTATAATAAACTAATAAGGAAATGGGATAACTGGTGAAATGAGATAAGAGAAACTTAATTGTAAATTAAGTAATCAGTAAATGGGGAAAGTCAGAAACCAGTCGAGAAAAGGGGGAAAATATATGAAATATAGGGAGTTGTACTTAATTATAAATTAAGTAATCTGTAAGCTTGGAAGTCCGAAACCCCGTTGATAAGAATGTTTAGGCTTATCCTAGGGACAAGAGGAAATTATAGCATAGGTTATAATAAATGGGTAGAGAAACTTAGTAATGGACCTTAGTTAATGCAACTAAGTTAATAAGTAAACACCGATAAGTTGTATGACAATGTAAAATGGAATTATGATTAAATGGGAAAGAATGGGGAAAACTTATGGTATCAAGTAAGTTATATTTAATCATAAATGGTGAGTGACATGTTAATTAGGAAACATGTGAATTGGATATAATTAATTACATATTAAGTAAAACATGTTATTGTAATGATGAAATCAACAAGAATATAAAAAAGGATTGTGGATTACAGACCTTGGGCAATAATCTAGAGAATAACATGTGGTGGGCTTATTAATAAAGTTAAATGGGTTAAATTATATGACTCAAATCAATAAGCAAGAGAAACTTGGTAATTTGAATAAGAATTCGATGTGAATGAGAATAACCAAGTTAAAAGGAAACCTGATGAGGTAAGGCAAGCACATAAAAGAATTTTTGGACATAGCATCTAATAAAATATTAAAGTGAGGCGCTTGAACCGGACTGCACGTTTAAGGGTGAATAACCCAACGGGGTAGTTCATCGTGGTGTTATAACGCACGAGAGGGAGAGCACGTTCATCTGATTGTTCTGACGGCTCCGAATGACTGGAAGGGGAAGCAAGTGGCTTCCTTAGGTACGTAAGGTGCTGCTAGTAGTCCTCTGTGCAGTGGCAAATGTCTTAGGCTGTGTCCGCTGAGGTTGGGTCTGCGCATAACTACAAGGGGGTGGGTATTGGCTGCAGATGTAGCTATGCAGTCAGAATGTTGTGACAAGGTGATACCAGGATGGTTCGTCGGTTGCCTCACGAGGAGGCAGAGTGTCATGAACAACAAGGATAGTAGACCGTTGGACACCTGTCATCGGCAGCCAGTGGGATGCAGAAAGACTCGAGCTAAACCCAAGATACCATTTCAACCTTCACTATCGGGGTAAGAGGTTGACGGTAGATGCCACATGGATGTTTAGATTGTTTGCGTAGGGGTGGTCGCTTAGCTCTTGTGGTCTTTACTAGTTGAGGGAGGGGCCGAGATGGGGCCATAACCACCATGAAAACAGACCCTAAGGATATCTGTATTTGGGGGCCCTTAAAGGCAAGCCTATACAGCTATGAAAAAGCTCTCGACCGAGTTCCTTGTTTCTTGTATCGCCCTGCCACGGAACTCGATGCACATTAGAGGGCGTGCGATGGAGGCATCGACCTTTAATTGAAGATACATATGGTGGACAGTCTAGATACATGCATGTAGTCTCTGGGTGGTTTATCGTAGACTTGAGGGCATTACTCCTGTATGGAGTCTGATTCGAACAAAGGCGGGAGACAGTACGTTTACGTAGCATAGTAATGATAGATATATGTGGAATGTAATATTGTTATCCGTACATCACTGCGACGTAGGATGGGGGACTGCATATATTTCGATAATGTTATGGTGGAGACCGTGCGAGTGGGGTACCATGGGGTGTAATTTAATATTGAGGGTAGCTACATATATATTATATTAGGTTAATCCACTGGAAAGTAAATGAGTACGACGTGTGTGTAAGCCTTGAGTGTTGATAACCCAAGTAACCTAATAAATAAGAAAATATGATTGAACGGTATATGTAGGATTATCCTAAGTGTATAATTTAAATTCGGTCGCCAGAACTTTTGTTCTGATCCCCTCCTCATAATATACTCGTAGGTTAGATTTGTGGTAGGTACATGACGGTCTTGGATATACTGGTTAGGCAGTATTATAAATACGGTAAGGCTATATTTTGATTACATTATATTATATCCATTCCGCTGTGAGATATTTTCTGAGCTCTGACATGTTTTATGTCTCTGTAATTTCTGCAGGATACCAGAGCAAACAAATTGGAGTTTCGATAGATTAGAATTTTGAAAGAAAAAAATTCGGTCTGTCGAAATTGGGGTTGTCACACAGTCGATCTCCAAGTTCGCCTGGACAATCACCACTTATTACCTTATCTCGGGGGATCAGCCCAATCAAGACATCAATAATCATCCATATGATGTGAAGATCTCCTGTCTTCGACCACCGTCTTCATCATCGACATTTAATCTTCGTATCAGTTATTCAGAATGGGATAAACCCGGTCTTTTCGAATAGCTCGCATGTTTTATAATCAATAATCGAGTGCTACATGCGCCTCATTCCAATTCAGAATATTCGTTTGTTCGAATATTCACATTTTTAGGAAAAGTTACCATTAATTTTATCAAAGATAAATCCTTTTAAATTTATTCTTTAATCTTCCTTTGGATATCCATTTCAAAAGATTTTGTTTTATTCTTTAACAATTTTGAACCAAATTAAGGTTTGTAACACTAGTCGGGATTATCAAGCCTTACTGAAGTGATCATTTATTTATTAATCCCAATCCCAACCTATTCATCCCCTAGAGAAAAACTAGTAATACTCCATATCTAACACCCATGGTGTTATCAGTAAATTTAATTACCGTTTCACGTTCAAATTTAATTAAAGATTTAAATATCGCCTGAAGTAAACTGGTGATACTCCATTCTCGATCATTTCTCTTGTTTGAAAATTTTAATTATCTCATTCACTTTCCATTCTAATTAAAGATTCATTAAAACTCCATTTAGTCTTAATCTCCAAAAATCATCACTTAATGATTATTCAACTTTTGGAAAATGTTATTTAAAACAAATGTTTTCAACTGCGTTAAAGAACAAATGTTATTTAAAACACTGTTCACGATAAACCCAAATCCTCTTCCATTAACTATGGAATCTTCGCGGAAAACATATCAATATATATAATCGATATAAATTTCTGTATCATACTAATAATATAAATGGAATAACGACATACCCTTTTAAATTCCATATATAGTACCGGTCTTCCTTCATAGATGCTCATCTGGATTATTACCAAATTGAATTCCATTCAATTCCAATTTAATATATTAAATTGGAAAAGTTTTGTAATGACCCAAGGATGTTCGACCCCGAAAATCGACACAACATCATGTCAAACATTCAAGCATCGAAAACACAGTTACGTTATTAGAAAAAAATTAAAGGGTGAGTTAAGAAAGAAAGAAATACTAAAGTAGAAGAAGAAGAACAAACACAACATAGAGCCTCACATTGCAGCGGAACAAAATATAATACAGAAATAAATCTTTAATGAAAGCCTTCAAAAATAATTACAATATCAGAGTACATCAACATCTTGGTACAGTTATAATAATCTGCCCCATACACAACCCACAACGGAACCATAACTATAATAAATCATATATCTGAACCCCTCTAGCATGTATTCTGAAATTCGCAGCATCTGACAACCTGGACCTCTACAACCCAGTCTAACCCGAGCATTACAAACACTGGGTCAGTCTAGTGAACCAGAGTGAGAAAAACTCACAAAGTTTTAAGGGGAATCATCTAACTTGATTTTAAAGTTCCAAGTATTTTCGAACAAAAAGGATAATCGTAAGACCAAATCCGCACATAAATACCTATGGTTTTTACCTTATGATAACCCAAAACATTTGAAATCAATATCTTTTCTGATATTATAATACTGTATAAATACAAGTAAATAACAATTTAGCGAAACACTTGCATCTCACGCTCCACATATATAGTATACAATAAAAACCGCGGGCTCTTACTGGAGATTGGATTCCGACTATGACAAGGTATGGAAACACCTGCCTATAGTGTATCTCTAGAGGGGAATACACTTGATTCATCAAGAACGTCTTGTAACCCGGCGCACACGTGACCGACCACTCATTTCGCTTAAGTGTATCTAATGTATATTACCAACGGTTAGGCTCAAACCACCATTTTTTGAAAGGGACAACATCAACATAGATTAAAGAAGGAAAAGGATATTTTCTAGATAGGTGATTATACACCCTAATCGGAGAGACCCATATAGCCATGTTGCCTGCCCGATTTTTGTCATTTCCCGATTGTAAGGTTTGAGGTTTGAATTATCTTTTCAGATAGCACACCACCATTCACTTTGAATGCAACATTGTCAGATCCTCCAGAAAAATCACTAATCGACATCCACAAAAATACCCGGGTTGGGAGCAACCCAACTATGGTACGTTTGAAGAAATCAACGATACGCAATCCCTTTGGAAATACTTTGTCAGACATACATCCATACAAGTCATCCAGGAACAGGATGAACCAAAGGCACTATCCTACTACATCCGATATACGAATCCCCCCAAGGATCAGTAGCGAGTAGTCCTTGCAATCCGTAGATTCCAATTACGACAGAACCATAGTACATCTTTGACTGCAGACCGAATACTATTAGCAGTTCTTCCATGTATGAAAATCTACGGTCTTTAATGATCCATCTCGATCATCTTCGAATATCTTCACGTATTTTTTGGTCAGAATGGTTTTCGAATATAATTTTGATCCCGGTCTTTCCGTATCAACAATCGTATTGGACAGATTTGATTGTTGGCTATTTAACTATCAAAATAAATAGTGATTCAGTCATGATAATCCAATGAGTTCACTGGTTCAGTATTCAGCATCACTTGGCCTTTTAATTAAAACAAATGTAAATTTAAAATTCTTAAATATTTCGATGTTATGAATATAGTTTTCCGCTTCTAATTTAATATAAGATTTTTCTTTAACAAAATCATTTTAATACTTAGGTAAATCCTATATCATATCCAGTTTTCTATTTTCACTTTAAAAGAATTAGCCACACTATTATCTAATATTAGGAAATCAATTCAATTTATTACTCGTAAAACAACATTATGAAATGTCTTCTATTTCACTACTGGAAAACAACAATCCATGCTTACTCTTATAAAATAGAACTCAACTTTATGTTTCCTTTCTAACTCGAAAATATCGTTATATTTTTGACAACCCTTTTTGCTTCCCCTTTACTTTGGAAACCTCATTATATATATTCCAAATTTTCATTTAAACATTACATTATTATTTCTTCAATGGAAATAATAAATTATTACTAACCTCTTTTACCATTACAACTAATATAATCCTCAGATAATCCTGAAGTTGTTCAAGCTGGGGTATTTTAATTACCTCTCAGACCTTGATCACCAACATTTATATCTTAAGATTGATACAAGTTGTAATCCAAAAACCAATATTTCATTCTAATATCATGTTGGGACCGCGTAAAGGATCGTTAATTCAAAGCAAACACTAGTGGGGGGTGAATAGTGTTTGTAAAAATTTAAACAAAACTTAAATCTAAATAGAATCATGGAGTGAATAAAACAACACAAACACAATCACAGACACTAATTCTAACACAAATGCAAAATAAACAGAAATAAAGGAAAATGTAGAAAAGGAAATAACACACCTTATTTTATACTGGTTCAGATCATTCCTACGTCTAGTCCCGCACAACGCTGGATTGTGCAGAGTTTTATTACTATTTTCATATAGCCAAATACACCCTCCTTTATTTCACGGCTAAACAAGGAGACACCGACTCCTATCCCTTGATTTCACGGCTCAACAAGGGCACACCAACTCCTAAACCTTGATTTCACGGATTAAAGGATAAAACCGTTTACTCTTGACTTACAAATTGGATCTTTTAATCAAAGCAATTTCAAAAAAGCCCTATAACTCTTCAACATCACTTGATTCAGAGAGTAGAGAGTATAGAGTGTAGAGAGAAGAAGTTTGATCAATTTAGAAGTGAATTCGGCAGAGTAAAAGTGTAAAAACCATAAAAATGAATAAGAATAACGGTAGGATGAAAGGGGATGAAGATGGAGAAGAAGAGATGTTAGAAAATCTAGTTTTGGCCTCTTTTTATAGAGAATGAAGGGTTGCAACGTTTCTAAAACATTTCAAATAGTGAGAAGATACTTCCCTTCAAAATATAAAAACTAGCTATTATATATCGACATACATATTATGCTATGTCGACATACCTATGTACAAAATTGATTTTCAAAGCATTTTCAAGTCTTTTGATATAAAACTAATTCTGGAAATTATTGAATAAAATTTTAATGTTGTAAGTCAATATTATTTGATAGAAAAACATACAAAAACGTATTTTTAAACTATATAAATATATTTATGAAATTATAAGGTTTTAAACTATAAAATATAAATAAAGTATATATAAAAACTTAAGTTTGAAAAACAAAGAAGAATAAAAATATAAAAACAAAATTGAGAGGATTGAGAATAAAATAGAAAATTAAAAATAGAGAGAATTGAGAAAAATAAAAATAGAGAGGATTGAGAAATGAATTGAAAAATCAGAATTTTAGTTTGGATTTGAACCTGGAGTGCTATTTCGAGTCTTACAAAATCTAGACTTTGTAATTATATTAATCTTGAACTTTTGACATCTTGATATCTTGATTACTCATGAGTTTTGAATCTACTCTGAATTCTGAATCTCTAAAAGCACTTAAACTGCATAGTCTTCTGTGTATCCTGCATATATGTATATATATATTCTAGATAAAGATGTTAGTATATGTTTTAAACTCCATTCTCTAACAATCTCTCCCTTTTTGATGATGGCAACCTTAGTTTATAAAGTAACATACCTGTATATACCTATTTGATGATGATCCTCTTATACTCCCCTTGTCTATAAGTATTCTATAAAACTATGCCTATATTTTATAATTTCTCCCCCTATGGCATTATCAAAAAGAAAGATTAAAAATACTTCCTATAACACCCCGTAATTTTGTTAACATTAAAGAGGATAAGTTAAATAATAACTAATTTAATATTAAGAATTAAGGGAAACAAACTACGTCATTACGTCCATCTCGAAATTCTGGTCAGGACAGACACCTAGTTTGCGTAAAACAGATAACATATAAAGAAGTAATGGATGATAAAAATTTGACAATCAAACTAGGTATAACTGGTGCACTTCACAAGTGCGCCAAGGCAATTTTACACTAGCGCACCTGTAAAATGCGCCCATAAGGGTTTTTAGGTATTCGGGCCTTTTCAAGTGGGTGGCGACTCATGACCTGATTCACTCTAGGGTTGACGTGGCATTCGAATTCTAGACATTAGCAACTATGAATATACCTCAATTCTCTTGTTTTCTTCACAAAGAATCAATGGCGGCCAAACTCTGCCGGTGTGTGAATTGAACTGGGTCCCTTATCTTCTTCTATCAACTAAGGCAAATCAAATCCAGAAATCCAAGATCCATTCTTTCTTAATTCTCTAAACCTAATGCTATGAGTTTCTAGTTGCTTTTAGGTTTAAATAAATAAAAGGGAATTATGAAAGAATGTGAATTGGATATGATGTAAACTATGAATCTATGATATTGTTAAAACTCATACTATGTCATGATAAATCTACAACTTTAGATCTAATGCAATTGTGGTTATTATATGATATTTCCTATGTGGATCTTGACTTGTAACTATGATTGTGGTGAATGTAAATCTGTTAATTTTGACAGTTGCAACATTGGTTAGATCTAATTCTTTATGTAAATAACCTTTCACCTGCCATATTGCGGTCAACTTAGATATGTTGTAAATTGGACTTGTGAATCCATATTTAGATCTAAACTTGCTATTATGTCCTTCTAATGGTGTTTGATTTATTTTAACCTCTAGATCTGAATTACACGATAAAATTTATCACCTTGTGTTATCATATTAGATCTAAACCAATTGGACATCTAAACTGCTAATTTAGAACTTACTATGCTTATTGAGACATCACAGTTATGTTAGAACCAATTGACTGCCACAATTCACCAATTTTATGTCCATCTTGTTATGATATTAATTACATGTCCATGTTAGTATGTATGTTCAACTTGTTACCATGCTAGTTTATGTTTATGCCAAGATGGTCACTTTGATTAAATTCCCATTATTTTTCCTATTATCATTTATAACTAGGCTATTGTCTAGCCTAGATATGCCGCCAGTTCATGAGTGCGCTAGTTAGGAAACGGGGGAGGGGGGAAGGGTTAATATTGGCATAATTTGAATATGAACATCTTTGGACATATAATTCAAATTATTGGGTAAAACGGGTATTAACACCTGTAAATGGAAAGGATTAATTAATTGTTTAATTAATTAAAAACGGAATTTCTAGTAATTACAATTGGGAATTGTAATTGTACTAATGACATGAGGTTAGGTTGCATTAGTCGTGGAAGTCTACCGGGACCCGACCGGCATATCCAGCAGCCACTAATGTTGAACCTAATGTGGGAGGTCTAAGCACGCAAAGACGAATTGGGATAAGACACGAGGTTAGGCCCAACTATGGGATAAGTCTTCCCAGACCCGACCGGCATATTCAGCATCCACACATTGTAGGCCTAATGTGGGAGGTCTAGCCTATTATAAAACATAAACGGACATGGTAATGAATTGGACTACTTAACCAAATTATATCCATTGGGATTGTATGGTTATGAACTAAGGTTAGGGTTAAGTAAATTGATTGGAATAGTGGATGGGTTAAGTAAATCTGGAGGGGGTGGGTAATATTTACATATAGGCCCACGAACTCAACCCGATAAGGTTATTTAATTATAGACACATAGTGGTATACATAACCAGAGAAAATAATAAAGTTATGTAATTAAAGACATCTTTCAGGGTAAGCATAACTGGTATAGAGATATGTAATTAAAGACATCTAGTGGTATACATACTTATTGAAAAACCTAGTGGGGGATACAAGACGAAGGGGAGAACTTGTATCATATTGTGTGGGACCCATTTTAGTCAGTAACCCGGAGTAAGTATCAAATAAAATACTCCGTACTAGGCGGAGAGGGGACACGCTTACTGACTGATTGTAAGAGAACCAAACGTGGAGGACGGTGTGGGCAGCGCAAACCAACCAGGCCATGTACGTACATGATCAGGGCAGAGGGGGATAAGACGACAGTGACACCAGTAGATATGGGGTTGTGCATATCAGTGAAGGGTTGCCATTGTAGGACGTGATACATCCTACTATGGTGCCAGCACAGAGTATTTACGGAGTAGGGAGCCGATCGATTAGGGTAGCGGTTAGGGTATATTTTGGACAATGTCCTAAGTCTACCACCTTATAGTGGAAGGGATCATCTCGTTCCGGTTACACTAGCAGTAGTGCAAAGTAATCATTAGAGAAGTGTATACACCTTACCCAATCTACCTTGTCACACCTGCCATTTTTGTAGTGACCTCTCTTATCCTTTTTATATGCCTATCATGTTACTTTTATTTATTTACTGGCTAAAAGTCACTAGACTTTCCAGAATTTATGTCTGACCCTTTTGTTTCTCCTTCTTTCTTCCGTTCCACCCCCCCAGGTTCTCAGGGAGGAAACACTCAGGCTTAGTCATGACTCAGATGTCATCTTGCTTGGAGCTACTTCTGAAGTATGGATCAAGTTCTTGTCTCTACTATGGCTTAACACTTTTAATTGGGGAATTATGTTTTTTTTATATTCTTATGTACTCTGATGATGTAAGATAGAAGTTATTTTATTGCAATGGTTTTTGTGACATATGGTATTGTGGACCATGGTATTATGGTTTATGTTGAAATAAAAATTTAAATTTCTGTTGCTATCTTATTTATATTTGTCTTATAATTATTCTGTGTCTGTTTACCTACAACGCTTCACAAAACTTAATGAATTCCCTTAGTGAGTGACATTAACGGACGTGGGGTGTCACACTTGGTACTAGAGCGGAAGGTTACCAGAATAGATAACAGTTTTTGAAAATTATTCTCAAAAAGGTTTTAACAGAAAGCATTTTCATAAAGAAAAGTATGTTTTGAAAAACATTCCCTAAAAAGCCATATGTAGTATCCTTCGGTCCTTTATCTGAATTTCTTCCTTTTTCCTTTTTCAACATGTCTGTGGAACAATACATTCGTAATATCCCAGAGGGCATCTAACTGGATGGTTCCGTAGATATTTGGAGGCCACGGCACCAGCCAAAGGCTAACGAAATGTTACTCCCCTAGCTGCACCAGTTATTCCTCCTCCTCCCCCTCCAGGAGAAGATAACTTTGCAAGATCTGCATGGACTTCCGTGCTATGGGTGGGAAGCCATTCCATGGGAACGAGACATTCGTAGAAGCTCGGAATTGGCTCAAGGAGACCGAGGATTTATTCATAATCTTTGAAGTAGAGGATAGAAGGAAGGTTCAGTTAGTCGTCGGGCTACTGAAGGACGAAACCTCATTTTGGTGGGAAGTCACTCAGGCTGGATGTCCGGTGGAAACTTAGGAAGATTTAGACAAAGGTTCGAAATGAAATTTCTTTCCCATGCCGAAAGCAGTATGCAGACGGAGAGATTCTTATCACTCAAATAGGGAAACTTGACGGTAAAAGAGTATGTGAATAAATTCAACCAGCTAGCATGGTTTGGTTTAGAGTTGGTGCATACGCCACACAAAAGGGCTTTGCGGTTTGCTAAAGGGCTGAATGAGCCTCTGCTTGGTTTAGCCATGTCCCATATTCCAATGGGTGATACTTTCGGAAAGCTTATCGATATGGCCCTAATGCATGAGGAGGACAAGGGATAAAAGAAGGCTGAGGAGATATCACAAAATAGGAAGGTGTGGCCCAAGAAAGGACAGCAACAACATCAGAAGAAAGGAAGAAAAAATGATAAAGGCAAGGATAAGAGAAAATGTCACCATTGTGGGAAGGAAGGTCATCTGGTTAAAGACTGTAAGCGAAGGAAGAACTCTTGCTACCACTGTGTAGAGGCTGGATACTTTGCTAAAGAGTGCCTGAAGAAACGAGGATCACAAGGACAAGGTCAAAGGGAATTTCTGAAAGGTAGGTGCATGCTCTCGCGACGAGGACTCCTAATAGAGGTAGAAAAATTTCTGTTGAAGGTTTACTTTTTCTTTCAAACCATCCAATTAGAACACTTTTTGATTCTGGTGCCTCATATTCATTTATATCAAGTTCTGTAGTTGAATCTCTGCACTTAATTACTAGTATGGTAGTGGATCACATAGTTGTTTCAAACCCCATTGGCGGTTTGGATCATTTATCTATGATTTTTCGGGGTTTGAATACATCTATGTTGGGCGTCGAGTTTGAATGTGACGCGTATATGCTCTGGTTTATGGGCTATGGGTTGATTCTAGGAATGGATTGGCATACCACGTATGGTGCCATTCTAGATTGTGAAAAGATGGTTGTTAGGCTTCGGACTTCTCATGGGAGAACCCTTGAGATTTCTTATGACCAACAAGGGTCGGTTATGCTTAGTTTCCTAGAGTCTTTTAATGCATCTATCGACGATCTGCAATTTGTTCCAGTAGTCCGGGATTTTTCCAATATTTTTGATGAGGTTCGGAGCTTACCTTCGAGGAGCGAGGTCGACTTTCTTATATATTTGGTGGACAATGCAAAGCCAGTTGCATTGCCGGTGTACCACATGGCTCCAATGGAAATGAGGGAGCTGAGTAAGTAACTAGGGGAGCTTCTTAAGAAAGGGTTCATCAGACGAAGCATATCTCAATGGGACGCTCCAGTATTGTTCGTAATAAAGGTGGATGGTTCGCTTCGTTTGTGTGTTTATTATAGAGAGCTGAATAAATTCACTAAGAAGAAAAGACACCCGCTCCCGAGGATTGATGATTTATTTGATCAACTTGTTGGTGCCTTGATATTTTCCCAGTTAGACTTGGTCTCGGTGTTCCATCTGTTGGGGGTGGTTGAGGACAGCATAGATAATAATGCTTTTTGAACTTCGGATGGTTTCTTTGGATGGTTAGTGATGCCTTTTGGGCTGACGAATGCACCCGCCTATTTTGTCGATCTGATGAGTAGGGTGTTTGGGAGTTCTTAAACAAATTTGTTGTAGTCCTTGTTGATGATATTTCGATCTTCTCCAAAAGCGAGGAAGAGCATTCCCAACATTTGAGAGAAGTTTTGAAAACTCTCCGTGACCATCAGCTTAAGGCGAAGTTCTCCAAATGCCATTTTTGGAGAAAAGAGGTGAGATTCTTAGGGCATGTGGTCTCCAAAGAAGGGATAGCTATAGATCCCGTGAAGGTGGGTGCAGTGCAAGATTGGCAAGTTCCTAAAAATGCAACCAAGGTGAGAAGCTTTCTTGGGTTAGCAGGTTACTATAAGAAGTTCATTAAGGACTTCGCAAAGACATCAGCCCCACTCACCAGACAGACGAAGAAGAACTTGGCATTCTCATGGGATATAGACTATGACGTTGCTTTCCAACGACTGAAGAGGGCTCTGACAACAACCCCAATCTTTACCTTGCCTAACGGGGATAAGTGTTTACTGTTTACACTGATGCGTGTGGTACAGGGCTTGGTGCGATTCTAATGCAAGAAGGGAAAGTAGTGTGTTATAAGGATAGACGGTTGAGGGCTCATGAAAAGAACTACCCTACCCATGATCTAGAGCTAGCTGCCATAGTGTCTGCATTAAAGACGTGGCGTCATTAGTTACTTGGAGAGAAGTTCGGGTTATACACCAATCATAAATCTCTCAAGTATCTGTTCTCGCAGAAGGATCTCAATTTAAGGCAAAAGCGATGGATGGAGTTTCTAGATTCTTATGATTTTGAGATTTCTTATATCCCTGGCAAGGGTAATGTGGTGGCAGACGCACTAAGTAGGTAGAGGGTGGGCCTGAGTCCTCTGTTTTTGGAAAAAAAGTAATTGGAGTTCATACCAGCTTTTTATTTTAGACCCTCCATCGAGATTTTGCATGATTTGCTTGCATACTTGGAGATACAATCGACTCTTATGGACCAGATAGGATCTTCGCAATAAGGTGATCCATAGATTCTAGACATCACTGATAGGCTCAAAAGAGAGGAGTATTCTAGTCACCTCAGCAGATATGCCATAGATAAAAAGGGGTGGTTGCGACGAGATGGAAGGCTTTGTGTTCCTCAAACTAGAAGCTTGATAAAGGAAGTCCTAGAAGAAGCCCACCATTCTAAGATGACCATTCATACAGGCAGTGATAGGATGTACAGGGACATGAACATGGTTTTCTTTTGGGCTGGGATGAAGAAAGTTGTGGTCGAATTTGTTTCTCAATGTTTAGTTCGCCAGCAAGTCAAAGCTGAGCAAAAGAAGCCCGGTGGATTACTTCATCCATTGGAGGTCCCGCAGTGGAAATGGGAGAGTGTCTCTATTGATTTCATTGATGGTTTGCCTAGATCGAAGAAAGCCAACACCAGTATCTGGGTTGTGGTGGATAGACTCACTAAGAGTGCTCATTTTATTCTGGTTAAGAGTAAGAGGAAGGCATCGTGGTTGGCAGCAATTTATGTGCGTGAGATAGTTTGTCTTCATGGAGTACCTTCCAGCATGATGAGCGATCGTGACTCCATCTTTACCAGCGAATTTTGGAGGAGCTTGCAAGAAGAATAAGGTACACAGTTGTGTTTAAGCACTGATTATCATCCTTAGACTGTTGGACAAACAGAGTGGTTGAACAGGATTCTTTAAGATCTTTGAGGATGTGTATCCTAGACTTCGGAGGGACTTGGGAAGAGCATCTTCCTTAAGTAGAGTTTTCCTATAATAACAATTATCAAGCTAGCTTTGGCATGGCACCCTCCGAAGCATTGTACGGATGACCCTGTAGATCACCAACTTGTTGGTGGGAGTCTACAGAAAGATTATTACTTGGACCAAATATGATTAGGGAAACGTCCGAAAAAATTGACCTTATTCGACGATGGATGAAGACAGCTCAAGATAGGCAGAAATCCTATGTAGACAAGAGAAGGACTGAACTCGAATTTGAAGTAGGAGACTTGGGATGAGGAGCTATAGGGAAGTTGGCATCTTGGTTTGTGGGACCATTTCCCATAACCGAGAGGATTGGCTAAATGGCCTATAAATTAAAAACTCCTAGACAATCTATTTGGCTTCCATGATGTTTTCCACGTTTCCCATATGCGGAAGTGCCTTCCTGACACCACAGTAATCGTTGAGCCGAGTGTGTCGGAAGAAGTCGAAGTGGAACGGGAGGCGACAGCCATGCGAGTCCCTACCCGTATTCTGGGATTAGAAGTTAAGAAGCTACGCAATAAAGAGATCAAGTTGCTATAGGTTCAATGGGGAGATAACCCGGAGGATGTGACTTGGGAGACCAAAGACAAGACTCATGCTTCGTACCCTTTTCTTTTCGAGGGTATTTTCTTAACTCCTTTTTCCAAAGCTTTATCAGTACTTGTTTCTATCATTTGAGTATGTCCAATCAATAGTATTTTCGACCTTCAGATAGGGATCCTACGAATGTAAACATGTGTTTGAGACATGTTATGATTGATGGATGCAAGTGTTTTCTAGTGTTTGCCTGTGGATGCATATACACACACATTGGGCACTAGATCATCTCAATCACTCTCATATTGCATATGGATGTGTATGCGCATTTTCTTTTCATTTAGGGATGGAAATGGATGAAATAGCATATAGATGTTGCATTTGGATGAATGAGTGTGCACACATATAGAGCTTACATGTAATAGTAGGCTTATTCGCATACCTATTGGATTCATGGCACTAACATACATTGCATTAAGGAGGTCAACTGACTCAGTAGACCGCCTGATCATCGCATTAGTATTGGGACATATACACACACTTGTGCATATATTCATGTAAGAATTAGAAATCCTTAAGGACAATGGATGCCATTGATTGATGGATGAGTAGATGGATGATGGATGATAGGATATGCATTCTTCTCAACTTGGAGATTTCGGGGACGAAATTCTTTAAGTATGAGGGAATGTAACACCCCATAATTTTGTTAACATTAAAGAGGATAAATTAAATAATAATTAATTTAATATTAATAATTAAGGGAAAAGACTACGTCATTATGTCCATCTCGAAACTCTGGTCAGGATAGACACCTAGTTTGCGTAAAATAGATAACATATGAAGAAGTTACGGACGATAAAAGTTTGACAATCAAACCAGGTATAACTGGCGCACTTCACAAGTGCGCCAAGGCAATTTTACACCGGCGCACCTGTAAAGTGCACCTATAGGGATTTTTGGGTATACGGGCCTTTTTCAAATGATTGGCGACTTGTCACCTGATTCACTATAGGTCTGAGGTGGCATTCAAATTCTGGACACTAGCAGCTATAAATATACCTCAATTCTCTTATTTTCTTCACAAAGAATCTGGCGGCCGAACTCTGCCGGTGTGTGAATTGAACTGGATCCCTTATCTTCTTCTGTCAACTAAGGCAAATCAAATCCAGAAATTCAAGATTCATTCTTTCTCAATTCTCTAAACCTAATGCTGTGAGTTTCTAGTTGCTTTTTGGTTTGAATAAATAAAACGGAATTATGAAAAATTATGAATTGGATATGATGTAAACTATGAATCTATGGTATTGTTAAAACTCATACTATGTCATAATTGATCTACACCTTTAGATCTAATGCAATTGTGGTTATTATATTATATTGCCTATGTGGATCATGACTTGTAACTATGATTGTGGTGAATGTAAATCTGTTAATTTTGACAGTTGCTACATTGGCTAGATCTAATTCTTTATGTAAATCACCTTTCACCTGTCATATTGCGATCAACTTAGATATGTTGTAAATTGGACATGTGAATCCATATTTAGATCTAAACATGCTATTATGTCATTCTAATGGTGTTAGATCTATTTTAACCTCTAGATCTGAATTATGTTACCAAATTGATCACCTTGTGTTATCATGTTAGATCTTAACCAATTGGACGTCTACACTGCTGATTTAGATCTTACTATGCTTATTGATACATCGTAGTTATGCTAGTACCAATTGACGGCCACAAGTTTACCAGTTTTATGTTCATCTAGTTATGATGTTAATTACATGTCCATGTTAGTATGTATGTTCACCTTGTCACCATGCTAGTTTATGCCAAGATGGTCACTTTGATTATATTCCCATTATTTTCCCTATTATTATTTATAACTAGGCTATTATTTAGCCTAGGCATGCCGCCAGTTTATGAGTGCGCTAGTTAGGAAACGGTGGAAAAAGGGATAATATTGGCATAATTTGACTATGAACATTTTTGGATATATAATTCAAATTATTGGGTAAAATGGGTATTAACACATGTAAAAGGAAAGGATTAATTAATTGGTTAATTAATTAAAAATTGAATGTCTAGTAATTACAATTAGGAATTGTAATTGTACTTATGACACGAGGTTAGGTTCCATTAGTGGTGGAAGTCTGCCCGGACTCGACCGACATATCTAGCAACCACTAATGTAGAACCTGATGTGGGAGGTCTAAGTACGCAAAGACGAATCGGTCTAAGACACAAGGTTAGGCCTAACTGTGGAATAAGTTTGCCCGGACCCGACCGGCATATCCAGCATCCACACGTTGTAGGCCTAATGTGGGAGGTCTAGCCCATTATAAACCATAAATGGACATGGTAATGGATTGGACTACTTAACCAAATCTAATCCATAGGGATTGTATGATTATGAAAAAAGGTTAGGGTTAAGTAAATTGACTGGAATAGTGGATGGGTTAAGTAAATCTGGAGGGGGTGGGTAATATTTACTTATAGGCCTACGAATTAACCTGATAAGGTTATGTAATTAAAGTCACCTAGTGGTATACGTTACCGGAGAAAATAATAAAGTTATGTAATTAAAGACACCTTTTAGGGTAAGCATAACTGGTATAGGGCTATGTAATCAAAGACATCTAGTGGTATACATTGTCAGTGAAAAACCTCGTGGGGATACAAGACGAAGTATAGAGCTTGTACCACATTGTGTGGGACCCATTTCAGTCAGTAACCTAGAGTAAGTATCAAATAAAATAATCTGTACTCAGCAGAGAGGGGACACGCTTACTGACTGATTGTAAGAGATCCAAATGTGGAGGATGGTGTGGGCGACGCAAACCGACCGGGCCATGTGCGTGCTTGAGCTGGGCAGAGGGGGATAAGATGACGTGACACCAGTAGATATGGGGTTGTGCATATCAGTGAAGGGTTGCCACTGTAGGACGTGATACATCGTGCCGTGGGGCCGACACATAGTGTCAACGGAGTAGGGAGCCGATCGATTAGGGTAGTGGTTAGGGTATATTTTGGACATATGCCCTAAGTCTACCACCTTATAGTTGAAGGGATCATCTCATTCTGGTTACACTAGTAGTGCAGAGTAATCATCTCATTCTGGACATATGGCTTAACTCTTTCAATTGAGGAATTGTGTTTTTTTATATTCTTATGTACTCTGATGATGCAAGATAGAAGTTATTTTATTGCAATGGTTTTTGTGACTTATGGTATTGTGGACCACGGTATTATGATTTATGTTGAAATAAAAATTTAAATTTTTGCTGCTATTTTATTTATATCTGTCTTGTAATTATTTTGTGCCTATTTATGTCTAACGCTTCACGAAACTTAATGCATTCCCTTAGTTAGTGACATTAACGGACGTGGGGTGTCACACTTCCCCTAAGTTAAACAATTGTAGAATCTAAGTAATATTCCTAAAAATGCTCCCCCTAAATTGAATAACACTATGAATATAAGTAACCATCCTTAAATAATACTCCCCCTTAATTTATTAACTTATTCTAATCAATTTAAACTAAAGAGAATAATACTTAATATGATGACTGAACACAAACCAAATCAAGTATCATTACTACATATGTTTGTCTAATATATATACAAACCAATCCAAACTAAATCGCACCATATGTCTTAATATTTACAATTTCTAACCAATAATCTAAATCAAATCACACCATATGTTTTTAGAGTAATTAAACAAATCAATCAAATCGTACCAAATAATTAAACGTCTCTCAACCCATTCATCTTGTCCAATAATTGGATTCTTCTGGATATCTTTCCACTCTTCTTCAATGTTATGTGATGTTTGGTTGTTTTCATTTCTGAAATGAGAAGAAATATCCCAACGAATTACATCATAATGTTTTTCTTGATGTTTAACCATCCTCACTTGGATTAAATCTAGTTTGCGCTGATTACGTAGTACTATGAAGAGAGCTTTCTTGAAAGAATTCAAAGAATCGTCAAGGCTTTCAATTATATAATGAATAGGATTTGCCATGGATTTGATGAGAAATGATTAAAGAAGAAGGAGTAATGAAAAAACCATAGTTTCGTAGATAAAATAGACTTAAACTGGGCTTGGAATTCGTTGGGTTTTTAATGGACATGATTAGTTATTTTAATTTTAAAATTTGAAAAAGTTTGAAAAAAATTATGTTATATGTCATCATACTATAGTGTGTTTTTGAAAATTTTGAATTTTTGAATTATTTTGATTCTTATAATATATTTTATGATTTTTCAGAAACATAAAGATGATTTAAATTGAAATAAAACTCCATTCATTACTTAATAAAAAGAAAATACATCCAACTAAACAAGACACACTTAAATACGGGATTCAAAAGCAAATACACGGAAATATATAAAGATAGATTAAACTAGATGGCCTAATTTTCGGATGATGATGAGGAAAATGGAATTCCAAGCTTTCTTCCTATCATAACCATGAATTTGGTCATTTTGGAAAGCTTCTTGTTTAACTTCTTTTAATTTTTGACGATTTTTGCTTGGTTTGGAATAATCTTATCTTTGATATTATGATTTGAGATTGGATGCTAGATGCTTTCCATAGAAGTCTCTTCTTCTTCGACTTCCATTGGGTCTTGCTCTTGTTGCAATCGAGCTTGTTTGGCCCCACATGTCTCATAAGGTTTGTAAGTGACTGGAATTTGCATGAGATGAATGTATGAAGCATCAACACTTTCTTAGAAACAAATTCTTCTACCTGAAGATCAACTCCAAAGTATTTGAAAGTGCGAGTGAGATAAACACCATAGTAGAAACTGTTTTCTCTTGAAGATACATCTGTGGGCTCAAATTCATTTAGAATCATATCGGCCCAATTGATAACGTAATTAACCATAATGGCAAAGAGAGCCTTTTGGATTTTAAGAGTTGGATTGTTGTAATTTCCGGAACGAGGAGTGATGGTGTGTTGAAGAAGAAGGTTGACTATTCTTGCTTTTGGATGAAAGAAATGATTTTTGAAATCCATTGGAGCACCATCCTCGAAGATATTATGATAGGTTTCAAAATCGGTTTCATTGATAGCGAAAGTTGAGAAATCCGTGCCCTCGCTTCTACAATTTAGAATTTCTCCTAAAAGATCGGCGTCGATGATAATTTGAGCTCCCTTGACACTACTCCAATTTTGATTTTCGTTGCCTTGATAAAATACATGGTTGATATTTGCGTAGAACATCTTCACGAGTTTGGGATAACATACTTCGTCATTGTCTCAAGAGTCAGTTAGACTCAAGATTTCGTTGTATTGGAAGAGAGGGACAAGATCATAAGATGGAAAGTCGCTAAAGACGGCGAAAGCACCCGTGTTAAATTTAGCATTTTCTAAGTAGTCACCATAGGTTTTAATGGCCTCTTTGTCATTTTAAAGATAACCTTTTATGGTTTTGATTTTCTTCCATTTATGAGATGAACTTGAGGAAGCCATTGATACGATAGTTTTGAGGAGGATAGATATGAAGAATGTTATTTTGAGATGTGAATGAAATGTACAAAGGATGGGTATATATATAAAATGAAGAGATATGAATTGAATGAATATGAATTGAATAGCCATAACTTTTCAGATTGAAAGGACACCTTTTCATACCTTGGGAGTTGGTGAAAAGATCAGAGGGATGTTTGAAAGTTTAAACTTTTGAAAATCAAAATTTAAGTTTTAAATTTGTTTGATATGTCGACATGTCTATTTCCGTATGTCGACACATAAGACTTATTTCAAAAGAAAATTGGTTTTTCAAGTTTTGAATTAGATTATCGATTTATATTTCAGGTTTATCTATTTCCTAAAACACTTCTAATCCTAATGAACATACAAACAATTTATTTTATTAATTTATTGGTTATTTAATATTATATTATTATTTAGAATTTCAAATTTCAAATTTGATTTTCAAATTTCTAATAGTTTATTAAATTTTAAACCCAAATCAAAGCAAACAAACAAAGCAACCATTCAACCAAATAAAATTTAAAATGTTATTAATGCATACCTGATTTTTTGATCTTTTTCTTCATGGTCTTCTGAATTCTGAATTGCTATAAAACATATATTTGTATTTCCAGTTTCTGGTTCTTCATCACTTGATGACAAATCTGAATCAATAATGTTGCTGCATATGCTTTCTTTTTTTCCTTGACGAATTTGACTTGTCTGGTTGTTGAGTAGATTAGCCTGGATATGGACACACTTTCCTTATATGCCCTGGTTTGTTGCAGTTAAAGCATCGTCCATTATTTATACTTGAATTTGCTTTATTATTCCCCTTCCTTCTATATTTTAAGAATCTTCTAAACTTGTTTGTCATAAGTGTTGTTTCTTCATCATCTTCTACTCGAGTCAAAATCATTTGTTGTGGCTCTCACTGCAATAGATTTCTTTTCAGTTGATCTATTTTCTTTTTTGTAATTGAACTTCATAAGACATTAGATTCCCAATTAGCTCTTCAATCTTCATTTCATTGACATCATTGGCTTCTTCTGTATCCAAAGTCTTTTGATCCCATTCTTGAGTTAATAAGTTTAATATTTTTCTGACTTAATCTGATTCGTAATAAGTTTTTCCAAGTCTAGTTAGTGAATACACTATCTATTGAAATCTGCAATACATATATAAAATAGACTCATTCTCATTCATTTTAAATAGTTCAAATTGATTGACTATCATGCCTATATTAGTCTGTTTAACTTTACTAGTTCATTCATGAGTAACTTGTAAAGTTCTCCAGATTTCATGAGCAGTTTTACATATGGATTCTCTATTAAACTCTTTTCTATCTAATGAAAAAAATAACATATTATTGGCTTTAGAATTGCTCTGTGCAGCAACCCTTTGTTCATTTTTCCATTGTGCAAATGCAGTTGTGGGTTCAACATATTCATTTTGTGTACTATTCCATGTGTCTAATCCTAAGATGTAAATAGATTTTCATTCCACATGCCCAATACGAATAATTATTACCGTTAAATAGTGGTGGTCTAACAGTGGATTGACCCTCTATAAAAGAATTATTATTACTACCAGTGTTGGTTTCCATTTTACCAAATTTTCATAAATCAGATTATGATCTTTTTAAAAATCTTGCTCTGATACCAATTGTTAGGGACTGCGGAAAGGATCATTAAGGCAAAGCAAACAATAGAGTGGGGGTGAATAGAGTTTGTAAGAATTTTAAACAAAACTTAAATCTAAATAGAATAATGGAGTGAATAAAACAACACAAAGACTGTAACGACCCGGAAAATCAGAACCAATTTAAAAATTTTAAATTGGCTAAAATAGTGGATTTTAAATATTTAAAATGAATATTTTAAATAATGGCAATGAAAAATGAGTTTGAATCGACGTTTGAAAACAAATATAATTAATTCTAATTATAAACAGGGCTTGAAATGGCGCGGCAGTTTCAAATTTTCAATTCAAACTTTGACTGACTGTACCGGGTGCAAAACAAAACGGATTTGAGTGAAACCAAAAATATTTAAATCTGTTAGTGAATATCTTTCTAACGAATCTGAAAAATCGAAGTTTCATAGCGGAAAGCAAAAGTTATGGCCAAATGAATTTTCAGAAAGGTCGCTATGGAGTTTATATAGCCCGTGAAAATGTCCATTTTTCAAACGACCTCGGAATTCGACGAAACTACTTTTGTTGGATCCGGGATGTCAAATTATTGCTAGGTTTCAAATTTCATAAATTTTGAAGCTAGTATGTGAGTGTGACAAAGGTAAATGTGTTTTGGTAAATTATAGTTAAATTGGATCGACCAGAAAAGGGCCATTTTACAAACGGTCTCAAAATTCGACGAAACTAGTTTTATTGGGACCGTATCATCAAAACATAGCCAGATTTATTTTTCTGGAATTTTTCGAATCAGTTTGTGGACCTGGCAAATTGAAATGTACGTTCAAATCGAATATTGAATGTCATATATTTTAAATTGAAGGAAAAATGACTGAAACAGTCGAATGGGCCTACGAAACATATCTCGTTGTATTCGGAATGGGGGTAAAATGCTAGGGACGACAGTTGTTGGGATTGGATTGGGGTTCGTGTGTGAGAGGGTATTTTTGGAATTTTAAAAGTTATAAATAATAAAAAAATTGATTCGTCCACATCAGACCCCCCCCCCCCCCATATTCTCTCTCCCCGCTGCTACGTTGAAGGTGGAAAACGTTCGCCACTTCCAGGCCATATTCCGGCCGCCAAGATCATCGTTGACCCCTGCCACCGTTGACTACACCCCGTTTAGTCGCTCCACCAGAGAGAATCACCCCTCTAAACTTCCGACGTTTAAGCCGCCGTACCCCCTCCTTACCCAGTTCGAGTTCGCCAACATAGGGTGGCACCTGTGCGCCTCTCGAGGCATGTCAACATGGTAAAGCTGATCGTTGTATCATGCTACAGATTTTGTGAAATCCGCAAACCTAGTTTTGAACATTCAAAGAAAGGTACGGCTGTTAAATTATATAAACTATATAATAGCACTTCTAAGCGCTACGGTTTTTGATTTCACTGTAAAAATCATATCTTTTTCATTTGTTGACGAAATTCAGTGAAACAAGAGACAGTGGACTCGTGTGGATGCCTTCTACATTCTAGAAGAGACCGCATATATTTCTGAGACTTCTGCTATTTTTGGTGGAGTGGAACCCAATGTGAGATTTCTAAATTAAAAACGATATGGAAAACGACGATGTATAAATTATATAATCGATGTATGAGTTATATAAGCGTTGTACACCTCTTGTATAAGCATAATATAAGTTGTACGTACGATGTATAAGTTGTATATGCGTTGTAAAAATTATATATGTGTTGAAATAGAAGTGAAATGCTATATATATATATATATATACACGCCCCTCGTCCACAAACCATGGACGATATTTATTGGTTGTTATTGGTGTGAAGATTGATTGATAGCGAATGGTTGATTGATATTGTTTGTGGTTGAAATTGATTGATTGTGGCTGAAAAATACCCGTTTGTGGTTGAGAAATATTTGGTTGAAACCATATAGGATTAGCTTGTGGAAAGGAAAAAAATATACCTGCCACCTGTGTGCGAACTAGATGCATGATTCCCCATTGTCAAAAGCTGCGAGGCTTTAAGGTAGAGAGAGGAGCCGTACTAGGGACTGTCCCGGTTTTAACTACTCTGCCGTTATGCTGCCGAAATTTTGAATAATATTCATGTGTTAGAATTATTTTCCTGTGTTGAAACTATATTCGTCTGTTGAATAGAAAACCTTCATGTGTTGAATCGATATTCATTCGTTGAATTGAAATTCATGTGTTGAATGGTATTCGTGTTTTGAATAAATTGTTTTAACAATAAAAATCACATTTTTACTCTATATATACAAACTATAGAAAACCTTCATGTGTTGAATCGAAATTCATTCGTTGATTTGAAATTCATGTGTTGAATGGTATTCGTGCTTTGAATAAATTGTTTTAACAATAAAAATCACATTTTTACTCTATATATACAAACTATAGAAAACCTTCATGTGTTGAATCGAAATTCATTCGTTGAATTGAAATTCATGTGTTGAATGGTATTCGTATTTTGAAATAAATTGTTTTATAACAAAAATCATATTTTTATTACCTATATGAACTATATAAAATAATCTCGTTTTGAAATAAATTGTTTTATAATAAAAAACCTTTTTTATCATCAATATGAACTACATAAAATAATCGTGTTTTGAAATGAATTGTTTTACAATAAAAATCACATTTTTACTGTACACGTGAGTTGCTAAAAATAGTGAAGTGTCGAAGTGAATGTTTGTTAGATAAAAATATCATTTTTATCAAATGTATGAAAAGAATATAGCATTGAAATCGAAAAATCGATATATATATATATATATATAAATAGAATTAAAATATATCGAAAAACGAAGCTGCAGTTCGTATTTTTAAACCGTGATTTCAAACGATTATTGCGGGAAATCCGATCATCGGATTTTCCCGAAACCGCAACCGTTGGGTTCGCTTTGGAAATATCTTTCCAACGGCACCAACTTTGTAAAAATCCAACGGTTGGATTGTCTGGAATGTTTAATTCAAATCTGAAGGAAACAGCGCCAGAATCGATTATATTTATATATATATATATAAAAATTTAATTATATTAAATCGAATAACGACGCTACAGTTCGTATTTTGAAATCGAAACTTCAAACGATTGTACCGGGAGACCCGACCGTCGGATTTTCCCAAAACAGGAACCGTTGGATTCGTTTTGAAAAGATCTTTCTAATGATATAAATTTTGTGAAGATCCAACGGTTAGATTTTCAGATATGTGTAAATCAAATCTGAAGAAAAACAGCGCCACGGCCGCGTTATGGCCCGAAGTGTCGTTTGAATAAATTGGCTATTTTAAAATAAACAAAAATAGCGATAAATCATTATAAAATATTATAAACGATATGGATGTGAAATTTAGAAATTAACTGAAGGTTAGCTAAGTCGAATGGTTTCCTGGATTTTGATCCGATGTTGGTTTCGGCCTTCGGGGTTAATATTTGGGAAATCGTTCTCTTGCTGATTGATGGCTAGTGACTAATGAATTGAAATGACGCGTATGTTGTGTTTGTATAGCACTTGTTAATATGTGCGATAGTTGTTCAGAAAGACCGGGTTTATCCCATTCTGAATAACTGAATCGACGATAAGAAATCGAAGATGAAGACGGTGGTCGAAGACCGGAGATCTTCACCTCGTTTGGATGGTAACTGATGTCCTGATTGGGAGGCATCCCGAAATATGGATAATGAGTGGTGATCATCCAGACGTACGTGGAGATCGTTGGGTTTGCGAGGTATATAGTGCCTCCGGTTTCGTTCCGACTCAGAACGGACTTGTAAATGGATTGTGTGTCCAACATTGGAATTTATTCTATGTAATTGATAGCCATCAGTTGCATGGTGTGAATTGCCTGTGTGGCATACTAAGATGCAGTGATCAGGGCTTCTGTTGAAAAGAAAAGTCTTGTGATTGATGATCAAAGCACCGCCTGTGTGGCGTAGCTTCGTGTATAACGTGAATTCGCGAGCCTCACACCCCGGTATGAACCAGAAACGGGAGAATGACCTCAGGGAGGGCATGCGTTTGTTACTAGCTAGGAGTTGTGTCGGTATTTTTACACAGTCTGGCATTTTACTTATGTGGATGATGGATAGCGAGGCGCCTCGGAAATATTGGTCGATCCCGGACCGATGGAGTCATTCGTTGGCTCATTTACGCCCCATAGGGCGGGGAAACGTTGTGTTCAGGAATTTTAATCCACATCGGTGGACCGACCATGTCGCTCCAAGGGGCAGTTGCGGCTGTTCCTGAGGCTCAGGCTAGGCAGTCTCGAATTCGGTAAGGACTATCTTTTGCCTTGGTTCATGGCGGAAATCCAATTTCCAAATACGTAACTGTGCGGTTATGATTGTATATATATATGGCGACATGATATATGGTACCCATGCCGTCTATGATTGATAGTTATGATTCGAAATTGTTTTCGAAATATGTAAACACTAGTAATAATATCAAATGCTTTTTTTTATTCGTATCAAGCATATTTTGGCCATTATAAGGTAAAACTCTATCCTCCGGTTTGCATTGCATTGTGTGATGGGAACTGAGTCTTATAATGGATTCATTTTTTATAAAAAGCATTGCGATGTTTAAAAGAATTATTTGTTTTAAAGCACTGGCAATCCAATGGAGTCAACCCGTTCCACGAAAGTGGCGTGGTCCTGTGATTGGCCATATTTTAAATGTGTTGAGTAGATTTCTCATACCAGTCCCATGACTGACTTGTAGTTTGTTTCACTTTCAAACTCGGGTGCCCCTTTTTCTACACGGGCAGCCTTGTATTCAGGTTTTAGCTGGCTTTTCTGGATAGTTGGAGCCTGTGAAAACCCGTAACTTCCCCGTAAAGGAAAGTGTCGGATAGTTCGAGAACAAGCCACAACAAAACGCATACAGAAGAACATTTCATTGTATATTACAACAATGCATCAGATTACAAGAATATACAAAATATAAACGAATAAATATTACACAGAAATATCAGAGTTTCAAGTTACATTTAAATACATAGCAGCGGAAAATAATACAATAAACAACTAGAAGAGATATACGGATACAAAGCTTTCCGGATATCGTTCCAGCTGTAAACCAGGATCCTGTGAATATAAATCTGCAAAACCAAAACTACTAGCTGCCCGTGTCAAAATAAGGGCACCCAGAGTTTAGGTTAAAACAATAAACTCCAGGTCAGTCATGTGACTGGTGTGAGAACTAAAACAGTTAATCTTTATTTTTAATGTTTGGTAAATTAAGGGACCACGCCGTATAACACGGAACGGGTTTCCTCCCAAGAATACCAGTGCATAAAACAAACAGCGCAATGCTAAATAAAGAAAGATGAAGCTGTTATAAGACCCAGGTCCTATCACACAATGCAACGCAAGCCGGGGGATAGGGTTTTCCCTTATAACAGCCAAAGAATGCTTGATACGTTTAAAACAAATCATTTGATACTATTATAAGTGCATAGTGTATAAAACATCTTCAAATCATAAGTATCAATCATAGGCGGCATGAATGCCCCATAACACTATGTCACCATATATAAGTTTACAATCAAAACCGCAAGACGTCGTATTGGAAGTTGGGTTATCATTTATGGTATGAACCGAGGCTAGGGGCAAGATCCTCTCCGATTCGAGACGCTCTAGTCCGCCCCTCAGGCAAGTACTCAGTCAAGCCTTTGGATCGTCAGGGCCGGTCCACCGATGTGGATTAAAATTCCTGAACACTGCGTTTCCCCGCCCTTTGGGGCGTAAGCCTGGCCCGTCAGCCGACCAGAAGCATCGGCCGAAACCGATATCACGAGGCGCCTCGCTTTTCAGCAAGTAATAATAAGCAACATCCACATGAGTCAAACTCGCCAGCCAGTTCAAGCACTGACGCCACTCCTAACTAGAAAGAAACGCATGTCCTCCCTGATGTCTGTCTCCCGTTTTTGATTCATACCGGGTGTGATACTCGCGAATCAACGTTACACAAAGCTACGCCACAAAGGCCGTGCTTCGATCATCAACCACAAGACTTTGCTTTTCAATAGAAGCCTTGATCATTTGCATCTTAGCATGCCACACAGGCAATTCACTCCATGCGATTGATATCCATCAATATATAACCCCTGAGCTCGTACGTCTCAGAGAAGGGCGTTAAGCAAGAGAATAAATTCTCCGCCGCCAAACAGATATATATATTTAATAGAGATCAATCACACGGACTAAAATCCAATGTCAGACACACAGTCCATTTACAAGTCCGTTCTGGGTCTGAACGAAACCGGAGGCACCTAGTACCCCGCATATCCATCGATCTCCAAGCACGTCTGGACGATCACCAACTGTTTCCATCTTCTTGGGTGTACAGCCCAATCAAGATCATCAGCAATCACCCAAACGACGTGAAGACTTCTGGTCTTCGACCACCGTCTTCATCTTCGACTTATCGTCGTATCAGTTATTCAGAATGGGATAAACCCGGTCTTTCCGAATAACTCGCGTATATTTTAAATAAGTGTTACACAAACACAACATACGCCTCATTCCAATTCATTAGTCACTAACCGTAAATTAATCAAGAGAACAATTCCCCAAATATTAACCCCGAAGGCCGAAACCAACATCAGATCAATATTCAGAAAACCATTCTGCTTGGCTAACCGACAGTTAGTTTCTAAATTTCACATTCATAGGGAAAGGTTCCCATTAATTTTATCCAAGACAAATTCCTTGAATTTATTCTTTATTCTATTTTTGAATCTCAATTCAAACTAGTCGGGATTAGCGAACCTTACCGAAGTAATTATTTATTTTAATTTCCCCATCCCAACCTATTCATCCCATGAAGTAAAACTGGTAATACTTCATATCTAACACCACAGTGTTATCGGTAAATTCAATTACCATTTCACGTTCAAATCTAATTAAAGATTTAACTATCGCCTGGAGCAAAACTGGTGATACTCCATTTTCGATCATTTCAATCTAATTAAAGATTCATTAAAACTCCACTTAGTTTTAATCTTCGACTGGGTTAAAGAATCAGTGTCATTTAAAACACGGTTCACGATAAACCCAAAATCACATTCATTAATTATCGGGTTAAAGAACGAGTGTTATTTAAAACACTGTCCACGATAAACCCAAAAATCAATATCAATTCAATTCCAATTAAATATTATTTAATTGGTACACTTCATTAAATCCAAGTAAAAAGATTTAATCTTTCCTCAACTGGGTTAAAGAACAGTGTTAGTGAAGACACCATTCACGACAAACCCAAATCACATTTGATATTCAATACAAGGCTCCGAATAGAAAATATATCGGCTTATATTCAATATCAAATTCTATGATTAACAAATGTCGTATTGGAAATAACGATATAAATAGATATCTTTCAAACTTCCATAACAACATCCGTATAATCACGAATCCCAACATCGAAATATTCCAATGACAATTTCGATTCAAATCCACTCCAATGTAATCATTGGACATTAATTCAATTTATTTATTTAAAAATAAATAGAATTATATTTCTAGTTCAAAACTAGTTCATTTCGATAAAAATCTATTTTTATCTTTTCAAATATGGAGTTTTTCATCCCAATTCTTTCTAAATCATTTCTTATGATTTTACACAGATTATTACTATTTTTAATAATTTTATCAAGGCCCGTACAGTCGATTTCCATCAATGGCCATCGAACTGCACTTACAGCGACCTTTTTCCAATTTTATTTGGACGTATCTCCAAATCCAACCGTTAGATTTCAAATTTCAAATATCCGTTAGAAATCTCTTTTCGATACGAACCCAACGGTTCCGGTTTTAGGAGAATCCGACGGTCGGATCTCCCGTTATGTCCGTTTGAAATAAATGGTCGAAATTCGCGAACTGCGGCGGCGCGGCGCGTTCTATTCAGGCCATTTCAAAAACATTTTCAACTTCCATTTCAATTCAAATCAAAATTGAATTCTTCTTTATAAATTCGTTTTAAAATTCATTTCTATTCAATTCAAATTTCAATTCAATTTGAATTCATTTCAATTTGCTTTCAATTCAATTTGAATTCGTTTTCAATTTATTTCGAAATCGTTTTCAATTCAATTCATTTCGAAATCGTTTTCAATTCAATTCATTTCGAAATCGTTTTCAATTCTATTCATTTCGAAATCGTTTTTAATTCAATTCATTTTGAAACCGTTTTTAATTCAATTCATTTCGAAATGAATAAAATCGATATAAATATCGTTTACGTCAAAATGGCGTCAATCTAATCAACACGGCTTCATAAATTTCTATTTTCAAATATTCTATTTCAAATATTTCTTTTTCAAAATAGTTGTTATTATCAAAATATTTCGTTCAACACATGACCAATCTCAATGGATGAGTACTGTCAACACATGAACCTTTATTTTATATTATTCTTTATTTTTTAAATTGGAATGAGGCCCAATCAATCACCATATAATGTTAATTATATGGATTTTCATACATTACACACATATAATAGCATTGAAAAATAATCAACCATCAACCAAAGTGCACTACACTGTATAAGCATCAAATATAGATATCTAACGCTTATAACAGCCTGTCAATCAATCGATCGACATATTTAATCAATCAGGATGAGTGAACTTCAAATTTCATCCCAACACCCGTGTGGGGTTTCAAACAATCAAACACAGATTTTATTTGTGCAGTTGGGGGATGTGTAAAATTTATCGACCCAATCAATGTCCTTCAAATAGGTGTACATAAACAAACCGTCTGGTTTGTAAATAAATATTTTATTTTATTCACTTCACGTTAAAAATTATATTTTTAACGACAAAACATTTTATTTTAACTTATGAATTTCTATTCAGTTCATTCTTTAAATAAAATGATATTTTTATTTTTCTAATTTATTTTAGAAAATTTCGGCGGCATAACGGCACGATACTAGAAACGGGACAAGGCCTAGCCTTATCCCCGGTCTAGTGAAGGCCCACGCCATTCACACATCAATCATATTCACCAAACAACCAAATTCAAATCAAATAATCTGACTAATCTATGCAACCAAACAAACAAGTCCATGGTCTGTGGACGATTGTGTCGGGTGCTACTAAACACCGTCTGCATCCTAGTATATATATATATATATAACTAGAAAAAGAAATTGAAAGGTGAGAAATTCTCACCGATTGCTATCCAATCATCACGACACTTCATTTGCAGAAACCTTCGTCGTTCTCGCCTTTTTATCACCTTCGTTGCCCGTATTCTCTACATATGTAAAAATCACATTTTTATTTCGCTATTCAATATATAAAAATCGAATTTTTACTCTACATATGTAAAGATAATATTTTTATATTCTCTATTATACTTTCAAAGGCGAAGTCTTTATATTTTCAAAGGCGAAGTCTTTATATTTTCAAAGGCGAAGTCTTTATATTTTCAAAGGATATGTTTTCAATATTTTCTACTTAATAAAGATTATATTTTTAACACTTTAAAAATATAAAAATCATATTTTTACTTCGTCTATATAGTAAAGACTATATTTTTAATACCTTAAAAATATAAAAGTCATATTTTTATTACTTTAAAAATATAAAAATCATATTTTTACTTCGTCTATATAGTAAAGACTATATTTTTAATACCTTAAAAATATAAAAGTCATATTTTTATTACTTTAAAAATATAAAAATCATATTTTTACTTCGTCTATATAGTAAAGATTATATTTTTATAGTTCCTACTATGCAAAGATCTTATTTTTATCTTTCTACAATATAAAAGATTATATTTTTAATACTTATATAATATGAAATATATATTTTTTTCGCATTTAAAATCTAAGCTTTATATATTTCAAAAACAACATTCTTTATAAAAATTTCAAGCCAATGTTCTTCATAAAAATTGAACTTTTGTTTCATAATCCTATGTATCAAAACAGGAAAATCAGTTTTTTATTCCTAATAATAAAAAAAAAAATCAGTTTTCAAAACAAGTAAAACTCAGTTTTTAAAATAGATAAAAAATCAGTTTACTAAATAAATAAAATAAAACAAATTAAAAAAACTTACTTTTTCAATCGGAGGGGGGGAAGTCTTGCGCCTGAGGAGGGGGGGGGAAACGAGGGTTGCGTCAGGCGGAGCTGGGGATGGTGGTGGCGGTATGCACGGTGGCGCGTGGGTGGAGCAGCTCCGTCGATCTACTTTTGTAATTTTTTTTTATTTAATACGAACGGGATGGAGAGAAGTGAGGAGATGAGGGCTTATATAATAATATATATATTAATTTATTTTAATTTCTCTTCAAAAAGTAACTTTTTATTTCGAACACGAAATCAAACCCACCGCCTGTCGTCCCAAGATAATTACCCCCATCCCGAACACAATGGGATATGTTACGAAGGCCAATTCGATCGTTACGATCAGTTTCCGTTGAATTTACATTTAAATCACTATATTGAATTTTAAACGTACATTTCATATTACCGGGGTCACATACTAACTCTATAAATCCCATAAAAATATTTTCTAGCTTCATATTGACGATACGGTCCTAACAAAACTATTTTCGTCGAATTCTGAGACCGTTGGAAAAATGGCCATTTTCCAATCGATTAAAATCAACTGAAACCGGTCAAACACGTTTTCCTTTGCCACGCTCACATATTGATTCTAAAAATTATGAAATTTGGAATCTAACAATAATTCGAGATCACGGACCCAACAAAAGTGGTTTCGTCGAAATCCGAGGTCATTTGCAAAATGTCCATTTTTAAGGGCCTGAATTCCATAGCGACTATTCAGAATTTTCAACTGGACATATCTTTTGATTCCCGCTATGAAACTTTGATTTTTCGGATTCGTTGGAAAGATATTATCAATTAGATCCTATCATTTTTGGTTTCACTAAAATCCGGATTGTTTTGCACCCGGTACATTCAATTGAAGTTTGAAATCGAATTATCGAACTACCGCGCCATTTTCAATTCCTTTTATAAATATAAATAAATATTTATATTCTAACGACGACGAATATAAATATATACATTTGAAGTATATTCAAAATAAATTTCTCGTCGATATTATTTAAAATAATTCATTTTAAATATTCAAAATTCGCTAAAATTGCCAAAATAAAAATTTTAAACTGGCCCAGATTTTCGGGTTGTTATAATCTCCCCCACTTAAAACTTTTCGTCCCCGAAAAGGAACAAAGTCGAAATTGGTTTGATCATTCAACTCTACGTTCGATCTGGCTTCCATTCTCTAACCTTTCAGTTTCTGAGAATTTTCAAATCCTTCAAAAATTTGGCTAACACCCTAAATTTTCGAAATTTTTTGCCATAACCTCCCCTGCACCGGGAGCATCGGGGAATTTCAAATAGCTTCCCCGGTCCTTCAGATCTCAAAAAGAAAAAGAAAAAGCCAAGCGGCTAGCCAATAGGCTCATAAAATCATCATCACCCAAACAAAACAGTAAATTATGTAGTAAACATGTACCTATTGGTCGGGCAAACAAATTTTATTCTCTGCTCTAGCCTCCTTGCTATGACCTGTTCAATGTAAGTATATGTATATGCAAGCATATGCGACCAAATTTCAATATAATTCAATATTTGATTCAGTTAGGCATAATGGTTCAAAATTATCAAACAAATAAACAAACTACACAAACATCAATCAATTAGTGACTTTAACGTTTCAAATTGATAATTTTACTACATATAAAGAAAATCATGTTTTTGATGCCAATTCACAACAATGTATTCTAACTATATAAGTTTTGGTTCTCACACCAGTCTAATGGAAATATATAGATATCACACCTTCGAAACACGAAAATAATTACTAATGATGACGCGTCAATCATCAGAATCAGGTCCGTGCGACTAGAGTGTGATTCTATATCTATCCAATATATTAAAATTTTGAATATACGTTTGCATGGCGTATATGCAAATTCTTTATATACTGAATTGTCCAAAATCAATATAAACAAATAATCAAATACGAATAGTTGATTTAAATTTTCAAAACAAAATTGTTTTCATTTGAAAAATATACTCTTCACACCCGTTCTAGGATACTACTGATCCCATCTCTAACGAGTCATTCTAATTGGATATTACTAGTCCAATATCTGATGAATTCTTTCGTATGGTTCTAATGTGCCTTGTTCTCTGAGCTTGGTAAACCAAAGCCTTGATACCAACTGTGAAAACCCGTAACTTCCCCGTAAAGGAAAGTGTCGGATAGTTCGAGAACAAGCCACAACAAAACGCATTCAGAAGAACATTTCATTGTATATTACAACAATGCATCAGATTACAAGAATATACAGAATATAAACGAATAAATATTACACAGAAATATCAGAGTTTTAAGTTACATTTAAATACATAGCAGCGGAAAATAATACAATAAACAACTAGAAGAGATATACGGATACAAAGCTTTCCGGATATCGTTCCAGCTGTAAACCAGGATCCTGTGAATATAAATCTGCAAAACCAAAACTACTAGCTGCTCGTGTCAAAATAAGGGCACCCAGAGTTTAGGTTAAAACAATAAACTCCAGGTCAGTCATGTGACTGGTGTGAGAACTAAAACAGTTAATCTTTATTTTTAATGTTTGGTAAATTAAGGGACCACGCCGTATAACACGGAACGGGTTTCCTCCCAAGAATACCAGTGCATAAAACAAACAGCGCAATGCTAAATAAAGAAAGATGAAGCTGTTATAAGACCCAGGTCCTACCACACAATGCAACGCAAGCCGGGGGATAGGGTTTTCCCTTATAACAGCCAAAGAATGCTTGATACGTTTAAAACAAATCATTTGATACTATTATAAGTGCATAGTGTATAAAACAACTTCAAATCATAAGTATCAATCATAGGCGGCATGAAATGCCCCATAACACTATGTCGCCATATATAAGTTTACAATCAAAACCGCAAGACGTCGTATTGGAAGTTGGGTTATCATTTATGGTATGAACCGAGGCTAGGGGCAAGATCCTCTCCGATTGGAGACGCTCTAGTCCGCCCCTCAGGCAAGTACTCAGGCAAGCCTTTGGATCGTCAGGGCCGGTCCACCGATGTGGATTAAAATTCCTGAACACTGCGTTTCCCCGCCCTTTGGGGCGTAAGCCTGGCCCGTCAGCCGACCAGAAGCATCGGCCGAAAACGATATCACGAGGCGCCTCGCTTTTCAGCAAGTAATAATAAGCAACATCCACATGAGTCAAACTCGTCAGCCAGTTCAAGCACTGACGCCACTCTTAACTAGAAAGAAACGCATGTCCTCCCTGATGTCCGTCTCCCGTTTTTGATTCATACAGGGTGTGATACTCGCGAATCAACGTTACACAAAGCTACACCACAAAGGCCGTGCTTCGATCATTAACCACAAGACTTTGCTTTTCAACAGAAGCCTTGATCATTTGCATCTTAGCATGCCACACAGGCAATTCACTCCATGCGATTGATATCCATCAATATATAACCCCTGAGCTCGTACGTCTCAGAGAAGGGCGTTAAGCAAGAGAATAAATTCTCCGCCGCCAAACAGATATATATTTAATAGAGATCAATCACACAGACTAAAATCCAATGTCAGACACACAGTCCATTTACAAGTCCGTTCTGGGTCTGAACGAAACCGGAGGCACCTAGTACCCCATCCATCGATCTCCAAGCACGTCTGGACGATCACCAACTGTTTCCATCTTCTTGGGTGTACAGCCCAATCAAGATCATCAGCAATCACCCAAACGACGTGAAGACTTCTGGTCTTCGACCACCGTCTTCATCTTCGACTTATCGTCGTATCAGTTATTCAGAATGGGATAAACCCGGTCTTTCCGAATAACTCGCGTATATTTTAAATAAGTGTTACACAAACACAACATACGCCTCATTCCAATTCATTAGTCACTAAACGTAAATTAATCAAGAGAACAATTCCCCAAATATTAACCCCGAAGGCCGAAACCAACATCAGATCAATATTCAGAAAACCATTCTGCTTGGCTAACCGACAGTTAGTTTCTAAATTTCACATTCATAGGGAAAGGTTCCCATTAATTTTATCCAAGAAAAATTCCTTGAATTTATTCTTTATTCTATTTTTGAATCTCAATTCAAACTAGTCGGGATTAGCGAACCTTACCGAAGTAATTATTTATTTTAATTTCCCCATCCCAACCTATTCATCCCATGAAGTAAAACTGGTAATACTTCATATCTAACACCACAGTGTTATCGGTAAATTCAATTACCATTTCACGTTCAAATCTAATTAAAGATTTAACTATCGCCTGGAGCAAAACTGGTGATACTCCATTTTCGATCATTTCAATCTAATTAAAGATTCATTAAAACTCCACTTAGTTTTAATCTTCGACTGGGTTAAAGAATCAGTGTCATTTAAAACACGGTTCACGATAAACCCAAAATCACATTCATTAATTATCGGGTTAAAGAACGAGTGTTATTTAAAACACTGTCCACGATAAACCCAAAAATCAATATCAATTCAATTCCAATTAAATATTATTTAATTGGTACACTTCATTAAATCCAAGTAAAAAGATTTAATCTTTCCTCAACTGGGTTAAAGAACAGTGTTAGTGAAGACACCATTCACGACAAACCCAAATCACATTTGATATTCAATACAAGGCTCCGAATAGAAAATATATCGGCTTATATTCAATATCAAATTCTATGATTAACAAATGTCGTGTTGGAAATAACGATATAAATAGATATCTTTCAAACTTCCATAACAACATCCGTATAATCACAAATCCCAACATCGAAATATTCCAATGACAATTTCGATTCAAATCCACTCCAATGCAATCATTGGACATTCTGGTTATTTTTAAAACCCTTTTCAAATTCAATTTATTTATTTAAAAATAAATAGAATTATATTTCTAGTTCAAAACTAGTTCATTTCGATAAAAATCTATTTTTATCTTTTCAAACATGGAGTTTTTCATCCCAATTCTTTCTAAATCATTTCTTATGATTTTACACAGATTATTACTATTTTTAATAATTTTATCAAGGCCCGTACAGTCGATTTCCATCAACGGCCATCGAACTGCACTTACAGCGACCTTTTTCCAATTTGATTTGGACGTATCTCCAAATCCAACCGTTAGATTTCAAATTTCAAATATCCGTTAGAAAGCCCTTTTCGATACGAACCCAACGGTTCCGGTTTTAGGAGAATCCGACGGTCGGATCTCCCGTAATGTTCGTTTGAAATAAATGGTCGAAATTCGCGAACTGCCGCGGCGCGGCGCGTTCTATTCAGGCCATTATATTATATATATAATATATATATCGTCGATTTCTATTTAAAACGAATTTTATAAATAGTTTTGAATTCGTTTCAAAAACATTTTCAACTTCCAATTCAATTCAAATCAAAATTGAATTCTTCTTTATAAATTCGTTTTAAAATTCATTTCTATTCAATTCAAATTTCAATTCAATTTGAATTCATTTCAATTTGCTTTCAATTCAATTTGAATTCATTTTCAATTTATTTCGAAATCGTTTTCAATTCAATTCATTTCGAAATCGTTTTCAATTCAATTCATTTCGAAATCGTTTTCAATTCAATTCATTTCGAAATCGTTTTTAATTCAATTCATTTCGAAATCGTTTTTAATTCAATTCGTTTCGAAATCGTTTTTAATTCAATTCATTTCGAAATGAATAAAATCGATATAAATATCGTTTACGTCAAAATGGCGTCAATCTAATCAACACGGCTTCATAAATTTCTATTTTCAAATATTCTATTTCAAATATTTCTTTTTCAAAATAGTTGTTATTATCAAAATATTTCGTTCAACACATGACCAATCTCAATGGATGAGTACTGTCAACACATGAACCTTTATTTTATATTATTCTTTATTTTTTAAATTGGAATGAGGCCCAATCAATCACCATATAATGTTAATTATATGGATTTTCATACATTACACACATATAATAGCATTGAAAAATAATCAACCATCAACCAAAGTGCACTACACTGTATAAGCATCAAATATAGATATCTAACGCTTATAACAGCCTGTCAATCAATCGATCGACATATTTAATCAATCAGGATGAGTGAACTTCAAATTTCATCCCAACACCCGTGTGGGGTTTCAAACAATCAAACACAGATTTTATTTGTGCAGTTGGGGGATGTGTAAAATTTATCGACCCAATCAATGTCCTTCAAATAGGTGTACATAAACAAACCGTCTGGTTTGTAAATAAATATTTTATTTTATTCACTTCACGTTAAAAATTATATTTTTAACGACAAAACATTTTATTTTAACTTATGAATTTCTATTCAGTTCATTCTTTAAATAAAATGATATTTTTATTTTTCTAATTTATTTTAGAAAATTTCGGCGGCATAACGGCACGATACTAGAAATGGGACAAGGCCTAGCCTTATCCCCGGTCTAGTGAAGGCCCACGCCATTCACACATCAATCATATTCACCAAACAACCAAATTCAAATCAAATAATCTGACTAATCTGTGCAACCAAACAAACAAGTCCATGGTCTGTGGACGATTGTGTCGGGTGCTACTAAACACCGTCTGCATCCTAGTATATATATAACTAGAAAAAGAAATTGAAAGGTGAGAAATTCTCACCGATTGCTATCCAATCATCACGACACTTCATTTGCAGAAACCTTCATCGTTCTCGCCTTTTTATCACCTTCGTTGCCCGTATTCTCTATATATGTAAAAATCGCATTTTTATTTCGCTATTCAATATATAAAAATCGAATTTTTACTCTACATATGTAAAGATAATATTTTTATATTCTCTATTATATTTTCAAAGGCGAAGTCTTTATATTTTCAACGGCGAAGTCTTTATATTTTCAAAGGCGAAGTCTTTATATTTTCAAAGGCGAAGTATTTATATTTTCAAAGGCGAAGTCTTTATATTTTCAAAGGATATGTTTTCAATATTTTCTACTTAATAAAGATTATATTTTTAACACTTTAAAAATATAAAAATCATATTTTTACTTCGTCTATATAGTAAAGACTATATTTTTAATACCTTAAAAATATAAAAGTCATATTTTTATTACTTTAAAAATATAAAAATCATATTTTTACTTCGTCTATATAGTAAAGACTATATTTTTAATACCTTAAAAATATAAAAGTCATATTTTTATTACTTTAAAAATATAAAAATCATATTTTTACTTCGTCTATATAGTAAAGACTATATTTTTATAGTTCCTACTATGCAAAGATCTTATTTTTATCTTTCTACAATATAAAAGATTATATTTTTAATACTTATATATTATGAAATTTATATTTTTTTCGCATTTAAAATCTAAGCTTTATATATTTCAAAAACAACATTCTTTATAAAAATTTCAAGCCAATGTTCTTCATAAAAATTGAACTTTTATTTCATAATCCTATGTATCAAAACAGGAAAATCAGTTTTTTATTCCTAATAATAAAAAAAATTCAGTTTTCCAAACAAGTAAAACTCAGTTTTTAAAATAGATAAAAAATCAGTTTACTAAATAAATAAAATAAAACAAATTAAAAAAACTTACTTTTTCAATCGGTGGGGGGGGGGGGGGAGTCCTGCGCCTGAGGAGGGGGGGGAAACGAGGGTTGCGTCAGGCGGAGCTGGGGATGGTGGTGGCGGTCTGCACGGAGGCGCGTGGGTGGAGCAGCTCCGTCGATCTACTTTTGTTTTTTTTTTATTTAATACGAACGGGATGGAGAGAAGTGAGGAGATGAGGGCTTATATAATAATATATATATTAATTTATTTTAATTTCTCTTCAAAAAGTAACTTTTTATTTCGAACACGAAATCAAACCCACCGCCTGTCGTCCCTAGATAATTACCCCCATCCCGAACACAATGGGATATGTTACGAAGGCCAATTCGATCGTTACGATCAGTTTCCGTTGAATTTACATTTAAATCACTATATTGAATTTTAAACGTACATTTCAAATTACCGGGGTCACATACTAACTCTATAAATCCCATAAAAATATTTTCTAGCTTCGTATTGACGATACGGTCCTAACAAAACTAATTTCGTCGAATTCTGAGACCGTTGGAAAAATGGCCATTTTCCAATCGATTAAAATCAACTGAAACCGGTCAAACGCGTTTTCCTTTGCCACGCTCACATATTGATTCTAAAAATTATGAAATTTGGAATCTAACAATAATTCGACATCACGGACCCAACAAAAGTGGTTTCGTCGAAATCCGAGGTCATTTGCAAAATGTCCATTTTTAAGGGCCTGAATTCCATAACGACTATTCAGAATTTTCAACTGGACATATCTTTTGATTCCCGCTATGAAACTTTGATTTTTCGGATTCGTTGGAAAGATATTATCAATTAGATCCTATCATTTTTGGTTTCACTAAAATCCGGATTGTTTTGCACCCGGTACATTCAATTGAAGTTTGAAATCGAATTATCGAACTACCGCGCCATTTTCAATTCCTTTTATAAATATAAATAAATATTTATATTCTAACGACGACGAATATAAATATATACGTTTGAATTATATTCAAAATAAATTTCTCGTCGATATTATTTAAAATAATTCATTTTAAATATTCAAAATTCGCTAAAATTGCCAAAATAAAAATTTTAAACTGGCCCAGATTTTCGGGTTGTTACAGAGCCGAAGATGGATTCTATCATTTATCTCTTTTTATGCTGTTCAGCTCCTATTGTACATATTTTATTTGTTTTCCACTGTAGACATTTATGTATAGCTAAGCTGTATTGTACTAAGTAACATCCTATATACTGTGTAACTCTGATGATTACGTTTATCCAGTATATTCTATTGTGCATTATCTGGTGTATTTATTTAATTATGATCTGTTGTTATCTGTTTATGTATTATATTCCAAAGATTGCCCTTGCCACCGTCAGTACGGGGTTTGGGGTCGTCTCATTTGTTATCAGAGCTTTGGTTAAGCTTAGTGCTGGAATACAACATATTAACGAACTCGTCATAAATAGAACCAGTAGTGTTCTAGGACGGGTAACTCTATACAGATAGGATCTGTAATATCCTATATGAGTAAAGCAGAATGAAATACACCCCACTAGACACATTTACATTTGAAGTATATGTTTCTATTTTTTAAAATACCTTTTCTGTGACCTGACACTTGATCTGCCATTTGCAGTAGTACTAGAAAATGAGTGTCAGAAACAGAATGAATGCAGAACCGGACATTGAGGCCCTATTAATCAAGTATCGAAATATGGGTGGAATACCATTCTCCGGCGAAGAATCTATTATGAAAACGCAAGCTTGGATTCGTTCGATTGAGAAAATCTTTGAAGGATTAAAGCTGAGGGATGACCAGAAAAGATTACTGGCCTCCTGGGCACTCAAAGACGAAGCTTTGTTCTGGTGGGATTCGGTTATTAAGGATAATCCAGAAGGTGATATCACCTGGGATAGATTCAAAGTGATTTTCCTGGAAAGATTTACTCCTCCTGAAGCAATTGAGCGGCTATGTGATGAATTTTCTTATTTGATACAAGGAGACATGACCATTCCAGAATATCATAAGAAATTCAATGAACTTTCTCACTTCGCCCCTCATCTAATTCAAAATCCGAAGAGGAAGAATCTGAGATTTATCAATGGGCTTCAAAGAAAATATTAGAACAGTGTAATGAGGAATGTGAAGCTTCCTTTTTCTGAAATGATATACATGGCTTACCATTACGAAGATCTAGACAAGAAAGGCATGTTACACTACGAAGAGGAGGTCAGCTCTAGCAATAAAGTTGAGTCTGGAACTGATCGTCCGGAGGACAGTACGATGTCTTAGGTCAGTAAGAAGTCCGAAGTAAATCGGAAAAGGGCCAGACCTGAGAAAGAATCAGTAATGACCGACATATGCCTAAACTGCAATCAAAAATGTCATCTGTCCAGGAAATGTAGGTCCTTGAAAATGCAGAAGAAGGAGGGATCTAAATCAAAGAACAAGGTTAAAGAAAATAGAAAATGCAATCTTTGCCATCAGGTGGGTCACGTAAAGCAAGACTGCCTACTGTTCATAAAACCTGAAGCAGTACATGTAAATGAAGTGGCAGAAGTGCCTACATCTTCGTCTGCTCAGGAGAGGGCTGATGTTTTAGAAGGCACACTTAATGTAAAAAACTTTCCAGTTAAAGTACTATTTGACACCGGCGCGTCGCGAAGCTTTGTTGCAAAGAATGCGGTTAGGAATCTGGATTTAAATTTGAAGAAGCTCGAAGAACCAATGACTGTCCAAAATCCGGTTGGGGGTTCCATCGATCTCAGTTGGGTTTGTGCAGTACCTGTCTCTTTTTCCTGTTATAAATTCCCTACTTTCTCTATCATCATGAATTTTACTGAATTCGATCTTATTCTGGGATTGGATTGGCTAACAAAATATGAAGCTGAGGTTAGATGCACCGAGAGAGTGGTTAAGGCAAAGGCCCAATCAGGGAATTATATAACCATACCATGTGAAGGCCCGAATTCAAATAGAAAAGATTTCTGGTCAGCTCTTGATGTTTCTCCTGCTCAAATAGAAAATATCCCTGAAGTCACAGAGAATATTCCCGACCTCGTAAAGGATATTCCTGTCGTCAAGAATTATGCGGATGTGTTTGAAGAAGTTGTTCGCTTACCTCCGCAGAGGGAAATTGATTTCAAGATCGCTTTGATTCCGAATGCAAGCCCGGTAGTTCACGCTATTCGAAGAATGTCCTTGAAAGAGAAAGAGGAATTAGACAATCAAACAAGGCAGCTTGTATGGAAGGGTCTAATCAGGCCTAGTTTCTCTGATTGGGGAGCAGCAGTGGTGTTTGTCCCAAAATCAAACGGTACACTACGGCTATGTGTGGATTATCGCGATTTGAACAAGCATACAATAAAGAATAAATATCCATTGCCGCGAATTGATGTAGATCGTCTGAATGGACCACAAGAATTTTCCAGTGTGGACCTAGCTACAGGCTTCCATCAACTTCGAATTACCAAAGAATGTGTTCCTATGACAGCATTCAGAGGTCCAGACTTATTTTACGAGTGGTTAGTAATGCCATTCGACTTATGTAACGCTTCAGCTTACTTCGTCGATTTGATGAATAAAGTGTTCAGAGGGGTCCTGAATAAGTTTGTTCTGGTTTTTATTGACGATATTCTAATCTTCTCTAAATCAAAGGCCGAACATGAAAAGCATTTGGAACAGGTTCTGGAAATCCTCAGAAGGAATGTATTAAAAGCCAAACTATCCAAATGTATATTCTGGCAAGATGAAGTGAAATTTCTGGGCCACGTTGTATCGAAAGAAGGAATTGCTGTGGATCCAAGTAAAGTCACAGCTATTCAAAACTGGAAACAACCTAGTACTCCTATAGAAGTCCGCAGTTTTCTTGGGTTGGCTAGTTATTACCGGAAGTTCGTTAAAAACTTTTCGAAGATATCTGGTCACTTAACGAAGCTTACAAAGAAGCACTCTAAATTCAAATGGACTCCAGAATGTGAGGAGGCTTTTGAAGAGCTAAAGTTAAGATTAACGACTGCTCCAGTGTTAACCATTATCGACGGCAATCAGGATTTAAAGGTCTGGACATATGCCTCTAGAGAAGGCCTGGGTGCAGTACTAATGCAAAGAGGTCAAGTGATCTCTTATGCTAGCCATCAGATGAAGCCACATTAAAAGAACTACGTTACTCATGATCTTGAGTTGTTGGCTATAGTATTCTCTTTGAAAATCTGGAGGCACTATCTTCTGGGTGAGAAATTTGAACTGTTTACAGATCACCAATCGTTAAAGTATCTGTTCACCCAGAAAGACTTGAATCTGAGGCAGCAACGTTGGCTAGAGTTCCTTGTAGCATATGACTTTGAAATTCTATATACTCCCGGGAAAGCCAATGTTGTGGCCGATGTGTTAAGCCAAAAGAATGAAATGATCGCCAGTTTTATTATCACGACTTCGTTGATAGATAAAATATCTTCTCTTCAGAAGGATGATCACTTCATTCAGAAGATCAGGGAGATAACTCAGAAAGGCGAGCCCTTTAGTTTTCAAGTTGATAATGAGGGAATTCTAAGGCTGAAAGGTTGAATTTGTGTTCCTAACATTGCTGAGCTCCGAAAGGAAGTACTGGATGAATGCCACAAGTCAAAACTTAGTATCCATCTGGGAGTAAGCAAAATGTATAATGACATTAAACTCACTTTCTGGTGGAAGTCGATGAAGTGGGACATTTCTTTATATGTTTGCCGATGCCCTACTTGCCAACTAGTCAAAAGCGACCAACAGAAGCTGGCTGGATTGATGCAACTGCTTGACGTTCCAGGCTGGAAGTGGGAACATATTTCCATGGACTTCATTGATGGTTTGCCCAGAACCAGAAAAGGAAATAACAGTATTTGGGTGATCGTAGATTGCTTCACGAAGACCGCCCATTTCATACCTGTCAGATCAAACACACTGCTCAGAGTCTGGCGCAGATTTACTTCAAGGAAATTGTTAGACTACACGGAGTGCCGATCAGTATAGTTAGTGATAGAGATATTCACTAGCAAGTTCTGGGAGGCATTTCAAGTAGAGCTGGGAACAAAGCTGAACTTGAGCACCGCCTATCATCCTTTGACAGATGGTCAGACTGAGAGGGTGAATCGTATTTTAGAAGATCTATTGCGGGCTTGCCTTCTAGATTTCGGTGGATCATGGGAAGACCATCTGCATGTGGCTAAATTCTCATATAACAACAGCTACCAGGCGAGCCTGACAATGTCGCCATTCGAAGCACTGTATGGTAGACCGTGCCGATCTCCTGCTTGTTGGGTCGAACCCGGTAATAGACTTGTGTTGGGGCTAGATATGATCCGAGAAGCTGCCGACAAAGTCTATTTTATTAAGAAACTATTACTCGCCGCTCAAAGCCGACAAAAGAGTTATGCCGGTAAGATAAGAAGAGATATATCATTTGCTGTTGGCGACTATGTATATTTGAAAGTATCGCCGATGAGAGGAGTTATTCGGTTCGGTAAAACAAGGAAGTTGGCGCCCAAATTCACTGGTCCATTTCCTATTCTTGAACGGATTGGAACTCTCACTTATAGGGTTCAATTGCCTGATTGGTTGCCTGGAGTGCATGATGTATTTCACATATCTCAGCTTCGAAAGCACGTTCATGATCCAGACTTGATCGTGGAAGAAGCAGCTCAATAGGATATTAAATTACTCCAGAATTAGCTGTGAGAAGAGAGCCGCTAAAGATCATCGGCAAATAAACCAAAGAGCTGAGGAACAAGAAGGTTCACTTAGTCAAAGTGCAATGGAGTGGAGATCCGCGAGATTGTACTTGGGAAACTGAGGAAAGCATTTAGAAAGCCTATCCTAAGTGTCGAGTAGATATCTCCGATTGACTCTGGTGCAAGGTACATTTACCATACTTTGCATTACCAATTAGTTCTCTACTCTGTTGTTATTTTCTTTCCATGGATGTGCACTTTTAATTCTATAGTCTGAATGATTTTATAAGAGTATAGAAATTGATTAGTATATTTTTGAAAAGCTAAAAACAAATTGATTGTTGTTTGTGTTGTGTGATAGTAGATTTGATTAATTAAATTATTAAAACGACAGTCAATTTAATCAAAAAGAGAATAATGGTAGAATTTATTCGATTAAATCACACATTGAACTGATTAGAAAATAAATAGAAATATATACTTGTGCATTATATAAGTTTGAACAGGTAATTGGATAGCTGTTGAGTAAAGATTTTATTTGCGTGCCCAACAAATAGGTAAACCTTAATGAGTTGGATGCGTAATATTATTATATCAACTCCTGTGAATGCCATTGGATGCGGAGTGCTGGTTGTTCTGTGTGTAATCATAAACATCGCCATAGGATAGTAACAATTAATTTTGAACTACATTACATGGCATACTTCTTGAAGGTAGGCATACTTCATCATATACCACATAAGCATTTGGAGCTTGTGTGACGAGGTGGAAGATTTACCATACGAGCGAGAGGCTTGTATGGCGATGTCTATATTTTACAGGTTGAACTGATGACTGATATGACCATATAAAATGTAACGATAAATTGCCAGATTAATAAAAACCCCACACGGGTCTGGAGTTGACAATAATCACGTCTCTCTAGTCATTAGATACGACACATGGATTATTTATTTCCCACACGGGACGAGGTGACGAGGATTTATCCTGTGGAGCAATTAAAATACACACTCCCTCAAGCTTTGACAGGGTGACGAGAATTTATTCTCTGGAGTTATTATCTATACACGCTCCCTTGTAAACACCAGAATATATCACTATAAATATGTGCATGCTTTATAGGATTTTTTGGGTAACAAATAAGGCCCAATAAATTTCCAAACCTCTCCCCGTACAAAGGAGGTTATGGCGAAATTTTTCGAAAATTCCGGGTGTTAGCCAAATTTTTAAAGAATTTGAAAATTCTCAGAAACAGAAAAGTTGAAGAATGGAAGCCAGAGTGAACGTAGAGTTGATTAATCAAACCACTTTCGACTTTGTTCCTTTTCGGGGACGAAAAGTTTTAAGTGGGGGAGATTGTAACGACCCGGAAAATCTGAACCAATTTAAAATTTTTAAATTGGCTAAAATAGTGGATTTTAAATATTTAAAATGAATATTTTAAATAATAGCAATGAAAAGTGAGTTTGAATTGACGTTTGAAAATGAATATAATTAATTCTAATTATAAACAGGGCCTGAAATGGCACGGCAGTTTCAAATTTTCAATTCAAACTTTGACTGACTGTACTGGGTGCAAAACAAAACGGATTTGAGTGAAACCAAAAATATTTAAATCTGTTAGAGAATATTTTTCTAACGAATCTGAAAAATCGAAGTATCATAGTGGAAAGCAAAAGTTATGGCTAAATGAATTTTCAGAAAGGTCGCTATGGAGTTTATATAGCCCGTGAAAATGTCCATTTTGCAAACAACTTCGGAATTCGACGAAACCACTTTTGTTGGATCCGGGATGTCAAATTATTGCTAGGTTTCAAATTTCATAAATTTTGAAGCTAGTATTTGAGCATAGCAAAGGAAAATGTGTTTTGGTAAATTACAGTTAAATTGGATCGACCAGAAAAGGGCCATTTTACAAACGGTCTCAGAATTCGACGAAACTAGTTTTGTTGGGACCGTATCGTCAAAACATAGCCAGATTTATTTTTCTGGAATTTTTCGAATCAGTTTGTGCCCTTGGCAAATTGAAGTGTACGTTCAAATCGAATATTGAATGTCATATATTTTAAATTGAAGGAAAACTGACTGAAACAGTCGAATGGGCCTACGAAACATATCCCATTGTGTTCGGAATGAGGGTAAAACGCTAGGGACGACAGTCGTTGGGTTTGGATTGGGGTTCGTGTGTGAGAGGGTATTTTTGGAATTTTAAAAGTTATAAATAAATAAAAAATTGATTCGTCCACATCAGAACCCCCCCATATTCTCTCTCCGCGCTGCTACGTTGAAGGCGGAAAACGTTCGCCGCTTCCAGGCCATATTCCGGTCGCCACGATCATGGTTGACCCCTGCCACCGTTGAGTTTTCTGAAGCTCTCCCTCCCCTCTTCAAATCAACATCAACTACACCCCATTTAGTCGCTCCACCAGAGAGAATCACCACTCTAAACTTCCGACGTTTAAGCCTCCGTACCCCCTCCTTATCCAGTTCGAGTTCGCCAACATGGGGTGGCGCCTGTACGCCTCTCGAGGCCCGTCAACGTGGTACAAGCTGATCGTTGTATCGTGCTACGGATTTTGTGAAATCCGCAAACCTAGTTTTGAACATTCAAAGAAAGGTACGGTTGTTAAATTATATAAACTATATAATAGCACTTCTAAGCGCTACGGTTTTTGATTTCACTGTAAAAATCATATCTTTTTCGTTTGTTGACGAAATTCAGTGAAACAAGAGACAGTGGACTCGTGTGGATGCCTTCTACATTCTAGAAGAGACCGCATATTTTTCTGAGCCTTCTGCTATTTTTGGTGGAGTGGAACCCAATGTGAGATTTCTAAATTATAAACGATATGGAAAACAACGATGTATAAATTATATAATCGATGTATTAGTTATATAAGCGTTTTACACCTCTTGTATAAGCGTTGTATAAGTTGTACTTTCGATGTATAAGTTGTATATGCATTGTAAAAATTATATATGAGTTGAAATAGAAGTGAGATGTTGTATATATTCATATATATATATATATATATATATATATATATATATACACGCCCCTCGTCCACAAACCATGGACGATATTTATGGGTTGTGATTGGTGTGAAAATTGATTGATAGCGAATGGTTGATTGAAATTGTTTGTGGTTGAAATTGATTGATTGTGGTTGAAAAATACCCGTTTGTGGTTGAGAAATATTTGGTTGAAACCGCATAGGATTAGTTTGTGGAAAGGAAAAAAATATACATGCCGCCTGCGTGCGAACTAGATGCATGATTCCCCATTGTCAAAAGCTGCGAGGCTTTAAGGTAGAGCGAGGAGCCGTACTAGGGACGGTCCCGGTTTTAACTACCCTGCCGTTATGCTGCCGAAATTTTGAATAATATTCATGTGTTAGAATTATTTTCCTGTGTTGAAACTATATTCGTCTGTTGAATAGAAAACCTTCATGTGTTGAATCGATATTCATTCGTTGAATTGAAATTCATGTGTTGAATGGTATTCGTGTTTTGAATAAATTGTTTTAACAATAAAAATCACATTTTTACTCTATATACACAAACTATAGAAAACCTTCATGTGTTGAATCGAAATTCATTCGTTGAATTGAAATTCATGTGTTGAATGGTATTCGTGTTTTGAATAAATTGTTTTAACAATAAAAATCAAATTTTTACTCTATATATACAAACTATAGAAAACCTTCATGTGTTGAATCGAAATTCATTCGTTGAATTGAAATTCATGTGTTGAATGGTATTCGTATTTTGAAATAAATTGTTTTATGATAAAAATCATATTTTTATTACCTATATGAACTATATAAAATATTCTCGTTTTGAAATAAATTGTTTTATAATAAAAATCCTATTTTTATCATCAATATGAACTATATAAAATAATCGTGTTTTGAAATGAATTGTTTTACAATAAAAATCACATTTTTACTGTAGACGTGAGTTGTTAAATATAGTGAAGTGTCGAAGTGAATGTTTGTTAGACAAAAATATCATTTTTATCAAATGTATGAAAAGAATATAGCTTTGAAATCGAAAAATTGATATATATATATATAAATTGAATTAAAATATATCGAAAAACGAAGCTGCAGTTCGTATTTTGAAACCGTGATTTCAAACGATTAGTGCGAGAGATCCGACCATCGGATTTTCCCGAAACCGCAACTGTTGGGTTCGCTTTGGAAATATCTTTCCAACGGCACCAACTTTGTAAAAATCCAACGGTTGGATTGTCTGGAATGTTTAATTCAAATCTGAAGGAAAACAGCGCTAGAATCGATTATATATATATATATAATTATATTAAATCGAATAACGACGCTGTAGTTCGTATTTTGAAATCGAAACTTCAAACGATTGTACCGGGAGTTCCGACCGTCGGATTTTCCCAAAACTGGAACCGTTGGTTTCGTTCCGACCCAGAACCGACTTGTAAATGGATTGTTTGTCCGTCATTGGAATTTATTCTATGTAATTGATAGCCATCAGTTGCATGGTGTGAATTGTCTGTGTGGCATACTAAGATGCAGTGATCAGGGCTTCTGTTGAAAAGCAAAGTCTTGTGATTGATGATCAAAGCACCGCCTGTGTGGCATAGCTTTGTGTATAACGTGAATTCGCGAGCTTCACACCCCGGTATGAACCAGAAACGGGAGAAGGACCTCAGGGAGGGCATGTGTTTCTTCCTAGCTAGGAGTTGTGTCAGTATTTTTACACGGCCTGACATTTTACTTATGTGGATGATGGATAGCGAGGCGCCTCGGAAATATCGGTCGATCCGGGACAGATGGAGTCATTCGTTGGCTCATTTACGCCCCATAGGGCAGGGAAACGCTATGTCCAGGAATTTTAATCCACATCGGTGGACCGACCCTGTCGCTCCAAGGGGCAGTTGCGGCTGTTCCTGAGGCTCGGGCTAGGCAGTCTCGAATTCGGTAAGGACTATCTTTTGCCTTGGTTCATGGTAGAAATCCAATTTCCAAATAAGTAACTGTGCGGTTATGATTGTATATATATATATGACGACATGATATATGGTACCCATGCCGTCTATGATTGATAGTTATGATTCGAAATTGTTTTTGAAACATGTAAACACTAGTAATAATATCAAATGCTTTTGTTTTATTCGTATCAAGCATATTTTGGCCATTATCAGGTAAAACTCTATCCTCCGGTTTGCATTGCATTGTGTGATGGGAACTGAGTCTTATAATGGCTTCATTTTTTATAAAAAGCATTGCGATGTTTAAAAGAATTATTTGTTTTAAAGCACTGGCAATCCAATGGAGTCAACCCGTTCCACGAAAGTGGCGTGGTCCTGTGATTGGCCATATTTTAAATGTGTTGAGTAGATTTCTCATACCAGTCCCATGACTGACTCGTAGTTTGTTTCATTTCAAACTCGGGTGCCTCTTTTTCTACACGAGCAGCCTTGTATTCAGGTTTTAGCTGGCTTTTCTGGATAGCTGGAGCTGAAGATGGATTCTATCATTTATCTCTTTTTATGCTGTTCAGCTCCTATTGTACATATTTTGTTTGTTTTCCGCTGTAGACATTTATGTATAGCTGAGCTGTATTGTACTAAGTTTGATCCTGTATACTGTGTAACTCTGATGATTACGTTTATCCAGTATATTCTATTGTGCATTATCTGGTGTATTTATTTAATTTTGTTCTGCTGTTATCTGTTTATGTGTTATATTCCAAAGATTACCCTTGCCACCGTCAGTACGGGGTTTGGGGTCGTCTCAAAGACAATCACAGACACCAGTTCAAACACAAATGTAAAATAAACAGAAATAAAGGAAAATGCAGAAAAGGAAAGAACACACCGGATTTTATAATGGTTCGGATCACTCCTACTCCAGTCCCGCACAACGTAGCAATGTGCAAAGTTTTATTACTATTTTCAAATAGCCAAATACACCATCCTTGATTTCACGGCTCAACAAGGAGACACTGATTCCTATCCCTTGATTTCATGGCTCAACAAGGGCACACTGACTCATGAACCTTAGTTTCACGGATTTAAGGATAAAACCGTTTACTCTTGACTTACAAATTGGATCTTCCAATCCAAGCAATTACAAAATAGACCTATAACTCTTCAATAGCACTTGATTTATAGAGTAGAGATTAAAGAGTGTAGAGAGAAGAAGTTTGATCAATTCAGAAGTGAATTCGGCAGAGTATAAGTGTAAAAACCATAAAAATGAATAAGAATTACAGTAGGATGAAAGGGGATGAAGATGAAGAAGAAGAGATGTTAGAAAATTCGGTTTTGGCCTCTTCTTTTAGAGAATGAAGGGCTGCAACATTTCTGAAACGTTTCAAATAGTGAAAAGACACTTCCCATCAAAATAAAAAAACTAGCCGTTATACGTCGACATACATATTATGCTATGTCAACATACCTATGTACAAAATTGATTTTCAAAGCATTTTCAAGTGTTTTGATATAAAACTAATTCTGGAAATTCTTGAATAAAATTCTAATGTTGTAAATAAATATTATTTGATAGAAAAACATACGAAAACATATTTTTAAATTACATAAATATATTTATGAAATTATAAGGTTTTAAACTATAAAATATAAGTAAAGTATATATAAAAACTTAAGTTTGAAAAAAAAAGAAGAATAAAAAAATAAAAACAAAATAGAGAGGATTGAGAATAAAATAGAAAAATAAAAATAGAGAGAATTGACAAAAACAAAAATAGAGAGGATTGAGAAAAGAATTGAAAAATCAGAATTTGAATTTGGATTTGAACCTGGAGTGATATTTCGAGTCTTACAAAATCTAGACTCTGTAATTATATTAATCTTGAACTTTTGACATCTTGATATCTTGATTACTCATGAGTCTTGAATCTACCCTGAATTCTGAATCTCTAAAAGCTCTTAAAATGTACATTCTTCAGTATTAATTCATGTATACAAATCCTGCATATGTGTGTGTGTGTATATATATACATTCTAAATAAAGATTTTAGTATATATTTTATAATCAATGATAATCGAAATAAGGTTGTTGTCATCAAAACTCCATTCTCCGACATATCAATACAAATTCCATTTCACTGTTTTATTCAAAATACGATTTCATAAAACCTGCTTATCTTTTTGAAAATCTATTTCTCGGGTATGACCATTATTTCTTAATTTAACAATTAAATAATTTCATATAAAACACCATTTTTTAACTTCTGCCTCTTAACACAAATTCCTTTTATAATTCGAATTTGGTTATATAACCTTATGACCCACTTCTTTTACCAAATTCACTTTAACCAATCCTTTTTCAAATCTATTCAACTTTTCCCCATTGAAAATCATTCCAATTCCTCATTTTTACTTAATGCCATTATTAAGTAACATTAATGTAAAATTAACGCTTTAACACTTTAAACATCATTTATATAACTTTGATTTAATATAAACTCTTTTTATCATTTTCTCCTTTTACTTAATTCATGTATCATTTAATTTAAGCTGTTGTATTCACTTAAAATTTCTCTTTATAACTTCGTTATAAAAATTCGTGTTTTAAATGTAAAATCCGTTTATAAAATCTTGTCACTAATCAATTTGATTTCATTTCAATTCCAATTACTTTTTAGATGAATTTCATTTAAAAATTAATTTGCTAAATTATCATTAATTAAAATAATAATTTACTTCGATCATTAACTACTTCCGTAGTTAATTTCGTCATTAGCAAAAATAAATAGTAATTCCCCTTTTAAAAATCTTATTAAAATTAAAACAATATTCATTAAACTATTTTATTAGGTTAATTCAAATCAAACTAATTTAATAATTAATTCCAGATAAAACAGTCAACTTTGTTACCTAAAACACGGTTATCTCGTTAACCAATTCCAATTCGTTCTCCATTTACATTACTTAATAAAATAATTAATTTAAATAATTCCATTTAATTATTTCTTAACAAAACAATTATCCAAACTTAACTGTTAGTTTAATTTCCGTTCACTTGTCTAAAAATCTGATTAGCATCATAATTTACTTTATAAAATCAATTAATAACTAATTATAAACTTAAATAAATAAAAATAAATATTTATCTCATTTTAATAAACTTTTATTCATAATAATGTATTTCAAAATCTTATCTTTAGTTATAAAAGAAATTTATAACTTCAGTTCTATCGATTTACCTGATGGTAAATCAATATAAACAATACAATTGATTTTGTAGGCCATATGTTGTCAATTACTCAACCAATATTGCCCATTGGTTAAAAAAATGCTAAATTTTTAGTCAACAATCAATAATTAAATCAATCATCCAATCGGATCAGTTCTTATATTGATAATATGAAAATAAATAACCACTAATATATTTGAGGAATCCCGTTGGATACCTCCCACCAGTTCTTCCCTATATTCAAATTGGTTATCTCAATCAGATCATTTAATTACATTTAACTGATAATTTCTATAATATCAAACAACAACTATTTAGCATCAGTCAATTAACAAAACAATTCAAAAATTAAACACGTTTATGAATAAACGTGACCAATAAGGTAAGTTACCTTTATTGGTGTGACACCCCACGTTCGTTAATGTCACTCGCTAAGGGAATGCATTATATTTCGTGAAGCGTTATAGGTAAACAGACACAGAATAATTACAAGACAGATATAAATAAGATAGCAGCGGAAATTTTAAATTTTTATTTCAAACATAAATCATAATGCCGTGGTCCATAATACCGTAAGTCACAAAAACCATTACAATAAAATAACTTATGTCTCGGATCATCAAAGTACATACAAATATGAGAAACATAATTCCCCAATTGAAAGAGTTAAGCCATAGTAGAGACAAGAATTTGACCAATACTTAAGAAGTAGCTCCTAGCAAGATGGTAGCTGAGTCCTGACTAAGCCTGAGTGTTTCCTCCCTGAGAACCGGGGGGGAGGGAACGGAAAAAACAAGGAGAAACAAATAGGTTAGACATAAAGTCAGGAAAGTCTAGTTACTTTTAGCCAGTAAATAATTAAAGTTAACATGATAGGCATATAAAGTGGATAAGAGAGATCACTACATAAATGGCATGTGTGACAAGGTAGACAGTGTAAGGTGTATACACTTCTCTAATGATTACTCTGCACTACTACTACTGGAACCAGAACGAGATGACCCCCTCCACTATAAGGTGGTAGACATAGGACATATGTCCAAAATATACCCTAACCACTACCCTAATCGATCGGCTCCCTACTCCGTGGATATCCTGTGCTGGCCCTATAGTAAGAGGTATCACTTCCTAAAGTGGCAACCCTTAAGATGTGAACAACCATATCTACAGGTGTCACGGTCGTCTTATCCCACTCTGCCCGGCTCATGCACACACATTGTCCGGTCAGTTTGCGCCGCCCACACCGTCCGTCTCCTTTGGATCTCTTATAATCAATCAGTAAGCATGCCCCTTTTCCGCCTAGAACGGACTTCTTTATTTGATACCTACTCTGGGTTACCAAGTAAAATGTGTCCCACACAATAAGATACAAGCTCTCCCCTTTGTCTTCCATCCCCACTAGGTTTTTCACTGACTATGTATACCCTTAGGTGTCTTTAATTACATAACCCTATGTCAGTTACGATTACCCTAAAGGGTGTCTTTGATTACATAACTTTATTATATTTTTCCACCAGTTATGTATACCACTAGGTGTCTTTAATTACATAACCTTATTGGGTTAAGTTCGTGGGCCTATATGTAAATATTGCCCACCCCCTTTAATTTACTTAACCCACCCACCACCCGTCCAATTTTACTTAACCCTAACATAAGTTCATAATCATACAACCCTTATGGATTAAATTAGGTTAAGTAGTCTAATTCATTACCATGTCCAATTATGGTTATAATGGGATAGACCTCCCACATTAGGCCAACAACGAGTGGATGCTGGATATGTCGGTCGGGTCCGGGTAGACTTGTTCCACAGTTGAGCCTACCCTCTTGTCATAGCCGATTCGTATTTACGTACTTAGACCTCCCACATTAGGTTCAACATTAGTGGCTGCTGGTTATGCTGGTCGGGTCCGAGGAGACTTCCACCACTAATGCAACCTAACCTCGTGTCATAAGTACAATTACAATTCCTAATTCTAATTATTAAACATTCGTTTTTATCCAAATCTACCTATGTCATTATAAGTGATTATTTCTATGTTTCCCCATTTGAATTATATGTCCAATTCATTTAAATATTACATAAATTATGCCAATTATAAATCCCTTTTCCCCTCGTTTCCTAACTAACGTATTCGCACGTATTTTGGCGGCATCTAGGCTATAAAGTAGCCTAGCCATAACAATGAAAAGGGAATACGACAAAGGTGATAGTTTCAACACATCTTGGCATAAACATAAACTAGCATGATAACAAGGTGAATGGACATGTAATTTAAAATCATAACAATATGAACATAAAAACGATGAACTTGTGGCAACTATGATGTCAAAGAAAGCATAATGAGATCTAAATTAACCATTTAGGCGTCCAATTATTTAGATCTAGCATAATTAGGGTGACATAGTAACATGTTTAGATCTAAAAAAGGCTCCACATGTCAAGTTTACAACATATCCAGATTGATCGCAATATGACAGGTGAAAGGGTATTAACATAAAGAATTAGATGTAGCGAATGTTACAACTATCCACTTTAATAGATGTACATCCATCGCAATATAGTTACAAGTCAAGATCCACATAGGCAACATAATAGAATAACCACAATTATATTAGATCTAGGGAAACAGATTTATCATGACATAGTATAGGACATAACACTTGCACATAATCATACTTTACAACATATCTAATTCACAGTCTTTCACAATTTACTTTTATTTATCTAAACCTAAAAGCAACTAGAAACTCGTAGCATTAGGTTTAGAGAATAGAGAAAGAACGGATCTTGAATTTCTGAATTTGATTTGCAAAGTATGTTGTTGTAGAAAACGGTTCCGTCTTAGTTCATATCCTGGCAGCATATGGCTCCTATAATTTCCAATGAAGAAATAGGAGATTTAAACACTTACTTATAGCTCTAGAACCATCTGAAACTGACTGCCACCTTAGCCCTATGGGTGTCGACACCCCTGTGGGTGGGTCGACCCATAGGCCGACACCCCTCTTGCGGGGTCGACCCCGTAGAGCGGGAATTTTGCCGCTCTGACGAATTTTTCAAATTCGAACTGTTTTGGATAAAATTCTGACTCATCTCTGACTCAACTCTGACTCATGCATATATATATAATTTTTCTACATGTATACAATCTTAAAACCCTCATAACTTCTTCATATGGTGTCCGTTTTACACAAATAAGGGATTAGGCCAATGAAATCCTACCAAATGGGGAGATAGTTGGAAAGGTGCCAAAGCCCTATACTTTTCATTATAAAACCAATAAACCGGAAAAAGATGGATTGTTTTGTGAAAGAATCTCTGGACCCATAAAAAGTGGAATTTGTGCCTGTGGAAATTATCGAGTGATCGGAGCGGAAAAAGAGGACCTGAAATTTTGTGAATCCTGACCAGAATTTCGAGACAAACTCAATGGTGCAGTCTATTTCCTCTAATTTTGAATATTAAATTGATTATTATTTAATTTATCCTCTTTAATGTTATTAAAAATTCGGGGTGTTACATTCTCCCCTACTCAAAGGAATTCTTCCCGAAATCTCTAAGTTGAGAAGAATGCATATCCTACCATCCATCATCCATCTACTCGTCTACCAATCACTGGCATCCATTGTCCATAAAGATTTCTAATGCTTATATGAATATATGCAAAGGTGTGTGTATATGTCCCAACACTAATGCGAAAATTAGGCGGTCTACTGATTCAGTTGACCTCCTTAATGTAATGTATGTCAGTGTCACGAATCCAATGTGTATGCAAATATATTTTTTATTATAACATGTAAGCTCTATATGTGTGCACACTCATTCATCCAAATGCAACATCCATATGCTAATACATCTATTTCCATCCATAAAAGAAAAGAAAATGCACACACATCCATATGCAGCATGAAAGTGATTGAGCCGATCTTAGTGCCTAATATGTGTGTATGCGTTCATAGGCGAACACTTGCATTCATCAAACATAACATGTTTCAAATGCATGTTTACATCCATAGGATTCCTATCTATAGGCCAAAAAATACTATAGATAAGATATACTCAATTGACAGAAACAATTACTGATAAAACCTTGAAAAAGGAGTTAAGAACATACCCTCGAAAAGAAAAGGGTACGAAGCACGAATCTTTCTTCGGTCTCCCAATTCGCATCCTCTGGACTATCTCCCCATTGAACCTTTAGCAACCTGATCTCCTTATTGCACAGCTTCTTAACTTCTGATTCCAGAATTAGGGTACGGACTTGTCTGACTGTCGCCTCCCGCTCCACTTCTACTTCTTCCAACATACTCGGTTCAACAACCTCTACGGTGTCATGTAGGCACTTCCGCAGGTGAGAGATGTGAAAAACATCATGAACACCAGATAGATTTTTCGGAAGTTTCACTCTATAGACCATTTGGCCAATTCTCTCTGTTATGGGAAATGGTCCCACAAACCTAGGTGCCCACTACCCTATAGCTCCTAAGAGGTGATACTTTGATAAAAACTAAGTCTCCCACTTTGAATTTGATGTTAGTTCTTCGCTTGTCTGCATAGGACTTTTGCCTATCTTGAGCTATCTTCATCCACCGTCGAATAATGTCAATCTTTTCGGACGTTTCCCTAACCATATCTGGTCTAAGTAATAATATTTCTGTAGATTTCCACCAACAAGTTGGTGATCTACAAGGTCGTCCGTACAATGCTTTGAAGGGTGTCGTGCCATGTCGATGCTAGCTTGATAACTGTTATTATAGGAAAACCCTACTAAAGGAAGATGCTCTTCCCAAGTCCCTCCGAAGTCTAGGATACACAGTCTTAAAATAACTTCAAGAATTCTGTTCAGCATCTCCATTTTCCCAGCGGTCTGAGGATGATAAGTGGGCTCAAACACAACTGTGTACCTAATGACTCTTGAAAACACCTCCAAAATTCGCTAGTAAAGTTGGGGTCACGATCGCTTACGATGTTGGAAGGTACTCCATGAAGACGAACTATCTCACAAAAATAAATTGCTGCAACCATGATGTCGTCCTCTTACTCTTAACTGGAATAAAGTAAGTGCTCTTAGTGAGTCCATCCACCACAACCTAGATACTAGTGTTACCATTCTTCGATCTAGGCAAACCATTTATGAAATCCATAGAGGCACTCTCCCATTTCTACTGCGGAACCTCCAACGGATGAAGTAATCCTTCGGGGTTCTTTTACTCAGCCTTGACTTGCTGGCAAACTAAACATTAGGAAACAAATTCGACCACATCTTTCTTTATCCCAGCCCAAAAGAAAACCCTCTTCATGTCCCTGTACATCTTATCACCTTCTGGATGAATGGTCATCTTAGAATGGTGGGCTTCTTATAGGACCACCTTTATTAGGCTTCCAGTTTGAGGAACACAAAGCCTTCCATCTCGTTGCAACCACCCCTTTTCATCTATGGCATATCAACTAAGGTAACTGGAAGTCTCCCCTATTCTAAGCTTATCCATGATGTCTAGAATCTGGGGGCCACCTTGTTGCGAAGCTCGTATCTGGTCCATAAGGGTCAGTCGTATCTCAAAGGAGGCTAACAAATCAGGAAAAACCTCGATGGAGGGTCTAAAATCAAAAGCTGATATGAGCTCCAAGTTATTTCTTTCCACAAACAGAGGACTCAGAGCCACCCTCTGCCTACTTAGTGCGTTTTCCACCACATTACCATTGCCAGGGGTATAAGCAATCTTAAAATCATATGAAGCTAAGAACTCCATTAACCGATGTTGCCTTAAGTTGAGATCCTTCCATGAGAATAGTTATCTGAGAGATTTGTGATTGGTGTATAACTCGAACCTTTCTCCAAGTAAATAATGGCGCTATGTCTTTAATGCGAATACTATGGCAGTCAGCTCTAGATCATGGGTAGGGTAGTTCTTCTCATGATCTCTCAACTGTCTACCCCCATATCAAATTACTTTCCCTTCTTGCATCAGAACCAAACCAAGCCCTGCACCGCACGCATCAGTGTGAACAATAAACACTTTACTTCCATCAGGAAAGGTCAAGACTGGGGCTATTGTCAGAGCCCTCTTCAGCCGTTGGAAAGAAACGTCACAGTCTATGTCCCATGAAAATGCCAAAATCTTCTTTGTCAGCCTGGTGAGAGGGGTTGATATCTTCGCGAAGTCCTTAGTGAACTTCCTATAATAACCTGCCAACCCAAGAAAGCTTATCACCTCGGTTGCATTTTTAGGAATCTGCCAATCTTGCACTGCAACCACCTCGGTGGGATCTAAAGCTATCCATTCTTTGGAAACTACATGCCCTGAGAATCTCACCTCTTTTCTCCAAAAATTGCATCTGGAGAACTTCGCCTTAAGCTGATGGTCATGAATAGTTCTCAAAACTTCTATCAAATGTTGGGCATGCTCTTCCTCACTTTTGGAGAAGATCAAAATATCATCAGCAAATACTACAACAAATTTGTTTAGGAACTCCCGAAACACCCTACTCATCAGATCGACAAAATAGGCGGGTGCATTCGTTAGCCCAAAAGGCATCACCAGCCATTCAAAGAAACCGTCCGGAGTTCTAAAAGCAGTCTTATCTATGATGTCCTCGGCCACCCTCAACTGATGGAACCTCGTAGCCAAGTCCAACTGATAAAATACCGAGGCACCAACAAGCTGATCAAATAAATCATCAATCCTCGGAAGCGGGTGCCTATTCTTCTTGTTAAGCTTATTCAACTCTCTATAGTCTACACACAAACGAAGCGAACCATTCGCCGTAGTTGCGAATACTGCAGGAGCACCCCATTCAGTTATGCATCATATGATAAAACCTTTCTCAAGTAGCTCCCCAACTTGCTTATTCAGCTCCCTCCTTTCCCTTGGAGCCATGTGGCTCACTGGTAATGCAACTTTCTTTGCATTTTCCACCAAATATATGCGGAAGTCGATCTCACGCTTTGGTGGTAAACCCCGTATCTCATCAAAAACTTCGGAATATTCTCTATCCATCGGAACAGATTGTAAATCATCTATGGATGCATTTAGAGACTCTAGAAAGCTAAGCATAATAGACCCTTGGGTGTCACAAGAAACTTCGAGGGTCTTCTCATGGCAGGTCAGGAGTCTAACAACCCTCCTTTCACAATCCAAAATGGCCCCATACATGGTAAGCCAATCCAATCCTAGAATCAACACATAGCTCATAAACCAGAGCACATACGCGTTGCACTCAAACTTGATGCCTAAAACAGATATTTTCAAACCTCAACAAATCATCGAGCCGAACCACCAATGGGGTTTGATACAACTACCGGATCTCTACCATACTAGTAATTAAGAGCAGAGACTAAACCACAGAACTAGATATAAACGTGTGTGAAGCCCAGAATCAAAAAGTGTTCTAAATGGATTGTTTGAAAGAGAAACTTAACTTTCTACGGTAATTTTTCTGCCTCCTTCAGGAGCACTGATCGCGAGAGCATGCACCTGCCCTCTAGAAGTTCCTGCTCTTTGACCTTGTCCCTGCGATCCCTGTATCTTTGGGCACTCTTTAGAGAAGTGATCGACCTCTCCACAATTGAAGCAATTGCTCTTCCTTCTCTTACACTCTTTGATCCAGTGACCCTCCATTCCACAATTGTTACATTTTCTCTTATCCATGCCTTTATCATCTTTCCCTCCTTTCTTCTACTGTTGTTGCTGCTGCACTTTCTTGGGCCACACCTTCCTATTCGGCGATGTCCCCTTAGCTTTTGCTTCCTTCTTTTCATCCTTATCCTCCTCATGCATTACGTCCATATCAACAAGCTTTTCAAAAGCGTCCCCCATTGGTATATGGGACATGCTAACCTATACAAAAGCTCATTCAGCCCTTTAGCAAGCCGCAAAGCTCTTTTGTGCGGTCTATCCACCAACTCTATCTCGAACCTTGCCAGCTGTTTAAACTTGTTCACATACCCCTTCACCTTCAAGTTTCCTTGTTTGAGTGCTAAGAACCTCTCCAACTGTATGCTTCTCTTAGCTTGGGAAAGAAATTTCATTTCGAACATATGTCTAAAGTCTTCCCACCTTTCCACCGGATGTCCAGCTTAGGTGACTTCCCACCAAAATGTAGCTTCATCCTTTAATAGCCAAGCAGCTAGCTGAATCTTTCTTCTATCCTCTACTTCAAAGATTATGAACAAGTCCTCGGTCTCCTTAAGCTAGTTCCTAGCATCTACGAATGTCTCGTTACCATGGAATGGCTTCCCTCCCATAGTACGGAAGTCCTTGCAGATCTTGGCGAAGTTATCTACTCTTGGAGGAGGAGGAATGACCGGTGCAGCTAAGGGAGGAACGTCTCTTTGGCCATCGGTAAGAGCCATGGCCACCAAACACCTACGGAACCATCCAGGTATTGTGACGCCCTCTGGGATATTAGGAATGTTTTGTTCCCCAGACATGCTGAAAAAGGAAAAAGGAAGAAATTTAGATAAAGTACTAAAGGATATTACATATGGCTTCTTCGGGAATATTTTCAAAACAGACTTTTCTTTTTGAAAATACTTTCTTTTAAAACCTTTTTGGAAAATAATTTTCAAAAACTTTTATCTATTCTGGTAACCTTCAACTCTGATACCAAGTGTGACACCACACGTCCGTTAATGTCACTCATTAAGGGAATACATTAAGTTTCGTGAAGCATTATAGGTAAACATACACAGAATAATTACAAGACATATATAAATAAGATAGCAGCGAAAATTTTAAATTTTTATTTCAAACATAAATCATAATGCCGTGGTCCATAATACCATAAGTCACAAAAACATAATTCCCCAATTGAAAGAGTTAAGCCATAGTAGAGACAAGAACTTGAGCCATACTTCAGAAGTAGCTCCTAGCAAGATGATAGTTGAGTCCTGACTAAGCCTGAGTGTTTCCTCCTTGAGAACCTGGGGGAAAACGGAAGAAAGAAGGAGAAAAAAAGGGTCAGACATAAAGTATTGCGAGTCTAGTTACTTTTACCCGGTAAATAAATAAAAGTAACATGATAGGCATATAAAATGGATAAGGGAGATCACTACATAAATGGATGGTGTGACAAGGTAGACAGGGTAAGGTGTATACACTTCTCTAACGATTAATCTGCACTATTACTTGTATAACCAAAATGAGATGATCCCTTCCACTACAAGTTTGTAGACTTAGTGCATACGTCCGAGTGAAAATTAAACACTACCCTAATCGATCGGCTCCCTACTACATAGATATCCTGTGCTAGCCCCGCTGTAGGAGTTATCACTTCCTAAAGTGGCAACCCTTAATATGTGAACAATCATATCTACTGGTGTCACGGTCGTCTTATCCCCATCTGCCCGGCTCATGCACACACATGGCCCGGTCGGTTTGCGCCGCCCACACCGTCCGTCTCGTTTGGATCTCTTATAATCAATCAGTAAATATGCCCCTTCTTCGTCTAGTACAGAGTTCTTTATTTGATACCTACTCCGGGTTTGATACTAAAATGGGTCTCACACAATATCATACAAGCTTTCCCCTTTGTCTTGTATCCCCACTAGGTTTTTCACTTACTATGTATACCCTTAGGTGTCTTTAATTACATAGCCCTATATCAGTTATGCTTACACTAAAGGGTGTCTTTAATTACATAACTTTATTATATCTTTCCACTAGTTATGTATACCACTAAGTGTCTTTAATTACATAACTTTATTGGGTTAAGTTCGTGGGCGAATATGTAAATATTGCCCATCCCCTCTAATTTACTTAACCCACCCACTACCATCCAATTTTACTCAACCCTAACTTAAGTTCACAATCATACAACCCTTATGGATTAAATTAGGTTAAGTAGTCCAATTCATTACCATGTCCAATTATAGTTATAATGGGCTAGACCTCCCGCATTAGGCTTACAATGTGTGGATGTTGGATATGTCGGTCGGGTCGGGGCAGACTTATTCCACAGTTGGGCCTAACCTCGTGTCTTAGCCCGATTCGTATTTACGTACTAAGACCTCCCACATTAGGTTCAATATTAGTGGTTGCTGGATATGCCGGTCGGGTCCGGGCAGACTTCCACCACTAATGCAACCTAACCTCGTGTCATAAGTACAATTACAATTCCTCATTATAATTACTAAACATTCCATTTTTATCCAAATCTACCTATGTCATTAAAGGTGATTATTTCTATGTATCCCCATTTGAATTATATGTATAATTCATATAAATATTACATAAATTATGTCAATTATAAATCCCTTTTCTCCCCGTTTCCTAACTAATGTATTCGCGTGTATTTGGCGGCATCTAAGCTATAAAGTAGCCTAGCCATAACAAAGAAAAGGGAATATGACAAAGGCGATAGTTTCAACATATCTTGGCATAAACATAAACTAGCATGATAACAAGGTGAATGGACATGTAATTTAATATCATAACAAGGTGGACATAAAACTGATGAACTTGTGGCAATTACAATGTCAAAGCAAGCATAATGACATCTAAATTAATGTTTAGGTGTCCAACTATTTAGATCTAGCATAATTAGGGGACATAATAACATGTTCAGATCTAATGATGGCTTCACATCTCAAGTTTACAACATATCTAGATTGATCACAATATGACAGTTGAAGGGGGATTTACATAAAGAAATAGATCTAGTCAATGTTACAACTGTCCACTTTAATAGATGTACATCGACCACAATATAGTTACAAGTCAAGATCTACATAGGCAACATAATAGAATAACCACAATTGTATTAGATCTAGGGAAACAAATCTATTATGACATAGTATAGGATATAACACTTCCACAGAATCATACTTTACAACATATCCAATTCACAATCTTTCACAATTTACTTTTATTTATCTAAACCTAAAAGCAACTAGAAACTCACAGCGTTAGGTTTAGAGAATAGAGAAAGAACGGAGCTTGAATTTCTGAATTTGATTTGCAAAGTACGTTGTTGTAGAAAACGGTTCTGTCTCAGTTCGTATCCTGGCAGTATATGGCTCCCATAATTTCCAATGAAGAAATAGGAGATTTGAACACATATTTGTAGGTGCAGAACCCTCTGAAACTGACTGCCACCTCACCCTAGTGGTGTCGACACCCCTGTCGGTGGGTTGACCCATAGGTCGACACCCCTTCAGGGGGGTCAACCCCTAGGTTGACACCCATCTAAGGGGGTCGACCCCCTAGAGCGGGAATTTTACCGCTATGACAAATTTTTCAAATTCGAACTGTTCTGGATAAAATTCTGACTCATCTCTGATTCATGCGTATATACATAATTTTTCTGTACATATACAAACTTAAAACCCTCATAACTTCTTTATACGGTGTCCGTTTTACGCAAACCAAATGTCTATCCTGACTAGAATTTCGAGACGAACGCAATGTTGCATTCTGTTTCCTCTAATTCCAAATATTAAATTAATTATTATTTCATTTATCCTCTTTAATGTTGTTAAAAATTTGGGGTGTTACAGTTGGGTCCAATCGTTAAGATAACGATTTGATTTTTCACTAATATTGAACAATGTTTAATTTCAGAAATTCAATCAATATATGAATATATAAATAATAGACAAGCAACCATTAGCAACCTAACACATAAAATAAAAATCCAACTCATATAAAATATAAGTGGGGTGAACAGGGTGAGTTTAACTCACCTTGATTTGATCCTGTTGTCAACAGCTCATTTTAATTAAATCAAACGGTCATTTAATTTAATTAAAAAAATCCTAATTGATTCTAATTTCGTTCGTCACTGTTCCACAATGCAGTGTTCATTGCCATTATTCCATCCTCCTTGTCTGGATCTATTCTGATAACATGTTCATCAATTATCACTATTATAATTATACAATTTAATTTTAATACTAATTAGCTTTTTAATTAAAATAACTATTCTTGTTAATTACTTCAATATTTCATTGGCCGAAGATTCTTGTCCTAAAATAATCAGGCCCTCAAGTTCTCCATCCTTCTTGTTGCTTTGTTCTATCACTCTAGCATTCCACAAACAACATGCTTGTTTAAATTCACAGTATGTTAATATAATATAATTATATTACTAATTAATCCTTAGTTATGATTTATTAAATAAATTTTAAACTAATTACTTGTTATATAAACAACCATTTCGTTGATGGATATTACACTTCCCACCAGAATCAGCTATGACATGGCATAGGTTAGCAATCACATAAAATGATTTTGTAAAACATCCACTTCGTTGATGGATATTATACTTCCCTCCATTCCTCGCTTATTGGCTCAGAACCCTTTAATCCCATTTTTTGGAACAACATTAATTTAATTATTTAACTTATTAATATAAATCACGTATTAGTTAATTCAATCATTGTAATTACTTTATTATATTAACTCACGACAGAACAGTTTTCTCCTTCAAATGTTATGGTGCTCAGGCGATTAGTTTCTTTGCTGAACCTGTTAGAAAGCCCGATATCAGCACAAAACATACTAAACTTCTTTTAATCAAAATTAATATTGCGAAGTTGTTGGGTTAACCAGTAAAGGCCAATCGATTTTCTCCCAAAACTGGTTATGCCCCCTTTCTTCCACCATTTTCTCTTCGTTGTGCTTAGTTCCAGGCAGTTCCTTCAAACAGAACACACGCTTGACTGAAATGAAACCACTGCTGCAGCTACCCCTCTTCAATACCATGCTGCAACCCTCAGAGTCCACCTAGAAGATCATCCGACGATGACAGTCTCCGCGCCTCGCCTCCGCCATCCCTCAGCCCAAACCCTGGCATACTCAATCGCCTCCTCTCACCACAGATCCACTTCCAACCGCCAACACTTCGAGCAAGATTCCTCTTTCCATGCTCAGCTTAAATCCATCACAACCGACCAGACTCGTGATCTCATCAAGCTGATGGTTTTTGCAATTGAAGATTTTCAATTTAGGTGAACAGATTGAGAGATTTAATTGGAGAAAGATTGGAAGATTTCATCCATTTTCTGATGGCAGCACAATGATAGTTGACCACCCACAGGTCTTTGACGAAGGGGTTCACGAGTCGGGGTATAAATAGATGGTGTAAATTATTATTTAATTATAATGAAACTTACTATGGAAGCTTCTCGCAAAAACCCTATCGTACAACCTCCATTTTCGACAATATAAGGTAATCCTAGAATTAAAAAAATATTCCAGGCCCAATGGGACAGGTTTCGTCAAATTCCGAGGTCGTTTGCGAAAAGTCCTTTTTGATTATCGATGAAAATCAAGCGTTTAAAATTCCAATAATTATGAAAAAATCCAATAAATTTGAGGCCTTGACATTTTACTAGACCTCTTCCTTACGGATTCAATGGAATTTATTTCGTTCAAATTGGAATTCATTTGGCCAGTTGTTTATTCGTTTAAAGTTATCCCTATCAAAATTGACCAAAATAATATAAATGATTAAGGCGTTTGTCGTTGCCACAATCAAATGGTAAATCCAATTGATAAAAAATTGAAATCTTATTATAATTAATCAATATGTACCAAATGTCACTAGTTTCGTCGCATTCCTAGACTGTTTCCCGGTACGCTATTTTTATACGCACCACAATACCATTTTGGAAACCAAATTACCCGGTCTTCAAAAATAACAAACTATATACCTATCCTGACTCTAATCGTGGATACGAACTCAACAGAACTAGTTTCGCGGCTTAATTTGATCTTCTGCTCAAGTTATACTCAAACACCCCTCTATCAAATTAATTAAATTAATCACGCACTATAGAAAATGAATGGGCGTTTACGGCTGCCGTGGTCACATACGACATCGGTTTTCCACGAATTTTAATACCGTGGAATAATTTAATGTTACGTTTCCAATGAAACTAATTTCATCGAAAATGGAGACCGTTTGCAAAATGGCTATTCTAAAGGCTAATATTTTAGTAATGATTTCCATAACGACTTTTTTAAATTTTGATTTAGCCACAACTAATAAACCATAACACGAAATCTGGATTTTTCTCTTTTATATGAATTATAATCAACATGATTCCAACATTATTTGTTTCACAGAAATCCGATTTAAAACGGTTTCTGTATTTTCAGTTAAAGTTCAAAACTCCATATTACGAACTACCGCGCCATTTCGAGCTCGTTTTATATTATATATAAATTAACGTTAAAATTTCGTTTCAATAAACGAATTCAGTACTAAAATCCATTGATATTTCAAATAAAATATTTAAAATAATAAATAAAATAAAATATTTGGCAACCAAAAATACGGGACGTTACATTCTTCCCGCTAAAAGAATTTCGTCCCCAAAATTACTATGGTAAGAATATTGATATGAATCCCGTTAATTTCCAAACCCATTTTTATTTAAATCAAAAACCAATTCAATACCATAAACAAATATTTTTCAAAAATATCGAAAAGTTTCTAACACATTAAATTCCCAGAAAAATTCGATAGAGTCTCCCTTGTACGGAGTGACATTTGTGATATCTCAGGAACAAATAATATATATACATCGACCCACAAGGTCGGAAAACAAAAATCAAAACCCATAATTTTATATTTTCGCGCAGGCGTACCTTTTACGAGTGCTAGTGAGCATAATTGCTAAATGTATATGCGATTTACTCAACCAATATCAGTCTTCCTAACCATCTGGCACCTGTAATTAACTCAATTTACACATAAGTAATAAATATATGAAATTCTTAAGTAATATTTCACTAATCAACAAGTATAACCACACCAATTTCAGAATCAAGCGTCAATTCATTATCAAATTTAGGGTTAAATCAGAAATTCCAATTCATGTGCAGTTTCATTCCAGTTTAATTATACCAGAAATTATTCTTCAGTTTACAATTCATTTAGCTTCATTAAATTGTTGATTATTCCGTTTAAACCAACTATCATCCAATAACAAACAATTAACAAGCAAAAACCTATACATAACCAAATCAACCAAATTAATTGAATTTACAATCAATATTAATATTTTACTTTGTTTTCACATTTTTTAACATCAATCGATTAATATCCGATTGATTTCTATTTGATTATTATTTATTCATCAAATTTCCGATTTCCAAATCTATTTTATTTAATCTTGATACCATTCTTAATTTAATTACACTTAACCAAGTTAAGATTCAATTCAAATTTTCAATCCAATTTGAATTCCATTCAAATCGATTAAACATACTAATATCTCAATAATTTGATAATATTATTTATTTTCTATACAAAAATAAAATTTGGGAAAAATTATTTCATTTACCCTCTTTACAAAACAATTTTGTATCCACTACCAGTTCAACGCTTCTCAACACTTATACCGATCAAACAACATAATATAAAACATTTGTATATAAAATCTACAAGTACACTCTCATATATGTATATTCAATCTCGATCTAGGGTATTACTAACCTTATCTCTATTGAGTTACGCTACAGAGCCAAGGATATTACTAAACCAATAGCTCTGACACTACTGTAATGACCCAAGGATTTTCGACCCTGAAAATCGAGATGACATCATGTTGAACATTCAAGCATCGAAAACACAGGTACGTTATTAGAAAGAAAGAAATATTAGAATAGAAGAAGAACCAACACAACACAGAGTCTCACATCGCAGCAGAACAAAATATAATAAAGAAATAAATCTTTATTGAGAGACTTTAAAAATACTTACAATATCATAGTACATGAACATCTCTGGACAGTTATAATAATCCACACCGTACATAACACACAGCGGAATCATAACTATAATATATCATATATCTGAACTCCTCCAGCACGTCTTCTGAAATTCGCAGCATCTAAAAATCTGGATCTGTACAACCCAGTCTAACCCGAGCATTACAAATACCGGGTCAGTCTGGTGAACCAGGGTGAGAAAAACTCTCAAAGTTTTAAGGGAATCATCCAACTTTATTTTAAAGTTCAAAATCTTTTTGAAATAAAAGGATAATCATAAGACCAAATCCACACATAAATACGGACGGTTTTCACCTTACGATAACCCAAAACATTTGAAATCAGTATCTTTTATGATATTATAATAGTGTTTAAATGCAAGTAAATAACAGTCTAGCAGAACGCTTGCATCTCGGGCTCCACATATATACTATACAATCAAAATGGCGGGCTCTTACTGGAGATTGGATTCCGACTATGACATGGTATGGAACCACCTGCCAATAGTGTATCTCTAGAGTGGAATACACTGGGTTCAACGAGAACGTCTTGCAATCCTACCCACACGTGACCGACCACTCATTTCGCTTGAGTGTATCGAATGTATATCATCAACGGTTGGGCTCAAACCACCGTTTCTCAAAAGGGACAGAATTGAAATAGATTAAAGAGAGAAAAGGATATTCTCTAGATATGTGATTATACATCCTAATGGAAATGACCCACATAGCCGTGTTGCCTGCCCGATTTTTGTCATTTCCCAGTTGTGAGGCTTGAGGTTTGGATTATCTTTTCAGATAGCACACCACCTATAATGACCCGAACTTCCCGTGAAGGAAAGCCCGGATTGCTCTGTGGACAAGACGAATCAAAAAACAAACAGAAGAACATTTCATTGTTTATTACAACAATTGACATAAGAGTACAAGAATATACAGAGTATGAACAAATAATATACAATTGATAAATATCAGAGATTAAAAATTGTAATGCAACGGAAAATAATACATAACACAACTGAAAGAGATACAAAGATACAACACTTTCCAAATATCGTTCCAGTTGTAAACCGGGATCCTGTGAATATAAATCTGCAAAACCAAAACTACTAGCTGCCCGTGTGAAATAGGGGCACCCAGAGTTTAGGTTAAAACAATAAACTCCATGTCAGTCATGTGACTGGTGTGAGAACTAAAACAGTTATTATTTTGATTTTAAAGTTCGGTAAATTAAGTGACCATGCCGTATAACACGGAACGGGTTTCCTCCCACAAATACCAGTGTATAAACAAATAGCGCGATGCTAAATAAAGAACAATGAAGCTACTATAAGACCCAGGTCCCATCATATAATGCAACGCAAGCCGAAGGATTGGGTTTTACCTTATAATAGCCAAACAATGTTTGATACGTGAAATTTAATCTTTTATTATTACTATAAGTGAAGAAATCAACTTCAAATATAAATGTATCAATCATAGATGGCATAGCATCCCATGCTACTATGTCGCCAAACTTGTTCTACAATTAAAACAGCAAAATCACGTATTTGAAAGTTGGACTTCCATCTATGAACCAACGCTAGGGATCATCCTCACCTCTTCAAGACTCACTAACCCGCGCCTCAGGAATAGAACGCATCGTCCCTTAGGAGCTACAGGGCCGTTCCACACGAAGTGGATTAAAATGCCTGGACAATACGTTTCCCCGTCCTATGGGGCGTAAACTGGTCATATATCGACCAAACCATCCATCGGCACCGTAGTGACCGGTATAACCGAGGCGCCTCGCATTCCAACAACCACAAAGGTTAAAATATATAAATCCCAAGGCATGTAGAATCCTGACACCACCCATAAAAAGAAAGAAACGCATGTTCTCCCATGATCCTCTCCCGTTTTTGGTTCATACCTGGAAGTGAAGCTTGCGAATTAACGCTATACACAAAGCGGCGCTATATCAAAGCTATGCTTTGATCATCAAGCAAAAGACTCTGGGTTTCAATAGAAGCCTTGATTATTTGCTACTCAGGCATGCCACACAGGCAATTCACGCCATGCGACTAATGTCTATCGATGTACAACCTCTGATCCCGTATGTCTCAGAGAAGGGTGAAGTAAGAGAATAAATTCTCCTTCACCAGGCAGATGTATATTTAATAGAGATAAATCAACAAAGAATAAAATCCAATGTCAGACACACAGTCCATTTACAAGTTCGTTCTGGGTCTGAACGAAACCGGAGGCACTTGTTCCTCACCCCATATGTCCAATATAGGAGGGAGGCCCTCGCATATCCGTCGATCTCCAAGTATGTCCGGGCGATCACCACTTACTACCTCGTCTCGGGTGTACAGCCTAATCAAGACATCAGTAATCATCCAAACGATGTGAAGACCTCCAGTCTTCAATCACCGCCTTCATCGTCGAATTAGTTATTCAGAATGGGTATAAACCCGGCATTTCCAAATAACTCGCGTATATAATAAACAAGTGTTACACAAACACAACATACGCCTCATTCCAATCCAGAGTATTATTTTATTTAAATATTCACATCATCAGGGAATAGGTTCCCATTAATTTTGTCAAAGATAAATCCTTTTAAATTTATTCTTTCACCTTGCTTTGGATATCAAACCATATTAAGGTTTTCCAATTTAGTCGGGATTAGCGAACCACACCGAAGTAATCATTTATTTTATTTCCCAATCCAAACCTATTCATCTCATGGAGCAAAACTGGTAATTCTCCATATCTAACACCATGGTGTATTCGGTAAATATTAATTACCATTTCACGTTCAAATCTAATTAAAGATTTAGCTATCGCCTGGAGTAAAACTGGAGGCACTCCATTTTCGATCATTTTCCTGAATCGATAATTTTAATTATCACATTCACTTTTCAATCTAATCAAAGATTCATTAAAACTCCATTTAGTTTTAATCTTCCCAAAAATCAATATTAATTATTATTCAAAGCTAAGAAATTAATCTTATCTTTAACCGGTTAAAGAACCTATGTCATTTAAAACACGGTTCATGATAAACCCAAAATCGCATTCCATTCCTCAGTCTTTAACAATAAATTAGTAAGAAAACAGCTCCCTAAGTATTAACCCCGAAGGCAGAAACCAACATCAGACCAATACCCAGGAAACAATTCAAATTAACTAATCTCCTGTTAGTTTCTAATACTCTTAACTCCATTGGGTTTAAGAACAGTATTGTTAAAGATACCATTCACGACAAACCCAAAATCTCATTCCATTGTTAATCGGGTTAAAGAACAAGTGTTATTTAAAACACCGTCCACCATAAACCCAAAAATCATTTTCAATTCAATTCCAATTAAATATTAATTAATTGGTATACTTCATTAAATCTAAATAAAAAGATTTAATCTTTTCGCAACTGGGTTTAAGAACAGTGTTAGTGAAGACACCGTTCACGACATACCCAAAATCCCCTTTGATATTAAATACACGGCACTGAATAGAAAATATATCGGCTTACAATCAATATCAAATTCTGAAATCAACAAATATCATATTGGAATAACGATATATATATATATCTTGCAAATTCCTCCGTAATATCGTTATAATCATGGAATCCAATATCGAAATATTCCGAAGATAATTTCGATCCAAATTTATTCCAATTCATACATTGGACATTCTGGTTATTTTTAAAACCATTTCAAATCCAATTTATGTATTTAAAAATATTGGATTATAATTCAAGTTCATAACTAGTTCATTTTGATAAAAATATATTTTTATCTTTTAAAATATGGAATTTTTCATCCCAATTCTTTCCAAATCATTTATTATGATTTTACATGAATTATTGATATTTTTAATAATTTTATCAAGGCCCGTACAGTCGATTTCCATAAACGGTCATCGAACTGCACATACATCGACCATTTCCAAATTTGATTTGGACATAATTCCAAATCAAAACATTAGATGTCAAATTCCTTATATTCGTTGGAAAGCTTTTTTCGATACGAACCTAACTTTCTGGTTTTAGGAGAATCCGACGGTAGGATCTCCCGTAATGTCAATTCGAATCAATGGTCAAAATTCACGAATCGCCGCAACGCGGCGCGTTCTATTCAGGCCATTAATATATATGTATATATATGTATATATATTATTTCATCGATTTCATTTTTAAAATGTATTTTACAAATCATTTTAAATTCGTTTTAAAAACAATTTCAACTTCATATTCAATTTTAAATCAAAACTAAATATTCCATATCATTAACATATAAATGATAATATTTTCAAACATCAGATTTTGAAATCACTTCATTTTCGATATTCATTATAAAAATTAATAAAATCGATATAAATATCGTTTGCGTTAAAATAGCGCATATCTAATCAACACGGATATATATATTTAAATATATTCGTGTCCATCCCAAATCGGTCATCAAAATAAGATTTTGAACTTTTACTGAATATTATTTTAAAATATTCATTATTTTAAAATATTCGTCATTTTAAAATGTTCATTCTTTCTGAACTGGAATCAGACACAACCAATTACCATATAATGTTATTATATCGATTTCATACAACACATGTATAGAACAACAACGATAAACAATCAACCGTCACCCAGAGTGCACTCTACACTGTATAAGCATTAATTATAAATAATCGATGCTTACAACAGTCTGTCTACCAATCGACTGACATACAACTAAACAGTTGGGATTAGTGTATGTCAAATATCATCCCAACACCCGTGTGGAATTTCAATCCACAAGCACAATTTTTTTGTGTGCAGTTGGGCGATGTGTAAAATTTATCGTCCCAATCCATATTAGTCAAATTGGTGTACATAAACAAATCGTCCGATTTGTAAATGAATATTTATTTTATTTCAACACATGAATATTATATACAGTCTATTTCACATCACAAACCAAAACCACACAAACAAATCAATCTAAACACACAACAAACAAGTCGTCCATGGTCTGTGGACGACGGGGAGCAGTTCATATATGCAGTTATGAAATAAATAAATGTATAACAATAATTTTGGTGAGAAGTTCTCACCTTTGGTTTCCACTCCACCAGCTTTATTTCTGAATTTCTGACCTGTTTGGATTTAGCCAAAATTCCAACGCAATCTTTTTCACACTGTTCATATTAAAAATTGCAATTTTAATAATGCTTCGTATATTTAAAAATCACATTTTGTATTGTTACATATGTAAAAGTCATATTTTTATATGCTATTCATATAAATAAAAATTATATCTTTATCACTTCGCTATATATATAAAAATCGAATTTTTATTACTTCGTTATATATATATATAAATCGAATTTTTATCACTTCGTTATATATATAAAAATCGAATTTTTATCACTTCGTTATATATATAAAAATCGAATTTTTATCACTTAGTTATATATATATATATATAAATTGAATTTTTATCACTTCATTATGTATATAAAAATCGAATTTTTATCACTTCGTTATATATATAAAAATCACACTTTTATTATGCTTTCTAAAAAATAAAAATCAAATCTTTTAAGAATTAAAAATCAAATCTTTTTAGAAAAAAAAATCAAATCTTTTTAAATTGAACATCGTTTCTTTATCATATTAAAGATCATTTCTTTTTATAGATAAACATCATAGGATTTTATAAACTAAAAATCAAAATTGAAAGGGGGCAAAAACTCACATTGTTCTTCTTGGTCGGTGCGTTGATTAGAGCAAGGACGGGGGTCGCAGCAGAGTCGGAGGTGATGGGCGGTGGTTCAGCGATCGGCGTTGGTGGACTTCGACATTGGTTGGTTGCGTGGGATCGTGTGGCTTAGCAGTTCGATGGCGGTGCGTTTCTCCGAGCTCGTGATGGAGGCAGGGCGACAAATTTCGGTGGTGGGATTGGCGTCGATGGTGAGGGGGGCAAAAGAGATGGCATCTGCGGTTTCTGGAGGGCTCGATCGATTTTAGGTTTTCGTTTTCCCCTTTTTTATTTCATTTGACTGCTCTGAAGAGAAAAAGGGGGGCCAAAGTTTATATAATATATTAATTATTTAATTATCTTATTATCCTTTTAGTTAGTGTTCCATTCAAACTTTGAATCGAACTCACCGACTATCGCCCTTAGCTAATTACCCCCATTCGGAACACAATGGGATATGTATCGCAAGCCAATTCGGCTGTTTCGATCGGTTTCCGCTATATTTAAAATATAAATCATTATATTTTAAATTCAAACGAACATTTTAAATTTAGTAGGGCCACATACTGACTCTGAAAATTCCAGAAAAATTATTTCTAGCTTCGTATTGACGATATGGTCCTAACAAAACTAGTATCATCAAATTTGAAGACCGTTTGAAAAATGGTCATTTTCTGGTCGATCCAAATTGACTGAAACTATCAAAACACGTTTTCTCCTGCCACGCTCACATATTAATTTCAAAAATAATGTTAATTGTAATATAGCAATAACTTGACATTCCGAATCCAACAAAAGTGGTTTCTTCGAAAACGGAGGTCGTTTGCAAAATAGCTATTTTAAGGGCTTTATTTTCGCAGCAACTATTCTGAATTTTCAACTGGACCTAACTTTTTATTCCCGCTATGAAATTTCAATTTTTCGTATTCGTTGGAGAGACATTTTCAAATTGATTCTAATATTTTTGGTTTCACCAAAATCTGATTTATTTCGAATCCTGTACATTCATTTGAAATTTTAAATCGAATTTTCAAACTACCGCACCTTTTCAATTCCTTTTAAAATTAAAATAAATATTTATATTCTAACTTCGATCTAAATAAATTTATATGTTCTTACTCTGTTAAAAATAAATTTCTAGCCTTTATTATTTGAAATAAATAATTTTGAATATTCAAAATTCATTAAAATTTCCAAAATAAAATTTTAAAATTGGTCCTGATTTTCCAGGTTGTTTCAATCTCCTCCACTTAAAATCTTTTCGTCCTCAAAAAGGAACGGAGCAGAATGTTGTTTAACTAATCAACTCAACTTTCTTTATTTACATTACGGCTTAAGTTCTTCAACTTCTCAGTTTCTAAGAACTTTTCAAATTTTCAAAAATTTGGCGAACACCTTAAATTTTTGAAAAATTTCGCCATAAACTCCTTTGTACGGGAAGCACCGGGAAAATCCCCAAACCGCCACGCATGCTCTCTAATCTCAAAAAGAAAAAGAAAAAGCCAAGCGGCTATCCAATCGGCTCATAAAATCATCCAAACCCAATAAATTTGTAAACATGTACCTATTTTTCGGGCTTACAATTTTATTCCTCTTCTCTAGCCTCTTTGCTATGACCTGTTCAATGTATATAAATGTACATCCATGCAATTTCAAACAATTTCCAATTCAGTTCAATATTTTGATTCGATTTGGCTAATGGTTCAAAAATTTTATTAATCAAACCAATAATCATACAACACAACAATCAACCAATTAGTTAATTATCGTTTCAAGTTCATAACTTTGACACATATACAGAAAATCATGGTTTTGGTGCCAAATCACAACCATATATCCTATCTAGTTTTGGTTCTAACACCAGTCAATTGGAAATATATAGACATCTCACCTTTCGAAACTCGAACATAAATACTGGTAATGTGATCACAATTACCAGTATTGTAACACCCCACATCCGTTAGTGTCACTCACAAAGGGAATGCACTAAGTTCTGTGGAGCATTTTAAGGTAAAAGATGCAGATGAATTACAAGACAGACAAAAATTAAAACAGCTGAAAATAAAACTTTGCTTTATAGATAAAATAGTTTGTACAACAATTTCTTTACAATATCAGAGTATCATCTGTCCTACAAAACAAAGAAGCATAAAACAACATTTATATTCCCCAATGTAGCAAGAGCCAGCCATAACATCTAAAAAGAGAATCCAAGCAAAACTTCGACAAATCTTCAAGCTGGGAAAGAGTGACAGTCCAACTTAACCTGAGCTATACTATTCCCTCCTTTACTACCTAGGGGGGGGGAGGGGCGGAAGAAAAGAAGAAGAAAGAAAAACAGAGTCAGACATAAAGCCTGAGTAAGTTCAGTTACTTCTAGCATGTGAACATGGAAAAACAAAACGACATGAATTAACTGAATACAAGATAACACCATGATGATAGGATCAGCAAGATTAGACAAGATTAACACAAGATATGCTAAGACAAGATAAACTGGATATGCTCTAATACTTTCGCCGCTTCGCTATTTCCTTGATATACTGGTTTCTGTATCTCTGCACCACCTATCTAGTGTCCCAACTAGTAATGATATCGTGATCCCAATCCCGGTAATTTTGGTTGCCTTCAGACATACATTTATTATTTATTACCTAGATCTAATCTCGGGTTTTCTATTGAGTGATTCCTAGATTCAACTAGGGTTTACGCGACTTGTCTAATGCTTTACAGATTCAGGGTTTATGCCACATAGGTCCAACTAGGGATTATGCTACCTGTCGAACGATGCCCTCTAGTCTAGGACACACTACCTAGAGTGGTATATGTTCCTAGACTTTCCCCACGTATGTATCGCTAATCGTTATCGCTTGTCTAGATGCACATGTCCTGTAATGTGCGACCCGAGTCCCGTGGCAGGGCTACTCTAGAAACACGGAACTCGGTCGGGAGCTTTTCAGATATCTGACGGTGCAGATACTAAGGTCTGTTTTTCTACCAGTGGTTATGGTCCCACGTGACCCCTCCCTCAACTAATGAAAGGCAATCCAAGAAAATCAAGCACGAGAACTGTACTTTTGCCACCCTATGCCCTACTTAACTAGATAGCAAGTATATGGTCTGTTGGGGGTTCTCTGCCTTTCTGCATACGTACAACGATTGACTAAAGATGGTAGGTAGACGACGAGTTGCTATCACAGGGCAAAAACTAGTCTCGCCGAATCACGCTGATCCACCCTAGTCTTTCGATTGCCATATATTGCAACAAAGGCATACCCTTGGTTCTTCTAACGCAGACCTTAACCTCTGTGAGCCCAGGAGGATCATCTGCCACCTCACAGAGGGATACCAAGAGTACCCTCACGTCCCCTCGAAGCCTCGGGCTTTGTAACCCAATTCTTTGGATCGTTCTTTAAGACCAGATGGACGTTTGCTCCTCTTCGTGTTATACTAAGGATTACTACTTAGTTTTTCCAACTAAGGTTCGCCACTTAGTTTATTGAATCGTCGTTTTCTTAACTAAGGTTTACGACTTAGTTCATATTAACTAAGGTTTACTACTTAGTTCTTGTTCTTGTCAAGTTGGGTTTGTTAAGTGTCATTAGTCAATTAGAGTCAACTTAACCCTTTCATTTGCCATATAAAACTGGTTAAGTGTTATCAGTAGTTCATGTTGACTTAACCTTTACCACAAACCGAGTTATATTGGTTAAGTATTTTCTTATTACTTAACCCTACCCATTCATCTTGTATTGGTTAAACGTTCCCTTTAACCTAACCTTGCCCATCTGTTTTAACTGACATGTTATAGCGGTTAAGTGTTCCCTTAGCTAACTTAACCCTAACATCTGTTTAAATAACATGTTCTAATGGTTAAGTATTGTCCTTTCATGTTTTTAACTTAACCCTGTTCATTTATCCTGTTATGATGACTAAGTGTTCCGAGTTTACTTAACCCCATCTTTTAGTCTTAGTTAACATGTTAAATTGGCTAAGTGTATTAAACTTACTTAACCCCACCTTCTAGTCCAGTTAACATGTTAAACTTGCTAAGTGTATTAAATTTACTTAACCCCTACAAGTCTTGTCTTGTTAACATGTTAAGTGGTTAAGTGTCCAGATTAGCCTAACCCCACTCATCGGATTTAGTTAACATGTTGAGTTGGTTAAGTGTTTTAGTTAACTTAACCCTACCATTCTTGTTCTAGCTTTAATTAATAAATTAAAGCCGCGACCACTCACATTCGACAGATATTGTTGCGATTACTGGATGTGCCGGTTGGTTCCGGGCAGGTTTATATCGCAACTCAGTCTAACGTCGGGTTAGGCATATTCGTGTTTTCTAAGTTCAAAGTGTTTTGATTAATTTTCAAATCAGGTTTTGAAAGTAACCATCCCGTTCGTCGGATCAGTTAGGGATAGCCAGGGAGAGCAGGAAACTTGTATTTTCCAAACCCAAGCCTAGACACTATCCTCTCTGTCAACCTAGAACTTTCTGGTGTATGTATTATTAAAAGAGATGTCATTAATAAACCTTTCTTTTGTATATATATAAATTGTTAACAATTTATCCTCAAAGTTTAACCATTTATCCTCAAAGTCCATTTTCCCTTTTTTAAATAAATTTGGCCTATACCATATTCATTTGTCATGCCCACTAATGGACTTATATTCTAGGTCCAAATCTTGATTTTCCTATCTTATAGTTTATAGCAATTTAGATCCAACATCCTCATTTACAGTTCATGCCAAAACTAGATCTTATATTCTAGTTTACAGTTTATGCCCAAAACTTAATTTGCATACCAACTACCTACTTTGTGGCCCATTTAACCATTTACCATTTACGCCCAATATATGTAAGTTATTCCCAATTATGCTAATATACATATCATGCTAAATTTATCCACCCAATTCTGATTTAATATTCTAATTTCAGTTCATGTCAAAACTAGACTTGTTATTCTAATTTTCATCTTAATATTCATGCTATAATGCATGTTCCCAAATTATGCCAATTTCCAAGTTTAGTCAATTTCATGTTTTTCCCAAAACGTATTCCCATCGTTCGTATAATCGTGATTCAACCTAGATTATAAATAAATCTAGATTCGTGGATAAAAGTGAATGAACCAAAATGCCATGAAAGAATAGACATAATAACTGGCATAAGATGATAATTCACAGGCATATAAATCTGGTAATATTACGACATGAAAAGGGTTGAATAGTATAGGTTCAAGAACATGGGTAGACCTAACTTAATAGGTAAATTCCCAAGATCAAGATCCAAGGATAACTAAGAATAAATTGAAATAGAAAGTCAAGCCCAGATCCAATATAATGCCAGTTTGGGGTACAACATGGTTTTGTAACTACAGTGTCATGGGCATAAATAATAATCTTATATCCATAGTCATAGGCAATAAATCCTCACAATTAATGAATCACAGTCATAGGCGATGTTCATAATCAAAGGAAAGTAATCCTCACAGTCATGAGTCACAGTCATAGGCAATGTTCATAGTCAAAAAGGCATATGGTTTTAAGGTCCATAGTTTCATAGTCACAGTCTTATTGGTCATCGAATCATAACAGTTCTTCGTTAGGTCCAAAGATATAAGCACTGATTCGAATAGAAAGATTTGGCATATTCTTTTATTCCTTTAATTTCATTTCACGAATAGAGAAAACGTTCAAATCTAAAAAAGTAACCGACTTATAGAGATTATATTAGATTCGTAGAAAAACAGTCGTTGAAGTCGTTTGGATCTTCACTTGAATCCTAGCTTGTTTTGAATCTCCTCTTGAAAGTCTTGAGCAGCATTTCCTCGTCTTGATTTATTTTACATATTATTACTTTATTTATTATTTAATTTAGAGGAGGAGAAGAAGCCATGTCCACCAAGAATCTTTGCAGCATAAGGTTAGAGAAGAATTGTGAATAGTGAAGGAGACTAGGGGCTATTTATATAGGATTAGGCAGACGAATCTAGGTAGAAAACGAGACCAGGTACATCAGAATGCACCCAGGCCCAAAAGTGGGTTTTGCACCCAGGTCGACCCCCAGGTCGACTGCCCAGTCGACCTGGTCAGGGGGGTGTCGACTACCCAGTCGACTCCCCAGTCGACCTGGGTCCTGGGTAGGAATTTTCCCGCCCAGCCCACTTCTGGGTTTGAATTCGAATTTCGAATTCGAATTTCGAGCTGTTTTCTATTCTGAAAATCCTTGAAACTTCGGAGAGTCATAATTTCTTCATACGGACTACGATTTACGCAAACTCGAACTCGTTTTCAAGCAGAATTTCGAGACGAACACAATGGCGCCACCCATTTCCCTTAATTCTTTCATTTTGAATTAATTATACCTTGATTTGTGAATCTTTGTGTTACAGAATTACGGGGTGTTACAAGTATCATCTCCGAGCGACTAGAGTGTGATTTCATATCTATCTAGTATCTGAGTCTTCGAATATACACCCCATCAGGCATATACTCAAAATCTCCCTATACTAGATTGTCCAAATTCAATTTAAAATAAACATTCAAATACGAATAAAGTGGTTTGATTTTTCAAAACGAAATTTGTTTTCATTTCTATTTTAAAAATATACACTTCACACTCGTTCTAGGATACTGTTGATCCTATCTCTAACGAGTCATTCTTATTGGATACTACTAATCCAATCTCTGAAGATTTCTTTCGTTTGATTCTAATGTGTCTTGTTCTCGAGCTCTGTAAACCAAAGCTATGATACCAAATATAACGACCCGAACTTCCTCGTGGAGGAAAGTCCGGATTGCTTTGAGGACAAGACGAATCAGAACACAAACAGAAAACAGTTCATTGTTTATTACAACAATTTACATCAGAGTACAAGAATATACAGAGTATGAATAAATAATATACATTTGATAAATATCAGAGATTATAAATTATAATGCAGCGCAAAATAATACATAACACAACTGAAAGAGATACACGGATACAGAGCTTTCCGAATATCGTTCCAGCTGTAAACCAGGATCCTGTGAATATAAATATGCAAAACCAAAACTACTAGTTGCCCGTGTAAAATAAGGGCACCCAGAGTTTAGGTTAAAACAATAAACTCTAGGTCAGTCATGTGACTAGTGTGAGAACTAAAACAGTTATTATTTTGATTTTAAAGTTCGGTAAATCAAGGGACCACGCCGTATAACATGGAATGGGTTCCTCCCACGAATACTAGTGCATAAACAAACAGCGCAATGCTAAATAAAAAACAATGAAGCTATTATAAGACCCAGGTCCCATCACACTATGCAACGCAAGCCGGAGGATATGGTTTTAAACAATGCTTGATTCATGAAATTTAATCTCTTATTATTACTATAAGTGAAGAAATCAACTTCATATATAAATGTATCGATCATAGACGGCATAGCATCCCATGCTACTATGTCTGTACACTAGTTCTACAATTAAAACCGCAAAATCACGTATTTGAAAGTTGGACTTCCTTCTATGAACAGAGGCTAGTGATCGTCCCCACCGCTTCGAGACTCTCTAGCCCGCAGGGTCGGTCCACACGAAGTGGATTTAAATGCCTGAACAATACGTTTCCCCGCCCTATGGGGCGTAAATTGGTTATATACAGACCAAATCATCCATTGGCACCATGGTGACCGATATAACCGAGGCCCCGCATGTTCTCCCTGACACCACCCATAACTAGAAAGAAACACATGTTCTCCCTGGATCCTCTCCCATTTCTAGTTCATACCGAGAAGTGAAGCTCGCAAATTAACACTATACACAAAGCGGCGCTATATCAGAGCTATGATTTGATCATCAACCACAAGACTCTGCTTTTCAACAAAAGCCTTGATCATTTTCCACTCAGGCATGCCACATAGGCAATTCACACCATACGACTAATGTCTATCGATATACAACCTCTGATCTCGTACGTCTCAGAGAAGGGTGAAGTAAGAGAATAAATTCTCCATCACCAAGCAGATGTATATTTAATAGAAATCAATCAGCATTGAATAAAATCCAATGTTAGACACACGGTCCATTTACAAGTTCGTTCTGGGTCTGGACGAAACCGGAGGCACTTATTCCTCGTCCCATATGTCCAATACAGGAGGGAGACCCTCGCATATCCGTCGATCCCCAAGTACGTCTGGACGATCACCACTTATTACCTCGTCTTGGGTGTGCAGCCCAATCAAGACATCAGTAATCATCCAAACGATGTGAAGACCTCCTGTCTTTAATCACCGTCTTCATTGTTGACAAATCGTCGAATCAGTTATTCAAAATGGGTATAAACCCAGCCTTTCCGAATAACTCACGTATATAATAAACAAGTGTTACACAAACACAACATACGCCTCATTCCAATCCAGAGTATTATTTTATTTAAATATTCACATTGTTGGCTAGCTTTCTGACCAAGCCACCCAGGTTCATTCACAAGAAGAAAGTATGAAACTACGTTCCCTAAGAGCATGAAGGATCGGATCGCCCCTCATTGGATCGCACCATCGGATCGCCCCTCATTGGATCGCACCTCATCGGATCGCCCCCATTTCATCAGCGAAACGACACCTCTATGCGATTCGATCCGTACATGCATTATTGCCCAGTATAGACCGATCCGATCTCCTGTTGCACGGCGAAGCCTCTGACCCGTTCAAACACGAGCTAGTCTTCAGCGATCCGAGACGCACGGATCCAGCGACACGTGTCCCTAACGGTCATTTTGACTGATTCTCCCCATTTGCTCGATCCGATTTTCAAGGGGGTCGCGACACCTGTCCACAACGGCTAATTTGACTATTTCTTCAACGTTAGCGATGCGATCCGATGTTCTTGGGATTCGTGCCACGTGTTACCACGATCCGCCTGACAAAATCAGCTATAAATAGCCCGGAGTTTGGCATTTTTGAGGATCCTTTTGGCAATATTGAGAACTGATTCCGCCATTATTGTCATACTGCCATTTCTTATCAGTTTTATTACTAGATTACTGAGAGAAATCACAATTGTAAAAGTGAGCTAGAGAGAAATCATTGATTGTACCAGCATTCAAAGTATAATCAATAACATATAAAGCGGACGTATGCTTGTTAACGCCGAACCACTATAAATTCTGTGTGTTATTTTCTTTTTCTTCACTCTCAAGTTAAAACTCTATAAGATTCAGAACATTTTGGGTGTTAGGTCCAAATTTTGATCTAATATTTTGGTGCTTTCACTGAGAAAACAGTCCTAAAGCTTCACTATTCAGTTTCTTGAAGATTCCAGTGACTCGGATATCATGGCTGGAATGAGATCTAAGGAAGTACGAGCTTCACGAACCAATGAAACCGCAAATGAAGCAGTTGAAGAAAGTGTGCACGAGCTAGGCAATGAAGGAACTTTGGATCGCGGAGCGCAGGAGGCGAACCTATTCGATGAAGACGCCACGCTCTGAGTCGACGAGAACGAGGCGATCCGGATTACTGAAGGGGTTGTTACTCGATCCCGAGATAACGCCACGAACCCTCCGCGTACCGTGACCACGAACCGATCACAAGGGGCGCAGCGAGCCACCATACTCAAACCACAACGATCCGAATTGATGATAGGACTACAACTCGACCTGGAAAGCAGCCTGTGGCTCGCTCCTACCGTCCTGGCCCCTCCGCTCGACCTGGCTCAAGCACTTTGCGCATAAGAGAAAGTGATGATGATCAGTAAGACCCTTCTGCTCCCGTTACTGAGGGGGATCTCTCTCGCTTTTCCGAAATGTGGGAGAGATTGTTTGATGAATTGGCTGCCCAAAGGCAGGAAAGCTCCGTCCTGCGACAAAATTTTACTGCTATGGATAGAAGGCTTGATGAACTTGCAAGGCAAAGGACGCCACCAGCTTGTCCGCTCACTCCAGGATATTCTTCTTCGTCAGAGGAATCGCCAAGACCTCCGCGGCAACCATATGAAAGAGCCGAAAACATAGAGCAGCTTCGGTTCGGAACCCTGCCATCACGGGAAGAAGAAGCACTGGAGGCGGGGCCTTCAAACCGTAATGTGAACGATCACGCCGCGACTCACAGAGCTCAAGGCGTGGACAGTCCTGTACAGAATAGACTACCTAAGCCCCGTCACCGCGCAAATGCTCATGGCAACAGGGGGCAACGAAGCCCAATCCGAGCTCCGGATTTTGTGACTGCTCCCGGAAGAGAGATTAGAGAACCCCGCCGAGCAAGAAGCACTGATCCTGAACCTCCGCTGACTAGTGCAAATGTTGCAGCTATGATCCATCAAATCCTGGCAGATAGCCGTGGACAACGGAATGAAGATTGGGGAATCGACCGCAGTCACACCCCTTTCACTGATGATATTTTGGAAGCGACTTTTCCGAGGCGTTTCAACATAGCATAGATGAACCGATACGCGGGCAGGTCTGATCCCGTCCAGCATCTGATGAGATATTCTTGGTCAATGACCGCTGCCGCAGCTTCTGACGCTGTCAAGTGCAAAGCATTTCCCATATTCTTGGAGGATGTAGCATTATTATGGTTTACTCGCTTGCCAGCAAGATCGATTTCTAGCTTCAGGGAGTTGAGTGAAAAGTTCGTAGAACAATTCCGCATCTATGCACAAAAGACAAAAAGTGCGATTGACTTGTTCCTTGTCAAGCAGCGACCAGGCGAGAGTTTGAGGGCGTACCTAGACCGTTTCAACCTGGCCGCTACTGAAGTTAAAGATCCGCATGAGCCAACCGTAGTCGCAGCTCTGATTGATGGAGTAGATAAAGACACTGAATTTGGGAGATACCTGGCAGGCAAGCCACCCCATACTAGAGAGTTATTCTACGAAAAAGCTAATGTACATTTACGCCGGGAAGAAGTATATGCTAACCGAAAGGCAAAAACGGCCGATAAGGAGGAAATCCAGAGCAATGTCGCCATTAAGCAGACAGGACACAGCTCGGGGAAGGTCGAGGTTAATGTCGGAAATCGGAATCAGGGTGGTCGTCAGTCAGGGAACAATGATAATAATGGTAATGGCAACAACCGGAAGAGGAACCGAGGGAACGACTCCCAGAGAAGGACTCGTCCCAGGGCCTTTGAAAGTTACACACCAATAAATGATACTCTGGAAAATATCTTCATGGATTCGTACAACGTCCTCCAGAATAAGAGGCCACCTCCCAGAGAGTCGACGGAGAAAGAACGTGAAACGGGGAAGTTTTGTCTCTTTCATCAGATTCATGGCCATTCGACAAATGAGTGCCGTCACCTAAGAGATGTAGTCGAGAGGCTTCTTCGAGAAGGAAAATTAGATGAATACAGAGTAACACCCAGAGATAGGGGGCAAGCAGTACAGGCCCCAAATCAGAACCAGAATCAACTTGCCGCCAGGCCAACTGCCCAGCAAAAGGGAAAGAACATCGTTATCAATACCGTAATCGGAGGACTTTATCTCGCCGGACATAGTTCCAAGGCATTGGATCAATATGTCAATGCAGCCAAGCAACACCTCGAGGTAGGGGAGTGTAGCAACCCCGAGGACAATATCCCGGTAAAGCAACAAAAGATGATGACCGACGATGTCGTTTTCCGAGAACGAGAAAGCATTGGAGTCCATGCTCCGACTGAAGATCCATTTGTAATCACAGTACCTATTGGACCAGTCACTGTTCATAAGGTTTTAGTGGACAACGGGAGTTCCGTCAACATTCTTTTCAAAAGGACGTTCGACCAGATGAACCTCGAAATAAAAGACTTGAAGCCCTGTCAAGGATGGATCCGTGGATTTAACGGAGCATCCACTGCTCCAATGGGTTATGTAGAGTTACCAGTTACGCTTGGGGAAGGAGAACGCCAGAGAGTGAGAATCCTTCCCTTCGTGGTTTTGGATGTTGAATCACCTTACAATGCCTTCTTGGGTCGACCGGCCCTCGCAAAGTTTAGGGCCTGTATAGCCCCCTGGTGCTTATTATTGAAATTCCCCACAGAAGCTGGCATTGGTATCGTCAGAGGAGATCAGGTTGCCGCACGAGCATGTTATGTTGCCGAACTAAAGTTACTTCGCAACGGAGGGGACATAGAAACCAAGGGCGCTTCTCCCCCAACAATGGCGGAGACCTTATAGCAACTAAAGAGGATAACCGTTGGAGAGTCGCCCAGAGAGTTGCCCGAGGATATAGATCCCGAGAGGACCAAGAACCTGGGGGCAGAATGGCAACTCCCAATGAGACAACTGTGGATGTACCGATCGATGATAGTGACCCGGAGAAGGTCCTTAAGATTGGATCCCAGTTAAATTCGAATCTCGCTAAAGAGCTGACGGATTTCTTAAAATATAACTTGGATGTTTTTGCTTGGACCCACGCAGACATGTGCAGGATATCTCCATCAATCACGAGCCATTCATTAAGCATTAACCCTAAACATCCTCCTGTAAAGCAAAAAAGGCGAATGCTGGGCCCAGAGAGGTCCGCTGCCTTGAAAGAAGAGGTTGGAAAGCTAAAGAGTAATGGATTTATCAGAGACTCGACCTACCCAGACTGGATTTCAAATCCAATCCTGGTAAAGAAGGCCAACGGGAAGTGGAGAACGTGTATCGACTTCTCGGATTTGAACAAAGCCTGCCCAAAAGATAGTTTTCCATTACCCCGGATTGACCAGTTGGTGGACTCGACGGCGGGTCATGAACTTCTCTCATTTATGGATGCTTACTCAGGATATAACCAGATTTCGATGCATGTTCCAGATCAAGAACACACTAGTTTTATCACGGATCTGGGATTATATTGCTCTGTAGTGATGCCCTTTGGCTTGAAGAACACAGGCGCTACATATCAACGTTTAGTCAACAGAATGTTCTATAACCAGATCGGGAAAACAATGGAAGTATACGTCGACGACATGTTGGTTAAGTCCAGGCAATCCTCCCATCACACTATGGACTTGGCAGAGATGTTCGGCATCCTTCGAAAGTACGGAATGAAACTCAATCCGACAAAATGTTCATTCGGTGTCTCTTCCGGAAAATTCTTGGGGTTCATCGTCAGTTCCCGTGGGATTGAGATTAATCCAGACCAGATCGCGGCAATCAGAGACATTCAGGAACCTAGGCAAATTAAGGATGTGCAAAGCCTTGCAGGAAATGTAGTCGCGCTAAGCATATTTATCTCCAGGGCTATGGATAAATGCATCCCATTCTTCGAATTAATAAAGCGGGGAAAACGCCACTTCAAATGGACGTCCGACTGCGTAGAAGCATTCCAGAACTTACTGAGGCACCTGGAGAAACCTCCGATATTATCTAAGCCGATGGATCACGAGGACTTATTCGTGTACTTGGAAGTGTCATCCCACGCGATCAGCTCAGCGTTGGTAAGAGAAGAAGATAAGGTCCAAAGACCTGTATATTACGTGAGCAAAAAATTGACGGCAGCAGAGCGTAATTATCCAAGGATATAAAAGTTGGCGTATAGTTTACTGATCGCCTCTAGAAAGCTTCGACATTATTTCCGGGCGCATCCCATTACCATATACACCGATCACCCACTCAAGCAATTCCTACAGAGACCAGAGGCATCTGGAAGATTACTCAAATGAAATATTGAGTTAAGTCAATTTGATCTGAACTTTCATCCTAGACGGCCAATTCGGGGGCAAGTGATAGCCGACTTCATAGCAGAATTTACCGTCCCGGAGGAGGATATATTAAACGAAGAAGTTGATCCCTCAAAGTTACTTCTCGATCCCAATGCCTGGAGATTGTATACTGATGGCACAAGGAATGACGAAAGATCCGGCGCTGGAATAGTGCTTGAAACTCCCGAGAAACGATTAATATCCTATGCTATCCGTATGGAGTTTCACGCCACTAACAACGACTCGGAATATGAAGCCCTGATAGCCGGATTAAGGATCGCAAAGGAGTTAGAGTTCACAAAGCTGAACATCTTTTGCGACTCCAAGTTAGTTGTGAACCAGGTTACTGGGAAATTCCAAGCTAAAAGTGTAAGATGGATTTTATACTTGAAGAAAGTGAAGGAGTTGCTGAACGATTTTAATCACTACAGCATATCTCACATTCCGCGGTCAGAGAATCAGCAGGCAGATAAGTTGGCAAAGATGGCTAGTTCTGATGATCCTGAAGAGACCGGGCTAGCCCCCGTTGAAGTTCTTCGGTCTCCTAGCATAGATCAGATGGAAATTGATCCAGTGCTAGAGACGGAACCAGAAAGGGAGTCGTGGATGACCCCTCTAAAGAATTTCTTGATGAATGGAGCGCTTCCGACCAAGAAAAGCGAGAGGCGTAAAGTGATTCGTAAAGTTGCCCGATACGTTCTGCAAGGCGGAGTTCTTTACAGACAAGGATTTTCGATGCCCCTCCTCCGGTGTATAGCTCACGATGACATCAAGCGTGTGCTGCAGGAGGTACACGAAGGCGAATGCGGTGATCACACTGGAGGGCAAACTTTGGCAAAAAAGGTGTTGCGGCATGATTATTTCTGGCCTACCATAAACAAGGATGCGGCAAGATACGCACGACGGTGTGATGCGTGCCAGAGATTTTCAAAAATACCTAGAGCACCTCCTAATCAGTTAAAAACGATGATGAGCCCATGGCCTTTCGCTATGTGGGGAGTTGATATCATTGGAAGTCTCCCCATAGCAAGGGGCGGAGCAAAGTTCGCTATTGTGGCCGTGGATTATTTCACTAAGTGGGTTGAGGCTGAACCACTAACTACAATCACAACCAAACGAGTGATCAATTTATCGTTAGAAACATCATCTGTCGATTTGGGATTCCAAAGATTGTGATAACGGATAACGGAACTCAGTTCGATAGCACTGAATTCAGAAATTTCTGCCAAAAGTACCACATTGAGAATCGGTACACCTCTGTGGCGCACCCGCAATCGAACGGACAAGTCGAAGCGGCGAATAAAGTGATTAAGTCCATTCTGAAAAGAAGACTGAAGCGGGCCAGAGCCATGTGGGCTGATGAATTGCCCTTGGCACTATGGGCCTATAGGACAAAATATAAATCGGCAACAGGACATACCCCCTTCTCCCTTGCTTTTGGAACAGAAGCGGTCATCCCGGTTGAGATAAAGGTACCTTCTCACCGGGTGACTTATTATGATCCGATGACCAATAATGAATTGCTCCTTGAGTCCCTGGATATGATCGAAGAAAAGAGGGATGAAGCAGACCTGCGTGCCTTGAGATGCAAACAACAGGTCGCTCGATATTACAACAAAAAGGTTCGAGCCCGAACCTGGGAACCCGGAGACTTGGTTCTGAAACGTGTCTTTCCACCCCCAACTCATATGGGAGCAAAGTGGGAAGGACCGTACTCCATTCTGAGCAAGCTTGATAATGGAACCTTCAAGCTGGCAACCGTAGATGGAAAGGAAATCCCCAGAGTGTGGAATGCCCAACATTTACGGCCATACTTAACATGAAAGTTTAAAATCTATTCTTTTGCTTTGTTGAAAACCATGTACAAGGCATGACTTTCCTAGAATAATCTGATTCCTTAAAGCAAAGAATTATAAAGTGGACGTAGGTCATGATTCGACCGAACCACTATAAAAATACTGTGTGTCATTTACCTTTATTGCGCCTTTATTTATCTGTCTGTTTATTTTTATGGAAATCGCTGTGAATAATGCAACGATCCCAGAAGCATATAATCATAAATGCCTTCCATCAGAATGGAATGTAATCACAAGTCAAAATTCTGAGAATGCAATAAAGTAAGTTATATCCTTGATAGCGCTCTAACTTTCCAGAGCCGAGAGAGAGCATAACGGACATGAAGCCGATGTCCATGAGTCATGGCAGTGTACCATGATCGGAATCGCCTTGACGGAACTCTAACTCTCCAGAGAGAGAGAGAGTATAAAAGCGTCTCCGATTGAGCGCTGAGAAAGAGCTCCTTCCCCGCTGAAGGATCAGGGAGCGAATGAACTGCTGAGCTCGAACTCTCCAGAGAGAGAGAGAGAGTATAAAAGCGTCTCCGATTGAGCGCTGAGAAAGAGCTCCTTCCCCGCTGAAGGATCGGGGAGCGAATGAACTGCTGAGCTCGAACTCTAACTCTCCAGAGAGAGAGAGAGTATAAAAGCGTCTCCGATTGAGCGCTGAGAAAGAGCTCCTTCCCCGCTGAAGGATCGGGGAGCGAATGAACTGCTGAGCTCAAACTCTAACTCTCCAGAGAGAGAGAGAGTATAAAAGCGTCTCCGATTGAGCGCTGAGAAAGAGCTCCTTCCCCGCTGAAGGATCGGGGAGCGAATGAACTGCTGAGCTCGAACTCTAACTCTCTTGAGAGAGAGAGAGTATAAAAGCGTCTCCGATTGAGCGCTGAGAAAGAGCTCATTCCCCGCTGAAGGATCGGGGAGCTAATGAATTGCTGAGCTCAAACTCTAACTCTCCAGAGAGAGAGAGAGAGAGAGTATAAAAGCGTCTCCGATTGAGCACTGAGAAAGAACTTCTTCCCTGCTGAAGGAACAGGGACCGACTGAATTACTGAATTCAAACTCTAACCTCGGCGACCGCCAAGAGAGTATAAAGGAGTCTATGATTAAGCACTGAGAAAGGTGCCAGAAATTCGGTACCACGAGAACAATTATCCTATGAAATTTTCTTAGTCCCCCATATTCAGAAATAGGGGGCAACCTGCGAATAATGCTAGTCAATCTTTAATAAGCTCTAGTTAAGCGCCACATTGACGATTGATTGGAGGCTATATGCATATACACATGAACTTTAATGCAGCAATGCAACACGAAATTTTTTCTTTCTGTTGTTTGACTAATTTGTAATTATAATTAGATGGTCTATGACTAAACATGGAAAGTTTATTTGAATACAGGTACACAATGATGCAAAAAGAGATAAACTTTCCTTTATATACTACAAGCCTATAAAGTGAAAAATAACCTAGAAAACAAAAGTGAGGGCCAGTCTCACAATTACACTTCCTGGCCAGTGGAAAACCTAAAGATAAAATATAAACCAGCGATCAATATCCTATTTACGCTTCGAGCTCTTCTCCTGCTTCTGTCTCTCCAGCTTCGCCTTGTCAGCTTCAGATTGATCTCCTTTCTTCCTCTTCCTTTTGTCTACGAGGGGAACATCCGACTCTTCAGAAGATTCTTTTCCGCCTCCTTTCTCTTCCTTTTATCAGAAAGGGAAGCCGGGAAATCATCAGGATTCGCAAAATGAAGCTGTCTACTGATGGATTTGGGCTGGACTTTTAAAATCATCCCAGTTTTGGGATCAAATTCTGCGATAGGGACTACGTCCAAAGGCTCTTGTCCCACCTTCTTCGAAGCCATCTCTTTTTCCTGCCTAGCTTTTCTGCTGGCCAAAGTTTCGTCGTCGTCGTCTTTGGTCTCTTCGGCGCCAATGATATCTTCTTCATCCTCTACATGGCGCCCATCCATGTCTTTCAAGGCCTCGATGGTTTCAGCATCCTTGGGGGCATCAGCACTAGGTGCCAAGACGCTTTTTTCTGCCATTGTATCCTCAGTCTGCATCGATATATCAACACCGGCACCTGGCAAGACAGCCTCCTTCTCCGCCTCTTTTCCTTTTTCGACACCCTTGTCGTCGGGCTCACCACCTGTATTAGGGGGAACATACGTTACTAATTCAATTGGTTGTTCTACCAAACGACGACAACTCACAAGTGCTTTGACAAATTGTGGGGAAAAAAGGGAGATACCTTCCGCAGATCCTCCTTCTTGGGTAGCTGCAGGAGCTCCAACGACCACAGGAGTTAGGCTCAAAGGGATTAGTGGATCATCAGGATGGTAGTCCTCAACTCCGGAGGTCTTGGGCTCCACGGCTGAACTCGAACTTTCGTCAGCTTTGCCTTTACCCTTAGCCAGGGCCCTCTCCTTTTCCATCTCCGCTTGAATCAGACGACGACCCTCTACCAGGTCCTCGGGCTCGTTATCCCTCAGGATGCTCTTCATCAACTCATCTTCATCAATGTCATCGACTCCTAATCTCTGCTTCTCTCCCTCAACAATGGCATCCCATAAATTGGCTAAAGTAACATGGTAATCCAGGATCCACGAGATGTTGCGGGTTTTGAGGACTTGGCCAAGGAAGTCAAAGATCATCTCTTCAAACCCCTCGATATCTTTCTCTCTCTCGAGGAGCTTGTTGTTAGAAGCAGTAGCCATTTCAATGGCACTATCAACATTCTGTTCGGCGAGAGCTGCCTGTCTGTAACACCCCACCTCCGTTAAGATCACTCACAAAGGGAGTGCCTTAACTTTGATGGAGTATTTTATTAAACAGAACAGAATATTACAAGACAGATATAGAAATAGTACTTGAAAAATTTTAACTTTACAACTTTATTGCAGCGGACAGAAATTGGTTTGGTTACACTTTACCAAAAACTCAAGTACATATATATCAGCCTTGTTCAAAAACCATCAGAGTACAAAACTTTAAAATCATAATCCCCATAGGACGGAAGCTATACAGAGCCAAACCATACTTCAAGTAGAAGGAATCCGGTTCAAGCTCAAGTATTGCCTCCTTGGATAACCTGGGGGGAAACGGAAGAAAAGAGGCGAAACAACAAGGGTCAGACATAAAGTCTGGCAAGTCCAGTGACTTTCAGCATATGAACAGATAATAATAATATGACATGAACATAGAACTGGATGAGAGATAACTGTAACAGGTGTAGCAGATATAACAGAAGAACAGAATGACATAAACTATTGCTTTACACTTCTCTGCACTAATACTAGTATAACAGAATTAGGTGTCACCCTAATGTCTAAACTGAAACAGAAACGGGTACAGAATAATTTAACAGAAACAGATTGCTAATAATGGGCCTTTACTACCCGATCAGAAACAGACAGAAGCAGAAACAGATTAATCCCTATGGAAACAGAATGTAGAATTAGGTGTACACTAGTAATGGGCCTTTACCACCCGAACATACGGTACCACACAGAAACAGACGGTACCAACAGAAACAAACAGAACTAAGTGTACCCTAAAACCCTACCCCAAGCGATCGGCTCCCTAATACATAAATATCCTGTGTCGGCCCCACAGTAGGGTGTATCACTCCCAAAAGTGACAACCAATTGGCACAAACCTATTTACAGATGTCACGGCGTCTTACATCCTCAGAGGCAGACCGGGATCCATGCACGCACATGACCCGGTTGGAACGCACCATCAACACCCCTCGCCATTATCAGAATGAACCACTTATAATTAGTCCAGTAAGCATGCCTGGACCCTACCTACTGTTGGGTCAAAGTTTTGATACCAGAAAGGGTTACTGACTAATATGGGTCCCAAACAACAGATGACACAAGTAATTCCCCTCCTAACCTTGTGTCCCCAGACTAATAGATTTCAGATTAACTTGTTTGCAAGTTCAGACATACAGAATTCAGATTTACTAGTTCACAGATTAAGTTAACAAGTTTTCAGACTAACAGATCAGATGTACAGATTTTTCAGATTTGTCTAACTTTGTATTGGGCCTACAGATTCATGGACGGGTTTACTACACCTATTAATCCAGTTGGTTTAACCCTATTTCCCCCAATACGTTTTAGACGTCATTCTTATCTTAGATTTGCATTAATTAATTATTAATGCCCAGACCTCTCACATTAGGTCGCTAGCTTGTGGCCGCTGGATGGGCCGGGCGGTTCCGGGTAGACTTCTGCCACAAGCCAGACCTAACCTCGTGTCTTAAGCAGGTTATGACTAACTTCTCACATTAGAACCTATTGTTTGCGGCCACTGGATGTGCCGGGCGGTTCCGGGCAGAATTACGCTACAAACTCATTCTAACCTCGAGTTAGTCACGTTTATCTTTGTGGCCAATTAATTAATAATTTACCGTTTATGCGCACGCCCAATATATATGCCAATTCAGATTATACCAATAACAGGATGATTATATCAACACAGCAGATAACAGATTTTAGCAGATAACAGATTTTACAGATTATATGACTTAACGGATTTAACAGATTTAGCAACTTAACAGATTTTGGCATATAATAGGTTAGGCATTTAAACAAATAAATTTCACAGATTTAGGCATTTCAATCTAATTAGCAGTCTAGGCAATATAACAAAACTAGCAGTTTAGGCAACTTGGCAAATTAGCAGATTTAGCAAATTTAATATTTCTAAAGGTTCTATTTACATGCCTTGCCTAATCATAAATTAGGCCTAAATTCATATGCCTACATAATTGTCATGATTCCCAATATGAACATATACCCCATGTTTGCATAAATTTACATAGCGCAGAATATGGACATAATTTGCCATATAACATATGTTCCAATTTTTGTTAAACTAGCATTTTACAGCAGATTCACATATAAATTATACCATTAATTTCAATGCATGCCATATATCCAAAAATCCCTATTTAGGTGTGATCACAATAATAGATTTCCTAATTAATGTAAATCTTTACACCTAAGTTTCCATATCCTTCTTCATTTCAACTCATGAATCATTATGCAAAATATCCCCAACAATCTAAATCTTTAAATTATATCTTCTAAAAATCAGATCTTGACTTTTATATGCATTTTGTCCAAAGTCTCAAATCATATGTAATCTTACAATGGTTCCTCTCTTCTTTTATCACAGAATATGCATAGGTTTAAAACTAGTTTACAACATATGCTTACTTTTCTAAATAATTACAGATCTAAATAACATATGTTCATTTCTCTAATTAGTTACAGATCTAGATTACAACGTACACTATGCATACAACATATATAAATTACATGTTTACAGTCAAATTCATGCATCTAATCCCAAGTCATATGTCAATATATTTTATGCCTCAGATCTAAAGTCATACGTTCAATTCAGTCTTGTCAAATTTCGCATCATTCATTATTTGTCCCAAAATTTGCGTTCATACGTTAATCTCTTATGATATTAGGCACAGGCTCGTGGTAGCCTGGCTATAGAAACAGAAAGGAAGCAGAAGGATACAGAACAGTAATAGAAAAACAGATCTGACAGATATACAATCTCAGAATCAGATTCACAATTCATGTCAAAATCAGAATTAACGTTTATAGTGGAAAATAACTGTACTTGCCTTGATTGGATTAGAGAAAGAACTTTAGTTGTTGTAGAATTGTTGCAGAAGCTTTTATCTCAAATTCGAATTGAATTGCTTAGGTTGATGTTGATTAGCTTCTAGTTTTGATTCTAGCAGAGTAGCGACGCCATTTTTATTTTTATTTAGAACAGAGGCACAGAAGAAGAAGAATAGAATTGTGTGTAGAGGATGCTAGGTCTTAGGGAGTATTTACAGGTGTAGGAACTCAATTCAGCCATCATATTAACCCTAAAACCAATCCGGACCATCAAAAATCGTCCCAGGGCTTCAAAAATGCGTTCTGGACCAAAACTGGCCGAACAGGTCGACCTGTAGGGGGGGCTCGACACTATAGTCAACCCCCATGGGGGAGGTCGACCCCCTGGTCGACCTGGGCCCCAGGTCGACCCCCGGGTCGACCTGCCCAGTTCTGAGCTGACCGAAACATTCTGAATCTTGTTTTGGCCATATCTTGGTCATACGGACTCCGATTTTCGAAAAATCGGACTCTATTTCGCGTATTTTTTCGAGAGGAACGCAATGGTAATGTCCATTTTACCTAATTCCTGATTCCTGAAATAGTTATCCTTATTTTACTATCTTTTCCGTAACATACGCCATTATCGAACTAATATTTCTTCTCTTCCATGTATTAATTAATTCTCCTTATGCATCACCATTACTTACGTATCCTAAGCATATTTTCATATATTTTATTTCACTTTTAATTATACCTAAAAATGCGGGGTGTTACATTCTCCCCTCCTTAAAGGATTTCGTCCCCGAAATCTTCAAGTTAAGAAGAATGTGTCCTACCATCCAATCATCCATCTACTCAATCACCAATCACAGGCATTCATTATCCTTAAGAGATTTCTAATGCTGTATGAACATATGCAAGAAGTGTGTGTATATGTTCCTTGTCTAATGCAAAGATCAGGCGGTCCACTGATTCACTTGACCTCCTTAATGCGAATTATGCCAGTGCCATGAGTCCAACATGTATGAAATTTTCCTACTCGATACATATCATTTCTATATGAGTGCATGACCATTCAGTCATATGCAACATCCAAGTGCTGAGTCAATCATTTTGCATCCACAAAAATTGAAAATGCTCACACATCCATATGCAGTATGAGAGTGTTTTCGAGCCGATCTAGTGCCTAGTGTGTGTATATGCATCCACGGGCAACCACTAGCAACCACTTGCATCCACTTGCAACCATCAAACATAACATGTCTCAAACACATGTTTACACCCATGAGTTTCTACCTAAAGTTCGAAGATTCGATCGATAGGATATAGTCGAGTGATGGAAGCGAGTACAGATAAAACAAAAACTTGATTCCTATTAGACATTGGTTGAGAAAATAATTCCCTTAAGTACCAACCCCAAAGACCAAAATCAACATCAGTTTGACACCCAGAGGGTTACCCTCTTTAGAAAATGTCAAAACGGGAAATCTTTTCAGAAATATTCAGATATTTACAGACTACAGGTACAGATCAGATTCCCTAATGATTCTTAGGAAGCTAGGTATGATAAAATCATATCCCACAGAAACTCAGAATATATGCGTCATATTTGACACCTAACACAGATATCCCTCAAACCTTAACTTAAAACAGATGAGTCATACCCCTTATGGGTCTGAGTCTACAGCAGATTCAGAAACAGTACTAGTATTCAAGTGCAGAGTATCAAGTACAGAATCAGAAAGAGTATTAACTCCATAATCAGATAAAGAAATTAAACCTACTATAGGAATTTTCCTACTTCTATCCCAGCCACTAGCCTCAAGAGTGTTCGCCTGCCCTCCAGAAGTTGGTCCTGTCCTCTGTCCTTGCCTTCGTTTCTTCGGGCAGTCCCTAGTAAAGTGCCCCATCTCACCATAGTTGAAGCAAGCACCCTCCCCTTCCTCTTTCGGTGATCCTTATTCAGATGAGTCGAGCTTCCATAAGTAAAACACTTTCCTCCTCCTTATCTTCAAACTTTCCTTCCTTCTTTTGTGTTTCCCTTTTGCCTCCATTGTGAACTAAGTCTATATGAGTTTCTCACCTTTGGGTTGTGCTCCTTAGCCAAACCTCATCATTCTCATCTTTACTATCTTTGTGTAACACGTTGACCAATCCCTCGAAAGCTGCCTCCATCGCCTGGAAAAATCCTTCAAAGCTCTAAAGAAAACTAGCCGCAGGTGAAACTACTACAGCTATCGATGGAAGTCGGGCACTACTTTGCCCTTCGACGAGGTTACCTCCCAGAAAGCCGGGAGCCCCAGAGACTCAAGAAAGAAGGAAACAAGGATTCAAGCAGAGGATCAAAAGATAGATATATGGCTTAGGGGACTATGTTTTTCAAAATAAGCTTTACTTTTGAAAATACTTCCTTTCCAAAACCTTTTTGAAAATAGTTTTCAAAAATTCTTTATCAAATCCGGTAACCTTCAGCTCTGATACCAAGTGTAACACCCCACCTCCGTTAAGGTCACTCACAAAGGAAATGCCTTAACTTTGATGGAGTATTTTAGTAAACAGAACAGAATATTACAAGACAGATATAGAAATAGTACTTGAAATTTTTTATCTTTATAACTTTATTGCAGCGGACAGAAATTGGTTTGGTTACAACTTTACCAAAAACTCAAGTACATATATATCAGCCTTGTTCAAAAACCATCAGAGTACAAAACTTTGAAATCATAATCCCCATAGGACGGAAGCTATACAGAGCCAAGCCATACTTCAAGCAGAAGGAATCCGGTTCAGGCTCAAGTATTCCCTCCTTGGATAACCTGGGGGGAACGGAAGAAAAGAGGCGAAACAACAAGGGTCAGACATAAAGTCTGGCAAGTCCAGTGACTTTCAGCATATGAACAGATAATAATAATATGACATGAACATAGAACTGGATGAGAGATAACTGTAACAGGTGTAGCAGATATAACAGAAGAATAGAATGACATAAACTATTGCTTTACACTTCACTGCACTAATACTAGTATAACAGAATTAGGTGTCACCCTAATGTCTAAACTGAAACAGAAATGGGAACAGAATAATTTAACAGAAACAGATTGCTAATAATGGGCCTTTACTACCCGATCAGAAACAGACAGAAGTAGAAACAGATTAATCCCTATGGAAACAAAATGTAGAATTAGGTGTACACTAGTAATGGGCCTTTACCACCCGAACAGATGGTACCACACAGAAACAGACAGGTGTTACCACTCAACAGAAACAGACGGTACCAACAGAAACAAACAGAACTAAGTGTACCCTAAAACCCTACCCCAAGCAATCGACTCCGTAATACATAAATATCCTGTGTCGGCCCCACAGTAGGGTGTATCACTCCCTAAAGTGACAACCAATTGGCACAGACCTATTTACAGATGGCACGGCGTCTTACATCCTCAGAGGCAGACCGGGATCCATGCACGCACATGACCCGGTTGGAACGCACCATCAACACCCCTCGCCATTATCAGAATGAACCACTTATAATTAGTCCAGTAAGCGTGCCCGGACCCTACCTACTGTTGGGTCAAAGTTTTGATACCAGAAAGGGTTACTGACTAATATGGGTCCCAAACAACAGATGACACAAGTAATTCCCCTCCTAACCTTGTGTCCCCAGACTAACAGATTTCAGATTAACTTGTTTGCAAGTTCAGACATACAGAATTCAGATTTACTAGTTCACAGATTAAGTTAACAAGTTTTCAGACTAACAGATCAGATGTACAGATTTTTCAGATTTGTCTAACTTTGTCTTGGGCCTACAGATTCATGGACGGGTTTACTACACCTATTAATCCAGTTGGTTTAACCCTATTTCCCCTAATACGTTTTAGACGTCATTCTTATCTTAGATTTGCATTAATTAATTATTAATGCCCAGACCTCTCACATTAGGTCGCTAGCTTGTGGCCGCTGGATGGGCCGGGCGGTTCCGGGCAGACTTCTGCCACAAGCCAGACCTAACCTCGTGTCTTAAGCAGGTTATGACTAACTTCTCACATTAGAACCTATTGTTTGCGGCCACTGGATGTGTCGGGCGGTTCCGGGCAGAATTACGCCGCAAACTCGTTCTAACCTCGAGTTAGTCACGTTTATCTTTGCGGCCAATTAATTAATAATTTACCGTTTATGCGCACGCCCAATATATATGCCAATTCAGATTATACCAATAACAGGATGATTATATCAACACAGCAGATGACAGATTTTAGCAGATAACAGATTTTACAGATTATATGACTTAACGGATTTAACAGATTTAGCAACTTAGCAGATTTTGGCATATAACAGGTTAGGCATTTAAACAAATAAATTTAACAGATTTAGGTATTTCAATCTAATTAGCAGTCTAGGCAATATAACAAAACTAGCAGTTTAGGCAACTTGGCAAATTAGCAGATTTAGCATATTTAATATTTCTAAAGGTTCTATTTACATGCCTTGCCTAATCATAAATTAGGCCTAAATTCATATGCCTACATAATTATCATGATTCCCAATATGAACATATACCCCATGTTTGCATAAATTTACATAGCGCAGAATATGGACATAATTTGCCATATAACATATGTTCCAATTTTTGTTAAACTAGCATTTTACAGCAGATTCACATATAAATTATACCAAATATAACCATTAATTTCAATGCATGCCATATATCCAAAAATCCCTATTTAGGTGTGAACACAATAATAGATTTCCTAATTAATGTAAATCTTTACACCTAAGTTTCCATATCCTTCTTCTTTTCAACTCATGAATCATTATGCAAAATATCCCCAACACTCTAAATCTTTAAATTATATCTTCTAAAAATCAGATCTTGACTTTTATATGCATTTTGTCCAAAGTCTCAAATCATATGTAATCTTACAATGGTTCCTCTCTTCTTTTATCACAGAATATGCATAGGTTTAAAACTAGTTTACAACATATGCTTACTTTTCTAATTAATTACAGATCTAAATACCATATGTTCATTTCTCTAATTAGTTACAGATCTAGATTACAACGTACACTATGCATACAACATATATAAATTACATGTTTACAGTCAAATTCATGCATCTAATCCCAAGTCATATGTCAATATATTTTATGCCTCAGATCTAAAGTCATACGTTCAATTCAGTCTTGTCAAATTTCGCATCATTCATTATTTGTCCCAAAATTTGCGTTCATACGTTAATCTCTTATGAGATTAGGCACAGGCTCGTGGTAGCTTGGCTATAGAAACAGAAAGGAAGCAGAAGGATACAGAACAGTAACAGAAAAACAGATCTGACAGATATACAATCTCAGAATCAGATTCACAATTCATGTCAAAATCAGAATTAACGTTTATAGCGGAAAATAACTGTACTTTCCTTGATTGGATTAGAGAAAGAACTTTAGTTGTTGCAGAATTGTTGCAGAAGCTTTTATCTCAAATTCGAATTGAATTGCTTAGGTTGATGTTGATTAGCTTCTAGTTTTGATTCTAGCAGAGTAGCGACGCCATTTTTATTTTTATTTAGAACAGAGGCATAGAAGAAGAAGAATAGAATTGTGTGTAGAGGAGGCTAGGTCTTAGGGAGTATTTACAGGTGTAGGAACTCAATTCAGCCATCAGATTAACCCTAAAACCAATCCGGACCATCAAAAATCGTCCCAGGGCTTCAAAAATGCGTTCTGGACCAAAATTGGCCGACCAGGTCGACCTGCAGGGGGGGTCGACACTATATTCGACCCCCATGGGGGAGGTCGACTCCCAGGTTGACCCCCTGGTCGACCTGGGCCCCAGGTCGACCCCCGGGTCGACCTGCCCAGTTCTGAGCTGACCGAAACATTCTGAATCTTGTTTTGGCCATATCTTGGTCATACGGACTCCGATTTTCGAAAACTCGGACTCTATTTCGCGTATTTTTTTCGAGAGGAACGCAATGGTAATGTCCATTTTACCTAATTCCTGATTCTTGAAACAGTTATCCTTATTTTACTATCTTTTCCGTAACATACGCCATTATCGAACTAATATTTCTTCTCTTCCATGTATTAATTAATTCTCCTTATGCATCACCATTACTTACGTATCCTAAGCATATTTTCATATATTTTATTTCACTTTTAATTATACCTAAAAATGCGGGGTGTTACATTCTCCCCTCCTTAAAGGATTTCGTCCCCGAAATCTTCAAGTTAAGAAGAATGTGTCCTACCATCCAATCATCCATCTACTCAATCACCAATCACAGGCATTCATTATCCTTAAGAGATTTCTAATGATGTATGAACATATGCAAGAAGTGTGTGTATATGTTCCTTGTCTAATGCAAAGATCAGGCGGTTCACTGATTCACTTGACCTCCTTAATGCGAATTATGCCAGTGCCATGAGTCCAACATGTATGAAATTTTCCTACTCGATACATATCATTTCTATATGAGTGCACAACCATTCAGTCATATGCAACATCGAAGTGCTGAGTCAATCATTTTGCATCCACAAAAATTGAAAATGCTCACACATCCATATGCAGTATGAGAGTGTTTTCGAGCCGATCTAGTGCCTAGTGTGTGTATATGCATCCACGGGCAACCACTAGCAACCACTTGCATCCACTTGCAACCATCAAACATAACATGTCTCAAACACATGTTTACACCCATGAGTTTCTACCTAAAGTTCGAAGATTCGATCGATGGGATATAGTCGAGTGATGGAAGCGAGTACAGATAAAACAAAAACTTGATTCCTATTAGACATTGGTTGAGAAAATAATTCCCTTAAGTACCAACCCCAAAGACCGAAATCAACATCAGGTTGACACCCAGAGGGTTACCCTCATTAGACAATGTCAAAATAGGAAATTTTATCAGAAATATTCAGATATTTACAGACTACAGGTACAGATCAGATTCCCTAATGATTCTTAGGAAGCTAGGTATGATAAAATCATACCCACAGAAACTCAGAATATATGCGTCATATTTGACGCCTAACACAGATATCCCTCAAACCATAACTTAAAACAGATGAGTCATACCCCTTATGGGTCTGAGTCTACAGCAAAATCAGAAACAGTACTAGTATCCAAGTGCAGAGTATCAAGTACAAAATCAGAAAGAGTCTTAACTCCATAATCAGATAAAGAAATTAAACCTACTATAGGAATTTTCCTACTTCTATCCCAGCCACTAGCCTCAAGAGTGTTCGCCTGCCCTCCAGAAGTTGGTCCTGTCCTCTGTCCTTGCCTTCGTTTCTTCGGGCAGTCCCTAGTAAAGTGCCCCATCTCACCATAGTTGAAGCAAGCACCCTCCCTTTCCTCTTTCGGTGATCCTTATTCAGATGAGTCGAGCTTCCATAAGTAAAACACTTTCCTCCTCCTTATCTTCAAACTTTCCTTCCTTCTTTTGTGTTTCCCTTTTGCCTCCATTGTGAACTAAGTCTATATGAGTTTCTCACCTTTGGGTTGTGCTCCTTAGCCAAACCTCATCATTCTCATCTTTACTATCTTTGTGTAACACGTTGACCAATCCCTCGAAAGCTGCCTCCATCGCCCGGAAAAATCCTTCAAAGCTCTAAAGAAAGCTAGCCGCAGGTGAAACTACTACAGCTATCGATGGAAGTCGGGCACTACTTTGCCCTTCGACGAGGTTACCTCCCAGAAAGCCGGGAGCCCCAGAGACTCAAGAAAGAAGGAAACAAGGATTCAAGAAGAGGATCAAAAGATAGATATATGGCTTAGGGGACTATGTTTTTCAAAATAAGATTTACTTTTGAAAATACTTCCTTTTCAAAACCTTTTTGAAAATAGTTTTCAAAAATTCTTTATCAAATCCGGTAACCTTCAGCTCTGATACCAAGTGTAGCACCCCACCTCCGTTAAGGTCACTCACAAAGGGAATGCCTTAACTTTGATGAAGTATTTTAGTAAACATAACAGAATATTACAAGATAGATATAGAAATAGTACTTGAAAAATTTTAACTTTATAACTTTATTGCAGCGGACAGAAATTGTTTTGGTTACAACTTTACCAAAAACTCAAGTACATATATATCAGCCTTGTTCAAAAACCATCAGAGTACAAAACTTTAAAATCATAATCCCCATAGGACGGAAGCTATACAGAGCCAAGCCATACTTCAAGCAGAAGGAATCCGGTTCAAGCTCAAGTATTCCCTCCTTGGATAACCTAGAGGGGGGGGAACGGAAGAAAAGAGGCGAAACAACAAGGGCCAGACATAAAGTCTGGCAAGTCCAGTGACTTTCAGCATATGAATAGATAATAATAATATGACATGAACATAGAACTGGATGAGAGATAACTGTAACAGGTGTAGCAGATATAACAGAAGAACAGAATGACATAAACTATTGCTTTACACTTCTCTGCACTAATACTAGTATAACAGAATTAGGTGTCACTCTAATGTCTAAACTGAAACAGAAACGGGTACAGAATAATTTAACAGAAACAGATTGCTAATAATGGGCCTTTACTACCCGATCAGAAACAGACAGAAGCAGAAACAGATTAATCCCTATTGAAACAGAATGTAAAATTAGGTGTACACTAGTAATGGGCCTTTACCACCCGAACAGACGGTACCACACAGAAACAGACAGGTGTTACCACCCAACAGAAACAGACGGTACCAACAGAAACAAACAGAACTAAGTGTACCCTAAAACCCTACCCCAAGCGATCGGCTCCGTAATACATAAATATCCTGTGTCGGCCCCACAGTAGGGTGTATCACTCCCTAAAGTGACAACCAATTGGCACAGACCTATTTACAGATGTCACGGCGTCTTACATCCTCAGAGGCAGACCGGGATCCATGCACGCACATGACCCGGTTGGAACGCACCATCAACACCCCTCGCCAAAATCAGAATGAACCACTTATAATTAGTCCAGTAAGCGTGCCCGGACCCTACCTACTGTTGGGTCAAAGTTTTGATACCAGAAAGGGTTACTGACTAATATGGATCCCAAACAACAGATGACACAAGTCATTCCCCTCCTAACCTTGTGTCCCCAGACTAACAGATTTCAGATTAACTTGTTTGCAAGTTCAGACATACAGAATTCAGATTTACTAGTTCACAGATTAAGTTAACAAGTTTTCAGACTAACAGATCAGATGTACAGATTTTTCAGATTTGTCTAACTTTGTATTGGGCCTATAGATTCATGGACGGGTTTACTACACCTCTTAATCCAGTTGGTTTAACCCTATTTCCCCCAATACGTTTTAGACATCATTCTTATCTTAGATTTGCATTAATTAATTATTAATGCCCAGACCTCTCACATTAGGTCGCTAGCTTGTGGCCGCTGGATGGGCCGGGCGGTTCCGGGAAGACTTCTGCCACAAGCCAGACCTAACCTCGTGTCTTAAGCAGGTTATGACTAACTTCTCACATTAGAACCTATTGTTTGCGGCCACTGGATGTGCCGGGCGGTTCCGTGCAGAATTACGCCGCAAACTCATTCTAACCTCGAGTTAGTCACGTTTATCTTTGCGGCCAATTAATTAATAATTTACCGTTTATGCGCACGCCCAATATATATGCCAATTCAGATTATACCAATAACAGGATGAGTATATCAACACAGCAGATAACAGATTTTAGCAGATAATAGATTTTACAGATTATATGACTTAACGGATTTAACAGATTTAGCAACTTAGCAGATTTTGGCATATAACAGGTTAGGCATTTAAACAAATAAATTTAACAGATTTAGGCATTTCAATCTAATTAGCAGTCTAGGCAATATAACAAAACTAGCAGTTTAGGCAACTTGGAAAATTAGCAGATTTAGCAAATTTAATATTTCTAAAGGTTCTATTTACATGCCTTGCCTAATAATAAATTAGGCCTAAATTCATATGCCTACATAATTGTCATGATTCCCAATATGAACATATACCCCATGTTTGCATAAATTTACATAGCGCAGAATATGGACATAATTTGCCATATAACATATGTTCCAATTTTTGTTAAACTAGCATTTTACAGCAGATTCACATATAAATTATACCAAATATAACCATTAATTTCAATGCATGCCATATATCCAAAAATCCCTATTTACGTGTGATCACAATAATAGATTTCCTAATTAATGTAAATCTTTACACCTAAGTTTCCATATCCTTCTTCTTTTCAACTCATGAATCATTATGCAAAATATCCCCAACAATCTAAATCTTTAAATTATATCTTCTAAAAATCAGATCTTGACTTTTATATGCATTTTGTCCAAAGTCTCAAATCATATGTAATCTTACAATGGTTCCTCTCTTCTTTTATCACAGAATATGCATAGGTTTAAAACTAGTTTACAACATATGCTTACTTTTCTAATTAATTACAGATCTAAATAACATATGTTCATTTCTCTAATTAGTTACAGATCTAGATTACAACGTACACTATGCATACAACATATATAAATTACATGTTTACAGTCAAATTCATGCATCTAATCCCAAGTCATATGTCAATATATTTTATGCCTCAGATCTAAAGTCATACGTTCAATTCAGTCTTGTCAAATTTCGCATCATTCATTATTTGTCCCAAAATTTGCGTTCATACGTTAATCTCTTATGAGATTAGGCACAGGCTCGTGGTAGCCTGGCTATAGAAACAGAAAGGAAGCAGAAGGATAAAGAACAGTCACAGAAAAACAGATCTGACAGATATACAATCTCAGATTCAGATTCACAATTCATGTCAAAATCAGAATTAGCGTTTATAGCGGAAAATAACTATACTTGCCTTGATTGGATTAGAGAAAGAAATTTAGTTGTTGCAGAATTGTTGCAGAAGCTTTTATCTCAAATTCGAATTGAATTGCTTAGGTTGATGTTGATTAGCTTCTAGTTTTGATTCTAGCAGAGTAGCGACGCCATTTTTATTTTTTTTAGAACAGAGGCATAGAAGAAGAAGAATAGAATTGTGTGTAGAGGAGGCTAGGTCTTAGGGAGTATTTATAGGTGTAGGAACTCATTTCAGCCATTAGATTAACCCTAAAACCAATCCGGACCATCAAAAATCGTCCTAGGGCTTCAAAAATGCGTTCTGGACCAAAACAGGCCGACCAGGTCGACCTGCAGGGGGGATCGACACTATAGTCGACCCCCATGGGGGAGGTCGACTCCCAGGTCGACCCCCTGGTCGACCTGGGCCCCAGGTCGACCCCCGGGTCGACCTGCCCAGTTCTGAGCTGACTGAAACCTTCTGAATCTTGTTTTGGCCATATCTTGGTTATACGGACTCCGATTTTCCAAAACTCGGACTCTATTTCGCGTATTTTTTCGAGAGGAACGCAATGTTAATGTACATTTTACCTAATTCCTGATTCTTGAAACAGTTATCCTTATTTTACTATCTTTTCCGTAACATACGCCATTATCGAACTAATATTTCTTCTCTTCCATGTATTATTTAATTCTCCTTATGCATCACCATTACTTACGTATCCTAAGCATATTTTCATATATTTTATTTCACTTTTAATTATACCTAAAAATGTGGGGTGTTACACCGTCTCTCCACATCTGCGACTTGATCATTCAAAGTCAGCTTTTCCGCTTTGGTGTAACGGCTGGAAATTTCCGACTCCTCGAGAGTCGGAAATACCGAGACGTTAGTGAAAGAATTTAGAAGGTGAGAAAGAAAAGATAGAACTAATAGAATAGAAGAAGAAGAAGAACATCAGAATCATCAGAGTAACACAAATCTCACAGCGGAACGAATAACATATAATATATAACATAACTTTGAAGTAAACAGTTATATATATACAATAGCACTTATCAGAGTACAACACTTACAACACAGCAGAAATAACTATAGCTATAAAATCTTGCAGCCTCCTGCTCCAAGCTCTCCAAGTATATCTGTAAATCCCGACTACTTGACTGCCCGTACAAATTTAGGCACCCAAGAGTTTAGGGAAAACAACAAAGTAAACTCCGGGTCAGTCATGGGACTGGTATGAGTAAAATAGTTTAAAATAGGTATAGGATATCTCATAAGACCACGCCGTGAATACGGAACGGGTTTTTCCCTTATGAGTATCTGAACAACTTTGACAAGCAATATCATTGTGATATTATAATAATGTCTAAGTACAAATAGGTATCAATCTAGCAGAAACGCTTGCATCTCACGTTCTACATACATAGTATAAAATCATAAACCGCAGGGCGCTTATCGGAGAATGGATTCCAACAGACAAGGTATGGTAGCACCTTCTGAATAGCGTACTCTAGAGGTGATACACTCAGGGTTCAACAAGAACGTCTTGCAACCCGGCCACACATAACCGCTCACTCATTTAGCTTGAGTGTCGCGAATATATTGCCACCACGGTTGTAGGCCATCAAACCGTCATTCGAAGATACAGAATCAAAAAGAAGTATAAATATGAATATTCTCTAGATCGGTGACAATACACCCTGCTTGGGGATGACCCAACTAGCCATGCTGCCTAGCCCAACTTTTGTTACTTCCTGGTGTGAGGCTAGAAGCTACGTCTATCTTCAGAACATCTGATCACCATTCACTTTGAATGCCACATCGTCATACCCGCCAAATCACAAATTGACTTATTCAAAAATAACACGGGTATACAGCTAAGAGAAACGAATTCCTCCACCACCAAACGTGAATACGTTTGAACAGATCAACTTACGCGATCCTTTGGATATACTCTGTCAGACCTTCTTCCATATACGTTGTCCTGGGACTGGACAAACCGAAGGCACTATTCAGTATATCCATCTTAGTCACTGTTATCTAAGACTTATACAACAGCCCTTGCACTTTACTCCGTCTTCAATTTATCTTTGGCATATATTGCTCGTAACGCTTATGCCGATACAGAGTGGTTCTTTGGATAATAATCCAACCGGTCTCTCCATATTAACAACGTTAAAATGGTAAAAACTTTGATAGTCTGTGATCTAACTATCAAATGAAAACATGTCGGTGTACAAACAACGATCTTATTTCCAAATGGGAATTCGATCGATCAATCATCATATGTTCATATTTCCTTATTTAGAAAATATATGTTATTAATCATTGGAAAACATTTCCATAGCTTATTTTCACATCACTATTATTTCGCAACTGTCAGTCCCTAACTGTAACTAGTATGAGAACAATTCTCTAAGTATCAATCCGGAAGGTCGAAACCAACATCAGATCGTCACTTAGAAAACCGTTCAACTTACCCTCTCCAGTTAGTTTCTGAATTTGCTTAACTCTATTTCTTAAATTCTTATCATGAAAACATTTCATTTTCTATGTTTAGAAAACATATCTGACTATATTGGGAAAACGTTTCCAAAACTCATTTACGGATTTCCAATGAACGTTGTATAAAACATCGTTACGCTTAATCCATTAATCGCTTATTACTTAACTATAATTCAAATCAACCTTTTCTATCGAACCACAACTATTCCTTTGTCAATTCTGAAGTCAATCAAGTTGGGGTATAATTACCTCTCAGACCTTAATTGAACAACGTCCTTTACTGTGAAATAGATGAAGCTCGTCACTCACTTTTTACAATCATCTGTTTTACGCAAATTCTCGGATTCAGGTTACGAATCCACTTCTTATATGACAACGTTTGATTATAACTATAACGTTATAATTCCTACTTCTGCAATGTCTAACCTAAATTATAACTTTATCTCCTAACTCGAATAATTTAACAGACACCTAATTTCTAAATCAATAACTAAATCTTGATTTAAACCCTGGAAAGTAAATAGTACTTCCCCGAATTCGCTATAATCGAATTCGACGTATAACTCTCTTTCGAGTAATCTCTATTTGATTAACTCTTCTTCGAATAACCTATATTCGATTATCTCTCTTCGAATAACTCATATTCGAAATCTCTCTCTTTCGAATAAACAATATTCGATCTCTTTCTTTCGAATATGCTATATTCGAACATCTCCTTTCGATTTACTAATCGATAACTCCTTTCGATCAAAATAAAATCGATAACTCCTTTAACTTTATTCGAATAACTAATATTCGACTAACTCCTTGGGATCAACTCATTTGATTAACTCCTTTGAATAACTAATTTGAATAACTTAACGTCGAATAACCAATATTCGATTTACTCTAACTCGATTAACTTAATTCTAATCGATTTACTCCATTTCGATTCCACTTAATTCAAATCGATTAACTTAACTCAAATTGATTAACTCTTTTCGAATAACTAAATTCGATTTAACTCTTTCTCGAATAACTACATTCGATTAACTCAAATTGAATAACTAATATTCAATTAACTCTTACGTGTTTAACTCTATTCGAATAACAAATTCGAATAACTCTAATGTGTTTAACTCTATTCAAATATCTAATTCGAATAACTCGTTTCGAATAACTAAATTCGATTTACTCTTTTAACTTTACTCGAATAACAATATTCGATTTACACCTTCTTTCGAATAACTATATTCGATTAACTCTTCGACTAACTCCTTTGGATTAACTAACTTCGAATAACTCCTTTGGATTAACTCTTCGACTAACTCCTTCGGATTAACTCTTCGCTTAACTCCTTCGGATTAACTAACTTCGAATAACTCCTTCGGATTAACTCTTCGATTAACTCCTTCGGATTTACTAACTTCGAATAACTCCTTTGGATTAACTAACTTCGAATAACTCTTCGACTAACTCCTTCGGATTAACTAACTTCGAATAAATCCTTGGATTAACTAACTTCGAATAACTCTTCGACTAACTCCTTCGGATTAACTAACTTCGAATACCTCCTTTGTATTAACTAACTTCGAATAACTCTTCGACTAACTCCTTCGGATTAACTAACTTCGAATAACCAATATTCGATAACTACTCTTCGAATAAATAATATTCGATAACTCTTCTCAAATGAATCACATTTGATTTCTCCACTCGAATAAACTATATTCGATAACTCTTCTCAAATGAATAACATTTGATTTCTCCACTCGAATAAACTATATACGATAACTCTTCTCAAATGAATAACATTTGATTTCTCCACTCGAATAAACTATATTCGATAACTCTTCTCTTGAATACACCATATTCGATAACTCTACTTCGGATACTCTAACTGATCCACTCTGACTGGTCAACTTTAACTGGTCAACTCTAACTGGCCAACTCTAACTGATCAACTCAAACTGGTTAACTCAAATGGTTAACTCTAACTGGTTAACTCAAATGGTTTACCCTAACTTGATTTACTTGTCTCGATTAACTGGACTACTCCACTTAGTTTAACTTAGTTAATTCACGTTGATTAACTCTAGCCGGTTCACTTAGTTTAACTCAACTAATTTACTTCGATTAACCACTTAGTTAACTTAACTAATTCACATCGGTTAATCCTTTAGTTTAACTTAACTAATTTACATCGATTAATCCTTTAGTTTAACTTAACTAATTCACATCGATTAATCATTTAGTTTAACTTAACAAATTCACTTCGTTTAACTCAACCAATTCACTTGGTTAACTCGACCAATTCACTTGATAAACTCGACCAATTCACTTGGTTAACTCCTATTTATTTAACAAATAAATATCTCCTATAGTTTAATTCTATTTATTAAATCTCTAAATAAATACCCTTTATATTTCTTTTAACGAATATAATTCCTTTATATTTTGATTAACAAATATATCCCCTTATATTCGATTAACATATATATTCCCTTGTATATTGATTTACAAATATAATTCTTTTATATTTGTTTTTACCAACTATATTCCTTTATATTCAGAATCCTTTTTCTTATATATATATATATATATATAAAATCCCTTGATTTTATATAAATAAACTATTTTCAAAATATACTTTGAAAACCCCTCTCCTACATTCTGGTATTTCTCATGGTATTAAACACCCCATATAACAACGATAAATATCGTCCCACCACACATAATCACACAGATTATATACATCACATTATATATCACAATATAAAAATCATAGTAAAATAACTGTTGAGGAATCCTGTGGGATTCCTCCAACCTGTTTCCCTGCACCACAGATGTTAGACAACACCAGTATAATATTCTGTTAGAACAGAATCAACATATAACTATTTGACGGTTTATATATATATATACATATATATATAATCTCTACTAACTGACTAGCAGTTCAATCAACAGTCAACACACAGTCAAACAGACAATAATTAACAGTCCTAAGAATAAACTGTAAAAATAGAACTATTCAGAGTTGGTGAGTTTTACTCACTTTGGCGCGTTAACCGTTTAATAACGGTTTGCGTTATTTGATTCAGTCGGACAATTTATTTCGCCATAAATTGTAACGAGCTCGAATTCACTCCCAGTCGGTTCCATTGGGTAGCCTTCTTCCATACGATCCCAACGGATGTTAATTCATGAATTTCTGATCACGTATGATAAAGTTATAACATTTACAATTTTAAACAAGAATTTATTTTATTTAAAACCATTTCATTAGCTAATTGGGCTCACCACACAACTTCGGCCCATAAAAGGAATCGGACCCGCACCCTTACCAAACCCAGACCCGCTTCTTCCTTCATCTCTCATTTGAACAGCGCGTCCACCCTGAAGCTCCATCTTTCCATGAAAATGATAAAAACCTAACTTTACCATTAATTAAACTAAGCTTAAAAAGATTTTATCCTGGGCCTTACCAATACTGTTTCAACCCAACATCATCCACTAACTTTCTTCCCCAAAACAGAAAATGTCGCTCCTCCTTAATCCTTGATACTGTCGTGATTCTCATCTTCCACCGCCACCTTACTTCTTCAAACGGAATACTCTGCTCCATGAAATTTACCAGTCCATTTGTCGATCCTTTAAGCTTCCGTCCCTTCCCAGATTCATCACGGAAATCCAAACTAAAACCACCAGCTTCACTTTCTTTGAAAACCGCATCACCTCATAGAAAAATCAATGAACTCGGTTCCCCCTTCTTTCTTGAACTCTCCCACGCAACTTGGACGGCTACAGCAAAAGTGGCATACAAAAATGTCACTGACCTTCCTCAACAACCCTCCGCAAGCAACCTACCCCACTATGAACTCAAACAAAAGCTCAACAACAAGAATCGGTACTTAAATTCCCCAAACGTCTCAACCCTAGCTCGCAACTCAAAACCGCAGCAACCAAAAAACTGAGTTCGAAAAAAACTAAAACTCATATAGGAACGAAGATAATTCTTCTAGGAACACACATATGTTTTTCTTTGGAATTTGTAGGATTTGTTTTGTATTTCTTTTTATTTGAGAAGGGGGTGAATGTTTCTTGCGGTTTACTGAAAATAAAGTGGGAGTGACGGCTTCAATTTCATTTACAGGAGAGTTAGAATTAGGTTGTTAAGTATTTTAAGGGGTTTGTTTTGTGGATAATTGGAGTACTACGTTTTTGTTTCTAGACCAAGGAGAATGAGCGTTTAACACATAGAAGACGTGGAGTTTGTTTTGATCAGAGAAATTTGGTTAAGGGATGGGTATTTTAAATGATAAACATTTTGGTGATCCTACTATATGTAGTTTGTTCTCATCCAGATAGCCAACGACAGAAATAAAAATACTGTTATGACGAGCAAGGTGACACGATTTCAAAAACATAAAAATACCGGTAGATTAACTCATATTGTGAAACCCCAAAATCGCTGATTAAGGGTGCAAAATATTCCAAATAAAAAGTTGCTTATTTAATTAATTAAAAATTACAGTAAAATCCTAAAAATTAAATTATCGTTATGTCTCAAAAGAACCTTATTTAAATTCACCACCGATATTCAAGTATATTTGAATAACCGTTAAGGCTACGAACGAATATACCGCTGCTTTTCTGAATATTTAATTTGGACATAACTCAAAATCTACACGACGAAATCCTGATTTTTCTCTTCCACTAGAAAGATATACTCCACCAGCTCCACACGTTTCTTGTTTCACAGAAATCCGATTTAAAACGAACCCTGTACATTCAGTTGAAGTTCGAATCGCCAACTTACGAACTGCCGCGACGTTTCAGGTTCGTTTTAATTATAATTATAAATTATAAGTTCGAACGTTGTACTTTAAGTTATCGATATCACCAAATCGATATATAAATAATTAAATAATTTAATTATTCGACAGCTAACAAAACGCGCCATTACAGACTTCCCCCCTTAAAATAATTCCGTCCTCGAAATTGCTAAGTTCGAAAGATGCTACTAACTCTACTAACTAGATTTAAAAATCCTTTTTTTTTACCTCTAAATTTCAGTTTCGACTGGACCCATTTACTTTTAATTAATTTATTAATTCATTTCCGACCAACTAAAATTTTCAAAAATTCTGAAAATTTTCTAACATCTTAAATTTTTGAAATTTTTTGCCATAACCTCCTTTGTACGGCTCAATACGTCAAACCACAACTCGCCTCTCTAGGCCTCCTCCAATCCAAAAGGAAATCAAAATAGCCAAGCGGCTTGCCAATTCGGCTCATAAAATCCAAACTCATATATGATATAAACTTGTACCTTTTTGTCGGGCATTTAACTCTATCCCTTTCATCTGCTACCCCTTCAACATATACCAATGTTATCCATTCCAATTGATCTCCAATCAGTTCATATCCACAAATCCAAATCGAATTTCATTCGAACTCTAATATCAAATTCCAAATTATTGACTTATCAATTTGGTTCCATTCTAGATTATCTCTAATCCCAATTCAATTTTATTTAACTCGGTTCAAGTTAAATTTCAATTTATTTTTACCATCTCATTTTATTTAACTTCATTAGTTAAATTTTAATTCCAAAACTTAAGTTCCTGGGTTTCTTTCAAATCAATTTGAAATCATAATGCCAATTCAAAACTTTTGAATTTCTAAACAACTTGTTTTCTCAAAACAATTCAAAAACAAAACCTTTGGTAGTAATCCGTCACTTAGAACTCGAAAATGAACACTGATGATGTCTAAATTCATCATCAGAATTTATTTTCCAGCTATCGAAGTGAGTTCAATACTATATCATTTTAAATTTGAAAAACATTTTCAAAATCTCCCAGGAACTTAAAATTTCATTATTTTAAATTCCAAATTCTGATTTAAATTCATATTTAATTCAAACTATTTCATATATTACATTCATATGAATTCTGATTGGTCATTTATAACCATTTCACCCTTTTATAATCTTATTCGATTATAATAACAACCAACACAACCAATATACTATAATAATTTCAAGATATATATTTATTCTATAAACAAATATATTTTGGGGAAAATTATTTCATTTACCCTCTTTCAAAACATACCATGACGGTTCATCGTATTCGAGTGTTTAGTAACCCTTATCGATATAGTGGATCAACTGATCGACCAGAATTCATAAGCCACTCAACCAATGAGTCTCCACAATATAAAACCATTTTATATTGAATAACAATTACGCGCTCAAATATATACACTCAAACTCAATCTAGGATATTACTAATCCCATCTCTATCGAGTTATGCCACAGAGCCAAGGTAATCACTTAACCTGGCTCTGATACCAACTGTAACGGCTGGAAATTTCCGACTCCTCGAGAGTCGGAAATTCCGAGACGTTAGTGAAAGAATTTAGAAGGTGAGAAAGAAAAGATAGAACTAATAGAATAGAAGAAGAAGAAGAACATCAGAATCATCAGAGTAACACAAATCTCACAGCGGAACGAATAACATATAATATATAACATAACTTTGAAGTAAACAGTTATATATATACAATAGCACTTATCAGAGTACAACACTTACAACACAGCGGAAATAACTATAGCTATAAAATCTTGCAGCCTCCTGCTCCAAGCTCTCCAAGTATATCTGTAAATCCCGACTACTTGACTGCCCGTACAAATTTAGGCACCCAAGAGTTTAGGGAAAACAACAAAGTAAACTCCGGGTCAGTCATGGGACTGGTATGAGTAAAATAGTTTAAAATAGGTATAGGATATCTCATAAGACCACGCCGTGAATACGGAACGGGTTTTTCCCTTATGAGTATCTGAACAACTTTGACAAGCAATATCATTGTGATATTATAATAATGTCTAAGTACAAATAGGTATCAATCTAGCAGAAACGCTTGCATATCACGTTCTATATACATAGTATAAAATCATAAACCGCAGGGCGCTTATCGGAGAATGGATTCCAACAGACAAGGTATGGGAGCACCTTCTGAATAGTGTACTCTAGAGGTGATACACTCAGGGTTCAACAAGAACGTCTTGCAACCCGGCCACACATGACCGCTCACTCATTTAGCTTGAGTGTCGCGAATATATTGCCACCACGGTTGTAGGCCATCAAACCGTCATTCGAAGATACAGAATCAAAAAGAAGTATAAATATGAATATTCTCTAGATCGGTGACAATACACCCTGCTTGGGGATGACCCAACTAGCCATGCTGCCTAGCCCAACTTTTGTTACTTCTTGGTGTGAGGCTAGAAGCTACGTCTATCTTCAGAACATCTGATCACCATTCACTTTGAATGCCACATCGTCATACCCGCCAAATCACAAATTGACTTATTCAAAAATAACACGGGTATACAGCTAAGAGAAACGAATTCCTCCACCACCAAACGTGAATACGTTTGAACAGATCAACTTACGCGATCCTTTGGATATACTCTGTCAGACCTTCTTCCATATACGTTGTCCTGGGACTGGACAAACCGAAGGCACTATTCAGTATATCCATCTTAGTCACTGTTATCTAAGACTTATACAACAACCCTTGCACTTTACTCCGTCTTCAATTTATCTTTGGCATATATTGCTCGTAACGCTTATGCCGATACAGAGTGGTTCTTTGGATAATAATCCAACCGGTCTCTCCATATTAACAACGTTAAAATGGTAAAAACTTTGATAGTCTGTGATCTAACTATCAAATGAAAACATGTCGGTGTACAAACAACGATCTTATTTCCAAATGGGAATTCGATCGATCAATCATCATATGTTCATATTTCCTTATTTAGAAAATATATGTTATTAATCATTGGAAAACATTTCCATAGCTTATTTTCACATCACTATTATTTCGCAACTGTCAGTCCCTAACTGTAACTAGTATGAGAACAATTCTCTAAGTATCAATCCGGAAGGTCGAAACCAACATCAGATCGTCACTTAGAAAACCGTTCAACTTACCCTCTCCAGTTAGTTTCTGAATTTGCTTAACTCTATTTCTTAAATTCTTATCATGAAAACATTTCATTTTCTATGTTTAGAAAAAATATCTGACTATATTGGGAAAACGTTTCCAAAACTCATTTACGGATTTCCAATGAACGTTGTATAAAACATCGTTACGCTTAATCCATTAATCGCTTATTACTTAACTATAATTCAAATCAAACTTTTCTATCGAACCACAACTATTCCTTTGTCAATTCTGAAGTCAATCAAGTTGGGGTATAATTACCTCTCAGACCTTAATTGAACAACGTCCTTTACTGTGAAATAGATGAAGCTCGTCACTCACTTTTTACAATCATCTGTTTTACGCAAATTCTCGGATTCAGGTTACGAATCCACTTCTTATATGACAACGTTTGATTATAACTATAACGTTATAATTCCTACTTCTGCAATGTCTAACCTAAATTATAACTTTATCTCCTAACTCGAATAATTTAACAGACACCTAATTTCTAAATCAATAACTAAATCTTGATTTAAACCCTGGAAAGTAAATAGTACTTCCCCGAATTCGCTATAATCGAATTCGACGTATAACTCTCTTTCGAGTAATCTCTATTTGATTAACTCTTCTTCGAATAACCTATATTCGATTATCTCTCTTCGAATAACTCATATTCGAAATCTCTCTCTTTCGAATAAACAATATTCGATCTCTTTCTTTCGAATATGCTATATTCGAACATCTCCTTTCGATTTACTAATCGATAACTCCTTTCGATCAAAATAAAATCGATAACTCCTTTAACTTTATTCGAATAACTAATATTCGACTAACTCCTTGGGATCAACTCATTTGATTAACTCCTTCGAATAACTAATTTGAATAACTTAACGTCGAATAACCAATATTCGATTTACTCTAACTCGATTAACTTAATTATAATCGATTTACTCCATTTCGATTCCACTTAATTCAAATCGATTAACTTAACTCAAATTGATTAACTCTTTTCAAATAACTAAATTCGATTTAACTCTTTCTCGAATAACTACATTCGATTAACTCAAATTGAATAACTAATATTCAATTAACTCTTACGTGTTTAACTCTATTCGAATAACAAATTCGAATAACTCTAATGTGTTTAACTCTATTCAAATATCTAATTCGAATAACTCGTTTCGAATAACTAAATTCGATTTACTCTTTTAACTTTACTCGAATAACAATATTCGATTTACACCTTCTTTCGAATAACTATATTCGATTAACTCTTCGACTAACTCCTTTGGATTAACTAACTTCGAATAACTCCTTTGGATTAACTCTTCGACTAACTCCTTCGGATTAACTCTTCGCTTAACTCCTTCGGATTAACTAACTTCGAATAACTCCTTCGGATTAACTCTTCGATTAACTCCTTCGGATTTACTAACTTCGAATAACTCCTTTGGATTAACTAACTTCGAATAACTCTTCGACTAACTCCTTCGGATTAACTAACTTCGAATAAATCCTTGGATTAACTAACTTCGAATAACTCTTCGACTAACTCCTTCGGATTAACTAACTTCGAATACCTCCTTTGTATTAACTAACTTCGAATAACTCTTCGACTAACTCCTTCGGATTAACTAACTTCGAATAACCAATATTCGATAACTACTCTTCGAATAAATAATATTCGATAACTCTTCTCAAATGAATCACATTTGATTTCTCCACTCGAATAAACTATATTCGATAACTCTTCTCAAATGAATAACATTTGATTTCTCCACTCGAATAAACTATATACGATAACTCTTCTCAAATGAATAACATTTGATTTCTCCACTCGAATAAACTATATTCGATAACTCTTCTCTCGAATACACCATATTCGATAACTCTACTTCGGATACTCTAACTGATCCACTCTGACTGGTCAACTTTAACTGGTCAACTCTAACTGGCCAACTCTAACTGATCAACTCAAACTGGTTAACTCAAATGGTTAACTCTAACTGGTTAACTCAAATGGTTTACCCTAACTTGATTTACTTGTCTCGATTAACTGGACTAATCCACTTAGTTTAACTTAGTTAATTCACGTTGATTAACTCTAGCCGGTTCACTTAGTTTAACTCAACTAATTTACTTCGATTAACCACTTAGTTAACTTAACTAATTCACATCGATTAATCCTTTAGTTTAACTTAACTAATTTACATCGATTAATCCTTTAGTTTAACTTAACTAATTTACATCGATTAATCCTTTAGTTTAACTTAACTAATTCACATCGATTAATCATTTAGTTTAACTTAACAAATTCACTTCGTTTAACTCAACCAATTCACTTGGTTAACTCGACCAATTCACTTGGTTAACTCGACCAATTCACTTGGTTAACTCCTATTTATTTAACAAATAAATATCTCCTTTAGTTTAATTCTATTTATTAAATCTCTAAATAAATATCCTTTATATTTCTTTTAACGAATATAATTCCTTTATATTTTGATTAACAAATATATCCCCTTATATTCGATTAACATATATATTCCCTTGTATATTGATTTACAAATATAATTCTTTTATATTTGTTTTTACCAACTATATTCCTTTATATTCAGAATCCTTTTTCTTATATATATATATATATATATATATATATATATATCCCTTGATTTTATATAAATAAACTATTTTCAAAATATACTTTGAAAACCCCTCTCCTACATTCTGGTATTTCTCATGGTATTAAACACCCCATATAACAACGATAAATATCGTCCCATCACACATAATCACACAGATTATATACATCACATTATATATCACAATATAAAAATCACAGTAAAATAACTGTTGAGGAATCCTGTGGGATTCCTCCAACCTGTTTCCCTGCACCACAGATGTTAGACAACACCAGTATAATATTCTGTTAGAACAGAATCAACATATAACTATTTGACGGTTTATATATATATAGATACATATATATATAATCTCTACTAACTGACTAGCAGTTCAATCAACAGTCAACACACAGTCAAACAGACAATAATTAACAGTCCTAAGAATACACTGTAAAAATAGAACTATTCAGAGTTGGTGAGTTTTACTCACTTTGGCGCGTTAACCGTTTAATAACGGTTTGCGTTATTTGATTCAGTCGGACAATTTATTTCGCCATAAATTGTAACGAGCTCGGATTCACTCCCAGTCGGTTCCATTGGGTAGCCTTCTTCCATACGATACCAACGGATGTTAATTCATGAATTTCTGATCACGTATGATAAAGTTATAACCTTTACAATTTTAAACAAGAATTTATTTTATTTAAAACCATTTCATTAGCTAATTGGGCTCACCACACAACTTCGGCCCATAAAAGGAATCGGACCCGCACGCTTACCAAACCCAGACCCGCTTCTTCCTTCATCTCTCATTTGAACAGCGCGTCCACCCTGAAGCTCCATCTTTCCATGAAAATGATAAAAACCTAACTTTACCATTAATTAAACTAAGCTTAAAAAGATTTTATCCGGGGCCTTACCAATACTGTTTCAACCCAACATCATCCACTAACTTTCTTCCCCAAAACAGAAAATGTCGCTCCTCCTTAATCCTTGATACTGTCGTGATTCTCATCTTCCACCGCCACCTTACTTCTTCAAACGGAATACTCTGCTCCATGAAATTTACCAGTCCATTTGTCGATCCTTTAAGCTTCCGTCCCTTCCCAGATTCATCACGGAAATCCAAACTAAAACCACCAGCTTCACTTTCTTTGAAAACCGCATCAACTCATACAAAAATCAATGAACTCGGTTCCCCCTTCTTTCTTGAACTCTCCCACGCAACTTGGACGGCTACAGCAAAAGTGGCATACAAAAATGTCACTGACCTTCCTCAACAACCCTCCGCAAGCAACCTACCCCACTATGAACTCAAACAAAAGCTCAACAACAAGAATCGGTACTTAAATTCCCCAAACGTCTCAACCCTAGCTCGCAACTCAAAACTGCAGCAACCAAAAAACTGAGTTCGAAAAAAACTAAAACTCATATAGGAACGAAGATAATTCTTCTAGGAACACACGTATGTTTTTCTTTGGAATTTGTAGGATTTGTTTTGTATTTCTTTTTATTTGAGAAGGGGGTGAATGTTTCTTGCGGTTTACTGAAAATAAAGTGGGAGTGACGGCTTCAATTTCATTTACAGGAGAGTTAGAATTAGGTTGTTAAGTATTTTAAGGGGTTTGTTTTGTGGATAATTGGAGTACTATGTTTTTGTTTCTAGACCAAGGAGAATGAGCGGTTAACACATAGAAGACGTGGAGTTTGTTTTGATCAGAGAAATTTGGTTAAGGGATGGGTATTTTAAATGATAAACATTTTGGTGATCCTACTATATGTAGTTTGTTCTCATCTAGATAGCCAACGACAGAAATAAAAATACTGTTATGACGAGCAAGGTGACACGATTTCAAAAACATAAAAATACCGGTAGATTAACTCATATTGTGAAACCCCAAAATCGCTGATTAAGGGTGCAAAATACTCCAAATAAAAAGTTTCTTATTTAATTAATTAAAAATTACAGTAAAATCCAAAAAATTAAATTATCGTTATGTCTCAAAAGAACCTTATTTAAATTCACAACCGATATTCAAGTATATTTGAATAACCGTTATGGCTACGAACGAATATACCGCTGCTTTTCTGAATATTTAATTTGGACATAACTCAAAATCTACACGACGAAATCCTGATTTTTCTCTTCCACTAGAAAGATATACTCCACCAGCTCCACACGTTTCTTGTTTCACAGAAATCCGATTTAAAACGAACCCTGTACATTCAGTTGAAGTTCGAATCGCCAATTTACGAACTGCCGCGACGTTGCAGGTTCGTTTTAATTATAATTATAAATTATAAGTTCGAACGTTGTACTTTAAGTTATCGATATCACCAAATCGATATATAAATAATTAAATAATTTAATTATTCGACAGCTAACAAAACGCGCCATTACATTTGGCCAAAGCTAAGCTTTCTTTCAAATTTGCTTTTTCTGCCTCCAAAGCAGCTCTCTCAGCTTCAAAATGGCCTTGTGCTGTTTTCAACTCAATGTTGGCCATTTTGAGATCTTCTACTTCCTTCTTTAAAGCCATCTTTTCTTGGCTATTGGAGTCAAGTTCCGAATGAAAGCGCTTCTTAGCATTCTCCAAATCAATCTAATAATTTTCGACATCTCTCCATGCTAAAGCAAGTTGGGATTGAGCATCTTCCAGGTCCTTCTCCATCTTTGCCCTAGCCCTTTCGTTGTTATCAAGTTTCGCCTTAGATCTGTGTGCTTCTATTTCAAGCGTTCGAATGACTTCTGAAAGGTTAACTGCATGTTTCTTCATCATCTCATACTGCCTGGCTACATGGCGAATGTGCCCGACAACTTCATTATCCCAGTTCCTAGGGACTGGCTCCAAGGCTGGAACAAATGTCATCCTTTCGAAGAAAATGTCTGGGAATTGTTCCCGCAGCTTTTCCAGCCTACCTTGATTCTCGGGACCATGGATGTAATCCCGTGACCCGGGGGCAGCCAACTCTGGCTGGCTGGAAGGAACGGTGTCACTCCTCTCCTTTTCAGTCTCTTTGACTGGATCCTTGCTTTTATCCTTAGGCTCGTGATGTCTTTTTGACGACCTACTGTGAGAAGGTGTGCTTTTTGGAGGAGTTAACTCTTTAGGAAGTTGTTTTCCTCCTACAGGAGCTACCGGATAACTGGGGAGCTTGCCAGATGTCGATTTTGGTGGAGACCGGGGTTGCGAAGAAGTAGGCCTGTGAGAAGGGCCGCGAGGTCGCTCAGTACTCGGATGGAGACTGGGTGTGCCCTCACGAAGAGAACGATAAGAATAAGATCGCCTGCGGGACATCTTTCCTACAAAAAAGAAAAGAGTATATTAAAACTTTGAATGCTGACGATGTAAAAGTGCGGGGTCAGACAGTGTGTGTGATTTGTGCATCCCATATAATTCCTCCTAACAGACCCGGGCCTGAAGACAGGCTCATCTGACTAGTTTCTTGTTCTCTAGTTGGAACGATGGTCTCCTCAGAAGCAGGGAAGAATGGCTCCCCTCCAAAGTCTTTCTCTGTATATACATCATCGGGCAGAGGAATTTTGCTCAGCTCTTTGAATAGCTGTTCGTCTGTCAAGTCATCGGGAGCAGCGGGTTCGATTGGAGTAGAAACTGGGATTTCCTTGGACTTGTCACCGCGGGCCTTATCCCCTTTGTATATATTCAGGTCCTCATCGTCTTGGATGACTATCGGGGAAGGACTTTTGCGAAACTTAGTTGTTTCTACTGCTTGCGATGTTCCCTCTCCCTCCGTTAGGGGCACGTACTTATAGGGTTTGCCGCCAGCGCCAAGTCCAAATCTTATATCCAGAAGATGATGCTTATGAAGATTCTCGTCAGTAATGCATTTTTTTATCCTTAGAAAGTCGGATCTGCTTTGTAGAAGAATAGATAATCGATTGTTGTATAACGGACCCTCCGTTTTCGGGAAGATGTGATCTGTTTAAGACAAAGAAAAAGGGGGAAGAATGTTAATGCTTCGACTTCGTGAATAAGATATTCAGTTAAAAGCTTGAAGTTTACTTGATTTAAGCCATCTTCTTGAGCATCCGGCCTGTTTCTTTATATAGAACCAATCAGACTTAGGATCCCCTATATTGCTATATCCATCATACAGAACCTTCCTATTCGCCACCGATTCAAAGAAAGAGAAATTTGGGGTTGCCGACGAACGATGCTTGAAAAGAAAGAAGAATGTCAAATCTCTGAATGTGAGTTCGGTATGTAGGATCTCCGCGTATGCAAGATATAGGGTGTATAGAGATGCGTAGGCGTTAGGACGAAGCTGCATCGGAGCGATACCCAGTCGTTTTAAAGTCTCGATGGCGATTGAAGGAAACGGAGGAATAGCTCCTACCAAGCACATGGTTCGACTGATTGCCATATACCCTTCCGGAGCTAAGTGGGGTCTGTCTTCGCTACCGGGTGTCATCACATCATCCCAAGGAATCCCATGTCTCAGGCATATTCTTTTAAGCTTTATATCATCAAGTTTAGATGATAAAGAATCAGAAAATTTATCTATTCCAAGCACGCCAGGAATCTCGTCGGGAGCTCGCCTGTCTATCTCAGACTCTTCACTAGATGAGGTACTTTCAGACGGATTCGATTCCGTTGCCTCGTATTCAGAGCCAGAATCTTCACCTCCTGGGTTAATTGGAGGGACCTCAGGGTTGTATTGCTCTGGAACCTCGGACTCCGTTTCTGTAGCGGATCTTGAAGAAGATTAATTGTCCGACATTACTGCTAGGCGAGAAAACATGAGAAATGAGATTAAAACTACCCGTCCCCTGTGTGTGCAAGTGCCGGTATGTGTGCTTGTGCATGCGTCAAAGATAAAGCGTAAAAGTTATCAAGATCATCAAAATATTAGTCGTCATATGCAGTCAAATTATTTGGTCATTTAGTCCAGAAAGTCCGACATTAAGGCCCTAGCCTAACTGTTCAGAATTTTATGGTGACAAGGCATCGTCTAAGGTTCAACATTTGTTTGGATCGTGAACTACGAGTCGGATCGCGGCGTGTATAACAGTTCGTCCTCCTTCGGATCGCAGGGCAGAGGGATCGCCCTCCTCTCGGATCGTGAGACAGTAGGGGTCGACCCTCTCGCGGATCGTGAAAGTGCGTGATCGAGGTCTTTGCCGGATCGTTGCAGCCCCCCACGATACGCGCCACTGCCGTCACCACGACCCTCCGTCTCGCCACTGGCCTTCATCTTCTCCTTCCTCCTCCATTTCTCTCCTCTCCTTCTCATTTCCGAACTCCAACCTCTGAGCCCATCAGCCATGGCGCCTCGCTGGTTCCCCCAAAAAATCACAAAATTCCATCGTTTCTTCCCTCAAACCAGTCGAAAAAACTCATAAAAATGAGAGCGATATCGAACAAGGATGCTTTCGGTAGATTACCTTTATAAAAGTTGGGAGAACAATCGGATTTTTGGAGGTTTGAAAAACTAGGGTTTTTCCTCAATGATGCCGGCGATACGATACGAGAGAAAGAAGAAGGAAGAAAGTGGAGAGGAGGATCGACTTATATAGGCAAAAGGGCGACCGTTTGTCTCCCCTTTTTTGTCTTATTCGATCCGCGAAAATAGACGGGCCGCGAACCAAAAGCCCACCACGTCTCGAAGAGAAGCCCATTTTGTTCCGTTCCGTGAAGAGGCCCAAGTGCTCGCCAAAGAACGAGGCGAATGGCTTGCTAACGGACCGCGACTCGAGCATGCGATCCGAATCAATAAACGACCGACTGATTCGAGAATGAAGACTTTGAAGGATCCCAAAAAAGGAATTGTTCATTGATTTGCGTTTCATTGTGAAAAGACGATTTTATAACTTCGAAGCATGTTCCATCGTCGATAAAACATGCTTCGAGGGGGCAAAGTGTTGGCTAGCTTTCTGACCAAGCCACCCAGGTTCATTCACAAGAAGAAAGTATGAAACTACGTTCCCTAAGAGCATGAAGGATCGGATCGCCCCTCATTGGATCGCACCATTGGATCGCCCCTCATTGGATCGCACCTCATCGGATCGCCCCCATTTCATCAGCGAAACGACACCTCTATGCGATTCGATCCGTACATGCATTATTGCCCAGTATAGACCGATCCGATCTCCTGATGCACGGCGAAGCCTCTGACCCGTTCAAACACGAGCTAGTCTTCAGCGATCCGAGACGCACGGATCCAGCGACACGTGTCCCTAACCGTCATTTTGACTGATTCTCCCCATTTGCTCGATCCGATTTTCAAGGGGGTCGCGACACCTGTCCACAACGGCTAATTTGACTATTTCTTCAACGGTAGCGATGCGATCCGATGTTCTTGGGATTCGTGCCACGTGTTACCACGATCCGCCTGACAAAATCAGCTATAAATAGCCCGGAGTTTGGCATTTTTGAGGATCCTTTTGGCAATATTGAGAACTGATTCCGCCATTATTGTCATACTGCCATTTCTTATTAGTTTTATTACTAGATTACTGAGAGAAATCACAATTGTAAAAGTGAGCTAGAGAGAAATCATTGATTGTACCAGCATTCAAAGTATAATCAATAACATATAAAGTGGACGTAGGCTTGTTAACGCCGAACCACTATAAATTCTGTGTGTTATTTTCTTTTTCTTCACTCTCCAGTTAAAACTCTATAAGATTCAGAACAATTTGGGTGTTAGGTCCAAATTTTGATCTAACACACATCATCATGGAATAGATTCCCATTAATTTTATCAAAGATAAATCCTTTTAAATTTATTCTTTAATCTTCCTTTGGATATCAAACCATATTAAGGTTTTCCAAACTATTCGGGATTAACGAACCACACCGAAGTAATCATTTATTTTATTTCCCAATCCAAACATATTCATCTCATGGAGCAAAACTGGTAATTGTCCATATCTAACACCATGGTGTAATCAGTAAATATTAATTCCATTTCACGTTCAAATCTAATTAAAGATTTAGCTATCGCCTAAAGTATAACTGGTGGCACTCCATTTCCGATCGTTTTCTTGATTCGATAATTTTAAGTATCACATTCACTTTTCAATCTAATTAAAGATTCAGTAAAACTCCATTTAGTTTTAATCTTCCCAAAAATCAATATTAATGATTATTCAAAGCTAAGAAATTAATCTTATCTTTGACTAGGTTAAAGAACCTTTGTCATTTAAAACATGGTTCACGATAAACCCAAAATCATATTCCATTCCTCAGTCTCTAACTGTAAATTAGTAAGAGAATAATTCCCTAAGTATTAACCCCGAAGGCAGAAACCAACATCATACCAATACCCAGGAAACAATTCAAATTAACTAATCTCCAGTTAGTTTCTAATACTCTTAACTCCATTGGGTTTAAGAACAATATTATTAAAGATACCATTCACGACAAACCCAAAATCTCATTCCATTGTTAATCGGGTTAAAGAACAAGTGTTATTTAAAACACCGTCCACAATAAATCCAAAAATCAATTTCAATTCAATTCCAATTAAATATTAATTAATTGGTATACTTCATTAAATTTAAATAAAAAGATTTAATCTTTTCTCCACTGGGCTTAATAATAGTGTTAGTGAAGACATCATTCACGATAAACCCAAAATCCCCTTTGATATTAAATACACAGCGCTGAATAGAAAATATATCGGCTTATATTCAATATCAAATTCAGAAATCAACAAATATCGTATTGGAATAACGATATATAACGTCTAAATTCCTCCACAATATCTGTATAATCACGGAATCCAATATCGAAATATTCCAAAGATAATTTCGATCCAAATCCATTCCAATTCATATATGGAAATTCCGGCTATTTTTAAAACCATTTCAAATCCAATTTATTTATTTAAAAATATTGGATTATAACTCTAGTTCATAACTAGTTCATTTTGATAAAAATATATTTTTATCTTTCCAAATTTGGAATTTTTCATCCCAATTCTTCCCAAATCATTTATTATGATTTTACACAAATTATTGATATTTTTAATAATTTTATCTTGCCCGTACAGTCGATTTCCATAAACGATCATCGAACTGCACTTACAACGATCTTTTCCAAATTTGATTTGGACATAATTCCAAATCCAACCATTAGATTTCAAATTCCTTATATTCTTGGAAAGCTCTTTTCGATACGAACCCAAGGTTCCAGTTTTCGGAGAATCCGACGGTCGGATCTCCCATAACGTCAATTCGAAGTCAACGGTCTAAATTCATGAACTACCGCGACACGGCTCGTTCTATTCAGGCCATTAATAAATATAATATATATATTTCATCGATTTCATTTTTAGAATGTATTTTATAAATCATTTTAAATTCGTTTTAAAAACGATTTCAACTTCATATTCAATTTTAAATCAAAATTGAATATTCCATATCATTAATTTATAAATGATAATATGTTCAAAAATCAGATTTCGAAATCACTTCACTTTCGATATTCATTATAAAAATGAATAAAATCGATGTAAATATTGTTCACGTCAAAATGGTGCATATCTAATCAACATGGCTATATATATTTAAATATATTCATGTCCGTCCCATATTGGTCATCAAAATCAGATTTCGATCTTTTACTGAATATTATTTTAAAATACAGGAAAAAATTGTGAAGGACAAAAAGACCAAAAAAATTGCCCAAAAGGACAAGGGGTAAAAAACTTGCTCAAAAGGACAAGTTTTAGTGCAAAGTGGAAAAACATTGGACCTCCCTGAATTCCACCATTTGCACTAAAACTTGTCCTTTTGGGCAAGTTTTTGGGCTCTTGTCCTTTTGGGAAAGTTTTTGGGTGAGTTTGTCCTTGTGGGAAAAATCCCCTTTAAAATATTCATTGTTTTAAAATATTCGTCATTTTAAAATATTCATTCTTTCTGAAATGGAATCAGACACACCTAATTATAATATAATGTTATTATTTGGATTTCATACAACATATGTACAGGACAACAACGATAAACAATCAACCATCACCCAGAGTGCATTCTACACTGTATTAGCATTAATTATAAATAATCAACACTTATAACAGTCTATCTACCAATCGATTGACATACAACTAAACAGTTGGGATTAGTGTATGTCAAATATTATCCCAACACCCATGTGGGGTTTCAATCCACAAACACATATTTTATTTGTGCAGTTGGGCGATGTGTAAAATTTATCATCCCAATCCATATCAGTCAAATGGCTGTACATAAACAAACCGTCCGATTTGTAAATGAATATTATTTTATTTTAACACATGAATATTATATACAGTCTATTTCTCATCACAAACCGAATTCAGACAAGTAAATCAATCCAAACACACAACAAACAAATCGTCCATGGTCTGTGGATGACGAACAACAGTTCATATATGCAGATATGAAATAAACAACTGTATAACAATAATTTTGGTGAGAAGTTCTCACATTTGGTTTCCACTCCGCCAGTTTTATTTCTGAATTTCTGATCTGTTTGGATTTGGCCAAGATTCCAACGTAGCCTTTTTCACACTGTTTATATTAAAAATCACATTTTTAATAAAGCTTCATATATTTAAAAATCACATTTTTATATCGCTACTTCATATGTAAAAATCATATTCTTATATACTATTCAAAAATCGAATTTTTATTACTTCGTTATATATATAAAAATATAATTTTTATCACTTCGTTATATATATATATATGTATCGAATTTTTATCACCACATTATATATATAAAAATCGAATTCTTATCACTTCGTTATATATATATATATAAATCAAATTTTTATCACTTCGTTCTATATATAAAAATCGAATTTTTATCACTTCGTTATGTATATAAAAATCGAATTTTTATAAGTTCGATATAAATCACACCTTTATTATGCTTTCTATAAAATAAAAATCAAATCTTTTTACAAATAAAAATCAAATCTTTTTAGAAATAAAAATCAAATCTTTTTAGAAATAAAAATATAATCTTTTTAGAAATAAAAATCATATCTTTTTTGAAATAAAAATCAAATCTTTTTAAATTGAACATCATTTCTTCATCATATTAAAGATCATTTCTTTTTATAGACAAACATCATAGGATTTTATAAACTGAAAATCAAAATTGAAAGGGGGCAAAAACTTACATTATTCTTCTTGGTCGGCGCGTTGACAGGAGAAAGGAGGGGGTTGCAGCAGAATCAGAGTAGGTGGCTGGCGGTTCAGCGATCAGCGCTGGTGGACTTTGGCACTGGTTGTGTAACGACCCGGATTTTCGGCGACTTTGGTTATCGACAGAAGCTCGATGTCGATAACCAAAAACATTGAAAAATCCTGTTAATTAATGAAAGAAATTAGAGGGTGAGAATAGATAAGATAGAAACTTAGAATAGAAGAATAAGAAGAACACAACATCAGAGTAACACGAACCTCACAGCGGAACGAATAACATATAATAGATAACATAACTTTGAAATATAACAGTTATGTATACAATAGCACTTATCATAGTACAGCACTTACAACACAACGGAAATAAACTATAGCTATATGATTCTGAAGCCTCCTGCTCCACGCTCTTCCAGTATATCTGTAAATTCCTGACTACTTGACTGCTCGTACAAAATTAGGCACCCAAGAGTTTAGGGAAAACAAAACAAATAAACTCCGGGTCAGTCATGGGACTGGTATGAGTAAAACAGTTTAAACAGGTATATGAACAAGTAAACGATATCTCATAAGACCACGCCGCAGAACGGAACGGGGTTTTCCCTTATGAGAATCCAAAATATCTTTATATCAAAAACCTTTGATATTATAATAATGTCTATGTACAAATAGATATCAACTAGCAGAAACGCTTTCATCTCACGTTCTACGTATATAGTATACAATCAAAATCGCAAGCACGTATTGGATAATGGATTTCCAACTATGACAAGGTATGGAACCACCTTCTGATCAGTGTACTCTAGGAACGATACACTGGAGTTCAACAAGAACATCTTGTAACTCAGCCACACATGACCGACCACTCATTTCGCGTGAGTGTATCGAATGTACATCACCAACGGTTGGGATCAGCAACCGTTCCCGTATATATATGGGACAACATTGATAGATTTAAGAAACAAATGAATATTCTCTAGATAGGTGATTATACACCCTACTTCGGTGCGACCGACTTAGCCATGCTGCCTGCCCGATTTCTGTCATTTACTGGTTGATGAGGCTAGAAGCTACGCTTTATCATCACATCGGATTGACTTCGAATGCCACATTGTTAGGTCCATCGAAAATCACTAATTGACGTCTACAACGGTACATTACGTGTTAGCTAAAGAAGTTTCCTTCTCCGCTTCCACTCTTGGTACGGTTGAAGAAATCAAGGTACGTGACCTTTCTGGAAATACTCTATCAAACATTCATTCATACAAGTCATCCTCATTCACTTAGAATGTCACATCGTCATACCCGCCAAATCACAAATTGACTTATCCAAAAATAACACGGGTATACAGCTAAGAGAAACGAATTCCTCCGCCACCAAACGTGAATACGTTTGAACAGATCAACTTACGCGATCCATTGGTTATACTCTGTCAGACCTTCGTCCATACAAGTTGTCCTGGGACTGGACAAACCGAAGGCACTATTCCATATATCCATCTTAGTCACTGTTATCTAAGACTTATACAACAGCCCTTGCATTTTACTCCGTCTTTAATTATCTTTGGCATATATGATTCGCGACGCTTATGCCAATACAGAGTGGTTCTATGGATAATAATCCAACCGGTCTCTCCATTTTAACAACGTTAAAATGGTCAAAACTTCGATAGTCGGTGAGTAAACTATCAAACAAAAACAAGTGTGCAAAACAACGATATTATTTCCAAATGGAAATTATATCGAACAAACATCATTTAACATAAATCTCTTTAGTTCATTTATTTACTTATCTCCTGTTTCCCTATATTCTAAATTCTTATTTTCTTTTATCAGAAAACATTTCTGATTCTCGTTTGGAAAACATTTCCAAAACTCCTTTACGATCAAACCTTACCATTTCTTAGTTAAGAAGGAAGTCACTCAAGTTGGGGTATAATTACCTCTCAGACCTTAACTGAACAACGTTATAACTTCAAAATGGTCAATGTTTATCTTATAATCTTTAACAACTTCTTTACGCCTTTCTCGGATCCAATTTTACTAATCCACTTCTATATTTAAAACATTGGTTATAACGATAACGTTATTATCCCTACTTTCGAATTATCTAACTTTAATTATAACTTCTATTCTTATTAGTGAATAATTAACCTAACACTTTTTTTTTATTTATAAATAAACAAATCTCTATTTAAACACTGGGAAAGTATAAGTACTTTCCCGAATTCGATATAATCGAATTTGCCGATTAACTCTCTTCGAGAAATCTCTATTTGATTAACTCTTCTTCGAATAACCTATATTCGATTAACTCCTTCTCGAATAAACGATATTCGAAAATCTCTCTTCGAATAACTAATGTTCGATAACTCTTCCTTTTCAAATATCTCATATTTGAAAATCTCACTTCGATTAAACTATAATCGATAACTACCTTCGATGAAACTAACATCGATAACTCCTTTCGATGAAACTAACATCGATAACTCCTTTCGATGAAACTAACATCGATAACTCCTTTCGATGAAACTAACATCGATATATTTAACTCGACGAACTTAAATCGACTAACTTAACTTGATTCGACTAACTCGACTTACTTGGTTCGACCAATTCGATTCGATTAACTAGGCTCGACTAACTTGGTCGAACCACCCGATCAACTCAACTTATTTAACTTAACTTATTTCTCAACTCGATCAACTCGATTAACTCCTATCGAATAACTAATATTAGATTAAACTCCATTCGCTTGACTCTAGATCGCAGCGATCACAATGGTTATGCCTGACTCCCTCAGGAAACATCCGACCGCCGTAGGCTATTTACAGCCCTGCGAATTACGCTAGCAGTCGTACAAGATGGCAACTTACCCTGAATACTATGTTTGACTAACTCTGTCTCAAATAACTATATTTGATTAACTCTAGTTCGTTTTAACTCTAATCGATTAACTCTAACTAATTAACTCCAACTGGTTAACTCTAACTGGTTAACTCTAACTGGTTAACTCTATTTGACTAACTCGACTTGACTAACCCCTTTCGAATAACATATTCGATTAACTAACTTTCGAATACCATATTCGATTAACTAACTTCGAATGCCATATTCGATTAACTAACTTCGAATACCATATTCGATTATCTAACTTCGAATACCATATTCGATTTCAACTTTTTATAACGTTTATCCATTTAAAAAGATCCCCTTTTTACAACGTTTATTCATTTATAAAGATTCACTTTTTACAACGTTTATTCATTTATAAAGATTCACTTTTTAGTAACGGTTCTTCACTTTTTAAATGTCCTTTTAATAACGTTTTCCTTTTTATAACGGTTTCCTTTATAAACCAATTTCCCTTTTTATTAACTCTATTTATTTTCTAAATATTCCCCTTTCAATTCTATTTGTAAATGGTTTACAAATATTTCTTTTCTCTATTTTATTCTATTTGCAAATGGTTTGCAAATATTCCCTTTTCAAATTTATTCTTAAAAATATTCTAACTCCTTAAATTCCCGGGAAAATTCGCCATAACCTCCTTTGTATCGGGAGCATCGGGAAAATCCCCAAACTAGCCACACAGGCCTTTCCATTCAAAAAGAAAATGGTTTGAAATTATTTCCCTTTTTACAATATCTCCTATTTATAAATATCCCAATTTATAAATATTCCTTATTTATAAATATTTAAATTTATAAATATTTCATTTTCAAATATCACTTTGAAAATCCCCTTATCAACATTTCGGTATGTTATGGTATTCAATCATATCAACTCACGATGTTCAATATCGTCCAAGCACATATAATTGCCCATAGATTTTATATCACATCATATAACAATATATGAAAAACAATAAAATAACTGTTGAGGAATCCAGTTGGATTCCTCCAACCTGTCTCCCTGCATCCACAGATGTTACACAATATGATTATCATCACTTTCAGTTCAATATAAATTATTCTGATAGCAGAATCAATATATAAATATTTAACGGTTTATATATATATAATTACATATATATACATATATAATTTTCACTATCTGGCTAGCAGTTCAATCAATCAACCAACACACAGAAATCAACAGATGATTAACAGTTCTAAAAATACATTATAAAAATATAACTGTTCAGAGTTGGTGAGTTTTACTCACATTTGCGCGTTAATCGTTAAATAACGGTTTGCGCTTATTTGACTGCGACGGACAATTTATTTCGCCATAAATTGTAACTAGCTCGGATTCACTCCCAGTCAGCTCCATGGTGTAGTGCCCGTCCTTACGATCCCGACGGATCCAACCGTTCGAAATTCTGCTTCAGTATGTACGAGTTATGGTATTCAGAAGTTAATACATGAATTAAAATAATAAAAACATGGAATATATATATTATTGGGCTTAACTCACACTCTGGCCCATTACCATTTTCCATTTCCTCAGACCCGCTCCCTTCCTTCTCTCATTTCCGAACAATGCTCCAGTACACAAAAGATTGGCCACTTAGTGAAAATCGGAACTTCCATTCCTCACTTTCACTTTGCTTAAACTCAAGTTGAACTACCAAACTAATCACTCCAAAATCACTGCTCATATTTCCCTTAATCCCCCTTTGCATTAACCCGTCATCCTCCTGTTCTAATTCACCCACTTCAGTGCTTTGAAAACCCATGGCCTCACACTACCCACGATACACAGCTCGACTCTCTCCATTCGTACCTCTGTACGCCGAACCAAAACCGGCGTCGGCCTCCCCATCGCCTCCTCTATCAACCCATACCCATAACACTAAACCCGACACCTCCCTTCCCATTTCGTTTTCAACCCATCGTCGCGCAACCGTATAAAAGCAACGACAGTTTTTGTCTCGGTTTCCACCCAAAAACCCACACAAGAGGTTATTCACCATTTCGAATTCCATTACACAATCGAAAACAGAAATCCCTTCCTAAATCGACTGCGATTGGTAACCCTAGGTGCTGTTAAAACTTCGACTTCTAGGAAGCTATGTCGAGCTGTACGAAGAGGACACCATCGCGAAGAGAAAACCATGAGGAGTTCGATGATATAAGTCTTGGGATTTTAGGAAATTATTTTCCATTTTCTTTTATTTTTCTTCCTCTCGTGTTTGTGAAGGAGAAAAGAGGGAGTGGCGGCATCGTCTGTTGACCGCGAGAGTGAGAAATGAAGTTAGGTTTTAGGGAAAATATTAAGGTTATTATATAGGGGTGTTTAGGGTTCCGTGTGTCATACATCATTTTATCATTTAGGGACTCCCTTCGACAGAAACAAAAATACCATTGAGACGAGTAATGTCCCACGATTCCAAATATATAATAATACCAGTAGGTGGACTCATTCTGTGAACTCTCGAAAATACTTATTTAGGGTGCACCATATTTTAAATAAATTATGTTCATTTTTGGCTTCTAAAAATTCGTATGATCACATACGATATCCAAAAATCACGAAACTGGACATGTAGCTAGAGTTTGACATTACGGTCCCAACGAAACTGGTTTCGTCGAATCCCGTCTCCGTTTGCTCACACAGCGTATTTTTAACCGTCGAAATATTGACTGTTACTCACTCTAAAAATCCGTACGGCCACACAGTGACTCTAAAAATCACGAAACTTGGAATCTAACAACTATTTGATATTGCGGATCCAACAAAACTAGTTTCGTCGAATTCCGACTTTGTTTGCAAAAGTGGCTATTTTCCAAAGCTCTAAATAGCCTATTTAAATATATAAATATATTTAAATATAATTAAATTAAATATTTAAAAATAAATATTATCGTCTATATTCACAGAGGAATACCGTACAGCTCAGGAAAAATCCTATATTTATTTACAACTCGATATTTCATCGTCAGAGTTATATCGACGTTCGATTTCTATTTAAATCCTTATATAAAATATAATTAAATCGTTATGGTCAGGGCGCTGCATTTCTGAGAATTTTATTTGGACGTAACTCAAAATCTACACGACGAAATCCCGATTTTTCTCTTCCACTAGAAAGATATACTCCACCAGCTCCACACGTTTCTTGTTTCACAGAAATCCGATTTAAAACGGACCCTGTATATCCAGTTGAAGTTCAAATCGCCAAATAGCGAACTGCCGCGCTATTTCGAGCTCGATTATAATTATTATATAATTCTACATTTCAAACTGACGTCGATTGAATATATTCGTCAATATAATTCAAGTCTAAGCTGAATTAAATCTAAGGGACGACCCTGTTCACATTATATTGTCAATTCACTCGTTCTGGTTATTTCTGTATTAAATATATTATTTAATTATTTAATTAAATAAATGATTCCATATTATTTAATTAAACCTCTATTTAATTCACTATATCACTATTTATATAATTAAATAAATTAATTATAATACCTGGAAAAATGCGGGTCATTACATTCTTCCCCACTTAAAATAATTTCGTCCTCGAAATTGCTAAGTTAGAGGACGACCCTATATATTGGAACTCCTAAGATTTGTTTACCCCTTATTTCTGATTTCAACAGAACCAATTAATATCGACTAAAATATTAATTCTTCCGACTAACTAAAATTTTCAAAAATTCTGAAAATTTTCTAACACTTTAAATTTTCGAAAAATTTCGCCAGCACCTCCTTTGTACTGGTCAATAGCTCAAACTCCAACTCGCCTCTCTGGGCCTTCTTCAACCCAAAAGAAAATCAAAATGCCAACCGGCTTACCAATTCGGCTCATAAATTCCAAACTCATATAAAATATAAACTTGTACCTTTTTGTTGGGCATATCATTATATCCCTACCATTCATTACCACTTCTGCATATAATAATGCATTACCAACTTGATCTCCAATCAGTTCACTCTCAAAACCAAATCATTCGCTTATACCTAAGTTGTAACACCCCACACCCGCTATAGTCACTCACTAAGGGAATGCCATAGCATCGATGGAGTATTTTTAGTGAGTATAGAACAGTAAAATTACAACAAGACAGATATAATGTAATACTTGAAAATTTAAAACATCATCTCATAGCAGCGGAAAGTAAAACATGTTTGGTTACATCATAAAACCATAACAAGAGTCAAGTACAAAATATCCATCCTGAATAAAATAAGTACATAATCCCACTACTCATAACAAATAGCCATAACAGAAAAGATAAGATAAGCTGAGCTCTACATCTACGGTCCAAGCTCCAAGAGATAGATAAAGCAAACTGATCAAAGCCCACTAGCACTAGGCCCAACCTGAGGACCTGAAGGAAAAAGATAAAAACAACGGGGGTCAGACATAAGCCTGAGTGAACCCTATCTCCTTAATAATACAATTATTAAAGTAATTAGGGTATGATATGAACTCGGTATGGTATCTTTGGGGATAATGACTACACTAAGTTGCCCACGAACACAGGACGAACTAAGATAACCGTAAAGACGCATCTACCCACCCAAGGATAATTACTAACTGCACCACACCAGACTTATTCACCCAAAGGTAATTCCTACACTGCACCACACCAGTTCTACCCACCAAGAGTAATTCCTACTTAAAGGTTGATCCCACTAAGTGTACTTAGTAATTTTTCACCCGGTAGTTTCTTGTACCCCTACACAGGTGCCGTCTGCCCCTATTTTTACTAGGTGTACCCACTACCCCCAAGCAATCGGCTCCCTACCGTAGATACCCGTGCTGGTCCCACAAAAGGGGGTGTATCATTCCCCAAAGTGGCTACCATATAATATCACTGTGCACGGCTTTATATCTACCCGATGCAACAACGACTTACCAACCAGCCCGGGTCCACACACGCATATGAAACCCGTTGATCCCGCGTTGCCACCGCTAACCCGTTTTGGCCTCTTATAGTCAAGCCCAATATGCGTGTCCCGTCACCCGACAAGAGTCGAGCCTACAAAGATACGTTTGGGATATTGGTTGAAATGGGCCCCCACAAGCTACTACTTAAGCTTGTCGTTTAATCTAGTGCATCCCACTTAACCCTTTAACCATGTCCCCTTACATGTTATAAATCTTGGTTAAGTCCTTTAATCATATTTCAATTGCCACTTAGGGCACCCACTAGATTCCCACATGCCACCCATGGCACTTACTTAACCCCTTAATCATGTTTAATTACATGTTCCACCTTGGTTAAGTATTCTAATCGTATTTTTCTATTGCCACCCAAGGCAACCCACTAGTCTCATCATGCCACCCCAAGGCACCCACTTAACCCCTCATGTCCCACTACATGCTAATATGGTTAAGTGTTTCTTAATTCATTAATTAAGATCATGACCTCATAAAGACCTCCCACATTAGACCGTCTTTTATGACTGCTGGATATGCCGGTTGGTTCCGGGCAGACTTCCGTCATAAAAAGGGCCTAACCTCGTGTCTTTACTTATTCATGTATTTAATTTATGACTAAGACCTCTCACATTGGGCCAATCATTTGTAGCCGCTGGATGGCCGGTCGGTTCCGGGCAGACTTCCGCTACAAAAGGGTCCAACCTCGTGTCTTAGTTGATTAATTAATCCTAATTAATCACCCCCATATTAATTATCCCTAATTAATATCAGATTTTCCATAACATGGGTAGACCTAACTCAATAGGTAAATTCCCATGGGGTAGACCTAACTCAATAGGTAAATTCCCACTTATGGTAATTTATTTTTATTGTATGCTTAATCATACCCATTTCAACATACTTTTAATTAACATATTAATTAACCCCATCGTTCCCCACGTAAATCGTCATTATGACATAACATAATAAAGGGAAGATTTACCACACATAACAAGGGTTTAGCATATAACTTTATCATGGGTTAAGAGGATGTCAACTTGCATATATGAGCATGTATTAACCCAACTATATTCGACCCAAACTTGCATATTATCAAACATGTGTCTTACATAACATGTTGCATATGAACTTACATATCATCAAACATGTGATTTGCATAACATGTTGCATATGAACTTACATATCATCATACATGTGATTTGCATAACATGTAGAACTTGCATTTTAGCATATACTTAACTTGCATAAGCACTCACATACTTGCATAAGCATTCATATACTTGCATAAGCTTGCATATCATGTTAAACTTGCATTTCAACATATACATAACTTGCATAAACATTCACATACTTGCATAGGCTTGCATATTATGTTAAACTTGCATTTCAACCTATACATAACTTGCATAAACATTCACATACTTGCATAGGCTTGCATATTATGTTAAACTTGCATTTCAACATATACATAACTTGCATAAACATTCACATACTTGCATAGGCTTGCATATTATGTTAAACTTGCATTTCAACATATACATAACTTGCATAAACATTCACATACTTGCATAGGCTTGCATATTATGTTAAACTTGCATTTCAACATATACATAACTTGCATAAACATTCACATACTTGCATAGGCTTGCATATTATGTTAAACTTGCATTTCAACATATACATAACTTGCATAAACATTCACATACTTGCATAGGCTTGCATATTATGTTAAACTTGCATTTCAACATATACATAACTTGCATAAACATTCACATACTTGCATAAAATGCTAAACATGCATATAAGCATATACATGACTTGCATAAGTACTAACATACTTGCATAACATGTTTGCATAATGGATCCATATTCACTTAGTGTTTTGCATCATAAACATCATGAAACAACTTGCATAAAAATATCATGATTACATATTATGAAACTTGCATGACATAAGGCATATAACTTGCAAAACACATAATATTCACTACATCAAGCTTGCATAAATATATGGATCCACAAACATAGCCATACTTTATCACATCTTATCATAATCAATTCAATAATTGATTATTAAGGGGATAGAAGCTCACCAAAACAAGATTAGCAAGTTAAATGAAGCAAATCCCAATGATTAAGTAGAAGAAGATGTAGATTAGCTTGCAAACCCTCTTAGGATTTTTAGTGGAGGCTCTCCAATTTTCTAAGTGGTGGCATAATGGCCTTAGATCTATTTTTTGGTAAGGATAAGGGGGTATTAGGGTGTATATATAGATTAGTTAGATGTTTTAGGACCATGGGATATACCCTAGAACCAATCCTAGCCTTTAAAGCATGTCTTGGGGAAGAAGTCAAGTGTAGGAACCATTTAGGGCCCAAAAAAAACAGCCCAAAACTCATCCCGGGCCTCAAAACATGAGCAGTTTTCGTTTTTGATTTTTCGTGAAACTTTGACGGGCCATAACTTGGTCATACGGACTCCGATTTACGAAAACTCGGACTCTATTTCGCGTATTTTTCCGAGACGAACGCAATGGCACAGCCCGTTTCCCCTGATTCAGAATATTAAATTTAATTCTGCTCTGATTTATGTTATAACAAGTTATTTAACATACGGGGTGTTACATTCTCCCCTACTTAAAGGATTTCGTCCCCGAAATCTCTAAGTCAAGAAGAACGTATCCTACCAACCAAACAACCATCTACTCAACCATCAAACACTGGCATCCATTGTCCTTAAACAGTTTCTAATGATGTATGAGCATATGCAAAAAGTGTGTGTATATGTTCCCTATCTAATGTATGAACATATGCAAACCATGATAGTGACATGCATCCATTATGTATGCGAGCGAACCCTATCGACACATACAATATCTACATGAGTGCACAATCATTCACCAAAATGCATCATCCATGTGATAACACAACCATTATACATCCATAAATATAGCTACCTACACACATTTATATGCAATATGCAATATGAAGTGATTGAGCCGATCTAGTGCCTAAAGTGTGTGTATATGCATCCACGAGCAACCACTAGCAAACACTTGCATCCACTTGCATCCATCATACATAACATGTCTCAAACACATGTTTCAACCATAGGTTTACCCTATCTAAAGGTCAAAAGTACTAACGAGAGGACATACTAAGAATAAGATAAGCACAAGATATGTGATGAAGGAGAAGCAAAAGGATATACCCTCCGAAAGAAAAAGGGTACCTCGAACGCATCTTCGCTTCCGTCTCCCAGGTAGCGTCACTCTCTTCATCTCCCCTTTGTACTTTGACTAGTTGAACCTCTCTGTTTCTCAGCTTCCAAATCTCTGACCCAAGGATGCAAGTAGGAGCTCGTCGAATCGTCGCATCACGCTCTGCTTCCACTTCTCTAAGCAAACTCGGCTCTACCACCTCTGCGGTCTCATGTAGGCACTTCCTCCCATAGAATACATCACTAAGTCTGTCGGGCAACTCCGCCAATGGAAGATGCTCCTCCCATGTACCTCCAAAATCCAAGATACATAGCCTCAAAAGGTCTTCTAAAACATGATTCATCCTCTCAGTCTGGCTATCCGTCTGAGGATGATATGCGGTACTCATACCCAACTGAGTCCCTACCGCCTCTTGCGAATTCTTCAAAAACTCTCTAGTGAAGATAGGATCTCGATCACTCACTATGCTAGAGGGTACCCCATGTAATCGAACTATCTCTCGAAGATATACTGAAGCTAGCCATGGAGTAGTCCTCTTGCTCTTCATAGGTATGAAATGGGTGCTCTCAGTAAGTCTATCTACCCCCACCCAAATTCCTGTATTACCCTTCCTCGACCTGGGTAACCCGTCAATAAAATCCATCGAGATGCTATCCCAATTCCATTGCGGAACCTCCAATGGGTGAAGCAACCCACCTGGTTTCCTTTGCTCCGCCTTCACTTGCCGGCACACCTAACATAGAGCGACATACTCGGCCACATCTTTCTTCATACCAGCCCAGAAGAAATCCCTCTTCATGTCTTGGTACATCTTATCCCCACCGGGATGAATGGTCATCCTAGAACGGTGTGCGTCATCAAGAATAGCTTTCCTCAAACCCTCGTCTTGCGGTACACAAAGTCTACCGTCTCTACGCAAACACCCCTATCGTCTAGGGTGTTCCTACTCAAATGGCTGGACGACTCCCCCCTTATGAGCTTCTCTATCAACTCAACCAACTGTGGTTCGTCCCTCTGTGCTCTTCCAATCCACCCCAAAAGAGTAGGTCTAACCAAGGAGGCTAGCAAACCGGGTACAAAGTCAATGGAAGGTCTAAAGTCAAACTTAGAAATAAACTCTAAGCTCCGTCGTTCAACGAACAATGAACTCAAGGACAACCTTTTTCTTCTTAAGGCGTCTGCTACCATGTTACCCTTACTCATAGGATGCTAAGGATCCCATCCACTTTTGTTGTCCTAAGACTATGCGCTCGAAGAGTCTCCAACACTTCCCTAAGATGTAGGGCATGCTCTTCTCCACCAGAATATCATCCAAAATCATCACAACTGTCTCCCACGCAGACCACCCTAGTCGAATTCGGCATCCCCCAAATGCAAGCCCCAAAGGCCTAAACCAATATCAGACAAACACCCAAGGGATACCTCCTTCGAATTCAGACGACCTACGTGAGACGATACTAGTAAAAATGGCTAAATAATTAAGCCCTTGACCAATTCTGGATGTTCTCGCCAGTCTCGCTCCAAAACCGTCGTTTATCCTATACTGGCCCTGCTCAGCCTATTGAGCACATACGAAAACTTATTTCGCTCCTAGAAAAGACCCAGATGTCATCTAAAAAGACCATCACGAACTTATTTAGGTACTCCCTGAACACCCTTCTCAACAAAGTATGCGGGGGCGTTCGTCAAACCCAATGGCATCACCAGCCACTCATAAAAGAAATCATCCGGAGTCCCAAAGGCAGTCTCCTCTATACTATTCTCAGCCACTCTCAACTGATGAAATCCCGTGGCTAAGTCCTACTACAAAAATACTGAGGCGCCAGCCAACTGATCAAGGAGATCATTAATCCTCGACAATGGGTATCTATTCTTCTTTGTGAGTTTCTTTAGTTCCCTTTAGCCTACACAAAGTCTGAGGGACCCATCAGCCTTCATAACAAAAACTACTGGAGCGCCCCACTCCGATATACTTCGTCTTATGAACCCCTTTTTAAGCAAATCGCCTACTTACTTTTGGAGTTCCCTCCTCCCACTAGGAGCCATGTGGCACACTGGCCAAGATACTGGTTTAGCATTATCCACCAGATATATTCGGAAGTCAACCTCCCGCTTCGGAGGTAAGCCCTTCACCTCCTCAAACACATCCGGGTATTCCCGGACCGCTCTAACAGATCGCAGACTCTAGACCAACGTGTCAAGCGATTCTAGATACCTTAGCATAACAGATTCTATGGGATTACAAGAGATCTCAAGAGTGTCACCCAAGCGGCCCATAAGCCTAACAACTCTCCCCCCAAAATCAAGAACGGCACCCCTACTGGATAACCAGTCCATGCCCACTAACCCATAGCCCGTGAAGCCCAACAAGCATCACATCTAAACCCAATGCTAAGTATAGGAACTTTCAAACCCAAACACATCATGGAGCCCAATTGGGTTTGAAACAACTAAGGGATCATCTACCAACTGGTGTCTCAGTGCAGTGACTCTACTAGTAATGATGAGATAAACGAACTCAATGTGTCAAAATCATACAAAGTACGGACAGGATGATTGATCAGAAAAACTAGACTTTCAATAGAAGTAGTTCTACCTCTTTCCCGAATCGCGAGAGCCTGTACTTGCCCCCTAGCCTGACCTGGTGCCACATGAGCTTGCACCAGTCCTCCTGAGGTAGACCCCGTCCCTTGCTCCTTCTTTGGACAGTTTTTCATCAGATGCCCTGCTTCGCCACAGTGGAAGCAGCCAGTCTTAGTCTTCTTGCGACAATCTTTGTTTAGGTGGCCTAGTGTCCCACAATTGAAGCACCTCTTCTTTCCCTTGCCACCGTTGCCCTTCCCACCTTTGTTTTGCTGTTGCTGTTGAGGTCTCTTCTGATCTCCTTTCTTCTCGGGTGCTTTACTAGCATTGGGACCCTTCTCTTCCTTATGCATATTTTCTTCTGCTTTTGAGAGAAACCTTGCCTCAAACCTATGTCTGAAATCCACCCAAGAGTCAATCGGGCGTTCTCCATTAGTGACCTCCCACCAGAACGAGGCCTCTCCTTCCATTAACCAAGCGGCCAACCCGACTTTCTTTCCCTCTTCTACTTCCAAGATTTCCATCAATTCTTCCGTCTCATTAAGCCAATCCCTAGCTCCCACAAAAGGTTTTCCTCCCATAGCCTTAAACTTCCTACAAGTCATAGCAAAAGTATCCGCGCGAGGAGAAACGAGTGCAACGGGTGGAGGAGGAACATTTGCTGGACCTGCAGCGGCGGCCCTAGCCTCTAACAACCTCCTATACCATACTGGTACCGCTACACTATCCGGAAGATAAAGATCTTCAGCCATGCTGAGACGAAAAAGGGAAAGATTCAAAACGGAGAATTTGAGAGATAAAGATATGGCTATCGGGGATTATGCTTTTCTTTCAAAAACTTTTCTTTTAAAAGACATGTTTTTGAAAATATTTCTTCCAAAAATGTTTTTAGAAAAATAGTTTTCTAAAACTTTTATCTGTTCTGGTAACCTTTGCTCTGATACCACGTGTAACACCCCACACCCGCTATAGTCACTCACTAAGGGAATGCCATAGCATCGGTGGAGTATTTTTAGTGAGTATAGAACAGTAAAATTACAACAAGACAGATATAATGTAATACTTGAAAATTTAAAACATCATCTCATAGCAGCGGAAAGTAAAACATGTTTGGTTACATCATAAAACCATAACAAGAGTCAAGTACAAAATATCCATCCTGAATAAAATAAGTACATAATCCCACTACTCATAACAAATAGCCATAACAGAAAAGATAAGATAAGCTGAGCTCTACATCTACGGTCCAAGCTCCAAGAGATAGATAAAGCAAACTGATCAAAGCCCACTAGCACTAGGCCCAACCTGAGGACCTGAAGGAAAAAGATAAAAACAACGGGGGTCAGACATAAGCCTGAGTGAACCCTATCTCCTTAATAATACAATTATTAAAGTAATTAGGGTATGATATGAACTCGGTATGGTATCTTTGGGGATAATGACTACACTAAGTTGCCCACGAACACAGGACGAACTAAGATAACCGTAAAGACGCATCTACCCACCCAAGGATAATTACTAACTGCACCACACCAGACTTATTCACCCAAAGGTAATTCCTACACTGCACCACACCAGTTCTACCCACCAAGAGTAATTCCTACTTAAAGGTTGATCCCACTAAGTGTACTTAGTAATTTTTCACCCGGTAGTTTCTTGTACCCCTACACAGGTGCCGTCTGCCCCTATTTTTACTAGGTGTACCCACTACCCCCAAGCAATCGGCTCCCTACCGTAGATACCCGTGCTGGTCCCACAAAAGGGGGTGTATCATTCCCCAAAGTGGCTACCATATAATATCACTGTGCACGGCTTTATATCTACCCGATGCAACAACGACTTACCAACCAGCCCGGGTCCACACACGCATATGAAACCCGTTGATCCCGCGTTGCCACCGCTAACCCGTTTTGGCCTCTTATAGTCAAGCCCAATATGCGTGTCCCGTCACCCGACAAGAGTCGAGCCTACAAAGATACGTTTGGGATATTGGTTGAAATGGGCCCCCACAAGCTACTACTTAAGCTTGTCGTTTAATCTAGTGCATCCCACTTAACCCTTTAACCATGTCCCCTTACATGTTATAAATCTTGGTTAAGTCCTTTAATCATATTTCAATTGCCACTTAGGGCACCCACTAGATTCCCACATGCCACCCATGGCACTTACTTAACCCCTTAATCATGTTTAATTACATGTTCCACCTTGGTTAAGTATTCTAATCGTATTTTTCTATTGCCACCCAAGGCAACCCACTAGTCTCATCATGCCACCCCAAGGCACCCACTTAACCCCTCATGTCCCACTACATGCTAATATGGTTAAGTGTTTCTTAATTCATTAATTAAGATCATGACCTCATAAAGACCTCCCACATTAGACCGTCTTTTATGACTGCTGGATATGCCGGTTGGTTCCGGGCAGACTTCCGTCATAAAAAGGGCCTAACCTCGTGTCTTTACTTTAATCATGTATTTAATTTATGACTAAGACCTCTCACATTGGGCCAATCATTTGTAGCCGCTGGATGGCCGGTCGGTTCCGGGCAGACTTCCGCTACAAAAGGGTCCAACCTCGTGTCTTAGTTGATTAATTAATCCTAATTAATCACCCCCATATTAATTATCCCTAATTAATATCAGATTTTCCATAACATGGGTAGACCTAACTCAATAGGTAAATTCCCATGGGGTAGACCTAACTCAATAGGTAAATTCCCACTTATGGTAATTTATTTTTATTGTATGCTTAATCATACCCATTTCAACATACTTTTAATTAACATATTAATTAACCCCATCGTTCCCCACGTAAATCGTCATTATGACATAACATAATAAAGGGAAGATTTACCACACATAACAAGGGTTTAGCATATAACTTTATCATGGGTTAAGAGGATGTCAACTTGCATATATGAGCATGTATTAACCCAACTATATTCGACCCAAACTTGCATATTATCAAACATGTGTCTTACATAACATGTTGCATATGAACTTACATATCATCAAACATGTGATTTGCATAACATGTTGCATATGAACTTACATATCATCATACATGTGATTTGCATAACATGTAGAACTTGCATTTTAGCATATACTTAACTTGCATAAGCACTCACATACTTGCATAAGCATTCATATACTTGCATAAGCTTGCATATCATGTTAAACTTGCATTTCAACATATACATAACTTGCATAAACATTCACATACTTGCATAGGCTTGCATATTATGTTAAACTTGCATTTCAACCTATACATAACTTGCATAAACATTCACATACTTGCATAGGCTTGCATATTATGTTAAACTTGCATTTCAACATATACATAACTTGCATAAACATTCACATACTTGCATAGGCTTGCATATTATGTTAAACTTGCATTTCAACATATACATAACTTGCATAAACATTCACATACTTGCATAGGCTTGCATATTATGTTAAACTTGCATTTCAACATATACATAACTTGCATAAACATTCACATACTTGCATAGGCTTGCATATTATGTTAAACTTGCATTTCAACATATACATAACTTGCATAAACATTCACATACTTGCATAAAATGCTAAACATGCATATAAGCATATACATGACTTGCATAAGTACTCACATACTTGCATAACATGTTTGCATAATGGATCCATATTCACTTAGTGTTTTGCATCATAAACATCATGAAACAACTTGCATAAAAATATCATGATTACATATTATGAAACTTGCATGACATAAGGCATATAACTTGCAAAACACATAATATTCACTACATCAAGCTTGCATAAATATATGGATCCACAAACATAGCCATACTTTATCACATCTTATCATAATCAATTCAATAATTGATTATTAAGGGGATAGAAGCTCACCAAAACAAGATTAGCAAGTTAAATGAAGCAAATCCCAATGATTAAGTAGAAGAAGATGTAGATTAGCTTGCAAACCCTCTTAGGATTTTTAGTGGAGGCTCTCCAATTTTCTAAGTGGTGGCATAATGGCCTTAGATCTATTTTTTGGTAAGGATAAGGGGGTATTAGGGTGTATATATAGATTAGTTAGATGTTTTAGGACCATGGGATATACCCTAGAACCAATCCTAGCCTTTAAAGCATGTCTTGGGGAAGAAGTCAAGTGTAGGAACCATTTAGGGCCAAAAAAAAACAGCCCAAAACTCATCCCGGGCCTCAAAACATGAGCAGTTTTCGTTTTTGATTTTTCGTGAAACTTTGACGGGCCATAACTTGGTCATACGGACTCCGATTTACGAAAACTCGGACTCTATTTCGCGTATTTTTCCGAGACGAACGCAATGGCACAGCCCGTTTCCCCTGATTCAGAATATTAAATTTAATTCTGCTCTGATTTATGTTATAACAAGTTATTTAACATACGGGGTGTTACATAAGTCGAATTCTATTTCCACTCGAGTTCCATTCTCGATTTCAAACTCTTAACTCATTAATCCAAGTTAATTCCAGATTATTTTCAATCCAATCAGTTTTTACTTAACTTAGTTCAAGTAAAAAATTTAATTTATTCACTTTACTTTTACCATCCCATTCGAATTAACTTCATAAGTTAAATTTAAATTTCTAGAACTTAAATTCCTGGGTAAATTTCAAATCAACTTTAAATCATACTTCCAATTCAAAACCTTTGAATTTCTAAACAACTTGTTTTCTAAAAACAATTCAAATCAAAATCTCTGGGAGTAATCCACCACTTAGAAACCCGAAAATCACACCGATGATACTGCGCAGTCATCATCGGAATTATTTTCTAGCGACCCAAGTGATTTCAATACTATATCATTTCAAAACCCTTACTAAATACATCCATTTTGAAAACATTTCAAAATCCCCCAAGAACTTAAAATTTCCTTATTTTAATTCCAAATCTGATTTAAATTCATATTTATTTCATCTTATTTCATATACTTTACTTATATGATTCTGATTGGTTATATATAACCATTTCACTTTATAATCTCATTCGATTATAATTTCAACCAATATATCTAATATATGATAATATGTTACATATCCATACTGTGTCGGTCCATCATATTTAAGTGTTTATTTACTCCTACCGATACAGTGGATCAAACTGATCGACCAGAACTCATAAATAACTCAGCCAATGAATCTCCACAATATAAAACCATTTTTATATCAAATACAAATACGCACTCGTATATATACACTCAAACTCAATCTAGGGTATTACTAACCCTATCTCTACCGAGTCACGCCACAGAGCCAAGGTAATTCTTAACCTCGCTCTGATACCAACTGTAACGACCCGGATTTTCGGTAGGCTTTGCAACCGTCCCATCCATCCAAAGCAGCAAGGTAATACCCCACCGTGGCTTACATTGTTATCCCAATACCATATTTTACGGCCATCCTTTCGACTTCACAACCAACCCTACCAAAGGGACATGTAGGAGTAAGAGTCTCCCGTTCGCCACCTAACGAAAAGCGAGAACCCCCTATCATGCGACACATGCCTAAGCATGCAACATGGACTAGTGTGAGTAAAACAGTTTAAACAGGTATATGAACAAGTAAACGATATCTCATAAGACCACGCCGCAGAACGGAACGGGTTTTTCCCTTATGAGAATCCAAAATATCTTTATATCAAAAACCTTTGATATTATAATAATGTCTATGTACAAATAGATATCAACTAGCAGAAACGCTTTCATCTCACGTTCTACGTATATAGTATACAATCAAAATCGCAAGCACGTATTGGATAATGGATTTCCAACTATGACAAGGTATGGAACCACCTTTTGATCAGTGTACTCTAGGAACGATACACTGGAGTTCAACAAAAACATCTTGTAACTCAGCCACATATGACCGACCACTCATTTCGCTTGAGTGTATCGAATGTACATCACCGACGGTTGGGATCAGCAACCGTTCCCGTATATATATGGGACAGCATTGATAGATTTAAGAAACAAATGAATATTCGCTATATAGGTGATTATACACCCTACTTCGGTGCGACCGACTTAGCCATGTTGCCTGCCCGATTTCTGTTATTTACTGGTTGATGAGGCTAGAAGCTACGCTTTATCATCACATCAGATTCACTTCGAATGCCACATTGTTAGGTCCATCGAAAATCAATAATTGACGTCTACAACGATACATTACGTGTTAGCTAAAGAAGTTTCCTTCTCCGCTTCCACTCTTGGTACGGTTGAAGAAATCAAGGTATGTGACCTTTCTGGAAATACTCTGTCAAACATTCATTCATACAAGTTGTCCTCATTCACTTAGAATGTCACATCGTCATACCCGCCAAATCACAAATTGACTTTTCCAAAAATGACACGGGTATACAGCTAAGAGAAACAAATTCCTCCGCCACCAAACGTGAATACGTTTGAACAGATCAACTTACGCGATCCATTGGATATACTCTGTCAGACCTTCGTCCATACAAGTTGTCCTGGGACTGGACAAACCGAAGGCACTATTCCGTATATCCATCTTAGTCACTGTTATCTAGGACTTATACAACAACCCTTGCATTTTACTCCGTCTTCAATTATCTTTGGCATATATGATTCGCGACGCTTATGCCAATACGGAGTGGTTCTATGGATAATAATCCAACCGGTCTCTCCATATTAACAACGTTAAAATGGTCAAAACTTCGATAGTCGGTGAGTTAACTATCAAACAAAAACAAGTGTGCAAAACAACGATATTATTTCCAAATGGAAATTATATCGAACAAACATCATTTAACACAAATCTCTTTAGTTCATTTATTTACTTATCTCCTGTTTCCCTATATTCTAAATTCTTATTTTCTTTTATCAGAAAACATTTCTGATTCTCGTTTGGAAAACATTTCCAAAACTCCTTTACGATCAAACCTTACCATTTCTTAGTGAAGAAGGAAGTCACTCAAGTTGGGGTATAATTACCTCTCAGACCTTAACTGAACAACGTTATAACTTCAAAATGGTCAAAGTTTATCTTTTAATCTTTAACAACTTCTTTACGCCTTTCTCGGATCCAATTTTACTAATCCACTTCTATATTTAAAACATTGGTTTTAACGATAATGTTATAATCCCTACTTTCGAATTATCTAACTTTAATTATAACTTCTATTCTTATTAGCGAATAATTAACCTAACACTTTTTTTTATTTATATGTAACACCCCACCTCCGCCAGGGTGGCTCTTGCAAGCACTCTAACTTTGGAGGGGCGTTTGAATCAGGTAAACATGCATAATGATATATCAAGGCAGAAAAAGAACATATGTATATATGTAAACAGAGTAAATAAGATAAGTAAAACAGCGGAAGATTTCAAACTATTTCAAAACGAGTCTGGTACAACATAATGTCAACTTTCCAAATACACAAGTCTAGATAAAAACAACATCACTGAAATACATAAGTACTATCCCCAAAATAAGTGATAACCATAGCTAGCTTCATGTCAAGACCGTACATGAGCTAAAATCCCACAAGCAAGCGATCAAAAATCCAAGCTAAGCTCCAATATTCCCACCCTGAGAACCTGGGGGGGGGGGGGAAACGGAAGAAAAGAGGCGAAAGAAAAACAGGTCAGTCAAAAAGACTGAGTAAGCCCTACTACAATCAATGTAAACTGATAAAGTTAACTGGCATGATGAAAACTGAGATGAACATAAGGATAACTACATACTGGCATGATAGATAAAAGGTGTCATCGCATAATCAGGTTTAAGGTTTTGCACCACAGGTGTACTAGCAAACTAACATGACTTGAATAAACATGTATTGATCCCTTGGCCCAAGCTTTGGCCCAATAACATGAAGTGACACTAATACGAGGTCCAATGACATGAAATGACCCTAATACGAGGTCCAATAACATGAAGTGACCCTAATACGAGGTCCAACCAAACGGTCTAGTCGATCGGCTCCCTATAAGCCTAACTCGTCACGTGTTGGTGTCAATACGGCCCAAACATAATTGTAGTCAGACTGTGCCGGGTCTCCCGTCGGGTGTATCAAGCCCTAGGGTGTCAACCCCTGGACATCATAAACATAAGTGCACAGTCTAGATCTACTGGTACCCATGCTTGACTTCTCCAAATACGGACTACGTGCACGACCATAGTCCGTCCGGAACTACATCGGCGTACCACTCTGCCGTCGTTTTTGGTCACTTACCTCAAGTCCAGTAATCGTGCCCCCACCCTAGCCTAGTCCCTAGGGTCTTAATGATACAAACTTGGGATTACTGCTGGAGTGGACCCCCATTGCTAGGATTTCTAGTGGGTTAAGTACGGTTTAACCCTCTTGCTAATCATGGATTAACTTGGTTAAGTGTAACGATGAGTTCACGACTTAACCCTGATTAATCTACCAAGCCCAAATTGGTTAAGTATTAAGTGGACCATGACTTAACCCTAATCATGAGGCATTAATTAATTTAATGTGCCTTAACCTCTCACATTAGACCTTGTTGTGGTTACTAGTTAAGCCGGGTGGGTCCGGGTAGCTTTACACCACAACTTGGTCTAACCTCGGGTTCAAGGTACAACATGACCAACTTCCCACATTGGGTCCTATTGTTTGTAGCAACTAGTTAAGCCGGTCGGTTCCGGGTAGTTTTACGCTACAAACTCAACCCAACCTCGAGTTGGTCACACTTATATTTTCTAAGTGTTATGTCCATCATGTTTCCAAAACATATTACAAGTTTTCAAGCATTTGGGTAGACCTAACTTAATAGGTAAATCCCCAATCGGTAGACCTAACTTAATAGGTAAATTCCCAATCTTATGTTTTTATGTCTTTTAAGTTTACCCAACCCCAAACGCAATCCCATCGCTTACATATCGCAATAGCGCATAAAGGATAGAAAGAGGGAACTTGGCATAATCATGACATAAAGGTGTTGAAGCCACAAGTTTAACATGGTGGCATATGAAATGTACATATGTTCATATACTTGCATATTACATTTTTAGGCCTCAAAAGCATGCATAAAACCAAACTTAGCATATTGGTGATACATGGTGATAAATGACATGTAGAAATGGCCATAAGTTCGCATTTAGCCTCACATGCAAGTTATCATAAGAGATATGATAACTTACATGTTGCCAAAATGCAACCTTTAGCATAAAGCTTGAAGCTTTATGTTCATATACTCAAGGTAAGCTTGCATAACATGATAACATGAACAAAATGATCAACCCAAACTTGCATAACATAACTTGCATATCATATGACAAACTTGCATATCATATGACAAACTTGCATATCAAACTTGCATAACATAACATGATAAACTTGCATATCATAACATGGCATACTTGCATATCATAATGATCAACCAAACTTGCATCATTCATTTAACTTTAGAGTTTAAATATGAAAGTAGAAAAGGGCTTACAATGCTTATGAAGACACAAATATATATATATATAGATTGAGACAAAGCCCTTATGCAATCAAATAAACCCAAAATGCAAGCTCCAATAGAAAGACCCTTGAGCAAAAATGATCAAAACCCTTGCTTTATGATGTAAATATGGAAACTTGACTTGAATGCAAGCTAATGACACTCATACAAGCTTGAAAACACTTGTATGCATGGAAAATCTCTCATAGAAATAACTTAGGAATTTTTATGAAGAGAGTGGAGGCCATGAGAGGAATGATTTTGCCATAGTTTAGTTACTTGAATGAATAATGATGATTTAGGGTTAGGTTAGGGTCTTATTTATAGAGATTAGGATTAGTTTCAACCTTAGGATTAAACCCTAATTCCAATCTCGGCCCTTAAAACCGAATCTGGCCCCAAAACCTAACCAAAACCCCAAAATGGTGCACCAGGCAAAACTGCCCGGCTGAACCAAGTCGATAGCCAAGTCGACAGGGCTATCGACTTGGGTCCAACCAAGTCGACTGCCAAGTCGACGGGCCTGTCGACAGGGTTGGCTTGGCGGAAAATTTCCCGCCTAGCCTTCCAGGCCCGAAATTCGAAATTTGAAATCCAAATTTGTTTTTAACTTGGAAATTTCTGAAAACTTCAGTGGGCCTTAATTGGGTCATACGGACTCCGATTTTCGAAAACTCGGACTCTATTTCGCGTATTTTTCCGAGGCGAACGCAATGGCATAGCCCGTTTCCCTTGATTCAGGTTTATAAATTAAATTCTGCCTCGATTTATGTTATAACAGGTTATTGAAAATACGGGTTGTTACATTCTCCCCTCCTTAAAGGATTTCGTCCCCGAAATCTTCAAGTTAGGAAGAACGTATCCTACCATCCAACATCCATCTACTCAAAACACCATCCACGAGCAATCATTGTCCTTACAAGATTCTAAATGTTGTATGAACATATGCAAAGGTGTGTGTATATGTACTTATCTAATGCAAATATCATCAATGCAAATTATGTTAGTGAAATGAATCCATATGTATGCAATTCCTAACATAATGTATAACATCTATATGTGTGCACATAACATACATCCATATGCAACATCCATGTGATAACACGAAAAATTTTCATCCCTGAATAAGCATAAACACTCATGCATATGCAATATGAGGAGTGTGTGAGCCGATCTAGTGCCTAACGTGTATAATGCATCCACGAGTAACCACTTGCAAACACTTGCAACCACTTGCAAACATCAAGCATAACATGTTTCAAACACATGTTTCATCCAAAGGGTTTCTACCTAAGGTTCTCATGACAAGATTAACATGATAAACTAGATAATCAAGACAAACATGGATAGCAAAAGATATGCTACAAAGAGATCGGGAAGATAAGCAGGATATACTCCTTTCGGATTACAAGAAATCCCTTCCTAACCCAACCCATATTCTATAAAAGCCCAAAAGGTTTAGTCAACCTAATGGACCCCTCCAAACCCTGACATGTATTACTAGCCAATAAGTCATACCTCCCGACAGAAATAGGACCGAGAATGGGACCGAGAGGATATACATAAAAAGATAACATGCGAGTAAGTTCCACAGGAAAACAAGGATCAAGGATATGCTCTTAAAAAGAGATATGATGCGCGTATCTAGCCTTCAGTCTTCTAAGTCACGTTTCCTTGAGCTTAACTCCACTGTGCTTTGACCGTCTTTTGCCTCATGATTTCTCAGCTTCTTAACTCTTATTTCCAAATATGAGTTGGAACCAATTTCATTGTCGCCTCTCGTCTTCCTTTTTCACTTACTCTTCTATCATTCTTGGCTTAAACACAACTATGACCTCATGGTTTCATGCAAGCTCTCCAAAATTCACCAGTGAATCCTGGATCTCGTTTACTTACTATAAAGTATTCCACGCAGCAGAACTTTTCTTGAAAATACCAATCCACGTTGCCAATTGCTCTTACTAACGTGATTTTCTATAACTCATGCTTGAACGAAATGAACCATCCGCCTGTGAATGATAGGCCGTACTTAGATTCAGTCGCTTGCCCATGACTTCCCGTAGACTATTCCAAAACTGGCTAGTGAAAGTTGAGTCATGGTTACTATCTATCCTTTAGGGAACCCCGTGCAACCGCTTTATTTCTTGAAAGTAAACTATCGCTAGTTATGATGCAGTCCTTTCGCTCTTTACCGGAGTGAAATGAGCACTCTTCGTGAGTCTACCTACTATGACCCACATGCTCTTATTCCCTTTCTTGATCTAGGCAGTCCATCCACGAAATCCTTCGTGACGCTTTTCTCTCTTCCATTGCGGGGACCTCCAATGGATATAATAGCCCACCGGGCTTCTATGACTCAGCCTTTAACCTGTTGGCACAACATGTACCTTGGAACAAACTCGGCCACCTCCTCGGGTGATGTGCATCTTCAAAAACCTTCTTTCTCTCATCGCGTCTTAGCCATCCCTTGTCATCTATAGCGAGGTGACTTACCATCTTGCCTCGAATCAACTTGTCCATGATCTCGACTAACTGCGGGTCTTCTTTCTGTGAAGTCCCTACTTGATTCAGAAGGGTAGGTCTAAGCTCAAGGGACGCTAACTAACTAATTAAACTGAGAGAACTTCTTACTTCAATTGTCCTCGTCGGAGCTTTTCGGTTTTGAACCGCGACCACTTTAGCAGGATCCACCACTAAGCCTTGCTTAGAAACTATGTGCCCAAGAAATCTAACTCCTTTTTTCTCCAAAATGACATTTGGAGGACTTGGCTTTCAACTGATGCGCTCTAAGCGTATCCATCACCTCCTTGAGATGTCTAGCATGCTCTTCCTCATCCTTAGAGAAGATCAGAATATCATCTACGAAGACCACGACAAACTTGTTCAAGAACTCCCTGAACACCCTACTCATCAAGTCCACGAAATATGTGGGTGCATTGGTCAAGCCGAACGGCATGACAAGCCATTCGAAGAATCCATCTGGAGTTCTGAACGCAGTCTTGCCTATACTATCCTCAGCTACTCTGAGATGATGGAATCCAGTAGCAAGATCAAGAGAAAACAGATGTTCCTACAAGCTGATCAAACAAATCATCGATCCTTGGCAATGGTTGCCTATTCTCTTTGTTTAACTCACGATAATCAACACAAAGTCGAAGAGAACCATCTGCCTTGGTAGTAAATACTACAGGAGCTCCCCATTCAGATATACTTCGTCTAATGAAGTTCTTCTCAAGCAACTCCTTGACTTGCTTTCTTAACTCTCATCTTGCGGGGCCATGTGCCTAACCGGCCACGAAACTATCTTGGCATTATCAACCAGATAAATGCGGAAATCTATCTCTCGTTTAGGGGTAACCCCCTTCACTTCACCCAAGATATCAGGATATTCTCGGACCACCCTCACCGATTGCAAACTATCGATAGACGAGTTGAGGGATTCAAGATAACACAACATGACGGGACCCATAGGGTTACAAGAAATTTTTAGGGTATTACCGAGGCGAGTCATGAGCCTCACAACCCTATGCTCAAAAATCAAGGATGGCTCCAAAACTGGACAACCCATCCATGCCCAAAATCAACCCATACCCCATGAAACCGAGAATATAAGCATCACACGAGAATTCTACACTCAAGATAGAAATTTTCAAATCCACGCAGATCATAGACAAATGGGCGGAACCCCTAATTGGATTTGAAACACACACGGGATCATTAACTAGACTAGTACTTAGGTGCAAACTTTCAACTAGATCAGATGAAATAAAGCTATGCGATGCACCAGAATCAAACAAAGTACGAACAGGAAAATCAGAAATGTAAACAAGACTTTCAACAGAAATACTACCTCGATCGGGAACTGGAGCGGCATTGAGAGCATGAACTTGCCCTCCCGAAGGTCCAGCACGCTGAGCCTGACCCTGGCCTTGCCCTTGCTTCTTCGGGCAATCCCTAGTGAAGTGTCCCATTTCTCCACAGTTAAAGCAAGTGCCCTTCCTTTTCCTGCAATCCTTGTTTAGATGAGTCGAGCTTCCACAAGTAAAGCACTTCTTTTCCTTCTTATCTTTAGACTTCTCCTCCTTCTTTTTCATTTCCTTTTTGGGCTCCGTTTCCTTGTTTTGAGACTCATTCATCTTGACCTCCTTCTTGTCGCTCCTATTCTCTTCATTGAGTAGGGCCATATTCACCAAACTCTCGAAAGTTGCCCCCAAGGGTATATGAGATATGGCCAAACCATGTAATGGCTCGTTTAATCCTAGAGCAAAGTATAGGGCCTTCTTCTGAGCTGTGTTAACCAAGTCTAAACCGACCCGAGCCAGTTGATTAAACTTATCTATGTATTCCCTAATAGTCATGTCCCCTTGCTTCAGTGATAGGAACCTTAGTCCAAACTTTCCCCGAAAGTCATCCCAAGTCTCAATTGGCCTAGTAGCGGTGGTGACCACCCACCAACGTGCAGCTTCTTCCTTTAGCAACCCCACTGCCAATAAAACCTTCCTACGGTCATCTATATCAAAGAAGGCAAAAAGATCTTCGGTTTCTTTCAACCAATTCCTGGCCTCTACATAAATCTCGGTTCCAATGAAATTCTTGCCACCCATCGTCTTAAAGTTCTTACAAGTTTCCGCAAAATCCGCTTGTGGAGGCTGAGGGGGAGGAGAAACATCAGCTATGGGAGGAGGAGGAGAAACATTAACCACCGGAGGAGGAGGAGGAACATCTGCGGGGCCGGCTTCGGTCGCCCTAGCCTCCAAAAGTGTCCTATACCAAACAGGTACGTGTACTCCCTCCGGAATAGCAAAGTTATCGGCCATACTGAAAACGAAGAAAAAGACAGATTCAGAATGGAGAAAAACGAAGGAATTTTTGCTAATGGCTTTTTGGGGAATAGCCTTTAAAATAAACTAGACTTTTCTTTGGAAAATACTTTATACTTGGTTTTGAAAATAGTTTTCCAAAAGTTTCAAAAACCTTTTTGTTCCTTCTCGTAAACCATATGCTCTGATACCAAATGTAACACCCCACCTCCGCCAGGGTGGCTCTTGCAAGCACTCTGACTTTGGAGGGGCGTTTGAATCAGGTAAACATGCATAATGATATATCAAGGCAGAACAAGAACATATGTATATATGTAAACAAAGTAAATAAGATAAGTAAAACAACGGAAGATTTCAAACTATTTCAAAACGAGTCTGGTACAACATAATGTCAACTTTCCAAATACACAAGTCTAGATAAAAACAACATCACTGAAAAACTGAAATACATAAGTACTATCCCCAAAATAAGTGATAACCATAGCTAGCTTCATGTCAAGACCGTACATGAGCTAAAATCCCACAAGCAAGCGATCAGAAATCCAAGCTAAGCTCCAATATTCCCACCCTGAGAAGCTGGGGGGGAAACGGAAGAAAAGAGGCGAAAGAAAAACAGGTCAGTCAAAAAGACTGAGTAAGCCCTACTACAATCAATGTAAACTGATAAAGTTAACTGGCATGATGAAAACTGAGATGAACATAAGGATAACTACATACTGGCATGATAGATAAAAGGTGTCATCGCATAATCAGGTTTAAGGTTTTGCACCACAGGTGTACTAGCAAACTAACATGACTTGAATAAACATGTATTGATCCCTTGGCCCAAGCTTTGGCCCAATAACATGAAGTGACCCTAATACGAGGTCCAATAACATGAAATGACCCTAATACGAGGTCCAATAACATGAAGTGACCCTAATACGAGGTCCAACCAAACGGTCTAGTCGATAGGCTCCCCATAAGCCTAACTCGTCACGTGTTGGTGTCAATACGGCCCAAACATAATTGTAGTCAGACTGTGCCGGGTCTCCCGTCGGGTGTATCAAGCCCTAGGGTGTCAACCCCTGGACATCATAAACATAAGTGCACAGTCTAGATCTACTGGTACCCATGCTTGACTTCTCCAAATACGGACTACGTGCACGACCATAGTCCGTCCGGAACTACACCGGCGTACCACTCTGCCGTCGTTTTTGGTCACTTACCTCAAGTCCAGTAATCGTGCCCCACCCTAGCCTAGTCCCTAGGGTCTTAATGATACAAACTTGGGATTACTGCTGGAGTGGACCCCCATTGCTAGGATTTCTAGTGGGTTAAGTACGGTTTAACCCTCTTGCTAATCATGGATTAACTTGGTTAAGTGTAACGATGTGTTCACGACTTAACCCTGATTAATCTACCAAGCTCAAATTGGTTAAGTATTAAGTGGACCATGACTTAACCGTAATCATGAGGCATTAATTAATTTAATGTGCCTTAACCTCTCACATTAGACCTTGTTGTGGTTACTAGTTAAGCCGGGCGGGTCCGGGTAGCTTTACACCACAACTTGGTCTAACCTCGGGTTCAAGGTACAACATGACCAACTTCCCACATTGGGTCCTATTGTTTGTAGCAACTAGTTAAGCCGGTCGGTTCCGGGTAGTTTTACGCTACAAACTCAACCCAACCTCAAGTTGGTCACACTTATATTTTCTAAGTGTTATGTCCATCATGTTTCCAAAACATATTACAAGTTTTCAAGCATTTGGGTAGACCTAACTTAATAGGTAAATTCCCAATGGGTAGACCTAACTTAATAGGTAAATTCCCAATGTTATGTTTTTATGTCTTTTAAGTTTACCCAACCCCAAACGCAATCCCATCGCTTACATATCGCAATAGTGCATAAAGGATAGAAAGAGGGAACTTGGCATAATCATGACATAAAGGTGTTGAAGCCACAAGTTTAACATGGTGGCATATGAAATGTACATATGTTCATATACTTGCATATTACATTTTTAGGCCTCAAAAGCATGCATAAAACCAAACTTAGCATATTGGTGATACATGGTGATAAATGACATGTAGAAATGGCCATAAGTTCGCATTTAGCCTCACATGCAAGTTATCATAAGAGATATGATAACTTACATGTTGCCAAAATGCAACCTTTAGCATAAAGCTTGAAGCTTTATGTTCATATACTCAAGGTAAGCTTGCATAACATGATAACATGAACAAAATGATCAACCCAAACTTGCATAACATAACTTGCATATCATATGACAAACTTGCATATCAAACTTGCATAACATAACATGATAAACTTGCATATCATAACATGGCATACTTGCATATCATAATGATCAACCAAACTTGCATCATTCATTTAACTTTAGAGTTTAAATATGAAAGTAGAAAAGGGCTTACAATGCTTATGAAGACACAAATATATATATAGATTGAGACAAAGCCCTTATGCAATCAAATAAACCCAAAATGCAAGCTCCAATAAAAAGACCCTTGAGCAAAAATGATCAAAACCCTTGCTTTATGATGTAAATATGGAAACTTGACTTGAATGCAAGCTAATGACACTCATACAAGCTTGAAAACACTTGTATGCATGGAAAATCTCTCATAGAAATAACTTAGGAATTTTTATGAAGAGAGTGGAGGCCATGAGAGGAATGATTTTGCCATAGTTTAGTTACTTGAATGAATAATGACGATTTAGGGTTAGGTTAGGGTCTTATTTATAGAGATTAGGATTAGTTTCAACCTTAGGATTAAACCCTAATTCCAATCTCAGCCCTTAAAACCGAATCTGGCCCCAAAACCTAACCAAAACCCCAAAATGGTGCACCAGGCAAAACTGCCCAGCTGAACCAAGTCGACAGCCAAGTCGACAGGGCTGTCGACTTGGGTCCAACCAAGTCGACTGCCAAGTCGACAGGCCTGTCGACTTGGTTGGCTTGGCGGGAAATTTCCCGCCTAGCCTTCCAGGCCCGAAATTCGAAATTTGAAATCCAAATCTGTTTTTAACTTGGAAATTTATGAAAACTTCATTGGGCCTTAATCGGGTCATACGGACTCCGATTTTGGAAAACTCGGACTCTATTTCGCGTATTTTTCTGAGACGAACGCAATGGCATAGCCCGTTTCCCTTGATTCAGATTTATAAATTAAATTCTGCCTCGATTTATGTTATAACAGGTTTGTAACACCCCGAATTTTAGTTAATACTAAAATTCACTAATTACAGGATAAATAATCTCAGACGTGGGAATTGGGGGTAACGGGCTGCGTTATTGCGTTCGTCTCGGAAAAATACGCGAAATAGAGTCCGAGTTTTCGAGAATCGGAGTCCGTATGGCCCGGTTATGGCCCAAAGAAGTTTGCAGAAAAATTTAAAACTAAAACAGATTTGAAAATTCAAATATTCAGATTTGGGATGGGCCAGGCGGGGTCAGGCGGGAAGCTTCCCGCCCAACCCATGTCGACAGGGTGGCACCGTCCATTGAACCTGGGTGCACCAGGTTGCACCAGGTTGGGTTTCAGGCTGGCTAGGAGGGCTGGTTCTAGAGATTTCCTAAATCTAAGGGTCCTAATCTAATCTAGGGTTAATCTAAGGGCCTAAAACACTCACCTAATCCTATAAATAAGACCCTAACCCTACCCTAATTCATTCATAATTAAATCTAGTAACTAAACTATGGCAAATTGAAACTTGAGAGAGCCTCCATCAAAATTAGAGAAGGGATAGCATTCCAAATCAACTTCTAGCCTCTTAATCTTCTTCATTAGTTTGCTAATTTTGTTTTGGTGAGCTTCTATCCCCTTAATAATCAATTGTTAAATTGATTAAGATAGGATATGATGATGTATGGTTATGTTTGTGGATCAATGTGTTTATGCAAGCTTAATATTGTATATGTCATGTGTTTTGCAAGTTATATGCTCTATGTCATGCAAGTTTAGTATATGTGTTCATGACATTTTTATGCAAGTTTAATGTTATATCTTTATGCAAGTTTGGTGCTATGTTTCATGATGAGTATGATGCAAAACACTAAGTTGGACATTGATCTATTATGCAACATGTTAAGCATGCTTATGAAGTTATGTGAATAAATATGCAAGTTAGGTGTATGCTCAAATGCAAGATTACCATGTTATGCATGCATATGAAGTTATGTGAATAAATATGCAAGTTAGGTGTATGTTCAAATGCAAGATTAACATGTTATGCATGCATATGAAGTTATGTGAATAAATATGCAAGTTAGGTGTATGCTCAAATGCAAGATTGACATGTTATGCATGCATATGAAGTTATGTGAATAAATATGCAAGTTAGGTGTATGTTCAAATGCAAGATTAACATGTTATGCATGCATATGAAGTTATGTGAATAAATATGCAAGTTAGGTGTATGCTCAAATGCAAGATTGACATGTTATGCATGCATATGAAGTTATGTGAATGATTATGCAAGTTATGTGTATGTTCAAATGCAAGGTTAATATGTTATGCATGCATATGAAGTTATGTGAATAATGATGCAAGTTATGTGTATGTTTAAATGCAAGATTAACATGTTATGCATGCATATGAAGTTATGTGAATGATTATGCAAGTTAGGTGTATGCTCAAATGCAAGATTACCATGTTATGCATGCTTATGAGGTCATATGAATAATTATGCAAGTTATGTAGATGCTTAAGAGCAAGTTGGGTTAATATGTGTTCATATATGCAAGTTGACATCCTCTTAACCCATGACAAAGTTATATGCTAAACCCATGATATGTGTGATGGATCTTCCCCTTTTATTATGTCATGAAATGAGAACGATTTACGTGGGGAACGATGGGGTGGGTAAATATGTTAATAAATGGATGATTGGGTATGATTAAGCATACCATAAAAAAATAAATTACCATAAGTGGGAATTTACCTATTGAGTTAGGTCTACCCCATGGGAATTTACCTATTGAGTTAGGTCTACCCATGTTATGGTAAACTTGATATTAATTAGGGATAATTAATATGGGGGTGATTAATTAGGTGTAATTAATCGACTAAGACACGAGGTTGGACTCATTTGTAGTGTAAAACTGCCCGGACCCGACCGGCTTAACCAGTTGCTACAAATGTCAGCCCAATGTGAGAGGTCTTAGCCATAAATTAAATACGTGATTAAGGTAAAGACACGAGGTTAGACTCTGTTATGACGTAAGACTGCCCGGGTTCTACCGGCTTAACCAGGCGGTCATAACAGCCAGTCTAATGTGGGAGGTCTTTATGGGAGATCACGGTCTTAATTAATTAAGAAACACTTAACCATGGTAGCATGTAGTGGGACATGAGGGGTTAAGTGGGTGCCTTGGGTGGCATGAGGAAATTTTGTGGTTGCCTTGGGTGGCATGTGGAATCTAGTGGGTTGCCTTGGGTGGCAATAGAAAATACGATTAGAATACTTAACCAAGTGGAAACATGTAATTAAACATGATTAAAGGGTTAAGTGGGATACACTAGATATTTGACAAGCTTAAGTGGGTAGCTTGTGGGGGCCCATTTCAACCAATATCCCAAACGTATCTTTGTGGGCTCGACCCATGTCGAGTGACGGGACACGCATATTGGGCTTGATTATAAGAGGCCAAAAAGGGTTAGCGGTGGCAACGCAAGTCCAACGGGTTTCATATGCGTGTGTGGGCCCAGGCTGGTAGATAAGCCGTTGTTGCATCGTGTAGATATAAAGCCGTGCACCGTTGATAGTATTGGGTAGCCACTTTAGGGGAGTGATACACCCCACTGTGGGACCAGCACGGGTATCTACGGTAGGGAGCCGATCGTTGGGGAGTAGTGGGTACACCTAATAAAGATAGGGGCAGACGGCACCTATGTAGGGGTACACGAAACTACTGGGTAAGAATTACTGAGTACACCTAGTGGAGATAGGGGCAGACGGCACCTATGTAGTGGGCTAGGAGTACATGAAATTATTGGGGGAAATTTTCTAAGTCCTTGGAAGGGATCAACCTTTAAGTAGGAATGACTGGTGAGGTGCAGTTAGTAATTATCCTTGGGTGGGTAGATGCGTCCTGACGGTTATCTTAGTTCATCCTATGTTGTTGGCTATTTAGTGTAGTCATTATCCCCAAAGGTACCGTACCGAGTTCATGTCATACCCTAATTACTTTAATAATTGTATTGTTAAGGTTATAGGGCTCACTCAGACTTATGTCTGACCCCGTTGTTTTTATCTTTTTCCCAACCCTCAGGTCCTACGGTGGATCCTAGCGGTAGTAGAGCTTGATCGGATTGCTGTTCCAGCCTTTGGGGAGCTTGGGTAGATGTAAAGCTCCAGTTATCCAGTTATCTTTTCTTTTGTCATGGCTATTGTATGAGAGAGTGGGATTATGTACTTCTTTATTTTGACAGATATTGTACTTGACTTTTATCATGGCTTTATGATGTAACCAGACATGTTTATTTCCGCTGTTATGAGATGATGTTTTAAATTTCAAGCACTATCTATATCTGTCTTGGTGTAATTTTTCTGTTCTATATTCACTAAAATACTCCACCGATGCTATGACATTCCCTTAGTGAGTGACCATAGCGGGTGTGGGGTGTTACACGTGGTATCAGAGCAAAGGTTACCGGAACAGATAAAATTTTTAGAAAACTATTTTTCTAAAACATTTTTGGAAAAGATATTTTCAAAAACATGTCTTTTAAAGAGAAAAGTTTTTGAAAGAAAAGCATAATCCCCAATAGCCATATCTATATCCTTCGAATTCTCCGTTTTGAATCTTTCCTTTTTCGTTTCAGCATGGCCGAGAATCTTAATTTTCCGGAGGGTGTGACGATACCAGTATGGTATAGGAGATTGATGGAGGCTAGGGCCACCACTACGGGTCCAGCAAATGTTCCTCCACCAACCGTAGCACCCGATCTTCCTCCTCCCCCTCCTCCTCGCACGGATACTTTTGCTAAGACTTGTAAGGAGTTTAAAGCTATGGGAGGGAAACCTTTTCAAGGATCTGAAACTTTTGTGGAGGCTAGAGATTGGCTTAAGGAGGTGGAAGAGTTGATAGATATCTTTGAGATGGAAGAAGGAAAGAAAGTCAAGTTGGCTGCTTGGTTAATGAAGGGAGAGGCCTCATTCTGGTGGGAGGTCACTAATGGAGAACGCCCCGTTGACTCTTGGGCGGATTTCAGGCAAAGATTTGTGGCAAAGTTTCTCTCAAGGGCGGAGGAGAACTTGTATATGGAGAGATTCTTGACTCTAAAGCAAGGAAATCTTTCGGTGAAGGAATATGTTAACAAGTTTAATCAGTTGGCAAGGTTTGGCCTAGATATGGTGAATACACCGGAGAAGAAGGCTTTGCGGTTTGTGAAAGGCTTGAATGAACCTATGCATGGGTTGGCTATGACTCATATCCCTATGGGGGCCACCTTTGAGAAGCTAGTTGACATGGCACTCATGTATGAGGAAGAGAAGGGTCCTAATGCTAATAAGGCACCCGAAAAGAAGGGAGATCAAAAGAGACCTCAACAGCAGCAAAGCAAAGGTGGGAAAGGCAACGGTGGCAAGAGCAAGAAGAAGAAGTGTTTCAATTGTGGGACACCTGGTCACCTAAGCAAGGATTGTCGCAAGAAGAAGAAGACCGGCTGCTTCCACTGTGGCGAAGCAGGGCATTTAGTGAAAGATTGCCCTAAGAAGGGGCAAAGGACGGGATCTACCTCAGGAGGACAGGTGCAAGCTCTTATGGCACCGAGTCAGGCTAGGGGGCAAGTACAGGCTCTCGCGGTTCCACCGATTCAGGAGAGAGGTAGAACTATTTCCGTTGAAAGTTTGGTTTTTCTATTCGACCATCCTGTCCGTACATTGTTTGATTCAGGCGCATCGCATTCGTTTATCTCATCATCATTAGTTGAGTCACTGCACTTAGACACCAGTCTGGTAGATGATCCCTTGGTTGTTTCAAACCCAATTGGGGGCTCCACTTATTTGTCCATGGTATGTTTGGGTTTGAAGATTTCTATACTTAGCATAGAGTTTAGATGTGATGCTTTTGTGTTGGGCTTCACGGGCTATGGGTTGATTTTGGGCATGGACTGGTTATCCAGTAATGGTGCCGTTCTTGATTGCGAAAGGAGAGTTGTTAGGCTCATGACCCGCTTGGGTAACACTCTCGAGATCTCTTGTAATCCCAGGGATTCTGTTATGCTAAGTTATCTTGAATCGCTTGACGCTTCGGTCGAGAGTTTGCAATCTGTTAGAGTGGTCCGGGAATATCCGGATGTGTTTGAGGAGGTGAGGGGCTTACCTCCGAAGAGGGAGATTGACTTCCGAATATATTTGGTGGATAATGCTAAACCTGTATCTTTACCAGTGCGCCACATGGCTCCTCGTGAGAGGAGGGAACTCCATAAGCAAGTAGGGGAGTTGCTTGAGAAGGGGTTCATAAGACGGAGCATATCGGAGTGGGGTGCTCCAGTAGTATTTGCTACGAAGGCAGATGGGTCCCTCAGACTTTGTGTAGACTATAGAGAACTCAACAAGCTCACAAAGAAGAATAGACACCCATTGCCGAGAATAGATGATCTTTTCGATCAGTTGGTTGGCGCTTCAGTATTCTCTCAGTTGGACTTGGCCACGGGGTTTCATCAGTTGAGGGTGGCTGAGGATAGCATAGACAAGACTGCCTTTAGAACTCCGGATGGTTTCTATGAGTGGTTGGTGATGCCATTTGGGTTGACGAACGCCCCTGCATATTTCGTTGATTTGATGAGTAGGGTGTTCAGGGAGTTCCTTAATAAATTCGTGGTGGTCTTTGTGGATGATATCTTAGTATTTTCTAAGAGTGAAGAAGAGCATGCCCTACATCTTGGGGAAGTATTGAAGACTCTTCGAGCACATAGCCTTAAGGCTAAATTCTCTAAATGTCACTTTTGGAGGAAGGAAGTGCGGTTCTTGGGGCACGTGGTCTCCAAGGAAGGGATAGCTGTGGATCCCGCGAAGGTAGTATCAGTCCAAGATTGGAAGGTTCCTAGAAATGCTACCGAAGTAAGAAGTTTCTTGGGGTTGGCGGGTTATTATAGGAAGTTTATTAAAGACTTCGCGAAGATATCAGCCCCATTAACCCGCTTAACGAAGAAGAATCTTGTTTTTGCATGGGATGTAGATTGTGATGATGCGTTCCGACGGTTAAAGAGAGCTTTAACCACGGCTCCAGTTTTAGTGTTGCCGGATGGGAGCAAGCCATTTGTTGTCTATACCGACGCCTGTGGGACAGGACTTGGCGCAGTCTTAATGCAAGAGGGAAGGGTAATAGCCTATGGTGGAAGGCAGTTAAGGCCACATGAGAAAAATTACCCTACCCATGATCTAGAGTTGGCCGCTATTGTTTTTGCGCTTAAGATCTGGCGCCATTATCTTCTTGGTGAGAGATTCGAGTTGTTCACTGACCATAAATCCTTGAAGTACTTGTTCTCTCAGAAGGATCTAAACTTAAGACAGCAAAGGTGGATGGAGTTCTTAGCATCCTATGATTTCGAGATAGCGTATACCCCTGGCAAGGGTAACGTGGTGGCAGACGCCTTGAGCAGGAAGAGGTTGTCCTTGAGTCCATTGTTCGTGGAACAACGAAGCTTGGAGTTTATCTCGATGTTTGATTTCAGACCTTCCATTGATTATGTACCCGGTTTGCTAGCTTCCTTGGAAGTTAGGCCTACTCTTTTGGGGCGGATTGGGGAAGCCCAGAGGGACGACCCACAGTTGGTTGAGTTGATAGAGAAGCTCATAAGGGGGGAGTCGTCCAGCCATTTGAGTAGGTACACCCTAGACGATAGGGGGTGCTTGCGTAGAGACGGTAGACTTTGTGTACCGCAAGATGAAGGGTTGAGGAAGGTTATTCTTGATGATGCACACCGTTCTAGGATGACCATTCATCCCGGTGGGGATAAGATGTACCAAGACATGAAGAGGGTTTTCTTCTGGGCCGGTATGAAGAAAGATGTAGCCGAGTATGTCGCTCGATGTTTGGTGTGCCAGCAAGTGAAGGCGGAGCAAAGGAAACCAGGTGGGTTGCTTCATCCATTGGAAGTTCCGCAGTGGAAGTGAGATAGCGTCTCGATGGATTTTATTGACGGGTTACCCAGATCGAGAAAGGGTAATACAGGAATTTGGGTGGTGGTAGATAGACTTACTAAGAGCGCCCATTTCATACCTGTGAAGAGCAAGAGGACCGCTCCATGGCTAGCTTCAGTATATCTTCGAGAGATAGTTCGATTGCATGGGGTACCCTCTAGCATAGTGAGTGATCGAGATCCTATCTTCACTAGTGAGTTCTGGAGAAGTTTGCAAGAGGCAGTGGGGACTCAATTGTGTCTGAGCACCGCATATCATCCTCAGACAGACGGCCAGACTGAGAGGGTGAATCGTGTTCTAGAAGACCTTTTGAGACTTTGTATCTTAGATTTTGGAGGTACATGGGAAGAGCATCTTCCATTGGTGGAGTTCGCATATAATAACAGCTTTCAGTCCAGTATTGGTATGGCTCCTTTCGAAGCTCTCTATGGAAGGCCTTGTCGATCACCTACATGTTGGTGGGAATCTACGGATAAGATCTTGCTTGGGCCTGATATGGTTAGGGAGACTTCTGAGAAGATTGACTTGATTCGGAGAAGGATGAAAGCAGCGCAGGATAGGCAAAAATCTTATGCGGACAAGAGAAGGACGGATCTTGAGTTTGAGGTTGGGGATATGGTTTTTGTTAAGGTATCTCCGTTGAGAAATGTTGTTCGCTTCGGATCCGTTGGGAAGTTAGCACCAAGGTTTGTTGGGCCGTTTCCTATCAAGGAAAGGATTGGACGGATGGCATATAGGGTGGAGTTGCCCGACAGACTTAGCGGTGTTCATGATGTATTCCATGTATCACATCTGAGGAAATGCTTACATGAGACCGCAGAGGTGGTAGAGCCGAGCTTGCTTAGAGATATAGAGATAGAGCGTGATGCGACTATTAGACGAGCTCCTACTCGCATCCTTGGGTCAGAAACTAGGAAGTTAAGAAACAGAGAGGTTCAACTAGTCAAGGTGCAATGGGGAGAAGATGAGAGCAACGCAACTTGGGAGACGGAAGCGAAGATGCGTTCATTGTACCCATTTCTTTTTGAGGGTATGTCTTTACTTTCTCCTTTATCGTTTGTCTAGTACTTATCTTATCTTTGGTATGTCCTCTCGTTAGTACCTTTGACCTTTAGATAGGGTAAACCTATGGTTGAAACATGTGTTTGAGACATGTTATGGTTGATGGATGCAAGTGGATGCAAGTGTTTGCTAGTGGTTGCTCGTGGATGCATATACACACACTCTAGGCACTAGATCGGCTCAGTCACTTCATATTGCATATTGCATAAAATTGTGTGTAGGAAAATATATTTATGGATGTATAATGGTTGTGTTATCACATGGATGATGCATTTTGGTGAATGATTGTGCACTCATGTAGATATTGTATGTGTCGATAGGGTTTTCTCGCATACATAATGGATGCATGGCACTATCATGGTTTGCATATGTTCATACATTAGATAGGGAACATATACACACACTCTTTGCATATGCTCATACATCATTAGAAATTGTTCTAAGGACAATGGATGCCCGTGGTTGATGGATTGAGTAGATGGTTGTTTGGATGGTAGGATATGCATTCTCCTTAGCTTAGAGATTTCGGGGACGAAATCCTTTAAGGAGGGGAGAATGTAACACCCCGAATTTTAGTTAATACTAAAATTCACTAATTACAGGATAAATAATCTCAGACGTGGGAATTGGGGGTAACGGGCTGCGTTATTGCGTTCGTCTCGGAAAAATACGCGAAATAGAGTCCGAGTTTTCGAGAATCGGAGTCCGTATGGCCCGGTTATGGCCCAAAGAAGTTTGCAGAAAAATTTAAAACTAAAACAGATTTGAAAATTCAAATATTCAGATTTGGGATGGGCCAGGCGGGGTCAGGCGGGAAGCTTCCCGCCCAACCCATGTCGACAGGGTGGCACCGTCCATTGAACCTGGGTGCACCAGGTTGCACCAGGTTGGGTTTCAGGCTGGCTAGGAGGGCTGGTTCTAGAGATTTCCTAAATCTAAGGGTCCTAATCTAATCTAGGGTTAATCTAAGGGCCTAAAACACTCACCTAATCCTATAAATAAGACCCTAACCCTACCCTAATTCATTCATAATTAAATCTAGTAACTAAACTATGGCAAATTGAAACTTGAGAGAGCCTCCATCAAAATTAGAGAAGGGATAGCATTCCAAATCAACTTCTAGCCTCTTAATCTTCTTCATTAGTTTGCTAATTTTGTTTTGGTGAGCTTCTATCCCCTTAATAATCAATTGTTAAATTGATTAAGATAGGATATGATGATGTATGGTTATGTTTGTGGATCAATGTGTTTATGCAAGCTTAATATTGTATATGTCATGTGTTTTGCAAGTTATATGCTCTATGTCATGCAAGTTTAGTATATGTGTTCATGACATTTTTATGCAAGTTTAATGTTATATCTTTATGCAAGTTTGGTGCTATGTTTCATGATGAGTATGATGCAAAACACTAAGTTGGACATTGATCTATTATGCAACATGTTAAGCATGCTTATGAAGTTATGTGAATAAATATGCAAGTTAGGTGTATGCTCAAATGCAAGATTACCATGTTATGCATGCATATGAAGTTATGTGAATAAATATGCAAGTTAGGTGTATGTTCAAATGCAAGATTAACATGTTATGCATGCATATGAAGTTATGTGAATAAATATGCAAGTTAGGTGTATGCTCAAATGCAAGATTGACATGTTATGCATGCATATGAAGTTATGTGAATAAATATGCAAGTTAGGTGTATGTTCAAATGCAAGATTAACATGTTATGCATGCATATGAAGTTATGTGAATAAATATGCAAGTTAGGTGTATGCTCAAATGCAAGATTGACATGTTATGCATGCATATGAAGTTATGTGAATGATTATGCAAGTTATGTGTATGTTCAAATGCAAGGTTAATATGTTATGCATGCATATGAAGTTATGTGAATAATGATGCAAGTTATGTGTATGTTTAAATGCAAGATTAACATGTTATGCATGCATATGAAGTTATGTGAATGATTATGCAAGTTAGGTGTATGCTCAAATGCAAGATTACCATGTTATGCATGCTTATAAGGTCATATGAATAATTATGCAAGTTATGTAGATGCTTAAGAGCAAGTTGGGTTAATATGTGTTCATATATGCAAGTTGACATCCTCTTAACCCATGACAAAGTTATATGCTAAACCCGTGATATGTGTGATGGATCTTCCCCTTTTATTATGTCATGAAATGAGAACGATTTACGTGGGGAACGATGGGGTGGGTAAATATGTTAATAAATGGATGATTGGGTATGATTAAGCATACCATAAAAAAATAAATTACCATAAGTGGGAATTTACCTATTGAGTTAGGTCTACCCCATGGGAATTTACCTATTGAGTTAGGTCTACCCATGTTATGGTAAACTTGATATTAATTAGGGATAATTAATATGGGGGTGATTAATTAGGTGTAATTAATCGACTAAGACACGAGGTTGGACTCATTTGTAGTGTAAAACTGCCCGGACCCGACCGGCTTAACCAGTTGCTACAAATGTCAGCCCAATGTGAGAGGTCTTAGCCATAAATTAAATACGTGATTAAGGTAAAGACACGAGGTTAGACTCTGTTATGACGTAAGACTGCCCGGGTTCTACCGGCTTAACCAGGCGGTCATAACAGCCAGTCTAATGTGGGAGGTCTTTATGGGAGATCACGGTCTTAATTAATTAAGAAACACTTAACCATGGTAGCATGTAGTGGGACATGAGGGGTTAAGTGGGTGCCTTGGGTGGCATGAGGAAATTTTGTGGTTGCCTTGGGTGGCATGTGGAATCTAGTGGGTTGCCTTGGGTGGCAATAGAAAATACGATTAGAATACTTAACCAAGTGGAAACATGTAATTAAACATGATTAAAGGGTTAAGTGGGATACACTAGATATTTGACAAGCTTAAGTGGGTAGCTTGTGGGGGCCCATTTCAACCAATATCCCAAACGTATCTTTGTGGGCTCGACCCATGTCGAGTGACGGGACACGCATATTGGGCTTGATTATAAGAGGCCAAAAAGGGTTAGCGGTGGCAACGCAAGTCCAACGGGTTTCATATGCGTGTGTGGGCCCAGGCTGGTAGATAAGCCGTTGTTGCATCGTGTAGATATAAAGCCGTGCACCGTTGATAGTATTGGGTAGCCACTTTAGGGGAGTGATACACCCCACTGTGGGACCAGCACGGGTATCTACGGTAGGGAGCCGATCGTTGGGGAGTAGTGGGTACACCTAATAAAGATAGGGGCAGACGGCACCTATGTAGGGGTACACGAAACTACTGGGTAAGAATTACTGAGTACACCTAGTGGAGATAGGGGCAGACGGCACCTATGTAGTGGGCTAGGAGTACATGAAATTATTGGGGGAAATTTTCTAAGTCCTTGGAAGGGATCAACCTTTAAGTAGGAATGACTGGTGAGGTGCAGTTAGTAATTATCCTTGGGTGGGTAGATGCGTCCTGACGGTTATCTTAGTTCATCCTATGTTGTTGGCTATTTAGTGTAGTCATTATCCCCAAAGGTACCGTACCGAGTTCATGTCATACCCTAATTACTTTAATAATTGTATTGTTAAGGTTATAGGGCTCACTCAGACTTATGTCTGACCCCGTTGTTTTTATCTTTTTCCCAACCCTCAGGTCCTACGGTGGATCCTAGCGGTAGTAGAGCTTGATCGGATTGTTGTTCCAGCCTTTGGGGAGCTTGGGTAGATGTAAAGCTCCAGTTATCCAGTTATCTTTTCTTTTGTCATGGCTATTGTATGAGAGAGTGGGATTATGTACTTCTTTATTTTGACAGATATTGTACTTGACTTTTATCATGGCTTTATGATGTAACCAGACATGTTTATTTCCGCTGTTATGAGATGATGTTTTAAATTTCAAGCACTATCTATATCTGTCTTGGTGTAATTTTTCTGTTCTATATTCACTAAAATACTCCACCGATGCTATGACATTCCCTTAGTGAGTGACCATAGCGGGTGTGGGGTGTTACAAGGTTATTGAAAATACGGGTTGTTACATTATAAATAAACAAATCTCTATTTAAACACTGGGAAAGTATAAGTACTTTCCCGAATTCGATATAATCGAATTTGCCGATTAACTCTCTTCGAGAAATCTCTATTTGATTAACTCTTCTTCGAATAACCTATATTCGATTAACTCCTTCTCGAATAAACGATATTCGAAAATCTCTCTTCGAATAACTAATGTTCGATAACTCTTCCTTTTCAAATATCTCATATTTGAAAATCTCACTTCGATTAAACTATGATCGATAACTCCCTTCGATGAAACTAACATCGATAACTCCTTTCGATGAAACTAACATCGATAACTCCTTTCAATGAAACTAACATCGATAACTCCTTTCGATGAAACTAACATCGATATATTTTACTCGACGAACTTAACTCGACTAACTTAACTTGACTCGACTAACTCGACTTACTTGGTTCGACTAATTCGATTCGATTCGATTAACTAGGCTCGACTAACTTGGTCGAACCACCCGATCAACTCAAATTATTTAACTTAACTTATTTCTCAACTCGATCAACTCGATTAACTCCTATCGAATAACTAATATTCGATTAAACTCCATTCGCTTGACTCTAGATCGCAGCGATCACAATGGTTACGCCTGACTCCCTCAGGAAACATCTGACCGCCGTAGGCTATTTACAGCCCTGCGAATTACGCTAGCAATCGTACAAGATGGCAACTTACCCTGAATACTATGTTTGACTAACTCTGTCTCAAATAACTATATTTGATTAACTCTAGTTCGTTTTAACTCTAATCGATTAACTCTAACTAATTAACTCCAACTGGTTAACTCTAACTGGTTAACTCTAACTGGTTAACTCTATTTGACTAACTCGACTTGACTAACCCCTTTCGAATAACATATTCGATTAACTAACTTTCGAATACCATATTCGATTAACTAACTTCGAATACCATATTCGATTAACTAACTTCGAATACCATATTCGATTATCTAACTTCGAATACCATATTCGATTTCAACTTTTTATAACGTTTATCCATTTAAAAAGATCCCCTTTTTACAATGTTTATTCATTTATAAAGATTCAGTTTTTACAACGTTTATTCATTTATAAAGATTCACTTTTTAGTAACGGTTCTTCACTTTTTAAATGTCCTTTTAATAACGTTTTCCTTTTTATAACGGTTTCCTTTATAAACCAATTTCCCTTTTTATTAACTCTATTTATTTTCTAAATATTCCCCTTTCAATTCTATTTGTAAATGGTTTACAAATATTTCTTTTCTCTATTTTATTCTATTTGCAAATGGTTTGCAAATATTCCCTTTTCAAATTTATTCTTAAAAATATTCTAACTCCTTAAATTCCCGGGAAAATTCGCCATAACCTCCTTTGTATCGGGAGCATCGGGAAAATACCCAAACTCGCCACACAGGCCTTTCCATTCAAAAAGAAAATGGTTTGAAATTATTTTCCTTTTTACAATATCTCCTATTTATAAATATCCGAATTTATAAATATTCCTTATTTATAAATATTTAAATTTATAAATATTTCATTTTCAAATATCACTTTGAAAATCCCCTTATCAACATTTTGGTATGTTATGGTATTCAATCATATCAACTCACGATGTTCAATATCGTCCAAGCACATATAATTGCCCACAGATTTTATATCACATCATATAACAATATATGAAAAACAATAAAATAACTGTTGAGGAATCCAGTTGGATTCCTCCAACCTGTCTCCCTGCATCCACAGATGTTACACAATATGATTATCATCACTTTCAGTTCAATATAAATTATTCTGATAGCAGAATCAATATATAAATATTTAACGGTTTATATATATATAATTACATATATATACATATATAATTTTCACTAACTGACTAGCAGTTCAATCAATCAACCAACACACAAAAATCAACAGATGATTAACAGTTCTAAAAATACATTATAAAAATATAACTGTTCAGAGTTGGTGAGTTTTACTCACATTTGCGCGTTAATCGTTAAATAACGGTTTGCGTTTATTTGACTGCGATGGACAATTTATTTCGCCATAAATTGTAACTAGCTCGGATTCACTCCCAGTCAGCTCCATGGTGTAGTGCCCGTCCTTACGATCCCGACGGATCCAACCGTTCGAAATTCTGCTTCAGTATGTACGAGTTATGGTATTCAGAAGTTAATACATGAATTAAAATAATAAAAACATGGAATATATATATTATTGGGCTTAACTCACACTCCGGCCCATTACCATTTTCCATTTCCTCAGACCCGCTCCCTTCCTTCTCTCATTTCCGAACAATGCTCCAGTACACAAAAGATTGGCCACTTAGTGAAAATCGGAACTTCCATTCCTCACTTTCACTTTGCTTAAACTCAAGTTGAACTACCAAACTAATCACTCCAAAATCACTGCTCATATTTCCCTTAATCCCCCTTTGCATTAACCCGTCATCCTCCTGTTCTAATACACCCACTTCAGTGCTTTGAAAACCCATGGCCTCACACTACCCACGATACACAGCTCGACTCTCTCCATTCATACCTCTGTACGCCGAACCAAAACCGGCGTCGGCCTCCCCATCGCCTCCTCCATCAACCCATACCCATAACACTGAACCCGACACCTCCCTTCCCATTTCGTTTTCAACCCATCGTCGCGCAACCGTATAAAAGCAACGACAGTTTTTGTCTCGTTTTCCACCCAAAAACCCACACAAGAGGTTATTCACCATTTCGAATTCCATTACACAATCGAAAACAGAAATCCCTTCCTAAATCGACTGCGATTGGTAACCCTAGGTGCTGTTAAAACTTCGACTTCCAGGAAGCTATGTCGAGCTGTACGAACAGGACACCATCGCGAAGAGAAAACCATGAGGAGTTCGATGATATAAGTCTTGGGATTTTAGGAAATTATTTTCCATTTTCTTTTATTTTTCTTCCTCTCGCGTTTGTGAAGGAGAAAAGAGGGAGTGGCGACATCGTCTGTTGACCGCGAGAGTGAGAAATGAAGTTAGGTTTTGGGGAAAATATTAAGGTTATTATATAGGGGTGTTTAGGGTTCCGTCTGTCATACATCATTTTATCGTTTAGGGACTCCCTTCGACAGAAACAAAAATACCATTGAGACGAGTAATGTCCCACGATTCCAAATATATAATAATACCGGTAGGTGGACTCATTCTGTGAACTCTCGAAAATACTTATTTAGGGTGCACCATATTTTAAATAAATTATGTTCATTTTTGGCTTCTAAAAATTCGTATGATCACATACGATATCCAAAAATCAAGAAACTGGACATGTAGCTAGAGTTTGACATTACGGTCCCAACGAAACTGGTTTCGTCGAATCTCGTCTCCGTTTGCTCACACAGCGTATTTTTAACCGTCGAAATATTGACTGTTACTCACTCTAAAAATCCGTACGGCCACACAGTGACTCTAAAAATCACGAAACTTGGAATCCAACAACTATTTGATATTGCGGATCCAACAAAACTAGTTTCGTCGAATTCCGACTTCGTTTGCAAAAGTGGCTATTTTCCAAAGCTCTAAATAGCCTATTTAAATATATAAATATATTTAAATATAATTAAATTAAATATTTAAAAATAAATATTATCGTCTATATTCACAGAGGAATACCGTACAGCTCAGGAAAAATTCTATATTTATTTACAACTCGATATTACATCGTCAGAGTTATATCGACGTTCGATTTCTATTTAAATCCTTATATAAAATATAATTAAATCGTTATGGTCAGGGCGTTGCATTTCTGAGAATTTTATTTGGACGTAACTCAAAATCTACACGACGAAATCCCGAATTTTCTCTTCCACTAGAAAGATATACTCCACCAGCTCCACACGTTTCTTGTTTCACAGAAATCCGATTTAAAACGGACCCTGTATATCCAGTTGAAGTTCAAATCGCCAAATAGCGAACTGCCGCGCTATTTCGAGCTCGATTATAATTATTATATAATTCTACATTTCAAACTGACGTCAATTGAATATATTCGTCAATATAATTCAAGTCTAAGCTGAATTAAATCTAAGGGACGACCCTGTTCACATTATATTGTCAATTCACTCATTCTGGTTATTTCTGTATTAAATATATTATTTAATTATTTAATTAAATAAATGATTCCATATTATTTAATTAAACCTCTATTTAATTCACTATATCACTATTTATATAATTAAATAAATTAATTATAATACCTGGAAAAATGCGGGTCATTACAGGTTGGTTGTGTGGGATTGTATGGCTCAGCAGTTCGATGGCGGTGCGTTTCCCCGAGCTCGCGATGGAGGGAGGGCGATGGATTTCGGTGGTAGGGTTGACGTCGACAATGAGGGGGGGGGGCGAAGGCGATGGCGTCGGCGGTTTCTGGAGGGCTCGATCGATTTTAGGTTTTCATTTTTCCCTTCTTTTTTTTATTTCGTTTGATGCTCTTAAGAGAAAAAGGGGGCCAAAGTTTATGTAATATATTAATTATTTAATTATCTTATTATCCTTTTAGTTAGTGTTCCATTAGTACTCTAAATCAGACTCACCGACTGTTGCCCTCCGCTAATTACCCCATTCCGAACACAATGGGATATGTTTCGCATGCCAATTCGAATGTTTCGATTGGTTTCCGCTAAGTTTAAAATATAAATCATTATATTTTAAATTCAAACGAACATTTTAATTTACCGGGGCCACATACTGACTCTGAAAATTCCAGAAAAATTATTTCTTGCTTCGTATTGACGATACAATCCTAACAAAACTAATATCGTCAAATTTGAGGACCGTTTGAAACATGGCCATTTTCTGGTCGATCCAAATTGACGGAAACTATCAAAACACGTTTTCTCTTGCCACGCTCACATATTGATTTCAAAAATTACGAAAATTGGAATCTAGCAGTAACTTGACATTTAGAATCCAACAAAAGTGGTTTTGTCGATAACGGAGGTCGTTTGCAAAATGGCTATTTTTAAGGGCCATATTTCCATAACGACTATTCGGAATTTTCAACTGGACATAACTTTTTATTCCTGCTATGAAATTTCAATTTTCCGGATTCGTTGGAAAGATATTTTCAAATAGATTCTAATATTTTTGGTATCACCAAAATCTGGTTTATTTTGAATCCTGCACATTCATTTGAAATTTGAAACCAAATTTTCAAACTACCGCACCATTTTCAATTCCTTTTAAAATTAAAATAAATATTTATATTCTAACTACGATCTAAATAAATTTATACGTTCTAATTCTATTCAAAATAAATTTCTAGTCATTATTAGCAGTTCTTCCATTTATGAAAATCTACGATCTTCAATGCTCCGTCTCGATCATCTTCGAATATCTTCACGTATTTGTTGGCAAAATGGTTTTTGAATATAAATTTAATTCCGGTCTTTCCGTACCAACAATCGTATTGGATAGATTTGACAGTCTGTTATTTAACTATCTAAATAAATAGTGATTCAATCATGGTAATCCAATGAGTTCACTGATTCAGTACTTTGTGTCACTTAGCCTTTTAAATTAAACAAACGTAAATTTTAAACTCTTAAATATTTCAATATTATGAATATAGTTTTTCGCTTCTAATTTAACATAAGATTTTTCTTTAACAAAATCATTTTAATACTTAGGAAAATCCTATATCATGTACAGTTTTCTATTTTTACTTTTAAAACACTAGCCGCGCTATTATCTAATATTCGGAAATCAATTCAACTTATTACTCGTAAAACAACATTATGAAATGTCTTTTATTTCATTACTTGAAAACGATAATCCATGCTTATTCTTATAGAATAGAACTCAACTTTACATTTCCTTTCTAACCCGAAAATATCGTTATATTTTCGATAACCCCTTTTTACTTCCCCTTTTACTTTGGAATCCTCATTATATATATATATATTCCAAATTTTCATTTAAACATTAATTATTATTTCTTCAATGGAAATAACAAATTATTACTAACCTCTTTTACCATTACATCTAATATCATCCTCAATAACCCTGAAGTCGTTTAAGTTAGGGTATTTTAATTACCTCTCAGACCTTGATCACCAACGTTCAAATCTTAAGATTGATATAAGTTGTAATCCGAAAAACAATATTTCATTCTAATATCAATACAAAATCTATTTAACTATTATATTCAAAATACGATTTTATAAAACCTGCTGATCTTTTTGAAAATCTCTTTCTTGGGTATGACCATTATTTCTTAATTTAATAATTAAATAATTTCATATAAAACACCACTTTTTAACTTCTGCCTCTTAACACAAATTCCTTTTATAATTCGGATATTGTCATATACCCCTATGGCCCACTTCTTTTACCAAATTCACTTTTATCGATCCTTTTTCAAATCTATTCAACTATTTCCCCATTGAAATCATTCCAACTCCTCACTTTTACTTAATCCCATTATTAAGTAACATTAATATAAAATTAACGTTTTAACACTTTCAACATCATTTATATAACTTTGATTTAATATAAACGCTTTTTATCGTTTTCTCCTTTAACTTAATTCAAGTATCATTTAATTTAAGCTATCTTATTCGCTTAAAATTTCTCTTTATAACTTCATTATAAATATTCAGGTTTTAAATATAAAAGCCGTTTTGTAAACTCCAATCACCGATTAATTTGATTTCATTTCAATTCCGATCACTTTTTAGATGTATTTCAATTAAAAAGCAACTCCCTATATTATCATTAATTAAAATAATAATTTACTTCAATCATTAACTACTTCCATAGTTAATTTCTTCATTAAATAAAATAAATAGTAATTCCCCTTTTTAAAAATCTTATTAAAATTAAAACAATATTCATTAAACAATTTTATTAGATTAATTCAAATCAAACTGATTTAATAATTAATTCTTGATAAAACAGTCAACTTAGTTACACAAAACACGGTTGTCTCGTTAACCGATTCCAATTCATTCTCCCTTTATATTAATTAATAATATAATTAATTTAAATAATTCAATTTAATTGTTTCATTACAAAACAATTATCCAAACATAACCGTCAGTTTAATTTCTGTTCATTGGTTTATAAATCTGATTAACATCAGAATTTACTTTATAAAATCAATTAATAATTAATTATAAACTTAAATATTTTAAAAATAAATATTTATCTCATTTTAATAAACTTTTATTCAAAATAATGTATTTCAAAATCTTATGTCTAGCTAAATTTTGTAACTTCTGTTCTATCGATTCACCTGACGGTAAATCAATATAAACAAAATAATTAATTTTTTAAGACATATGTTGTCAATTACTCAACCGGCATTGCCCATTAGTTAAGGCAAACAAATGTTTAAGTTTTAGTCAATGATCAACGATCAAATCAATCATCCAATCAGATCAGTTCATATATTGATAATATGAAATAAATAGTCGCTGATATATTTGAGGAACCCGTTGGATCCCTTCCACCTGTTCTTCCCTGTATACAAATTGGTTATCTCAAATCAGATCATTCTATTCCATTTAACTGATGATTTTTATAATAGCAAATAACAACTATTTTGCATCAGCCAATTAACAAAACAATTCAAACAATTAAATCGTTTATAAATAAACGTGATCAATAAGGTAAGTTACCTTTACTGGGTCCAATCGCTAGAATAACGATTTGATTTTTCATTGAAATTGTTTAATTTCGAAAATTCGATCAATATATAAATAACAAACAATCAACCATTAGCAACCATAGCATATAAAATAAAAACCCAAATTATATATAATATAAGTGAGGAGAACTGAATGAGCTTAACTCACATTGATTTGATTCTGTTGTCAACAGCTCGTTTTTATTAAATCAAACGGTCATTTAATTTAATTAAAAAATTCCCGATTGATTCCAATTCCATTCGTCATTGTTCCACAATGTAGAGTTCATTTCCACTGTTCCATCGCTCCTTGTCTGGACCAATTCTGAAAACATGTTCATTAATTATCACTGTTATAATTATACAATTTAATTTTAATACTAATTAGATTTTTAATTAAACTAAATATTTTTGTTAATTACTTCAATATTTCGTTGGCCAAAGATTCTTGTCCTAAAATAATCAGGCCCACTAGTTCTCCATCCTTCTTGTTGCTTTGTTCTATCACTCTAGCATTCCACAAACAACATGCTTGTGTAAATTCACTGTATAAGTTAATACAATATAATTATATTACTAATTAATCCTTAATTAAGATTTATTATTAAATAAATTTTAAACTAATTACTTGTTATATAAACATCCATTTCATTGATGGATATTACACTTCCCACCAGAATCAGCTATGACATGGCATAGGTTAGCAATCACATAAAATGACTTTGTATAAACATCCATTTCGTTAATGGATATTATACGTCCCACCATAACTCACGTACTAGCTCAGAATTCTTTAATCCCACCTGTACGAACAACATTAATTTAATTAATTAACTTATTAATATAAATCACGTATTAGTTGATTCAATCACTGTAATTACTTTATAATTTTAACTCATGGAAAAACAATTTTCTCCTTCAAATGTTATGGTGCTCAAGCGATCAGTTTCTTTGCTGAACCTGTTAGAAAGCCCGATATCAACACAAAACATTCTAAACTTCTTTTAATCAAAATTCATATTACCCAGTTGTTGGGTTAACCAGTAAAGGCCGATTAATTTCCTCACAAAACCGGTTTGTCCCCTTTCTTCCACCCGTTTCCCTTCGTTGTGCTTAGTTCCAGGCAGTTCTTTCGAATAGAACGCAGGATTGACTGAAATGAAACCACTGCCGCATCTACCCCTCTTCAATACCATGTTGCAACCCTCAGAGTCCACCTTGAAGATCATTCGACATTGCCGGTCTCCACGCCTCGCCTCTGCCATCCCTTAGCCCAAACCTGGCATACTCGATCGCCTCCTCTCGCCACAGACCCACTTCCAACCGCTGGCACTTTGAGCGAGATTCCTCTTTCCACGCTCAACTAGACACCATCACAACTGACCAGACTCGAGATCTCACAAAGCTGATGGTTTTTGCAATAGAAGGTTTTCAATTTAGTTGAACAGACTGAGAGATTTAATTGGAGAAAGATTGGAAGATTATATTCGTCCATTTTCTGACGGCGGCGCAATGATGATTGACCACGCGCATGCCTTTGACGAAGGTATTCACGAGTTGGAGCATAAATAGATGGTGTAAATTATTATTTAATTATAATGAAACTCACTACGGAAGCTTCTCGCGAAAACCCCATCATACAACCTCCATTTTTGACAATATAAGGTAATCCTAGAATAAAAAAAATATTCCAGGCCCAATGGGATAGGTTTCGTCAAATTCCGAGGTCGTTTGCGAAAAGTCCTTTATAATTATCATTGAAAAATCAAGCGTTTAAAATTCCTATAATTACAAAAAAAATCCAATAAATTTGAGGCCTTGACATTTTACTAGACCTCTTCACTACGGATCCAATGGAATTTATTTTGTTCAAATCAGGGTTCATTTGTCCAGTTGTTTATTCGTTTAAAGTTATCCTTGTCAAAATTAACCAAAATAATATAAATGATTAAGGCGTTTATTGTTGCCACAATCAAAAGGTAAGTCCGATTGACACAAAAATAAAAATCTTATAATAATTAATCAATATGAACCCAACAGCACCAGTTTCGTCATATTCCGAGACTGTTTCCTAGTATGCTATTTTTATACGCACCGCAATGCCATTTTGGACACCAAATTACCCGGTCTTCAAAAATAACAAACTATATTCCTATCCTGACTCTAAACATCGATACGAACTCAACAGAACTGGTTTCGTGGCTTAATTTGATCTTTTTCTCAAGTTACACTCAAACACCCCCCGTTAAATTAAATTAAATTAATTACGCTCTATATAAAATGAATGGGCATTTACGACTACTGTGGTCAAATATGACATCGGTTTGCCACGAATTTTAATACCATGCAATAATTTAACGTTACAATTCCAATGAAACTAATTTCATTGAAAATGGAGACCGTTTGCAAAATGGCTATTTTAAAAGCCTATATTTTAATAACGATTTCCATAGCGACTATTTTAAATTTTTATTTAGCCATAACTAATAAACCATAACACGAAATCTTGATTTTTCTGTTTTATATGAAAATTATAATCAACACGATTCCAATGTTTCTTGTTTCACATAAATCCGACTTAATACGAATTATGTATTTCCAGTTCAAGTTCAAAACATCATATTACGATCCGTTGCGCCAATTCGAGCTCGTTTTATATTATATATGAATTAATGTTCATACTTCGTTTTAGCAAATGAATTCAATATTAAAATCCATTAATGTTTCAAATTAAATATCTATAAATAATAAATGTTAGACTTCTTTTCGGTAAAAGACGCAACGGGCCAAATTGAAGCCCAAATGTGCAACCAATCAAGTTAAACATATCACATTCCAGGTAGCCCAGTGGAAGCTCGGCCCGAAGTAATCAAGTATCGGTCCAATCAATCCAATATCTCACTCCAGAAGACTCGCTCTCCTTTTCGACCGAGAGAATTGCTCTCGCACAGGGAGTATCGACCAAGTATTTTGGGTCTACATGAAATATCCAGCTGAGCTGTTCAAATACTTTGCCCGACTCTCAAGGAAGACAAGGCGGTCAACCACATCCAGACAAAGCTCTACTTTTGATACACCTCACTAGGGATGCCACGTAAGCCGCAACTTCCGAGAATACTATTTATGAATAGTGGAACCAGTCTTCCAGCCGCTATTCTATCCAAAGGGTGAGCTCCACGCGTCCAAGTCTTCCCAGAAAGGACGGGCCACGTCACAACATCCCAAGCTGCCATCTCCACCTATAAATACCTCAAAGCTTAAAGAGGAAAGGGACCTAATCTTTTTCGGCTCATACTTCTTCTTCCCCAGAAAGCATTATCTGGAAGAGAAAATAGTTGTCTTCTTTCTTTTCTTCAAATAGAAAAAGCAATGTACTTGTAATCTAAAGCAAAAATAACATATAAAGTGGACGTAGCCACAGGCTTTGCAAAACCACTATAAAAAGACTATGTGTTTTCCTCGTTTCCATTACTTTTTCGGTATTTTATAATTAGTATTTGTGTGTTCTTCACACGATTGGAGGTTGAACGTCACTAGTGACCAACTTTTGACATCAACACTTTGGCACGCCAGGTAGGGGAGGCTTGCCTTAGTTCGTGTCGAACAAATGAAAGAAAGATACAACATTTTTTCGTCCTGCAAACGCTGATGCAGTTGATACCAATGCTACAGAAGAAAGCCACGAAGTTCCTCTCATGAAGATATGCCTTAATTTCTTACCCGGGACAACATGGATAAAATCATTAACTAGTTCAGAGAACATATGACATCTCAGGATAAACTCCTCGAACGACAGCAGCAGTTGATGGATCACCTTCTCGATCGAATGGAGATAGGATTGAACGCTTCAACATCAATCCTCCACCAGTCGGGACTAGGGAAACAACTGATCTTCAATCTTCACATAATCAGGCCACTGATCAGGCTACACCTTTATTTCATCCTGGTTTGGTCCCACCAACCGATCGATCACAACCAGGAGTATCGCTTCCAGCGACCAGCCCAACTGCAGCAGCATAGCCTCAGGAGGCTCGCGATCAAGATCTAGATTAGTCAAACACTTTGCCTCCACTCTTGGGAACATCTCGACCTATTGAACCAGTCAAGCAACCACTGGGTCCATCAGAATCAATGCCATTCCCATTACAACCCGAAATCTTACCACAGACTAGTCTAACCACTCTTCCATTTCAACGAAGAGATGGTACGACCTTCCCTTCAAACCAGGGAAGCCACTCTGCTATACCGGTCCTCATAGTGGCAGAAGAAAACGCTACTATATACCTTAATAACCTCGCTTCCACCACGGGCACCTTCGAGCTTCGGACATCACATGCTATTCTAGATCAGCCTAGGATCTCTATTACGGGTATGGCTCGATCAACTACTCCTCAGGTTCAAGAGGGGCCATTCTCCTCAGAACAACCTACTAGAGCTCACCTTCCCTCACACCTTCACTCAACTCTCGGATGACGGCCCCAGCCAATGGCAGCCCTTCCGAGCATGCTTTTATCGGATCCTCGCACTGAAGTTCCCCCAGATGCTAAGTTAAATTCATGGCAATGGCTCCTCGGAGATGGAAGCCTGCTTGCAAGCATCATCCGATGCTTTATTCGAGGCACTTCTTCATAGCAAGACATAGGTAATGTCAATCGCGACCACTTCACCAGGGAAATCAGAAATTCCTGAAACCCTCCGGACTTCAAGTTTCCAGCTATCGAGCCATACAACGGCCGCACTGACCCAACCATCCACCTTATGCGATACATGCGACATATGGAAGTACTTGGCGCATCGACCAACATCATGCCTAAGTGCTTCCCACTCTTTCTTTCAGACACAGCCAGAATGTGGTTTCGAATGCTGACAATGCAGTCGATCAGCAGTTGGAACACTCTGGTCACCCGCTTCATCGAACAATCCAGAGTACATATCTCTCGACCAAAAAGCGTTATGTTCTTATCCACCATCAAGCAATGATCAGGAGAAATGCTCAGATCCTTCCTCAAAAGATTCAATGCAATTGTAGCGTCAGTCAATCGGCATGAGCCGTCAATGGTTCTTATGGCCGCCATTGCGGGAGTTTAGAAACGATCGGAATTACCAATCTCATTAACCAGAGATCCACCTAAGGATATAGATGATTTCTATTTCGAGGCCGAGCAATTCCTCCAAAAGAAGATGCCAGCATTGAGGTGGAGAGTCTAGAGGTCTTAGTCGCCAAACAACAAGGTCCGTCCCACAACAACAGCTAGAATAAAGGAAGAGGAAAGGCCTTGGAAAAGAGAGAGCATCATGTGCGACCCTGGATTGAAAGTAAGTACGATCAGTACATCGAACTCAATTTCTCTCTGCTCGATATCTTCCTCGACATACGAGGGTCCCTGCCCACTTTGAGACCATCTCGATGAGAGCCAACACAGATGGAGCTCGATTCCAGCAAACATTGCATCTTCCACAACGTAGCTGGACATAGCACCAATGAATGTCGGCATCTGCGTGATCTCATCGAGGATCGAGTCGGAAAAGGAGAGCTTCCCGAATATGTCAAAAATCGTGCCCCAACCATCCCGCCACGGTCTTCTGCCCAAGCTCCTCTAGTCGGTCCACAAGCTCCTGGAAACGGAAAGGACCCCTGAGACTAGCACTCGCGGCATTATCGTTAATTATATTTTTCTGATGTATTTCCCTCAATAAAAAGGACACCTTGATGTCCACAAGTATTTGGTTAGGATTTAGCTCCTAGGCGTGCTCTGGAATCAATCGATGTCCTCTTGGAATTTCTTTGTAATAATTCATTAGTTGCTATGAATGTTCTTTTACAAATATGGATAATGTTTGGAAAACTCTAAAGTCGAGCATGTATAATGCTCGCCCCCCTCTTTTAATGTGGTCAGCGCGAAAGCCTACTACCATATCTTAACACCTACTCCCCTAGCCGAGTGTGGTATATTTCTTTAAGCCAAGTGCGAGTGATACTCGCCCCTTCTATTTCTACACCACGAGCTTTTACCGCTCGCTGGGAACACTAATCTAACATGATTCGAACAAGAAAAAACACTTGCCCTAAGCCGAGTATGGTTAATACTCCCACTAGGCCGAGTATGGTTAATACTCGCCATGAAGTCGAGTAGGGTAAATACTCGCCACCAAGCCGAGTATGGTTAATACTCGCTACCAAGCCGAGTATGGTTAATACTCGCCACGTAGCCGAGTATGGTTAATACTCGCCACGAAGCCGAGTATGGTTAATACTCACCACTAAGCCGAGTATGGTTGGTACTCGCCACCCCTCAAAGCCAAGTGAACTAAAATGCTCGACTAATCAGCCTTCTCCAGGCAGAGAACGGTTTATTTTTGTCTTTGTAGTAACCAACTCTGATAAAGACGATCAATATCTCGGCCTTAATAAGGTTCCAGATAGTTGTCGGTTTTCCACCCTTAATACGACCCAATTCGATCATTGGTTTTCTGGCCTTAATACAACATCGGAGCCGTCGAATTTCTATCCTTAATATGGTCTGGCACGACCATAGCTGCTCGAACAATTGTGCTTCGGTTCACATCTCAGAACACACCTCCATCTATCGAAGAAGATGCATTCTGAGGGGAAAAATGTAACACCCCACCTCCGTAAAGGTCACTCACAAAGGGAATGCCTTAACTTTGGTGGAGCATTTTAGTAAACAAAAACAGAATACTACAAGACAGATGAACAGTACTTGAAAAATTATAACTTTATTTCTAACAGAAGCTTGGTTACATCCTTTCAAATCACAATATCAGAATTCAAGTACAAAATATCAGTCTTGTACAAAAGCCTTCAGAATGCATAGTTTAAAATCATAATCCCCACAGAAGAAGACAAGCCATACTTTAAGCACTGCAAGCGGAAGAAATCTGGATCAAGCTAGATTATTCCCTTCTACAAAACCTAGGGGGAGAAACGGAAGAAAGGAGGCGAAACAACAAGGGTCAGACAAAAGTCTGGCAAGTCCAGTGATTTTCAGTTATGAACAGATAATAATAACATGACATGAAAATAAAACTGGATGAGAGATAACTGTAACAGATGTAGCAGATATGACAGAAGAACAGAATGATATAAGCTATTGCTTTACACTTCTCTGCACTAATACTAGCATAACAAAATTAGGTGTCGCCCTAATGTCTAAACTGAAACAGAAACGGGTACAGAATAATTTAACCGAAACAGAATGCTAATAATGGGCCTTTACTACCCGATCAGAAACAGACAGAAGCAGAAACAGATTAATCCCTACGGAAACAGAATGTAGAATTAGGTGTACACTAGTAATGGGCCTTTACCACCCGAACAGACGGTACCACACAGAAACAGACAGGTGTTACCACCCAACAGAAATAGACGGTACCAACAGAAACAGACAGAACTAAGTGTACCCTAAAACCCTACCCCAAGCGATCGGCTCCCTAATACATAAATATCCTGTGTCGGCCCCACAGTAGGGTGTATCACTCCCTAAAGTGACAACCAATTGGCATAGACCTATTTACAGATGTCACGGCGTCTTACATCTTCAGAGGCAGACCGGGATCCATGCACGCTCATGACCCGGTTGGAACGCACCATCAACACCCCTCGCCATTATCAGAATGAACCGCTTATAATTAGTTCAGTAAGCGTGCCCGGACCCTACTTACTGTTGGGTCAAAATTTTGATACCAGAAAGGGTTACTGACTAATATGGGTCCCAAACAACAGATGACACAAGTAATTCCCCTCCTAACCTTGCGTCCCCAGACTAACAGATTTCAGCTTAACTTGTCTACAAGTTTCAGACATACAAAATTTAGATTAACTAGTTCACAGATCATACAATCAAGTTAACAGGTTTTCAGACTAACGGATCAAATGTTCGGATTAACAGGCTTACAGATTAACTGGTTACAGATTAACAGACTTACAGATTAACTGGTTACAGATTATCTAACTTTGTATCGGGCCTACGGATTCACGAAACGGGTTTATCAGATTCATTGGTCCAATTGGTTTAGCCTTACCCAACACGTTTTAGACATCGTAATTATCTCAGATTTTCATTAATTAAATATTAATGCCCAAACCTCTCACATTAGACAGACAGTTTGCGGCTACTGGTTAGGCCGGTTGGTTCCGGGCAGGTTTCTGTCGCAAACTGAGTCTAACCTCGGGTTTCAAGCACGTTATGACTAACTTCTCACATTAGAACCTATTGTTTGCGACCACTGGAATATGCCGGGCGGTTCCGGGCAGAATTAGCCGCAAACTCATTCTAACCTCGAGTTAGCCATGTTTATCTTTGCGGCCAATTAATTAATGATTCACCATTTATACCCACGCCTAATATACATGTCAATTATTCATAACTATAGCCAATTCAGATTATGCCAATAGCGGACTAATTATATCAACTCAACAGATATTGCAGATAACAGATTTTTCAGATTAGGCGACTTAACGGATTTAGCAGATTAAGCAAACTAGTAGATCAAGCATATAACAATTTAGGCATCTTCAGCAGACTTAGCAGATGACAGATTTGGTATATGAACAGATATAGCAGATTATAGCAGAACTAGCAGATTAGGCAATATAACAGAACTAGCAAATTAGGCAATATAACAGAACTAGCAGATTAGGTCATATAACAGATTTAATCATTCCTTAAAGATTCATAAACATATCTTGCCTAATTATAAATTTGGCCTAAGTTTGCATGCCTAAATAGTTGTCATGATTCACATTATGATCATATACCCCACGTTTGCATTGAATTTACATGGCACAGATTATGGTCATAATTTACCATATAACACACATCTCAAATTTAGTTAAACTTGCCTAGTACAAAAGATCCACATATAAATTATACCAAATATAGCCATCGATTTCAATGCATGTCATATATTCAAAAATCTCCCACTTAGGTGTTATTCACATTTAATAGTTATCAAATCTTAACATAAATCTTCACACCTAAGTCATATTCCCTTTTTATCCCAAATCATGAATTTCTATATAAACAATATGCCCAACAATCTAGAACTTTAAATTATAACAGATCTTTAATTCAAAAATATGCGTTATGTCCAATGTCTCAAGCCACATGTTAATATACAATGGTTCCTCTTCTTCCAATTCACAGAATATGCACAGATCTAAATCTAGTTTACAACCTATGTCCTTTTAGTCACAGATTAGCCATGTATAATTATGCCATCATTCATTATTTATCCCAAAGTTTAACGTTCGTGCGTTAATCTCTTATGAGATTTGGCGCAGGCTCGGGGTAGCCTGGCTATAGAACAGAAAGAAGAAAGAGATATAGAATAAAATAGAACAGAACATACGCAATCTCAAATTCAGATTTACAATCATGTCACAATTATAATTAAAGTTTATATCGGAAAATAACTGCACTTGCCTTGGTTGGATTCTAAAAGAAAAAGGTGTTGTAGCTGTTCTCTTTTAATCCTAATCAGAATTGGAGGAAGAAGAAGCACAAGTCCTAGCTTATGTTTCAGCAGAGTAGAGACGCCATTGATTTATTTATTTTTAGAGAGGAAGAGAGCAATGGAGGCTAGAGAATTGTATATGAGATTTAGGTTTAGGTTAGGGATGTATATATAGGTGTAGGATGTTATTTAGGACCATTAGATTAACCCTGAATCATGAGAACCATTCAAATGCAAAATCTGCATTTGAGCGAATCGGCCCACGGGATGACAGCCAAACACCCTGGATTAACCCCTAGTCGACCCAGCGTAGCTCGGGTCGACCTCAAAAATGGGCCGGTTCGGTTATTCCCCCTCCCAATTCGCTGTTTTGAACCTTTTTTGCATGTTTATTTATTTAATTTTTATATATATCTATATATATTTCTCTCATATGCATATAAACTTCAAGGCTTAATAACTTCTTCATAATTAACTATTTTTTTTTAATATTCTCCGAAAACACGGGGTGTTACATTCTCCCCTCCTTAAAGGATTTCGTCGCCGAAATCTTCAAGTTAGAAAGAATGTATCCTAACATCCAACATCCATCTACTCAACCATTCAATCACAGGCATCCATTGTCTTTAAAAGGTTTCTAATGCCGTAAGAACATATGCAAAGTGTGTGTATATGTTTGTCATCTAATGCAAAATCAGGTGGTCTACTGATCCAGTTTACCTCCTTAATGCAAATCATTTTAGTGTCATGAGTCCAAATATGTATGCAAGAAATCCTATTTGATACACATCATTTCTATATGAGTGCATAACCATTCATCCAAATGCAACATCCATGTGCTGAGTCAATCATTTTGCATCCACAAAAATTTGAAAATGCTCGCACATCCATATGCAGTATGAGAGTGTTTTCGAGCCGATCTAGTGCCTAGTGTGTGTATATTCATCCACGAGCAACCACTAGCAACCACTTGCATCCACTTGCAACCATCAAACATAACATGTCTCAAACACATGTTTACACCCATTAGTTTCTACCTAAAGTTCGAAGATTCGATCGATAGGATACAGTCGAATGATGGAAGCGAGTACAGATAAAACGAAGACTTGGTTCCCATTAGACATTGGTTGAGAAAATAATTCCCCTAAGTATCAACCTCGAAGACCGAAATCAACATCATATTGACACCCAGAGGATTACCCTCTTTAGACAATGTCAAAACTGGAAATCTTAACCGTATCAGAGATATTCAGATATTTACAGACTACTAGTACAGATCGGATTACCAAATGATTCTTAGAAAACTAAGCATGATAAAACCCAGAATGTATGCGTCCTACTTGATGCCTAACACAGATATCTCTCAAACCCCAATTTATCACAAGCAGATGAGTCATAACCCTTATGGGTTTGAGTCTACAGCGGAATCAGAAACAATACTAGTATTAAAGTGCAGAGTATCGATTACAGAATCAAAATGCCAGAATCAGAAAGAGTTTTAACTCAACAATCAGATAAAGAAATTAAACCTCTCACAGAAAGTTTTCCTAATTCTATCCTATCCACTAACCTCGAGTGTGTTCGCCTGCCCTCCAGAAGTAGGTCCTATCTTCTGCACTTGCCCTCGTTTCTTCGGGCAGTCCCTAGTGAAGTGTCGCATCTCACCACAGTTGAAGCAAGCGGCCTTCTTTCGATTCACTTTCTTATCGTGTGTCATATCCATATCTCCCATGTACATTCTCCATTCGTGACCTTCCACCAAAATGAAGCTTCATCTTTCATTAACCAAGCAGTTGGTTGAACCTTCCTCCCATCGTCTATCTCAAAGGTACCAACCAGTCCTCTACTCCGTTGTGCCAACTTCTAGCCTCGACAACGTCTCAGTCCCATAAAGCGGTTTTCCGCCCATCGCACAGAAGTTGTTACATATCTTATAAAAAGCATCTATACGCGGAGGAAGAGATTCAAAAAGGGAAAGAGGAAGGAACTCGAAAAAAAGAATCGAAAGAAAGATATATGGCTTTTGGGGATTATTTATTTTATTTTTCAAAAATAAGCTTCACTTTTGAAAATACTTCCTTTTTAAATCCTTTTTGAAAATAGTTTTCAAAACTTTTTATCAAATCTGGTAACCTTCAGCTCTGATACCAAGTGTATCACCCCACCTCCGTTAAAGTCACTCACAAAGGGAATGCCTTAACTTTGGTGGAGCATTTTAGTAAACAGAAACAGAATACTACAAGACAGATAAACAATACTTGAAAAATTATAACTTTATTTCAAACAGAAGCTTGGTTACATCCTTTCAAATCATAATATCAGAATTCAAGTACAAAATATCAGTCTTGTACAAAAGCCTTCAGAATGCATAGTTTAAAATCATAATCCCCACAGAAGAAGACAAGCCATACTTTGAGCACTGCAAGCGGAAGAAATCTGGATCAAGCTAGAGTATTCCCTTCTACAAAACCTTGGGGGGAGAAACGGAAGAAAGGAGGCGAAACAACAAGGGTCAGACAAAAGTCTGGCAAGTCCAGTGATTTTCAGTTATGAACAGATAATAATAACATGACATGAAAATAAAACTGGATGAGAGATAACTGTAACAGATGTAGCAGATATGACAGAAGAACAGAATGATATAAGCTATTGCTTTACACTTCTCTGCACTAATACTAGTATAACAGAATTAGGTGTCACCGTAATGTCTAAACTGAAACAGAAACGGGTACAGAATAATTTAACCGAAATAGAATGCTAATAATGGGCCTTTACTACCCGATCAGAAACAGACAGAAGCAGAAACAGAAACAAATTAATCCCTACGGAAACAGAATGTAGAATTAGGTGTACACTAGTAATGGGCCTTTACCACCCGAACAGACGGTACCATGCAGAAACAGACAGGTGTTACCACCCAACAGAAACAGACGGTACCAACAGAAACAGACAGAACTAAGTGTACCCTAAAACCATACCCCAAGCGATTGGCTTCCTAATACATAAATATCCTGTGTCGGCCCCACAGTAGGGTGTATCACTCCCTAAAGTGACAACCAATTGGCACAGACCTATTTACAGATGTCACAGCGTCTTACATCCTCAGAGGCAGACCGGGATCCATGCACGCTCATGACCTGGTTGGAACGCACCATCAACACCCCGCGCCATTATCAGAATGAACCGCTTATAATTAGTTCAGTAAGCGTGCCCGGACCCTACTTACTGTTAGGTCAAAGTTTTGATACTAGAAAGGGTTACTGACTAATATGGGTCGCAAACAACAGATGACACAAGTAATTCCCCTCCTAACCTTGTGTCCCCAGACTAACAGATTTCAGCTTAACTTGTCTACAAGTTTCAGACATACAAAATTTAGATTAACTAGTTCACAGATCAGACAATCAAGTTAACAGGTTTTCAGACTAACGGATCAGATGTTCGGAATAACAGGCTTACAGATTAACTGGTTACAGATTAACAGACTTACAGATTAACTGGTTATAGATTATCTAACTTTGTATTGGGCCTACGGATTCACAAAACGGGTTTATCAGATTCATTGGTCCAATTGGTTTAGCCTTACCCAACACGTTTTAGACATCATAATTATCTCAGATTTTCATTAATTAAAAATTAATGCCCAAACCTCTCACATTAGACTGACAGTTTGCGGCTACTGGTTAGGCCGGTTGGTTCCGGGCAGGTTTATGTCGCAAACTGAGTCTAACCTCGGGTTTCAAGCACGTTATGACTAACTTCTCACATTAGAACCTATTGTTTGCGACCACTGGAATATGTCGGGCGGTTCCGGGTAGAATTACGCCGCAAACTCATTCTAACCTCGAGTTAGCCATGTTTATCTTTGCGGCCAATTAATTAATGATTCACCATTTATACCTACACCTAATATACTTGTCAATTATTCATAACTATATCCAATTCAGATTATGTCAATAACAGACTAATTATATCAACTCAACAGATATTGCAGATAACAGATTTTTCAGATTAGGCGACTTAACGGATTTAGCAGATTAAGCAAACTAGCAGATCAAGCATATAACAGTTTAGGCATCTTCAGCAGACTTAGCAGATGATAGATTTGGTATATGAACAGATATAGCAGATTATAGCAGAACTAGCAGATTAGGCAATATAACAGAACTAGCAAATTAGGTAATATAACAGAACTAGCAGATTAGGCCATATAACAGATTTAATCATTCCTTAAAGTTTCATAAACATATCTTGCCTAATTATAAATTTGGCCTAAGTTTGCATGCCTAAATAGTTGTCATGATTCACATTATGATCATATACCCCACGTTTGCATTGAATTTACATGGCACAGATTATGGTCATAATTTACCATATAACACACGTCTCAAATTTAGTTAAACTTGCCTAGTACAAAAGATCCACATATAAATTATACCAAATATAGCCATCGATTTCAATGCATGTCATATATTCAAAAATCTCCCACTTAGGTGTTATTCACATTTAATAGTTATCAAATCTTAACATAAATCTTCACACCTAAGTCATATTCACTTTTTATCCCAAATCATGAATTTCTATATAAACAATATGCCCAACAATCTAGAACTTTAAATTATAACAGATCTTTAATTCAAAAATATGCGTTATGTCCAATGTCTCAAGTCACATGTTAATATACAATGGTTCCTCTTCTTCCAATTCACAGAATATGCACAGATCTAAATCTAGTTTACAACCTATGTCCTTTTAGTCACAGATTAGCCATGTATAATTATGCCATCATTCATTATTTATCCCAAAGTTTAACGTTCGTGCGTTAATCTCTTATGAGATTTGGCGCAGGCTCGGGGTAGCCTGGCTATAGAACAGAAAGAAGAAAGAGATATAGAATAAAATAGATCAGAACAGAACATACGCAATCTCAAATTCAGATTTACAATCATGTCACAATTATAATTAAAGTTTATATCGGAAAATAACTGCACTTGCCTTGGTTGGATTCTAAAAGAAAAAGGTGTTGTACCTGTTCTCTTTTAATCCTAATCAGAATTGGAGGAAGAAGAAGCACAAGTCCTAGCTTAGGTTTCAGCAGAGTAGAGACGCCATTGATTTATTTATTTTTAGAGAGGAAGAGAGCAATGGAGGCTAGAGAATTGTATATGAGATTTAGGTTTAGGTTAGGGATGTATATATAGGTGTAGGATGTTATTTAGGACCATTAGATTAACCCTGAATCATGAGAACCATTCAAATGCAAAATCTGCATTTGAGCGAATCGGCCCACGGGATGACAACCAAACACCCTGGATTAACCCCTAGTCGACCCAGCGTAGCTCGGGTCGACCTCAAAAATGGGCCGGTTCGGTTATTCCCCTCCAAATTCGCTGTTTTGAACCTTTTTTGCATGTTTATTTATTTAATTTTTATATATATCTATATATATTTCTCTCATATGCATATAAACTTCAAGGCTTAATAACTTCTTTATAATTAACCATTTTTTTTAATATTCTCAGAAAATACTGGGTGTTACAAAAAATGTTAGCCTTCCTTTTAGTAAAAGATGCAATGGGCCAAATCGAAGCCCAAACGAGCAACTAATCAAGTTAGACAGATTGCATTCCAGGAAGCCCAGCAGAAGCTCGGACCGAAGTAATCAAGTATCGGGCTAATTAAGCCAATATCTCACTCTGGAAGACTCGCTCTCCCAGGCGACCGAGAGAACTTCTCTCGCACAGGGAGTATCAACCGAGTATTTCGGGTCTACATGAAATATCCAGGTGAGCTGTTCAAATACTTGGCCCGACTCTCAAGGAAGAAAAGGCGGTCAACACATCTGGACAAAGCTCTACTTTTGATACACCTCACTATGGATGCCACGTAAGCTGCAACTTCCGAGAATACTATTTATGAATAGTGGAACCAGTCTTCCAGCCGCTATTCTATTCAAGGGTTGAGCTCCACGCGTCCAAGTCTTCCCAGAAAGGTCAGGCCATGTCACAATAGCCCAGGCTGCCATCTCCACCTATAAACACCTCAAAGCTTAAAGGGGAAAGGGACCTGATCTTTTTCGGCTCATACTTCTTCTTCCCTGAAAAGCATTATCTAGATGATAAAATAGCCTTCTTCTTTCTTTTCTTCAAATAGAAAAAGCATTGTACTTGTAATCTAAAGCAGAAATAACATATAAAGTGGACGTAGGAACAGTCTTTGTCAAACCACTATAAAATGACTGTGTGTTTTCCTCGTTTCCTTTGCTTTTTATGTATTTTATAATCAGTATTCATCCATTCTTCACACGATTGGCGGTTGAACGTCACTAGTGACCAACTTTTGACGTCAAAACTTTGGCGCGCCAGGTAGGGGAGGCTTGCCTTTGTTCATGGCGAACGAATGAAAGAAAGATAAACATCCTCTCGTCTTGCAAATGCCGATGCTATCAATACCAATCCTGCAGAAGCAAGCCACGATGTTTCCTCTCATGAATGTATGTCTCAATTTCTTACCGGGAACGACATGGATGAGTTCAGAGACCATATGACTTCTCAGAATAAACTCCTCGAACGATAGCAGTAGTTGATGGATCACCTTCTCGGTCGACTGGAGACAGGATTAAACGCTTCAACATCAATCCTCCAATGGTCGGGACTGGGGCAACCATTGATCTTCAGTCTGCACAGAATGAGGCCACTGATTGGGCTACACCTTTATTCCATCCTAGTTTGGTCCCACCAACCGATCGATCACAACCAGGAGTATCGCTTTCAGCGACCAGCGCTGCTGCAGCAGAACCTCAGGAGGCTCGCGATCAAGGTCTAAATCGGTTGAACACTTTGCCTCCACTCTTGGGACAACTCTACCTATTGAACCAGTCGAGCAACCACCCGGTCCATCAGAATCAACACCATTCCCATTACATCCCGGAATCTTACCACAGACCAGTCTAACCACTCTTCTCCTTCAACAAGAGCTGGTGTGGCCTTCCCTACAAACCAGGGAAGCCACCCGGCTATACCGGTCCCTATAGTGGCAGAAGAAAATGCTACCATAGACCCTACTAACTTCGCTCCCACCAGGGGCACCTATAAGCTTCGGGCATCACATGCTATGCTGGATCAGCCTGGCCCTCTGTTACGGGTACGGATCGACCCACTACTCCTTAGGTTCAAGAGGGGCTATTCTCCCCAGAACCACCTACCAGAGCTCACCTTCCCTCACATATTCACTCAACTCTCGAAAGACGGGCCCAGCAAATGGGTGCCCTTCTGAACATACTTTTTCCGGATCCTCGCAACGAAGTTCCCCTAGATGTTGATCTAAATTTCATGGCAACGACTCCTCGGAGATAGAAGCCAGCTTGCAAGCATCATTCGACGCTTTACTCGGGGCACTTCCTCGCAGCAAGACATAGATAATGTCAATCGCAGCTCCTTCACCAGGGAAATCAGAAATTCTCGAAACCCTCCGGACTTAAAGTTTCCAGCTATCGATCCATACAATGGCCGCACTGACCCAACCATCTACCTCATGCGATACATGCGACATATGGAAGTACTTGGCTCATCGACCAACGCCATGGCTAAGTGCTTCCCAATCTTTCTTTCAAACATAGCCGGAATGTGGTTATGACTGTTGACAATGTAGTCGATCAGCAGCTGGAGCACGCTAGCCACCAAGACGAGATGGTTACTACTCGCCACCAAGCCGAGATGGTTAGTACTCGCTACCAAGCCGAGTATGGTTACTATTCGCCACCAAGCCGAGTATGGTTAATATTCGCCACCAAGCCAAGTATGGTTGACACTTGCCACCCCTTAAGGCCAAGTGAAGTAAAATGCTTGACCCATCAGCCTTCTCCAAGCCGAGAATGGTTTATTTTTGTCTTTGCAGGAACCAACTTTGATAAAGATAATCAATATCTCGGCCTTAATACGGTTCCCGATAGTTGTCGGTTTTTCGGCCTTAATATGAACTAGTTCGGTCGTTGGTTTTCTGGCCTTAATACAACATCGGAGCCGTCAGATTTCTGGCCTTAATATTGTCTGGCGCGACCATAGCTGCTCGAATGGTTGTGCTTCAGTTCACATTTCAGAACACACCTCCATTTGTCGATGAAGATGCATTCTAAGGGTCAAAATGTTTGCCTTCTTTTTGGTAAAAGACGCAACGTGCCAAATCGAAGCTCAAACGTGCAACCAATCAAGTTATACAGACCGCATTCTAGGAATCCCATCAGAAGCTCGGCCAGAAGTAATCAAATATCGGGCCAATCAAGCCAATATCTCACTCTGAAAGACTCGCTCTCCCAATCGACCGAGAGAAATGCTCTCGCACAGGGAGTATCGACCGAGTATTTTAGTCTACATGAAATATCCAGCTGAGATGTACAAATACTTGGCCCGACTCTCAAGGAAGAAAAGACAATTAACCACATCCGAACAAAGCTCTACTTTTTATACACCTCACTATGGATGCCACGTAAGCCGTAACTTCGGAGGATATTATTTATGAATAGTGGAACTTGTCTTCCAACCGCTATTCTATCCAAGGGGTGAGCTCCACGCGTCCAAGTCTTCCCAGAAAGGTCGGGCCACATCACAACAGCCCAAGCTGTCATCTCCACCTATAAATACCTCAAAGCTTAAAGAGGAAAGGGAGTTGATCTTTTTCGGCTCATACTTCTTCTTCCCCAAAAAGCATTATCTAGAAGAGAAATAGACGTCTTCTTTCTTTTCTTCAAATAGAAAAAGCATTGTACTTTTAATCTAAAGCAGAAATAATATATAAAGTGGAATGCCGAATCAATATAAAAAGACTATGTGTTTTCCTCGTTTCCATTACTTTTTCTGTATTTTATAATCAGTATTCATGTGTTCTTCACATGATTGGGGTTTAAATGTCACTAGTGACCAATTTTTGATGTCAACAATAAATTAAATAAAATATTTGGCTACCAAAAATACGGGACGTTAAAACTTTACTTTGGAAAATTTCCTTTAAATATTAATAAAAGGATTTATAAATTCCAAATCATAACTTTACTGTTAATTAGGTTAAGGAACAAGTGTTATTTAAAACAACGTTCACGATAAACCCCAAAATCCATTCTTAACTCAATTCCAATTAAACAATAATTAATTTGGGAAACTTCTCAACATCTTAATTAAAAGATTTAATATTTTCTCAATGGGGCTTAAGAACGGTATTAATAAAGACACCATTCAAGACAAATCCAAAATCCCGTTTGATATTAAATACATGGCTCTAAATAGAAATTATATCAACTTATATTCAATATCAAATTCTAATACCAATAAATATCGTATTGGGAATAACGATATATATATATATATATATATCTTAAAAATTCCTCAACAATATCCGTATAATAAAGGAATCCAATATCGAAATATTGTGAAAATTATTTCCATTCAAATCTATTCCAATTTATTCAATGGAAAACTTTGTTTATTTTAAAACCCATTTTTCCATCCAATTTATTAAATTAAAAACCATTATATTATTATTCTAGTTAATAACTAGTTCATTTCGATAAAAATATATTTTCAAACTTGGAATTTTTCATCCAAAATCTTTTCAAATCATTTATTATGACTTTACAATTTTTTTTCATATTTTTAGTAATTTTTGTAAGGCGCTAGCAGTCGGTTTCCAATAACGGCCAACGAACTGCATCCATAACGACCTTTTCTGAAATTGATTTTGAAATATGTCAAAATATAACCATTAGATTTCAAATCTCTTATATTCATTGGAAATCTCCTTTCGATACGAACCCCACGGTTCTGGTTTTAGGAGAATCCGATGGACAGATCTCTCATTACATCAATTTGAAGTCAATGATTAAAATTCACGAGCGGCCGCTGCGCGCCGCGTTCTATTCAGGCCATTTAATATATATATATATCATCGATTTCCATTTAAAAAGTATTTTATAAATTCGTTTGTAAAATTATTTCAAAATGATTTCAAATTTATTTTCAATTTTTAATCAAAGTTGAATATTTCATATCATTATAATGTTAAAATGATAATATTTTCAAAATATCTGATTTTGAAACCAATTTCCTTTTCGTATCCATTTATAAAATGAATAAAATCGATCAATAAACCCGTTTCGAGTTAAAATGATGAATATCTACTTACTCGGCTTCATATATTCCAATATTTATGTATCCGCCCAAAATCGGACATCAAAATCATATTTTGATTATTCAGTGAATATTATTTTAAAATATTCGTTCATTAATTTAATTCTTCACTAAATATTCTTTTAAAGTACTTGTTATTTTAAAATATTCCTTATTTCTGAATCGGAATGCGACTCAATCAATCACCATATAATTTCAGTTACATGAATTTCATACATCACATGTTTTCAACAATAATGATAAATAATCATTACCCATTCGAACATTATCCAAAGTGCAATTTACAACTGTACAAGCATTAAAATAAATAAATAATGCTCGTCACAGCCTCTCAACCCATCGATTGACATACAACTAAATATCGGGATTAGTGTATGTCAAATATCATCCCAATACCCGTGTGGGGTTTTCAAACAACAATAGTCTATTCACATAAATCCTTGGTTAATAAATTTAACTAATTTTAATTCAATTCGAATTATTTTTCTAATTAATCAATTTTCACTTTTTAAAATTGTAAGTAGATATTTATAATTTAATTTCAACTACCACATTAATGTTGACATTATTTTTAATACATTAAACATTTCAACATCACAAGCAAAACACAATATAATCAATTAAATCGTCCATGGTCAATGGATGAGGGAGATGAGCTAACAGGCACCGTATGCTATTTATAATGATTAACACTGATAAAAATCTGCACTGGCAATTCTATATATTTTTATACATGAATACAATAACATGATAAAATATTTTTAAGTGAGAAGGAGTTTTCACTTTGCTTTCCACTCTGTCATTCTTTATTTCTGAATTGTTCTATTTTGATTTAAAATCGCCTCAAATTCTAATTTGCGCCAAATCGCTTCTACTCAATTCCATTGCGTAGTATTCTCTGTCACGAGTACAATGCAACTGAAATCACTGTGTCTAGACTTAGTATGAAAAAGTTACAAGTTTTTAAACATTGGTTAATTAAATAATTAATTAGTTTTAACAACACTTTTTAAAATCATTACCCTCTGTTTCTCATTTAACTGGAGCCCAAAACCCATCAGCTTCATGGAGAAATCCAACCGCCTTGCCTCCTGACGCAGGCGAAGGATGATCGGACCTCGCCACCCCCCTTTACCTACGTGCCAGCTCGCCACCGCCCTGACCAAGATGAACTCAATCCACCACCTACGACAGAAACTGCCTGGAAACGTGCGCCCTTTGAGGCAGGAAACCTCTCGATTTACTCAACGATAAAAGATCAAACTTTTTTGGATTTGAAGTTGGGAGAAACCTCTTTGATTTTTGTTTTTGGAGCATTGAATTTTATTTAATGGATTGAGGGGAAAGGAGCTATGAAGAATCGAACGAAAAGGATTGTTCATCGTTCATGGATTGCGGTTTTTCTCTGGCCAATCGAATTAGGTTTTAGTGTATAAATGAATATATATATATATATATTAATATATTATTCCAAAAATACTAGCTTATCGCCACGAACTTCAAATCAAACCCAACGACTGTCGCCTTGGCCAAGTACCCTCATACCAGATACAACGTCCAAAATTGAATTCAATGTACATTTTAATTTACCGGAGCCACATACTGACTCCAAAAATTCCAGAAAAATAAATATAGCAATGTTTTAATGATACGGTCATAATAAAACTAATTTCATCGAATTTGGAGATTATTTGAAAAATAGCCATTTTTTGGTCAATTAAATTCAAATTGAAATTACCAAACACATTTAAATTCACTGCGCTCACATATTAATTCCAAAAATTTTGAAATTTTGAATCTGACAATAATTTGACATTTCGGATCAAACAAAAGTGGTCTCATTGAAAACGGAGGTCGTTTGCAAAATGGCTATTTTTAATGGCTATATATATTATATTAAAATATATATAAATTCTATAGCGACTATTTTGAATTTTAAACTGAACATAACTTTTAATTTATAAAGTGAAATCTCAGTTTCTTACACCCGTTAGAAAGATATAGTTAAATATATTCTAAATTTTCTTGTTTCACTGAAATTCAGTTTATTTTAAATTTTGTACGTTCATTTGTTAAAAATTGAATTTTCAAACTACCACGCCATTTCAAGCTCATTTTATAATTTAAATAAATTTATATGTTCGAACTTTGAATTAAATAAATTTTTAGTCATTATTATTTAAAATAAATTATTTTAAATATCCCAAATCCATTAAAATATTTAAAATAAAAATTTTAAATTGGTTCTTAAATTCCGGGTTATTAAAATCTCCCTTAATTAAAAAATTTCGTCCTTGAAAAGGAATGGAGCTGAAAGTTGTTTAACTATCCAACTCAACTTTCAGTTTGGCTTTCATTCTTCAACTTTTCAGTTTCTAAGAATTATCTAGTTACTCAAAAATTTGGCAAACACCTTAAATTTTTGAAAAAATTCTCCATAACCTCCTTTGTACAAGCTGATAGGTAAAACCACAACTTGCCTCACAGGGCCCTCATCAATAAAAAAGAAAAAGAAAAAGCCAAGCAGCTTTCCAGACGGCTCTTAAAATCATCAAACCCAATGAATGTAGTAAACATGTAACTATTCGTCGGGCATACAATTTTATTCCTCTTCTTAGCTTCCATGCTATGACCTGTTCATTATATATACATGTACATATATGCAATTCCAATTGATTTCAATTCAGTTCAATATTTGATTCAATTTGGCCTAATTTACCTTTTAATCTCTTATTGGTTTTATTATTCTAATATATTAATTAGTTAAACTAATAATCATACAACACAACCATCAATCAATTAGTTGATTAGCTTTTCAAACACATGTCTTTAATATACTCAAAAATCATATTTTGTGTGTTAAATCACAAATAATTAATTCTAGCTAAGTTTTGGTTCTCACACCAGTCAACTGGAAATATATAGATATCCTACTTTTGAAACTCGAACATAGATACTGATGATGATATATCAATCACCAGGATCATCTCAGGCGACTAGAGTGTGATTCTATATCTATCCAGTATATTTGAGACTTCGTATCTATGGTCATGACGCGTATATGCAAAATGTACATATACTAGATTGTCCATAATCAAGATAAAATAAAATACTCAAATACGTATAATAAGATATAGTTTTAAAACTAAATTCATTTTTGAAAATTATACTCTTCTAACTCATTCTAGGGCGTTACTAACCCTATCTCTAACGAGTGATTCTTATGGGATATTACTAGTCCTATCTCCGATAAATTCTATCATTTGGTTCTAATGTGTCTTTTTCTCTAGCTTTGTAAACCAAAGCTTTGATACTAAACTATAACAACCCGAAATCCTCCGATCTCCAAAGAGACGAGAAATAGCGGATTGCTTTGAGAACATGACGCATCAGAACACAAACAATAGAACATTTCACTGCTATTACAACAATTACATCGGAGTACAAGAATATATCAGAATATGAATAAATATTACAAAGCGAGAATAAAATAATATCAGAGATTACAAATCAACGGAAATTTAAATGCATGTATAAAATGCATAGCGGACAATACATTAACTAGCACAACTGAAAGAAATATACAGACATAAAGATTTCCGAATATAGCTCCAGCTGTAACCCATGATCCTGTGAAAAGAAATATCTGCTAAAACCAAAACTACTAGCTGTCTGTGTGGAAAATATGGGCACCTAGAGTTTAGGTAGTAACTTTAAACACCAGGCCAGTCATGGGACTGGTGTGAGAAATAAAACAGTTATTAAATCTTTACTTTAAAAGTTGGGAAATCACGGGACTATGCCCTATAACATGGAACGGTTTACTCCACATAAATCTTAGTTTAAATAAAACAATACAATGTTTTTTGGAAAAATGAAGCTATTATAAGACTTGGGTCCCATCACACAATGCAACGTAAGCCCGAGGATCGAGTTTTACCTTATAATAGCCAAACATGCTTGGTATAATTTAAAACAAATCATTTTGGTATTACTATACGTGCATAGTGTCAAAACAATTTCAAATATAAATGTATCAATCATAGATGGCATGGGTACCATATGTCATGTCACCAAACTAGTTCTACAACTAAAATCGAAAAATGTCATATTGGAAATTGGATTCCATCATGAACCAAGGCAAGGGATCTTCCCTCTCCGATTCGAGACAATCTATCCTACCACGTCTCAGGACATAGACTAAGGTGAGCCCTTAGGATCTTCAGGGCCGGTCCACACTTACTATAGTGGATTGGTTATTCCTGAAAAATATATTTCTCTGCCCTCTGCAGCGTAAAATTTGGTCAGTATGTCGACCATCATCAAGAGCCACTAGGGACTCAAATCCGAGGTACCTCGCTTTCCAACAATCACATAAGTAAAATGTCTGGGCTCTATACCATGACATCACTTCTAGCTAGAAAGAAATGCATGTCCTCCCTGCAATCCTTCATCTCATTTCTGGTTGATACTTGGGTGTGAAGCTCACGAATTAATGCTACACAAAGCTATGCTAATTAAATCTGTGCTTTGATGATCTACCACAAGACCCTTCTTTTCAACAAAGGCCTTGATCATTTGCAACTCGGCATGCCACATTGACAATTCATGCCATGCAACTGATGTCTATCAATATATAACCTCTAAGATCGTACATCTCAGAGAAGGGTATTAAGCAAGAGAATAAGCTCTCCGCCACCAAACAGATATATATTTAATAGAATCAATCAACACAGAATGAAATCCAATCTCAAACACATATCCATTTACAAGTCCGTTCTGGGTCTGAACAAAACCGAAGGTACCTTATTCCTCGTCCCATATGTCCAATATGGGAGAGAGGTCCTCGCATATCTAGTCGATCTGCAAGTACGTCTCGACTATCATCACTTATTACCTTGTCTCGGGGGATCAGCCCAATCAAGACATCGGTAATCATCCATACGATATGAAGACCTCCAGTCTTCGACCATTATCTTCATCGTCGACATTTAATCGTTGTACCCGTTACTCAAAATAGGATAAACTCGTCCATCCAAATAACTTACGTATTTTATAATAAATAATCAAGTGCTATAAAAACACATCATACGCCTCATTCAAATTCTGAATACTCGTTTATTCAAATATTCACGTTTTTAGGAGAAGTTCCCATTAATTTTATCAAAGATAAGTCCTTTCAAATTTATTCTTTAATCTTCCATTAGATATCCATTTCAAAGGATTTTATTTTATTCTTTAACAATTTTAAACCAAATTAATGTTTATCACACTAGTCGGGATTATCGAGCCTTACCGAAGTAATAAATTATTTACTAATCTCAATCCCAACCTATTCATCCCATGGGGCAAAACTGGTAATACCCCATATCTAACACCCATAGTGTTATCAATAAATTTAATTACCTTTTCACATTCAAATCTAATTAACGATTTAACTATCGCCTGGAATAAACTGGTGGTACTCCATTCTCGATCATTTCTCTTGTTTGAAAATTTTAATTATCTCATTCACTTTCCATTCTAATTAAAGATTCATTAAAACTCTATCTAGTTTTAATCTCTAAAAATCATCACTTAATGATTATTCAATTTTTGGAAAATTAATCCTGTCTTTATCTGAGTTAAAGAACAAACGTTATTTAAAACACCATTCACGATAAACCCAATCCTCTTCCATTTACTACAGAATCTTCACGGAAAATAGATCAATATATATAATCGATATAAATTTCCATATCATACTAATAATATAAATGGAATAGCGGCATAGCCTTTTAAATTCCATATATAGTACCGGTCTTCCTTCACAGAAGCTCATCTCGGTTATTACCAAATCGAATTCCATTCAATTCCAATTTAATATATTAAATTGGAAAACTTTACTTTGGAAATTTTCCTTAAATCTCAATAAAAGAATTTATAAATTCTAAATCATATCTTTACTATTAACTGGGTTAAAGAACAAGTGTTATTTAAAACACCATTTACAATAAACTCAAAAATCCAATCTTAATTCAATTCCAATTAAATATTATTTAATATGGAAAGCTTCTCTAAATCTTAATTAAAAGATTTATTCTTTTACTCAACGGGGCTTAAGAACAGTGTTAATAAAGACACCATTCATGACAAACCCAAAATCCCATTTGATATTAAATACAAGGCTCAAAATAGAAATTATATCGGCTTATATTCAATATCAAATTCTGAAACCAATAAATATCGTATTTAGAGTAACGATATATATGTATATATATATTCCAAATTCCTTAAAAATATATGTATAATTACGGAATCCAATATCAAAATTTTCCAAATATTATTTCCATTCAAATCTATCCTAATTTATTCATTGGAAAATTTTGGTTATTTTAAAACCAAATTTAAGTCCAATTTATTAATTTAAAAACCATTGGATTATTATTCTAGTTAATAACTAGTTCATTTCGACAAAAATATATCTTGAAACTTGGAATTTTTCATCCAAAATCTTTCCAAATCATTTATTATAATTTTACATAATTTTTCCATATTTTTAGTAATTTTTATAAGACCCAAGCAGTCGGTTTCCAATAATGGCCACCGAATTACATCTATAGCGACCATTTCTAAAATTGATTTGGACATATCTCAAACTCTAACCGTTAGATTTCAAATCTCTTATATTTGTTAGAAAACTCTTTTTTATAAAAACACAACGGTTCCAGTTTTAGCAGAATCCGACTGTCGGATCTCCCTTTACATCAATTTGAAATTTATAATCGAAGTTTAGGAACAGTCGCTGCGCGGCACGTCTATTCAGGCCATTTAATATTTATAATATATATATCATCAATTTTCATTTAAAATGTATTTTATAAATTTGTTTATAAATTTATTTCAAAATGATTTCAACTTCATTTTCAATTTTTAATCAAAATTGAATATTTCATATCATTATAATATTAATATGAAAATATTTTCAAAATATATGATTTTGAAATACATTTCCTTTTTTATCCATTAATAAAATGAATAAAATCGATCGATAAACCTGTTTGGGTTTGAATGGTGAACATCTACTTACTCGGCTTCATATATTCCAATATTTTTCAATTCCATCCAAAATCATACATCCAAATCATATTTTGAATATTCAGTGAATATTATATTAAAATACTCTTTCATTAATTTAATTCTTCACTAAATATTATTTTAAAATATTTGTTATTTTAAAACATTCCTTATTTCTAAATCGGAATGCGACTCAATCAATAACTATATAATTTCAGCTATATGGATTTCATACATCGTATGTATTCAACAGTAATGATAAATAATCATTACACATTCAAAGATCATCCAGGGTGCAATTTACAACTGTATAAGCACTAGAATAAATAAATAACCCTCATCACAGCCTGTCAACCCATCAATTGACATACAACTAAATATCGGGATTAGTGTGTGTCAAATATCATCCCAATACCTGTGTGGGGTTTTCAAACAGCAACAGTCTATTAACATAAATCATTGGTTAATAAATTTAACCAATTTTAATTCTATTCGAATTATTTTTCTTGTTAATCAATTTTCACTGTTTAAAATTATGAATGGATATTTATAATTTAATTTCAACTACCACATTAATGTTAACATTATTTTTAATACGTTAAGCATTTCAACATCACAAATAAAACACAATACAATCAATTAAATCGTACATGGTCTGTGGACGAGGGAGGTGAGCTAACAGGAACCGTATACAATTTACAATGATTAAAATTGATAAAAATCTACATTAGAAATTCTATATATTTTTATACATGAATACAATGAGTTCTTACTTTGGTTTCCACTCCGTCATTCTTTATTTCTGAATTGTTTTGTTTTGATTTAAAATCACCTCAACTTCTAATTTGCTCCAAATCGCTTCTAGTCAGTTCCATCGTGTAGTGTTCTCTGTCATGAGTGCAACGCAACTGAAATCACTGCGTTTGGACCTCGTATGAAAAGGTCACATGTTTTTAAACATTGGGTAAATAAATAAATAAATAAATAGTTTTAACAACGCTTATCAAAATTGTTACCCTCTCTTTCTTGTTTAACTGGATCCCGAAACCCATCAGCTCGATGGAGAAATCCGACCGCCGCCACCTCCTGACGCAGCCGGAGGATGATCGGACCTCACCACCCCCTTTGCATATGCTCCAGCTCGCCACCGCCCTGACCATGAAGAACTCGATCCATCACCGGTGATAGAAACCGCTTAGAAACACACACCCTTTGAGGCTGGAAATCTCTCGATTTACTCAACGATAAAAGATCAAACTTGTTTGGATTTGAAGCTTGGAGAAACCTCGTTGATTTTTGCTTTTGGAGCATCGAATTTTATTTAATGGATTGAGGGAAAAAGTGGTATGAAGAATCGAACAAAAAGGATCGTTCATCGTTCATGGGCGGCAGTTTTTCTTTAGCAATTCGAATTAGGCTTTAGTGAATAAATGAATATATATATATATTATTCCAAATATATTAGAGTACGACCACGAAGACCAAATCAAACACAACGACTGTCGCTCTTAGCCAAGTATCTCCATTCCGTACAGAATGGGATATGTTTTGTAAGCCAATTTCATCATTTCGGTCAGTTTTTCATCAAAATTAAAATATAAATTAATATAACATTCAAATTTGAATTCAATATACATTTTAATTTACCGGGGCCACATATTGACTCCAACAATTCCAAAAAATAAATCTACCTTTGTTTTGACGATATGATCCTAACAAAACTAATGTCGTCGAATTTGGAGACTGTTTGAAAAATTGGCATTTTCTGGTCGATTAAATTCAAACTAAAATTACCTAACACATTTAAATTCACGGCGCTCACATATTAATTCCAAAAATTATGAAATTTTGAATCTAGCAAAAATTTGACATTCCGGATCCAACAAAAGTGGTTTCGTCGAAAACAGAGGTCGTTTCATAAATGGCTATTTTTAAGGGCTATATATATTATATTAAAATATATTAAAAATCTATAGCGACTATTTTGAATTTTAAACTGAACATAAGTTTCAATTTATAAAGTAAACTCTCATTTTCTTGCACCCGTTGGAAAGATATAGTTAGATAAATTCTAAGTTTCTTGTTTCACTGAACTCCGGTTTATTTTGAATTTTATACATTCAATTGAAATTAAAAATCGAATTTTCAAACTACCACGCCATTTTAGACTCGTTTTATAATTAAAATAAATTTATACGTACCAACTTCGATTTAAATAAATTTTCAGTCATTATTATTTAAAATAAATTATTTGAAATATTCCAAAAATCCATTAAAATAGTTAAAATTAAAATTTTAAATTGGTTCTGAAATTCCAGGTTGTGTAACAACCTAGAATTTTAAGTGTATTTTTGTTTAATTATTTAATTTAAATTTTGGTTTTTATTTTATTCGTTTAAAAACTCAGTTTGTTTGTATTTTTGTAACTATTTTGATTTAAAAACTAAATTTATTTTGGTATAACGAATGAATTTGATTTGATATAAATATATTTTAAATAATATTTTCAATTTAGATATATTTTAGTATATAAATTAAATTGTGTTTATTTAGTTGAATTTGAATTTATTCTTATATTTTATTTAAATAGTATGGTCGTATTATATAATTTGTTTTCGATATTTATGAAAATTATATCTTTGTTTTAAATTTCATAATATTCTATAATTTCTCGCAACAACAATTTGGAATTTGAAATACGTACAGTGAGATATGGTAACTATATAAATTTCATTGGAAAAATTGAATGTTTGCCAGTCGCGCATTTTTCAATGCAATGCTGCACCTAATAGTCCAAATTTTAGCGACCATAAAATCTCTCCGAAACTAGTTCGGACAAACATGAAAAATATTATATTCGTTGTCATGAATCCAACGACGAAATTTGTTTTGCTAAAATCGGACGTTTTGACTTCCGTTTAATTGTTTTCTCATGCCATTTTTTCCTTTAAAAGCGGTCTGTAATGCCTTTTTGAACGAAGCATCCTGACACTGCAAGCTATATATCATTGTGTCCGTCTCGTCGAGCTGATTACCACAATATATTTGTTTGTCAATTTCGGTGGACGGTTCGCATAGAAATTGCCAAAAGGCTATGTAGTTCATTTTTGAAATAAAGTCATTTGAGTTCGAAGGGTCCATATTAGGATCCCACATATTTTTCTAGTCATTTTGGGTCTATAAAGCCCGTCCTTTTATTTAACTAAACCACCTATTTATTTCTTGTTTATTTCTAAGGCTTAGGAAAGGGATGCATGCATGTTACTTTTATTTCCTATTGGCATTTTAAATTCTACACGTTGCATTTCCCCCAACTGTGTATTGCTAAACCATACTCTTCTTTCTTATGTTCCCATTTTGATTTGTTCAGACCGTTCCATTTTTTTAAAATGCGAATTGTTTACTTTGAAATTTTTAACTAGCCTTTTATATCTGTTCATTCAAAACTTTCACCAAGCGTTTACTCCATTTTTTAAACCTTTTATCTTCTTCTAAACCTTTGTTTGGATCTACTGTGCCTTTTCATATTATATAATATAAATACAATTGAACCGTATAATATTTATTTATTTAATATTTACTTTTGAATGTTTGGAATTGAACCAGACAGATTTTACATTTTATCATACTTGAATCGGTGGAATCATTTACCAGTTCTTATGGGAGTTTGTAAGATTTATTGAGTGGGTGGTTAGTTCAACATTACCTATTCAACTGCCTTTTCATTTAGACCACTTCTGTCTGCAATTAGATTTTGATATTTTGATGTTTTGAGATTTCAGACTGAATTAATGTATTTGCAAATGAAAGAATTGTATTATAATTGATTAAAATGTTACAGGGTACATGTATGTATATACACGTTACATAGGCTTCTACGGCAACAAGAAAAAAATAAAGTACATGAAGTAAATGGGCTAAGCCCAGTACAGCCCAGTGATGAAATAAGGTATTATATATCTATTCTTGTGTTGAGAAATAATGGCACCAATTCATATGATTATCTTATTTGCCCCCTTCAAATCTAGGGTTAGTGAAAACCCTAAATTTGACTTCTCTGATGAAACGATGCCTTCATCCACATCCTTTTTCATCCTTGCTTTTAGATGAGTTCATTAGCAAGATTTCAGAGTTTATCTCCAGCCTTGTTGAGCGATTGGTCTTTAGATCTGAATCTTGAGAGTTTTGCGTGTCTCTAATAGGAGGAAGTGAGCTTTCAGGATTTGCCTTTCGCTTTGTTGCTGGTTCCAGTGCAGTGCATCGTCTTACTTGTAGTTCTTCACGAAGTCTAGTACAGTTTTTAGCTGAAAGGGCTTTGTTAAGTATGTCAGCTTTCTGATGGAAGGAAGGTATGTAATTAATCTGCAGTTTTCCTTCTTTCTCTTGTTCTCGAAAAAAAAATGTCGATTTCTATGTGTTTTGTTCGAGCATGCTGAATAGTATTAGCTGACATATAGATTGAACTCTGAATGTCACACCAGATTGTAGCCTTTGATGAATTTCTTAGTTGTAGTTCTTTTACTATGGACTGTATCAACTTAATTTCAATAGTAGCGCATGCAATACTCCTGTATTCTGCCTATGCACTTGATTTTGATATGGTAGGTTGCTTTTTAGAGCTCCCTGATGGATCTTTTGTCATTTGGATTTGCAGCCCAGTCTGAGTCTGTAAATCCAGTGATATTTAGGTCTTTGCTGCCTTTTAATGTAAGCCCATAGTCTAGAGTGCCTTTTAAATATCTTAGAATCCTCTTGACAGCTTTCCAGTGCTCGTCTTTAGGTTCCTACAAGAATTGAGATACCTTGTTAACACTGAAGGATATGTCAGGTCTTGATATAGTGGCATATTGCAGTGCCCCCACAACACTCCTGTATTGTTTGACATTATTTATAGCTTCTCCCCTGTTTTTAGAATAGTGTTGACTTGAAATCATAGGGGTTGGTTGAGATTTAGCTTCAATCATGTCTGTTTTGGCTAGTAGTTCATTAATGTACTTTCTTTGGTTTAGAAGCATTTCTGAATTTGAGATCCTTTTGGCTTCTATGCCTAAAAAATAGTTAATGTCCCCAAGATTTTTGATTGAGAACTTTTTGTTCAGATACTTGACAAGCTTTGCTATTTCAATATCACTGCTTCCTATGACAATTAAATCATCAACATAAATTAGTATATATACAGTGAATGATTGGGTAATTTTTGTGAACAAAGAGTTGTCAGATTTAGTGGGCCTGTAACCCAGAGTGTTTATAGTTGACTTGAGTTTATCAAACCATACTCTGGTGCCTGCTTCAAACCATAGATAGCTTTGTTAAGCTTGCATACAAGTTTTGAGTCTTGAATATATCCTTCAGGCTATTCCATGTATATTTCTTCATCTAGATTACCATTGAGAAAAGCATTATTGACATCTAGGTGTTGAATATTCCACTGGTTTTTTAGAGCTATAGTAAAGATTAATCTGATAGTAGTGGGCTTGACTACTGGTGAGAATGTTTCCTTGTAGTCAAATCCATACTCTTGTGTAAAACCTTTTTCAACTAATCTGGCTTTATGTCTATTAATGGTGCCATCTGGATTTCTTTTAACTCCGTAAGTCCATTTATAGCCTACTATGTTCTTATTAGTTGGTTGAGGGACAAGTGACCAGGTATTGTTTCTGATCAGGGCACTGAACTCCTCATCCATTGCTACTTTCCATTCCTTGTATTTGATAGCTTGAGTGAAACTTATTGATTCCTCTTTACTTTCTGTGATCAGATATGCTTTTGGCTTAAATATGCCATTTTTGTATCTGGTTTTCATTGGATGACCAGTAATAGTGGGAGGAGGATCACTGTGCTGTTCAGAATGCTTTGCCCTATCTTCAATGGAAGGTGAACTTTCATTAGATCTTTCTATGGATTGACTTTGAGTTTCAGATCTCTCATTGTTGTAATATTCAGGTGTTGGATTGGCGAGGCTGATATACTCATCATTGTTGGGTTGAATTTTGCCTCAGTAATATGTATTGCTTGATTATCAACAGCCATCCTTTTACTTGCTACTGAAGGTAGCTCAAAATAAACTGGTATATCAGGTATATTTACCTCTTTATTGATGACTTTATTGGTGGTTTTGATGTTGGATTGTGCATAAGGAAAGATATTTTCATTGAATATCACATGGCTACTCACATAGATCCTGCCATTTTCATCAATGCATCGGTATCCCTTTTGTTTAACTGCATAGCCTAAGAATATACATGATTTTGATCTAAAATTGAGCTTGTTTGTATTGTAAGGTCTAAGATAAGGAAAACAATGACAGCCAGAGGCTTTTAAATCATGATAGTTTGGCTTAACTTTATACAATATTTCAAGTGGACTGATATCATTTAATACTTTGTTTGGCATCCTATTAATCAAATATACTGCAGTATTAAATGATTCAGACCAGAATTTCAAAGGTAATGAAGCTCTTGCTAATAAAGTTAAGCCACTTTCTACTATGTGCATGTGCTTTCTTTTAGCTAAACTATTTAGTTCAGATGTATATGGACATGTGAATCTATGAATTATCCCTTCTTCATCAAAATATTTGCTAAGAGTTTTATATCAATACCACCATCAGACTGAAATATTTTCACTTTAGTGTTAAACTGATTTTCTATCATATTCAAGAATTTTATAACAACATCATAAGTATCTGATTTAGACTTCAGAAAATAGATCCATGTATACTTGGAATGAGCATCAATGAAAGGGATATAATATTTGTATCCAAAGTCAGATGTTATAGGGGCTAGACCCCACAGATCTGTAGCTATTAGATCAAAAGTATTAGAGTAAACAATGGATGAATCTTCAAATGGTAATTTGTGATTTTTAACCATTTGACAATATGTGCAGACATAAGGTAGTTTTATATCACAGTAAGAAATTTTACTACTATTCAGAATGTTCTTAACAATATTCACACTAGGGTGACCCAATCGGTGATGCCAAAGATCAAAAACATTATTGTTGTTACTATTTTGATTCTCAATAGTAGAGACAAAGCACTATTTTTCTTGTGCTGGGCGTATTTGATTTCCAATCTTGAATAGCCCATGTGTTTCATCACCCTGCAATAAAGTTTCATGTGTTAGTATGTCTTTGACAACACAGTAGTTAGGATAGAACTCGAAATAGACATTGTTGTCTTTTGTAAACTGTGACACACTCATTAAATTTTTCCTAATTTTGGTTACCCTTAATAATTTATGAAAGAACAATTGTTTCTTACCCTATAATAAAGCATTACCAGTATGAGAAATACTAATGCTGTAACGACCCGGATTTTCGGCGACTTTGGTTATCGACATAAACACGACGTCGATAACCAAAACATCGAAAAATCCTGGTAATTAGTGAAAGAAATTAGAGGGTGAGGAAAGATAAGATAGAAAATTAGAATAGAAGAAGAAGAAGAACACAACATCAGAGTAACACGAATCTCACAGCGGAACGAATAAATATAATATATGTAACATAACTTTGAAATATACATCTGTATTTGAATATACATCATTATCAAAGTACAGCACTTACAACACAGCGGAAATAACTATAGCTATATGATCCTGAAGCCTCCTGCTCCAGCTCTTCAACTATATCTGTAAAATCCCGACTACTTGACTGTCCATACAAATTTAGGCACCCAAGAGTTTAGGGAAAACAACACAAAATAAACTCCGGGTCAGTCATGGGACTGGTGTGAGTAAAACAGTTTAAAAACAGTTCGAACAAGTAAACGATATCTCATAAGACCACGCCGCATAACGGAACGGGTTTTTCCCTTATGAGAATCCAAGATAACTTTATATCAAAAACCTTTTGATATTATAATAATGTCTGTCAACCACAGTATAGATAATCATCTAGCAGAAACGCTTTCATCTCACGTTCTACATATATAGTATACAACTCAAAACCGCAAGCACGTATTGGGTAATGGATTTCCAACTATGACAAGGTATGGAACCACCTTTCGCTCGTGTACCTCTAGAGAGGAATACACTGGGTTCAACAAGAACATCTTGCAACCCGGCCACACATGACCGACCACTCATTTCGCTTGAGTGTATCGAATGTATATCACCAACAGTTGGGATCAGCAACCGTTTCCCGAATGGGACAGCATCAACAATAGATTTTTAGAAGTAAATGAAACTCTAGATCAGGTGATTATACACCCTACTTCGGTGCGACCGACTTAGCCATGCTGCCTGCCCGATTTCTGTCATTTACCGGATGATGAGGCTAGAAGCTACGCTTTATCATCACATCAGATTCACTTTGAATGTCACATCGTCAAATCCATCAAATCACCGATTGACGTCTACAACAATACATTATGTGTTAGCTAAAGGAAGTTTCCTTCTCCGCTTCCACTCTTGGTATGGTTGGAGAAATCAATATACGTGATCGTCTAGAATTACTCTGTCAGACATCCGTCCATACAAGTCACCCAGGAACAGGATGAACCGAAGGCACTATTCTGTAACAGGATAGCCCTTGCATAACTCCGTCTTCAATTTCCTTTGGCATATATGATTCGCAACACTTATGCCAATACAGAGTGGTTCTTTGGATAATAATCCAACCGGTCTCTCCATATTAACAACGTTAAAATGGTCAAACTTCGATAGTCTGTGATTTAACTATCGAATAAAAACAAGTGTGCAAACAACGATATTATTTCCAAATGGAAATTTATATCGATCAAACATCGTTCAACATTTATCTCTTAATTCATTAATTTACTTATCTCCTGTTTCCCTATATTTAATATTTCTTATTTTCTAAATTGGGAAAATATACGTTATTAACAATGGAAAACATTTCCATTTCTTTGTTTTCTTTATTAGGAAACATTTCTGGTTTCTTATTTGGAAAACATTTCCAAAGCTTCTTCATTGGACTTAGACAAATGTTTAAACAAACCATCGCGATGCCAATTCAAACCATTCCTTTACTACCGAACCTTAACTATTCCTTAGTTAAAAACGAAGCCAATCAAGTTGGGGTAGAACTACCTCTCAGACCTTAACTGAACAACATTTCTAACTTTGAAATTAGCAAAGTTCACTTTATTCCTTTTACTAACTTCCTTACTTAACCCTCCTTCGAATAGCTATATTCGATTGACTCTTTTCACTTAACTCTATTCGATTAACCCTTATCAATTAACTCTATTGGTCTAATGCTATTGGATTAACTCTATTTGACTAACGCTATTTATTTACTCATTTCTCTTAACTCCTTTCGAATAAACTATATTCGATAATTCCTTTTACTTTCTATTCGAATAACTATATTCGATTTACTCATTTGCTTTAACTCTAATCGATTAAACTAACATCAATTACCTCCTTTGCTTCTTTATCACTAATCGATTAACTAACATCGATTAATTTCTTTTGATAAACTACGTTTTCCGTTACAACTATTTCCTTTTTATAACGTTTACTTACCGTTACAAATATATCCTATTTATAACTTCTATTTACCGTTACAAATATATCCTATTTATAACTTCTATTTACCGTTACAAATATTTCCTATTTATAAAACCGTGTTCGTTTTATAAATAATTCCTTTTATAAAATCCTGTGATTTTATAAAATTCCTTTATTTCAATATACATTGAAATACTTCTTTTTACATCCCAGGGTCTTCTTATGATATTTAATATATCGAATAACAATGATCAACATCATTCCAACACCCATAATCCATAACAGATTATATAACACATCATATATCACAATATATGAAAACAGTAAAATAAATGTTGAGGAATCCAGTTGGATTCCTCCAACCTGTTTCCCTGCATCACAGATGTTAAATAATATAGATAACATCACTTTTCAGTTCTATATGATATATTCTGTTAAACAGAATCAATATAGAAATTAAATCAACTGACTAGTAGTTCAATCAAACAGTCAACATACATTAAATCAGCCAATATCTAACAGTTCTAAAAATATAACATGAAATTATAAACTGTTCAAAGTTAGTGAGATTTACTCACATTTGCGCGTTAACCGATAAATATCGGTTTGCGTTATTTGATTCAGTCGGACAATTTATTTCGCCATAAATTGTAACGAGCCCTGATTCACTCCCAGTCAGCTCTATTGTGTTGTCGTCGTCCATACGATCCCAACGCAACTTACGGTTCGTCAATCTGATACCGTATGACCAAGTTATACATTATTAAAGTTAGTACACTTTAATTTGAATTTTAAATAAAACTTAAATGAATATTCGAGTTGGGCTTTACCCATCCTAAACTGGCCCAACTCCCTTCATTTCAAAACCCGACCTGAATCATTGTCTCCCCCAAATCCAAATACACCGTAAACCGCTAATCCCCAATACCATTTGACCCGTCTTTGACCCACAACCGCCATCGCTCCGGCCACCTATCACCACCACGGTCACCACCATTCAACTCAGCGTCCCTTTTCCAACATTGCCATGCCTCCTCATCGCTCAGATCCTCAGGAAATGGTGCAAAGCCAATTCCGTTCATCTCCAAGAAAAAGCCGCCACCGAACGACCTGAGTCCACCGCACCCTGACCAACTTCACCGCCTTCACTCCAACTCCCCTCGCCTCGAACACCACCCCTCCAGGTTGCTCCAATCACCAGAAAATCGACTTTGAACGAAAATGCTTCATTGTCAGAAACTGGTGAATCCCTACCACTATATGCAGCGCCACCGGCAATGAGGTGTCGGCCTCGACCTCCTCCTTCATTCTGTTCTCACCCCCTCGCATAAATCTCCACATCGATGTCCGATATCGCAGAAAAACCAAATCCCAATGTTGCTGACTTACTTCCAGCACTCAATGATTTCATCGCACATCACAAAGCAAGTATAGAATTGAAGAGCAACTCCATATGAGACCAATCAAACCTGTTTTTTTTCGCATTTACAGATTTCTCTTTTATTTCTTGTTGAGTTTTGAAGTTTGGATTCTACTTCGATTTTTTTTTCTTTTTGCTGTGTTTGGTTTTATGCGGTTTATATAAGCTGCGTGGGTAGGTAGCCCTTGTGGCTGAGAATACAGGCTGCATGGCCTTCATATTGTCCAGGAAGAAATAAAGGTACCTTAGTTTTAAGCTACGAAACTTAGTGTATCTCGTTATGCCATATTTCATTCCCATAGGAGTTGTTATGGACAGATATAAAAATCCCGTCATATCGAGCTCGGTGCCACGTTTCCGAAAATATAATAATACCGGTAGGTGGCCTTATTCTGTGAAACCCGAAAATGTTGATTACAGGGTGCGAAATACTCCCAATAAAAAGTCGCTTATTAAATTAATTAAAAAATTTAGTAAAATTCTAAAAATTAAATTATCACTACGTCTCAAAAGAACCTTGTCTGAATTCATACCCGATCTCTAGTTATATCGAATAAACCGTTACGGTCGATAAACGATTCCATAGCGACTATTTCAAAATTTGATTTGGACATACATCAAAATCTACACGACGAAATCCCGATTTTTCTCTTCCACTAGAAAGATATACTCCACCAGCTCCCCACGTTTCTTGTTTCACAGAAATCCGATTTAAAACGAATCCTGTACATTCAGTTGAAGTTCGAATCGCCAATTAGCGAACTACAACGCCATTTCGAGCTCGTTTAAAATTATATTATAAACTATACGTTCAACTGTCGACGATTGAATATATTCGTTATTCAAATTCAATTCCAAGCTGCATTAAATATCACAGATGATCCAGTTCACACCATATCGCCATTTCAGCTAATTTTGATTATTTCAAAATTAAATATATTATTTTAATTAAATATTCATCATTTATTAATTCAACGATCTTTAAATTCACTAATCACCATTAATATAATTAAATAAAATTAATTATAATACCTCTGCCAATGCGGGTCATTACAATCTTCCCCACTTAAAATAATTTCGTCCTCGAAATTGCTAAGAGGTAGAGGACGACCCTATCGGCTGGTTAGAATATATTTGTTCACTTCTTAACTTCAGTTTCAACTGAACCAATTTTTTTTTAGTTAAATTATTAATTCTTATCAACGAAAATTTTCAGAAATCCTGAAAATTCTCTAACGCCTTAACTCTTCGAAAAAATTTCGCCAGTACCTCCTTTGTACTGGTCAATACGTCAAACCACCACTCGCCTCTCTGGGCCATTTCCAACCCAAAATAAAATCAAACAGCCAAGCGGCTTGCCAATTCGGCTCATCAAAATCACCAAACTCATATATAATATAAACTGGTACCTTTTTGTCTGGCATATCTACTCTGTCACTTCCATATGCTATCAACTCAGCATATACAAGAGTTACCCCAATCAAATCCAATCTGCTTTTATCCACGACACAACCATTCACTTATATCCGAGCTAAATATCATTTCAACTCGAGTTCCTTCTCGATTCCCAACCCTTAACTTGATTATCCCATTACACTTCAAATTTGAATCTCACAATCCAATTTGTCTTGACATCATTCTAATTCAATCTCAATTACCACTTTATTGGCTTTACTTTAACTCAAATTTGCTTTCACAAATTTCTGTTAAATTTGTTTTTAATTCAAACAGTCTTTCCCTGGGAGTTTTTAAACAGTTTACTCTTTCCAAAAATCAAAATTTTCCTTTTTGAAATTCAACTGAGCCCATAATCAATATTCCATTAGTTAAATCACTTCTCTATTTCTTTATCAATATTTGTTAACCAAATATTTTCAATAACCATATTGGCCTTTTATGTTATTTGGAAAACATTTCCGAATATTGCCTTCCTTTATTTTCTAAACTTCAGAAAATATATGCTATTTATAATTGGAAAATACTCCAATTATTTATCTCTTTTCCGATCTTGTTTATTTCTATACTTAGGAAATATTCTTTATTATATTTCCAAGCTTACACTTATTGGGTTAAAACAGATGTTGTGTAAAACATCGCTACGACAACCCAAATACTATATTCAACTAACTCTTATTCAACATTGATCTTCGAGCCTGAAATCTTACCATTTATTTGTTAATAATGAAATCAATCAAGTTGGGGTATAACTACCTCTCAGACCTTGACTGAATAACATTTATAACGTCAAAATAGATATGACTACTTACTCGAATAATCAATACCATACAACTACTTATTCACTTTTAAACCCATATACACCTTCTCTTTTTATTCTTACTAGATTTTATTCTAGACTTCCTTTTTGATTTTGCTATTCTATTTCTAAGTTCGTTTTCTTATCGACTTCTATATATATCGATACGTTGATTTCTAATTATCAAATTATTTTAAAAATATTCTAACCCCTTAGATTCCCGGAAAAATTCGCCATAACCTCCTTTGTACCGGGAGCATCGGGAAAATCCCCAAACTGCCACACAGGCCTTCTCCAATCAAAAGAAAAAGAAAAGCCAAGCGGCTTGCCGATACGGCGCATAAAATCTCATATATGAATTAAATACATACCTTTTTGTCGAGCAATCTATCTATACACCTTCTATACTATATTCCAAACCTGTCTCATGCATATCCATATATTTCAAATTAATTCCAACTTAATCCAATCGTTTTAACTTATTTCGTTAAGTGATTTTCAAATTACTGGTTTGCCCATTTCACCTTCATATTTGAGTATAACATGTTCAAGTATATTTTAACTTGTTTATCAACTAATTGAATTCCATTTCAATTCTATTTAAATTTCCTATATTCAAATTCCATTTCAATTTTCTTATTCAAATTCTATATTCGAATTTCATTATTCGAATCTATTTGAATTCTCTTTATTTCATTTCAATTCCCTTCGAATCGTCTATATTCAAATTTCAATTTTAATTCTATTTGAATCCTCTTTATTCAAATTTCATTTTCAATTCTATTTGAATCCTCGACATTCAAATTTCATTTCACTTTCGATATTCAAATCCTATATTTGAAATCTCTTATATTTTCTATATCCAAACGCCATTTGAATTTCTATATTCAAATTCTATATCACTTCCATTGAATTTCATATATTCAAACTCCCTTTGAATTTCTATATTCAATTTCTATTTGAATTCTCTTTATTCAAATCCCCTTTGAATTTTCTATATTCAAATCCTATGTTTGAACTTCCTTTATTCAAATTCCTTTAAATAAGTCTCAGTTTCAATTCCTTTTTAAATCGATATTTCTACCTTTGGAAAGTAGATTTCCCTTTCAATTTCGCACTTGTATTTTTATATTTCTGAATTATCCAATGATAATTCTTTTCACTTCATTTTATAAACTTCGTTTATAAAAGAACTATTTATAAACTTCGTTTATAAAGGGACTTCTTGTTTTATTTCTTTTAAAACAAGTTAATATTTCAAATCTATTTCAAAATTCAAATTCTATTTTTCAAATCCCATTTTGAAATTCAACACAACTTGTCTTTCCCAAAACAAATTCAAAACAGTATCTCTGGTAGTAATTCGTCACTTACAACTCGAAAATGAATACTGATGATGCAGCTGTCATCATCAGAATCTATTTTTCCAGCGATCAAAGTGAGTTCAATACTATAAAACCATTTCTAAACATTTCCACTTTGAAATTCATTTCAAAATATAATTCACACTGTTTGTAAAACAATTTAAAATCTCCCAGGATCTTAAATTTTCCTTATTTTTAATCCAAATCCGTTTACAAACACTTATCCAATTCTCAAGAGTTTTAACTCCATTTCTGGTTTAAATTTCGGATTCAACTCATCTGATTTCACGTATTTCACTTATATGAATTCTGATTGGTTATTTACATAACCATTTAATTTATAATCTTACTCGATTATAATAACAACCAATATATAATAATTTTGATATATATATCTTCTCTATATCAAGATATTCCTTGGGTAAACTTATTTTAATTTACCCTTTTTTCAAAATATACCATGATGGTTCATCGTGTTCAAGTGTTTACAAAATCCCTACCGATATAGTGGATCAAACTGATCGACCAGAACCTATAAACAACTCAACCAATAAATCTCCACAATATAAAACAAATTTTTATATCAATAACAAATACGTTCACTCGTATATATACACTCAATCTCAGTCTAGGGTATTACTAACCCTATCTCTACCGAGTCACGCCACAGAGCCAAGTAATTCTTAACTTAAGCTCTGATACCAACTGTAACGACCCGGATTTTCGGCGACTTTGGTTATCGACATAAACACGACGTCGATAACCAAAACATCGAAAAATCCTGGTAATTAGGGAAAGAAATTAGAGGGTGAGGAAAGATAAGATAGAAAATTAGAATAGAAGAAGAAGAAGAACACAACATCAGAGTAACACGAATCTCACAGCGGAACGAATAAATATAATATATGTAACATAACTTTGAAATATACATCTGTATTTGAATATACATCATTATCAAAGTACAGCACTTACAACACAGCAGAAATAACTATAGCTATATGATCCTGAAGCCTCCTGCTCCAGCTCTTCAACTATATCTGTAAAATCCCGACTACTTGACTGCCCATACAAATTTAGGCACCCAAGAGTTTAGGGAAAACAACACAAAATAAACTCCGGGTCAGTCATGGGACTGGTGTGAGTAAAACAGTTTAAAAACAGTTCGAACAAGTAAACGATATCTCATAAGACCACGCCGCATAACGGAACGGGTTTTTCCCTTATGAGAATCCAAGATAACTTTATATCAAAAACCTTTTGATATTATAATAATGTCTATCAACCACAGTATAGATAATCATCTAGCAGAAACGCTTTCATCTCACGTTCTACATATATAGTATACAACTCAAAACCACAAGCACGTATTGGGTAATGGATTTCCAACTATGACAAGGTATGGAACCACCTTTCGCTCGTGTACCTCTAGAGAGGAATACACTGGGTTCAACAAGAACATCTTGCAACCCGGCCACACATGACCGACCACTCATTTCGCTTGAGTGTATCGAATGTATATCACCAACAGTTGGGATCAGCAACCGTTTCCCGAATGGGACAGCATCAACAATAGATTTTTAGAAGTAAATGAAACTCTAGATCAGGTGATTATACACCCTACTTCGGTGCGACCGACTTAGCCATGTTGCCTGCCCGATTTCTGTCATTTACCGGATGATGAGGCTAGAAGCTACGCTTTATCATCACATCAGATTCACTTTGAATTTCACATCGTCAAATCCATCAAATCACCGATTGACGTCTACAACAATACATTATGTGTTAGCTAAAGGAAGTTTCCTTCTCCGCTTCCACTCTTGGTACGGTTGGAGAAATCAATATACGTGATCGTCTAGAATTACTCTGTCAGACATCCGTCCATACAAGTCACCCAGGAACAGGATGAACCGAAGGCACTATTCTGTAACAGGATAGCCCTTGCATAACTCCGTCTTCAATTTCCTTTGGCATATATGATTCGCAACACTTATGCCAATACAGAGTGGTTCTTTGGATAATAATCCAACCGGTCTCTCCATATTAACAACGTTAAAATGGTCAAACTTCGATAGTCTGTGATTTAACTATCAAATAAAAACAAGTGTGCAAACAACGATATTATTTCCAAATGGAAATTTATATCGATCAAACATCGTTCAACATTTATCTCTTAATTCATTAATTTACTTATCTCTTGTTTCCCTATATTCAATATTTCTTATTTTCTAAATTGGGAAAATATACGTTATTAACAATGGAAAACATTTCCATTTCTTTGTTTTCTTTATTAGGAAACATTTCTGGTTTCTTATTTGGAAAACATTTCCAAAGCTTCTTCATTGGACTTAGACAGATGTTTAAACAAACCATCGCGATGCCAATTCAAACCATTCCTTTACTACCGAACCTTAACTATTCCTTAGTTAAAAACGAAGCCAATCAAGTTGGGGTAGAACTACCTCTCAGACCTTAACTGAACAACATTTCTAACTTTGAAATTAGCAAAGTTCACTTTATTCCTTTTACTAACTTCCTTACTTAACCCTCCTTCGAATAGCTATATTCGATTGACTCTTTTCACTTAACTCTATTCGATTAACCCTTATCAATTAACTCTATTGGTCTAATGCTATTGGATTAACTCTATTTGACTAACGCTATTTATTTACTCATTTCTCTTAACTCCTTTCGAATAAACTATATTCGATAATTCCTTTTACTTTCTATTCGAATAACTATATTCGATTTACTCATTTTCTTTAACTCTAATCGATTAAACTAACATCGATTACCTCCTTTGCTTCTTTATCACTAATCGATTAACTAACATCGATTAACTTCTTTTGATAAACTACGTTTTCCGTTACAACTATTTCCTTTTTATAACGTTTACTTACCGTTACAAATATATCCTATTTATAACTTCTATTTACCGTTACAAATATATCCTATTTATAACTTCTATTTACCGTTACAAATATTTCCTATTTATAAAACCGTGTTCGTTTTATAAATAATTCCTTTTATAAAATCCTGTGATTTTATAAAATTCCTTTATTTCAATATACATTGAAATACTTCTTTTTACATCCCAGGGTCTTCTTATGATATTTAATATATCGAATAACAATGATCAACATCATTCCAACACCCATAATCCATAACAGATTATATAACACATCATATATCACAATATATGAAAACAGTAAAATAAATGTTGAGGAATCCAGTTGGATTCCTCCAACCTGTTTCCCTGCATCACAGATGTTAAATAATATAGATAACATCACTTTTCAGTTCTATATGATATATTCTGTTAAACAGAATCCATATAGAAATTAAATCAACTGACTAGCAGTTCAATCAAACAGTCAACATACATTAAATCAGCCAATATCTAACAGTTCTAAAAATATAACATGAAATTATAAACTGTTCAAAGTTAGTGAGATTTACTCACATTTGCGCGTTAACCGATAAATATCGGTTTGCGTTATTTGATTCAGTCGGACAATTTATTTCGCCATAAATTGTAACGAGCCCAGATTCACTCCCAGTCAGCTCTATTGTGTTGTCGTCGTCCATACGATCCCAACGCAACTTACGGTTCGTCAATCTGATACCGTATGACCAAGTTATACATTATTAAAGTTAGTACACTTTAATTTGAATTTTAAATAAAACTTAAATGAATATTCGAGTTGGGCTTTACCCATCCTAAACCGGCCCAACTCCCTTCATTTCAAAACCCGACCTGAATCATTGTCTCCCCCAAATCCAAATACACCGTAAACCGCTAATCCCCAATACCATTTGACCCGTCTTTGACCCACAACCGCCATCGCTCCGGCCACCTATCACCACCACGGTCACCACCATTCAACTCAGCGTCCCTTTTCCAACATTGCCATGCCTCCTCATCGCTCAGATCCTCAGGAAATGGTGCAAACCCAATTCCGTTCATCTCCAAGAAAAAGCCGCCACCGAACGACCTGAGTCCACCGCACCCTGACCAACTTCACCGCCTTCACTCCAACTCCCCTCGCCTCGAACACCACCCCTCCAGGTTGCTCCAATCACCAGAAAATCGACTTTGAACGAAAATGCTTCATTGTCAGAAACTGGTGAATCCCTACCACTATATGCAGCGCCACCGGCAATGAGGTGTCGGCCTCGACCTCCTCCTTCATTCTGTTCTCACCCCCTCGCATAAATCTCCACATCGATGTCCGATATCGCAGAAAAACCAAATCCTAATGTTGCTGACTTACTTCCAGCACTCAATGATTTCATCGCACATCACAAAGCAAGTATAGAATTGAAGAGCAACTCCATATGAGACCAATCAAACCTGTTTTTTTTTCGCATTTACAGATTTCTCTTTTATTTCTTGTTGAGTTTTGAAGTTTGGATTCTACTTCGATTTTTTTTTTCTTTTTGCTGTGTTTGGTTTTATGCGGTTTATATAAGCTGCGTGGGTAGGTAGCCCTTGTGGCTGAGAATACAGGCTGCATGGCCTTCATATTGTCCAGGAAGAAAGGTACCTTAGTTTTAAGCTACGAAACTTAGTGTATCTCGTTATGCCATATTTCATTCCCATAGGAGTTGTTATGGACAGATATAAAAATCCCGTCATATCGAGCTCGGTGCCACGTTTCCGAAAATATAATAATACCGGTAGGTGGCCTTATTCTGTGAAACCCGAAAATGTTGATTACAGGGTGCGAAATACTCCCAATAAAAAGTCGCTTATTAAATTAATTAAAAATTTCAGTAAAATTCTAAAAATTAAATTATCACTACGTCTCAAAAGAATCTTGTCTGAATTCATACCCGATCTCTAGTTATATCGAATAAACCGTTACGGTCGATAAACGATTCCATAGCGACTATTTCAAAATTTGATTTGGACATACATCAAAATCTACACGACGAAATCCCGATTTTTCTCTTCCACTAGAAAGATATACTCCACCAGCTCCCCACGTTTCTTGTTTCACAGAAATCCGATTTAAAACGAATCCTGTACATTCAGTTGAAGTTCGAATCGCCAATTAGCGAACTGCAACGCCATTTCGAGCTCGTTTAAAATTATATTATAAACTATACGTTCAACTGTCGACGATTGAATATATTCGTTATTCAAATTCAATTCCAAGCTGCATTAAATATCACAGATGATCCAGTTCACACCATATCGCCATTTCAGCTAATTTTGATTATTTCAAAATTAAATATATTATTTTAATTAAATATTCATCATTTATTAATTCAACGATCTTTAAATTCACTAATCACCATTAATATAATTAAATAAAATTAATTATAATACCTCTGCCAATGCGGGTCATTACAAATGCACTTAGCATCACCCATGGTTATTAATTGTTTACCTCTGTAATCTTTATTTCCAAGATTGAGATTATCTAGATTGTTGGTCATGTGATTAGTAGCGCCTAAGTCAGGAAACCAATTGTCATCCAGTGTTGAATCTGACTTGCTTGTATCAGTTTGATTGCATTGTACTTGATTTGATGATTCTGATTGTGTTTGTGCCATGTTAGCATTGCGATTATTGTCACTATTATTTCCTTGATTTCCAGTATAGTTTGTGTTAAACCTGTAGTAACATTTGAGAGTAGTATGGCCAACACTTTCACATATTTGACATTTGGGTTTGTTACTATTTGACCATCTGCCTCTTCCTCTAGAAGTGTATCCTCCTCTCTGATTGGGGTTGTTCCTATAATTTCCTTGCCCCCTGCCTCTATTATTAGCAGCATAATTGAGTGAGTAGTCTGAGTCTGTAGATTTCTTGTTAGAGATTCTTGCCTCATGTGAGAGTAACATAGAATGTACATCGTCTAATGGTGGAGTAACTTTTTGTGATGTAATAATGGCTGCTACAGCCTCATATTCATCTCCAAGTCCATTTACAAGAGAAAGAACTTGATCTGATTCTTCAACATTGCTTCCTGATGCTTTTAACATGTCACAAATGTTTTTAACCTTTGCTAGGTATTCACTCATGCTCATATTGTCTTTCTTGCAATTTTGAAGTTGCCTTTTATAGAATAAGGACTTAGCTGCAGACTGTGAGTTAAAGATTTTCTCACAAGTAATCCATATTTCATTAGCAGTCTTACATCCTATTACTTGTGGCAATAGTGCTGGACTGATAGATGACAATAACAATGCACTGATTAATCTTTCTTGTCTATAGTATGATGTATAATCATCATTACTTACTATTTTGTTTGATACATCAGTTACAAACCTTGGTGGAATCGGTATGGTGCCAAGAATGTATCCTTCCAGACCGTATCCTTGAAGAGAGGTCTCCACCTGTAATTTCCAGAGGAGATAGTTGTTTTGATCAAGAGGAATGGTGATTAGTTGACTCTTGGGACTGATCGCATTCTTGGAAGAATGGTTAGAGGTGGATTTACAGGTTGAGAAGCCCCTGAAGTGTTGCTGGATTCAGTATTGTTGTTTGCCATTCCGAAGATTACAATGAGGATGAGTGCAAAGATAAAGGGTAATTCTAACTGATCTTCTTTGCTTAGAATTGAATTGCTCAAGAAGTTATTTTATGATCAAGAATTTGAACACAAAGGGATTTTAAATGATGATGACTATTTTTCACACTGAGTTTTCAGTTGAAATCGTTTCGGATAGCTTTCTTGATGCTCTTTTTCTTGATTGTGAATACTTCTTGAGCAGTATGATCAGTGAAGAATGTTTCAGGTTTGATTTCCCTTCTCTTGATGATTGAACCACTGATGCAGCCAGGTGAATCTGAGCGTGGCACAGTGGCTTGATCAATTTAGGAGCAAAAATCTCAGAGGATAAGATCAATGAATGATCTTTGATGAGTCAGATTAAAATGATGAGATCTAACTGATGAATCTTCCAACAAAATTTCTTTTGCTGTTTTAAACGCAGATTAAAGTTTTTGCTCTGATACCAAATTAGATTTTAAGATTTTGAGATTTCAGACTGAATTGATGTATTTGCAAATGAAATAATTGTATTAGAATTGATTAAAATGTTACAGGGTACATGTATATATATATACATGTTACATAGGCTTCTACGGCAACAAGAAAAAAATAAAGTACATGAAGTTAATGGGCTAAGCCCAGTACAGCCCATAGATGAAATAAGGTATTATATATCTATTCTTGTGTTGAGAAATAACGACACCGATTCATTTGATTATCTTATTTTCTGCCCTTCTCGTTTTAAATCTATACATTCTCGATCCTACACTCCAGCTTCTTCTTTGTCTGAAAATATCGAATGACATACAATGAAAATGGGAGTTGATTTCCATGTCCCTTTGAATACATGCCAAAATGAAAAAGAAAAGTCCTGTATTGTTTTCTTCCCAACAGAAACAAACAGAACCTGAGTAAAAAAAACAAATGGAGCCAATACATTCCTTGTGCCATAACAACTCCACCCCTTCTCTGTGTCGTGAACCGCCATTAATCTTCTCCGTTATCCATCACAATTAAAGGTAAGTTTACTTACGATTAAACTCTTCACAAGTTGCCACTTCGCGATTTCACTAAATATCATTGTTTGGGCTATGTGGGTTGAATATAGCTGTTCTTGTTATTGCTTTGCTATCTTGAGTTGGATGTCACTAATTTAATGAAATTTATATACACAAAGCGTTCATAACTCATTTATATTTATTTAAATATGCCGTTGTGCGTACGTGTGCGTAACGTGGTTATGTCTTTGCATGTGTGTGGTTAGGTGTGTGAGTGTGTGTAGATACATATGTTGTGTAATGTGTGTATGCATGAATTGTCGCATGCGTACATATTTGCTGATGTGTATTGTTACTTGGAAATGAAAGAAGAGTTGAGGTGGGAAAGGTGAAATAAAAAAAATCAACTGTAGTTAAACGAAAATGTAAGCATGCACAGTAGGGGGCATGCATTGGACTGAGTAGTGCAATTCATTTAGGCCTAGGATTGCTATAGCATTGTTCGTTGAGTACTTCCTATTTTCTTTGTTGAATATTTTCCCCTTTAGAAGCTTGGATATGTTAGGAATTAATATATGTGCGCATTAAAAAAAAGGTGTATTGCTAATGGAATGAAACAAATCAAAGCAATATGCTCCCTGTGTATTGTTCTTCAAACTAATTAACTAACAAGTTAGAAATGGACAAAGCCATGACATCCACAATTACAGTAGCAGGGATGTACAAGCAGCCAAAGAAAAATGCATGCTTGTGTGACCATACTTAAGGCATAGGACATATTTAATTAGACATCATGGATTTTTTTCCTTTGCATACACTATATTACAAACCTTACTGATATTGCTTCTATGCATGCCTGTGTTTGACATTAGCAAATGATTTCGTAGATTTATTGTGCTACATGTAGTTGCTGTGTTATTCCTTTTCATGTGCATGTTATCTCAAACATGAATCCATTTCCATATGTTGCATTGGGGTTACTTCCATGACATTTATTCCTGCAATTACCTTGGACTATTTCACAGTCAAATTATTTAATAAAATGTGGGGATTAAACAATTATATTTATGTGATTATTTCTAAGTGACTTACTTGAAATAAGTTTAATCCAAACTGGGTGTTTTGTGTTTTGCATGGCACGCTCGGGTAAGGTCCTAAGTGTTCCAGATTTAATATTCAATCGATTATTTTTAAGTTTTATTCATCTGAAAGTTATGTACGGATTCTTCTACTGTAAAATAATTTTTGTATAACTCTGATATGTATATGAAAATTTTATTCCGTTGCAATTATTACGTACTGTGATTCTATGTTTATTTCTGTTAAACCCTATAAGCTAATAACGATATATATCGTTTTGAACATTTCGAGTTGGTTTAATTACCGACTTGGACCGGTCAAAAACGCAGGTCGTTATAGGTTGTTACACATTTTTACTGTAACACCAATTATAATACCATAGTCTATATAGATACCGTAAAGTCCACAGTAATGTAGTGGCTATCAGAGGGCATTCCATAGGTACGGTAAAAATCAAAGTTGTAGGGGGCTTGATCAGGTTAATACGACATAGGTCATGAGGAATGCCCAGAGTAGGAATATACTAGTTGCATGCCCAAACTGGTCGTAACGCATAGCCGCGACTACCGGCCACCTCGAACAACACTCCCAAATCACGGACGTGCATCAAATCAAATCAATCAAACCGACGGACTATAATAATAAAGGAAGAAGTGTTGTCGATGGAGGTAGCTAACCCCACTTGGTCCGGTGTAGCCATATTTTAGTCATTTTAATTATGACCCAAAGGTCAGGATATCCATTACCTTTCTCTTTCTTCAAATCCAGTAATCGCCTCCAAATCAACCTACTTCATTCTAGAACTCCACCGTGTACACGGTTTTTAAGGTGGTTTCCCGTATTGGTAGAGAATATGACAATATCCGATCCCGGTCTCTTTAACGACCAAACGTTTACATTTTTTAACATCGTGGCCATTTTAATAAAATCATATCTTGAAATAGATTGATTTAAGAAATATCATCAATTCAAACAAAACATTTTATGTATCAATTCTGTAACACCCCGTAATTTTGTTAACATTAAAGAGGATAAATAAAAGAATAATTAATTAGATATTAAGAATTAAGGGAAACTGATTATGTCATTACGTCCGTCTCGAAATTCTAGTCAGGATATATATCTAGTTTGCGTAAAACGGATAACATATGAAGAAGTTACGAATGATAAAAAGTTGAAAATCAAAATCGGGTATAATTGGCGCACTTACCAAGTGCGCCAAGGCAATTTTGCACTGGCGCACCTGCAAAGTGCGTCAAGAATAGTTTTTGGGCATTCAGGCCTTTTCCCAAAGTGGGAGGTGGTCCGCGACCTGATTGATCCTAGGGCTTATGTGGCAGTCAGTTCCAGATGGTTCTGCAGCTATAAATATATGGCCATTTCACATATTTCTTCATTAGAAGTCATGGCGGCCAAACTCCGCCGGAGTCTGAACTAAACTAGGGTCTCTCATCTCCTTCAATCAACTAAAGCGTATCAAATTCAGAAATTCAAGCATAGACTCAGCTCCAACTTCTTTTCTATCATCTTAGCAATCCAATCACAGTGAGTTCTTGTTGCTTTTAGGTTTAGATAAATAATAGTGAATCATGAAAGATTGTGATTGGATACGTCGTGAACCTTGAATCAATGTTATTGTTAGATCGAATGTTATGTGATAATCTATCTATTTCTCTAGATCCAATTCAATTATGATTGTTCTACTATGTTATTATTGTGGATCTTGGTTTGTAACTATATTATGGTTCATATAGATCTGTTAATTTGGACAGTTATAACATTAGATAGATCTAATCATTCATGTAAATCATGAACATATGTCACCTTGAATTCGTTACGATTGGATCTAAACCTTTATATTAATTGTAACTTTTATGATATGCTATGAGATGGATGTGCGTAGATCTATTTCTAAATTAGTATAACTAATTTAAGTGGACATTGAAACTGTTAAACAGATCTAGATTATCACCCTATGTTATCGTGTTAGATCTATTTTATGTGATCTAAATTGTCACCTTATGATATCATGTTAGATCTATTTTATGTGATCTAAATTGTCACCTTATGATATCATGTTAGATCTATTTTATGTGATCTAAATTGTCACCTTAGGTTATCATGTTAGATCCATTTTATGTGATCTAAATTGTTACCTTATGATATCATGATAGATCCATTTTATGCGATCTAAATTGTCACGTTATGTTATCATGTTAGATCTACTTTATGTGATCTAAAATTTTACCTTATGTTATCATGTCAGATCTATTTTATGTGATCTAAATTGTCACCTTATGTTATCATGTTAGTTCTATTTTATGTGATCTAAATTGTCACTTTATGTTATCATGTTAGATCTATTTTATGTGACATAAATTGTCACCTTATGTTATCATGTTAGATCTATTTTATGTGATCTAAATAATCACCTTGTTATGATGACAATTTCATGTCCATGCCAGTATGTATGTTCACCTTATTATCATACAAGTTTATGTTTATGCCAAGATGATCATTTTAGTTATATTCCCATTATTTTCCCTATTATCGTTTATAACTTGTGTAATGACCCGGGTTTTCGCGATCCTGAGTAATCGACATAAACTCAATGTCGATTATCCAGGCATCGAAAATACCGGATAGTCCATGAAAGAAATTAGAGGGTGAGAACAGATAAGATAGGAACTTAGAATAAAAGAAGAAGAAGAACATACTACATCAGAATAAATACGAATCTCACAGCGAAACGAACAATATATAATAGATACATAACTTTGAAATAAAATCAGTATATGTATACAGTAACATTATCAGATTATAACACTTACAACAATGCGGAAATAAACAATAGCTATATAATCCTGAAGCCTCCTGCTCCAAGCTCTTAGTATATCTGTAAAATCCTAACTACTTGACTGCCCGTACAAAATTGGGCACTCAAGAGTTTAAGGAAAACAAAACAAAATAAACTCTAGGTCAGTCATGTGACTGGTGTGAGTAAACAATTTAAAATAGTTTGAGAAGAGAAACAATATCTCCTAAGACCTCGTCGTATAACGTAACGAGTTTTCTTCCATAAGAGCATCCAAAATACTTGGTCAAACATTCAAAAAGCTTTTGAAAGGAATGAAAATATTTATATCAAACTCATTTGATATTGTAATAATGTCTATCAACGACAATATAATAATCATCTAACAGAACGCTTTCATCTCACGTTCCACATACATAATAGATAATAAAAACCGCGAGCGCTTATTGGGTAATGAATTCCAACTGGCAAGGTATGGGACCACCTTCCGACAGTGTATCTCTAGAGAGGAATACACCGGGTTCAACAAGAACACCTTGTAACCCAGGCTAAACATGACCGGTCACTCATTTTGCTTGAGTGTACCGAATGTATTATCACCAATGGTTGGGATCAAAAACCGTTTCCCGAAAGGGACAACATCGAAATAGATTATAGAAGTAAATGGAATTTCTCTAGATCATGTGACAATACACCCTAATTGGCAGCTAACCACTTAGTCATGCGACCTACCTGATTTTGTACCATTTCCAGTTGTGAGGCTAGAGGCCATAACATATCCTTTTCAAACCACATCTTCATTCACTTTGAATGTCACATCATCTTACCCGTTAAATCACAAATTGATTTCTCCAAACATATCACGAGTAAACAGCTAAGAGAAACGAATTCATCCACCACCAAACATAAATACATTTGAAGAGACCAACTTACGCGATCTATTAAATATACTCTATCAGACATTCTTCCATACAGGACGTCCTGGGACTGGACAGACTGAAGGCACTATTCTGTAAACAGGACAGCCCTTGCATAACTCTATCTTCAATTATCTTCATCATGTTTGATCGCAGCGCAAATGCCCATACAGAGTGGTTTTCAGATAATATATCTGATCCCGATCTCTCCATATTGACAACGAAAATGGTCCAAATCTTTGATAGTCAGTGATTTAACTATCAAAGGAAAACATGTGTACAAACAACGGTCGTATTTCCAAATGGAAATCTTACGGATCAATCATCATATCATTTCCCAGTTTCCCATTTATTGTTTCCATATATTCATAAATTCCTTATTTTCTAAAATCAGAAAATAAACGTTATTAACTTTGGAAACACGCATCAATATCTTCCCATCTCTGTCAGTCTCTAACTGTAAACTAGTAAGAGAACAACTTCCCAAGCATAAACCCCGAAGGCCGAAACAAACATCAGATTGATACCCAAAAATCCATTCAACTCAACTAATTTCTAGTCAGTTTCTAATTTAAGTAATTCCATTTAAATTCCTAATTCAAACCCCAAATTCCTTTATAATATTTTATTTGTAAAATATTTGCTTTAATCTATTATTTACATAGAATGCGAATAATATTTCTTTATATAATCAAAACAGTTTGATTTCGTATTTTAAAACAATATCCCAATTCCAACTTCTATTTATATTTTTAGAATTATTCATACAAATCTCCATTTTATTTCAAACACTTAAATCCCATTTATAATTCCCTTTAAATACTTTTATTTATTCTATATAAATCCTTTTATATAATTCTATTTATTATATATAAATCCTTTTATATAATCCTATTTATTTTATATAAATCCTTTTATATAATTCTATTTATTTTATATATAAATATTTCATTTTCAATATTCACTTTGAAATTTTCCTTTTTACATTAGAGTATTTCATATGGTATTTAAAATATCGAATAACATGACCAGCGTCATCATAATCAATCACATATTTTAATCACATCATATATCACAATATCTGATAACAAATAGTGTTATAATATTGAGGAATCCAGTTGGATCCCTCCAACCTGTTTCCCTGCATCCACAGATGTTAAACAATATACTAACGTCGATTTCATTTCAATGTGAAATATTTTGATAAACAGAATCAATATTCGAGTAACAATTTATATAAATATCGTTATCTGTAATTTTAACCAATAAATCAGCAATTCAACCAAACAATCAACACATGGCAATCAATTATCATTTATCAATACTAGACTATATTTATAAATATATAAACTGTATAGAGTTAGTGAGATTTACTCACATTGGACGATCATCATTAAATAACGATAATTGTCGATTGATTCAGACAGACAATTTATTTCGTTATAAATTGTAACGAGCTCCAATCCACTCCCAGTCGGTTCCATTGTGTAGCCACTGTCCATACGATTCCAACGGATCTGACCATTCGCTAATCAGTTCCAAACTACATCCCATCAACTTGCTAAAGCCCATCCGTTCGCTCACTTCACAACCCCTTCTTCCCCGATGACATTGTCGAACCCAGTAAAATAGTCGTTCTCTTCCTTCTACCACACTACCTTCCCTCCGTGCTATTAAAAACCGAGGCTACAATTGCTTTCCACGTCAAAAGCTTCATCATTCTGTCCCCGAAACAAGACAACCCGTAACAGCATACTCCTATGGCCATAACCATTCAGAAGCAAATTCAAACTCCAACGTAGCATCTTATTCCCATACTAACGAATTACAAAAGTCCGCTTCCAGTGAAAAATTCAAAATACATCACCACCCAAAACAATCCACAACTTTCTTCCATCATTTGTATCATTTTGTTCACAGGACATTCACCACTTTTGTTGGAATAGACCTTTAAATTAACATCCTTTAAATACTTGTCTTGAGCTCACTGGTTCCATCAACTTCACAAACACCCGTGGCCATTCTTCTTTCTCGCATCTTATATGTTACATAATGAGTTGCATTAATCACTCTCCTCCCTTCTATTTACGCAAAGAAATAACCTACTCCCTAGAAAAATAGAACTGTCCACCATTCTAAGTTCTAACCCCATGCTTCTGTCAAGCTCACGTCATGTCCTGCTCCCCCATGCTGTCCAGAACGCCCCTCCCCCCCACAACGTACATATACATACTCCTTAATATAACTTGAACGCAACTCCTGATGTTGTATCGCCATTTCTTTGCTATCCTTAAAAGCTAAGGCCACCATGCTATCTCTCTCCAAAAGCTCATCCTCCCCGTCAGCTCGTAGCTACTATAAAAAGGTAGCGGAACTTTGATGCTCCCTCTCAACAACAGTGCGATGAATTTTATGAAATAGGTAGGCAGCTTGAGATCCTTTCTTGTTCTTCCCGTATATATATATATGTATATATATATATATGTTTTTATTTTTATTTTACTTCCTTCAAAATCAAACATGATACTAGGAAAAGAAGGTGGACAGAGAGGTTTTTGGTTTTCAGAGAATGAAGGAACGACAACAGTAGTGTTTGGGTGTATATATATAGGCCTAGATTTCTAAATTTCCAAGGAACAAGGATCCACAGAACTATTTAATATAAAACTATTTAATATGTAGGTTTGCTTCTATGCTAAGGTTGGTAGTGCAAGAGATATAATTATAATATATAGGATGGATGTGTTGTCCCCTCCTTGAGTGTACAAACTTTGCTTCCTTGCTAAGGAAACAACTATAGGCTTTAAATGAAGATGGTGACCTTTCCTGCATATCGTCATTACTTCATAGCTAAGGAACGAGGGAGATAAAAATTGATGTGAAGCCTATAGTGAGCGGTACAGTTATGGTAGAGAGGAGCATGGTGTCAAAGTAGGATGGTGACTATGGATTTAATGTGTAAAAGAGATATTTACATATTTACTTAGTTGCAAAGCAAGCTGATGTTATTAAATATTAGGCTATAGGGTTTCATAGTATAGTGATGTTGGCTATAGGTTTGAAATATAGTTTTCTTCCACATGAAGTATTTAGCCACTAGGTACGTACATTTTTTTTAACCAGTGGTGGTGTTAAGTCTTTTCTTCGATAGTAAGGAATTAGCCAAATATGTTTTTATTTAAATCCATGTTTTACGGTTTCTCTATACGGCATGTGTATACTTTGTTTTTAAAAATGAAGCTTTACGGTCATTGTTACACAAAATTTAATTTGATTTACAGATTTCTATAGACAAAATTGAACATACCGTTGTGACAACCAATGCACCATGATCCCAAAAATATAATAATATAGGCCCGTTAACTTATTTTGTGAAACCCGAAATGTTGATATAGGGCGTACAATACTCCAAAATAAAGAATGTTTATTTTCCAAAATAAAAATTATAGAAAAATTCTAAAAATTAAATTATACCTACGTCCAAAAGGATTTGTCCAAATTTGAAGCCAATATTTAATTATAATTAAATACATCGTTATGGCTTATAAACGATCCATAGCGACTATTCAAATATTTTATTTGGACATATCTCACAATCTACACAATGAAATCTAGATTTTTCTCTTCTGTTTGAAAAATATACTCTACCATCTCCGAACGTTTCTTGTTTCATAGAAATCAGACTTAAAACTGGATTATGTATATTCGTTTAAAGTTCGAATCGCCAAAATTCGAACTGCCACGCCATTACCAGCTCGATTATAATTATAATATAATTTATACGTTCAACTGTCGCTTTAAATAATATATTCATTATTACAATTCAATTCTAAACTGAATTAAATTAGTTAAATCATCTGATTCACACAACATTGTGAATTCTACTATTTTCGACTATTTCGGAAATTAAATATATTATTTAATTATTAATATTAATTAATATTCAATATATTTAGTTTAAACAACCGTTTATATCTCTAATTCACTATTTAAATGTTAAATAAATTAATTATTATACCGTAAAATTACGAGACATTACATTCTTCCCCGCTAAAATAATTTCGTCCTTGAAATTGCTAAGGTAGAAAACAAACCCTATTGACTGGTTAAAAATTATTTGTTCACTTCTTAACTTCATTTTCAACTGAACCAATTTAATTTCAATTAAATATTTATTCATTCCCACTAACGAAAATTTTTAAAAATCCTGAAAATTTTCTAACACCTTAACTTTTAGAAAAAATTCGCTAGCACCTCATTTGTACTGGTCAATTGGTACAACCACAACTCGCCTCTTTGGGCCTTCTCCATCCCAAAAGAAAATCAAATAGCCAAGCGGCTTGCCAATTCGGCTCATCAATATCTCAAACCCATATATAATATAAATAGGTACCTTTTTGTCAGGCATATCAATAAATCCTTTCCATCTGTTACCAATTCTGCATATACCAATGTCATCCCAATCATTCGATTATACCCAACCCAAGTTCTTTTCTTAACTCAGATTCCATTTTTAATTTCAACTCTTAACTTACCAGTCCAATTCCATTTCGGATTGTCCCTAATCCAATCTAATTCGATATTTTTATATCTCAATTCATCTTCCACTTGACTAGTTTCAATTCAATTTCTATTTCAATTTGCTTTTACAAATTCAAATTCAATTTGTTTTACCTTATACAATCTTCCCTAGGGATTTTCAAACAGTTTATCTTTTCTAATACCAGATATCCCCTTTTAGGATTCAAGACAACTTGTTTTTCAGAAAATAATTCAAAAAACAATATCTTTTGTAGTAATCTGTCACTTACAACTCGAAAATGGACACCGATGATGCTGCGCAGTCATCGTCGGAGTTATTTTCCAGCGACCGAAGTGAGTTCAATACTATATCGCTTCAAAACCATTTCTAAACACTTCCAATTTGAAATACATTTCAAAATACCATTCACCATGTTGGTAAAACAATTTTAAATCTCCCAAGATTTTAAAATTCTTATATAATTAATACAAATTCATTTACAACCCTTCTCCAAATTTCCAGAGTTTTAATTTCAGTTCTGATTTAAATTCAGATTTAATTCATTTCGTAACACTTATACGAATTTTGATTGGTTATTTACATAACTGTTTCAATTATAATCTTATCTGATTATAATCACAACCAATACATCCAATATACTATAATATTTCAAATATCTATAATTTGTTCATATCAAAATATAATTTGGGTAAAATTATCTCATTTACCCTATTTTCAAAACATACAGTGTCGGTTCATCGTATTCGAGTGAACTCCTATCGATACAGTGGGTCAAACTGATCGACTAGAACTCATAAACAACTCAATCAATAAATCTCCACAATATAAAACCATTTTTATATCAAATAACAAAAGCGTTCACTCGTATATATACACTCAAACTCAATCTAGGGTATTACTAACCCTATCTCTACTGAGTCACGGCATAGAGCCAAGGAAATTACTTAACCTTTAGCTCTGATACCACTGTAACGACCAGGGTTTTCGCGATCCTGAGTAATCGGCAAAATCTCAACGTCGACTATCCAAGCATCGGAAATATCGGATAGTTCATGAAAGAAATTAGAGGGTGAGAATAGATAAGATAGAAACATAGAATAGAACAAGAAGAACATACAACATAAGAGTAAACACGAATCTCACAGCAAAACAAACAATATATAATAGATACATAACTTTGTAATAAAATCAGTATATGTATACAATAACATTATCAGAGTATAACACTTACAACACAACGAAAATAAACAATAGCTATATAATCATGAAGCCTCCTGCTCCAAGCTCTCAGTATATTTGTAAAATCCTGACAACTTGACTACCCGTACAAAATTGGGCACCCAAGAGTTTAGGGAAAACAAAACAAAATAAACTCTGGGTCCGTCATGTGACTGGTGTGAGTAAACAATTTAAAACAGTTTGAGAAGAGAAACGATATCTCATAAGATCACGCTGTATAACGAAACAAGTTTTCTCCCTTATGAGAATCCAAAACATTTGGTCCAACATTCAAAAAGCTTTTGCAAGGAATGAAAATCTTTATATCAAACTCATTTGATATTATAATATTATATATCAACCACAATATAATAATCATCTAGCAAAATGCTTTCATCTCACGTTCCACATACATAATATATAACCAAAACCGCGGGCGCTTATTGAGTAATTAATTCCAACTGGAGAGGTATGGGACCACCTTCCGACAGTGTATCTCTAGAGAGGAATACACCGGGTTCAACAAGAACATCTTGTAACCCAGGCTAAACTTGACCGGTCACTTATTTCGCTTGAGTGTACTGAATGTATTATCACCAACGGTTAGGATCAGCAACCATTTCCCGAAAGGGACAGCATCGAAATAGATTATAGAAGTAAATGGAATTTCTCTAGATCAGGTGACAAAACACCCTAATTGGCAACTAGCCACATAGCCATGCGACCTACCCGATTTTATACCATTTCCAGTTGTGAGGCTAGAGGCCATAACATATCCTTTTCAAACCACATCTTTATTCACATTGAATGTCACATCGTCATACCCATTAAATCACAAATTGATTTCTCCAAACATATCATGGGTAAACAGCTAAGAGAAATGAATTCCACCGCCACCAAATGTAAATACATTTGAAGAGATCAACTTACGCGATCTATTAAATATACTCTGTCAGACATTCTTCCATACAGGTTGTCCTGGGACTGGACAGACCGAAGGCACTATTCTGTAAATAGGACAGCCCTTGCTTAACTCCGTCTTCAATTATCTTCATCATATTTGATTGCAACGCTAACGCCCATACATAGTGGTTTTCAGATAATATATCTGATCCCGGTCTCTCCGTATTGAAAACGGAAATGGTCAAAATCTTTGACAGTCGGTGATTTAACTATCAAAGGAAAACATGTGTGCAAACAACGGTAGTATTTCCAAATGGAAACATTACCAATCAATCATCATTTCATTTCCCGGTTTCCCATTTATCGTTTCCATATATTCATAAATTCCTTATTTTCAAAAATCAGAAAATATACGTTATTAACTTTGGAAAATGTTTCCACTTCTGATTCATGCATCAATATCTTCCAACCTCTATCAGTCTCTAACTGTAAACTAGTAAGAGAACAACTTCCCAAGCATAAACCCAGAAGGCCGAAACCAACATCGGATTGATACCCAGAAAGCCATTCAACTCAATTAATTTCTAATCAGTTTCTAATTTCAGTAATTCCACTTAAATTCCTAATTAAAACCCCAAATTCCTTTTTAATATTTTATTTGCAAAATATTCACTTTAATCTATTTTTCATATAGAATGCGAATAATACTTTTTTATATAATCAAAACAGTTTGATTTCGTATTTTAAAAAAAAATCCCAATTCCAACTTATATTTATATTTTTATTTCTAGAAATATTCATACAAATATCCTTTTTATTTCTAACACTTAAATCCCATTTATAATTCCCTTTATATACTTCTATTTATTGTATATAAATCCTTTTATATAATTCAATTTATTTTATGTAGATCCTTTTATATAATCCTATTTATTTTATAGAAATATTTTTATATAATTCTATTTATTTTATATATAAATATTTCGTTTTCACAATTCACTTTGAAATTTTCCTTTTTACATTCCAGAATTTCATATGGCATTTAAAATACCAAATAACATAACCAGCGTCATCATAATCAATCACAGATTTTAATCACATCATATATCACAATATATGATAACAAACAATATTATAATATTGAGTAATCCAGTTGGATCCCTCCAATCTATTTCCCTGCATCTACAGATGTTAAATAATATACTAACATCGATTTCATTTCGATATGAAATATTCTGATAAACAGAATCAATATTTGATTAACGATTTATATATATATATATATATATCGTTGCCTATAATTTTAACCAATAAATCAGCAATTCAACAAAACAATCAACACACAGGAATCAATCATCATTTATCAATACTAGACTATATTTAAGAAAGTACAAAATATACAGAGTTAGTGAGATTTACTTACGTAGGACGATCATCGTTAATTAACGATAATTGTCGGTCGATTCAGACAAATAATTTATTTCGCTCTAAATTGTAATGAGCTCCAATCCACTCCCTGTCAGATCCATTTTGTAATCACCATCCATACGATTCCAACGGATATTACCGTTCGTTAATCTGTTCCAAACTCCAGCCCATGAACTTGCTAAATCCCATCCATTCGCTTAGTACATAACCCCTTCTTCCCTGGTAACACTGTCGAACCCAGTAAAACGGCCGTGCTCTTCCTTCTACCACACTCCCATCCCTCCGTGCTATTAAAAACCGAATCTGCGATTGCTCTCCACGTCAAAAGCTTTATCATCCTGTCCCCGAAACAAGACAACCCGTAACAGCATACTCCTATGGCCATAACCTTTCAGAAGCAAATTCAAACTCCAACGTAGCTTCTTATTCCCATACTAACGAAATAAAAAAGTCTGCTTCCCTTGAAAAATTTGAAAGCCATCACCACCCAAAACAATTCCCACCTTGCTTCCATCATTTGTATCATTTTGTTCACAGGACATTCACCACTTTAGTTGGAATGGACCTTTAAATCAATGTCCTTTAAATGATTGTCTTGAGCTCACTAGTTCCATTAACTTCAAAAACACCCATGGCCATTTTTCTTTCTCGCATCTTATACATTACTTAATGAGTTGATTAATCACTCTCCTCCCTTCTATTTACGCAAGGAAATAACCTGCTCCCTAGAAAAACAGAACAGTCCACCAATCTAAGTTCTAACCCCATGCTTATGTCAAGCTCACGTCATGTCCTTCTCCCTCATGTTGTCCACAAGCCCCCTCCCCCCCCCCCCACACAACGTACATATACATACTCCTTAATATAACTTGAACGCAACTCTTGATGATGTATCGCCATTCCTTTGCTATACTTAAAAGCTAAGGCCACCACGCTATCTCTCTCCAAAAGCTCATCCTCCTCGTTAGCTCGTAGCTACTGTAAAAAGGTAGCGGAACTTCGATGCTCCCTCTCAACAATAGTGCGACGAATTTTATGAAACCGGTAGGCAGCTTGAGATCCTTTCTTGTTCTTCCGTGTATATATATATATATATATGTTTTTATTTTTATTTTACTTCCTTCAAAATCGAACATGATACTTGGAAAAGAAGGTGGACAGAGAGGTTTTTGGTTTTCAGAGAATGAAGGAACAACAACAGTAGTGTTTTGGTGTATATATATAGGCCTAGATTTGTTCATTTCAAAGGAATAAGGACGCACAGAACTATTTAATATAAAACTATTTAATATATAGGTTTGCTTCTATGCTAAGGTGGGTGGTGTATGAGATATAATTATAATATATAGGATGAACGTGTTGTCCCCTCCTTGAGTGTACAAACTTTGCTTCCTTGCTAAGGAAACAACTATAGGCTTTAAATAAAGATGGCGACCTTTCCTGTATATCGTCATTACTTCATAACTAAGGAACGAGGGAGACAAAATTGATGTGAAGCCTACAGCGAGGGGTACAGTTATGGTAGAGAGGAGCATTGTGTCAAAGAAGGACGGTGACTGTGGATTTAATGTGTAAAAGAGATATTTACATATTACTTGTTGCAAAGCAAGCTAATGTTATTAAATATTAGGCTATAGGGTTTCATGGTGTAGTGGTGCTGTTTGTAGGTTTGCAGTACAGTTTCCTTCCACATGAAGTATTTAGCCACTAGATACGTACATCTTGTTTTAACCGGTGGAGGTGTTAATTCTTTGCTTCGATAGTAAGGAATTAGCCAAATATGTTTTTATTTAAATCCAAGTTGTACGTTTTCTCTGTATGGCAGGTGTATACTTTGTTTTCAAAAATGAAGCTTTACAGTCATTGTTACACAAAATTTAATTTGATTTACGGATTGCTATAGACAAAATTGAACATACCGTTGTGACGACCATCGTACCACAATCCCAAAAGTATGATAATATAGGCCTGTTAACTTATTATGTCAAACCATAAATGTTGATATATGGTGTAGAATACTCCAAAATAAAGAGTGTTTATTTTCCAAAATAAAAATTACAGGAAAATTCTAAAAATTAAATTATACCTACATCTAAAAGGATTTGTTCAAATTTGCAGCCAATATTTAATTATAATTAAATATATCGTTGTGGCTTATAAACGTTCCTTAGCGACTATTCAAATATTTGATTTGGACATATCTCACAATCTACACGACGAAATCTCGATTTTTCTCTTCCACTAGAAAAATATACTCCACCACCTCCAAATATTTCTTGTTTCACAGAAATCCAACTTAAAAACGGATTCTGTATATTCGTTTAAAGTTCGAATCGCAAATTTTGGTACTGCCACGCTATTTCGAGCTCGAATATAATTACAATATAATTTATACGTTCAACTATCGCTTTAAATAATATATTCGTTATTACAATTCAATTATAAACTGAATTAAATTAGTTAAATTTATTCACACAACATTGCGAATTCTACAATTTTCGACTATTTCGGAAATTAAATATATTATTTAATTATTAATATTAATAAATATTCATTATATTTAATTTAAACAACCATTTATATAACTAAATCACTATTTAAATAGTTAAATAAATTAATTATTATATCGTAAAAATACAGGACATTACAACTAGGCTATTGTCTAGCCTAGGAAGGTTGCCAATTTTGTGAGGGCGCTAGTTTGAATATGAACATTTATGGACATGTAATTCAAAATATTGGGTAAAACAGGTATTGACACCTACAAAAGGGAAGGTTTAATTAATTAATTAAATCATTAAAAATGGAAGGTCTAGTAATTGCAATTAAGAATAGTAATTGCACTTATGACATGAGGTTAGGTTGCATTAGTGGTGGAATTCTGCCCGGACCCGACCGGCATATCCAACAAACACTAATGGTGAACCTAACGTGGGAGGTCTGAGTACGTAAATACGAATCGGGCTATGACACGAGGTTAAGCCCAAATGTGGAATAAGTCTGCCCGGAACCGACAGGAATATCCAGCATCCACAAGTTGTAGGCCTAATGTGGGAGGTCTGTCCCATTATGAAACCATAAATGGACATGGTAAAGAATTGGACTACTTAACCTAAGTTAATCCATAGGAAGTGTATGAACTTAAATTTAAGTTGGGGGTTAAGTTAGTCTGAAGATGGGGATGGGTAATATTCACATATAGGCCCACAAACTTAAACCATTATGGTTATGTAATTAAAGACATCTAGTGGTTTACATAATCGATGGAAATAATAAAGTTATGTAATTAAAGACACCTTTTAGGGTAAACATAACTTGTCGAAGTGATAGGTTTATGTAATTAAAGACACCTATAGGTAAGCATAACTGGTTGGAAGATTAGGGGTTATGTATTAAAGACACCTGTAGGTAAGCATAACTGGTAGACATAAACAAGGCTATGTAATTAAAGACACCTAGTGGTATACATAGTCAGTGAAAACCTAGTAGGGGATATAAGACAAAGGGGAGAGCTTGTATCATATTATGTGGAACCCATTTCAGTCAGTAACCCAGAGTAGGTATCAAATAAAGTACTTCATACTAGGCGGAGAAGGGGCACGCTTACTAATTGTTTGTAAGAGATCCAAACGTGGAGGATGGTGTAGGCGGTGCAAACCGACCGGCCCATGTGCGTGCATGAGCCGGGCAGAGGGGGATAAGACGACCGTGACACCTATAGATTTGGTTGTGCACATTATTACGACGAGGAGTTGCCACTTTAGTAAGTGATACCTCCTACTGTGGGGCCCGCACAAGGTATCTACGAGGGTTAGTGAGTCGATCGATCAGGGTGGCAGTTAGGATACCTTTAGACGTATACCTAAGTCTACCACCTTATAGTTGAAGGGATCATCTCTTTTTGGATATACTAGTAATAGTGCAGAGTAATCATTAGAGAAGTGTAAGCACCTTATCCCATCTACCGTGTCACACCTGCCATTTATGTAGTGATCTCCCTTACCCACTTTTTATGCCTATCATGTTACTTTTATTTATTTACTGGCAAAAAGAAACTAGACTCGCCAGACTTTATGTCTGACCCTTTTGTTTATCCTTCTTTCTTCCATTGCCTCCCCCCTCCAGGTTCTCAGGGAGGAAACACTCAAGCTTAGTCTGGACTCAGATATCACCTTGCTAGGAGCTACTTTTGAAGTATGGCTCAATTTCTTGTCTCTACTATGGCTTAACTCTTTCAATTGGGGAATTATGTTTTTATATTCTTATGTACTCTGATGATGCAAGACATAATTTATTTTATTGTAATGGTTTTTGTGACTTATGGTATTGTGGACCATGGTATTTTAATTTATGTTGAAATAAAAATTGAAATTTCCGCTGTTATCTTATTTATATCTGTCTTGTAATTATTTTGTGTCTGTTTACTTACAACGCTTCACGGAACTTAATGCATTCACTTAGTGAGTGACATTAATGGACGTGTGGTGCCACACTTGGTATCAGAGCTGAAGATTACCAGATTAGATAAAAGTTTTTGAAAATTAATTTCAAAAGGGTTTTAAAAGAAATCATTTTCATAAAGAAAAGTTTGTTTTGAAAAACATTCCCCAAAAAGCCATATGTAGTATCCATCGGTCCTTTATCCAAATTTCTTCCGTTCTCCTTTTTTAGCATGTCTGAGGAACAAAACATCCCTAATATCCTAGAGGGCGTCACTATACCCGGTTGGTTCCGCTGGTATTTGGAGGACACGGCGCCGAAGGCCAAAGAGACGTTCCTCCCCCAGCTGCACTAGTCATTCCTCCTCCTCCCATTCCAAGAGCAGATTACTTCTCCAAGATCTGCAAAGACTTCCTTGCTATGGCAAGGAAGCCATCCATGGGAAAGAGACATTCGTAGAAGCTCGGAATTGGCTCAAGGAGACCGAGGATTTATTCATAATCTTTAAAGTGGAGGACCGCGGAAAGACTCAGTTAGCTGCTTGGCTATTGAACGACGAAGCCTCATTTTGGTGGAAAGTCACCCACGCTGGACGTCCATTGGAAACTTGGGAAGATTTTAGACAAAGGTTTGAAATGAAAGTTCTTTCCCAAACTGAAAGCAGCATGCAGATGGAGAGATTCTTAGCACTCAAACAAGGAAACTTGATAGTGAAAGAGTATGTGAACAAATTCAACCAGCTAGCAAGGTTTGGGTTAGAGTTGGTGGATACGCCACACAAAAAGACTTTGCGGTTTGCTAAAGAGCTGAACGAACCCCTTTATGGGTTAGCCATGTCCCATATTCCAATAGGAGCCACTTTTGAAAAACTTGTCGATATGGCCTTGATGCATGAGGAGGCAAGGGAGAGAAGACGGAGGTAAAGGCTGAGCGGACATCACAAAATTGTAAGGTGTGGCCCTACAAGGGGCAGCAGCAACAGCAACAAAAACAAAAGAAAGGAGGGAAAAATGATAAAGGCAAGGATATGAGAAAATATCACCATTGTGGGAAGGAAGGTCGTCCGGTTAAAGACCGTAAGCGAAGGAAGAATTCTTGCAACCACTGTGGAGAGGTCAGACACTTTACTACAGAGGTCCCGAAGAAACGGGGATCACAGGGACAAGGTCAAAGGGCAGGAAATTCTGGATTGCAGTTGCATGCCCTCACGACAAGTGCTCCTGACAGAGGTAGAAAAATTTTCTATGGAAGATTTAATTTCTCTTTCAAACCATCCTATTAGAACACTTTTTAATTCTGGTGCCTCACATTCATTTATATCAAGTTCTGCAGTTGAATATCTGCACTTAATTACTAGTATGGTAGTAGATCCCATAGTTGTTTCAAACCCCATTGGTGGTTCGGCTCATTTATCGATGATTTGTCGGGGTTTGAAAATATTTGTGTTGGGCATCTAGTTTGAATGTGACGCGTATGTACTCGGGTTTATAGGGTATGGGTTGATTCGAGGAATGGATTGGCTTACCATGTATGGTGCCATTCTGGATTGTGAAAAGAGGGTTGTTAGGCTTCTGACTTGTCATGGGAGAACCCTCGAGATTTCGTGTGACCCACAAGGCTAGGTTATGCTTAGTTTCCTATGGTCTCTTGATGCATCAATCGACAATCTACAATCTTCTCCAGTAGTCCAGGATTTTTTCGATGTTTTTGATGAGGTTCGGGGTTTACCTCCAAGGCATGAGATCGGCTTTCGTATTATATGGTGGACAATGTAAAGCCAGTTTCATTACCAGTGCGCCACATGGCTCCAAGGGAAAGGAGGGGCTGAGTAAGCAAGTAGGTGAGCTACTTGAGAAAGGGTTTATCAGATGAAGCATATCTGAAAAGGGTGCTCCAGTAGTATTCGCAACTAAGGTGGATGGTTTGCTTCGTTTGTGTATTGATTATAGGGAGCTGAATAAACTCACTAAGACGAATGGGCATCCGCTTTGGAGGATTGATGATTTATTTGATCATCTTGATAGTGCCTCGGTATTTTCCCAGTTAGACTTGGCCACGGGGTTCCATCAGTTGAGGGTGGCTGAGGACGGCATAGATAAGACTGCCTTCAGGACTCCGGACGGTTTCTTTGAATAGCTAGTTATGCCTTTTGGGTTGACGAATGCACCCGCCTATTTTGTCGATTTAATGAGTAGGTTGTTTCGGGAGTTCCTATATAAAATTTTCATAGTCTTTGTCGATGATATATTGATCTTCTCCTAGAGCGAATAAGAGCATGCCCAGCATTTGAGAGAAGTTTTGAAAACTTTCCGTGACCATCAGCGTAAAGAAAAATCCTCCAAATGCCATTTTTGGAGAAAAGAGGTGAGGTTCTTAGGGCATTTGGTCTCTAAAGAAGGGATAGTTGTAGATCCCACGAAGGTGGTTGCAGTGCAAGATTGGAAGGTTCTTAAAAATGCAACCGAGATGAGAAGATTTCTTTGGTTAGCAGGTTATTATAGGAAGTTCATTAAGGACTTCGCAAAGATATCAACCCCACTCACCAGGCTGACGAAGAAGAACTTGCCATTCTCATGGGATATAGACTGTGACATTGCTTTCCAACGACTGAAGAGGGCTCTGACAACATCCCCAGTCTTGACTTTACCTGACGGGAATAAAGTGTTTACCGTTTACACTGATGCATGCGGTACAGGGCTTGGTGCAGTTCTAATGCAAGAAGGGAAAGTAGTGTGTTACGGGGGTAGAAAGCTGAGAGTTTGTAACGACCCGCGTTCTACGCATCATAGGATCGTAGGATATTTATTTCTTTCACATACGAAGTCGTATGGTCATGTAACTTTGGGAGACGACTATTGGGGTCATTTCCCATGTTCATGATTTTTCCCGATTTTTAAATGACCATTTTACCCCTAGTTGGCACTGTTTTGGCCATAACTTTTGACTGGAAAGGAATTTTGACCTGAAACCACTTCCATTGGCTTCGGATGATGGTTTCTCTTTCCGTAGAGTGGTCACATTAGCCAAACGGACTTACCGTTTGGGAGGTATGGCTGAAACAAGTTTCAGATGGAGAAAAACAGCTTAGTTGGGCTTAACCGGGTGATTAGCAGCTAGGCCCAAGGGGAATTTCGGGTTTAGGGGTATAGGAGGTCTGATTAGGGTTAGGTTATCATTCTCATTTCAGTTTTGAGCCGCCACAAACCTTCTTGACACCTTAGTAATGGCTTCCTACATCTAAAACACCCCAAATCACTCTCTAATTGAAGATTAGGCTTAGCAACACCAAATTAAGGAGAAAAAGCACCAAAGCAAGGTTGGAACTGCTGTTAGACATCAGTATTCACCCCGAATCAGAGGAGTTTCAGTTCTGAGAATTTCATTTGTGGCCAAGGTGAGTGATAACATCATTTTGACACTAATTACGGTTAATTAAGGGTAATTAGTGAAGATTAGCGAATTTATGCGTAAATAAATTCTGGGAAAATTCTTAAAATTCTAAAATAATGTTTTAAGGCTCTGTTAGAAATTTGGGTTAATTTCGATGTGTTTTGCTAATCGTATGCTTAAACATGATTAAGAAGGATTATAGGAAAATGTGAGGTTTTAACCACTTTTGATCCATTTTGGTTCATTTGAATTGTTGTTATGGTGTTTGCAATTGATGTTATATGTTGCTGTGACAGTTTGACATGAATTATGATTGATTAGAATAGTTAGATTTGTCAAAAACGTCGTCGAATGGCGTAGAAAGCTCGCTGGAAAGTTGCAGAAGTGTGCAGGCTCCGAACCGGTTCGGATCGGAGAAAGGGGTCGGATCGGACTAGGGAACTGACCAAGGGAATCCGAACTGGATGAGGACTTGCCACTGGAAGAAGTTTGGCAGGAAGGAAGGCCATTGCTCAGAGTTGGAGTTGGACAGGAGATCGGATCGGAGCGGTGGAGCGGATCGGATCGGAGTAAGCTAGGGAACGGAGCGGATCGGATCGGAAGAGAGATTGGAGGCCAGATCGGATCGACTTGGAGATGCAGGGCTCGGATCGGAAGCAAAGAAGAAATAAGCTAGGGACTGGAGCGCTGGAGAGAAGGACACCCGACCCGACCTGGAGGAGGACCCCGACCCGACCCGGAGCGAAGTAACCGACCCGAATCGAATGAAAGAAGGCAAGGAGAAGGACCCGAACCCAGAGGAAGGTGGCACTCCGAACCGAACCGAGCATGGGTGACCGAACCGAACCGAGCATGGGTGACCGAACCGAACCAAACTAGATGAGGAGCACCGAACCGAACCGTCTGTGGGCTATTACTACTACGCGATGACTCTTCTGAAGACCCACTCCAATTCGACCAAACCCGAGATGCAAAGGAAGTCCAAATGAGAAGTTAGAGCTTAAGATTCAGATGGGAGTCAACGAGTTCACTTCATGATTGGACTTTGCTGCGGGACGCGTGCTAAGGAGTTATCGACACCTATAGCTTTGGACCACTATGGTAGGAGGTACGAAGGCGGATTCAGGGCCATTATGGCATTGGTAGAACCAAGGGCTATGACCAATGAAGTGGGTCATTGAAATGTTTGGTCATGACTCCAAGTGTTTGGCTTGGTCACAGCAGGGTTTCTACAAGTCGGGATTCGTCGTTGCCTCAGTTTGTCTAGTGTGCCAAAGTGGTAGATGTCGTACGCTTTACGCACTGAGTGAGAGATGCGAGGATGGTTGCTATGGATGATTTGTTTGCTATCATTTTGACATGCACACCCCACCCCCGTATTCTTACACTATTTATTATGGCACCTTGGAGTATTGTACGGTATGTGGTACTAACTCTTTGGTTGCAGGTCCAGGTTCAGGTATGGTTTAGTATACCTGTTATTATTCTGTTTAGATGCTTATCGCTCATACCAGGCTTTATGTCTGACCCAGAGTTTTATGTCTCCTCTTATTACTCTGGGTGCTCACACGAGCAGACTAGAGACAGGTTAGCTGGTGATGCACGGGTAGATGATCCGGAGACGAGCAGGAGGCTTCCACGTAATATATATAGTATTCTCCCTGTGCTGTTGAAGATCACTGCTTGGGCATTGTTGGTGTATCTTCTATTTTAGCTTTCTTTTGTTTAGAGACAGTAAATTTGGAGAGTTGTAATAAGCTGTATTTGGATTTCCGCTGCTTTGAGATTGATGTTGGTTTTAGTTATCAGCTTATGCACTGTCTCGCCTGTTTTGTGTCAAGTATATTATTATTATATTTTATTCCATGCGCTGTGAGACATTCTACAGGTTTCTGGATTAGTTCATTCCCTTCTTTTCTTTCTTATGACGACCGTCTTGTGCTAGTCGGGCATGTGTACAGCGCACTTCTGGAGGAAATGCAGGCTGGTGCGAGGCGGGCCGTCACACTTGGTATCAGAGCTCTAGGTTGCGTAGTTAACCTAGGGAAGTTATCAGGGAGAGATATTATACGTATACGAGAGAGCGTATTTGTGATTACTTTGGTTTTTAAAAGCTATATATACTATTAGTAGTATAAGGATGAAGTCGTACTGCACTAGCACCACTATGGAATCGTTAATCATTTCCTTTTTCAGATTGACGATGAGCCGAGATACTAGAGGTGCTGGTAGGGGAGCTAATAATGGGATTGCTGCTGACATGAGGACGATGTTTACTGACCTCATGAGAGAGATGCTTAGAGATGTGCAGAGGGCAGCTCCCAATGGTGGAAATGGTGGTGGTCCAATAGTGCAGGCACCAAGAGTCGACTTCGCCAAGCTGAATAAGGATTATACTAGTCTTGGTGGGAAGTCATTCCATGGAACGGAGTCGGCTACGGACGTTCAGGATTGGTTGGATAGTTGCGAGCGTATCTTCGAGGATTTGGGTATCGAGGATGCAATGAGGAGGAAGTTAGCGTCCCGTCAGCTGCAAGGGCGGGCAATGAATTGGTGGAATGCTATAAAGGCAGCTACTCCCGAAGACCAGATTACTTGGGAGCAGTTTAAAGCTCGCTTTAGTGAGAAGTTCATTCCAGCTGCTCAGAAGTCAATGTTGTTTAAGAAATTCTTGGAGCTCAAGCAGAATGGCAGAGCTGTCTCGGATTATATTGCTGAATTTGACACTTTGTCGAAGTACGGGTTATCTCTTATTGATACTGCCGAGAAGAAGAATGAGAAATTCATAACTGGATTGGATCAGTACTTGGGGGAAAAACTTATTAACCACATCGATGAGACGTTTGAATCGATTGTGGGGAAAGCGTTAAGATCGGAAAGTCTCTACCCTAAGTCGAAGACTGAGGTTGCATCTGCAGAAGAGCCAAAGCCACAAACAAGTGGTGGAGGCAAGGGTGTTTCCCAGAATAAGAGGAAGCAGAACCAAGCTAAGGATGGCCAGAAGAAAAAGAATAAGCAAGATGTGGAGTGCTTCAGCTGTGGTAAGAAGGGCCATTATGCTAGTAATTGTCGGGCCAAGCCAGCGGATAGGAAGTGCTTCAATTGTGGCCAATTGGGACATCACAAGGACAAGTGTCCACAGCCCCCTAAAGAAAAGCAAATGGTGAAAGCATATGCTCTTAATGCTATTCCTTCTTCGTCGAATGCCCCAACTGCGGCGGAGAAGGGAAAGAGTGTCGTCATTCAAGGTATGCTTTCTGTTTATGATGTTCCTGTTAGAGTTTTGTTTGATACCGGAGCTTCCAGTTCTTTCATATCTAGTGACCAGGTAGATAGGTTGGGATTGGAGCCCGAGATTGTCGATAGACCTTTAGTAGTGACGAACCCGATTGGTGGTTCGACTAGCCTTAGCATGATTTGTCGTAATGTGGTCCTATCGAGTCATGGATGCATGTTTGTTTGTGATTGCTTTGTTTTGGGCTTTACTGGGTTTGGCATTATTTTGGGAGTAGATTGGCTCCAAAGATACGGGGTGGTGGTAGACTGTGAGGGCTTGTTGGTGACAGCTAGAGCGGATGATGGGCGGAGGATAGTGTTTGGTGGTCTACCCAGTAAGGGGGTATTGGCTAGTTTTCTAAACTCCCTCGACATTCCGCATAGTGAGTTGTCAGGTTTGCCCGTGGTTGGCCAGTATCCGGATGTTTTCGAAGAAGTGACCGGACTTCCACCACACCGAGAGATTGAGTTTCGTATTGATTTGGTAAAAGATGCCAGACCTATAGTGATGCCACTTCGTCGTATGGCACCAAGGGAGCAGCGGGAGCTCGAGGTGCAAGTCAGCGATCTTTTGAGGAAGGGATTTATCAGAAGGAGTGTTTCTGAATGGGGAGCACCAGTTGTGTTTGCTACCAAGGCGGATGGTTCCCTTCGTTTGTGTGTAGACTACCGCGAATTGAATAAAGTGACGAGGAAGAACAAGTACCCTCTACCGCGGATAGATGATTTGTTTGATCAGTTGAGTGGCGCGAGAGTATTTTCTCAGTTGGATCTCGCGACAGGTTTTCATCAGCTTAGAGTGGAAGCTGAGAGTATAGCTAAAACGGCATTTCGAACGCCGTCTGGATTTTATGAATGGTTGGTTATGCCATTTGGGCTGACTAATGCCCCGGCATATTTTGTGGACCTTATGAATAGGGTATTCAGAGATCAGCTGAATAAGTCTGTCCTTGTGTTCGTTGATGATATTTTGGTCTATTCAAGGACAGAGGAGGAACACAAGGAACATTTAAGAGTAGCGATGGAGGTGTTGAGAAAACACCAATTGAAAGCAAAGTTTTCTAAGTGTCACTTCTGGAAAAGGGAAGTGAGGTTCTTGGGCCATGTTGTATCAGAGAGTGGTATTGCCGTGGACCCAGCAAAGGTGGCTACGGTACAAGATTGGCCTACGCCCAAGAATGCAACAGATGTAAGAAGTTTCTTGGGATTAGCGGGATATTATCGTAAGTTTATCCAAGGTTTCTCCAAGATAGCAGCACCATTGACCCAGTTGACCAAGAAGAATCAAGCTTTTGTCTGGGATGAGAGGTGCGAGAATGCATTCAGAAGTCTAAAGGACAAGTTGACAAGCGCACCGGTGTTAGTCATTCCTAAGGGGGATGAAGAGATGACGGTATACACGGATGCCTGTGGTACCGGACTGGGTGCTGTATTGATGCAAGGCGGTAGGGTTGTAGCTTATGCAAGTCGGCAGTTGAAACCGCACGAGAGAAGATACCCTACCCATGATTTAGAATTGGCAGCGATCGTGTTCGCGTTAAAGATGTGGAGACACTATCTCTTGGGAGAAAGATTTGAGCTGTTTACAGATCATAAGTCGTTGAAGTATCTATTCTCCCAGAAGGATTTAAATCTCCGTCAGCAGAGATGGTTAGAGTTCTTAGCTTCCTATGATTTTGACATCGCATACACACCAGGAAAGGGGAATGCGGTGGCTGATGCATTGAGTAGAAGACATGCCAGCTTAGGGGCTATGTTCCTTGAATGGAAGCAACTGGAGTTTATCGCGGGGTTTGATTTCAGACCAAAGTGCGAATTGGATCCAGAAATGTTAGCGAGTTTGACGGTCAGACCCACTTTGATTGAGCGGATCGGCTCTAGTCAGAGGGACGATCCTAACCTATTGGAAATCATCTCCAAGTTAGAGATGGGTATCGATGAGGAGGTGAACAAGTATGGGCTTGATCGAGATAGATGGCTTAGAAAGGATGGAAAGCTTGTTGTACCCAATGTCACTGGATTGAGAGATGAAGTGCTTAGAGAATGTCATCACTCAAAGCTGACTATACACCCCGGTGGTAATAAGATGTATCGAGATATGAAGCAGACCTACTACTGGGAAGGGATGAAAAGAGACGTTGGGAAGTTTATATCCAAGTGCATGAATTGCCAGCTAGTTAAAGCCGAGCAAAAGAAGCCTAGCGGGTTGTTACAGCCCTTAGAAATTCCCGAATGGAAATGGGAGCAAGTGTCGATGGATTTCATCGATGGGTTACCAAGGACTAGATCGGGATATGACAGCATTTGGGTAATTGTAGATCGACTGACCAAAAGTGCAAGGTTTATACCAGTTAAATCGACTAGAACGGCAGCTAAGTTAGCAGAATTGTATATGAAGTGGGTAGTGAGATTTCATGGAGTACCTAAAAGCATTGTGAGCGACCGAGACCCGTTGTTCACTAGTGGGTTTTGGAGGAGCTTGCAAGAGGCGCTAGGGTCAGAGTTACATCTCAGTACCGCATATCATCCTCAGACCGACGGTCAGACGGAAAGGGTGAATCGTATTTTGGAAGATCTCTTGAGAGCATGTATATTGGATTTTGGTGGATCATGGGATGACCATTTGCATCTAGTAGAGTTTGCATATAATAATAGCTACCAATCCAGTATCGGTATGGCTCCATTTGAAGCTTTGTATGGAAGACCGTGCAACTCACCATCATGTTGGATAGAAACTGGCGAGAAGTTTATGCTTGGACCAGATGTGGTGAGGGAAACTTCAGATAAGATCAAGATCATTCAGCAACGAATGAAGGCAGCCCAAGATAGGCAGAAGAGTTATGCTGATAAGAGAAGAAGAGACTTAAAATTCTCCGTTGGTGACTTGGTGTTTGTCAAGATTTCTCCGTTGAAGAGCGTAATACGATTTGGCAGGAGAGGTAAATTAGCACCAAGATTTGTTGGCCCATTCCCTGTTCTTGAACTAGTCGGGAATTTGGCATATAGAATTGACTTACCAGAGAAGATGGCGGGAGTTCACAACGTATTTCATGTTTCCCAACTAAGGAAGTTCGTTCACGACTCAGATATGACTATCTCACCTGATCAGTTAGAGGACTTCGAAGTAGAACCCGAGGCGGTTGGGAACCGCAAGCCGGCCCGTATTGTCGCACACGACATGAAGCAACTTCGAAGGAAGTCGGTGAAGCTAGTCAAGGTACAGTGGAGCGAAAACGAGAATGATTGTACTTGGGAAACAGAAGAGGACATAATGAAGAAGTATCCAGAACTCTTTGTCTGGTAAGATTTTATTAGCGATTTAGTTTTCCGCATGCTAGGATAGACTTGTTTGCTTGCTTTGCATGTTTGATTGTTGTATGTGGGTGTTAGGCATGCGGGATCCTGTGTATGTTTTGGGGTTAAGGAATTTCGGGGACGAAATTTCTTAAGGGGGGGAGAGTGTAACGACCCGCGTTCTACGCATCATAGGATCGTAGGATATTTATTTCTTTCACATACGAAGTCGTATGGTCATGTAACTTTGGGAGACGACTATTGGGGTCATTTCCCATGTTCATGATTTTTCCCGATTTTTAAATGACCATTTTACCCCTAGTTGGCACTGTTTTGGCCATAACTTTTGACTGGAAAGGAATTTTGACCTGAAACCACTTCCATTGGCTTCGGATGATGGTTTCTCTTTCCGTAGAGTGGTCACATTAGCCAAACGGACTTACCGTTTGGGAGGTATGGCTGAAACAAGTTTCAGATGGAGAAAAACAGCTTAGTTAGGCTTAACCGGGTGATTAGCAGCTAGGCCCAAGGGGAATTTCGGGTTTAGGGGTATAGGAGGTCTGATTAGGGTTAGGTTATCATTCTCATTTCAGTTTTGAGCCGCCACAAACCTTCTTGACACCTTAGTAATGGCTTCCTACATCTAAAACACCCCAAATCACTCTCTAATTGAAGATTAGGCTTAGCAACACCAAATTAAGGAGAAAAAGCACCAAAGCAAGGTTGGAACTGCTGTTAGACATCAGTATTCACCCCGAATCAGAGGAGTTTCAGTTCTGAGAATTTCATTTGTGGCCAAGGTGAGTGATAACATCATTTTGACACTAATTACGGTTAATTAAGGGTAATTAGTGAAGATTAGCGAATTTATGCGTAAATAAATTCTGGGAAAATTCTTAAAATTCTAAAATAATGTTTTAAGGCTCTGTTAGAAATTTGGGTTAATTTCGATGTGTTTTGCTAATCGTATGCTTAAACATGATTAAGAAGGATTATAGGAAAATGTGAGGTTTTAACCACTTTTGATCCATTTTGGTTCATTTGAATTGTTGTTATGGTGTTTGCAATTGATGTTATATGTTGCTGTGACAGTTTGACATGAATTATGATTGATTAGAATAGTTAGATTTGTCAAAAACGTCGTCGAATGGCGTAGAAAGCTCGCTGGAAAGTTGCAGAAGTGTGCAGGCTCCGAACCGGTTCGGATCGGAGAAAGGGGTCGGATCGGACTAGGGAACTGACCAAGGGAATCCGAACTGGATGAGGACTTGCCACTGGAAGAAGTTTGGCAGGAAGGAAGGCCATTGCTCAGAGTTGGAGTTGGACAGGAGATCGGATCGGAGCGGTGGAGCGGATCGGATCGGAGTAAGCTAGGGAACGGAGCGGATCGGATCGGAAGAGAGATTGGAGGCCAGATCGGATCGACTTGGAGATGCAGGGCTCGGATCGGAAGCAAAGAAGAAATAAGCTAGGGACTGGAGCGCTGGAGAGAAGGACACCCGACCCGACCTGGAGGAGGACCCCGACCCGACCCGGAGCGAAGTAACCGACCCGAATCGAATGAAAGAAGGCAAGGAGAAGGACCCGAACCCAGAGGAAGGTGGCACTCCGAACCGAACCGAGCATGGGTGACCGAACCGAACCGAGCATGGGTGACCGAACCGAACCAAACTAGATGAGGAGCACCGAACCGAACCGTCTGTGGGCTATTACTACTACGCGATGACTCTTCTGAAGACCCACTCCAATTCGACCAAACCCGAGATGCAAAGGAAGTCCAAATGAGAAGTTAGAGCTTAAGATTCAGATGGGAGTCAACGAGTTCACTTCATGATTGGACTTTGCTGCGGGACGCGTGCTAAGGAGTTATCGACACCTATAGCTTTGGACCACTATGGTAGGAGGTACGAAGGCGGATTCAGGGCCATTATGGCATTGGTAGAACCAAGGGCTATGACCAATGAAGTGGGTCATTGAAATGTTTGGTCATGACTCCAAGTGTTTGGCTTGGTCACAGCAGGGTTTCTACAAGTCGGGATTCGTCGTTGCCTCAGTTTGTCTAGTGTGCCAAAGTGGTAGATGTCGTACGCTTTACGCACTGAGTGAGAGATGCGAGGATGGTTGCTATGGATGATTTGTTTGCTATCATTTTGACATGCACACCCCACCCCCGTATTCTTACACTATTTATTATGGCACCTTGGAGTATTGTACGGTATGTGGTACTAACTCTTTGGTTGCAGGTCCAGGTTCAGGTATGGTTTAGTATACCTGTTATTATTCTGTTTAGATGCTTATCGCTCATACCAGGCTTTATGTCTGACCCAGAGTTTTATGTCTCCTCTTATTACTCTGGGTGCTCACACGAGCAGACTAGAGACAGGTTAGCTGGTGATGCACGGGTAGATGATCCGGAGACGAGCAGGAGGCTTCCACGTAATATATATAGTATTCTCCCTGTGCTGTTGAAGATCACTGCTTGGGCATTGTTGGTGTATCTTCTATTTTAGCTTTCTTTTGTTTAGAGACAGTAAATTTGGAGAGTTGTAATAAGCTGTATTTGGATTTCCGCTGCTTTGAGATTGATGTTGGTTTTAGTTATCAGCTTATGCACTGTCTCGCCTGTTTTGTGTCAAGTATATTATTATTATATTTTATTCCATGCGCTGTGAGACATTCTACAGGTTTCTGGATTAGTTCATTCCCTTCTTTTCTTTCTTATGACGACCGTCTTGTGCTAGTCGGGCATGTGTACAGCGCACTTCTGGAGGAAATGCAGGCGGGCCGTCACAGAGTTCATGAAAAGAACTACCCCACCCATGATCTAGAGCTAGCTACCAAAGTGTTTGCATTAAAGACGTGGCGTCATTATTTACTTGGAGAAAAGTTCGAGTTATACACCAATCATAAATCTCTCAAGTATATGTTCTCGCAAAAGGATCTCAATTTAAGGCTACAATGGTGGATGGAGTTTCTAGCTTCTTATGATGTTAAGATTTCTTATACCCCTAGCAGGGTAATGTGGTGGAAGACACGCTAAGTTGGGAGAGGGTAGCCCTGAGTCCTCTGTTTGTGGAAAGAAAGAACTTGGAGTTCATATCAGCTTTTGATCTTAGACCCTCCATCGAGATTTTGCCTGATTTGTTTGCATCCTTGGAGATACGACTGACTCTTATGGCCCAGATAGGATCTTCGCAACAAGGTGACCCACAGATTCTAGACATCATGGATAAGCTCAGAAAAGGGGAGACTTCTAGTCACCTCAGCAGATATGCCACAGATTAAAAGGGGTGGTTGCGACGAGATGGAAGGCTTTGTGTTCCTCAAACTGGAAGCTTGATAAAGGCAGTCTTAGAAGAAGTCCACCATTCTAAGATGACCATTCATTCGGGCGATGAAAAGATGTACAGGGACACGAAGAGAATTTCTTTTAGGCTGGGATGAAGAAAGATGTAGCTGAATTTGTTTCCTAATGTTTAGTTTGCCAGCAAGTCAAAGCTGAGCAAAAGAAGACTGGTGGTTCACTTCATCCTTTGGAGGTTCCTCAATGGAAATGGGAGAGCGTCTCTATGGATTTCATAGATGGTTTCCCTAGATCGAATAAAGGCAACACCAGTATCTGGGTTGTGGTAGATAGACTCGCTAAGAGCGCTCAATTTATTCCAGTTAAGAGTAAAAGGACGGCATCATGGTTAGCAGCAATTTATGTCCGACTGATAGTTCGTCTTCATGGAGTTCCTTCCAGTATCGTGAGCGATCGTGACCGCATCTTTACCAACGAATTTTGGAGGAGCTTGCAAGATGAATTAGGTAAATAGTTGCATTTGAGCACCGCTTATCATCCTCAGACCGATGCGCAAACGGAGAGGGTGAACAAAATTCTAGAAGATCTTTTTAGGCTGTGTATCCTAGACTTCAGAGGGACATGGGAAGAGCATCTTCCATTAGTAGAGTTTACCTATAACAACAGCTATCAAGCCAGCATTGGAATGCACCCTTCGTAGCATTGTACGGACGACCCTGTAGATTACCAACTTGTTGGTGGTAATCTACAGAAAGATTACTACTTGGACCAGATATGGTTAGAGAAACGTCTGAAAAGATTGACCTTATTCGACGGTGGATGAAGACAGCTCAAGATAGGCAAAAATTCTATGCATACAAGAGAAGGACTGACCTCGAAATTGAAGTAGGAGACTTGGTTTTTATCAAAGTGTCACCTTTGAGGAGTGTGGTTCGCTTCGGATCGGTAGGGAAGTTGGAACCTAGGTTTGTGGGACCATTTTCCATAACCGAGAGGATTGGCCAAATGGCTTATAGAGTAAACCTTCCTAAAAATCTATCTGGTGTTCATGATGTTTTCCATGTTTCTCATCCGTGGAAGTGCTTGCATGACACCACGGAAGTTGTTGAGCTGAGTATATTGGAAGAGGTAGAAGTGGAATGGAAGGTGACAGTCAGGCAAGTTCCTTCCCGTATTCTTGGATCAGAATTTAAGTAGCTACGTAATAAAGAGCTCAAGTTGCTAAAGGTTCAACGGGTAGATAACCCAGAGGATGCGATTTGGGAGAACAAAGACAAGATTTTTGCTTCATACCCTTTTCTCTTCGAGGGCATGTTCTTAACTCCTTTTTCCAAAGCTTTATCAGTACTTGTTTCTATTCATTTGAGTATATCTTATCCATAGTATTTTTTGACCTTTAGGTAGGAATCTTATGGATGTAAACGTGTAACATGTTATGTTTGATGGATGCAAGTGGATGCAAGTGTTTGCTAGTTGTTGCCTGTGGATGCATATACACACACATTAGGAACTAAGATCGGCTCAATCACTCTCATACTGCATATCAATGTGTGTGCATTTTCATTTCTTTTATGGATAGAAATGGATGAACTAGCATATGAATGTTGCATTTGGATGATTGCGTGTGCAAACATGTAGAGCTTATATGTTATAATAGGCTTATTTGCATACATTTTGGATTCATGGCACTAACATACATTGCATTAAGGATGTCAATTGAATCAGTAGACCGCCTGATCTTCGCATTAGTGTTGGGACATATACACTCACCTTTGCATATATTCATAGAAGCAATAGAAATCCTTAAGGACAATGGAGGCTAGCGATTGATGGATGAGTAGATAGATGATGGATGGTAGGATATGAATTTTTCTCAACTTGGAGGTTTCGGGGACGAAATCGTTTAAGTAGGGGGGAATGTAACACCCCGTAATTTTGATAACATTAAAGAGGATAAATTAAAGAATAATTAATTTAATATTAAGAATTAAAAGAAATGGATTACGTCATTATGTACATCTCGAAATTCTAGTCAGGATAGACAACTAGTTTGTGTAAAACGGATAACATATGAAGAAGTTATGAACAATAAAAAGTTGAAAATCAAAACCGCGCATAACTGGCCCACTTGCCAAGTGCACCAAGGCAATTTTGCACTGGCGCACCTGTAAAGTGCACCCAGAATAGTTTTTGGGTATTCAAACCTTTTCCTAAAGTGGGAGGTGACCCATGACCTGATTGATCATAGGGCTTATGTGGCAGTCGGTTCCAAATGGTTCTACAGCTATAAATATATGGCCATTTCACATATTTCTTCATTAAAAGTCATGACGGCCAAACTCTGCCAAAGTCTGAACTGAACTAGGGTATCTCATCTCCTACTATCAACTAAAGCATATCAAATTCTAAGATTAAAGCATAGACTCAACAACAACTTCTTTCCTATCATCTTAGCAATCCAATCACAGTGAGTTCTAGTTGCTTTTAGGTTTAGATAAATAATAGTGAATCATAAAAGACTGTGATTTGGATACATTTTGAACCTTGAATCTATGTTATTGTTAGATCGAATGCTATATCATGATTGATCTATTTCTCTAGATGCAATTCAATTACGATTGTTCTACTATGTTATTATTGTGGATCTTGGTTTGTAATTATATTATAGTTAATATAGATCTGTTAATTTGGACAGTTATATCATTGGATAGATCTAATCATCCATGTAAATCATGAACATATGTCACCTTAATTGGTTAGGATTGGATCCAAACCTTTATCTTAATTGTACCTTTTAAGATATGCTATGATGTGGATGTGTGTAGATCTATTTCTAAATTAGTAAATCTAACTTATGTGGACATTGAAACTGTTAGATAGATCTAGATTATCACCTTTGTTATCATGTCAGATCAATTTTATGTGATCTAAATTGTTACCTATTGATATCATGTTAGATCTATTTTATGTGATCTAAATTGTCACCCTATGATATCATGTTAGATCTATTTTATATGATCTAAATTGTTACCTTAGGTTATCATGTTAGATCTATTTTATGTGATCTAGATTGTCACCTTATGATATCATGTTAGATCTATTTTATGTGACCTAAATTGTCACCTTATGTTATCATGTTAGTTCTATTTTATGTGATCTAAATTGTCACCTTATGTTATCATGTTAATCTATTTTATGCGAGCTAAATTGTCACCTTATGTTATCATGTTAGATCTATTTTATGTGATCTATATTGTCACCTTATGTTATCATATTAGATCTATTTTATGTGATCTAAATTGCCACCTTCTGTTATCATGTTAGATCTATTTTATGTGATCTAAATTATCACCTTGTTATGATGACAATTTCAAGTCCATGCTAGAATGTATGTTCACCTTATTATCATACAAGTTTATGTTTATGACAAGATGATCATTTTAGTTATATTCTCATTATTTTCCCTATTATCATTTATGAATAGTCTATTGTCTAGCCTAGGCATGTTGCCAATTTTGTGAGGGCGCTAGTTAAGGAATGGGGGAAAAAGGGTTAAAATGGCACAATTTGAATATGAATATTTATGGACATGTAATTCAAATGATTGGGTAAAGTAGGTATTGACACCTATAAAAGGAAAGGACTAATTAATTGATTAATTAAAAATGGAATGTCAAGTAATTTTAATTAGGAATTATAATTGTACTTATGGCACGAGATTAGGTTACTTTAGTGGTGGAATTCTGCCCTGACCCTACCGGCATATCCAGCAGCCACTAATGGTGAACCTAATGTGGGAGGTCTGAGTACGTAAATACGAATCGGGCTATGACACGAGGTTAGGCCCAATTGTGGAATAAGTCTGCCCGGACCCGACCGACATATCCAGCATCCACAAGTTGCAGGCCTAATGTGGGAGGTCTGGCCCATTATGAAACCATAAATGAACATGGTAAAGAATTGGGCTACTTAACCTAAGTTAATCCATATGGGTTGTATGAACTTAAATTTAAGTAGGGGTTAAGTATGTCTAAAGAGGGGGATGGGTAATATTCACATATAGGCCCACAAACTTAACCCGTTAAGGTTATGTAATTTAAAACACCTAGTGGTATACATATTCGGTGGAAATAATAATGTTATGTAAGTAAAGACACCTTTTAGGGTAAACATAACTTATAGAAGTGATTGGGTTATGTAATTAATGACATCTATAGGTAAGCATAACCGATTGGAAGATTAGGGGTTATGTATTAAAGAAACCTGTTGGTAAGCAAAAACGGTAGACATAAACAAGGCTATGTAATTAAAGACACCTAGTGGAATACATAGTCATTGAAAACCTAGTGGGGGGTACAAGACAAAGGGGAGAGCTTGTATCATATTGTGTGGGACCCATTTCAGTCAGTAACCAGGAGTAGGTATCAAATGAAGTACTACGTACTAGGCAGAGAAGGGGCACGCTTACTGACTAACTGTTAGATATCCAAATGTGGATGATGGTGTGGGCGGCGCAAACCGACCGGGCCATGTGCGTGCATGAGCTGGGCAGAGGGGGATAAGACGACCCTGACACCTGTTGATATGGTTGTGCACATTATTACGACGAGGGGTTGCCACTTTAGGTATTGATACCTCCTACTGTGGGGCTAGCATAAGGTATCTATTAGGGTCAGGGAGCCGATCGATCAGGGTAGTAATTAGGATGCATTTGGATGTATACCTAAGTCTACCACCTTATAGTTGAAGGGATCATCTCTTTCTGGATATAATAGTAATAGTGCCGAGTAATCATTAGAGAAGTGTAAACATCTTATCTTGTCTACCTTATCACACCTTCCGTTTATGTAGTGATCTCACTTATCCACTTTTTGTGCCTATCATGTTACTTTTATTTATTTACTGGCTAAAAGTTACTAGACTCGCCAGACTTTATGTCTGACCCTTTTGTTTCTCCTTCTTTCTTCCATTCCCCCCCCCCACCCCTCCAGGTTCTCAAGGAGGAAACACTCAGGCTTAGTCTGGACTCAGATATCACCTTGCTAGGAGCTACTTTTGAAGTATTGCTCAAGTTCTTATCTCTACTATGGCTTAACTCTTTCAATTGGGGAATTATATTTTTATATTCTTATGTAGTCTGATGATGCAAGATAGAAGTTTTTTATTTTAATGGCTTTTGTGAATTATGGTATCGTGGACCACAATATTTTAATTGATGTTGAAATAAAAATTTCAATTTCCGCTGTTATCTTATTTATATCTATCTTGTAACTATTCTATGTCTTTTTACCTATAACGCTTCACGGAACTTATTGCATTCCCTTAGTGAGTGACATTAACGGACGTAGGGTGTCACAAATTCCATATATAAAATTACTTCAATTCATATTCAATCAATTTATAATCGAATTAAATATTAATATCAATTGTAAATTCAAATTCCAATTAATAATGCAATTCACACTCATTTCCTATAAAGTTCAATATTTAAGTCAATTCAAAATTCACATTTAGTTGAATTAAAATCAAGTTCATTAAATCAAGTATCGTCTTATACATTTAAATCCTTAAACCTTGAATTTAAATCGTAAAATCAAAACTTATCACCTATTGAGTTTATTATTAAATTTTATAAAATATATATAAAATAAGCATTGAAAATAAATTTATAAGTTATAATTTTATATAGAAAATAGCTTTATAAACATATATAGGTTTAAAAAGAATTATTTATTATAATATATTAATTTAAAGTTAAAAATACATATATGATTAAATTATACAGTTTAAAATAAATATATTATAAGTAAAATCTTGAATAAGCATTCAAATACATTTTTACTCATAAAATCATTTTAAAACATTTAATTTAAAATTTTACGAAATTTAAGTATAAATCTTTAAAATATAAATATAAAATATAAGGTCTTAAATTAATATTATTACAACCAAATTTTCCAAATCATTTTAATTCAAAAACATAACCAACAGTGTCTGTATATAGTTTTCTACCCTATGGTCAAGTGATATAGATATTTATCATTTCAACTTGCAATTTATAAAATTTCTACGGGTTTATCATTTCAACCCGCAATCCCAAATTCAGAAAAAAATCGTTCAGGTCTATCATTTCAAACCATAACGATTTTTCCCTAATCTAATGTCCATTCGGGATTGTATCATTTCAACCCATAGTGATTTTTTTCCTAAACTATGGTATCTACCACATAACAAATCATCACATATCATCAATCACATCATAGTCATATATAATCAGTGTACATATATGTCATATGAATATCTTGTCACATATGAAAGTGTGTATTTTAAACAAACAATTTCTGCTGCCAATTCTATACATTTCATAATAGTTCACTTAGTTGATCTAACATCTATGAAATAATGTGAGTCAGGTGTGAGATAACTCACCTTTCATGGCCCTAAATGAAATGATGACTTGTAGGCACGATTCAGAATAGATTTATATCTTGATAACTGCTCATGATATATTTTATTTTCATAAGAGGATGCTAGGGAGTTTTCAAACGATTAGTACAGTTGTTGGGTTTTGGAACTCAATACTACATTCGACTAAAAAATAAATACAACACTAGTCCAATTAAACCAAAAATAAAACACAATAATTCATTACACAATTTTCTTTATATATATACACACACACACACACATACACACAGAAGAAAAAAATCATAACATATATATATTTAAAATTCAACGCACACCGCAAACACACAACATAAATTATAACATACATATTATAAATTATATAAAACACACACAAAGCTTTATATATATATATATATATACTCATATATAACTTTTTAATTACCAAAATATATATATATATTTAAAATTTGATGCATAAAAATATGTTTTATAAATTATACATTTAAATAAAACACAATGCTAACGCATGCTAAATCATATGCACTTATGCATAATATATAATTTGAAACACACACATAAACTCATACGCACACTCCGTACACGCAACACAATTTATAACCTATATATATTATAAATTATGTAAACACCATAACAATATATATATAAATTTTTTTTATATGTATGCACATACATCAATATACTTCAGAACCATATATATATTATAAGTTGTATAAACACACCAAAACTATTTTATAAATATATATTTATATACATTATATATATATGTATGTATGTATGTATGTATGTATGTATACACAACGAAGTATTATATAATATATATATCTAAAATTTAACACACGCCAAAAAAACACACAACTCAACAATGAACATACACCACTTACGCACACAGCATCACTCACAAGACAATACACACAAATTAAAACTCTCACAACATTATATACATACACTCTCATAGGCTCTCCCCAAAACTGACAAAATACACACACTAACACAAAATATAATGATAAATCGGAAATATTCTCATAAGGAAGAAAAAGGTGGTGGCATCGCTGAAGGGTGTGGTTTGGGGTGAATGGCGGAGTCAATATGTGAAAAAGGAGAGGCGAGGCGGGGCTTGGCTTTTACATGGGCTTCATGTGGTGGAGACGGAACCAAGTAGTACAGTGAGGATGGGAGATGCCCATGCACGAGTGGATGGAAAGGAATTAAAGGGGTTGCTGCTCCTTTCTTTGAATATATGAAATGATGGAGAAAGAGGAAAAAAACATGGTGTAATGGACTGCAAAAGAAAAGATGAAGGAGAACGGAGAAGATCCATAAATAAGATATGGAAAATTTCTGAATGAACGATTTTAGAAACCTACCACGAATTTTTGAGCTAATCACATTTCACTTTAAATTTCAAAATGGCAACCGAGGTGGGAAATGAATTGGATAAATAATGGTGATAAATAAAATAGGAAGATCAGTTAAATCAGTCAGGTTTTAATGACGAAGGAAATGGAATGGTTCTTTTGGAATATTAAATATACATAATTTATGCTTGCCATTCAAAAAAATTTGTTTTTTTTTAAATTTCAAAAACTAATGGTGCGGTTAAAATAGAAACAAGAATTAAATAGTACAAATTTCATTTATCAATTGAAAATATTTTTAAGTTAGAAGGAAACGAATTGATTACAACATTAAGGAATGAATAGTTTAAATTTTGAAAATAATGAATTAATAATGGGAAGAATCAAGGAAAAAAATGGTAAGAATAAGGAAAGAAATTGGAGGAGTTTTATTAACGCTTAGCAACAATTAGAATGTATACTTATGAATTTTGGGGAAAAACGGATTTAATATTGAAAACAACGAACATGAAAGGAAAGAAATTAAACTAATTAAATGGACATCATCTTTAAATGGTAAACATTGATTACAAAAAAAAAAGAAAAAGAAAAATATAAATATTAAATACAAAGGAACCAACGATTTTTGGCAATATGAAACTAACAACAATTTTGTAAATCAAATATAAAATAAACGATATCAAAGAAAAAGAATCTGACAATTAAATTTTTTCTATATTTACATCAACAACAATAAATATGTATTGAAAATAAATTAAAGATATAATTCCATATTGAAAAATAAGGGTATAATTATACAAATTAAATATTTATATAAAAATTCAAGAATGAATGCAAAGAAATAAAATAAATAAGCCAAAATTTTAAATTGAATCATTAATTAAAATAATCTAAAAATTTAGGTTGTTACATTAATGATAAATGCATTTATATTTTTAACCAAGAATTATAAATATTTGCTACAATTTCATAATCAATTCCTAGAAATTCATAATCAAATATATCATCAGTTCTACCAATACTTGTTAGTTATTTCCAGATATGGATTATGTTACTTAAACTTGTAATATCTGATACCAAGTTGATTTTGTTTGTAGTGACAAGGGTCACACTGAATTGGATAAATAGCAAATACTATATCTTAATAATAGACAGAACAAACAACAATGCATTTAAACAAGTATTTTGTTTATATTCATTATTTAAAATTATTACATACCATATAAAATAGATTTAAAGCTTACGTAAAAATGACAAAATCATATCAATATTTAATTGCTGAAAAGGATAAAGATGTTTAGCTTTATCATTATTGGTCTTAATTAGATGTTTAGATATACTCATATTTGAAAGTAAGTGATATATGTTAGAAGTTTCTTGTTTTAATGATTATTTCTAATTATTACACTCCTTATAAACCTGCTTTCCAAACTACGTCAAAAAGATAAATCATCTTATCTTTTTGTGCACATTATTGTGCATGTATGGTACTATTTGGATGATTTAGCATTTTACTTATGTTCAGTATTGTTTTCATACACTATGATAATATCTTAAACATCCTAAACTAATAATAAAATTTTCATGAATGGAGAAACAATATGAACCAAAACAGTATGAACCAACAAATACAGAAATACAAACAGATTCTGATAAAGAAAATGCAAAGTCAGATAACCAAAGTGAGGAAACAAATATTGACTTGGATGATGCAGATAACCAAAGTAAAGGAACAAATACAAACTTGGATGATGTAGACAAGTACGAAATCGAGGAAACAGGGGAAAAAAAATAAAGCAACGGTACGCTAGCACATACAGATGCAATTTAGATGCAATCTATAAAGTGATTTCAGTTATTAAAAAAATTCTTTCTCATGAAGCAATAGATTTCATAGAAAAAACACCTTTTAAAAAAATTTATATTTTTTTCTTAACGATTCAGTATCAAGACAAGATTTGAGAAAATATGCTTCAAATCTAGATGATATAATTACTTCTTTCGATGTTACTGAAAATGATTTTAAAGTGGGAGACAAATTTCTAGAAATAACTCCCAAAGAAGTGAGTCTTATATTTAGAATGCCACTAGCTGGAGAGGAATTATTTCCTATTCCGGCTTCAAACAAGGCTTCTGCAATGGAAAGTTTTTCTGACTTTTTAAGTTCCAATTTCAATGAAGAAAATGTAACAAGTGGAAAAACAGTGAAAAAAGGTTAAATTCAATGATTAAAAATAAAAAAGGAGATAAAAATTTAGTAAAATTATTGATATTACTACTTATCATAACATTCCCTTTTCCCAACAATCAAAGCTATTTTTCATGGTTTTTTTTGGGTAATTTGTTAAATCTAAAAAAATGAACTCAATCTCTTGGTCGCGAGAAATTTGTGAAAATGTTATAAAAAATGTTCAGAAATACCATGCTCATCCAAGGAATACACCGGGTTGCACTATGGTGTTGTTGGTATGTTTTTATAGTATTCACTTAATACAAATACACTAAATATTATGTTTATTATAAAAATATAAAACTATTTATCTTCTTCATGCAATACTGATTCTGTGAAAGAACCCAGATCATTGCTCAAAAAGAAGATGTTGAAGACAAAATCCCAAGAATGAGGAAATGGGATTTATCCAAACTAAAGGACATCAACTTAACTGAAGTTGATGATATAACAAGGTATTCTGGTTATAAATATTTAGCTTTGTATTTAATCTAGTTAAATGTTTGCATTAGTTTCTTCTTATAAATTTCAGCACCATAGTATTGTTTCTTTAAACGATTGTTCAACTGAATTTTGTTGTGTACATACTGCATTATGTTCAACTGATTGTTCTAATGCTATATAGAACTGTTTCAAATATAGTTCAAAATTATACTACATGTTACTATATACAGACATTTAAAATGATCAATGCTTTTTCCTTTTCATACTGATTAATAAATAACATATTAATCTGTGATTATATATCACAGTTAGTAATACATATTAAACAAATTTATCATTTTTAACATGATTTGAAGTTCTTACATAAGGTATATAAATGATCTAAACAATGTATAGAAAACATAAATGAATTTATCTTTTCACATTAATAAATAAATAATATATTAAACAGTTATTATATATCCTACTTTCGAACACATATTAAACATATTTTTCATTTTTATCATGATTTAAAGTTCTTACATAAGGTGTACAAATGATATAAATAGCATATGGAAAAGATAAATGCATTTATCTTTTAGAAATTTGAATATAAGTCTTGGTATTGTATGTATGAATTGTGTAACATATTTTTGCAATTTGTACCTATCCTGCATAGACTACACATTTAAGTAAGAAAAAGAAAAAAATATTATGAATTGCCACTTAGACTACAGATTCAAGCTAATATTGTGTAACAACCCGGAATTTCAGAACCAATTTAAAATTTTTATTTTAGCTATTCTAACGGATTTTGAATTTTTAAAATGATTTATTTTAAATAATAACGATTTAAAATTTATTTTAATCAAAGTAAGAATGAATAAATTTATTAGGATTATAAAACGAACCTGAAATGGCGCGGTGTTTGAAAATTTGATTTTAAATTTCTATTGAATGTACAGGATTCAAAATAAATCGGATTTCAGTAAAACCAAAAATATTTGAATCTGTTTAATTATATCTTTCTAATAAATGTGAAAAATCCATTTTTCATAACGAGAATTGAAAGTTATGTCCAGTTTAAATTTTGAAATAGTCGCTATGAAATTTATATATATTTTATATTATATATATCCCTTAAAAATAGCCATTTCGCAAATGACCGCCGTTTTCGACGAAAGCACTTTTATTGGATCCGGAATGTCAAACTATTGGTCTATTTAGGTTTTCATAATTTTTGGAATTAATATGTGACCGTGGTGGATTTAAACGTGTTTGGTAATTTCAGTTTGAATTTAATCAACTGGAAAATGACCATTTTTCAAACGGTCTCCAAATTCTACGAAATTAGTTTTGTTAGGATTGTATCGTCAAAACATAGCTAGATTTATTTTTCAGTAATTTTTGGAGTCAATACGTGGCCCCGGTAAATTAAAATGTACGTTGAAATCAATTATGAATGTTATATAAATTTATATTTTAATTTTGATTAAAATTGATCAAAATAGTCGAATTAGCTTATGGGACATATCCCATTATGTTCGGAATAGGGGTATTACACTAGGGGCGACAGACGCTCGTAAAGATTTGGAGTTTAAATGAAAATCTAACTTTTTGGGGAAAAAATAATAATATAAATAAGTCAAAGGGGGGGCAAACCCTTATTATCTCCCCCTTGGGCCAAACCCGCCCCCTCCCAAATAAAAAAAGAAAACCCGCTCAGCCTTTTCCCACCATCGACCATCGCTTCCGCCGCACCCCTGACCCCGCCGCCCTCTCTCTCATTCCTCCGTTCAAAGCCGCGTGCCCTAGCCTCAAATCGAATTGCCTCCGACCATCTTGGCCCGCCGACGGCCACAGCGCCTCCCTCGACCCTCCAGCCACCTACGCTGTCCCCTCCCCAGACCATCCATCACCACTCTGCGGCCCCCTCCCTCCAAAAATCTCATTTTTTATAATTTGCACTTTTACATTTAACACCCTGACGCTCTTCATCCCATAACGTCCAATCCGAGCACTTCTGGCCAAAACTCTACAATACCAAAATCGAAGAGCACAATTTTGTCTTCAATTTGGCAATATGGAAATCAGATTTTGGATTGCGAAGTTGTTCATAAAACGCATCCAAAGTCTGTTGTCCGGATACTGTCTTTTCGCGTTTTCTGGCGAAATGCACCAATTTCGGAAGAAAGGCCACTAGGCGGAAGTTGTCCAGAATGGCGCGCTTAGGCTAGGAAAAAGAAGGCGAGAAGATTGGAGCTCGTTTGCAAAGTCTGGAACCAGAAGAACAATTCAGAGCGTCAGAAAATAACGGCGGAGTGGATCCCAATGTGAGAACTCTTTCTCACTCAATTTAATTAACAGTTAAATATATACTAGGATGCAGACGGGGCTTAGAATCCCAAGACACTATTTATTGTACAAACCATAGTTGTTTGTTTGGGTTGTATTGTGTTAATTTGATTGTATTGTGGTTATCGATTGTATTGTGGTTTGGTTGATTAGATTGAAAATCTTGTATGACGCGAGCCAATATCAGGAGAGAGGTAGTGCTAGACATTACTCCGATATTAATATCGCGTCATTATAATGTTGTAATTTTCTAAAATAAATAATTATTCATTAACAATATAATTTTTAATGTGTATATGAAATATATAAAATATTCCTGTGTTGAATAAAATGTTTGAACAATAAAAATATTATTTTTATTGAATGTATGAACTATAGAAAATATTCAAGTGTTCAAATAAATATTTTGTCGTTGAAAGTATAATTTTTAACGTATATATGAACGACATAAAATTCTCCTAGAATGGAAATAAATATTCATTTACAAATCGGACGATTTTTTTATGTACACACATTTAACTGACATTGATTGGGACGATAAATTTTACACATCGTCCAACTGCACAAATAATATTCAGTATTTGTTGGTTGAAACCCCACATGTGTATTGGGATGATATTTGACGTACACTAATCCCAATTGTTTAGTTGTATGTCAATCGATTGGTTGACAGACTATTGTAAGCGTTAATTATTTATATTTGATGCTTATGCAGTTAAGTAGTGCACTCTGGATGATGGATGATTGTTTATCATTATTGTTATATATATGTATTGTACGGAAATCCATAGATATAAATTCTATGGTAATTGATTGGGTTTCATTCCAATTTGGAAAATAACGAATATTTTAAAATAATATTTATTAAAGGATTAAAATGTGAATTTGAAGTCTGATTTTGGATGGACACGAAAATATTAAAATATATGAAGCTGTGTTGATTAGATTTGTGCCATTTTAATGCGAACGATATTTATTTCGATTTTATTCATTTTTATAATGAATATCGAAAAGAAATTATTTCAAAATCAGATATTTTGAAAATATTATCATTTAAATATTATAATGATAAGGAATATTAAATTTTGATTTAAAATTAAAATGAAAGTGGGAATCGTTTTAAAACATATTTATAAACGATTTATAAAATATGTTTTAAATGGTAATCGACGAAATATGTATAATATATATTTAATGGCCTGAATAGAACGACCCACGCCGCGGCCATTTGCGAATTTCGACAATCGACTTTGAATTGATATTACGGGAGATCCGACCATCGAATTCTCCTAAAACCAGAACCATTGGATTCGTATCGAAAAGAGCTTTCCAACGAATATAAGAAATTTGAAATCTAACGGTTGGATTTGGAATCATGTCCAAATCAAATTTGGAAAAGGTCATTGTAAGTGCAGTTCGATGACCGTTTATGGAAATCGACTGAAAGGGCCTTAATAAAATTATTAAAAATATTAATAATTTGTGTAAAATCGTAATAAATGATTTGGAAAGAATTTGGATGAAAAATTCCACGTTTGTAAGGATAAAAATATATTTTTGTCAAAATGAAGTAGTTGTTAACTAGGATAATAATCCAATATTTTTAAAGAAATAAATTGGATTTGAAATGGTTTTAAAAATAACCAGAATTTTCCAATAAATAAATTGGAATGGACTAGAATGGAAATAATCTTTGGAATCTTTCGATATTGGATTACGTGGTTATACGAATATTGTTATGGGAATTTGGAAGATACAGATATCATTATTCCCAATACGATATTCTTTAGTTTCAGAATTTGATATTGAATATAAGCCGATATAATTTCTATTCAGAGCCTTGTATTTAATATTAAATTGGATTTTGGGTTTGTCGTGAACGGTGTCTTAAATAACACTGTTCTTAAATCCAGTTGAGAAAGGAACAAGTCTTTTAATTAGGATTTAGTGAAGTTTTCCAATTAATTAATATTTATTTGAATTGAATAAAAGATTTGGATTTTGAATTTGTCGAGAATGATGTCTTCAGTAACACTGTTCTTAAACCGCGTGTGAAAAGAATAATTTTTTAATTAAGATTATTAGAATTTCCAATTATATTAAGTAATTGGAATAAAATGGAATGTGAATTAGGTTTATTGTGAACTGTGTTTTTTTAACGACATTCGTTCTTTAACCCGGTTAACAGTGAATGTGATTTGGAATATATAATTCTTTTTATTAAGATTTAATGGAAATTTTCCAAAGTAAAGTTTTCCAATTTAATAAAATAAATTGGAGTGGAATGCAATTCGATTTGGTAATAATCGAAGTGAACTTCTGTGGAGGAAGACTGTTAATATATATGGAATTTAAAAGGCTTCGTCGTTTTTCCATTTATATTATTAGTCGGATACGGAAATTGATATAAATTATATATTGATCTATTTTCCGCGAAGATTCCACAGTTAATGGAATTTTATTTTGGGTTTATCGTCAACTGTGTTTTAAATGACATTGGTTCTTTAACCCAGTTAAAGATAGGATTACATGTCTAACATTGGATTTCAAACTGTATTGTTTATTTTTGCTAAATATATATCTATTTGGTGGCGGGGAATTTATTTTCTTTCTTAACACCCTTTTTTGAGATGTACGAGCTAAGAGGTTATATATAGGTAAAAATCACTGGTACGGTGTAGATTGTCGATGCAACATGTTTGGTTTCCCAAAGTTAAATAATATTTAATAATGATTTTTGGGAAGATTAAAACTAAGTGGAGTTTTAATGAATCTTTAATAAGATTAAAATGTGAATGTGATAATTTAAATTATCAAATTTGGGAAATGATCGAGAATGGAGTACCACCATTTTTACTCCAAGCGATAGTTAAATCTTTAATTAGATTTGAACGGGAAGTGGTAGTTAATTTTACCGATAACACCGTGGGGTTAGATATGGAGTGTTACCAGTTATGCTCCATTGAATGAATAGGTTGGGATTGGGAAATTAAACAAATGATTACTTCAATAATGTTCGCTAGTCCCGACTAGTTGATAAACCTTAATTTGGTTTAGAATTGATATCCAAAGGGAGATTAAAGTATAAATTTAAAAGAATTTATATTTGATAAAATTAATGGGAACCTTTCCCAAAGGATATGAATATTTGAATAAAAGAATATTCTGGATTGGAATGAGGCGTAAGTTGTGTTTTTATAGCACTTATTTATAAGATACGCAGGGTTTATCCCATTCTGAATTATTTATACGACGATAAGTCGATGATGAAATGGTGGTTGAAGACCGGAGGTCTTCACATCGTTTGGATGATTACCCATGTCTTGATTGGGTTGTACACCCTAGACAAGGTAATAAGTGGTGACCGTCCAGACGTACTTGGAGATCGACCGGATATGTGAGGATCTCTCTCCTGTATTGGACATTTGGGACAAGGAATAAGGTGCCTTCAGTTTCGTTCAGACCCAGAATGGACATGTAAATGGATATGTGTCTGACAATGGATTTTATTCTGTGTTGATTGATTTCTATTAAATATATATCTGCTTGGTGGCGGAGAATTTATTCTCTTTCTTAACACCCTTCTCTAATAGGTATGAGCTTAGAGGTTATATATCGATAGATATCAGTCACATGGCGCATGAATTATCAGTGTGACATTCTGAGATGCAAATAATCAAGGCTTCTGTTGAAAAGTAGAGTCTTGTGGTTGATGATCAAAGAATGACTTTAAATAGCAAAGCTTTGTGTATAGTGTTAATTCGCGAGCCTCACACCTCGGTATGAGTCAAAATGGGATAACGGAACGCAGGGAGTGCATGACATTTCTTTCTAGGTATGGGTGGTGTCATGGTACGGATCCCAGAAATTTATTTATTTTTACTTATGTGGATGATGGATTGTGAGGCGCCTCAGATATATCTGTCACTACGGGGCCGATGGATAGGTCCGATAGGACCGGGAAACGTGTGTTCAGGAATTACCAATCCTCAAACGTAAGAGAGGACCGACCCTGCAGGATCCAGGGTTCCGTGCGAGGAATCGTGAGGCATTTGCTAGAGAGTCTCGAATCGGTAAGGAGTACATCCATTGCCTTGATTCATGATGGAATCCAATTTCCAATACGTGAATTTTCGGTTTTAATTATAGAGCCTAGTATGGCAACATTGTATATGGTACCCATGCCGTCTACGATTGAGACATTTATATTTGAAGTTGTTTTGGACACTATATACTTATGATAGTATCAAATGATTTGTTTTAAAGATGCAAAGCATATTTGGCTATTATAAGGGAAAACTCTATCCTCCAGCTTGCGTTGCATTGTGTGATGGGACCTGAGTCTTATAATAGCTTTATTGATCCAAAAAAGCATTGCGCTGTTTGTTTATTGCACTGGTATTCTTGGGAGAAAACCCGTTCCATGTTATACGGTGTGGAGCCTTGATTTACTTTATTATAAGGTAAAAATTTAATATTGTTTTAGTTCTCACACTAGTCCCATGACTGACTTGGAGTTTATTGTTTTAACCTAAACTCTAGGTTGCCCCTATTTTCCACACGGGAAGCTAGTATTTTTGGTTTTGCAAATTATTTCTTTTTCAGGATCCTGGATTTATAGCTGGAGTTATAATCGGAAAGCTTTGTATCCGTATATTTCTTTCGGCTGTGTTATATATTATTTTTCCGCTGCTATGTAATCTATTTTAAATCTCTGATATTATTTTATGTCGGCTATGTAATATTAATTCTACTCTGTTATATTCTTATACTCTGATGTAATTGTTGTAATAGCAATGAAGTGTTCTATTGTTTGTGTTCTGATTCCTCGTGTTCTCATCTTAGTCTGGGCTTTCCCGTAAGGGCGAGTTTGGGTCGTTTCATATTGACTAGAAGAATAACATATATAGTAATGATTGTCTTGCTTAATACACTATTGATGTCATAGGGATGAATAGCTGATCTGACAATTTTTTAAATATTTTACTTGTAGATTTTAATATATTTTTTCTTTAGATGTTACAAAAGAGAAAAAGGATCTTTTGTCAAAAAAAAATTGAAACCAGTTGAAGATGAAGAGGAGGAGTCTAAAAAAAGGAATTTTTATGACGATATGGAAGTTGAAGGTTTGAAAAAGAGTTTGATTGAGCTGGAAATAAAATTCAACTTTTCGACTATTGATTTGGAAAGTTTTGGGGAGCAATTAAATGAATAAAGAGTTTTACGTGCAGCAGCTGAAAGAAGAATCCAAATTCAAGAAAGGAAGATTCAAAAGTTTGACGACCCTGATGTCACGAAAAAATAAGATTTAAAAGAAAAGACTGATGATACTAAAGGTAAGAAAAAAAGAAAAATAGTCGGTATGACGAACATAAATAAGTCTATTAACTTTCCATGTTTTGATTTGATAAATACTCAAGAGTTCATTTTAGAAACCGAAGAAGTTTAACATATGAAAACAACAAACAAGCTAGTGAGGAAATTCCTACTGAAAAAGCAATTAGCATTGAAGAGGAAAGTGGTCCTAAAGAAGAAAAAAGAAGACAAAACAAAAAAATGTTGAAAAATGTCCACTACTGCAGCATTTTAGTGAAGAATAGCAAGAAGTTGTAAAAACTTTTTTTAAAAGTTTTGGTGGGGAACAAGTAAGTAATTAGCCTACTTTATACTCATACAAACATATTTTATTTAATTAACAATCGTCTAATTTTACAGCGATGAAGCATTCAATTGTGATGATGAAAATTTCATCACCATAACAAAATGCATAATAGAAGACCTCCTATATCAACATAATATTTGTGGTTAAGTAAGTACAACAAAATATACTTTCCATCAATAAAAAATTTCTCATTTTATTAATATTATTTTTGAAATGTAGTTCATCAATTGGTTCTGGTTCCCAAAAACAAAGCTGCAAGAAGAAAGCAACAGCATTGTCTATGTAAACACAACAATGATAGTAAGTGGAGTATATTCTCAAATTAAAAAAAATTAACAAAAAATTCTAAAACATAATATTAGCAGAAAAGTGCAACTGATGGAAACTTGGAAAAATTCAAGAAACAAATGTTCATTCCATTCATGAAAAAGACACTTTTAAATCCATTATGTTGCAACATATTCTTCCTCATATATGGAAATGAACATTGGAGCTTGCTAGAACTAGTTGTTGGAGATTGCACCTGGAATCACTATGACTCTCTACACTTAACCACAAGATCAAAAATAGGAGAAGCGATCGTGCAAATTTTGCCATTAATGTTGTAAGTGCAACTAAGAAAAAGTAAAAAGATAAATGTGTTTATATTTATTATAAATTTCTTTCAATTATTGCAGAAAGTAGCAGTCAACACCCTTGATAGAGAGTTACAAGATGAAGGATAGAAAACCATTCTCAAAAAAATTCAGTGATAAATAATGTTGATTGTGCTCAACAAGATACCGTGTAATTTTTAGCCATTCAATTTGACAGTTAAAATTTCGTAGTAATCATATATGTAATATGTTATATAAGTTGAACAAATTTGTCCATGACTAATTCCTAGTAGGCATATACGTAGTATGTTACATAATTTGGAAGGAATTCGACCATTATGAGTAAAAAATAGCTTTGAGTTATGGAAGAGATAAATGGTTTTATCTTTTTGAAAAGTGAGAAAAAAATAATTTGGCATGTACTAAGTTATGTTAAGGATTGTTATTTAAGATAAGTTGTTTTCATACATTACACAAATGATCTAAAACTTTGTGAAAGGATTACAAGTTACTAGTAACTTGATTTTCTAGAAAAGATAAATGTTTTTATCTTTTCCCGACAGTAGGCTACAAATTGATTTTGTGTAAAGTACTGCTTATTTGCATTATCCTAATACTAATTACAAGGAATGCACGACTGTGGAATATTTGTCATAATTTTCATCCAAAAAATAACTCAAGGACTGCAAACTTCATCAAAAATTAGTTCTAAACAAGTAGATGCATTCGAGCAAATATTGCTGCCCAAATACTTACTGACGAACCATGAAGCATGAGAAGATTGGCAACTCTGGGTCAAACCTTAAAAACGTAATTGATTGTGAATGATGTCTTTAATTTGTAAATGCTGATGTTAACTATTAGATGTTAAATTTGGTGTTTAATTTGTAATAGCTGATACTGATTTGATGTAGGTGTTAGGGATTATATCTGAATTTGGTGTTTAATTACATGCTCAATCTATAGAGATAGATGTTGTTTTGAAGTATTGTGTTTGTTTGAAGTTTCTTGTTTTTTGCTTGTACTTGGCAAGCTCTTTAGTTATCTATGCTTGGTTTTGATTCACATCATTAATTTATAACACTTACTTATATATCATTGTGTCCAGACTGAAAAAAAGATATATGCATATATCTGTTTCAGACAACAAATAGCAATATATACTGTTATATATATTCACAAAAGAAACAACAATGTATATTGGAATATAATAATATATTACTCTTACGTAAATTGTATGAGATTTATACAAACAATAATTTGGTGACATATCATTTATGCTAGCAAACAAAATGTAATTAATCATTCACAAGAAAAAAAATTGAGAAAGATAAATATACTTTTCTTTTCATTAAATTTCCACTTTTTTTTTCGTTTCCAAGCCTAAAGCTTCCAAACAGCTTCGAAAGCAAAATACACTATAAAAGTGCCAATATATACAACTTTGTATGACTCTACACTTATAGAGAAAAGATACAATTTTTTAGGGAAACCCTTCTGCATATTTAGACTTCGTTGTGCAATTTGTTGCTGAAGAGGCAGTTATCTACACCAAGTATGCCTTGTATCTTGTCAAAGGAAAGTACTATTATGAGATGGCCCCTGAAATTGTTCTTGCATGCATCAAGAGTCATGCAAATTGGTAAAAGAAGTACATTGTTCAAGTCCTCTCGATACATATGGACTTTTTTGCATTGGTATAAGCAGTACATTTGAATTGAAACTGGTACATTTATATTCCTTTTTTGCATTGGTTTTATGTAATGATCATGCAGAAAACTGGGTGGTTCATAATAATGTATCAGTAACAAAAATAGCAAAGAGACACTGAATGCATGAAACTGTAATTGAAGTCATCTCGCTACAATGGTTCTTGTAATTGAACTGATGTTTAAAACTGTTTTCTAATATAAAGAAAAAAATAATTGTTTTAATCTTTTTTTGTTGTTTTTATCTTTTTAGTTGTTTAATGTAACGACCCGTATTTTTCTGCCTATTTTATTTTGAAATATTTTAATTATTTTAATTATTTAAAATAATGGTTTGAATTTAAATGATCAAATTTAACGATTTTATTTGGAATATATTATTTAAACAAATAATAAAATAATATTTTAATTTCTAGAATATTGGGAAAATATAGAATTTGCCATATATTTTGATCGAGCAGTTTAAATTGGTCAAATATTGGTTATATTAAATTTACAATGACGATTTTGTTTATTTAACGACGGTCGAGTGATATGGTTTATAATTTAATTAAATAACGAGCTGCAGCGGCGCGGTAGTTCGCGATTTGGCATTTTGAACTTCAATTGGTCATACAGGGTACATAATAAGTCGGATTTCCTCGAAACAAGAAATGCCGGGACCGGTTTGACGATATCTTTCCAATGGCAGAGAAAAATCGAGTTTTCGTATTGTAGAATTTATTTTATGTCCAAATCAAATTTTTGAAAAAACGCTATGGAATTTCCTTTTTATATATAGCACTGTGTTTATATAGAATAAAGGATTTTTAATATTTTAAATATCGATTTGGCTTGGAATTCAACCCGGGCTATTTTATTTTGGTAGTATACGATATTCTGGTCGTGTATGGCCAATTGCAATATTTTATATATATTATATTGAGGTATTTTAAAATTGGTTTATTTTATTTGAATTGGCCAGTTATAAAAGGGCCTTTATTCAAACGACCTCAGTTTTCGATGAAATAAATTTTATTAAGACTGCAACAGTAAATTATGGCAAGATTTCAAGTGGCGCATCAATCGGGGTTAATTTGTGAGCGTGGCAAAATTAAATGCAAAATAAATCGATCGTTTGGACGTGAACGAGGGCCATTTGAGCAAACGAACTCGGAATTCGACGAAACAAGTTTCATTAGGACCGTATCGTCAAATTATACTACACCGTCCATTCGCATCTCGAACGGGGTTTGTATGTGAACGCAGCAGCGAATAAACAACGTTTGAAAACACGATAGGTACGAAATAAAAATCATTAGTCAACATCGCTCATCGCGTCGACTTAAAATAATATAAACCCACTATATATACCCCTAGCCCAAACCCTAAAGCCCCAAATCAGAAAATCGCCTGTACATTTTGCAGAAAAGCCCCTAATTATTTTTTAATTTATTTCTTCAATTTAGTGAGGAATCTGAGGGGGGTTCCAGAGGTAGAGTTGTAGATCGGCTCGTTCCCTAACTGTTGTAAAAAGTTGGGGGTGATCGGGCACTTGGGGTGGCCGGAATTTCACAAGAACCGACGAAAACCATTTCCGTTTCAGGCCAAAATTAAGGAGATTGGGCTGATTTTAGATATTGGGACCTTGGGGTTTTTGTAGAGGAGAGGCAAGGCTTCAATTTGACGGTGGTCTCAGGTTCTCCGGTGGCCTGTGGTGGCCGTGGTGAAGAGATGAATGTGGGTGAGTGTTTTGGGTTCGGTTTCGAAGGTCATAACAGTTTTGGCCAAAATTGGAGGCACTGGAAGGGTTTTTTGTGTCTGGTCCGAGGGGGGAAAGGACGGGGGTGGCACGACGATCAAAATGGTGGTGGTCTGGTCGTCGATGAGTGCCTGTGGCGTTGGAATTTGGGTCGTGTTCAACTTTCGTTCATCTGTGATTTTCCGGCGATCGGACAGGGCGAGTGGCCAGGCGCTTCTGGCGAGGGTGGCTCTCGGTGGCAGGAAGGCGTGGGTATGGTCGATAGGGTCTCCAGTGGTCGGAGTAACGATCGGTGGTGGCTTGAAGATTTTGGGTCTGGGCATGGTATCGTGAATTAACAGGGAGCATTGGGTTTTTTTGGGAAGGAGAAGGGGAAGTTAGAGGAGATGACGTGGCGAGGTTGTTGTGAAGGTAATGATTGGCCAATTATTTAATTAATAATTTAGTTAATTATCGTATATATATATATATATATATATATATATATACAAACTTAGAACAGCCATAACTTTCTCATACGTTAACGAAATCTGACGAAACTGGATCCGTTGGGATCGCAGGGACGAGACCTATCCGATTGCACTGACTAGGAGTCGATCTGACGCAGCTGAAAATTCAGCCAATTTTGGGCGTTCGACTTAAATTAAAAGGAAGAAACGCATCAACCGTCAACCAGAATAAACATTGGTGAGTTAATTCTCACACCTTCTGGAATCCTGTGATGTGGAAAATTCATATTAAAATATAATTTACCTTTAAAAATATAAATTGGTTGATTGGTTGCTATTGGTTGTTTATTTGTTGATCGGTTGCCGTTAATTATATTTCATCAGATGGTTGAAATTTATTTCATATATTATTATGAAATGTATAAAGAGCTGTGATGCAGGGAAGAACAGGTTGGAAGGATCCGACCGGATTCCTCAAGTAAACTGTATTTTTGTTTGTTGTGCATATATATGAATTGTTCACTCGACTGACACCAAAACCTGTCTGTATGTTGATGGTTGAATAAATATTCACTTGTGTTGTGTTCAAAATCAACCGACCGTGTTGATTGGGTAATTAGCAGCGAATGGTCTAAAATGCGTTGTTTCTGACGTCAATTGATCATTCGGTGAATTGACGCGGTTTTAAAGTTATAAATTTATTTATAACTGAATTAAGGTTTTTCAATTATTTTATATAATCAAGTAGATTAGAAATTGATAAATAAATATTTTTAAATCAAGTTTATATAATAAATTATATAAGTGGTTTATACAGGATTTAAAAGCTAAAAGGGCAAAAAAAATCACCTACGGGATGGTAAAATAGAATAATTGTTTTTATAACATTTAAATAGTGATTTTTAATTAATTAAATTGTTCAATTAATTTAACGAGAAATGACAAATGGAAAATAAGTTAATGGTTAACTGGTGTGTACGGTTGGTGGGATCAACCGTTTTTAATTGAAATAAATAATGGAATTAATTTGAATATTCGTTAAAGGAATTGAATAGTATTAATATTAGTTAATCTTCGATTTACTATAAATTGAAGTAATCATTGGATTATTCAGTGTAAATATAGTTAATCTTAACATTAATGGTTATTTTAATAATTAAAGTGATGACTTTAATTGGAATTCAAATAAAGGGTAATAAAGGGGCGATATAGTTTGACCAAAAGAGCAATAGGAGTTTTATAAAGAAATAACCCAAGTTCCAAGACGAGATTTTAAAATGGGACGTGTAGTGAATATAAAGGTTTAAGTAAGAATTTACTTAATCGCTTATTTAAGGAAAATGAATTCAACGGAATGAAACTAGAAAAGTGTTAATGGTTTTAATACGAATTATAAGCCAAGTTGCGAAAGGATGATGAGTTGGTTATTTTAAAGAATCCAAGCTAGGTTTTAAAAATGAGGTTAAAACCAAACGAGGACTTAAATGTTAAAGAATTTCAAGAAGTGATATAAGGTAGTTGAAATAAAGATTTCAAATGCAAAGGGGAATACATGTAATGGTTTGTGTTAAATATTGGTAATGGATTTTTGAAATAAAAATCCAAATTAACGAGTTTTATTTAAAGAAGGTGGTAAGTGGATTTTAATTATAAAATCCAAGATAAAGGTTGAGTATAGGAATGCTCGTATAAATGGGAATAGATCATTCGACGAGTGATAAATCATAGTGTTATAAGCAAAAATGATAGTATAAGTTTAAGGGTGTGTTTTGTGGACATTTACTTAATCAAAGGAATTAAGTAAAGAGATTATCGAACAAAGATTTCGAATGGAAGAAACGGTTCATAAAACCAGATTTGAAATCGAGATGGTAAACAAGTTGTTATGAGAGTTTAAGTTACAAACTGGTATTCATTCTGAGAAAAGAATGTCGTCGATCAAGGTCTGAGAGGTAACTAAATTACCCCAACTTGATTGACTTCACTATTATCGAGGAATGGTATTAGTTTGGAGCGAGTAAAGGAGTTGAAATTGGTTTTCGCCTATAAGAGGAATATCGAATTCTAGTGCAAGGTTTTGGGGAAATAAATAATATTGAACTATTAGTTTCAAAAGAAATAAGAATATTGATTTCAAATTTTATTGAACATTTGTTATTCAATTAGAGTTGATCGAATATAGTATTTGAAATAGAGTTAGTCAAACATAGTTATTCAGGAAGAGTTGCCATTGCATACGACTGCTAGCGTAATTCACAGGGCTGCAGATAGCCTACGTCGGTCGGATGTTTCCTGAGGGAATCAGGCGTAACCATTGTGATTGCTGCGATCTAGAGTCAAGAAAATGGAGTAAGTCGAATATTAGTTAATCGATAGGAGTAATCAAGTCAAGTTAGTCCAGTTGAGTTAAATAAGTCAAGTTAGTCAAGTTAGAGTTAACCGATCAAAGTAAATCAGTCAGAGTTAATCAGAGGAAATTTGGTTTATATCATTAAGTATATACATATATTTTAAAGAGGTCGACTAGGGTCAAGTGCTGAATTAGCAAACTCATGTTACTCACACATCTATTGTTTGATAGTTAAATCACCGACTATCGAAACCTGACCAATACGCTTGTTGGTATGGAAAGTCCGGAATCGAATTATTTTCGAATACCATTCCGACCAACAAATACGTGAGGACGTCGATTGAAGACGGAGCAATTGAAGGCTGTGGATCTTCATAAGCGGAAGGACTACTCGTCAAATTTCTCTGGCCTGTAGCCAGAGTTATTTTGATTTGTGATTCTGTCGTGGTTGAAATCTACCGGGTGCAAGGACTTCTCGCTACTGATCCATGGGGTGATTCCTATATGAGATGCAGTAGGAGAGTACCTTCGGTTCATCCTGTTCCTGGATGACTTGTATGGACGGATGTCTGACGGAGTATTTCCAAAGGAATTACATGAGTTGATTTCTCTAAACGTGCCATAGTTGATGGCGGAGAAATGGTTATTCTCTAGCCAAATAAACTAGAGTATTTTTGTGGACGTCAATCAAGTGTGATCTGGCGGATCTGACGATGTGGCATTCAAAGTGAATGATGAACAGATGTTTTAAAGTTATGTTCTGGCCTCAAGCCTCATCAATCGGGAAATGACAAAAATTGGGCAGGCAGCTTGGCTATGTGGGTCGCTCCCATTAGGATGTATGATCACCTATCTAGAGAAAATCTATTTGCTTCTTTAATCTATATTTCGATGCTGTCCCTTTTCGGGAGGCGGTTGCTGATCTCAACCATCGATGATATACATTCGATACACTCAAGGGAAATGAGTGGTCGGTCATGTGTGGGCCGTTTTGCAAGACGTTCTTGTTGAACCCAGTGTATTCGCCTCTAGAGATACACGTTCGGAAGGGGGTCCCATACCTTGTCAAGTTGAAATCCAATATCCAATAAGCGCCCATGGTTTTGGTTTGTATACTATATATGGGGAGAATGAGATGCAAGCGTTCCTCTAGAATGCTAATTATTTGTATTTAGACATTATGATAATATCGGAGCAAGCTATGATTTCAAAACGTTTTGGGTTATAGTAAGGTAAAAAACCGTCTGTGTTTATGTGTGGGTTGGTCTTACTAGTATCCCTTGATTTCATAAAGGATTTTCCAAAGTTAAACAAGTGTATGTTCTGTGAATTTATCACTGATAGTAGTCCAGACTGACCCGGTGTATTTTGCTTTGCTTCAAATGTGCTCGGGTCAGACAGAGTGTATTTACAGGTTATATTCGCTAGGAGTTTCAAGGGCTTGAAGCAGGAGGCTTCACCGCTAGTTATATAAAGTATTTTTCCGCCGTGTCTCATGTATGTTGTACTCTGATGATTGGTATGTATATACAGTTCTTTTGTATAAAGGTATTTGATATTATATATTATTCATTCCGCTGTGAGATTCTGATGTGTTCTTCTTCTTTCTTCTATTCTAATATTCTTTCTTTCTTTTCTCACCCTCTAAATTCTTTCTAATAACAATCCAGTGTTTTCGATGCTTGAACAGTCGACATGGTGATTTTATGTCGATTTTTGAGGTAGAAAATACGCTGGGTCGATACAGTGGTATTAGAGCTATTGGTTTAGAGATAGCCTTGGCTCTGTGGCGTGACTCAATAGAGATGGGGTTAGTAATGCCCTAAATTGAGTTTGTATGGATATACGAGAGCGCGTATTTGTAATTTGATATAAAATTATTTTTGAAATTTGTTTTGCCCAATTTATTTTATAAAAGATTAAAAGTAATGATTTTTCAAATTATTATAGTATGGGCAAATTATTTTAATTTATTGATGTTGATTGTGTGATATGTTTGGATGGTGTGCTCGATCTCATGGATAAGTCTGAACATGAATCGAATTGGTTAAAAACCAATATGAAATAAATAATTCAAATAAATCAATTCAGTTAAATAAATTTGAATGGATTGATATAACTTGGTTGTAAATCCCGTGTGGATTAAATTGTGTGTGGTATGGATGATATGTTGGATATGGATGTTTGAACCTTATTGCTATTATTTTGAGGACTAATGAATTGGTTTAAGTTGAGAACAGGTGTAGAAGTACCAATTCACCTTTAAAATCCATCCAAGAGAAAATCTAGAGTTAATTGAATCTAGATTGAGAATAAAGATGCAGTATGACTAAGCAAGCTCGAATAAAATATATCGCTTATCGCATAATAATGCTCGCAAAAAGGTACGCCTACGCAAATATGAAATTTTGGTTTTGTTTGGAGTTTGGGATTTGATTTTGATTTTTCCGACCATGATGGTCGATGTATACATATTTCTTGATCCTGCAATATTGCAGATGGTCCTCCGTGCAGGGGAGACTCTGCCGAAATTTATGGTGTTAGAAATTTTTTGAAAGTTTTTGGAAAATTTGATTTGAAATAAATTGGTTTTAAAACCAATTGGGTCAGTTTGGAAATAAATTCGAGTTTTAAAATTATTTATTTTTGGAAGGATAATGGGATTTAACATTCTTTCTACCTTAGAAATTTCGAGGACGAAATTATTTTAAGGTGGAAGGAATTTAATGACCCGTATTTTTCTGCCTATTTATTTGGGAATATTTTAATTATTTTAATTATTTAAAATATTGGTTTGAATTTAAATGATCGAATTTAACGATTTTATTTGGAATATATTATTTAAATAAATAATAAAATAATATTTTAATTTCCAGAATATTTGGGGAAATATAGAATTTGCCATATATTTTGATTGGGCAGTTTAAATTGGTCAAATATTGGTTATATTAAATTTACAACGACGATTTCATTCAATTAAGGACGGTCAAGCGATATGGTTTATAATTTAATTAATTAACGAGCTGCAGCGGTGCGGCAGTTCGCGATTTGGCGTTTTGAACTTCAGTTGGTCGTACCGGGTTCAAAATAAGTCGGATTTCGCCTAAACAAGAAACATCGGGACCGGTTTGACGATATCTTTCCAATGGAAGAGAAAAATCGAGTTTTCGTGCGGTAGATTTTATTTTATGTCCAAATCAAATTTGGGAAAAAACGCTATGGAAATTCGTTTATATATATAGCACTGTGTTTATATAGAATAAAGGATTTTTAATATTTTAAATATCGATTTGGCTTGGAATTTAACCCGGGCTATTTTATTTTGGTAATATACGATATTCTGGTCGTGTATGGCCAATGGTAGTATTTTATATATATTATATTGCGGTATTTTAAAATTGGTTTATTTTATTTGAATTGGCCAGTTATAAAAGGGCCTTTATTCAAACGACCTCAATTTTCGACGAAATAAATTTTATTGGGACCGCAACAGTAAATTATTGCTATATTTCAAGTGGCGCGTCAATCGGGATTAATTTGTGAGCATGGCAAAATTAAATGCAAAATAAATCGATCGTTTGGACGTGAACGAGGGCCATTTGAGCAAACGAACTCGTAATTCGACGAAACAAGTTTCATTAGGACTGTATCATCAAATTATACTAGGCCATCCATTCGCATCTCGAACGGGGTTTGTATGTGAGCGCAGCAGCGAATAAACAACGTTCGAAAACACGATAGGTACGAAATAAAAATCATTAGTCAACATCAATCGTCGCATCGACTTAAAATAATATAAACCCACTATATATAACCCTATCCCAAACCGTAAAGCCCCAAATCAGAAAATCGCCTATACATTTTGCAGAAAAGACCATAATCAGTTTTTAATTTATTTCTTCAATTTAGTGAGGAATCTGAGGGGGGCTCCAAAGGTAAAGTTGTAGATCGGCTCGTTCCCTAACTGCTGTAAAAGGTTGGGGGAAATCGGGCACTTGGGGTGGCCTAAATTTCACAAGAACCGACGAAAACCATTTTCATTTCTGGCCAAAATTAAGGAGATTGGTCTAATTTTAGATATTGGGACCTTGAGGGTTTTGTAGAGGAGAGGAAAGGCTTCAATTTGGCGGTGGTCTCAGGTTCTCCGGTGGCCTGTGGTGGCCGTGGTGGAGAGATGAACGTAGGTGAGTGTTTTGGGTTCGATTTTGAAGGTCATAACGGTTTTGGCCAAAACTGGAGGCACTGGAGGTGTTGTTGGTGTCGGGTCCGAGGGGGAAAAGGACGAGTGAGGCACAGCGGTCAAAATGGTGGTGGTCTGGTCGTCGATGAATGCCTATAGCGTTGGAATTTGGGTCGTGTTCAACATCCGTTCATCTGTGTTTTTCCGGCGATCGGAGAGGGTAAGTGGCCAGACGCTTCTGGCGAGGGTGGCTCTCGGTGGCAGGAAGGCGTGGGTATGGTCGATGGGGTCTCCGGTGGTCGGAGTAACGATCGGTGGTGGCTTGAAGATTTTGGGTTTGGGCGTGGTATCGTGAATTAACAGGGAGCATCGGTTTTTTTGGGAAGGAGAAGGGGAAGACGCGTAAGAGGAGCTGACGTGGCGAGGTTGTTATGAAGGTAATGATTGGCCAATTATTTAATTATTTAATTAATAATTTAGTTAATTATCGTATATATATATATATACAAACTTATAACGGCCGTAGCTTTCACAGACGTTAACAAAATCTGACGAAACTGGATCCGTTGGGATCGCAGGGAGGAGACCTATACGATGGCACTAACTAGGAGCCGATCTGACGCAGTTGAAAATTCAGCTAATTCTGGATGTTCGACTCAAATTAAAAGGAACAAACGCGTCAACCGTCAACCAGAATAAACACTGGTGAGTTAATTCTCACACCTTCTGAAATCCTGTGATGTGGTAAATTCATATTAAAATATAATTTACCTTTAAAAATATAAATTGGTTGATTGGTTGCTATTGGTTGTTTATTTGTTGATTGGTTGCCGTTAATTATATTTCATCAGATGGTTGAAATTTATTTCATATATTATTACGAAATGTATAACGAGCTGTGATGCAGGGAAGAACAGGTTGGAGGGATCCGACCGGATTCCTCAAATAAACTGTATTTTCGTTTGTTGTGCATATATATGAATTGTTCACCCGATTGACACAAAAATCTGTCTGTATGTTAATGGTTGAATAAATATTCACCTGTGTTGTGTTCAAAATCAACCGACAGTGTTGATTGTGGTAATTGGTAGTGAATGGTCTAAAATGTGTTGTTTCTGATGTCAGTTGATCATTCGGTGAATTGATGCGGTTTTAAAGTTATAAATTTATTTATAACTAAATTAACGTTTTTCAATTATTTTATATAAGCAAGTAGATTAGAAATTGCTAAATAAATATTTTTAAATCAAGTTTATATAAGAAATTATATAAGTGGTTTATACAGGATTTAAAAGCTAGAAGGGCAAAAAAATTACCTACGGGATGGTAAAATAGAATAATTGTTTTTATAACAATTAAATAGTGATTTTTAGTTAATTACATTGTTCAATTAATTTAACGGGAAATGACAAATGGAAAATCAGTTAATAGTTAACTGGTGTGTACGGTTGGTGGAACCAACCATTTTTAATTGAAATAAATAATGGAATTAATTTGAATATTCGTTAAAGGAATTGAATAGTATTAATATTAGTTAATCTTCGATTTACTATAAATTGAAGTAATCATTGGATTATTCAGTGTTAATATAGTTAATCTTAACATTAATGGTTATTTTAATAATTAAAATGATGACTTTAATTGGAATTCAAATAAAGGGTAATAAATGGGCGATATAGTTTGACCAAAAGAGCAATAGGAGTTTTATAAAGAAATAACGCAAGTTCCAAGACGAGATTTTTAAATGGGTCGTGTAGTGAATATAAAGGTTTAAGTAAGAATTTATTTAATCTCTTATTTAAGGAAAATGAATTCAACGGAATCAAACTAGAAAATTATTAACGGTTTTAATATGAATTATAAGCCAAGTTGCGAAAGGATGATGAGTTGATTATTTTAAAGAATCCAAACTAGGTTTTAAAAATGAGGTTAAAACCAAACGAGGACTTAAATGTTAAAGAATTTCAATAAGCGAGATAAGGTAGTTGAAATAAAGATTTAAAATGCAAAGGGGAATACATGTAGTGGTTTGTGTTAAATATTGGTAATGGATTTTTGAAATAAAAATCAAAATTAACGAGTTTTATTTAAAGAAGGTGTTAAGTGGATTTTAATTATAAAATCCAAGATAAATGTTGAGTATAGGAATGCTCGTATAAATGGGAATAGATTATTCGACGAGTGATAAATCAAAGTGTTATAAGAAAAAATGATAATACAAGTTAAAGGGTGTGTTTTGTGGACATTTACTTAATCAAAGGAATTAAGTAAAGAGATTATCGAACAAAGATTTCAAATGGAAGAGACGGTTCATAAAACCAGATTTGAAATCGAGATGGTAAACAAGTTGTTATGAGAGTTTAAGTTACAAACTGGTATTCATTCTGAGATAAGAATGTCGTCGATCAAGGTCTGAGAGGTAACTAAAATACCCCAACTTGATTGACTTCACTATTATCGAGGAATGGTATTAGTTTGGAGCGAGTAAAGGAGTTGAAATTGGTTTTACCCTATACGAGGAATATCGAATTCTAATGCAAGTTATTGGGGAAATAAATAATATTGAAGTATTAGTTTCAAAAGAAATAAGAATATTGATTTCAAATTTTATTGAACATTTGATATTCAATTAGAGTTGATCGAATATAGTATTTGAAATAGAATTAGTCAAACATAGTTATGCAGGAAGAGTTGCCATTGCGTACGACTGCTAGCGTAATTCGCTGGGCTACAGATAACCTATGGCGGTCGGATGTTTCCTGAGGGAATCAGGCGTAACCATTGTGATTGCTGCGATTTAGAATCAGGCAAATGGAGTAAGTCGAATATTAGTTAATTGACAGGAGTAATCAAGTCAAGTTAGTCCAGTTGAGTTAGATAAGTCAAGTTAGTCAAGTTAGAGTTGACCGATCAAAGTAAATCAGTCAGAGTTAATCGGAGGAAATTTGGTTTATATCATTAAATATAGACATGTATTTTAAAGTGGTCGAGTAGGGTCAAGTGTTGAATCAGCAAACTCATGTTACTCACACGTCTATTGTTTGATAGTTAAATCACTGACTATCAAAACCTGACCAATACACTTGTTGGTTTGGAAAGTCCGGAATCAAATTATTTTTGAATACCATTCCGACAAACAAATACGTGAAGACGTCGATTGAAGATAGAGCAATTGAAGGCCGTGGATCTTCATAAGTGGAAGGACTACTCATCAAATTTCTCTAGCCTACAGCCAGAGTTATTTTGATTTGTGATTCTGTCGTGGTTGAAATCTACGGGTTGCAAGGACTTCTCGCTACTGATCCATGGGGTGATTCCTATATGAGATGCAGTAGGAGAGTACCTTCAGTTCATCCTGTTCCTGGATGACTTGTATGGACGGATGTCTGATGGAGTATTTCCAAAGGAATTACATGAGTTGATTTCTCCAAATGTACCATAGTTGATGGCGGAGAAATGGTTATTCTCTAGCCAAATAAACTAGAGTATTTTTGTGGATGTAAATCAAGTGTGATCTGGAGGATTTGACGATGAGGCATTCAAAGTGAATGATGACCAGATGTTTCAAAATTACGTTCTGGCCTCAAGCCTTATCAAACAGGAAATGACAAAAATCGGGCAGGCGGCATGGCTATGTGGGTCGCCCCCATTAGGATGTATGATCACCTATCTTGAGAAAATCTATTTGCTTCTTTAATCTACATTGATGCTGTTCCTTTTCGGGAGACGGTTGCTGATCCCAACCGTCGGTGATATACATTCGATACACTCAACGGAAATGAGTGGTCGGTCATGTATGGGCCGGGTTGCAAGACGTTCTTGTTGAACCCAATGTATTCTCCTCTAGAGATACACGTTCGGAAGGTGGTCCCATTCCTTATCAAGTTGGAATCCAATATCCAATAAGCGCCCGCGGTTTTGGTTTGTATGCTATATATGGGGAGTGTGAGATGCAAGTGTTCCACTAGATTCCTAATTATTTGTATTTAGACATTGTGATAATATCAGAGAAAGCTATGATTTCAAAACGTTTTGGGTTATAGTGAGGTGAAAACCGTCCGTGTTTATGTGTGGGCTGGTCTTACTATTATCCTTTGATTTCGTAAAGGATTTTCCAAAGTTAAACAAGTGTGTGTACTGTGAATTTATCACTGATAGTAGTCCAGACTGACCCGGTGTATTTTGCTTTGCTTCAAATGTGCTCGGATCAGACCGAGTGTATTTGCAGGTTATATTCACTTGGTGTTTCAGGAGCTAGAAGCAGGAGGCTTCACCGCTAGTTATATAAAGTATTTTTCCATTGTGTCTGATGTATGTTGTACTCTGATGATTGGTATGTATATACAGTTCTTTTATATAAAGGTATTTGATATTATATTTTATTCATTCCGCTGTGAGATTCTGATGTGTTCTTCTTCTTTCTTCTATTCTAATATTCATTCTTTTCTCACCCTCTAAATTCTTTCTAATAAAAATCCAGTTTTTTCGATGCTTGAATAATCGACATGGTGATTTTATGTCGATTTTCGGGGTCGAAAATCGTCGCTACATTTAAGCACAAATCATCATATAAAATTTTAAACTATTATACTTGTCATTTTATTATGCTTTTACCAAAGTGGGTAAAAACATACTACATGAAAGATTCTTTTTTAGCCCATTATTCAAAAAAGATAAAATCATTTATCTTTTACACAGTTCAAAATGATAAATCTCATCGTTTATCTAATTCACTAATAACTAAACAAAAAATATTTGCAAGAAGCATTATCATAAATAAAATGATATAACCATATATCTTTTCCAAAATTCAAAATAATATTTAGTTGAAGAAATCGTTGAAAATTTTTCCAATCTAGGTTAAGGAATTCAGTGAAAATTTGTTTCAATTTAGGTTGACGAATTCAATGAAACAATAAAGTAATATGACTCTAATGACACAACCTATCATCTTCAAAAATTCATATCTCAATGTAAGAACTCACCATTGGCTCAAACAATAGACATCACACATATTCTGACTACAAAACTCAACTGAAAATCCATATTGCTATTTTGTTTCAATTATGAAAAGTAGATAAAAATTTGTTTCAATTATGCTTTAACCAAAGAAGACATCACAACCTAAACATCACCACAGTATATACAGCATAATGGTGCCCATGACATAACCTTGCATGTTTCTAGAAGAAACTATAACCTGTTGAGTGCTTAATATTTCTTGTTAACGGTGATTCTTACAAAGATTTTAGCAAAGACAGCCAACTTCTGTAGGTATTTTATCAGAAAAGGTATGGACGAACACCAGATAAATGATACCTAACTTATGATTTAAGTACTCTGCAACACTTATCATCTTCAGTAATGTCTAGCTTTCACGAATCCCAAGAAGCATGGATGGAAACTTAACCTAAAGTAAAATATGAATGAAAAATAAACCCATAAACAACACAACACAAATCTGTGATGTGGAATTAATTGATAAATTCACAATATACTGTAACATGTATATCATTTTCTGTCCTACTTTTTGAAAATAATAAAATCATTTATCTTTTACACATCACAAATCACCAAAAAATAAATAACAAACGTCATCAATTAATATTTTTTCGAATCCAATTTCATACCCAATGCACAGCAGTTTATCATATATGGTATCTCTAGCTAAAAATATTTTATATACTGGCATACTTGAACCTTCTTTTTGTATGTTGTACCTTTGACCAATCAGATACTCAAAATGACTACTTGAACTATGAATCTCATCTCCCATTGAAAGAACTACAAAATCCAAAAAAAATCAAGAACAAAAAATCAGATAATGAGTCATGTACGACAATTTAGGTTTCAACTAAAAACTGAAAATCACCTGATAGAATTATAATTGAACATTCAATTCATAATAATGAAAACTGCCTAATAAAATTGGAAAAATAAAAAAGCTAAGAAAATCGCCTCTTTAATCTCATGAAGTTATCAAATTGATTTAAAAATTCAGAACAGAAATAAGAACGAAAAAGTTAAAGATCACCTGATAGAATTAACAATAATAGAATGAAATTGAAAATCACCTAAAGGATTTGACAAATTAGAGAGATCGATTTCAGAGAACTTCGCCTGATAAAGTTTAAGAGATTGTACGTTTTGAAAAAGAAAAAGACACGCGATGTTTTGTCCTGGAAATTAATTATGCTAAAGTCGTGTCCTACAAATTAATTAAGCGGTGTTACGGAGCCCTTGCGGCAAATTTCCACTAAAAAAAGGTTAGGATCTACAATGATAGTAAAATAAATGTTATACCCTTTAATTAATTATGTCCTTAGAAACAGTTATATATGTGTCTGTGATGTTGAATAAATAACAAGTTATACATATGCCTGTGATGTTGATACATATGTCTGTGATATTGATAATTGAACAAATTATACATGTGCCTGTAATGGTGGAAAGATTAACAAGTTATATGTATCTATATTCCTTTTCCCATTATTTATGCTTATTTCCAGTCTAGCCTATATGCCTTTGTGATTTGATTATATTCTTCTTCCTCTGTTTTCCCTTTTGTGTACACTAACCTGGGCCTATTAAGTCTAGGAGATATCCAATTTGCGTGTGCATATATTTGGGGCAATAATAAATGATATGAAAATGGGAATTTAGGCATATTATTAATTTCGGACTAATTAGCTATACCTTGGGAAAAAGGATAAATATACACATGTTTAGACTTACTTTAAACTAATAAAAAGGATAATGTGTATATATTTCCACAATTTGATAGAAATGTACTTATGCATACCTGCTATCATTTAAAAATATAATTATGCATACCGGCTGTCATTTAAGAAATGTAATTGTGCATGCCTGCTTTCATTTAAGAAATGCAAAATATGCATATCTTCTATCATTTAAGAAATGTAAAATATGCATATCTTTTGTCATTTAAGAAATGTAAAATATGCATATTTGTTGTCATTTAAGAAATGTAAAATATGCATTTCTGTTATCGTTTAAAAAATGTAAACCATGCATATATGCTATCATTTTAGATATGTAATTATGCATACCTATTGTCATTTAATAAATGTAAATATGCATGTATGGTCTCATTTAAGAAATGTAATTATGCATACCTGCTGTCATTTAAGAAATATAATTATGCATACCTGCTGTCATTTAAAATATGTAATTATGCATATCTTCTGTCATTTAAGAAATGTAGTTATGCATACCAGCTGCCATTTAAGAAATGTAGTTATGCATACCTTCTGTCATTTAAGAAATGTAATTATGCATACCAGCTGTCATTTAAGAAACGTAATTATGCATGTCTGATATCATTTAAGAAACGTAAAATATACATATCTGCTATCATTTAAGAAATATAAAATTTGCATACTTGTTGTCATTTGAGAAATGTAAAATATGCATAAATGTTGTCATTTAAGATATGTAATTATGCATACCTGTTGTCATTTAAGAAATGTAATTATGCATAAATGTTGTCATTTAAGAAATGTAATTATGCATACCTACTGTCAATTAAGAAATATAATTACGTATACCTGTTATCATTTAAGAAATGTTATTATGCATGCCTGAGGTCATTAAGAAATGTAAATATCTGCTATCATTTTAGAAATGTAAATTATGCATACCTGCTGTCATTTAGAATTGTAAAACATACATACCTGCTGTCATTCAGAAATGTAAAATATGCATATCTGTTGTCATTTAGAAATGTGAAATGTGCATACCTGCTGTCATTTAGAAATGTAAAATATACATACCTGTTATCATTTAGAAATGTAAAATATATAGATCTGTTGTCATTTAGAAATGTAAAATTTGCATATCTACTGTCATCTAGGAATTTAAAATGTGCGTATGATTGTACTTGTTGAAATTTAAGAATAATGTGCATAAATATTGTAATTTGCATGTATATAATGAAAATGGATAATATGCATATAAATGTACGTGCTGATATTTGGGGATAATATGCATACATATTGTAATGGAATGAAAATGAATAAAATGCATACATATACATGTTAGGCTAGACTTAACACATGCATTAAGTAAATAACATACTATGAAAATGTAAGTACCGGATGTAGGCTAGTAAACTGAATTACTGTATTATACATGTACGTCTGGGCAGGTGATTGTTTTGGGGAAGAATTGTACGCAAAATAACATTTACAAAAAATGTAATATTACAACCCCGCTTATTAATGAACCTAAACTTCTAGGTTCAAACCTGATTATTAAGCTAAGAGGTTCCTTATTCTTCTATTGTATCAGGTTTTGGGGACTCTTAAATCCTATTTTTGGGGGCACAAGCTGAGGGGGTTCGGCTTGTGTCAGTCTACTATTTGGAACCCATATCAGTTTGTATCCCTATTAATATCTCGGTAGGGGCCTCGCAGTAGGTAAGGGCTAGGGCACGCTTTACTCATCTAGATAGTAAGAGTTTCAAAGGTTTTTGGGGTGTTAGGGGCGCGATTCTGACAGAGTCATGAGCGTGCATGGATCCGGCTACGGGACCTAAAACGTCAAAACACCTACGGATATTGTCGTGTTCTATAAGTTGTTGAGTTAGGGAGTGATACACCCTACTACCGAGGCTGACACGGGGTAGTCGGGTAATAGGAAGTCGATTGCATGATTAGTAATTAGGGTAACACCTAATGTTGTTATGTAACTAGGGTACGCCTAATCCTGCTGTTATGTAATTAGGTTAAATACCTAATCTTGTTCCTGCTGTTATGTAATTGGGGTAATACCTAATCCTGTTAATCCTGTCATACTAGTATTGGTGCAGACATATAAGTTCAGACATTACCTGTTTAAGATATAAATATGAAGCATTACTCGATCATAAGTTTATACATGTTATTCCTGTCCATCATGCTGTTTTGTTTAGTTTATCTATTATGACATTGTACATTTCTCAGCCAGTCTTATTTACATGTGTTGGAAACTCAATTTTATTCATATTTGTAAATCACTGGAACTAACGAGACTTTATGTCTGATACTTTTCCTTTTGCCTCTTTTTCCTTTCCCTCCTAGATCCTCAGAGCGGAAGCACTCAATAGTGACTAGGACTTTCTGCAGCAGCTTGGACTTGGATTTCTTTATCCTTCTAACTATATTCCATTATGGCTTGTTGTAAGGATATGGTTTTGTTTTACGGCATTATGTTATTTTGTTTTGAAAGACAAATTTGAAGTACTTTGTAAGTGGTTGATGTAACTGGTTTTGAGAACCATGTTTTATTTTAATAATAAAGTTGAAAATTTTCTTGCTGTTTATTTTATATCTTCTCTGCAGATTTCTATACTGTTCCCTATTGCGTTTCGTGGAACTTAGTGCATTCTCTTATGAGTGACATTAACGGATATGGTTGTCACATTTGGTATCAGAGCTGAAGGTTACAAGATTAGAGGAAAAGTTTTGAAAAATTGTTTCCAAAAGCAAAGTATTTTCAAATTAAAACCTATTTTTGAAAACATATCCCCTTAAGCCATATTCAACATTATATTAACCTCTTGTTGAAACTCTGTTTCTTCTCTTTTCTAGATATCTGGTGCACCCAACTTCCTGAAGGGTGTCCCCATTGCGAGACGGTTCCGTAGGCATGTTAAAACTACGGCCCATGACGAGGGGCAAGAGAATGCCCAACCTCCATCTGTAGTCGCGGTAGTGTCACCAGCGGCTAATCTTCTCCAAACTTCTGAAGGATTTCTATGCGATGGAGGCGAGTTTCAAGAGGCTTGTTGACATGATGCTCAAGGACAATAAAGGGGAGAATAAAGAAGTCAAGACTAAGGAGACTCAAGCAAACGGCGAGAAACAGAAGTGGTGGCCCAGGAAAGGAAAGTAAAAGAAGAAAGGTGGAAAGCCTGACAAGGCTTAAATCAAGAAGGATATCAAGTGTCATGGTTGCGGTGCTATGAGTCATTTTGTAAAAGACCGCAGAAAGAAAAAGTGAGCTTGCTTTAATTGTGGACAGATGGGACAAATCACTAAGAAATGCTCTAGCAAGCAAGGACAAGGTGCAGGAACTTCTGGACAAGTGCGTACTTTGGAAGCAAGTGGACCTGATCGAGGTAGGAAAGTCACGGTTGAAGGTTTAATTTCCCTTTTGACTATCATATTCGAACCTTGTTTGATTCTGGCACTTCACAATCATTTATATCCAGTTCTTTAGTAGATAGTATGCACCTTAATACTAGTATAGTCTTTGAACTTGTAGTGGTCTCAACCCCTATAGGAGGATCGGCTCATTTATCCATGATGTGTACGTGTTTGAGGATTTCTATCTTGAGAGTCGAGTTTGAATATGATGCATACATGCTGGGCTTTATGGGCTATGGTTTGATTCTAGGCATGGATTGGCTAGCCATGTATGGTGTCATCCTTGATTAAGAAAGAGAGTGGTTAGACTTCTTTGTTATCATGATAACACCGTCGAAATTTCCTCCGACCCACCAGGGGTTGGTTATGCACAGTTTCCTAGATTCGCTTGATACTTCTGTTAATGACCTTCAATGGATGCCCATAGTTAGCAGGTTTTTAGACGTGTTCTGATTACCTCCGAGGCGTGAGATAGACTTGCGGATTTAATTAGTGGAAAATGTGAAGCCATTCGCATTGCCAGTGCGCTACTAGGATCCTAAAGAGAGGAGGAAGCTCATCAAGCAAGTAGGGGAGCTATTCGAGAAAGGGTTTATTAGACAGAGTATATCAGAGTGGGAAGCGCCAGTCATCTTTGCAACTATGGCAGATGGCTCACTTCGTCTATGCGTGGATTACAGAGAGCTGAATGAGCTCACCAAGAAGAATAGGCACACACCTCGTAGGATTGACGACCTATTTGATCAGTTAGTGGCAGATTAGTTTTCTCACATGTACTGGATTTGGCCATGGGGTTTCATCAGTTGGGAGTGCAAGGGGATGACTTTATGTCCTCTATTTGTAGAAAGGAAAAGCTTGGGGTACATCTTGACTTTTGATTTTAAGTTATATACAAATTTCACATTTAGATTGTTAGAATCAGTGAGACGAGTTGCTACACATATCCTTGAATAAGAAATCAAGAAGCTACGTAATAAGGAAATCAAATTGGTTTCAAAGTGCAATGGGGAGAAGACCGCGAAGATGTGACGTGGGAGCCCGAAGATAGGATTCGCGCTTCTTATCCTTTTCTTTTTATAGCACTTTCTTGACTTCTTTTCCAATCTTTTACGTTGTAATTGCTTCTATCATTCGAGTTTATTTTTCCTATCATTCGAACCTTTCAATCCATAGATAGAATCTAATGGATGGAAACATGTGCTTGAGACATGTTATGGTTGATGGTTGCAAGTGGATGCTAGTTGTTGCTCGTTGATGCACAACACAAACTAGGCCCTAAAGCGGCGCAATCACTTACATATATCATATGGATGTGTGTGCATTTCAGATTTTCTATGGATGGAAATTGATGTACTGTTATATGGTTGTTGCATTTGGATGAACGATTGTGCACACATATAGAGTTTACTAGTTACACCGGGATTATCTGTATACATTTTGGATTCCTAACACAAACATATATTGCATTAAGGAGGTCAACTGAATCTGTCGACCGCCTAATTTTTGCATTAATATAAGGACATATACACACATCTTTGCATATGTTCATACAAGAATTAGAATTTTTTTAAGGATAATGGATGCATGTGGATGATAGATGAGTAGATGGTTGTGGTTGTTTGGATAGTAACATTTTTCTTAACTTAGAGATTTTAGGGATGAAATCCTTCAAGTAGGGGAGAATCTAACAGCCCAGAATTAAAATACACTATAACCTTAATAAATACTTGAATTAACTGAAACCGATATTATAAGTGCGTTGATCTCGGAATTCTAGTTCAGATAATTCTCAAGTTTGTGCAAAACAGACAACATATAAAGAGGTTATAAGATCTAAAAGTTTGCATACATATAAAGGAGCTTTTATGTAAAAATAAATCAAATAAAATTCCAGAAAAATCAAAAAAACGAGAAGAGCAGAGGTAGGAGGGAAAAAAGACCATTATGGGCCGACCCCCACGTGTCAGGTTCGACATATGGGTCGACCTAATGAGGGTCAGGTCGACCTTAGGGTCGACCCATGAGGCAGGTGGGTCGACCCTTACGTGATCTGGACGAATTCTGCAACATGAACCTAGACTATTTTGTCTTTATTCATGCTGACTCGGCATGACTTGTACTGTTCATATTTAAAATCTAGATCTAAGGGATGATGTTGGTGTTGTATACAACGGTGTTGTATACACAATTATATGATTTTTTGTTTTATGATAACAACCAGATAAATATTATTATAAATGTGTTTGTAGTCGTACTGTTATATCACATCACAGACAGGAATATAATATTTATATTTAAATAAAATACGACTATACAAACATTAAAATATTCACATAGTATTTTATTTAAGTATAATATTCTATTTCAACATTCAAACAGTACAGATTTATAAATCCACTATTTATATATTCTTCACATGACACTACTTGTATATAAATTGAATACAATAAACAAATTTTCTTAAACACAGATTTGAGCACAATAATTTTTATTTTTTAAATTTTAGTTGCCTCATATTTCTGGTGTGTTTCTCATCATTTTTCATGACTTGATCTGATTCATCTGTGTCTAGTCAGTTTGTATTTGTATAGTACAGGGATAGGAAATCTTGTTTGATGGCTGCATATACACACGTGTATAGATATACACATGTGCACTGCCACACCAATCAGTGTGCAACTGAGGAGTAGCCACGTGGACCATCTCAACTCAGTGCAACATAGTCAACATAGCCAAGTGTCAAGCAAAGCAATAGTGGATACTCATGCAAAGCCAAAACAGCAAAAATAAGGGTAATCAAGGCCAAAAGTTCTAGCCATGTATATGAACATGTTTCAGCACAATCCAAACATAAACATGGTGCAACATATCAAGAACAGCCTCTAAACTAGTGGACAAACACTTGGGATTGGCATGGCAAATCATCTCAAGTGCAAGGGTCAAGCTTCATGTGGCATGACTGGAAAAACAGTGGGATGCAAGAATTTCACAAACACAAGTTTATATATAGCAGCATACAAGTTTCAAGTGGGAGCACAATTCAGCATGGATCAAACAACACTGTTGGAGCAAAACAATATCAAATGCATATGGGAACAATAACAAATCAGTTCAGGTTCAAGCAGCATTCAAAAAGAAATGTTCAAAGCAGTGATTGCACAAGATTTCAGAGCTACATATGGAAAGCATTCAAATTGCATGGATTTCATATACAATAAAGGAAATTCAGACATGCACAAGGCAGCATGGGTCAAGCACAATTGTGAGACAAGGGTGGTTCATTGCAGCCCAAATACAGGTGTTCATAAGTGCATGTGAACATGCATAAGTGCATGGCACCAAAAACAGCAAACATAGTGTTAATATATACATGAAAGGTGCAACTTCATGTAAATATACAAGAATAAGGGTCGAGCATATGGTGCCAACAGCAAGTCTAAAAGTTTTTCAGTTCAAACATGGCAGAGCAAGATCACGCAAGTGACATGGGAAGACAAATCAATTGACTTCCAGTTTTCAAGAATTGACATATCCAAGTCATAGCCATCAAGGATTATTTCCAGAAATTATACATTCAAAAAGGCAGAACAGAATATCAATCAAAGAATCCATCTTTGGCATGTTTTCGTTCAAGTTTTAAAACAAATCAATATGCATTTATTTGGGGAATTTTTAAGGGGGCAATTTTCAGAAATTTCCACTAATTCAGAAATTCATTGAAGACTATTTTATGGAAAGATTTAAACTGCTAAACAAAGAATTCAATCATGTTTTGGCATGCATTCATTTATTTCCAGTACCACAAAAGAAAATCACTTTCTAGTTTTTGACGAAGTTTTCAAGTCGAAAATATTTGACTAATTGTTTTGGCATTAAACATTTTCTGGCAAAAATATATTTTCTGGAATCAATCTGTGAAAATCAGAGAAATCGTTTTTTGATGAGAAATCAAGTGTGACCTAGTGATTCCAGCTATCAAGCAAAGGCTTGCAGAAAATTGAATATGAATTAAGTGCATGGAAACAAGGTAAATGTGCAGGAGATTTTTCAGTTTATCATCAACCATATATAGCAAGAAATCACGTGTGCATCGAGATAAATCTGAGGACACATATATGGCAGAGAAAAATTCACTCAAGTTAATCAAAGCAACAAAAAGGGCAACAAGAAATCAGCCAAGTCATATATATGAAATCAGGGGCTGTCAAGGATTTTTAATCCAATATTATAACACCACTTCATCACAGGCAATAGAGTATCGAATCTAAAAACAAATTCAAAGAGATAAAATTCTGAAAACTCGCATTTTTCTATCTGGATTTCGATCGCCGCAATTTCCTCAAATCAGATAGCAGTCAATCGAATAAGAAAGCAATTCGAGATTGAATCCACACGAGATTTCATCAAGCAATCGTTTTTGATTTAGGAAAAATCAAGAAACCGTAGAAAATTTCCTTATCGCCGCCGCCATTTTTCTTTCCAGAGAATAAAAGAGAATCGGGTCAAAGCAAAAGAGGAGGGTGCACCACAGTTTAACATGGTCTGCCATGTTCAAATAGGAAGGAGGCTAACCCTTCATAATTAAACTCCTTTATTCATTTACAAGGGTTTCTTTGTTTTTATTTTTATTTTGTATTTTTTTATTTTATGTTATAAAAACAAACAGCTAGTTATAGAGTCTGTAAAATCAAGGGTATACTGGTTACGGGTTTGTAATCTAGGGGAATCTGTTCTAGGGGATAAAGACCAGTCTAGAGTTTTGAGCATAAGGTTAGAATAGGAGCAGGGTTTGCGAGTGTACATGGTCTTGTATGTAGGATCTGTTCTATCGCCTAGTAGAGACCTTAGGAATGCAGTAGTAGGCAGGATTTTGCCGAAGCTGGTTATATCTTGTGTCATTTACTTTCTGCATTTCTGTTTCTGCTATATTCTGTGATCTGTGAATAATTTTTTAATATCCTGTATTATTTGAACTCAGCGATAAATTTAAATAAACCCTATTCACCCCCCTCTAGGGTTAATCTTGATCCAATAGTTGGCTCTGTAACTCTATAAATAGAAGGCTTCCCTCATTCTTAAATCACACAAAAAAAATTCATATCTTCTTCATCCTCCATGAAATTATTTTGATAATTATATATGTATAATGAGGGAATGCTGCTATAGATCGGATTGAGCAGAGACAACATCAAGACTTGCATACATACAACTTGGATTGGATTTGAACTTTCTATGGTCTAGTGTTATACATATTTATCTTCACCAAGACCCATTGTGAGTTACAGTTATTTGTAGATCTAATTTCTTAGGCCTTGAACATGACGGTTAAATAAAACTGGTTAGGATCTACAGTGATAGTAAAATAAATGGTATACCTGTTAATTAACTATGCCGTTAGAATCAGTTATACATATGCCTGGCAAGTTATATGTATGCCTGTGATGTTGATACATATGCACGTGATGTTGATACATATACATGTTATCTTGATAATTGAACAAATTGTAAATATGCCTGTAATGTTGGAAAAATTAACAAGTTATATGTATCTATCTTCCTTTTTCCATTTTCTACGTTTATTTCTAGTCTAGCCTATATTCCTTTGTGATTTGATTCAACTCTTCTTTCTCTGTTTTCCCTTTTGTTTACGCTAAGCCTAGGCCTTTTAAGCCTAGGCTATACTTGATTTGAGTGTGTGTATAACTAGAGCCATAATGAATGATATGCAAAGGGGAATTTTGGCATAATATTAATTTGGGACTGATTAGCTATAATTTGGGAAAAGGGATAAATAGACACATGGTTAGACTTGTTGTAAACTAATAAAAAGGATAATGTGTATATATTGTCATAACTTGATACAAATGTAATTATGCATACCTGTTGTCATTTAAGAAATGTAATTATGCATACCTGCTGTCATTTAAGAAATGTAATTATGCCTGCCTGCTATCATTTAAGAAATGTAAAATATGCATATCTTCTATCATTTAAGAAATGCAAAATATGCATATCTGCTATCATTTAAGAAATGTAAAATATGCATATCTGCTATCATTTAAGAGATGTAAAATATGCATATCTGCTGTCATTTAAGAAATGTAAAATGCGCATATATGCTGTCATTTAAGGTATGTAATTATGCATACCTCCTATTATTTAAGAAATGTAAATATGCATGTTTGCTATAATTTAAGAAATGTAATTATGCATACCGGCTATCATTAAAGATATGTAATTATTCATATCTGCTGTCATTTAAGAAATGTAATTGTGCATACCTGCTGTCATTTAAGAAAAGTAATTATGCATTTGTTATCCTTTAAGAAATGTAAAATATGCATATCTGCTATCATTTGAGAAATGTTAAATATGCATATCTACTGTCATTTGAGAAATGTAAAACATGCATATATGTTGTCATTTAAGATATGTAATATGCGTACCTACTGTCATTTAAGGTATTTAATTATGCATACCTGCTGTCATTTAAGAAACATAATTATGCATACTTGTTGTCATTTAAGAAATGTAATTACGCATATCTGCTGTCAATTAAGAAATGTGATTACGTATACATGATGCCATTTAAGAAATTTAATTATGTATACCAGTTGTCATTAAGAAATGGAAATATCTGCTGTTATTTTAAAAATGTAAAATATGCATACCTTCTGTTATTTAAAATTGTAATATATGCATATCTACTGTCATTCAGAAATGTAAAAATATGCATATCTGCTGTCATTAAGAAATTTAAATGTGCATACATGATGTCATATAGAAATGTAAGATATGGTAAAATATGCATACCTGCTATCATTTAGAAATGTAAAATATGCATATGATTGTACTTGTTGAAATTTTAGGATAATATGCATACATACTGTAATTTGTATGTATATAATGAAAATGGATAATATGCATATAATTGTATACGCTGATATTTGGGGATAATATGCATACATACTATAATGGAATGAAAATGAATAATATGCATATATGTATACATGTTAGACTAGACTTAACACAGGCATTAAGTAAATAACATACTATGAAAATGTTAGTACTAGATGTAGGCTAGTAAACTGAACTACTATATTATACGTGTACGTATGGGCAGGTGCTTGCTTTGTGGAAGGGTTGTATGGAAAATAACATTTTTAAGAAAATGTAATACTATAACCACGCTTATTAATGAACATAATCCTGCTAGGTTAAAACCTGATTATTAAGCTAAGAGGTCCCTCGTTCTACTGTTGTATCGGGTTTTGTGGACTCGTAAATCCTAGTTTTGGGAGCAAAAGGTTAAGGGGTTTGGCTTGTCTCAGTCTGCTATTTGGAACCCATATGAGTCAGTATCCCTGTTAGTATGTCGTAGGGGCCTCGCACTAGGTAGGGGCTAGGACACGCTTTAGTGATCTGCATAGTAAGAGGTTTGAAGGTTTTGGGGTGTTAAGGGAGCGTTTCCGACGAAGTCATAAGCGTGCATGGATCCAGCTACAGGACCTAAGATGTCAAAACATCTATGGATATTATTGTGTTCTATAATTTGTTGGGTTAGGGAGTGATACACCTTACTACCGGGGCTGACACAGGGTATTCGGATAATAGGGAGCCGATCGCATAGGTTGTACTTTGGGTAACACCTAATCTTGTTATGTAATTAGGGTACGCCTAATCATGTTGTTAATCCTACTGTTAATCTTGTTGTTATGTAATTAGGTTAAACACCTAATCATGTTCCTGCTGTTATGTACTTAGGGTAATACCTAATCCTATTATACTAGTATTGTTGCAGACATATATGTTCAGATATTACCTGTTTAGGATATAAATATGAAGTATTACTCGATCATAATTTTATTCTTGTTATTCATGTCCATCATGCTATTCTGGTTAGTTTATTTGTTATGACACTGTACATTTCTCAGCCAGTCTTATTTATCTGTCTTGGCAACTCTAGTTTATGCATATTTGTAAATCACTGAAACTCGCCAGACTTCATGTCTGACCCTTTTCCCTTTGCCTCTTTTCCTTTCCCCTTAAGTCCTCAAAGTAGAAGCACTCAACAATGACTAGGTCTTTCTGCAGCAGATTGAACTTGGATTTCTTGAGACATGTCTTTCTAACCTTATTCCATCATGGCTTCTGTCAAGGATATGGTTTTTTTTAAATCCATTATGTTATTTTGTTTCGAAAGAAAATTTTGAAGTACTTTGTAAGTGGTTGATGTAACTGGTTTTGAGAACCACGTTTTATTTTAATAATAATGTTGAAAAAAAATTCTGCTGCTTATTTTATATATGTTCTGTAGATTTCTATACTGTTACCTATAGCGCTTCACAGAACTTAATGCATTCCCTTATGAGTGGCATTAACGGACGTGGGGTGTCACAATGGTATGGAGTGTTTCCTTTTGTAGATATTTCCTTTGGTTTGAATTCTCACAAAATTACTTCGGTCCAATTAATATCATAAGTGCAAAAGATAGCAAAAAAGTGCTTTTTGGACCTTGAGAGTAGGATTATTAAAGTTTCCAGAACAGAGAGTGAGAGTATGTTGAAGAAGGAGGTAAAAATTCTTGCTTTTGGACAAAAAAAGTGATTCTTAAATTCCATATGTTCATCGCTTTAAAAAAAGTTGAAAAGTTTTCAAATCATGTTCATCAATTTCAAAATCCGAAAAATCCGAACCCATTTTCTTGCAAATTAAAATGGTTCCCAAGACTTCACTATCCAAAATAATTTGAGTGACTTCCAAACTACTCCAAACTTAAACTTGATTTTTACTTCCTGCAAAAGATCCATGATTCAAATTTGCATAAAACATTTTGACAAGATTTGGATAATATACTTCATCATTTTCACGAGAATCAATAAAACTTAAAACTTCATTTTGATATAAAAAAAGAGTAGGAATATCATAGTATGCAAAATCTTCAAAGATAATGAATGTTCTCGTATTGAATTTTCCATTCATAACATAGTTTATGTACGCTTGGATAGTCTTCGGGTTGTTGTAAGGATGACCTTTGAGAGTCTTAGTTAGTCTCATGGTCTTAGGATTACTTGAGAAAGCTATTAGAGAAAAGTTTTGAAGAGTATAGGATAAAGAAAATAGTTTTGAATTTTGAATGAGAGATAGAAAGAGTAGTATTGAAAAGATGATTAAATAGAGATCAAATGCACACATCCTTCTGAATAGAAGGATGTCTTTTCAGACCTTGGGAGTGGGTGAAAAGGTGGAGAGAAGTTTAAACGTTTAAACATTTTAAATTCAAAGTTTGAATTTCAAATTCGGGTGTATATGTTGACATGAACATTTATGTATGTCGACATATATGTGACAATTCAAAAATTCCAGTATCTTATTGACTTTGTTTATATTATTTAATATTCTATATTCTCTATTTAATTATTTCATGATATGATATTAATCTAAAAAATAATTTAAAATTAATTTTTATTATTATTTTACTATTATTATTTTCAATTTTCAATTTCAAATTTAAATTTGAGAATTTAAATTTTAAATTTAAACTCTGGAATTCTGATTCAAACAAGGCAAGCAAACTAGCATCCATTCAACCATTTCAATCGAAAACTATTAACTAAGGCATACCAGGTTTTTAGATCTATTCCTTCTATATTTCCTGATTCCAGAATTGGTGTGAAGCACATATTTTAATTTCTGGTTTCTGTCTCTTCGTCACTTGATGATGAATCTGAATCATCTAAAGTTGCTGTGTATGCTCTTTTTCTCTTCTTTGATGAATTGTCATTTGTTTGTTCACTTGATTTATCTGGAAATGGACATATTCTTTTTATATGACCTGGTTTGTTGCAATTGTAGCATCTACCGTCATTTTTCCTGAACTTCCATGATTAATTTTCTTGAAGTTATTTCTCCATTTATATCTATGAAATTTTCTAAAAATTCCCTGTTATTAACACAATTTCTTCATCATCCTAACTTCTTGAATAAAAATCGTCAGTATTTGCTTTGAATGATATAGATTTCTTTTTGTTTGACTTATTCTCCTTTCATTTCTTTAACTGTACTTCAATGACATCAAATTCCCTATTAACTCTTCAATCTTCATCTCACTAATATTATTGGCGTGTTCAATTGTCAATGTTTTCTGTTCTCATTCTGGAGTTAGATAATTTAGGACTTTTCTGACTTGATCTTCTTCATATTAAGGTTTTCCCATATTCATTAACGAACGCATGATTTCATGAAATCTACAATTCATATCGAAAGCAGATTCATTCTGATTCATTTTAAATAACTCAAATTGATTAGTTAGCACTAATATCTTGGTTTGTTTAACTTTATTTGTTCCTTCATGAGTAACTTGCAAGGTTTTCCATATATCCTGAGCATATTTACAAACTGACACTCTGTTAAATTCATTTCTATCTAACGAACAGAATATCGTATTCATAGCCTTAGAATTACTTTGTGCAATAGTCTTCTATTCATTAGTCTATTATGCAAAATTAGTAGTGAGTTCAGCATATTCAGTTTGTGTGATATTCCAAGTATCTAATCCTATAGATTGAAAATATATTTTCATTCTACATGCCCTATAATAATAATTACTACCATTAAATAATGGCGGTCTAAAGGTAGACTGACCTTCTACAATAGAACTATTATTACTAGCAATTCAATTGTTGATTGCCATTTAATATTTCCAAAAAATCAGAGTATGAAATTTTGAAATCCTATACTCTAATACCAATTGTTAGGTATGAGGATCATGGATCTTAAGCCAAAACTAACAACAGGGGGGTGAATAATCTTTTAAAGAATTTATAGAAAACTTAAAAAATTAACAATTACTCAAACTACAATATGAATCATAGAATGAATATCACAACAAAAATAATCACAGATGCAGATATAATCAAAAGTAAAATGCAAAAAGAGAATGAGCACACCAGATTTTATATTGGTTCGGACTACACCTACGCAGTCCCACACAACGCCAGATTGCGCAGAGTTTTATTAATATCAATATCCAATTAAAACCATCTTGGTTTCATGGCTACAAGGTTTACACTGATTCAACACCCTTGATTTCATAGCTATAAGGTTAACACCAATCCTTTTCCTTGATTTATAGGCTACAAGGAACACATCCTTTCCTTATTAATTACAATTGCCCTAGAACTCTTGAGTAGCACCTCCAAACAGAGAGTATTTGATAGAGATTGAGAATAGAAGAACAATGATTTAATTTGTATTGAAATCGGTAGTGTACAAGTGTAGATATTTAGAAAATTAAGAAAAAAAATGGTGGTTTGATAAGGGAGGAAGAAGGAGAAGATATATATTGAAAAAATTCGAAATCAAACCCTTTATATAGTTTTCCAAGGGACCCAACCATTCCTGGATATGAAAACATACATCTTTTTAAAATTAAAATATGTGATAGTTACATATCGACATGTCATTTCTTGTATTTTGACATATGTATTTGAAATTTGAATTTTAAATCATTTTTAGAGTATTTGTGCTAATATATATTCTGAAAATTCCTAAAAAAAACTAGTTGTTTAAAATATATTTTCTAAAGTATTAAAAAATAAAAAATATTATTTTAACATATAATATAAAAACTATATATATATATATAAATGATATAAAACTATATAATATAATTATAAATACATGTACAATATAGTTATACAACTTTGTAATATATAAACTATATAAGAAACTTATATATATTTGAATTCATAAGTAATAAACCGTTGGATGATTTAAAATTATTTTGAAAGGGGTTTGAAATAATTTGAAATCAATTTAAAAGAATAATTTGAAAACAGATTCTGAGAGTGCTAATCAGAGTTTTACATACTAACTAAACTTTATTACTCTGGTAATCTTGATATCTTGATACTCATGAGTCTAGAATCTCCTTTGAAATCTTGAATCTCTTGAACTGTATAGTCTTCAATATCTGTTACCAGCATATAATTCTTGCATATATATGTATATATATATTCTGGATAAAGATATTAGTATATATTTTATAGTCAATAATGATTATGAATGAAATAAGGTTGTTGTCATCAAAATTCCATTCTCCAGCACATTTCACGCTTCGTTCAAAATCCATACCCATGCATGGCTCTAACAACCGAACCGCCTCCCCACTCTGGTTCATCAAGGACCGATCAGAGATGACCAACTCTGCGCCACACTACCCTCGCCATCCAGTCCAAATCTCGACCAATTCGATCATTTCATTCATTGTCAGTGAAACATCAACGTTGTCGGCTTCAGTCCTTGATTTTGGCCACACTAGTGCATAAGAACTCATCACCGCCATCATATAGAAAGATCTCAAAGAGCTTAACTGATTTGTAGTTTGAAGCTTTTAGAATAGGTGAATGAATTTTGAGTTTAGAAGGAAGGAAAATGGCGAACTTCTGGCCATTCATTAGATAGAGATGGCTACTTCTGAACATTGACCACAAATACGTTATTGACCACGAAAATAGGGTTTGTTGGATATGTGGGTATATATAGGAAAGGTAAAAATATTATTTTAATTTAACGAAACATAAGCGTGAAGTATCATGTAAAAACAACCTCATACGACCTCCGATTGCAATGAAAATTCAAATCATAGCATAAAATAATATTCCGAACACTTTGGAATAGGTTTTGTCAAATTTCAAGATCCTTTGTAAAAATTCCTTTTATAATTTACAATGTGAATTGACACATGCTTAAATTGCGCACGATCATAAAATAAATCCAATTGATTTGAAATTTGAAATCTAACAATAATTAATTACTACGGATTTAATAAAATTATTACATAAAATTTGAGTTCGTTTGAAAATCGGTTATTCTTTAATCCGTATTAAATCGATAAAATAATTAAATAAAAATTGTAACAACCCGTATTTTCAATAACCTGTTATAACACAAATCGAGGCAGAATTTAATTTAAAAATCTGAATCAAGGGAAACGGGCTATGCCATTGCGTTCGTCTCGGAAAAATACGCGAAATGGAGTCCGAGTTTTTGAAAATCGGAGTCCGTAAGACCCAGTTAAGGCCCATTGAAGTTTTCAGAAAATTCCTAAGGAAAAACAGATTTAAATTTTAAATTAAAAAATAAGGGATAGGGAAAACTGGCGCAGGCGGGAAACTTCCCGCCAGGACCCGCATGTCGACAGGCCTGTCGACAGGGTCCCCAGGGTGTCGACAGCCCTGTCGACAGCCCTGTCGACAGGGGGTGCCCGGGCAGTCTAGCCTGGTGCACCATTTCTGATTTGGGCTTGATTGGGTGGCTTGGTTCTAGAGAGTTCCGAGATCTGATGGACCAAATACAATCTAGGGTTAATCCTAAGGCTAATATCACTCTAATCTTCTATAAATAAGACCCTAACCTACCCTAAATCACTCATTATTCAATCTAGCAACCAAACTATGTCAAATTGATTTCTCAAATGGCCTCCACCTAAAAACCCTAGCCTCCAATCTCTTCATTAATAATTCCTATGAAGGTTATGATGTTCATACAAGCATTTCTAAGTTGTATGAATGATCATTAGCTTGCATACATCATCAAGTTGCAAGTTTTATTTGCTAAAGCTAGAATTTTGGGATTTTTGTTAATTGGAGCTTTGTTTTGGGTTTTTATATGCTTGCATAAAGGGCTTTTCAATCTTTATTAGTGGATTTGTGTCTTCATAATACTTGTAAGCCCTCTTACCTTCATTTTAGAAACTCTAAAGTAAATATGTGATGAAAGTTGGGATTTATGCAAGTTTGATAAGTTATGCATGTTTATGCAAGTTCACTATGCTATGTTATGCATGTTTAATAAGTTATGCATGTTTATGCAAGTTCACTATGCTACGATTTGCTAGTTTAACAAGTTATGCATGTTTATGCAAGTTCACTATGCTACGATTTGCTAGTTTAACAAGTTATGCATGTTTATGCAAGTTCACTATGCCATGATTTGCTAGTTTAACAAGTTATGCATGTTTATGCAAGTTCACTATGCTATGATTTGCTAGTTTAACAAGTTATGCATGTTTATGCAAGTTCACTATGCCATGATTTGCAAGTTTGACAAGTTATGCATGTGTATGCAAGTTCACTATGCTAAGTTATGCAAGTCCAACATGTTATGCATGTTTATTATGATATGTAAGATTCATCATGTATGTTGTGTCAAGTTCCCTCTTTCTATCCTTTATGCGTTATAACGAATATGTAAGCGATAGAATGACGTTGGGGGGTTTGGGTAAAACTTAAAATACATGAAAATATAAGATTGGGAATTTACCTATTAAGTTAGGTCTACCCCTTGGGAATTTACCTATTAAGTTAGGTCTACCCAAGTATTTGTTAAACTTGTAATGATGTTTTGAAAGTGGACATGACACTTAGAAAACATAAGTGTGGCCAACTCGAGGTTGGGTTGAGTTTGTAGCGTAATTCTACCCGGAACCGACCGGCTTAACTAGTGGCTACAAACAATAGGACCCAATGTGAGAAGTTGGTCATGTGGTGCCAAAACCCGAGGTTAGACTAAGTTGTGGTGTAAACCTACCCGGACCCGCCCGGCCTAACTAGTAACCACAACAAGGTCTAATGTGAGAGGTTAAGGTGCATTAAATTAATTAATGCCTCATGATTAGGGTTAAGTCAGGGTCCACTAATACTTAACCAATTTGGGGATTCGAGGGATTGAAATGGGGTTAAGTGGTGAACTGTTGGTTACACTTAACTAGTTTAATCCATGATTAGTGAAGGGTTAAACCACACTTAACCCTCTTAGAAAACCCTAGCAACGTGGTCTGTTCTAACAGTAATCCCAGTTTGGTATCATTCACAACCCTAGAAGCTAGGCTAGGGCGGGGCACGATTACTGGACGGATGTAAGCGACCAAAAGGCGATGGCTGAGTGGTACAGCGGTGCGGGTCCAGGCGGGCTACGGACGTGCACGTAGTCCGGTGTTGGACAAACTCGAGGCACGGGTACCAGTAGGTTAGGGCTGTGCATTATTGCTTAAGTGTCTGGGGTTGATACCCGAGGGCTTGATACACCCCAAAGGTGGACCCAGCACAGTCTAACTACAACCATATGTGGGCCATATGGACACCAACACTTGACGTGTTAGGTTTATAGGGAGCCGATCGATTAGACCGTTGGGCTGGACCTTGTATTAAGGTCACTTCATGTTATTGGGCCAAAGTTCTGGGCTAAGGGATCAATACCTGTTATGTTTGTTTGCTAGTACACTATGGTGCAAAGCTTAATCTTCTTTATGTGATGACACCTTTATCTATTACCGGTATATTCATCTCAGTTTCCATTATGATGTTAGCTTTATTAGTTTATAGACTGATCGTAGTAGGGCTTACCAGTCTTTTTGACTGACCTGTTTTCTTTCGCTTCTTTTCTTCCGTTTCCTCCCCCCCCCCCCAGGTTCTCAGGGAGGGAACAGTGGTGCTTAGCTTGGATCGCTTGCTTGTTTGCTGGATAGCTCATGTATGCTTGGACATTGAGCTCGCTATGGTTTATCATCTTTTGTTTTTGGGGATAGCACTATGTATTTCAGTATTTCTGTTTATGATGTACTAGACATGTTTATTTTGGCAGTTGACTTTATGATGTACTAAGACTTGTTTTGAGATGGTTTGAAATATTCCGCTGTTTTACTCTGCTTTACATATATATTTATGCTCTTGTTCTGCCTTGATATATCATTATGCATGCTTACCCAGTTATAACGCCCCCCAGAAGCTAGTGCCCCCTAAAGAGTGACCCTAGCGGAGGTGGGGTGTTACAAATTTGGTATCAGAGCATATGGTTTACAAGAAAGAACAAAAAGTTTTTAAAAGACTTTTGAAAAACTATTTTCAAAACAAGTATAAAGTATTTTCCAAAGAAAAGTCTAGTATTTTAAAAGGCTATTCCCCAAAAAGCCATTAGCGTTATCCTTCGATCCCTTGACCTAATCTTATCTTATCTTTCGTTTCAGTATGGCTGAGAATCTTGCCATCCCGGATGGAGTAAATGTACCACTCTGGTATAGGAGGCTTCTTGAAGCTAGGGCGGTAGCTGGTCCCGCCAACCCTACTCCCACTCCTCCTCCTGTGGTTGAGAATCCTCTCCCTAATGTCCCTCCTCCGGTAGTTCCTGCTCCTCCTCCTCCAGTTGTTGAGGCTCCTCTCCCTCCTCCTCCCCCTCAGCATCCTCAGGTTGAGTTCACAAAGGTTTGTAAAGACTTCAAGGCAATGGGAGGCAAGAATTTCCTGGGCACGGAATCTTTTGTTGAAGCTAGGAATTGGCTGAAAGACACTGAGGACTTGTTTGCTATTTTTGGGATTGATGACGAGAGGAAGATCTTATTGACAGTGTGGCTTTTGAAGGACGAAGCAGCCTATTGGTGGGAGGTCACCAATGGGACAAGGCCCGTCGAGACTTGGGCCGATTTGAGGACTAGATTTGTGGCCAAGTTCCTATCTGCTGCTGAGGCGAATTTACAGATGGAGAAGTTCATTGCATTAAAGCAAGGTGATATGTCGGTCAAGGAGTATGTGAACAGGTTTAATCAGCTGGCCCGTTTTGGTTTAGATATGGTAAACACTCCTGAGAAGAAGGCTCTTCGATTCGCTAGAGGGTTGAATGAGCCGCTGCAGAGCTTGGCAATGTCACATATTCCGCATGGAGCTACTTTCGAGAGTTTGGTCGATATGGCTCTACTTCAGGGTGATGGAAAGAAGGAGGTCAAGTCGAGTGATACTCAAGCAAAGAAAACTGATTCTCAGGGTAAAGGCAATCAAGGTGGTCAAAGCAATCAGGGGAATCAGAGCAAGAACAAGAAGGGGAACAACAACAAAGGCAAGGGAAAGTGCAATTACTGTGGTGCGCCTGGACACTTTGCTAAGGATTGTAGGAAGAAGAAAAGGAAGCTTAGTGGTGGATGTTTTTCTTGTGGTGAGACTGGACACTTCAGCAAGGAATGTCCGAAGAAGAAAGGGCAGGCTGGACCTTCAGGAGGGCAAGTTCATGCTCTCAATACCGCTACAGTTCCCGATCGAGGTAGTGTTTCTGTCGAGAACCTTGTTTATATTTCCGATCTTCCAGTTCGTACCTTGTTTGATTCTGGTGCATCACATAGCTTTATTTCATCTAATCTTGTCGATAGTTTGCACCTTAGTACTAGCTTAGTGGATGATCCCGTTTGTGTTTCGAATCCCATTGGGGGTTCTGCTCATCTATCTATGATATGTGAGGATCTAAGTATCTCTATACTCAGTGTAGAGTTCTTGTGTAGTGCATATGTTCTTGGTTTCAGGGGATACGGATTGATATTGGGCATGGATTGGCTGTCCAGATATGGAGCCATTCTTGATTGTGAGCATAGGGTTGTGAGGCTAGTGACTCGCCTTGGCAACACCCTAGAGATTTCATGCAATCCGAAGGATCCCGTCATGTTGTGCTATCTTGAATCTCTCGACTCGTCAGAGGAAGCCCTTAAGTCTGTAAGGGTGGTCCGAGATTATCCAGATGTTTTTGAAGAAGTTAAGGGGTTGCCCCCTAAACGAGAGATTGATTTTCGCATTTATCTGGTGGATAATGCTAAGCCTGTTTCTTTGCCCGTGCGGCACATGGCTCCGCGTGAGAGACGGGAGCTCAGCAAGCAAGTAAAAGAGTTGCTTGAAAAGAACTTCATCAGACGAAGTATATCCGAATGGGGAGCGCCTGTGGTGTTTGCTACTAAGGCAGATGGTTCTCTTCGACTCTGTGTGGATTATAGAGAATTGAATAAGCTGACTAAGAAGAACAGACACCCGTTACCGAGGATCGATGATCTCTTTTATCAGCTTGTTGGTGCTTCTGTTTTCTCTCAGCTTGATCTTGCTACCGGATTTCATCAGCTCAGAGTGGCTGAAGATAGTATAGACAAAACTGCATTCAGAACTCCAGATGGATTCTTTGAATGGCTTGTTATGCCGTTCGGTTTGACGAATGCACCCGCGTATTTCGTGGATTTGATGAGTAGGGTGTTTCGGGAGTTCTTGAACAAGTTTGTCGTGGTCTTTGTGGATGATATTCTGATCTTTTCCAAGGATGAAGAAGAGCACGCGAGGCATCTTGTAGAGGTGATGGATACTCTTAGAGCGCATCAGCTAAAGGCCAAGTTCTCCAAGTGTCACTTTTGGAGAAGGGAAGTTAGATTCCTTGGGCATATCGTATCCAAGCAAGGTTTAGCGGTGGATCCCGCTAAGGTGGTTGCAGTTCAGGATTGGAAGACTCCAAGGAATGTAACCGAGGTGAGAAGTTTTCTAGGTCTTGCGGGTTTTTACCGGAAGTTCATCAAGGACTTCGCGAAGATATCCGCTCCTCTTACTAAGTTGACTAAGAAGAACTTAGTTTTTGCTTGGGATATGGATTGTGAGCTTGCTTTTCAGAGACTAAAGAGAGCCCTTACCTCAGCACCAGTTCTAGCTTTACCCGATGGTGGTAAGATGTTTACCGTGTACACCGATGCTTGTGGCTCGGGATTGGGCGCCGTTCTGATGCAAGAAGGCAGAGCTATATGTTTTGGTGGTAGGCAACTTAAGGTGCATGAGAAGAATTATCCCACTCATGATCTAGAGCTGGCAGCGATAGTATATGCACTCAAGGCTTGGCGTCACTATCTTCTGGGAGAGAGATTTGAGCTGTATACTGATCATAAGTCTTTGAAGTATCTCTTTTCGCAGAAGGATCTGAACTTGAGGCAGCAAAGATGGATGGAATTCTTGGCGTCCTATGATTTTGATATAGCCTATACCCCTGGTAAGGGGAATGTTGTAGCGGATGCGTTGAGCAGAAAAAGGTTGACACTAAGTCCTCTATTTGTTGAGATGAAGAATTTAGAGTTCTTGGCAACCTTTGATTTCTCTTTGGCAGTTGAGTCAATGACTGGTTCTTTAGCATCTCTTGAGCTCAGGCCTACCCTTCTGGATCAAGTTGGGGCTTTGTAGAAGGAAGACCCTCAGATAGTTGAGATTATGGATAGGCTGGTTCGAGGAGAGACGTCTAGTCATCTCGCTCGATATTCTATTGATGACAAGGGTTGGCTGAGGAGAGATGGAAGGTTATGTGTCCCCATGGTAGAAGATTTAGTAAGAAAAGTTCTAGAGGAAGCGCATCGCTCTAAGTTGACTATACATCCAGGCGGGGATAAGATGTACCAAGATATGAGGCGTATTTTCTTTTGGCCTGGGATGAAGAAGGATGTAGCGGAGTTTGTCTCTAGATGTATCATTTGCCAGCAAGTTAAGGCCGAGTCAAAGAAGCCCGGTGGGCTATTGCATCCTCTAGAGGTCACGCTTTGGAAGTGGGAGAGTATCTCCATGGACTTTATTGATGGGCTTCCAAGGTCGAGAAAAGGGAATACGAGCATTTGGGTTATTGTGGATAGGCTTACGAAGAGTGCTCATTTTATCCCAGTAAAGAGCAAAAGGACCGCATCTGGACTAGCATCAGTATATCTTCGTGAGATAGTACGACTACATGGAGTTCCTTCCAGCATAGTCAGTGACCGAGACCCCATCTTTACTAGTCAATTTTGGGACAGTTTGCAGGAAGCTATGGGCACAAGGTTGAACCTGAGTACGGCCTATCACCCACAAACAGACGGCCAAACAGAAAGGGTAAATAGGGTACTTGAGGACTTGTTGAGGCTTTGTATCCTGGATTTTGGTGGTGCTTGGGAAGACCATCTTCCTCTTGTTGAATTTGCATATAATAACAGTTATCAGGCAAGCATAGGGATGGCACCATTTGAAGCTTTATATGGGAGGCCGTGCAAGTCGCCTACATGTTGGTGGGAGACTACAGATAAGCTTATACTTGGACCCGACATGATTAGAGATACATCCGAGAAGATCGAGTTGATTAGAAGGCGGATGAAGGCGGCCCAAGACCGGCAGAAATCCTATGCTGATAAGCGAAGATCCGATTTGGAGTTTGATGTAGGGGATATGGTTTTCGTGAAGGTTTCTCCTTTGCGAAATGTGGTCCGATTTGGAGCTGTTGGGAAGTTAGCACCGAGATTTGTTGGACCCTTCCCTATCATAGAGAGAATTGGGAAGATGGCTTATAAAGTGCAATTGCCCGAGAAGCTGTCCGGAGTGCATAATGTTTTTCATGTCTCGCATCTCCGAAAGTGTTTGCATAAATCAGCAGAGATTGTGGAGCCAAGTGTTTTGGAAGATGTGGAAGTGGATAAAGAAGCTACCTTGAGGAGAGCTCCGATTCGTATCTTGGGGACAGAGACCAAGAAGCTAAGGAATCGAGAGGTCAAGTTGGTGAAGGTTCAATGGGATGAAGCCGAAGAAGACGCAACTTGGGAAACCGAGGAGAAGATGCGTGGGCTTTATCCATTTCTTTTTGAGGGTATACTCTTAATCTCTTTCCTTTTGTTAGCATATCTTTCTCTTTGCTACCCATATTTATCTAGTTTATCGTGTTAATCTTGTCATGAGAACCTTAGGTAGAAACCCTTTGGATGAAACATGTGTTTGAAACATGTTATGCTTGATGGTTGCAAGTGGTTGCAAGTGTTTGCAAGTGGTTGCTCGTGGATGCATTATACACGATTAGGCACTAGATCGGCTCGCACACTCCTCATATTGCATATGCATGAGTGTTTATGCTTATTCATGGATGAAAATTGCGTGTTATCACATGGATGTTGCATATGGGTGTATGTTATGTGCACACATATAGATATTATACATTATGTTAGGAATTGCATACATGTGGATACATTTCACTAACATATTTTGCATTGATCTTTGCATTAGATAAGTACATATACACACACCTTTGCATATGTTCATACAGCATTTAGAATCTTGTAAGGACAATGGTTGCTCGTGGGTGATGTTTTGAGTAGATGGATGATTGGATGGTAGGATACGTTCTTCCTAACTTGAAGATTTCGGGGACGAAATCCTTTAAGGAGGGGAGAATGTAACAACCCGTATTTTCAATAACCTGTTATAACACAAATCGAGGCAGAATTTAATTTAAAAATCTGAATCAAGGGAAACGGGCTATGCCATTGCGTTCGTCTCGGAAAAATACGCGAAATGGAGTCCGAGTTTTTGAAAATCGGAGTCCGTAAGACCCAGTTAAGGCCCATTGAAGTTTTCAGAAAATTCCTAAGGAAAAACAGATTTAAATTTTAAATTAAAAAATAAGGGATAGGGCAAACTGGCGCAGGCGGGAAACTTCCCGCCAGGACCCGCATGTCGACAGGCCTGTCGACAGGGTCCCCAGGGTGTCGACAGCCCTGTCGACAGGGGGTGCCCGGGCAGTCTAGCCTGGTGCACCATTTCTGATTTGGGCTTGATTGGGTGGCTTGGTTCTAGAGAGTTCCGAGATCTGATGGACCAAATACAATCTAGGGTTAATCCTAAGGCTAATATCACTCTAATCTTCTATAAATAAGACCCTAACCTACCCTAAATCACTCATTATTCAATCTAGCAACCAAACTATGTCAAATTGATTTCTCAAATGGCCTCCACCTAAAAACCCTGGCCTCCAATCTCTTCATTAATAATTCCTATGAAGGTTATGATGTTCATACAAGCATTTCTAAGTTGTATGAATGATCATTAGCTTGCATACATCATCAAGTTGCAAGTTTTATTTGCTAAAGCTAGAGTTTTGGGATTTTTGTTAATTGGAGCTTTGTTTTGGGTTTTTATATGCTTGCATAAAGGGCTTTTCAATCTTTATTAGTGGATTTGTGTCTTCATAATACTTGTAAGCCCTCTTACCTTCATTTTAGAAACTCTAAAGTTAATATGTGATGAAAGTTGGGATTTATGCAAGTTTGATAAGTTATGCATGTTTATGCAAGTTCACTATGCTATGTTATGCATGTTTAATAAGTTATGCATGTTTATGCAAGTTCACTATGCTACGATTTGCTAGTTTAACAAGTTATGCATGTTTATGCAAGTTCACTATGCTATGATTTGCTAGTTTAACAAGTTATGCATGTTTATGCAAGTTCACTATGCCATGATTTGCAAGTTTAACAAGTTATGCATGTTTATGCAAGTTCACTATGCTATGATTTGCTAGTTTAACAAGTTATGCATGTTTATGCAAGTTCACTATGCCATGATTTGCAAGTTTGACAAGTTATGCATGTGTATGCAAGTTCACTATGCTAAGTTATGCAAGTCCAACATGTTATGCACGTTTATTATGATATGTAAGATTCATCATGTATGTTGTGTCAAGTTCCCTCTTTCTATCCTTTATGCGTTATAACGAATATGTAAGCGATAGAATGACGTTGGGGGGTTTGGGTAAAACTTAAAATACATGAAAATATAAGATTGGGAATTTACCTATTAAGTTAGGTCTACCCCTTGGGAATTTACCTATTAAGTTAGGTCTACCCAAGTATTTGTTAAACTTGTAATGATGTTTTGAAAGTGGACATGACACTTAGAAAACATAAGTGTGGCCAACTCGAGGTTGGGTTGAGTTTGTAGCGTAATTCTACCCGGAACCGACCGGCTTAACTAGTGGCTACAAACAATAGGACCCAATGTGAGAAGTTGTTCATGTGGTGCCAAAACCCGAGGTTAGACTAAGTTGTGGTGTAAACCTACCCGGACCCGCCCGGCCTAACTAGTAACCACAACAAGGTCTAATGTGAGAGGTTAAGGTGCATTAAATTAATTAATGCCTCATGATTAGGGTTAAGTCAGGGTCCACTAATACTTAACCAATTTGGGGATTCGAGGGATTGAAATGGGGTTAAGTGGTGAACTGTTGGTTACACTTAACTAGTTTAATCCATGATTAGTGAAGGGTTAAACCACACTTAACCCTCTTAGAAAACCCTAGCAACGTGGTATGTTCTAACAGTAATCCCAGTTTGGTATCATTCACAACCCTAGAAGCTAGGCTAGGGCGGGGCACGATTACTGGACGGATGTAAGCGACCAAAAGGCGATGGCTGAGTGGTACAGCGGTGCGGGTCCAGGCGGGCTACGGACGTGCACGTAGTCCGGTGTTGGACAAACTCGAGGCACGGGTACCAGTAGGTTAGGGCTGTGCATTATTGCTTAAGTGTCTGGGGTTGACACCCGAGGGCTTGATACACCCCAAAGGTGGACCCAGCACAGTCTAACTACAACCATATGTGGGCCATATGGACACCAACACTTGACGTGTTAGGTTTATAGGGAGCCGATCGATTAGACCGTTGGGCTGGACCTTGTATTAAGGTCACTTCATGTTATTGGGCCAAAGTTTTGGGCTAAGGGATCAATACCTGTTATGTTAGTTTGCTAGTACACTATGGTGCAAAGCTTAATCTTCTTTATGTGATGACACCTTTATCTATTACCGGTATATTCATCTCAGTTTCCATCATGATGTTAGCTTTATTAGTTTATAGACTGATCGTAGTAGGGCTTGCCAGTCTTTTTGACTGACCTGTTTTCTTTCGCTTCTTTTCTTCCGTTTCCCCCCCCCCCCCCAAGGTTCTCAGGGAGGGAACAGTGGTGCTTAGCTTGGATCGCTTGCTTGTTTGCTGGATAGCTCATGTATGCTTGGACATTGAGCTCGCTATGGTTTATCATCTTTTGTTTTTGGGGATAGCACTATGTATTTCAGTATTTCTGTTTATGATGTACTAGACATGTTTATTTTGGCAGTTGACTTTATGATGTACTAAGACTTGTTTTGAGATGGTTTGAAATATTCCGCTGTTTTACTCTGCTTTACATATATATTTATGCTCTTGTTCTGCCTTGATATATCATTATGCATGCTTACCCAGTTATAACGCCCCCCAGAAGCTAGTGCCCCCTAAAGAGTGACCCTAGCGGAGGTGGGGTGTTACAAAAATCTTGGCGTTTACCTTTTGCATGATCAAACGGTAAGTACAATAAATACGAAAATTGAATTCCTATAATAACTTAATAATACGGATCCATGGCACAAGTTTTGTTTTCATTTTGAGATTGTTTCCCTGTGTTAGACCAAAAAGTGGTTCTAACACCCAAATTGACTAAAATCGAAATAAAATAAGATCGCAAATAAAAAGGAGACACAGAATTTATAGTGGTTCGGTGTTGAAAAGCCTACGTCCACTTTATAATCACTTTCCTCGATGATGTAGATGAAAATACAATGAGATATTCACTCACTTTTCATATACATTCACTTAACTATCTCAACATATACTTTGAATGATGATTTTGGATTGTTTGGAATGCTGGAATTCGGTTCTCTTTGATGTTTGAACTGTACGAGTGCTCTCAAAAGTTCCTTTCAATTGCCTCTTGATGGGGTATTTATAGGTGGAATTTCACCCAGAATCTGGTTCGGATCGGAGCTACATGGCTCTTAACCCATCATTCTCGGTCTCAGATGGATTCCATGTTGACAGCGCACCAGGTTAGTGGTCAACATGGGTAGAAAATGGTTGTAACTACTCCGAATATCCAGGAGATCGTGGGGTGAAGCAACATGGTATACTGGGTTCGGTTCGGAGGGGCGAGTAGAAGGGGTTCGGATCAGGGCATCCGATCCGGTCCGACCTATGCTGAACTTGAGCTCTTGTCCATTTTGCTCTGTTCCATCCCGATCTGGTAGTAGCCCTCCAATCCGATCTGGTAGTAGCCCTCCGATCCGATCCGATGCTTTTTAAGAAGAAGTGTTCTTCAACGCTTGACATCTCGACTTTGTGTTGCCTAGTTCACAAAGTAGGCTAACATTTTGCTCCCTCAAAGGATGCTTCTGTTGGATACGGAGCATGCTTTGATTGTCATTTACACAGTGCCTTTCTTAAATCGAATCGTTGAAAAGTCGTTTCTATTGACATATAAAGACACGTCGCTTCAGAAAGTTGCATCTCTTGGTGTTTATATATACTTCGGATAGTATGTAAATCCCTTCCTTATTTTCAAACAGCTTGGAGAACTCTTGTTAACATTCGATTATCCTTCCAGGTGATTTTCTTTTTGGTTTTTCTTTGTTTTTATTTCCTCTTCGAATTTTAACTCAATTTTGATGCCAAGCTGATGCACGAAATTACGTTCGGTTCGGGCTCCGACCCGAACAGCATTTCTTCTCTCTTGGTTAGCACTGGGTCAGTGGGCTGGAATGCCTCGTGGGCTTATATCCCGATCCGAGCGGAAAAAAAAGGATGAGGGAATACGAGTAGTCACCATCGACCTATATAAGCTTATCACACTTTTCTTTCTTCCTCTCTTTCTTTTTATTTGTTTTTTCTCAGCCGATTGAACACAGAATCCCTAATCTTCTGAAATTCCAAAGTCCCCTTTATTAATCATCAAATCGCTCTCGTAAGTGGGTTTTAAACTCGATTCTCTTGATAATAATCGATATCAACTAGGATTTACAATTGGCTTGACTGATTTAGACATGGTTTTGGTTCGAGTTCGTCATCACAGCCTCCTCCTCCGCTACCATCGTCGTTGGTGGCACAGTCGCCGCCTCAAGGTGTTGGGAGGAGGGGATGAAGACCCATTGTAGGCGATTTGACCAAAAAATAAAAACTTGGTCTTGATTGGGGATATTAGCATAGAATTGGGTTCTAAGTTAGAAAAGGAGGAAGAAGAAGGATATTACAGGGGATCAGTTCGCATGATGAGATGGAGGAAATTGAGATGAAGAAAGGTAAGAGAAATTCGCAAAATCGGATCGGTTCGGAGCAAAAAGTCATAAAGGCAGGGCTCCCTTGATCGGGTCGGGTCGGACTTGAAATCGGAACAAGGGAAGAAAATGGTGTGGTTGCCTAATCCGATCCGGACCATTTCAGAAGTCCACCTCCGATCTGATCCAACTTGATCCTTGAGCGACAATGTTTATCCTCAAGCCAAGATAAGGCTATATTCTCCAATCTGATCCCAATGCATACATCTGAACCGTACCGAAGAAAAATAATCCCGCTCAACACATAAAAACTTGCTTAAGTAGCCCGTTCAATTCTTGATATAATCTTCAACTTAATGGACAGTTAGGATAGTGCCTTGCAAACATACATGAACATCAAGAACTACCCTGAACATTATTACTTCGCCAAGATTTTGCATTGCACCTTCGAGCGTTGACTTTACATTTTCTGCATACACTGTTCACACTTTAGTTCATACACATGCACGGGGGGATGCGGGCTAACTTACTCTAACTTGTGCTATTTCTTCTTCAATAGTTTAGTGACCATGACATCCAGGTGTTCATCTAGATTAGCAGAAAAGAAAGAGATCCCAGAGACATCCAAACAAATCACTCTAGAAGACATATCTTCTTCCTCAGATCCAGAATGGGATGATGAGGGCTCGGACTACGAGGTAGAAACTCATGAAAGCGATAATGTGTCTTCTGAGGGTGGAGTTTCCCTGGGTTGTGAAGAGGAAGGAGGGATTGGAGATAATCGAGCTCCTGACGAATTTGAGTCTGCCATCATACTGGAATCACCTCAAGATTCTGTTGAATCGACGATCGACAATGACAGACTTATTCGAATACGCCTAAAGTACGGGATACCCAAAGGGGATACCTTGTTGCCATAAAAAGCTGATCGTCCTCACAACCCTCCGGAGGGATTTAAGGCAATCACTCGATTGATGTGCATGGTTGGGGCTATCCCTCCATTTTCTCCTTTCGTTGTCGATTTTCTAAGACAAATGCGGATTGCCCCCATGCAGCTGCACCCTAATTCCTATTCTTACCTATACACCCTATATGTAGCGTACCGCGAGATCTTAGGCATAGAGCTCACTTTTGATGACGTTCATTTCTTTTATAACTTCAAGCAACGGACTCGAGAAACTCCTTCTTTCTGTTACTTCGAGTCTGTCCCAAAGAGGAAAATAATTCCAGCACCGTTCAGCAGTAAAGCGGGTGATTCCAAGCTGGAGTGGTTTTATGTAAGGCAACAGCCAGGGTGTGCTAGGAGATGGACGAAATCAAGTAAAGCACTGGTTTTCTAAGTCTCGACTCTGTACGTTCAAGCCACCACATTAATCCGTTTTCTTTTTGTTTGCAGTTGATAACCCAAAACAAATATCGGATCAAGCGTTCTTTGGTCGGATGCACCGGCTCCTTAACGGTGATCAAAAGTTTTTAACTATTGATGAAGTCCTTAAGGACGAATATCTTCATCTTCATGGGTTGTTGTCCATTACCCGTAGCATTGGTCACGGGACGGGTCCATATGTATATATTCCCCCAGTGGACGTAATCCCAGAAATGGGCGAAAGCTCGTAAGCTCCTACAATGCCGCTTCAGGCTTCACCTTCTCCATCTTCGACTCAAGATGATGAATTGGCTAACATGGCCGAGAAGCACCATGAGGGGTATATTGTTCCCGAGGATGCCATTTCTCCGGAGAGGTCAACGTCTTCCAAAGATCTGCCGATTGATGCTTCCCAGGGAGACGCCCCTAGTACCGATGACCCAACATTTCAGGGTTTGGGGGATCTCCCCTTACCTGAAACTATTTACACTTCAGAGGATTTTGGGACGAATCCTTTAGTTTTCAATTCTTCCGAAGAGACCACTCCTGCTAAGGCCAAAGAGCCCGCTCGTACTAGTCTGGCTTCAGACTCGGGTTTGTCGGGGGGAAAACACCACTTTGGACGCACTTAACACAATAGCACCACATTTCACAACACTTTTCTTTTGTGAAAACACTGACTCTGAATTTCATTTTCCTTGTTGTGCAGGTACAATGTCCCGTTCCTATTATGATATCAGGAAACTCCGTCCCAGCATGTCTAATCCCCCTCATGATACTGAGTATGATCGTCGCGAAGATCGCAATAGGGAGGATAGAAGGCCCTATGATTCTTATCGTTCGCGATCCTCGCGCTCTCGCTCTCCCGTCCGGACAGATCCAGAGCGATATAAGGGTTACCAAGGTCGTCGAGAAGAGGACAGGCCGCAATCCAAAGACTCAACCTCTTCTCAAGAAAAGAGCAGTAGGGAGAGGAGCCCGCCAAGAGATACCGAATCATGAAGCAAGCGTTAGGTTCCCGCTAAACGACCTAGAAGGGATGAAGAGGCCATTGAGCCCTCCACGCACAGGGATACCGAGCTGACATTCCCCGCACCTCCACCGCTGGATGTTGAAACTCCAGTTAAGCGGGCGTATCTGGAGGAGCAATTTCCTGATCATTACTTCGAAAACTTGACTTTTTTACCTGCTCTTGAGCCTATTTCTTCGAGGTGGGCAGATGAGGACAAAGCAAAAATAGACGCGGTCGAGAAACAATACTCAGAAATGTTCAAGTATTCGCGCAGCCCCTCCAGAATCATCCGAACTTTAATCACGAATACTGACTCGATGCAAAAGACAATAGAAGACGATGCAAGGGCCTTAAAAATTTAGGAAAAGACCTCGAGAATACACAGGCTCAACTTGTTGTTGCTCAACAAGACGCTGCCAGCTTCAAGCAACAATTTGAGGATCTACAAAAATGCTACCATGATTTGCTTGAGTCCCATAACCAAGAGCGTCCGGAATTGAAAAAGCAAGTCGAAGATGCCAAGTCATATGCTGCCAAAATGCAACTTGCTTACGCTGACCTTGAGTGGGAGAATGCCGAGTTAGCGAAGAAAAATGCTGAATTGGAGAAGAAAAATGCTTACTTGGCTTCCAAGTTGGTGGAGGCGGAGAACAGGGCTGCCTTAGCGGAGGGTAACGTCGAAGGTGCTATCAAGTCCACTGAAGAGGCCTGCAAGCAGCTGTCAGAGGCTGAGGAAGAGGTGCATGGTTTCGGCGAGTTAATGATTGAATTCTTTGCGCATATAATTCGCCGCCAGAATAACTCTTGGATTGAAGATTATCCTTCTACCTTGGTTCAAGTATGGAGTCAAATCGTTGAATGGGAGAAAGAGGAGCTCAAGGTTGATTCCATTGACGAGGACAAGCTTATGGAGAAATATCTACGAGATAATGAACCAGAACGCCTAGCCGAGGGGAGCCGCCTTATTGCTGCTACTATAGAGGAAGAGAAGCGGAGGACTAAACAAAAGAACATTCCTGAGGCTGGTTCTTCTTCTACTGCCTCCGAAACTTCTAAAGTAGAGGGATATGATCCCGAAAACCCGGGGATCCCTCGGGCATCTCTTTTATCCCCTATACCCGAAACGGCGTCGGAGACAGCGGTCACTCCAGCTGAGAAGTCATCGGAAGGTATCTCTACCTTTTCACCTCAATTCGTCAAGGCTATCTCTACCTTTCATCACGTAATTGGGCAATCGATGAAGAACCCATTATTTTCTCCTGAGTTGATAACTGTTGCTTCTCACTCTGTAGGTATTGAACCGTCCGAAAAGACAGACATGTCCCAGGGAATCACCGCTGGGGCAGAACCTACGGAGAAGGCTAAAGGGGGAAAGGACAAGGCTGCCACCATAGATTCGGGGGAAGGAGCTGAACCGTCTAAGGCTGATACTCCTCATGATGATGAAATGATAGACGCCTTAAAAGATGATGGCGGTAACGGGGGACACGAGGAAGACCCTGAGGTGGCTATAGTTGGGGACTCGAAAAGCGTCGATGACATTACTTTAGCTGCACTGAAAGCCGAACAAGATAAACGCATGCAGCTTAAAGTTGAAGACCTAGACCCCGAAAGCCTTAAGCCCCTCGCAGTAGTGGATGATGGATCAAGGTTAGTTGTTAAGCTTTCGACTAGATCTATTACAGAAGTACTTGCTAAAAAGTCTTCTCTTGATTCTAGCGTTCCGCCTTCCGAGAAAAAGTCAACTGATTCCAGAACTTCAGCCTCAGGGAAGAAAAAGTCAAAGCGCATCTTGACTGAGGTTGAAAAAGAGGCGAGGGATGCGGAGAAGGCTGCTTAGAAGTCCAGGTCCACTTCGAAGTCTAAATGATGGAGTGTCTTGCTTTATTTTAGCATTTGATTGGCCCATAATTGTTGCTGCAAGTGTGGCCCTCGCACCTTCTTTTTGTCTGTTTTCCTGTACAAGTTCATTCGTTTGTAAATAAAAATAATTCATTTCCTGCAATGTCTGTTAGTTGTCAGTTCTGTACTTATGCAAATGCATGTCCTACTATAGTTGTGTAATGGAGTCATAATGGGGGGAAATATGTGTGTACATATATGCCCCCAGTCAGTCTTGAAAAACTATTCAAGATTTAGTCAAAAAGTCTGAATGTCCCCGATTTTCCGATGGGGTCACATTTCTTGTGTCATTGATGCCTGTCCTTTTTCTGGCATTTTTTATACTCTCCCGTCTTATATTCGGGTTAGAGTTCTTGCTGAGGCGGTCTCTTGTCTGGGTGCACCTTCACGCCTCAGAGGACGTCGTCTTCCTGTCCTTTATACTCTCTCTCAAACCTTGAGAGTTAGAGTTAAGAATGTTGTCTTCACATTCTTTCATGTCTTATTGCACAAACAGCCGTTGTGTTTGTTCCCGCATACAAGCTGTTTTCAACTTTTCAGGTTTTAAATTAACATCTTATATTCCACAATCATAATGGAATAGTAGTTGAAGGTATAAATAATGCAGGAAAGTAAATGGCACACGATATTTTTATAGTGGTTCAGCTAAGTCGTAGCCTACATCCACTTTATAGTTCTTTGTTCATATCAACAGACTTTCTGAGGTAAGTCATGCCTTTTTACAGAGTTCATAAGGAAAACAACAAAAAGTACAATATCCCTAGTTCAAATATCGCATCAAGTGTTGGGCATTCCAAGCCCTAGGTACTTTTTCGCCGTCTACGGTCGTTAACTTGAAGGCTCCTGTTTCAAGTTTCCATTCGATGACAAAGGGTCCTTCCCACTTTGGACCGAGGTGAGGAAGGGATGGAAAAACTCGCTTTAGAACCATATCTCTGGTTCGAAGGTCCTAAAACGAACTTTTTTGTCATAATAGCGTGCCATCTGACGTCGATGTCTTGATGCACGCAAGTCTGCCTCATCCCTTTTCTCTTCGATTTCATCAAGAGACTCGAGGAGGAGTGCCCGATTCGTCATCGGGTCATAACATGTCACCCTGTGAGAGGGAACTTCAAGCTCTACTGGAATTACCGCTTCTGAACCAAATGAGAGAGAGAAAGGAGTATGACCGGTAGCTGTCTTAAACGTCGTCCGATATGCCCACAAAGCTAAGGGCAATTCATCCACCCATTTTGCCTTTGCACGTTCTAATCGCTTCTTGAGGATGGACTTTATGACTTTGTTTATTGCTTCTACTTGCCTGTTTGACTGGGGATGGGCGACTGTAGTGTACCGTTTGTCGATCTTATTTCTCTGGCAGAAATTTCTGAATTCGGCACCATCGAACTGGGTTCCGTTATCAGTTATAATGGTCCTTGGGATCCCAAATCGGCATATGATATTTCTAACCACGAAACTTATCACCTTTCTCGCTGTGATTTTGGTTAAGGGCTCAGCTTCCACCCACTTCGTAAAATAGTCCACGGCGACTATTGCATATTTCGCTCCTCCTTTAGCAATTGGTAGAACTCCAATGATGTCAATTCCCCACATGGCAAACGACCAAGGACTCACCATCGATTTGAGTTGGGTCAGTGGTGCTCTGGGGATCTTGGCGAATCTCTGGCATTTGTCGTAGCGTCGTGAATAGTCAGCTGCATCTTTATTAACTGTGGGCCAGAAGTATCCATACCGCAATACCTTCTTTGCTAAGGTCTGACCTCCCGTATGATCTCCACACTCACCTTCGTGTACTTCTCTTAGTACACGCTTGATGTCGTTGTGTGCTATACATCATAACAGGGGCATAGAAAATCCTTATCTATAGAGAGTATCATCTTGAAGGATGTATCTGGTGGCCTTGCGAACTATGGCCCGCCTCTCACTCTTCTTTGACGGGAGTATCCCATTTCTAAGGAAATTCTTAATTGGGGTCATCCACGACTCCTTCTCCGGTTCTGCTTCGAAAGCTAATTCAATTTCCATCGACTCAAAGCTTGGAGATCCCAACGTTTCAATTGGAATCATTTCGGTTTCTTCCGGATTGTCGGAACTAGCTAGCTTTGCTAGCCTGTCTGCCTTCTGGTTTTCGGCTCTTGGGATATGCGTTATGTTATACCGTTCCAAGTTGCTCAACAGCTCCTCCACTTTCCTGAGATAGGCGATAAGTCGAGGTCCCCGAGCCACAAATTCATTCCGCACTTGGCAAACGACTATTTTGGAGTCGCAGAATATATCCAATGCCTTTATTCCGAGTTCCTTAGCAAGTTTCAGCCCGGCAATCAGGGCTTCATATTCAGAGTCGTTATTAGTCGCTGAAAATTCTAATCGTAGAGCATAATATAACGATCGTCCCTCAGAAGTAACTAAGACGACTCCAGCTCCGGACCTTCGGTCATTCTTGGTCGTCTGTGTACAGCTTCCAAGGATCTAATTTTAACTCCTCCTCTGACTTGACCACCTTGTCATTGAGCATTTCCTCCTCTGGAATTGTGAACTCTGCTATAAAGTCAGCCAGAGCTTGCCCCCTGATTGATCTCCGTGGCTGAAAATTTAAATCAAACTGACTTAATTCAATATTCCATTTGATCAACTGTCCCGATGCTTCGGGTCTTTGCAACACCTGCCTCAGAGGCTGATCAGTGTATATGGTTATTGGGTGAGCTTGGAAATAGTGGCGAAGTTTTCGGGAGGCAATCAGGAGGCTGTAAGTAAGCTTCTTAATCCTTGGGTAGTTGTGTTCTGCAGCTGCCAATTTCTTGCTTACATAATATACCGGCCTTTGCACTTTGTCTTCTTCTCGGACCAAGGCGGTGCTAACAGCGTGAGCCGAAACCGCTAGGTAAACAAATAGCTCTTCATGATCCACTGGCTTTGACAAAATCGGTGGTTTCTCTAGTAATTCCAATAAATTTCGAAAGGCCTCAACACAGTGCGGAGTCCATTCGAAATTTTTCTTTCCCCTTTTTATCAAGTCAAAAAATGGGACGCATTTGTCTGTTGCTTTGGAGATAAATCTACTCAACGCAGCTACTTTCCCTGCAAGACTTTGGACATCTTTGATTCTCCTCGGTTCTTCAATGTTTCTTATCGCTGCTATTTGGATGGGATTGATTTCAATCCATCGAGAGCTCACGATGAAACCTAGAAACTTTCCAGATGCCACTCCAAATGAGCATTTCAAAGGATTTAACTTCATCTGATACTTTTGCAGGATACCAAACATCTCTGCCAAGTCTCGTGTATGGCTGGAGGACTGTTTCGATTTGACAAGTATATCATCCACATAAACTTTAATAGTCTTCCCTATTTGGTTATAAAACATCCTGTTCACCAAGCGTTGGTAGGTAGCTCCAGCGTTTTTCAATCCGAACGGCATGACCACATAGCAATACAACCCCAAATTTGTAATGAAGCTCGTGTGCTCTTGATCTGGCACATGCATGGGAATCTGGTCGTACCCGGAATATGCATCCATGAAAGAAAGAAGTTCATGTCCCGCTGTCGAATCTACATGCTGGTCAATTCTGGGGAGTGGGAAGCTATCTTTCGGGCAAGCTTTGTTCAAGTCTGAAAAATCAATGCATGTCCGCCACTTTCAGTTTGACTTCTTTACCAAAACAGGATTCGATATCCAGTCAGGATATGTCGAATCTCTAATAAATCCGTTCTCTTTCAGCTTCTCCACTTCCTCTTTCAGAGCTGCCAACCTCTCTGGGCCCAGCACACATCTCTTTTGCTTTATAGGCGGGTGTTTTTGGTTTATATTCAGTGAATGACTCATGATGGATGGCGATATCCCACACATGTCGGCGTGGGTCCAGGCAAACACATCCAGGTTTGCCTCTAGGAAGTCAGTCAGTTCTTTAGCTCGGTGTGGATCCAACTGGGATCCAATCTTCAAAACTTTTGCTGGATCAGCTTCGTCAATGGGTATGTTCACTGTCGCTTCGTTAGGAGTTACATTTCTAGCCTCTGGTTCCTCATCTTCTCTGGAATCCAAATCTTCAGGCATTCCCTTGGGCAACTCCTTCGGGGTTGATCCCTCTAATTGCTACGCTGAACCCTCCTTTGGAGGAGGTGAGGTACCTTTAATCTCGATGTTGAGTCCCTTTATCAGCATCATTAACTCGGCAATATAGCAAGCCCGTCCGGAGACTTGATCTCCTCTCATTACTCCTGTTCCGGCTTCGGTTGGGAACTTAAGCATTAAACACCACGGGGCGATACAAGCCCTGAAATCTGCAGGGGCAGGCCTTCCCAAAAATGCGTTGTAGGGTGAATCTACGTACAGCACTACAAACTGAAGCATTCGTACTCTTCGACGTTCCCCTTGCCCCAATGTTACGGGCAATTCTATATACCCCATTGGAGCTGTTGATGCCCCGTTGAAGCCTCGGATCCAGCCTTCGCAAGGCTTCAAATCTCCAGACTCAAGTTTCATCTGATCAAATGACTTCTTAAACAAAATATTGACAGAGCTTCCATTGTCCACTAGTACCTTATGAACCAGTGCTGGTCCAATGGTAGTGGTAATGACCAACGGATCTTCGGTAGGTGACTGGATTCCGGTATCGTCTCTGCTACGGAACACCACGTCATCGAACATTGTCTTCTGTTGTTTCACAGGGGTGATATCTTCCAAATCGTCGCATTCATCCACATCTACGTGCTTAACTGCGTTAACGTCTTGGTCCATTGCTCTAAACTATGGATAGCTGGGTGGAGTCTACCGACTATGGTGTTAATAACAATTCCCTTGCCTTTCTGCTGCGCTGTAGGCTTGGGAGCAGACTGATTCTGGTTTGGGGTATGTTCTCCTTGCCCCCTGTCTCTTGGGGCAGCCTTATACTCATCCAATTTTCCTTCGCACAGCAGCTTCTCAACCACATCTCTCAAGTGTCGGCATTCATTCGTTGAATGCCCATGAGTTCCATGAAATAAACAAAATTTTCCAGTTGCGATTTCTTTCTCTGTTGAATCTCGAGGCGACGCTCTTTTGTATTGCAAAACATTGTATGTATCCAAATAAATGTTCTCTAGAGGGTCATTTAGCGGTGAATAATTCTCAAAGGTCTGGAACCGGGGTCTTTTATCAGAATTAATTCCTCGGTTCCTATTTCTCCTATTACCATTCGTATTACGGTTGCTGTTGCCCCCGTTTCTGTTATTATTATTTCCATTCTTGTTTCCCACATTCACTTCGACTTTCCCAGAACTTTCTCCAGACTGCTTTACGGCAACATTACTCTGAACAGTTTCTTTTGAAGCCACTCCGGACTTCCTCTTTCTGTTTGCCCTTGCTTCCTCTCGTCTCAACTGAATATTGGCCTTCTCATAAAACAACTCTCTTGTGGGAGGTGGCTTCCCAGAAAGATAATCTCCAAACTCAGAATCAGGATCAACTCCTTCCATTAAATCCATCAAGATGGTGGGCTCGTGCGAGTCACTAACTTCTGTTACAGCTAAGTTGAAACGGTCAAGATATGACTTCAGAGACTCACCTGGCGCTTGCTTAATTCTCGATAATTCAATAACAATCTTAGACTTTCGGGCGTGAAGTCGGAATTGATTCATAAAACGTTCACTCAATTTCTTGAAATTCGTATCGATCGAGGAGGAAGTCGGGTAAACCATAGTAATGCCATGTCTTCTAAGTAAATCAGGAAAGCCTTACACTTCACTGCGTCAGGGGCAGCGACGGCATTCATAAGCCATGCGTATCGCATCAAATGTTGTCCCGGGTTGGTTCTCCCGTTATACCTGTCCATCTGTGGTAGGTTAAAACATCGGGGGAACTGAAAGTCAAGGATGTCATCAGTAAAGGGAGTATGGCTTCGCTCAATGCCATAATCTTCATTGGTGTAGTTTCGACTCTCAGACATGATCTGGCGTACCATAGCCCATACGTCAGCAATGGTCAAGGGTCGTTTATGCTCCCTGGCTCTGATGTTCGGGTTTCCTCTGGGCTCCCGATCAGGGGACGCCCTCCTTCTTCTAGCCGCTTCTGCTCTGCTTTGCTCCCTACGTTCCTGGTCGATCTCGGGAGGAAGGGGCTGAAGCATTTGTCCCTGAGTGGGATTGGTAAGGTTAGGGTCTTTAGGTAACACATGGGATCCCCGCATTGGTAATAGCATAGGCTCTCTCAAGCTTGGATCATTGGGTCCTAGTACCCGAGCAGCGTCCTCATGGGACCCCAAAGATCCGAAAGTCATTTGCTCCAAATTCTGAGGTCGTTCGAGCGGCCTTCTTTCACAGGGCCGTTCTTCCTCAGAACAAGAAGACTAATCCATTGCAGTGTGATGAACTGGGGATGGAGTTATTTGTCTGCGGAGTTCGCCAATTTCCCTACTCGTGATTCTCATATTCTCTTGCATCATAAGATTGGTGCGCTCGTGGATTTTCATAGCCTCCTTAGTACTCTCAAGCATGTCAAGAAGGCGCGAAAAATCTCCTTGGGTAACAGGCGCAGATGGATTGATCTGGTCGTTAATCCTGGTGGCTGGAGTCGGAGCATTTGGAGGAGCTCGAGTAGAGGTTCCAGCATCACCTAGTGACGGATCGGATCGGAGCTGAGCAACCTGGTCGGATCGGAGCTGAGAAACCTGTTCGGATCGGTTCGGGTTAGGGGAGTGCACTTCTTCAATGTCTCCAACTAGGTTCGGATCGGAGCTCTCTCCTTGAGGTCGGTTCGGATTTCCTGAACCTGTCCGATCCGCTCCCGAATTCTGCCCACGAGACCTTGTCACGACCGGGTTTTGCTGATCTTCACCAACTCCGTTCCCTCGACTGGTTTGAACTTCCTTGCCTTTCCTCTGGCCATAGTTCTTCAACAATCAACCAACAAGTATTCAAAAGCGTCTAAAATTGAGGATTAACTTCTTTGAACTCAACGGTCCAAAAAGTAGAACGATAATCCAGAGAAACAGAGAATTTGAAAGTTCGCAGTGAAAGCACGAAAATGTTAGACCAAAAAGTGGTTCTAACACCCAAATTGACTAAAATTGAAATAAAATAAGATCGCAAATAAAAAGGAGACACAGAATTTATAATGGTTCGGCGTTGAAAATCCAACGTCCACTTTATAATCACTTTCCTCGATGATGTAGATGAAAATACAATGAGATATTCACTCAATTTCACTCACTTTTCATATACATTCACTTAACTATCTCAACATATACTTTGAATGATGATTTTGGATTGTTTGGAATGCTGGAATTCGGTTCTCTTTGATGTTTGAACTGTACGAGTGCTCTCAAAAGATCCTTTCAAATGCCTCTTGATGGGGTATTTATAGGTGGAATTTCACCCAGAATCCGGTTCGGATCGGAGCTACGTGGCTCTTATCCCATCATTCTCGGTCTCAGATGGATTTCCATGTTGACAGCGCACCTGTTTAGTGCTCAACATGGGTAGGAAATGGTCGTAACTACCCCGAATATCCAGGAGATCGTGGGGTGAAGCAACATGGTATATTGGGTTCGGTTCGGAGGGGCGAGTAGAAGGGGTTCGGATCGGGGCATCTGATCCGGTCCGACCTGTGCTGAACTTGAGCTCTTGTCCATTTTGCTCTGTTCCGTCCCGATCTGGTACTAGCCCTCTGATCTGGTAGTAGCCCTCCGATCCTATCTGGTAGTAGCCCTCCGATCTGATCCGATGCTTTTTAAGAAGAAGTGTTCTTCAACGCTTGACATCTCGACTTTGTGTTGCCTAGTTCACAAAGTAGGGTAACACCCTGGAATGATGTTTTTTATGCAGAACGGTGCTATTTTGTGCACTAAAATACTCGATCTCCGAAAATAATGACCTATCTACCTAACTTGACTCTGAACGTCGATATGAACAACGGAATTAGTTTCGTAGCTTAATTTGATCGTACTCACAAGTTATACCCAAATACTCATCTATTTAAATTAAATTCATTTAATTCACGCTATACAAAATGATTGGGAGTTTATGACTATCGCTGTGACTATGACATCAGATAACCACGAAATTTGATTTTGTATAATAATTTAATGTTATGGATCCATTGAAACTCGTTTCATCGAAAACCAAGACCATTTGCAAAATGGCTATTCCTAAGGCTTATATAATATAAATAAAATAAAAAACAATCCAATTAAAAAATAAAGAATTATTATTATCATATTTATCCAAATGGGATATCACACAGCTTCAAATATAAACCATTGTGCATTTATAACACACATTTAGAGTTAAACGATGTCTAAATTATAAAAAAAACTTTTTAAATTTATTAAATAAATGTTATAGTATATAAAAGATTTCAGAGTGAATATTTAAAAAAATTATTTGGACATAACTAACAATCAACAATATGAAATATGGATTTTTCTTTTTTATTAGAAAATTATTATTCAAAAGATTCATAAGTTTCTTGTTTTAAAGAATTCTGACTTAGATTGGATTCTATATGTTCAGTTAAAGTTCAAAATGTAATATTACGAACTACAACGATATTATGTGCTTGTTTTAAATTAAAGATAAATTTAAAGTTCAAACTTTATTTTAAATAATAAAAACCCTTTTAAAATTCCAAATTAACATTTAAAACCAAAATAAATGGTTAAAAATCTGGGTCATTACATAGTGCTAGGATATTTAAAAAATAACATGAATTATTCCTTGCATTATAGAAAATTATCCAGCCGTCTTAGAGGGACACAATGTTACAAACTATATTGCAGATTCAGAGGAATCAAAGTCCACAAATGGTTATATCTTTGGTCTTGCAGAAGTAGCAATGTCATGGAAATCTACTAAACAAACATGCATAGCTCGATCCACTATGGAATCGGAGTTTGTTGCTTTAGATAAAGTGAGCAAAGAAGCAGAATGGCTTCTTCATTTCTATAAGATGCTCCCTTTTGGTCAAAAACTGAACCGGCCATATGCATACGCTGTGATAACCAAGCTGTGTTAATTAGAGTGTAAAATTTCATGCATAATGAAAAGTCACGATATACTTGTTGACGCCAAAACGCAGTTCGGTAGTTACTCTCAAATGGAACTATTTCTGTGTATTGTAAGAGAGCTAATGATAATCTAGCAATTCCAATTTACTAAAGATTTATTGAGAGAGAAAATTGACCGCGCATCGAGGGAAACGGATTTAAAAGCCTAACCCAAAAAGAGTTACCTTATACGAAAACTTATCCTAAAAACTGGAGATCCCAAAGACTAGGATCAATAGGCAAACTAGTTCTGAATAATTCTAGAAGTAATGCATTTAGGGACTAAGTCCTTACAAAATATTCCTATCATGCATATAAAATGCATGCCTACAGAAGTATTAAATGGTCTAAACTCTTATTTTTAGCGATGGCCATATCTTTAAAATAACAAGTAGGGTACGTGTAGGATTCTTTTAATGGTTGTGATCACCTACGTTATTGTGAGCAAGTTCGGCTCTATGAGAATATTAAAGACTTAAATTATCTATAACAATTAAAGAATGAAAATATGTTAAAGACCAAAATGAACACAACCAAGGGATTAGATAAGGAGAATTAATTCTTCGTAAAGCTTATTATGTGGATATTCATTAAAGGCCAAGGTTCAGAATGAAATAATTCACCGATTAGCTAAGATTATAACTAAGGAAAGTTCAAAGTGAAATATTCACTTATCACCGATAAAGCATTTCATATGTACTTTTTGATATTCCACTTTATGTGGAGGAAAATTATATTATCATTCATGTGGGGGATCGTTGAAATAAATAAGTGAATGAAAAATACTAGTCCCACATCACCAAAATTAAGGTAAGATTTTAGAATATATATTGTACTCTCCATTCCTATACTGACCCTTTGGGTCAAGTAATTTTGTATGAGGGAGAGGATGTGTTTACACCAAAATTGGTCTAAACACCCAAGGTACTAAAACTGTACTTCACCAATACGGTAAGAAATAAATGGAACCGTGTTTAATCAGCAATTGAAAATGAAAAATGCGAGAAAGGTAAAGTAGAGACGAGATTTAGAGTGGTTCAGCCGTTAATTAGGCCTATGTCCACTGTGAAGGAGATTTCCAATCTTATAATGAGGATTACAAAATACATCAATTCTCCCTTTTCATACATCTCTATATCCACTCGATATACCCTCATTTATATATTTCAATCTTGGAATTATACCAGAGAATGGTAGAATATTAGGAGAAGAAGGATGGATGAATAATTGAGAAGGAGGATGCTTTCGTTTTCCTTGATCGTAAGATTGTACTTGATGCCATGGCTGAATCAGTAGTTAAGGATAGAATTTAGCAGCACTTCGTGGTTTCCAAGATTCCCTCTTCATATTTTGGTAGCCATGTTGTATTTATAGGTGAGCTTCCTTCGGGAAATGACTTGAAATCCGTTTATGCAGGATACAGATCGCTTATTCTATTAATTACAGTCATGCCACTGGCTAGCTATAGCCAGCTGTCCGTGGCTGTATTTAGTTATCATGTGCGAGCGACTCAATGGAGCGAGTGTCTTGAGTAGTTAAGCGAGTGACTTCGGTCGGTGCTCTTCGGTCGAGTCTATTTCTAGCATTTGATGAGTAGATATCTGATTTGCTTGATGGCGAGATGAAGGAACGACCGAACATAGTTCTTAATGTGGTTGTGTCTGATTTGAGTGAGCGAGCAACGATCTTCATTAGTTTAGAGGCGACCGACTGAGACTTGCGACTTTGAGATGTGAATGTGCTCTTTCTAGGAGTTGGTATACGACCTACCAGTGGGTTTCTGATTCGAGTATCGAGCGATAGGAGTTGCAATTCATGAGCAGTTGTTAAATACACATGCGATCGTGACTCCGGTCTTGATGTGTGCGACCGAAGTTTGATATTAGATCAAGCGTTCTTCGTTGTTGTGAGCAGCTTTGTAGAATGTAAGATCCTTATCTCTATTGAGCCGCATTTCTCATAGCATATCGTGCCAACTTCTTTGTTCATACTAGTAAACTTGATTTGTCTTGGGTTTTAATACTTGGGTCTTGCTCTGTGTGGTTGCTCTTATCCATCGTGAATTGTTGACCCTGATGATATCCATTCCACATCCTTTGCTCCATGTGCATATGGATTTTTTGAGGGATTAACACTTGCCCCTTGAAGTCCATGATTTCTTTTAGCAAGGAATTACGGGCTTCGACATGTCTGATCGCAACATTGTTTGGTAGGCTTGTCCTGACTTGTTGAGGGGTCGTTCATGTAAGGATTAGTGTTGCTTCATCGCAGCTGATTGGCGTCTTCGCCTTTGGGTGAGACGCTTGAACTATTTTGTCATTAGTGCAAATAGCTGAATCATGGGGAAGTGAACACGCCATCTGGACTCTGATGGGACACTTATTTATGTACTCGAGTATTGGGCCAATGTGGCGAGAAATGCTTTCTGTCTCTTTTAATCTCCCCTTATTTTCTTACTTCTCATTAAATTTTGCTCTCATTTTTCTTCAATAGGGTTTCTCAAATGGAAAGGAAAAACGAATTTCTGTATTCCTCTCTATTGCTACTCAGGTTTGTTGATTCTTACTCATGTTCATTCTTCCTTTGAATCTTACGGTTATTCCCTGATTTGTTTGCAGGATGGTTCCATCTCTAGAATGACATCGAAAGGAAACTTTCCTCGATTTGCGAGTCTCAATAGATGAGATTTAGTCAGCTGGTCAACCGTTTGTAAACTCTCCCTCCATCCCCTCTTATATGGAGCTTCAAGCTATCATTAATAGGTCGCGCCATGCTGCTGGGCCTTGCAGTCCAAGGTTTGCTAAGCGATTTCGGGGGTGGAGTTTACATGGAGTTCCTTTAAATATGGATATATCTCCGGCTGACTCTCAGAACTTTTCTTACGACATGACTACCGCAAAAGGTTAGATGTTGGCCTGCCTCGTGACTACTGTGCATCAATTTGGAAAACAAATGGACTTGTTGAAAAATCATTCTGCGAAGCGGATAATGACTGGTATACATTAGCCTGCGATCTCCAAAGACTTCACAAGGACAATCTAGTGTGTATCTCTGTTCTGGAAAATGATAAGGCTAAGCTCTCAGGTCCAAAGATAGCGTGGTTGCTTCTTTCGCCCCTGAGGATATTGAGTCGGTGGTTTCTGCACATGCTGATGGACCTCCATCTTGTTCTGCTCCGACTACGAGGAAATTAGGTAGGCCAAGGAAGGTTAGAGATATGTAATTTCCTTCTCCTTGGTTATTTTGCTACTTTTAAAACCAGTTGTGTAAGCGGGTGCCAGTCCTCGCCCATGATATTATGTTTGTTGTGACTTGTGTTTGATCCGTGACAATTCTGCGATCCTGATGAATGGTTGTTTGGGTGGTTTAATGATGCTCTTCGTGTCTTTGTCACGCCGTGTCTCTTTTCCCTACTTAACAACACACATTTTAAAAAAAATCGCGGTGATCGTGCATTAATATCATATTGTGGGGCGTTTGTACGTTAATATCGCATTACAGGGCGTTCGTACGTTAATATCGCACTACGGTTAGTCTTCCAACGTTCTTATTAGGCTGGGATCATCCAGTTTTTAGTATTTGTCTTGACTGGTAATCTTTTCGTTGTTTTAACTTTGGCAATTTAGCCATTTCGATTTTTTTATTAAATATCAAGTTTATTTGTTTGGGGTATTTTCGTGATGCATTTTTATGCGTGCCCCCATGGGAGGACTTTGGTTCCAATGTTGTAATCCAATCTTGGCTTTGTTTGACTTGGTTAACAATAAAGAACAAGAATGGATACCCCCTTTCGGCTATGACTTCTGCTTTGCGCTGGTCCTTCCAGCATACTTAATCCTTCCCCATTTTATGCTTCATCCCGAGGAGCGGACACTAATTCATTTCATCTAGCTTTGACTTAGAAGGGATAAAATTCGTGTCCTTCACCTAGCAAGGTGCCCCTCCTTTTTTGGATTGGCAGTTTTTCCACTTCGAGACGTGTCGGTTTTTCCGACTTTGTGCCTTGCCCTAGGAAACAGACACTGGTTCGCCTCATTGAGTTTTTTTCAAGTTGGAGAACCCGTGTCCAGCACCTAAGAAGGTGTTTCTTTGGTGGGCTTAGCGATTTTACCCATGGGACTTTAACCGTGGGACTTTTTGAGTTGCTTTTACTCCAGCATTGACTCTTTTAATCTGGTACCAAGCTTTTTGTTGGTCCTGTATTGAGAGATCCAATGTTTCCTGATGAAAGTCAGAACTCCTCGAGTTGGCGCCCCATGGTCGCTTGTTTGCCTACACAAGGAAGTCAACTTTTAGTAGGAGCCTATGAATAATTGATCTGTACATGTAATTAGAACTCCATATTCGGTCATTTTATGCATATCATTCAAAATGCGAAAATTTCATAAATCTTTACAGCATTTTCTATGTATTTGAATAGCGTGCTATAAGAAATAACATTGAATATGCTCGTTGTTCCATGCTTGTGGAACCTAGTTCCCATCTGTGGTGGCCAATTTGAAAGTTCCATCCTGGAGTTTCTGACTTATAACATAAGATCCTTCCCAATTGGGTCCCGAGACTCCAGTGCTGGTCATTATCTTTTTCAGAACGAGGTCTCCAATTTCAAAAGTTCTATGTTTGACTTTTGAATTGCAGTTCTTGGCCACCCTTCTTTGGTGTGCGGCTACTCTGAGTTCCACTTCTTTTCTTTTTTTCTCAAGTTGGTCGAGGGCTTCGAGCTATAGCTTCTCATTTTCTTTTAGATCAAAGTGTATCCTTCTATGGGTAGGGACTTCCAACTCCACTGCTATCATAGCTTCAAAGCCATAAGATAAAGAAAAGGGAGTATACCCTGTTGCATTTTTGTGCGTGGTGCGATATGCCCATAATGCCAGCGGGAGTTCATCTACCCATCCACCTTTAGCCTTCTCTAGTCGTTTCTTAATGGTAGTCTTGATGATTTTATTTACTGCTTCCACCTTCCCGTTTGCTTGTGGATAAGCGACTGCTGAAAAGATTTTCTGGATTTTGTACTTGGCGCAAAAGCTTTGGAACTCTTCACTTTCAAATTGGGTCTCGTTGTCTATGATTATTTTTATGGTATCCCAAACCTGCATATGATATTTTTCAAGACAAAGTTAATAACTTTCTTTGAAGTTATAGTAGCTAACAGTTCTGCTTCAGCCCATTTTGTAAGGTAATCAACAACAACAATTGTGTATTTAAAACCGGATTTGCAGTGGGAAGGGCTCCTATGACATCAATGCCACAGATAGGAAATGGCCATGGGATGACCATGTGGGTTATGGTTGCGGATGGCATCCTTGGGACCATGGCCAATCTTTGGCACCTATCACATTTTTTAGTGTAGGCTGTGGAATCTTTATTGATATCTTGCAAGAAGTAACCATGTCATATTTTGGCTAAAGTTTGTCCATAGTTATGTCCACCGCATTCCCCTTCGTGTAATTCCGCCATGATTGCCTAAGACTCCTTTTCTGTAACACAACGAAGTAAAGGTGTAGAAAATCCCCATCTATACAGTCGTCCATCCTGAATAAGGTATAAGGGAGCTTTTCGCAAAATCTTTCTTCGGATTTTGACTTCAGCCGGGAGTGCCCCAGTCACGAGGTATTCTTTAATTGGTAACATCCATGAATTTGACTCATCAGTTTTTTCCATGATCCTGCTTTGTGCTCGAGCTGGAAAGGACTTCCACTGGAACAAACCCCATTATTTGTGCATCTCTTATGCTTGCATATTTGGCTAATGAATCAGCTTTAGTATTTTCCTCTCTAGGAATATGAGATATGGTGTAATGCTCGAAAGCTTCCAATAATTCCAATGCTTTGGAAAGATAATCTAGCAAGTTACCCATTTTGGCTTGGAATTCTCCCAAAATCTGTCATACTACGAGCTGAGAGTCGCTGAAGATTTGTAAAGTTTTTATTTGCAATTCTTTTGATAGCTTCATTCCCGCGATAAGGCAGCTTCGTTGTTGGTTGACGAAAATTCTAGACTTAATGCATAGCATAAGGATCTTCCCTCAGGGGTTTCGAGAACTACCCTTTCCCTAGAACAGCGATCGTTCGATGCTCCATCCACGAATAATTTCCACTGGATATTAATTTCAATATCTTCATCCTCCTTTACCTCCCCTCGGTCAGTAAACTCTGCGATAAAGTCAGCAAGTGCTTGTCCGTTGATTTCTTTCCGAGGATGATACGTAATGTCATATTGACTGAGCTTTATATTCTATTTTAATAATCTTCCAGAGGTTTCCAGTCGGGACAGAACTTGCCTCAGAGGTTGGTCTGTGAGAACCCTGATGGGATGTGCCTGAAAGTAAGGACGAAGTTTCTTTGATGAAATGAGCAAACAATAAGAAGGTTTTTCAAGTTTTGGGTAATTAAGTTCTGCTCGAGATAGCCTCTTACTGATGTAATAGACCGTTTTTTGTACCTTCAAATCTTCTCTGATTAATGCTACGCTTAAGGCATTGGCGGAAACTACCAGGTACAAAAACAAGTTCTCTCCGTCACTGGGCCTTGATAGCATAGGTGGTGTTGCCAGGTGTTGGATCAATTCCTCTAAGGCTTTTTGACATTCAGGGGTCCTTTGTATTTACAGCTATAGGAATTGTGTCTTCGGCCGATGTCGCCCTCTCGTCCTCTGCACTGGCTTCCCTAGGATCAATCTCTTTTTGCACTCCACTATGCTCGCCAGTGCATCGACCCTTCTTTAATTTCTATAAAAGGGGATTTTGGATGCGAGGAAGAGCCTCCGCATCCTTTCCCAATTATTTTTTCTTCGCCTCTCTTAGTTCTGTCACATAGCAGTCCCTTGTAGCGATTTGGTCGCCCTTAATTACACCAATTCCTTTTAGTTGGAAACTTCATGGTCAACTACCATGGAGCTAATGCAACCTTGAAACCCAAAAGAGTCGGCCTCCCAAGGAATGCATTGTAAGACGAAAACTCATCTATCAGGACAAAGGTTTGTACCATGGAAATCCTGCATTCCCCATCTGCCAATTCCACAAGTAAATCCATCGTTCTGATGGGTTGCGTAGGTTGACCTATAAAACCGTGGATCTTATTTCGGTATGCATGCACCTTTGCCATATGGAGATTCATCTTTTGGAAAGTGTTTATAAATATCACATTAAATGATGCCCCCGTATCAACTAGAACCCTTTTTATCACCGCAAATCCGAGACTAATTGTGATCACCATGGCATCGACAGTTGGTGTAATTAATCCTTTCGCATCTTTATCTCTGAATATCACATCCTTAATCGAGGTTTTGAACATTTTCACCAGAAGCTCATTGTTCAAGATCATGCATCCTTCCTCTTCTGTGGCATCCTTCAATTTGTTAGCGTATCTTTCCATATATGCCCAACTGTTCCCAGCCGGGTGGGGACCTCCAAATATCATATTGATTACTGGCCTCGAGTCGACTGGTACTTAGGCTTCTTCACTCGAGTTGGGCTGTCCAGCAGCATTGTTATGTCCTTGCACAGCTGGAGTACTTTGGGGATTTTTTACATACTGCTGGAGTCGGTTCTTCCTGATGAGTTCTTCAATTAAACTCTTCAGGTGCTAGCAGTCGTTGGTGTTGTTCCCTGGTTGGCTATGAAACTGGAAGAATTTTCCAAAATTTTCCTGCTACTCAGTTACCTTCTACGGCTTCATCTGAGGAAAAATGTCTGAGCCCTTTGCGGCTTGGTAAATTCTTTCTAGGGTTCCGTTTAGGATGGTTAGCCCGGATGGTTTGTGCAACCACGTCATCTTATAAGCTTTTCTGTCCCTCTCATCATTTCCCTTCTTTTGTCCTGCATCGCTCTTCTGCTCGACCCTGGACTCATTGCTCTTTCCTTCTCTGGCGGCGTTACTTTCTATAGTCTTCTGGACACTTGGAGCTTCATCCTCCACACTCATGCATTCCTCAGCTTTTTTGTAAAATTTCTTCTAAGTTTTTGGTTTCTTCATCTTGAGCCACTTTCCAAATTCTGACTTCTTATCGATAGCTCCTTTCAGGGCTGCCAATAAGTACCAAGGTTCAGGTTCTATGACCTCCGCTGCTGCAGCATGGAAGCGTGTAAGGTAAGTTATGATGGTTTCCCCATGCTTCTGTTCCATTTCGCATAATGACATTAAATCCCTTGCCATGGTGGTTTGTAATCAGAATTGATCTTGAAATCTCCTTCCCAGATCAACAAACTGTGAGGCCACACCGTCCAGGCACACGGGAAAGTATAAGCACATGATTTCATCAGTGACCCTAGCTCCATTCATGTGCTGGTCGTCTTGAACATAAAAATGGTTGGATCTCCAACTCCGCTATAAGGTGCTATTGTTAGGGGTATAAATTTCTTTGGGAATTTCGCTTGACGGATTTCCTCTGTGAACGGATTTTTGCTGGGGGGAAACTCCCATTCTTTCTCCTTATCTTCTCGGGTTGCCTTCTCCTTCATTATTTGTTGGATCATGTCCGTGATGCGCCTCTCATCACCTATTTTTTCATCGGGATCGGCACTGAAGTCTTTATCAGCACGACCACGGTTTGAGCTTCGGCACCTTGCATCCTTCTTGAGGGATGCTACGTTGGTGGGACTTGCGACAGCCCGAGTTGCATGTTCTTATTTGTGATGTGGATATCTGGCCTTAGGATCCTCAACGCCGGCCTCTCCCCTATCTCCCACTAGGTTGTGAGGTCGTCCAGGGTCTGAGGCTGATGAGTCCTCTTTCTCGCCAGGATTAACCACGGTATTTGGTGGTAACAAATTGGCTTTAACATTAGTCAGGACATCAAACCTTTCAATTATCATCTTCATTGTATTATCCGTTTTTTCGTTCAGGCCGGTTACCACAACATTCAATTCATCTCGCGTTATAGATGGCCTACGGGTGTCCCCTGCCCCTTGATACAAGATTTGAGGTGTAGCTTCGTTAGCATTATCATCCTCACTGATCGTAGTAACTTTAGTAGATTTGCCGCTTTGCTTCGATCCGACCATGGTTTCAAAGGATAAAGCGTTTTTGGATATTTTTTTTAGATTGCTAAACTACGAAAGGGAATTATGAAAATGGCCCCACAGTGGGCGCCAAAATGTTTACACCGAAATTGGTTTAAACACCCAAGGTACTAAAACTCTATCACCAATACAATAAGAAATAAATGGAACCGTGTTTAATCAGCAATTGAAAATGAAAAATGCGAGAAAGGTAAAGTAGAGACGAGATTTAGAATGGTTCAACCGTTAATTAGGCCTACGTCCACTGTGAAGGTGATTTCCAATCTTATAAAGAGAATTAAAAAATACATCAATTCTCTCTTTTCATACATCTCAATATCCACTCAATATACCCTCATTTATATATTTCAAAACTTGTAATTATACCTGATAATGGTAGAATTTGAGGAGAAGAAGGATGGATGAATGATTGAGAAGTAGGATTCCTTCGTTTCCCTTGATCACAAGATTGTACTTGACGCCATGGCCAAATCAGTAGTTGAGGGTAGAATTTAGCAGCACTTCGTGGTTTCCAAGGTGCCCCCATCTTATGTTGGCAGCCATGGTGTATTTATAGGTGAGATTCCTTCGGGAAATGACTTGAAATCCATTTATGCAGGCTACGGATCGCTCATTCTGTTAATTACAGTCATGTCATTGGCTAGTTGTAGCCAGCTGTCCGTGGTTGTATTCAGTTATCATGTGCGAGCGACTCGATGGAGCGAGTATCTTGAGTAGTTAAGCGAGTGACTTCGGTCGGTGCTCTTCGGTCGCGTCTATTTCTAGCATTCGATGAGTGGATATCTGATTTGCTTGATGGCAAGATGAAGGACCAAGCGATCAAAGTTCCTTAATCTGGTTGTGTCTGATTTGAGTGAGCGAGCGACGATCTTCATTAGTTTAGAGGCGACCGACTGAGACTTGCGACTTGGAGATGTGAATGTGCTCTTTCTAAGAGTTGGTATACGACCTACCAATGGGTTTCTGATTCGAGTGTCAAGCGATAGAAGTTGCAATTCATGAGAAGTTGTTAAATACACATGCGATCTTGACTCCTGTCTTGATGTGTGCAACCGAGCTTTGATATTAGATCAAGCGTGCTCCGTTGTTGTGAGCGGCTTTGTAGAATGTATGATCATTATCTCTATTGAACCGCATTTCTCATAGCATATTGTGCCATCTTCTTTGGTCGTACTGGTCGACTTGATTTATCTGGGGTTTGATACTTGGGTCTTGCTCTATGTGGTTGTGTCCTATTCATCGTGAGTTGTTTAAGTTCCTTGGCCTTACAGAAGCAGCAGTGTCATGGAAATCTACTAAACAAACATGCATAGCTCGACTCACTGTGGAATCGGAGTTTATTGCTTTAGATAAAGCGGGTAAAGAAGCAGAATGGCTTCTTCATTTCTATAAGATGCTCCCTTTTGGTCAAAACCTGTACCAACCATATGCCTACACTGTGATAACCAAGCAGTGTTAATTAGAGCGTAGAATTTCTTGTGTAATGAAAAGTCACGATTTACTTGTTGATGCCAAAATGCAGTTTGGTAGTTACTCTCAAATGGAACTATTTCCGTGTATTATGTAAGAGCTAATGATAACCTAACAGTTCCAATTTACTAAAGATTTATTGTGAGAGAATTGGCTGCGCATCGAGGGGAACGGGTTTAAAAGCCTAACCCAAAATGAGTTACCTTATACAAAAACTTATCCTAAAAACAGGCGATCTCACAGACTAGGATCAATAGGAAAACTAGTTCTGAATAATTCTAGAAGTAATGCATTTGGGGACTACGTCCTTAGAAACCATTCCTATCATGCATACAAAATGCATGCCTACAAAAGTATTAAATGGTCTAAACTATGATTTTTAACGATGGCTGTATCTTTAAAATAACAAGTAGGGTATGTGTAGGATTCTCTTAATGGTTGCGATCACCTATGTTAGTTTGAGCAAGTTCGGCTCTATGAGAATATTAAAGACTTAAATTCTCTATAACAATTAAAGAACGAAAAAATGTTCAAGACCAAAACGAACACAACTAAGGGATTGGATGAGAAGAGAATTATTGCTTCGTAAAGCTTATTATCTGGATATTCCATAAAGGCAAAATGAAATAATTCACCGATTAGTTAAGATCATAACTAAGGAAAGTTCAAAGTGAAATATTCACTTATCACTGATAAAGCATTTCATATGTACTTTTTGATATTCCATTTTATGTGGAGGAAAATTATATTATCATTCATGTGGGGGATCGTTGAAATAAATAAGCAAATGAAAAATACTAGTCCCACATCACCAAAATTAAGGTAAGATTTTAGAATCTGTATTGTACTCTCCATTCCTATACTGATCCTTAGGGTCAAGTAATTTTGTACGAGGGAGAGGATGTATATCTCATGAAACAAACACGTGCTTGCGTGCCGCCTACCCGAACCAAATCAGGCTTGGGTTTGGGTCTATTATGATCTTATTTTTACTCAAACAAATGGGTCAGTTTTTGAATAGTTTCAAGCAGATCCAACTTCAAACAATCGCACCCTTTGGCAAATAGGAGCGGTGGGTGCGACCCATTAGATGCATGCCTTGGCGAACAACAACGAAAAAGAGATGCTGCTGCGACCCATTAGGTGCATCCTTTGGTGGATGGCAGTGACAAAAATAAGCGGTGTGACTCGTCAGGCGAACGGGATTGTTCGAAGGGGTGGTAGATGAATTTATATTGGGCAGAATACTGAGTACATTCTCTATCTGATTTTCCCATCCTTTTTCATTCTATACACTTTGCGATGATGCTTAAATTATCAAATATAGGTTTGATATGCTTATTAAAATCTCATGCAGAAATATTCTTTTTAATCTTGGGAAGCTTTGAAAATAAATTTTTTAAGGACGCTGCAAAGGCAAGCCTTAGTTTCTCATTTCATTAATTTGTTTTGACAGATTGCTGCAATTCATTCGTTACTTTACTGCATTTTTATACTTGTATATAAAGTATTTAACCAAACATAGAGTACCCCATCGGTTTTACATCAAGCTCATAAAATAAATGTGGGTTGTTCTATTTTATGTTACAAAGCCCAATTATGAATGTTATCTATTTTATTTTCAATCAAGCCCTAATAGCTATATTTGTAAACATCCTACAAATATGTGTACACGGTTTTGTTACAAATTTTCCATTCAGATCAATACAATACAAATTCATTTTCTATGATCATATTTCGAATATGGTATCAAAGCCTTTGTGCTAACTGCATCCACACTCAATCCAATCTTTGTTTCTCTGAAAATCTATCTAAAGATAGATTATCCATCAGAGTATTCTCATCACTTTGATCCTCTCATCCAAGATTAGTATCTCGTCATTTGAGAGTTGAGCAGTGATATCAAAAACTATGCCTCGCCTAGTATTAATTGGCTGCATTAGTTTTCAACATCGTTGCTTGTTGATAAAGACTTTAAAAACTTTAATTCATCAAAAAATTATGGAAAAATCAATCAAACTGAAGATAAGAGCCATACAAGAAAGCAATCAGACGTCAAGGTTCAAATAATCAGCACAAAAGCATCACATAAACTTTTTGGTTTCTCATAAATTCAAAATTAACGAAATCAGCAAGAAAATTACAATTCAAGAAAAGGAGTTCTAAAATCTTTACCTATTGATCTACATCTGTTATGTACCTTCTGTGAATTATGGTTGAAGGTGACCCACCAACAACACCGAGATCATCAGCCATATCCAATCATACTAGCGCCATGAGCGTTGAGGATCTCATTAGATCCATTATAAAAGCCAAAAGCCAAATCATCTCGATCCAATTAGATGAATCCAATTATCTTCTATGGAAACTACAAGTTGAAACAGCCGCAAAGGTTTATAGTCTTGAAGATATCTTTATGGAACAAAAACTGTTCCAGCAAAATACAGTAGAAATAGTGATAATAGTTTTATTGCTAATGAAGAAATCACAACACATCAAAGACAAGACAATCTTGTCGGTGCTTGGTTAATGTCGTTTGTAAGTTCATCTCTTATGCTACAACTAATAGGCAGTAAAACAGCTCATGATGTATGGACAAGCTTGGAAAGACCTTTTATAAGTCAGTCATCTGCTAGAGTGTTACATTTCAAGAAATAGTTGCAAACTATAAGAAAGGATAACTCTAGCATGAACGAGTATCTTATGAAGGTTAAAAATCTGTGTGATCAATTATCATGTACAAGGAATAAAATAGAGGAAAAGGAGCAAGTTCTATATATAGTTGAAGGATTAGAAGATATGAGGCTGTTATTGCTTTTATCATATCTATTGAACCTACCCCAAATCATTTATTCTATGTTATTATCTCACGAAGGGAGGTTACTACGAAAGAAGGAGCAAGTAGCAGATTTATCTATTAATGTAACACCCCACCTCCACTAGGATCACTCCATAGAATGTACTAGCTTTGGAGGGGCGTTATTGTGAAGGTAAACTTGCACAGAGATATCACAAGACAGAATATATAAAAATAAATATAAATAAAGCAGCGGTAGCAGATAAAACCCATCATCATCATCTCAGAAAACCAACATAGTCAAGTACATACTACCAAATGTCATAATCCAAAATACAACATAAGTCTAGATACGTGATATCAAAATACATGGTAAAACATAAGTACTAATCCCCAGAAATAAAAGATAAGCCACAGCTAGCTCAGATCCATACGTGAGCTATCAAACAAGCAAGTCAAAGATCCACTAAGCAGATGTAGTCCCTCCCTGAGAACCTGTGGGGGGGGAAACGGAAGAAAAGAAGCGAAAGAAAACAGGTCAGTCAAAAAGACTGGTAAGCCCTACTACGATCAATCTATAAACTAATAAAGTTAACAGTATGATGGAAACTGAGATGAACATACTGGCAATAGATAAAGGTGACATCACATAGACGAGATTAAACTTTGCACCACAGTGTACTAGCAAACCCACAAAACAGATCTTGATCCCTTAGCCCAAACTTTGGCCCAATAACATGAAGTGACCTTAGTATAAGGCCCAGCCCAACGGTCTAGTCGATCGGCTCCCTATAAACCTAACACGTCGAGTGTTGGTGTCCATACGGCCCACATGGATGTAGTCAGACTGTGCTGGGTCCACCTTCGGGTGTATCAAGCCCTAAGGTGTCAACCCCAGACACCTAAGCAATAATGCACAGTCTAAGCCTACTGGTACCCGTGCCTCGAGTTTGTCCAACATCGGACTACGTGCACGTCCGTAGCCCGCCGGACCCGCACCGCTGTACCACTCAGCCGTCGCTTTGGTCGCTTACATCAGTCCAGTAATCGTGCCCCGCCCTAGCCTAGCCTCTAGGGTTGTGAATGATACCAAACTGGGATTACTGCTGGAACAGACCACGTTGCTAGGGTTTCTAAGAGGGTTAAGTGTGGTTTTAACCCCTCACTAAACCTGGATTAAATTAGTTAAGTGTAACCACTTAACCCCATCTAATCCTCGCATCCCCATTATTGGTTAAGTATTAGTGGGCCATGACTTAACCCTAATCATGAGGCATTAATTACTTAATGCACCCAACCTCTCACATTAGACATCCGTGGTAACCTGGGAAGATTTACACCACGTCTAGGTCTAACCTCGGGTCTTATGGTGCAACATGACCAACTACCCACATTAGACCCCACGTTGTGGTTACCTGGGAAGATTTACACCACAACTAGGTCTAACCTCGAGTTGGCCATATCATGTTATCTAATGTCATGTCCACTTTAGAACATATTTACAAGTTAACATATACTTGGGTAGACCTAACTTAATAGGTAAATTCCCAAGGGGTAGACCTAACTTAATAGGTAAATTCCCAATCTTTTAGTTTCATGTATTTTTAAGTTTACCCAAACCCTCCCAACGTCATTATCTCGCTTACATATTCGTCATAACGTATAAGGGTATAAAAGGTAACTTGGCATAACATACATGGTGAACTTCACATGTCATAATAAACATGCATACATGTTAAACTTGCAAATCATGTCATGGTGAATTCGCATAAGCATGCATAGCTTATTAAATATGCATAACATGGTAAGGTGAACATGCATAATCCATTAAACTTGCATAACATGGTAAGGTGAACATGCATAATCCATTAAACTTGCATAACATGGTAAGATGAGCTTGCATAGGCATGCATAATCCATTAAACTTGCATAACATGGTAAGATGAACTTGCATAAGCATGCATAATCCATTAAACTTGCATAACATGGTAAGGTGAACATGCATAATCCATTAAACTTGCATAACATGGTAAGGTGAACTTGCATAAACATGCATAACCCATGAAACATGTAGAACATGACATAATAAGCTCGCATAAGCATGCATAACTTGTGAAACATGTAAAACATGGCATAGAAATCTCGCATATGCATGCATAACTTATGAATCATATAAAACATGACATAGTGAGTTCGCATAAGCATGCATAATCAACTAAACTCACACAAATCTCAACTTTCACCAAACATTAACTTTAGAGTTTGTAAAGTGAAGGTAAGAGGGCTTACAAATATAAACAAGCCACAAATCCACCAAATAAGATGAAGAAGCCCTTTTAAAAACTCAAAACAAAGCCTCAAATAAGAAAACCCCTTTGCAAGAACCCAAAAACACAAACTTAGCAAATCAAACTTGCTACTTAATGAAGTATGCAAGTTATTAAGCACTCATACAACATAGAAAAGGTTGTATGATCATCATATCTTCATAGGATTTAACTTTGAGGAAGGTGGAGGCTAGGTTTTAGGTGGAGGCCATTTGAGGATTCAAATTGACATAGTTTAGTTGCAAGATTGATTAATGAGGCTTTAGGGTAGGATTAGGGGTATATTTATAGAGAATTAGAGTGTTTTAGGCCCTAGGATTAACCCTAGATTAGGTTTGGCCCGTCAGATCTTAGAATTCTCCAGAACCAAGCCACTTGACCCAACCCAAATCAGAAATGGTGCACCAGGCTAAACTGCCTGGGCACCCCCTGTCGACAGGGCTGTCGACAGGGCAGTCGACACCCTGGGTGCCCTGTCGACTTGCCTGTCGACATGGGCCCCCTGGCGGGAATTTTCCCGCCTAACCCTGATTAGCCCTAATCCGTTTTGTTTAATTTGAAATTTAAATCTGTCTTTAGCATAGAAATTTCTGAAAACTCCAATGGGCCTTAACTTGGTCATACGGACTCCGATTTTCGAAAACTCGGACTCTATTTCGCGTATTTTTCCGAGACGATCGCAATGGCATAGCCCGTTTCCCCTGATTCTGATTTTTGAATTAAATTCTGCCTCGATTTATGTTATAATAGTTTATTGGAAATACGGGTTGTTATATTCTCCCCTCCTTAAAGGATTTCGTCCCCGAAATCCTCAAGTTAGGAAGAACATATCCTACCATCCAACATCCATCTACTCAAAACATCATCCACGAGCAGCCATTGTCCTTAAAAGATTCTAAATGCTGTATGAACATATGCAAAAGTGTGTGTATATGTACTTATCTAATGCGATGATCAATGCAAAATATGTTGGTGAAATGTATCCATATGTATGCAAATCCCTAACATAATGTATAATATCTACATGCGTGCTCAATCATACATCCATATGCAACATCCATGTGATTGCATACAAATTTCATCCAAGAATAAGCATAAACACTCATGCACATGCAATATGAGGAGTGTGTGAGCCGATCTAGTGCCTAATGTGTATCATGCATCCACGAGTGACCACTTGCAAACACTTGCAACCACTTGCAACCATCAACCATAACATGCTTCAAACACATGTTTCATCCAAAGGGTTTCTACCTAAGGTTCTCATGATCAGCTTAGCACGATAACTAGATAAATATGGATTAGCGAAGAGAAAGATATTCTAACAAAGGGAAGAGATTGAGAGTGTACCCTCAAACAGGAATGGATAAAGCCCACGCATCTTCTCCTCGGTTTCCCAAGTTGCGTCCTCTTCGGCTTCACCCCATTGAACTTTCACCAATCTGACCTCACGATTCCTTAGCTTCTTGGTCTCTGTCCCCAAGATACGAATCGGAGCTTTCCTTAAAGTTGCTTCTTTCTCTACCTCCACGTCTTCAAGCATGCTAGGCTCAACCACCTCAGCGGACTCATGCAGGCACTTTCGAAGATGCGAGACATGAAAGACATTATGCACTCCGGACAACTTCTCGGGCAATTGCACTCTATAAGCCATCTTCCCAATTCTCTCAATGATGGGGAAGGGTCCAACAAATCTCGGTGCTAGCTTCCCAACAGCTCCAAATCGGACCACATTCCGCAAAGAAGAAACCTTCACGAAAACCTTGTCCCCAACCTCAAACTCCAATTCGGACCTTCGCCTGTCAGCATAGGATTTCTGCCGGTCTTGGGCCGCTTTCATCCGTCTTCTAATCAACTCAACCTTCTCGGATGTATCCCTAATCATGTCGGGTCCAAGTATAAGCTTATCCGTGGATTCCCACCAACATGTAGGTGACTTGCACGGCCTCCCATATAAAGCCTCAAAGGGTGCCATCCCTATGCTCGCCTGATAACTGTTGTTGTATGCAAACTCGACAAGAGGAAGGTGGTCTTCCCAAGCACCACCAAAATCCAGAATGCAAAGCCTCAACAAGTCCTCAAGTACCCTATTCACCCTTTCTGTCTGGCCGTCTGTTTGTGGGTGATAGGCCGTACTCAGGTTCAATTTCGTGCCCATAGCCTCCTGCAAGCTGTTCCAGAACTGACTAGTAAAGATGGGGTCTCGGTCACTGACTATGCTGGAAGGGACCCATGTAGTCGCACTATCTCACGAAGATATACTGATGCTAGTCCAGATGCTGTCCTTTTGCTCTTTACTGGGATAAAGTGAGCACTCTTCGTGAGCCTATCCACAATGACCCATATGCTCGTATTCCCCTTCCTGGACCTTGGAAGCCCATCAATAAAGTCCATAGAAATGCTCTCCCACTTCCATAGCGGGACCTCTAGCGGATGTAATAGCCCACCGAGCTTCTTCGACTCAGCTTTTACTCTTTGACAAATAACACATCTCGAGACAAATTCGGCCACATCCTTCTTCATTCCAGGCCAGAAGAAAACGCGCTTCATGTCCTTATACATCTTATCACCCCCTGGATGTATGGTCATCTTGGAGCGATGTGCTTCCTCAAGAACTTTCCTCACCAAGTCTTCTACCATCGGGACACAAAGCCTCCCATCTCTCCTCAGCCAACCCTTATCGTCTATAGAATATCGAGCAAGGTGACTAGATGTCTCCCCTCGAACCAGCTTATCCAAGATCTCAATTATCTGAGGGTCTTCCTTTTGCGAAGCCCCAACTTGATCTAGGAGGGTAGACCTGAGCTCTAAAGATGCCAAGGAACCGGTCACCGACTCCATTGCCAAAGAGAAATCAAAGGTCGCTAAGAACTCTAAATTCTTCATCTCAACAAACAGAGGACTTAGTGTCAACCTTTTCCTACTCAACGCATCCGCTACAACATTCCCCTTGCCAGGGGTATAGGATATCTCAAAATCATAGGAAGCCAAAAATTCCATCCATCTCTGCTGTCTTAAGTTCAGATCTTTCTGCGAAAAGAGATACTTCAAAGACTTATGATCAGTATATAGCTCAAATCTCTCTCCCAGAAGGTAATGACGCCATGCTTTGAGCGCATATACAATCGCTGCCAGCTCTAGATCATGAGTGGGATAATTCCTCTCATGCACCTTAAGTTGCCTCCCACCAAAACATATAACTCTGCCCTCTTGCATCAGAACGGCACCCAATCCCGTGCCACAAGCATCAGTGTACACGGTAAATATCTTACCACCATCGGGTAAGGCTAGAACTGGTGCGGAGGTAAGGGCTCTTTTGAGTCTCTGAAAAGCAAGCTCACAATCCATATCCCAAGCAAAGACTAAGTTCTTCTTCGTCAACTTAGTAAGAGGAGCGGATATCTTTGCGAAGTCCTTGATGAACTTCCGATAGAAACCCGCAAGACCCAGAAAGCTTCTCACCTCGGTTGCATTCCTTGGAGTCTTCCAATCCTGGACTGCAACCACCTTAGCGGGATCCACCGCTAAGCCTTGCTTGGATACGATATGCCCAAGAAATCTGACTTCCCTTCTCCAAAAGTGGCACTTGGAGAACTTGGCTTTTAACTGGTGTGCTCTGAGTGTGTCCATCACCTCTACTAGGTGCCTCGCATGCTCTTCCTCATCCTTGGAGAAGACTAGAATATCATCAACAAAGACCACGACAAACTTATTCAAGAACTCCCGAAACACCCTACTCATCAAATCCACAAAATACGCGGGTGCATTCGTCAAACCGAACGGCATAACAAGCCATTCAAAGAATCCGTCTGGAGTTCTGAATGCAGTCTTGTCTATACTGTCTTCAGCCACTCTGAGCTGATGAAAACCCGTAGCAAGGTCAAGCTGAGAGAAAACAGAAGCACCAACAAGTTGATCAAAGAGATCATCGATCCTTGGTAACAGGTGTCGGTTCTTCTTAGTCAGCTTATTCAATTCTCTATAATCCACACAGAGTCGAAGAGAGCCATCTGCCTTAGTTGCAAACACCACAGGCGCTCCCCATTCGGATATACTCCTTCTGATGAAGCCCTTCTCAAGCAATTCTTTCACTTGCTTGCTCAGCTCCCGTCTCTCACGCGGAGCCATATGCCGAACGGGCAAAGAAACAGGTTTAGCATTATCTACCAGATAGATGCGAAAGTCAATCTCTCGTTTAGGGGGCAACCCCTTAACTTCTTCAAACACATCTGGATAATCTCGGACCACCCTTACAGACTGAAGGGTCTCCTCTGATGAGTCGAGAGATTCTAGATAGCATAACATGACGGGATTCTTCGGATTGCATGAAATCTCTAAGGTGTTGCCCAGGCGAGTCACAAGCCTTACAACCCTATGCTCACAATCCAGAATGGCTCCATATCTAGACAGCCAATCCATGCCCAAGATCAATCCATATCCCCTGAAACCTAGAACATACGCACTACACAAGAACTCAACGCTGAGTATAGAAATCCTTAGATCCTCACATATCATAGATAGATGAGCAGAACCCCCAATGGGATTCGAAACACAAACGGGATCATCCACTAAGCTAGTACTGAGGTGCAAGCTATCAACAAGATCAGATGAAATAAAGCTATGTGATGCACCGGAATCAAACAAGGTACGTACTGGAAGATCAGAGATATAAACAAGGTTCTCAACAGAAACACTACCTCTCTCGGGAACTGAAGCGGCATTGAGAGCATGAACTTGCCCTCCTGAAGATCCAGCCTGTCCTTTCTTCTTTGGGCAGTCTTTGCTGAAGTGCCCCGTCTCTCCACAAGAAAAGCATCCACCACTAAGCTTCCTTTTCTTCTTCCTGCAATCCTTAGCAAAATGCCCAGCTATGCCACAGTAATTGCACTTCCCCTTGCCTTTGTTGTTGCCCTTCTTGTTCTTATTCTGATTTCCTTGACTGCTTTGACCTTGGTTGCCTTTGCCTTGGGAATCGGCCTTCTTTGCTTGAGTATCGCCCGACTTGACTTCCTTCTTTCCCTCTCCCTGGAGCAGAGCCATATTGACCAAACTCTCGAAAGTGGCTCCATGCGGAATATGTGACATCGCCAAGCCCTGTAGCGGCTCATTCAATCCTCTGGCAAATCGAAGAGCCTTCTTCTCCGGGGTGTTTACTGTATCCAAACCAAAGCGGGCCAGCTGATTAAACTTGTTCACATACTCCTTGACAGACATATCCCCTTGCTTTAATGCAATGAACTTCTCCATTTGTAAATTCGCCTCAGCTGAAGATAGAAACTTGGTCACAAATCTAGCCCTCAAATCGGCCCAAGTCTCAACGGGCCTCGTCCCATTGGTGACCTCCCACCAATAGGCCGCCTCATCCTTCAAAAGCCATACGGTCAATAAGATTTTCCTCTCGTCATCTACCCCAAAGATGGCAAACAAGTCCTCCGTGTCCTTCAGCCAATTCCTAGCTTCAACGAAAGATTCTGTGCCTAGGAAATTCTTGCCTCCCATTGCCTTGAAGTCTTTACACACCTTTGTAAACTCAATCTGAGGATGCTGAGGGGGAGGAGGAGGAAGAGGAGCCTCAGCAACGGGAGGAGGAGGAACATTAGCAACGGGAGGGGGAATATTAACTGCTGGAGGAGGGGGAGCAGGGACCACCGGAGGAGGGATATTAGGGATAGGATTCTCAACTACAGGAGGAGGAGTGGGAGTAGGGTTGGCGGGACCAGCTGTCGCCCTAGCTTCTAGGAGTCTCCTATACCAGAGTGGTACGTTCACTCCATCTGGGATGTCAAGATTCTCAGCCATACTGAAACAAAAGATAAGATAAGATTAGGTCAAGGGAACGAAGGATAACGCTGATGGCTTTTGGGGATTAGCCTTAAAATAATCTAGACTTTATTTTGGAAAATACTTAGTAGGTTTTTGAAAATAGTTTTTCGAAAAGGGTTTTTTTTTTTTTCAAAAGTTTTGTTCAATCTTGTTAACCTTGCGCTCTGATACCAAATGTAACACCCCACCTCCACTAGGATCACTCCATAGAATGTACTAGCTTTGGAGGGGCGTTATTGTGAAGGTAAACTTGCACAGAGATATCACAAGACAGAATATATAAAAATAAATATAAATAAAGCAGCGGTAGCAGATAAAACCCATCATCATCATCTCAGAAAACCAACATAGTCAAGTACATACTACCAAATGTCATAATCCAAAATACAACATAAGTCTAGATACGTGATATCAAAATACATGGTAAAACATCAGTACTAATCCCCAGAAATAAAAGATAAGCCACAGCTAGCTCAGATCCATACGTGAGCTATCCAACAAGCAAGTCAAAGATCCACTAAGCAGATGTAGTCCCTCCCTGAGAACCTGTGGGGGGGGAACGGAAGAAAAGAAGCGAAAGAAAACAGGTCAGTCAAAAAGACTGGTAAGCCCTACTACGATCAATCTATAAACTAATAAAGTTAACAGTATGATGGAAACTGAGATGAACATACTGGCAATAGATAAAGGTGACATCACATAGACGAGATTAAACTTTGCACCACAGTGTACTAGCAAACCCACAAAACAGATCTTGATCCCTTAGCCCAAACTTTGGCCCAATAACATGAAGTGACCTTAGTATAAGGCCCAGCCCAACGGTCTAGTCGATCGGCTCCCTATAAACCTAACACGTCGAGTGTTGGTGTCCATACGGCCCACATGGATGTAGTCAGACTGTGCTGGGTCCACCTTCGGGTGTATCAAGCCCTAAGGTGTCAACCCCAGACACCTAAGCAATAATGCACAGTCTAAGCCTACTGGTACCCGTGCCTCGAGTTTGTCCAACATCGGACTACGTGCACGTCCGTAGCCCGCCGGACCCGCACCGCTGTACCACTCAGCCGTCGCTTTGGTCGCTTACATCAGTCCAGTAATCGTGCCCCGCCCTAGCCTAGCCTCTAGGGTTGTGAATGATACCAAACTGGGATTACTGCTGGAACAGACCACGTTGCTAGGGTTTCTAAGAGGGTTAAGTGTTGTTTTAACCCCTCACTAAACCTGGATTAAATTAGTTAAGTGTAACCACTTAACCCCATCTAATCCTCGCATCCCCATTATTGGTTAAGTATTAGTGGGCCATGACTTAACCCTAATCATGAGGCATTAATTACTTAATGCACCCAACCTCTCACATTAGACATCCGTGGTTACCTGGGAAGATTTACACCACGTCTAGGTCTAACCTCGGGTCTTATGGTGAAACATGACCAACTACCCACATTAGACCCCACGTTGTGGTTACCTGGGAAGATTTACACCACAACTAGGTCTAACCTCGAGTTGGCCATATCATGTTATCTAATGTCATGTCCACTTTAGAACATATTTACAAGTTAACATATACTTGGGTAGACCTAACTTAATAGGTAAATTCCCAAGGGGTAGACCTAACTTAATAGGTAAATTCCCAATCTTTTAGTTTCATGTATTTTTAAGTTTACCCAAACCCTCCCAACGTCATTATCTCGCTTACATATTCGTCATAACGTATAAGGGTATAAAAGGTAACTTGGCATAACATACATGGTGAACTTCACATGTCATAATAAACATGCATACATGTTAAACTTGCAAATCATGTCATGGTGAATTCGCATAAGCATGCATAGCTTATTAAATATGCATAACATGGTAAGGTGAACATGCATAATCCATTAAACTTGCATAACATGGTAAGGTGAACATGCATAATCCATTAAACTTGCATAACATGGTAAGATGAGCTTGCATAGGCATGCATAATCCATTAAACTTGCATAACATGGTAAGATGAACTTGCATAAGCATGCATAATCCATTAAACTTGCATAACATGGTAAGGTGAACATGCATAATTCATTAAACTTGCATAACATGGTAAGGTGAACTTGCATAAACATGCATAACCCATGAAACATGTAGAACATGACATAATAAGCTCGCATAAGCATGCATAACTTGTGAAACATGTAAAACATGGCATAGAAATCTCGCATATGCATGCATAACTTATGAATCATATAAAACATGACATAGTGAGTTCGCATAAGCATGCATAATCAACTAAACTCACACAAATCTCAACTTTCACCAAACATTAACTTTAGAGTTTGTAAAGTGAAGGTAAGAGGGCTTACAAATATAAACAAGCCACAAATCCACCAAATAAGATGAAGAAGCCCTTTTAAAAACTCAAAACAAAGCCTCAAATAAGAAAACCCTTTTGCAAGAACCCAAAAACACAAACTTAGCAAATCAAACTTGCTACTTAATGAAGTATGCAAGTTATTAAGCACTCATACAACATAGAAAAGGTTGTATGATCATCATATCTTCATAGGATTTAACTTTGAGGAAGGTGGAGGCTAGGTTTTAGGTGGAGGCCATTTGAGGATTCAAATTGACATAGTTTAGTTGCAAGATTGATTAATGAGGCTTTAGGGTAGGATTAGGGGTATATTTATAGAGAATTAGAGTGTTTTAGGCCCTAGGATTAACCCTAGATTAGGTTTGGCCCGTCAGATCTTAGAATTCTCCAGAACCAAGCCACTTGACCCAACCCAAATCAGAAATGGTGCACCAGGCTAAACTGCCTGGGCACCCCCTGTCGACAGGGCTGTCGACAGGGCAGTCGACACCCTGGGTGCCCTGTCGACTTGCCTGTCGACATGGGCCCCCTGGCGGGAATTTTCCCGCCTAACCCTGATTAGCCCTAATCCGTTTTGTTTAATTTGAAATTTAAATCTGTCTTTAGCATAGAAATTTCTGAAAACTCCAATGGGCCTTAACTGGGTCATACGGACTCCGATTTTCGAAAACTCGGACTCTATTTCGCGTATTTTTCCGAGACGATCGCAATGGCATAGCCCGTTTCCCCTGATTCTGATTTTTGAATTAAATTCTGCCTCGATTTATGTTATAATAGTTTATTGGAAATACGGGTTGTTATAATTAATTACACTACCACTGGAAAGAACGAGAATCAACAAAATAATTAAAGAAAGAAAAATTCTTACAGAGAGGTGGACAGTCTAATAGAGGAAGAGGAAGAGTTGGGAGATGGAACCCAAACAATCGACCAAAATGCCAAATTTGTGTAAAGCTTGGTCACACAGCCAATAAGTGCTATTTTAGATTTGATAACAGCTTCAGTGTTAACCAATAATGCAATAACAGTGGTAGAAATAACAATCCAAACGCAAACATGGTCAATAGTCAGATAGACTTAAAAAGCAACCAAGAATCAACCTCAAATTTTGCCACTATTGAAGACATACAAGATGAGGCATGGTACCCAGATTTGGGAGCTACCCATCATGTTACAAACGACTTAATCAACCTGAATCTTGGCAATCGAAAATACAAAGGTAAGCAATCTTTAATTATGGGTAATGATAATTAAATTGTTAGTTCTTGCACTGGAAATGCTAGTATTAAGGGTGCTAAACAAATTTATCTAAACAAATTATTATGTGCACCACACATCTGAAAAAATTTAATTAGCATGTCATAGTGTGCAAAAGACAACCATGTGTCTTTTTAATTTTACCTAACACACTGTGTAATTAGGGATGTGCTAACTAGAAACATTTTATTATAGGGTAGACAACAAAATGGGCTATACAAATTTGATTCTAGAAATCCCAGAAATACCGAATCAAACAATGTTTTCTGCAATGTAACTAAATTAGATATGAATAATGACTGTGTGGCTTTTAATTTGTGGCATTGTAAGCTTGGTCATCCAAGTCTCAAAATTATGAAAGAAATTTTAAATAGCAATGATATTCCAATTAATATTCTTAGTAATTATATATGTGATCGACGCTTTTTAATAAATAGAAAAGCGTGAATTTTGTAATAATAAATGTAAGCGCACAGATTGTGTAATATGTAAGTCGAACACAAGGAGGAATTTTAAATTTTATTATTTATATATTTATTGGGTGAGTTATACAAAACTTGGAGGTTGGGTTGAAAAATAATAAAAACCGAAATATAATTTGATTCAGAACAAATCTAATTGGACCGACGATCAAATCACAATTTTCAATTGAAAAGCAAATAAAACAGTGAATCAGATATGAATCTAATCAAATTCGATTTAATCTCGGAAAGAGATTAAAAAGAAGAAATTAAAATTGTGGAAATTAAATAACAAACAGGGAATAAATTAGGAATACCCTGAATCTGATTAGACGGTCAATCACTAATGAAAATAAGTGAAAAATACAAATAGCGCTCTACCAAATCTAATGGTGTAGACAACACTAATTGCTAAGAGAATAAAAATGCAGAAAAGGGAAAAGAAGACTTCCAATTCACGGATGATCTTTACTATGTGATTACAAGGGTATTTATAGGATAGATAGCCAACCTAAACCCTAATACAGTCACAAATGGGCCTTAATTAATTCTAGTGAAATTGGGCCTTTCTTTTTTTCCTCTTGCTTCCTTGATAATTCTTCATTGATTTAAGAAATACATAGCGTTTCTACCAGTTATTTTCTTGTCCAGAAATCAATTTGATGTAAGATCTTCGTCTGCAATTCTTCAAATATGTATACACAACAATTTGACCTCTTTTTTCCATTTTTCTAACTGTTAGTGGCTTAATTGGTATAGCTGTAAAAGCGACAAAACAATACCCAAGTAATATATATTCATATACAAAAGATAAGATATAAGAGCATAAAATCGACGCATTTCTATCTTAATCAAATACCCCCACACTTATCTTTTACTCGTCCTCAAGTAAAACAAAAAATGAAAAACTACACAAGATAGGTCACACTTTCGTAGGAAACATGATTGCATTGAGCGTATACAACAAGCCGTTAAACCCCTAGGTGTCACTAGTAGGACGAGTGGTGTCTCGTGAGGGTTTTCATCGGATACTACCCACAAAATCCAAATGCAGTATGTTGTGGTTCTAATGCAACTACATGAATGCAATGAACATATGCAAATGAAAACAAAAATTGAAAACACAACTTGTTTCAGGAAAGTGTTACAACAAATTAAGTTAACAAATTTTAATCAGTTGGTTTTATTTTAGATACCTCAACTTGTCACAAATTTTCAATATAGTTCAAGTTTTCAAATGTTATGTTTTAGTTTGGCCAATTGGTTCGGTTGATAACATAGTGTAGCCATGAAATAAATTCTTAGTTTGTTTGTCACAGTTCGCAAATTGGTTTTCTAATTTTCTTGTGTATGGAATAAATTTTTTGTTTTACTCTAGGACGAGTAAAAGATAAGTGTTAGGGTATTTGATTAAGATAGAAATGTGTCTATTTTATGCTCTTATATCTTATCTTTTGTATATAAATAAATATTACTTGGGTATTGTTTTGTCACTTTTACAGATATATCAATTAAACCACTAACAGTCAGAAAAATGGAAAATAGAGGTCAAATTGTTGTGTATACATATTTCAAGACTTGCAAATGAAGATCTTACATTAAATTGCTTTTTGGACAAGAAAATAACTGGTAGATAGGCTATGTATTTCATATTGCTCAATTTCATTACTGGACAACATATTTTTGATCTTGACAACTTCAAGTTCATTGGAAATTTTCACAAAATTAAAATTTTCGAACTCATGACTTGAATTTACTTCTTCCTCATTTTGCAACTCATCCTCATACAATCCAAAAAATTTATGTTCATTAAAATCCTTCTCCAATTTTGAGTGTTTAAAAATTTCAATATTTTTATTCCGTTCAATTTCTAAAATTTCAAGTTTCTCGTAGCCTGAAAGAGAAAGATCAAAATCTGAGCTTAGATCTTTTTCCTGAAAGAGTTGAAGTCCAAATCATTTACTGAATTGTGAACAACTTCATTTATATCATTATTCTCAATTTCCAAAGTTGTTATTTGATAATTTTCACTATCAGTAAAGAATGGACTATTTTCTGATTCATCGCATGTTTAAATTTGATTTTGTTGTTCGAGTTGTTCTTTAAAAGATGTCATTAAACAAAGAAGTTCATTAGTTCATTAAGCTGTCTATTTTTTTCATCAAGTTGTCTATCTTGCTTTTCAACCCTCTCTCTAAGAGTGTTAAGATGATATTCTTCAGAATCATTGATTTGAGAGCTCTCGTTTTCGATTTATTGATTCTCAAAATTATAGTCCACATCAATTTCATGATCGATATTATTTCCAACGAGGTGGTTGTTTGAATTTTCAAAAAAATAACAATGATATTGGAAATCATCTTGATTATAAAAATTATGTTTGTAACCAAAACTGCTGAAATTCGATGGAAAATAGCAATTTTGGTTATTTTCAAGATGTTGATATGAGCTATAACTTTGAAAATTTTGGTTTACATCTCCATATTGATGTTGATCAAAGCTATATTGGATTCAAAGCTATGTTGATGCGGATGTGGCCCATAATCGAAATTATTGAAATTTGAACTGAAATCGCCATTTCGATCATTTCTGTGATTTTTAAAATGTTGGTTAGTTGGAGAATTTTGAAAATTGTTGGCATTTGGCTTATCAAATTTCGGAAAATTTTGCCTCATGAGTTGTAATTCATACTCATACTTTTCCATGGAACGTCTTCTCAGGTTATTATCCCACAATTCTCTCAAAAAAAATTTGAATCAGACATTTGATTGAAGTCAAGGCAAGACAGAAATTATTCTCACTTCAAAATAGTATAAAATACTGAGTTGTATTATATTAATTAACTGGCTCAATTAGAAGGGGGAAGAGGATCTTATGGTCGTTCACGTATAGTACATACTAAGGGATACGACCAATATTTTACGGGTAGTATGCAACCTCTTTTGCTAATAGTTCAATAAATTGAACTACTATATATTCACGATCCAATTATACGAGACAGTCAACTTCACAAAACACTACTTTTCAATTATATTATTCTATATGAACTCATATTTTTCCTAGAATTAACATTTAATGAATTTTCAATCCCAACAAACTGATTCAGAAATTTCAATCATAGAAAAGGCACATAATGATTCCAGAAAATTAAAATATTGTACAAGCAAGTTGCTGCCCCTGCAGAAGATTTTTACAAACAATTTCAATATTTTTTCTTTGCAGCGGAGCACCTGTAGAGTTCAATTTTTTTTACAGTGGAGTATGGTTGTCCGTCCAGTGCAATTTGAGTAATACTCACGTTTCAAACACCACTGTATGCAAATTGATTGATCTCCAAATTCCTTATTGCTTGTTTGAGTTCTTTCTCACTTTGATCTTCGAATTTGGTCTTTTTTTCTTTTTTGAAAAGAAAAGCAGACAAGAATCGAAACAAAAGTAAAAACTAAACTAAAAACTGACTAGACTGGAAAAAAAAAACTAAAATTAACTTAAAAAAATTAAAAACAAAGTAAACTAAGCTAGACTGAGCCACAGCAACTATAAAACACACAACCCAGAAAACCAGTCAAACAAAAATTGATTTTTTTTTCTAATATGCAATCATTTTCTTACCTAATACGAATACAATTAGCACAACACCTTCACACACCAATATGAATAGCACTAAAGCACCACACTCTGTAATACGCAACACGCACTCAACCGATCAAAAAATTATGCCTGAGTTTTTTTTTAATCGATATATGAAGCACAATAAATCAATTTCTGGAGGTTTCTCACAAAAAAACAATAAATAAACTCGCAGAAAAGCACGGTGAACTAATCATTTCTCGCAGTTGAACCACGCAATTGTAGAAGGAATTCAAGTAGCCAAATTAGGCAATCGAATGACAGTAAATTCATTCGGGTTTGCTCTTTTTTTTTGGAATTGGAGTTCGAACTTGGCTTTGCAATTGGGGGATTGCTCATAGAAGTGGTGAGTGCAGATTTTTGATGGCGTGGTGGGTGCTGAATTGGGGAATTGGTTAAAGTTGTGCTTTTGATTTAGGTTGTAAGGGTGGAACGATTTTGGGTGAGGGATTGGTTGCATCTGAAGGGGCTTGATGAGCCTCTTTGTGCTTGCGATTCTGGTTGTGAACTTGGGTAGTTTAAGGGCGAATATGTGATATATATATATATATATATATAAGCAGTGAGTTTGGTGATGAATGGTAAGGGGATTTTAACGGTGTAGCAGTGGTGATGTACTGAGGTGAACAGATTTGGGCAGAGGAGTTCTGGCTTGAAAATGGAGACGGGATATAGGAACGTGAATTGGTTATGAAGGTGGGAGTGTGGTACAGGTTTGTGTATGTGAACATGCACGAAGACTATGACTGAGGCAAGGGCTAGAATGCTTGCTAGATGTTTATGAACTGGTTGGAGACTTTAGAGTTGCGTTATAGGCGGTATGGGGAGGTTGCGATGTCGGAGGCAGGTTTGGGGACTGTAACGTGAACGGTTTTGCAATGACGGTAGGAAAGAGGAGTTTGAACGTTGGTTGCTTGCATTTTGGTGAAGTGATATTTGAGTTGATGGTTCTATGCTGAGAAGTTCGATGTGTTTTTGTGAATAGAGGGGATGGCTAGCGTGATTTTTGATGGATGAGGAGATGACAGGGAATTAAAAACAGATAAGGAATTTTTTTTCTTTTTTTAAACTTGTAAAAGAAAAGAAGAAATAGAAAAGACAACAAATGTACAGAAAACAGGAAAAGAATAAAGAAGGGAGGAAACAGATGAGAAAAAAAGAATTGAAAGAAAAAAATTGGCAAGAATCTTTATTTTTCTTTTGGTTTAATGATTGAAGTATCAATATGTAGTAGCCAATCAACTAATCAATTTTTTTTTATATATATACAAGAACACAAAAAGAAAAAAAGAAAATAAAAACTAACACGAATCAGAAATTAAATAAATAATAAAATTTAATTGTTGCCTCCTTGGCAATGGCGCCAAAAACTTAACCGATGCTTTCTAAGAACTAGAAAAGCGTGAATTTTGTAATAATAACTACAAGCGCACAAATCATGTAATAAGCAGGTCGAACACAAGGAGGAATTTAAAATTTTATTATTTATATATTTCTTGGGCGAGTTAGACAAGATTTGGAGGGTGGGTTGAAAAACAATAAAAATTGAAATGTAATTTGATTCAGAACAAATCTAATTGAACCGACGATCATTTCACAATTTTCAATTGAAAAGCAAATAAAAATATGAATCAGATTTGAATCTAATCAAATCCGATTTAACCTAGGAAAGCGATTAAAATGCAGAAATTTAAATTGCGGAAATTAAATAACAAACAGAGAATAAATTAGGATCGCCGTTGAATCTAATCAGACGGTCAATCACTAATGAAAATAAGTGAAAAATACTATTAGTGCTCTACCAAATCTAATTGTGTAGACAACACTAATTTTTAGAAAATAAAAATGCAGAAAAGAGAAAAGAAGACTTTCAATTCATGGATAATCTTTACAATGATATTACAAGGGTATTTATAAGATAAATAGCCAACCTAAACCCTAATACAGTCACAAATGGGCCTTAATTAATTCTAGTGAAATTGGGCCTTTCTTCTTTTTCTCTTGCTTCCTTGATAATTCTTCATTGATTTTTGATATACAAAGCCTTTCTACCAGTTATTTTCTTGTCTAAAAAGCAATTTGATGTAAGATCTTCATCTGCAAGTCTTAAAATATGTATACACAGCAATTTGGCCTCTATTTTCCATTTTTCTGATTGTTAGTGGCTTAATTGGTATATCTGTAAAAGTGAAAAAACAATACCCAAGTAATATTTATACAAAAGATAAGATATAAGAGAATAAAACAGACACATTTCTATCTTAATCAATATGCTCATATTGTCAAATGGGAAAGAGCCATAAATTGCCATTTCAAAATTCTGAAACCAAATAATCTAACCCATAAGAATTAGTTGTTGTTGAACTATGGGGTCCAGCACCAATTGACACTGATTATTGGTATAAGTATCATGTCTCATTTGTTGATGCTTACTCAAGATATGTTTGGATAAATTTTATAAAATCAAAGTCTGTTACATGCAATACAGTTATATGGTTTATAGCTAATGTTGAAAATCAGTTAAATCGTAAAGTCAAGATCATTCAGAGTGATGGTGGTAAGGAATTTCCACCTTTAAAAACATATTTCAGCAAGAAAGGCATCACACATAGACAAACATGTCCACACAAATCTGAGCAGAATGGTCTTATTGAGAGAAAACACAGACATATTTTTGAAATAGGGTTAACACTGTTAGCACAGGCATCTCTACCTTTAAAATTATGGCCAGATGCCTTTGCAACAGCTGTGCATTTGATAAACAGATTAGCAACAAAGGTATTGAGGTACTGAATCAAACCAAGCCTAATTATAATGACTTAATTTTTTTTTTTGGACATTTGTGTTTTCCTCATATAATATCTTTCAATAAGCATAAACTTGACTACATATCTACACCATGTACTTTTTTGGGTTACCCTACAAATCATAAAGGAATTAAATGTCTTGATGATAATGGAAAATTATACATATCTAGGCATATGATATTCAATGAGAAAGTATTTCCTTTCAAAAGTTATCTATATCAGACAACAAAGAAAAATTATAACCCAAAATTTTCTATTCCATCTATTTCTGAGCAAGTAAGTGATATTATATATGTTCCACACTCAAATGACAGTACGACACATACACTAAATACACACACTACAAGTTCATCACAACACAACACATCAAGTACTGAATCTGAGACAAACAAAGAGATCAGTACCAATGATGATAATGACAGCTCACAGCAGCAAAATGTGAGTAATAGTGCAAGTAATCATGAAGAAAGTAATCATACAGAAAGAAATAGAGAAGTTGCTTAAACTTGTAATCAACATCCTATGACAAAAAGGGCAAAAAGTGGTATTTTCAAACCAAAAACCATTTGTACTAAATTTATTGACACAGAACCAACCACTTATCATCAAGCCATGTTAAATGATAAGTGGAGATCTACCATGAAAGAAGAATTAGGTTCCTTAAATAAAAAGAAAACATGACACTTAGTTCAAATACCCAAAAACAAGAATGTTATTGGGTGTAAATGGACATATAGAATAACAAGGCATGCTGATGGTACAATTTCAAAATACAAGGCTAGGTTGGTACAAAAAGGTTACTCACAATAGTAGAGAACTGACTTTAATGAGACATTCTCACCTGCTATGAAACCAACTACTATATTAATTATACTAACCATAGCCCTATGTAGAAATTGGATCATCAAACAAATTGATGTTAATAATGCTTTTTTGAATGGTGATTTGCAGGAAGAAGTGTACATGGAACTGCCACCAGGTCTAAAAGAAAAACTAATGAAGGAACGGTGTGCAAATTAAAAAAGGCTATATATGGGTTAAAGCAGGCACCAAGGGTTTGGTTCAACAAGCTAAAAGCAACATTATCAAGGATGGGATATACATCAACAAAGTTTAATAACTCACTGTTTATAAAATTCACAACAAACACTATTACTTATGTCTTAATATATGTAGATGACTTCATAATCACAGGTAGCAGTGACTCTGAGATTAAATGCATTACCATTAAGCTAAACAGTGGGTTTTCAGTAAAGGATCTAGGTGATCTATCATACATCTTGGGAATTGAAGTTCATAGAACCAAGGACAATAAACTTCAATTATGTCAAAAAAAAAATCACAGAAATTTTGGCTAGAGCAAAAATGGAAAATGCCAACTCATTGCATACACCAATGGTAACTAATCTATATCTCAGTAAAGACAAAGGAGAACCCACATGTAAAGAAAGACTATGCAGAAGCATAATTGGGGCTCTTCAATATATACAAGACTTAGATATCTCATATAGTGTTAACAAGGCAAGTCAATTTATGCAAAAAAAACCTGAGTGATCACTGGAAGGCAGTGAAGATGATACTAAGATATTTAAAGGGAACCATTAATCAGGGTTTAATTCTAAAGCTAAGTACTGAACTAAATAACAATGCCTATTAAGATGCAGATTGGGAAAATGACTATGATAATAGAAAATCAACAAGTGGTTACAATGTATTTCTAGGAAAAGATCATATATCATGGTGTGCAAAGAAACAAAATACTGTTTCTAGGTCGAGTACTAAAGGTGAATACAGATCTGTTGCTAGTACAACAGTTCAATTAATGTGGATTCAATCTTTGTTAAGTGAGCTAAGAATCAACATAAGCACAAAAGCAGCAGCGCGGTGTGACAACATGAGTTCTATAGCATTAACTACCAGCCCAGTTCTACATTCTAGGTCTAAACACTAGGAATTAGACATATATTTTGTATTAGAACTAGTTCAGAAAGAAAAGCTTCAAGTTAATCACATAACTTCCACTTACCAAATAGCCGACATTCAAACAAGGCCTCTCTCGGGACTAATGTTTGAAGAACTTAGAAGAAAGCTCTGCGTAGCCAAAATCACAAGTTTACAATAACACAAATTCCTCAAATCATCTACTGCTAGAAACCCTAATCTTGATGCTTAAACCCTAGCAAGAAAACACGACAAATCCAAAAGCAATAACTCTAGCTTTTCCATGAATACACAAAGCAACAACAGATCTGAAAATCATAGTACTTTGACAAGCCGTGAGAGCATATTCAACTTTGAAGAAAACGAATCTGCCACCCACAAGCTCACTGATGAAGTTACAAGCTACAAGATGAAGACTAAAAGCAGTGACCATGAATCTGAAGAGATTTATGTAGAGAAAAGAAAATGAATAGAGACAGCAATAACCATTTTTAATCTTCAAACTCTAGCTTTAATTCTAGGGTTTCCTAGGGGTGATGAGGGGCATAAAGTGTTTAACCAAACGTCAGTTTTACATCAAGCTCATATAATACAAGTTGGTTGTTCAATTTTATATTACAAAGCCCAGTTATGTATATTATTTGTTTTATTTTCAGTTAAACCCTAACGGCTATATTTGTACACATCTTATAAATATATGTACATAACTCTGGTTACAAATTTTCAGTTCAGATCAATACAATACAAATTCAACTTTTTCAATCATATTTCGAATATTTTAGTTGTATTATTTCCCCATAATTAACTTGTATAACAACATGATACTAAACTTTGAGTTAATAGATGTGTGAATACTCGACAATCTTATCATCCGTATTCATACATGTAACACCCCACTCCCGCTATGATCACTCACTAAGGGAATGCCATAGCATCGGTGGAGTATTTTAGTGAATATAGAACAGAAAAATTACAACAAGACAGATATAAATAGTACTTGAAATTTTAAAACATCATCTCATAACAGCGGAAGTAAAACATGTCTGGTTACATCATAAAACCACAATAAAGGTCAAGTACAATATCCATCAAAATAAAGAAGTACATAATCCCACTCTCATACAATAGCCAAACAAAAGAAAAGATAACTGGATAACTGGAGCTTTACATCTATCCAAGCTCCTAAAGACTGGAACAGCAATCCGATCAAGCTCCACTACTGCTAGGATCCACCGTAGGACCTGAGGGTTGGGAAAAAGATAAAAACAACGGGGTCAGACATAAGTCTGAGCGAGTCCTATAACTTTAACAATACAATCGTTAAAGTAACCAGAGAAGACATAAACTGATATACGGTAACATATAGGGATGAATGGCTACCCTAAGCAGTCAACTAAACGAAGATAAAGGATAAAGACGCATCTACCCTCCCTAAGGTAAATTACTAAACTGCACCACACCAGTCGTTCCTAACTTAAAGGTTGATCCCACCCAAGGACTTATAAAATTTACTAATTAGTACTTGCGTACCCCTAGGTGACCAAGTAGGCGCCACGGGGCCCTACAATCCACTAGGTGTACACACTACTTCCCATTCGATCGGCTCCCTAACGTAGATACCCGTGCTGGCCCCACCGTGGGATGTATCATTCCCCAATGTGGCAACCTGATGAAACTAAAGGTGCACGGCTTATATCTACTCGATGCAACAACGGCTTACCTACCAGCCCGGGCCCACTCACGCATATGAAGCCCGTTGGACTTGCGTTGCCACCGCTAACCCGTTTGCCTCTTACAGTCAAGCCCAGTATGCGTGTCCCGTCCTCGACATGGGTCGAGCCCACAAAGATACGTATGGGTTACTGGTTGAAATGGGCCTCCACAAGCTACCCACCTAAGCTTGTCCCTTTTTCTAGTATATCCCACTTAACCCTTTAATCATGTTTTAATTACATGTTCCATTTTGGTTAAGTATTCTAATCGTATTTTCTATTGCCACCCAAGGCAACCACTAGATTTTCTCATGCCACCCGAGGCACCCACTTAACCCCTCATGTCCCTCTACATGCTAATGTGGTTAAGTGTTTCTTAATTAATTAATTAAGAACGTAACCTTTGTAAAGACCTCTCACATTAGACTGTCTTTTATGACCGCTGGTTAAGCCGGTTGGGTCCGGGCAGCCTTATGTCATAACAGAGTCTAACCTCGTGTCTTTACATTAATTACGTATTTAGTTTGTGCCTAAGACCTCTCACATTGGGCTAACATTTGTAGCAACTGGTTAAGCCGGTTGGGTCCGGGCAGTTTTACGCTACAACTGAGTCCAACCTCGTGTCTTAGTCAATTAATTACACCTAATTAATCACCCTCATAATTTTATATTAATTATCCCTAATTAATCAAGTTTTCTTAACATGGGTAGACCTAACTTAATAGGTAAATTCCCATGGGGTAGACCTAACTCAATAGGTAAATTCCCAACACATAGTATGGGTACACCTAACCAAATAGGCAAATTCCCATACTATGTTTATTTATTTTGTGTTATGCATAATTATATTAATTTCACACAATCTTATTAACTTATGCATTTAATTACCCCATCGTTCCCACGTAATTTCGTTCATGATATAACACATATAAAAGGTGTCAACTTGCATATGAATGAACATGTTTCAAAGGTGCCATCTTGCATATTAACAAACACATAACTTGCATATGAACTTGCATAACATGTCACATAACTTGCATATAATATGTCACATAACTTACATATTCATTTTGCATAACAAACTTGCATATTAGCTTATAGACTTGCATAATGTGTCATCATGAACTTGCATATTAATAAACATGTAACTTGCATATTTACATACATGTAACTTGCATATTAACAAACATGTAACTTGCATATAAAGAAACATGTAACTTGCATATTTACATACATGTAACTTGCATATTAACAAACATGTAACTTGCATATTAACAAACATGTAACTTGCATATTTACATACATGTAACTTGCATATTAACAAACATGTAACTTGCATATTTACATACATGTAACTTGCATAGCATATTACCATGAACTTGCATAACATGCATATGATTACATAGCCCACAACTTGCATATTTAGCATCATGCAAACATAACATACATCATATTAAACTTGCATAAGCTTACATACTCAACATGCATAAACATAAGATTAATGCTAACATCATATCATATGATTCAAAGCTCATTAACCCACATACAAAACCATAAATCTCATCACATCTCATCTAATTAGTTTACCAAAAGATCATCAAAGTGATAGAAACTCACAACTAGCAACTTTGAACACCAAATGAAGAAGATTAAGATGCTAAGAAGGGCTTAGAAGTTGATTAGAGAGTGATTAGTATGCAACCCTCTTCATAAAATTAGTGGAGGCCATGAGAGCTAGCATTTTGCCATAGTTTAGTCACTAGGTTTAATTATGAATGAATTAGGGTAGGTTAGGGTCTTATTTATAGATTAGGCAAGTGTTTTAGGCCATAGGATTAACCCTAGATTCAATCCAAGCCATCAAAGCATGTCTTGGGGAAGAAGTCAAGTGTAGGAACCATCTAGGGCCTTTAGATTAAAGATGGACCATGAGAACCATTCAAATGCAAAATCTGCACTTGAGCGAATCGGCCCACGGGTTGACAGCCAAACACCCTGGATTAACCCCTAGTCGACCCAGCGGGCTCGGGTCGACTTCAAAAATCGGCCGGTTCGGTTATTCCCCTCTCCCAATTCGCTGTTTTGAGCATTTTTGCATATTTATTTATTAAATTTTCAATTATATATATATATATATATATCAATATATATATATATATATATATATATCTACACAACCCATTTCACTTAATTAAGTATACTTTAATTTGGGAATTTTCGTGAAACTTCGCGAGGCCATATCTTGGTCATACGGACTCCGATTTTCGAAAACTCGGACTTTATTTCGCGTATTTTTCCGAGACGAACGCAATGGCATAGCCCGTTTCCCTTGATTCCCATTTTAGAATTAAATTCTGCCTCGATTTATGTTATTACAGGTTATTGAAAATACGGGTTGTTACATTCTCCCCTCCTTAAAGGATTTCGTCCCCGAAATCTTCAAGTTAGGAAGAACGTATCCTACCATCCAATCATCCATCTACTCAAAGCATCATCCACGAGCAATCATTGTCCTTACAAGATTCTAAATGCTGGATGGATATATGCAAAAGTGTGTGTATATGTACTTACCTAATGCGAAAATCAGGCGGTTACTGATACAGTAAACCTCCTTAATGCAAACCATGATAGTGCCATGCATCCAATATGTATGCGAAACCCTATTGACACATACAAATTTCTACATGCGTGCACAACCATACACAAAAATGCATCATCCATATGATAACACAGCCATGATACATCCATCAATCTAACTACCACATCCATTTATGCAATATGCAACATGAAGTGACTGAGCCGATCTAGTGCCTAATGTGTGTGTATATGCATCCACGAGCAACCACTAGCAAACAATTGCATCCATATGCATCCATCAACCATAACATGTTTCAAACACATGTTTCAACCATAGGTTTTACCCTATCTAAAGGTCATAGGTATTAGCGAGAGGATATACTAAAGATAAGATAAGTACTAGACAAGCAATAAAGGAGAAGTTAAAAGACATACTCTCAAAAAGAAATGGATACAAAGAACGCATCTTTGCTTCCGTCTCCCAAGTAGCATTGCTTTCGTCATCTCCCCATTGCACTTTAACTAGCTGAACTTCTCTGTTCCTCAACTTCCTAGTTTCTGACCCAAGGATGCGAGTAGGAGCTCGTCGAATCGTCGCATCACGCTCTACCTCTACATCTCTAAGCAAGCTCGGCTCTACCACCTCCGCGGTCTCATGTAAGCACTTCCTCAAATGTGATACATGGAATACATCATGAACACCACTAAGTCTGTCGGGCAACTCCACCCTATATGCCATCCGTCCAATCCTTTCCTTAATAGGAAACGGCCCAACAAATCTCGGTGCTAACTTCCCTACGGACCCAAAGCGAACAACATTTCTCAATGGAGATACTTTGACAAAAACCATGTCCCCAACCTCAAACTCAAGATCCGTCCTTCTCCGATCCGCATAAGATTTCTGTCTATCTTGCGCTGCTTTCATCCTTTTTCGAATTAAATCAATCTTCTCTGAAGTCTCTCTAACCATATCCGGCCCAAGCAAGATCTTATCCGTAGATTCCCACCAACATGTAGGAGATCGACAAGGCCTTCCATAAAGAGCTTCGAAAGGAGCCATACCAATACTGGACTGAAAGCTGTTATTATATGCGAACTCCACCAAAGGAAGATGTTCTTCCCATGTACCTCCAAAATCCAAGATACAAAGCCTCAAAAGATCTTCTAAGATACGGTTCACCCTCTCAGTCTGACCGTCCGTCTGAGGATGATATGCGGTGCTCAAACACAACTGAGTCCCTACCGCCTCTTGCAAACTTCTCCAAAACTCACTAGTGAAAATAGGATCTCGATCACTCACAATGCTGGATGGTACGCCATGCAATCTAACAATCTCTCTAACATAGACTGAAGCAAGCCATGGAGCGGTCCTCTTACTCTTTACGGGTATAAAATGGGCACTCTTGGTAAGTCTGTCTACCACAACCCAAATTCCCGTATTGCCCTTCCTCGATCTCGGTAACCCGTCGATGAAATCCATCGAGACACTATCCCACTTCCACTGTGGAACTTCCAATGGGTGTAGCAACCCACCGGGTTTCCTTTGCTCCACTTTAACTTGTTGGCACACTAAGCATCTAGCCACATACTCGGCCACATCTTTCTTCATATCAGCCCAGAAGAAAACTCTCTTCATGTCTTGGTACATTTTGTCTCCACCGGGATGAATAGTCATTCTTGAACGATGTGCATCATCCAAAATAGCCTTCTTCAAACCCTCATCTTGCGGTACACAAAGTCTACCGTCTCTATGCAACCATCCCTTATCATCTATGGTGTATCTACCCAAATGGCTGGACGACTCCCCTCTTATAAGCTTCTCTACCAACACAACCAACTGTGGGTCGTCTCGCTGAGCCTCGCCAATCCGTCTCAAAAGAGTAGGTCTAACCTCCAAGGATGCCAACAAACCAGGTACAAAATCAACAGAAGGTCTGAAGTCAAACAAAGAAAGAAACTCCAAGCTTCGTCGTTCCACGAACAATGGACTCAAAGATAGCCTTTTTCTACTCAAGGCGTCAGCCACCACGTTACCCTTGCCAGGGGTATATGCTATCTCGAAATCATAGGATGCTAAGAACTCCATCCACCTTTGCTGTCTTAAGTTTAAATCTTTCTGAGAGAATAAGTACTTCAATGATTTATGGTCAGTGAACAACTCGAATCTCTCACCAAGAAGATAATGGCGCCAAGACTTAAGTGCGAAAACAATCGCGGCCAACTCTAGATCATGGGTAGGGTAATTCTTCTCATGCACTCTCAATTGTCTCCCTCCATAGGCTATTACCCTTCCCTCCTGCATCAAGACTGCGCCTAATCCTGTTCCATAAGCATCGGTATAAACAACAAACGGCTTACTCCCATCTGGAAGCACTAAAACTGGAGCGGTGGTCAAAGCTCTCTTTAACCGTCGGAAAGCATCATCACAATCTACATCCCACGAGAAAACCAGATTCTTTTTCGTCAAGCGGGTTAATGGGGCTGATATCTTCGCGAAGTCTTTGATGAACTTCCTATAATATCCTGCCAACCCCAAGAAACTTCTTACCTCGGTAGCATTTCTAGGAACTTTCCAATCCTGGATAGATACTATCTTTGCGGGATCCACAGCTATCCCTTCCTTAGAGACCACATGCCCTAAGAATCGCACTTCTCTTCTCCAAAAATGGCATTTAGAGAATTTAGCTTTAAGACTATGCGCTCGAAGAGTCTCCAACACTTCCTTGAGATGTAAGGCATGCTCTTCTTCATTCTTGGAAAAGACCAAGATGTCATCCACAAAAACTACTACAAACTTATTCAGATACTCTCTGAACACTCTACTCATGAGATCAACAAAGTATGCGGGGGCGTTTGTCAACCCAAATGGCATCACTAGCCACTCATAAAAACCATCCGGAGTCCGGAAAGCAGTCTTCTCTATACTGTCCTCCGCCACTCTTAACTGATGAAACCCTGTAGCTAAGTCCATCTGCGAAAATACTGACGCGCCAACCAACTGATCAAAGAGATCATCTATCCTCGGTAATGGGTGTCTATTCTTCTTCGTGAGCTTATTAAGTTCTCTATAATCCACACAAAGTCTGAGGGACCCATCCGCCTTCGTGGCAAACACTACTGGAGCTCCCCACTCCGATATACTTCGCCTTATGAACCCCTTCTCAAGCAACTCCCCTACTTGCTTATGAAGTTCTCTTCTCTCACGAGGAGCCATGTGGCGTACTGGCAAAGACACTGGTTTGGCATTATCCACCAAATAAATTCGGAAATCTATCTCCCGCTTCGGAGGCAAACCCTTTACTTCTTCAAACACATCCGGATATTCCCGGACTACTCTGACAGAACACAAACTCTCGACCGAAGCATCGAGCGATTCAAGATAACTTAGCAAAACAGATTCCATGGGATTGCAAGAGATCTCGAGAGTGTTACCCAAGCGGGTCATGAGCCTGACAACTCTCCTTTCGCAATCAAGAACGGCACCATTACTGGATAACCAGTCCATGCCCAAGATCAACCCATAGCCCGTGAAGCCCAATACAAAAGCATCACATCTAAACTCAACGCTAAGTATAGAAATCTTCAAACCCAAACATATCATAGACAGATATATGGAGCCCCCAATTGGGTTTGAGACAACCAAGGGATCATCAACTAGACTGGTGTCTAAGTGCAGTGACTCAACTAACGATGATGAGATAAAAGAATGCGATGCGCCAGAGTCAAACAAAGTACGAACTGGATGATCAAACAGAAAAACCAGACTTTCAACGGAAATAGTTCTACCTCTCTGCTGAATCGGTGGAACTGAGAGAACCTGAACTTGCCCCCCTGACTGAGGTGGTGCTATAAGAGCTTGCACCTGCCCTCCTGAGGTAGACCCCGTCTTCTGCCCCTTCTTTGGGCAGTTTTTCACAAGATGCCCTGCTTCACCACAATGAAAGCAACCGGTCTTCTTCTTTTTGCGACAATCCTTACTGAGGTGTCCTGGTGTTCCACAATTGAAGCACTTCTTCTTCGTCTTCTTTTTGTCACCATTGCCTTTTCCGCCCTTGCCTTGTTGTTGTTGTTGCGGTTTCTTCTGATCCCCCTTTTTCTCTGGTGCCTTAGAATTCTTATCATCCTCATGCATAAGTGCCATGTAGACAAGCTTCTCAAAAGTGGCCCCCATAGGAATGTGAGTCATAGCTATTCCTTGCAATGGTTCGTTCAAGCCTCTAACGAACCTCAAAGCCTTCTTCTCCGGTGTATTCACCAACTCTATGCCAAACCTTGCTAATTGATTGAATTTGTTGACATATTCTTTCACCGTGAGATTCCCTTGCTTCAAATTCAAGAACTTCTCCATAAACAGATTCTCTTCCGCCCTTGAGAGAAACTTAGCCCCAAACCTTTGCTTAAAATCTGCCCAAGAGTCAACAGGGCGTTCTCCATTAGTGACCTCCCACCAGAATGAGGCCTCTCCCTTCATTAACCAAGCCGCCAACTTGACTTTCTTTCCCTCTTCCACTTCAAAGATATCTAGCAACTCTTCCACTTCCTTAAGCCAATCTCTAGCCTCTACGAAAGTCTCTGAACCAAGAAAAGGTTTTCCTCCTATAGCCTTGAACTCCTTGCAAACCTTAGCAAAATTATCCACTCTAGGCTGAGGAGGAGGAGCGGTTGTCTCTGGTGTAGTAGCATTGGCCGGACCCGCAGCCGCGGCCCTAGCCTCTTGCAACCTCCTATACCATAGTGGTATAACTAAACCCTCCGGGATGTTAAGATCTTCAGCCATGCTGAAACGAAAGAGGAAAGATTCAAAAAGGAGATTCCGAAAGATAAAGATATGGCTATTGGGGATTATGCTTTTCTTTTTCAAAAACTTTTTCTCTTAGAAGACATGCTTTTAAAAATACTTTCTTCGAAAATACTCTTAGAAAATAGTTTTTCTCAAAAAATTTATCTGTTCTGGTAACCTTAAGCTCTGATACCACGTGTAACACCCCACTCCCGCTATGATCACTCACTAAGGGAATGCCATAGCATCGGTGGAGTATTTTAGTGAATATAGAACAGAAAAATTACAACAAGACAGATATAAATAGTACTTGAAATTTTAAAACATCATCTCATAACAGCGGAAGTAAAACATGTCTGGTTACATCATAAAACCACAATAAAGGTCAAGTACAATATCCATCAAAATAAAGAAGTACATAATCCCACTCTCATACAATAGCCAAACAAAAGAAAAGATAACTGGATAACTGGAGCTTTACATCTATCCAAGCTCCTAAAGACTGGAACAGCAATCCGATCAAGCTCCACTACTGCTAGGATCCACCGTAGGACCTGAGGGTTGGGAAAAAGATAAAAACAACGGGGTCAGACATAAGTCTGAGCGAGTCCTATAACTTTAACAATACAATCGTTAAAGTAACCAGAGAAGACATAAACTGATATACGGTAACATATAGGGATGAATGGCTACCCTAAGCAGTCAACTAAACGAAGATAAAGGATAAAGACGCATCTACCCTCCCTAAGGTAAATTACTAAACTGCACCACACCAGTCGTTCCTAACTTAAAGGTTGATCCCACCCAAGGACTTATAAAATTTACTAATTAGTACTTGCGTACCCCTAGGTGACCAAGTAGGCGCCACGGGGCCCTACAATCCACTAGGTGTACACACTACTTCCCATTCGATCGGCTCCCTAACGTAGATACCCGTGCTGGCCCCACCGTGGGATGTATCATTCCCCAATGTGGCAACCTGATGAAACTAAAGGTGCACGGCTTATATCTACTCGATGCAACAACGGCTTACCTACCAGCCCGGGCCCACTCACGCATATGAAGCCCGTTGGACTTGCGTTGCCACCGCTAACCCGTTTGCCTCTTACAGTCAAGCCCAGTATGCGTGTCCCGTCCTCGACATGGGTCGAGCCCACAAAGATACGTATGGGTTACTGGTTGAAATGGGCCTCCACAAGCTACCCACCTAAGCTTGTCCCTTTTTCTAGTATATCCCACTTAACCCTTTAATCATGTTTTAATTACATGTTCCATTTTGGTTAAGTATTCTAATCGTATTTTCTATTGCCACCCAAGGCAACCACTAGATTTTCTCATGCCACCCGAGGCACCCACTTAACCCCTCATGTCCCTCTACATGCTAATGTGGTTAAGTGTTTCTTAATTAATTAATTAAGAACGTAACCTTTGTAAAGACCTCTCACATTAGACTGTCTTTTATGACCGCTGGTTAAGCCGGTTGGGTCCGGGCAGCCTTATGTCATAACAGAGTCTAACCTCGTGTCTTTACATTAATTACGTATTTAGTTTGTGCCTAAGACCTCTCACATTGGGCTAACATTTGTAGCAACTGGTTAAGCCGGTTGGGTCCGGGCAGTTTTACGCTACAACTGAGTCCAACCTCGTGTCTTAGTCAATTAATTACACCTAATTAATCACCCTCATAATTTTATATTAATTATCCCTAATTAATCAAGTTTTCTTAACATGGGTAGACCTAACTTAATAGGTAAATTCCCATGGGGTAGACCTAACTCAATAGGTAAATTCCCAACACATAGTATGGGTACACCTAACCAAATAGGCAAATTCCCATACTATGTTTATTTATTTTGTGTTATGCATAATTATATTAATTTCACACAATCTTATTAACTTATGCATTTAATTACCCCATCGTTCCCACGTAATTTCGTTCATGATATAACACATATAAAAGGTGTCAACTTGCATATGAATGAACATGTTTCAAAGGTGCCATCTTGCATATTAACAAACACATAACTTGCATATGAACTTGCATAACATGTCACATAACTTGCATATAATATGTCACATAACTTACATATTCATTTTGCATAACAAACTTGCATATTAGCTTATAGACTTGCATAATGTGTCATCATGAACTTGCATATTAATAAACATGTAACTTGCATATTTACATACATGTAACTTGCATATTAACAAACATGTAACTTGCATATAAAGAAACATGTAACTTGCATATTTACATACATGTAACTTGCATATTAACAAACATGTAACTTGCATATTAACAAACATGTAACTTGCATATTTACATACATGTAACTTGCATATTAACAAACATGTAACTTGCATATTTACATACATGTAACTTGCATAGCATATTACCATGAACTTGCATAACATGCATATGATTACATAGCCCACAACTTGCATATTTAGCATCATGCAAACATAACATACATCATATTAAACTTGCATAAGCTTACATACTCAACATGCATAAACATAAGATTAATGCTAACATCATATCATATGATTCAAAGCTCATTAACCCACATACAAAACCATAAATCTCATCACATCTCATCTAATTAGTTTACCAAAAGATCATCAAAGTGATAGAAACTCACAACTAGCAACTTTGAACACCAAATGAAGAAGATTAAGATGCTAAGAAGGGCTTAGAAGTTGATTAGAGAGTGATTAGTATGCAACCCTCTTCATAAAATTAGTGGAGGCCATGAGAGCTAGCATTTTGCCATAGTTTAGTCACTAGGTTTAATTATGAATGAATTAGGGTAGGTTAGGGTCTTATTTATAGATTAGGCAAGTGTTTTAGGCCATAGGATTAACCCTAGATTCAATCCAAGCCATCAAAGCATGTCTTGGGGAAGAAGTCAAGTGTAGGAACCATCTAGGGCCTTTAGATTAAAGAAGGACCATGAGAACCATTCAAATGCAAAATCTGCACTTGAGCGAATCGGCCCACGGGTTGACAGCCAAACACCCTGGATTAACCCCTAGTCGACCCAGCGGGCTCGGGTCGACTTCAAAAATCGGCCGGTTCGGTTATTCCCCTCTCCCAATTCGCTGTTTTGAGCATTTTTGCATATTTATTTATTAAATTTTCAATTATATATATATATATATATATATATCAATATATATATATATATATATCTACACAACCCATTTCACTTAATTAAGTATACTTTAATTTGGGAATTTTCGTGAAACTTCGCGAGGCCATATCTTGGTCATACGGACTCCGATTTTCGAAAACTCGGACTCTATTTCGCGTATTTTTCCGAGACGAACGCAATGGCATAGCCCGTTTCCCTTGATTCCCATTTTAGAATTAAATTCTGCCTCGATTTATGTTATTACAGGTTATTGAAAATACGGGTTGTTACAATACATCTAATATTCCATGTCATGATGTTCATTTACACATCACTATGCTCCTTGTAATTCTTTTAGGAAAGACAACAATAGTGTTATGGATTTCCAAACATCCTTATGCTTCTTATAACCAGCATTTATTGATACCACGAGGGAGACAATTTTATATATTTTTTTCTCTCAATTACCAAATTCTTGATTTTCAATGCAATGGTGCTTACAAAATTTTCTTTTCTAATTTATGAGCTCCAGTAATATTTGGATCAGTAGTAAGACTGTCCACCGTGAGGTTCAACCCATTGCTATTCCGATCTTCAACTATAAAATCATTTGGTTATTGTGCAGGTTAATGTAGGGGACTAGTTCCAACTACGGTACGGGATGCACGGGTTGTATGGTTTGAATCTACATAACGAATATTACCCTAGATTAGGAGAAAAATCATCAATGTATTGCGGTGATGCTAAAACTGATTGCTTGTAAAGAAATAAGACCTATCCTAAAAGCATTAAGCAGTTTGTTTTCACCTTTCTGTTGCTCATTAGTGTTTTCTAATGTACATTTGTTATTGTAATCCATAATTTACGTTTCGAAATGTGTGATTGTTGAATATTGACTATAAGCCGCCAAGTTTGTTTTGTACTGATCACGTAATGTTTTGAATTATGGCCAATGATTTGCATATTGAGCTATGCATATATTTGTACTTATGTGCAATAATAATGGCTTCTATACCTTTACCTGATTTCTGCACGAAAATAGAACCTGGATAGTTGAAATTGTAATTTACTTTTACTAGAATTCTAGCATAAAACTATGCCTTGTCTCATTTGTAGTAGTAATATACAATCGAGTAAGGCTTCCCAAGTTGCTTACAATTAAGCTTATGCCTTCTGTACTTCAAAAGGCTAAATTCAGATAAACATGCCATACCCATATAGGAATATTAGAGAAGTTGTCTCTAGTAAATCTTAGTGTCAGTGGTCTTTTCTTAGAGATTAAAACTCTTGAAATAATAGTGTATGGGTCGATATTTATCACAATTTAAAAATCAACAAAAGATTGTGGTTAATAACCGTTGACTAGCTTTTTGGCAAAGTAGTCACACATCTAGATTTTCGTTAGCGACGCATTAAAATCTCGAGAACGTCATTAGGAAACACAAAGAGATTTGGTCAGAGTCGCAACTTGTTCAGAAAAGGTTAGAAATAGCAATAATTCATGAAATCATCATTTATAAGCTTGAAAAAAATGGCATGGTAAAATTACGTGATCGACTCGGTCCGATCAACTCGAAATCTTGAACGTGCCTGTCCGACCACGTTGAAAAACTCACCATGAAAAAATATGGATTCTGATAAAATTCGATTTTGCACGCTAAAAAATAGCTGATCAGCAAGACACAATCACGTAAAATGGCTTGTGTTACTACCAAAATGATCTTAGCACGAAACAACAGTGAAAGGACGTCAAATGAATAAGGAACGAAAAATTCGAGAGTAACTCAGGTCGATACCTCCTCTGTAGAAAAGGGACCCAAAACCTATCGGGCATCAGCAATGGTCCATCCGACAGGGTCTACACGTCAAGAGTCAACCAATGGACACCAACACATAAAAAAGGAAAAGTATCGGATCAGAGCTTAAAGGTGGTCTAAAACCAACCCCTGGAGAATTGCTCCACAAGTGACAAAAGGGGTTGCCATTGTATCACCGAAAGTTATCTTCCAAAAAGCCAAACCAGAAGGTTATATAGAGACTCAAGCAAGGATACAGGCTATCGATACTAATCTGCCTAGTACCTGAACCATAAACGGTTCTAAATCGGCATACATACACGTACATCATAAGGGCAAGCCCCTCCAGGTACCCGTGATAAAGCCGAAAGCCTACATCCGAAAGCCTACGACCAAGGATCCACACTTGGAAGCATCTATTGAGAAACTCAAAACACCTCCGCAATCCGTCTTGGCAACAAACTTCGTTCCATCAAGGGGAGGCCCCAGTTCACCTGGAACTCTCGCTTCAAAGACTGTAAACAACACCATACGGAGGACCGACAACAGATGCTCGAGATCAAGAGAAAGAGTGGCCGACAGGAATCGTTTCAGCCTAACACCCTACTAATTGGAAGATCCTGAATTCTCTACAAATAGGACCCCCAGAAACTCCATAAAGGGGGATGATCTTTTTATTTCTCAATTTAGTTCCTTCCTTCTTTAGGGGAGCAAATCATCAATTCTTATAATATATCTACAATCTATGAATGGATAATTCCAAGTCCTGAACATCTTGCGATTTGATAATCTTATAGCATCATAATGATGAAATAACCTTTCTGATGAGGATATCAACCAGGGTGCTCTGGCAGCGGAAGAAGAAGGCTTTGCGGAAACATGAAGTCCCATTCTCTTCACCTAAAAAGGGGTTTCCATGATTTATCCATACTCTCATGCTGAGCCTAATGCTCCTGAACATTGATGTGACGAAATCGCATACGAATTCCTAACCCGATCCCTATTGTGATCTAGACCCCTCTCTTGGGAAGGTCTAACACGAGACGATCATTAGATTTAATTATTGGTACGATGCCCTCAGCCATGAACTCAAAGGAAGCGTTAGCCTGTTTTCTTCTCAATGGAATACACGATGTCGTTGTCGTAGCTTAGATGTCTACCAATTCTAGATTCAGGATTATATCCAGAGAACTCTGAGTCATAACCATGGAAAATTTCATGAACGCATACATTACATACTATACTCCAGGTATTGACGAAAAATATCATTAACATTTTGGCGCTAGAAGGAGGGATTAAACCTCTTACCCTATGGTTAATTTGTTTAAGCTAACTGGGTGAATTTATCGTTCTATGGAAGGAAACAATGAAGTCAAAGAAACTAAAAGAACAAAACAAGGAGCTAGATCCGAACATCATCCTCGAAGGAAATGAGGGCCCAGCGCTCAACCCGAATAATAATGAGAAAGGAGCCGCGCCCAATCTACAACAACCACCAAACTCAAACACCATGGAAGATAATGTCGCAAGAATCTCGGTCTTGGAAAAGAAACTTCAGAAAATGCAGACTCAAGTCAACGCTGTCCAGACACAAAAATCCTCAAGGCTCGCTAGATCTAGTTAAAGAGAGACCAATGAACATCCAAGAAGGAAGGCTCCCGTTCAATAATCAAAAGTAAAAATGGAAACCTCAGGCAACTTCTTCCAAGAAAAAGAAGTCCCATCTGACGCGAGTAGATCATCAAGGGAATCAGTGCGAGCTGGAACAGTCTGGGAGCTCCACCTCCAATGGCTATGATCCCGAAAGTGAAAACTATGACAACACAGATGCTTATATCAAAGATGTCACTCAGAAGATCGTCAAGGACTTACTGGGAAGCAAGGGCAAGAGAACCCAGGATGACAAGGTTAACAACAACGAAAGAGTGGCGTCGTTCATCAATGAGATTATGAATACCATAATACCATCTAGAGTCAAAGTTCCCACCATAAAATATCTAGGAACAGCTGACACCGATGATCATATGATGGCTTTCGACAGCCAGATGGATCTTTACAATGCTTCTGGAGCCGTCAAGTGTTGCCTCTTACTGGTGAACTTTCAAGGGGCTGCGGCAAAGTGGCATCGCCAGTATAGGGAAAACACAATTTACTCATGAAAATAATTCTCCTATGAATTCTCTGCGCAGTTCAGCATTCGCAAAGATCCAACCGTAGACTATAGGGTCATCGCCAACATCAAACAGAGACAAGGGGAGTCTCTGGGGGACTATCTGAAAAGGTACAACATCGAAGCCTTAAAGGCCAAGGATATGAATGACTGCGACAAGCTAATCACCGTACACTCATGATTGATTGAGAACACACCCTTGTGGAAGGAGTTATATATCCATGGCTGTAAAGACTTACAGGATTTCCACTTCCAAGCCGACAAATTTGTCCGCATGGATGAAATGTACTTCACGAATAGGAAGTTCGGGCCTCAAGGGGAAGGAAGAAGGCCAAACATCGGACGAAAGCTTCCGGAAGGGAATCAGAGGAGGTCGAGGTGGGAAGACTCTAACACCAACTCGGTTGCCTTGAACAAGCCCATCTCGTATGTGTATGCTGTCACAAAAGAAAGGGTCAATAACTTCCCATCTCGTTCAAAGCTAAAAATTGCCCCGAACCTCATGCCGGCGGTAAGTACTGTGAGTTCCGTAAAAACAACGGGCACAAGACAGACAAGTGCAAGGTATTGGATGGGATTATTCTAAAATTAATCCGAGAAGGACACATGAAGTATTTTGTTTCAAATAAAGCAGCAACAGCTCAACATGCAGGAGGACAGCAGAAGGTTTCGGTAAACATGATAAGAGTTGCTACGGGGGAGAATAGCTTGGATTTAGGTCCTCCCGTAAACCGAATCAACGTGATCCACGGAGTACCACGCCCTGTCGGAAGTTGTCCGAAGGCCAGGAACCAATACGTGAAGGACGCCTTGGAGTGAATCTTCTCCATCCAAGAAGAACAATTATTGAAGAGGCGCGTTATGCCCTTAAAATGCATAACCTCGTGGTCTCTCCGGAAGAAATGAAGAAAGGGGTCTGTAACCCCTATAACAACCCCCTCATGATAATGGCGCATATAGGACTTTCGGTCATTTCTAAAATATTGGTGGATACCGAAAGCATTTTCAATGTCATTTTGAAGCACGCCTTCGATCAGATGGGAATTTTCGAAAAGAAGCTGGAACCTAGCAACGAACCAATTTTTTGGTTCAACAATAAAGGGTCAACCCTAGTGGGCCAAATCAACCTCTTAGTTCAAGTAGGGTTATCCCCTCTTCACAGGACTTTCGAGACTCTCTTCGTGGTGAATGATCAATCCTCCTATTACAATGCCTTATTTGGACGACCAGCTTTTGAGGAAATGGATGCCTTCGTTTCTTCCAAATATCTCATATTAAAATTTCTGACCAAACAGGGATGGGGTACCATCCGAGGAGAACAGTTTAGCTCCTGAGAGTTGTACTTCGCAACAGTCGAAAAATTCAAAAGGGAGTATTATTCGTATTTTGATTCAACTTTTTTTTATGCCTTCAGATAAGGGATTCTTAGTTCCCTCATTTGAAGCCAAAATAAAAATAAATGAGACTAACAAAGGCACTAATGGTAGGTATGCTTCTTCGAAAAGGAAGAGGAAAAGGTCCATTAAGGTGAACTCAACTGAAGAAGGAGAAATTATCACAGATTTAGACTCTAGGGATATATCGAAAGGATAAAACCAATAGAAGAAGTAATGTTGACCCGAAAGACAAATAGAAGGTCATCATCATAGGGAGGAGGCTAACGGAACCTCTCCAAAGAGACTTAATCCACTTCCTCCAGCTCAACAAATATGCTTTCTCCTGGACCCTTCGGTAACTCTGATCCGACAAAAGAAGAATTTCAAATGGAACGAAGAGTGAAGGAAGGCATTCCAAGAATTGAAAGTTTATATGGGAATGCCTCCAGTTCCATCCAGCTCTGTGAAGGGGGAAATTCTATACCTATACATGGTTGTCTCCGAATATGCAGTGAGCTCAGTCCTGAGAAGAGAGGACAAGGGTATTAAACACCCTATGTTAGCCGAAGGCTAAAGGACGTGGAAACCCAATACCCTGTCATAAAGAAACTAGCATATTGTTTAATCCTTACTGCATGAAAACTCAGAGGGTATTTCCAAGCGCACCCTATTAAAGTTTTAGCTAGTTTCCCGCTTAAACAAGTGTTCAACAAACCGGAAACCTCGAGGAGGCTAGTAAAATGGGATATCGAGCTTAGCCAATATGAAATTGAGTTCCATCCTCGAGCAGCAATCAAAGGGCAAGCTCTCGCAGATTTCGTGAATGAGTGCACAAATTTCATTTCGAAGCTGTCAATTAAAGAAAATGACTCAAAGACCAAATGGCAACTCCTCGTAGATGGAGCTTCCAACGAGTAGAGAGCAGAGGCAGGAAATTTTATAATCACCCTTGATGGACACCGCTTGCACTACGCCATGAAGTTAGGATTCCTGGCAATCAACAATGTGGCTGAATGTGAATCCATGATAGCCAGTATAAATGTGGCATTACAGTTGAAGATACCATGGATAGAAATCTTCAGCGACTCACAGTTAATGGTAAACCAAATAAAACAGACATATCAAACCAAGGACATACGGCTCATCTTATACATGAAGAAGTTGGCAAATATGCTTTCCCTATTTGAGGACTTCTCAGTTCATAAGATACCCCATGGGGGGAATACCCAGGCAGATTCACTAGCCAAATTAGCTAGCTTCCGGGGAGCTCCCGAAACATGTATAGTGCCGGTGGGATATCAGGAGATGTCTAGCATCAAACAGGAAGAAACAGAAATGGGAAAAGAGTTACTGGTTTTGGCTAGAGCTCAAGTCTAAAGAAGGGAAACGGAGAAAACCAAGAAGTGAACTCCAAAAGGGAATCCCCCATAACAGAAACACGCCATCAACAATAAACTACAAGGATGACTCCCATAGAAGACTACCTCCTAAAAGGGACGTTGCCCCTTAGTAAGCAAGATGCAAGAAAGATAAAACATCAAGCACCCACATTCATCATCATAGACAACGTACTTTATAAAAAGGGATATTCACTTCCTTATTTAAGGTGTGTAGGTTTCAAAGATGGACTCAACCTATTAAGGGAAGCTCATGAAGGATGGTGCGGGGACCATTCCAGTGGAGTTAAGCTGGCCAAAAGGGTCATGAGACAAGGTTATTATTGGTTGGTTAGTCAAGCGGGTGAAGACATCAAAAGATGCGATAAATGTTAGAGGTACTCTAAGGTGCCACGACTTCCTCCCAGTGACCTGATCACTATATCGAGCCTCTGGCCTTACGATATATGGGGAATAGATTTAATCGGTCCCTTACCTCTCGCCAAGGGAGGAGCTAAATATGTCGTAGTAGCTATCGACTACTTCACCAAGTGGGTGGAAGAGGAACTCCTTCCAGTCATCACATCCAGAAAGATATTAAAATTCGTAATAAAGAACATCGTTACCTGTAACGCCCCACGTCTAGTAATGTCACTCACAAAGGGAACGCATTAACTTCTATAGAGCATTTTAAGTGAGTATAGAACAGAAACTTAACAACAAGACAGATATAAACAGTACTTAAAAATTTAAAAATTTATTCATTGCAGCTGTAAACACATAGGTTTGATTACATCATCAAAAACCAGAGTCAAAGTACATAATATCCATCTTGACTAAATCAAAGTACATAAATTGAAAGACATAACCCCAAGACAAAATAGCCATAAATAAGATAGGCTGAACTTTTACTTCAGCGATCCAAGCAATTTCTAAAAGCAAGAGATACAGCAGTCCAAAATCAAGCTCCACTGGTGCTAGTTCCACCCTGAGCACCTTGGGGGAAAAGGAAGAAAAGAGGTGGAAACAAAAGGGGTCAGACATAAAGTCTGGCGAGTGCGATGACTTTAACAATATAATTACCAAAATAACTAGGCTAAGGCATAAGTCGGAAAATAAGGAAATGAATGTGAACAATTGGGTATAACAGAGTAAACAAGGAAATAAGATGAACAAAGATAACGTTAAAGGCGCACCTAGTCACTATAAGATAATTACTAAACTGCACCACCACTAGTCACCCTAAAGTGTTGATCCCGCCTACAGAACTTAATAATGATAATGGTAGTTTCGTGTACCCCTAGTTGCCTTCATAGGTGTCGCCTGCCCCTATCTCCACTAGGTGTACCCACTACCCCCATACGATCGGCTCCCTAACACGTAGATACTCGGCTGGCCCCACGGTAGGGTGTATCACTCCCCAAAGTGACAACCCGATACCACAAGTAATGCACGGCTTATACCTACACGATGCAACAACGTCTTACCTACCAGCCCGGGACCACACACGCACATGAACCCGTTGGACTTGCATTGCCACCGCTAACCCATTTTGGCCCCTTACAATCAAGCCCAGTACGCGTGTCCCGTCCTCGACTTGGATCGAGCCCATATTTAAATATACTTATGGGTTACTGGTTGAAACGGGCCCCCATTACTTGACACAAGCTATCCACCTAAGCCTGGTCCCCTTTAGTACATCCCATTTAACCCTCTTCTTATTCACGTTCACTTACATGTTTCCAATTTTTGGTTAAGTGTTTCTAATCGTATTTCAAATGCCACCCAAGGCACCCACTAAATTCCACATGCCACCCAAGGCACCCACTTAACCCCCTCATGTTCTATTACATGTTTATCTGGTTAAGTGTTTCTTAATTCATTAACACCGTAACCTTGTAAAGACCTCCCACATTAGACTGGCATTTGTGGCAGCTGGATTTGCCGGGTGGGTCCGAGAAGTCTTACACCACACAAGAGCCAAACCTCGTGTCTTTACAACTATCACACATTTAATTTATGCCTAAGACCTCCCACATTAGACTAGCATTTGTGGCAGCTGGATTTTCCCGGCGGGTCCAGACAGTCTTACACCACAAAAGAGCCTAACCTCGTGTCTTAGGTGATTAATTACACAAAATTAATTATTTCCCCAATTTGAATTAATTTCCCTATTCAAATTATCAATCAATTCCAAATTTAACTATGGCCATAATTGACTCAATTATGTCCATCTATTTATGGTATGTAATATCATACCAATTAACATCACAAATTTATTTTATGCCATTTAAGGCATTTATGTCAATTCTCAATATTAAATCTTTTAATATTATCCCATTGCCCCACGTTGTACGTTCGTTCGTTTAACATAAAATATACGTTAGACTCGAATAGTCTAACTCATGGAATAAAGAGAAAACATCACAACATACATATAGATAAAACTAGATCAAAACATAAGGGGTGAACTTTCATGTGTGAATGAGGTTCTACATCTAAAACTTGCATAGGCCAAAGTCACAACTTGCATAAAACTACATATGTCATGGATCTAAATCTAAAGGTGTAAACTTGTTTAGGTAATAGTCACAAACTTGCATAAACCATGTATGTCATAGATCCAATCATAAGATGTAAACTTGCATAGGCAATAACCACAAACTTATATTACATGATTCATGGTCCAAACATATATATACATATACTTGCATATGTGATTTATGCAACATAACGATGGTGTAAATTTACATCTAAACATGTAAACTAGCATGTAGAATTTTGTATACTAACATATAACTCACACATGTCATAGCCTAACTTTAGTTCCAATTTACACATAAAATAGATGTCATGAAACATGTAAGATTGTACATAATTTCATTAAATTGCATATGATTCATATCTAAATTGATCTCTAAACTTGCATACATACATATGATTTATTATATGAACTAGTTCCAACAACATAGCCAAACTAGCATATGAAACAACATTATGAATTGATTATACATAAGCCAATCATAGAATTACAACACAGATGATAGCATCACAGCTTTACAACATAGATAATAACATCATAGAATTTGCAACATAGATGATAACATCACAACTTTACAACATAGATTATAACATCATAGAATTTGCAACATAGATGATAACATCATAGAACTTATAACATAGATAATAACATGCGGTCAATAATTCACAACATAACCATATAATCCACATCATAGCTTAATCCAATTAAATTACTAATTATCTTACTAAAGAAATCGAACTCACAAGAAGAAGGTCTTGCGTTTTGAAATCTGAGTTCTGAAATTGATTAAGCTCGCCTTTGCAGTAGATTCATTGTTGTTTAGATTAATGTTGAATGGAACTGAATTGATTAGCTTTGATTTCCCTCTAGTTGGTGGCGACTACTCTAGGTTACAAGATGACAACATCACGGCCATAGTTTCAGTTTTTATTTTGATTTAGGGTTTGACTCTTCCCATGTTTATATAGAATTTCAATTTAGTTATAGCCGTCGGGTGATCTTAGGGTTAATCAAAACCATTTAGTCAGGATAGGGTGACACCTCAGCCCTAATGACTCAGGAAGGAGTCAAAAAGGACTCAGCAATGAGTCACAACATGGATCAGACTGAACCAGAAAGCTGTGCAGGACTGCTGCTTGGCCTGGGCGCACTTGGCAGGTGCGCCAGTGCAAATTTGTACTGGCGCACTTCCCAAGAGAGCCAGTGCAATATTTCTTTTTTTTCTATCTTTCCCGCCTGACTTCGTTCGTCCATATCTCCTTCATCCGATATCCGTATTACGCAAACTCGGACTCTATCTCGACCAGAATTCCGAGACGAACACAATGACGCAATCCATTTCCCTTAGTTCTCACGTTTGAGATTAATTATTCTTTAATTTAGTTAATTCGATTATTCAAAAATTCGGGGTGTTACATTCTCCCCTACTTAAAGGATTTCGTCCTTGAAATCTCTAAGTCAAGAAGAACGTATCCTAACATCCAATCATCCATCTACTCAACCATCAACCACTAGCAACCATGGTCCTTAAAAGGTTTCTAATTCTTTTCATGTACATATGCACAGTGTGTGTATATGTCCGTATACTAATGCAAAATCAGGTGGTCTACTGATTCAATTGACCTCCTTAATGCAAATAATGATAGTGCCATGTATCCATCATGTATGCAAGGAAACCTATACATATCATTACTACATGTGTGCACAACCACTCATTCAAATGCAACATCCATATGATACACACATTCAATGTAATTCATTCTACTAAATACATCCATTTATATTCAATATGCAGTATGAAAGTGACTGAGCCAATCTAGTGCCTAAAGTGTGTGTATATGCATTCACGAGCAACCACTAGCAAATACTTGCATCCACATGCATCCATCATACATAACATGTCTCAGACACATGTTTCAACTATAGGACTACCCTATCTAAAGGTCAAAGATACTAGCGAGAGGGCATACTAAAGATAAAACAAGTACAAGCTAAGTGATAAAGGAGAAATTAAAAGACATACCCTCGAAAAGAAAAGGAAGCAATGAATGCATCTTCTCTTCCGTCTCCCAAGTAGCGTTGCTCTCATCATCTCCCCATTGCACTTTGACTAGCTTGATCTCTCGATTCCTCAACTTCTTAATCTCCGACCCAAGAATGCACGTAGGAGCTCGTCGAATCGTCGCATTACGCTCTATCTCCACCTCTCTAAGCAAGCTCGGTTCTACCACTTCCTCGGTCTCGTGCAAGCACTTCCTCAAATGTGATACATGGAATACATCGTGTACACCACTGAGTCTCTCAGGCAACTCCACTCTATACGCCATCTGTCCAATTCTCTCCTTAATAGGAAACAGCCCTACGAACCTTGGTGCTAACTTCCCACCGGACCCAAAGCGAATGACATTCTGTAATGGAGACACCTTGACAAAGACCATGTCCCCAATATTAAACTCAAGATCTGTCCTCCTCCTGTCCGCATAAGATTTCTTCCTATCTTGCGCCGTCTTCATCCTCCTTCGAATCAAATCGATCTTTTCCGAAGTCCCTCTAATCATGTCGGGTCCAAGCAAGATCTTATCTATAGATTCCCACCAACATGTAGGCGAACGACACGGCCGTCCATAAAGAGCCTCGAATGGTGCCATGCCAATACTAGATTAAAAGATATTATTATATGCGAACTCCACCAACAGAAGATGTTCCTTCTATGTACCCCCGAAGTCTAGGACACACAACCTCAATAGGTCCTCTAGAATACGATTCACCCTCTCGATCTGGCCGTCCGTCTGAGGATGATATGCGGTGCTCAAACATAACTGAGTCCCTACCACCTCTTGCAAGCTCTTCCAAAACTCACTAGTGAAGATAGGATCACGGTCGCTCACTATGCTAGAAGGAACACCACGCGAAAATCTACCTCTCCAATGTATACGAAAGCTAACCATGGAGCAGTCCTCTTACTCTTCACGGGAATGAAATGGGCGCTCTTAGTAAGTCTGTTTACCACGACCCAAATCCCTGTATTACTCTTCCTCGATCTCGGTAACCCATTAATAAAGTCCATCGAGATACTTTCCCACTTCCATTGTGGGACCTCCAATGGGTAAAGCAACCCACCGGGCTTCTTTTGCTCTGCTTTTACTTGTTCGCACACCAAACATCTAGCGACAAACTCGGCCACATCCCTTTTCATACCGGCCCAAAAGTAAACTCGTCTCATTTCCATGTACATCTTGTCCCCACCGAGATGGATGGTCATCTTCGAACGATGTGCATCATCAAGAATGGTCTTCCTCAAGTTCTCGTCCCGTGGTACACAAAGTCTACCGTCCTTACGTAACCAACCTTTATCACCTAGGGTATACCTATTGAGATGGCTCGATGACTCCCCCCTTTTGAGCTTTTCTACTAACTCAACCAACTATGGGTCATCTCGTCGTGCCTCGCTAATTTGTCCCAAAAGCGTAGGTCTGACCTCTAAGGATGCTAGCAAACCGGGTACAAAGTCAATGGAAGGTCTAAAGTCAAACGTAGAAATGAACTCTAAGCTTCGCCGCTCAACAAACAACGAACTCAAGGATAACCTTTTTCTACTTAAGGCATCTGTCACCACGTTACCCTTGCCGGGGGTATATGCTATCTCGAAATCGTAGGACGCTAAGCATTCCATCCACCTGTGCTGCCTTAAGTTCAAGTCCTTCTGAGAAAACAAGTATTTTAGCGATTTGTGGTCAGTAGACAATTCGAATTTCTCGCCAAGAAGATAATGGCGCCAAGACTTAAGCGCGAAAATAATAGCGGCCAACTCTAGGTCATGTGTAGGGTAATTTACCTCATGCACTCTCAACTGCCTTCCTCCGTAGGCTATTACCCTTCCTTCTTGCATTAAGACTGCGCCTAGTCCTGTCCCACAAGCATCGGTATAAACGGTAAATGGCTTACTCCCATCTGGCAACACTAAGACTGGGGTTGTGGTCAAAGCTCTCTTTAAACGTTTGAACGCATCATCACAATCTACGTCCCATGTGAAAACTAAGTTCTTTTTCGTCAAGCGGGTTAATGAGGCTGATATTTTTGCGAAGTCTTTGATAAACTTCCTATAGTAGTCAGCCAACCCTAAGAAACTCCTCACCTTGGTAGCATTTTTAGGGACCTTCCAATCTTGGATGGCCACTACCTTCGTGGGATCCACAGCTATCCCTTCTTTGGAAACCACGTGCCCTAAGAATCGCACTTCCTTTCTCCCAAAGTGACATTTAGAAAATTTAGCTTTAAGGCTATGCGCTTGAAGGGTCTCCAACATTTCCCTAAGATGTAGGGCATGCTCTTCCTCACTCTTAGAAAGGATCAAGATGTCGTCTACAAAGACTACCACAAATTTATTAAGGTACTCCCTAAACACCCTACTCATCAAGTCAACAAAGTATGCAGGGCCGTTTGTCAAACCGAAGGGCATCACAAGCCACTCGAAGAAGCCGTACGGAGTCCAAAAGGCAGTCTTGTCTATGCTATCCTCAGCCACTCTCAACTGATGGAAACCCGTGGCTAAGTCCAACTGCGAAAACACTGAGGCGCCAACTAACTGATCAAAGAGATCGTCAATCCTCAGCAGTGGGTGCCTATTCTTCTTAGTAAGCTTATTAAGTTCTCTATCATCCACACAAAGTCTGAGGGACCCATTTGCCTTCGTGGCAAATACTACTGGAGCACCCCACTCCGATATACTACATCTTATGAACCCCTTCTCAAGCAATTCTTTCACTTGCTTACTGAGTTCTCTTCTCTCTCTTGGATCCATGTGGCGCACTGGCAATGCAACTAGCTTTGCATTATCTACTAGATATATTCGAAAGTCTATCTCACGTTTTGGGGGTAAACCCCTCACTTCATTGAAGACATCAACATATTCACGGACTATACGAACAGAATGTAAATCATCATTGGATGCGTCAAGGGATTCTAGGTAGCTAAGCATTACTGGACCTCTAGGGTCACAACAAATATCAAGGGTCTTTCCACAACGAGTCAATAATCTAACTACACTTCTTTCACAATCTAGGATGGCCCGGTATCTAGTTAGCCAATCCATACCTAGAATCAAGCTGTAGCCCATGAAGCTAAGAACAAAGGCGTTGCATTCGAACCCAACGCCCAAAATAGACACTCTCAAATCCCGATAGATCATAGAAAGATGAGCCGAACCACCAATAGGATTTGAGAATACTAAGGGATCTGTAACTAAACTAGTATTTAGGTGCCGTGTTTCAACTAATGATGTAGAGATAAACGAATGTGATGCGCCAGAATCGAATAAAGTATGGACAGGATGATCAAATAGAAAAACTAAACTTTCAACGGAAATCGTTCTACCTCGTTCTTGCAGCAGTGGGACCACGAGAGCATGAACTTGCTCCCTTGCCTGCCCTGGTGCCATAAGAGCATGCACCTGTCCTCCCAAGGTAGAACCTGCCTTCTGCCCTTTCCTTACGCAGTCCTTAATTAGATGTCCAGCTTCGCCACAGTGGAAACAAACAATCTTCTTTTTCTTCCTTCAATCTTTGCTTAGATGGCCTGGTGTCCCACAGTTGAAACATCTTTTCTTTCCCTTACCGTTGTTGCCTTTACCACCTTTCTTATTCTGTTGTTGCTGTTGCGGTTTCTTTTGATCCCCTTTCTTCTCGGGTGCCTTATTAGCATTGGCGCCCTTCTCCTCTTCATGCATAAGCGCCATGTCAACTAGTCTCTCAACGGTAGCCCCCATGGGGATGTGGGTCATAGCTAACCCATGAAGCGGCTCGTTCAAACCTTTAACAAATCTCAGGGCCTTCTTTTCTGGTGTATTCACCAAGTCCAAGCCAAATCTCGCCAACTGATTGAATTTGTTGACGTATTCTTTCACCGATAGACTCCCTTGCTTCAACGCCAAGAATCTTTCCATATATAAATTCTCTTCATTCGTGACCTCCAACCTATAAGAAACTTCTTCCTTCATCAACCAAGCAGCTAGTCGAACCTTCATCCCCTCGTCTATCTCAAAGATACCAACAAGTCTTCCGCTTTCCTAAGCCAACTTCTATCCCCGACAAACGTCTAAGTCCCATGAAGCGGTTTTCCGCCTATTGTACGGAAGTCCTCATATATCTTAGGAAAAAGCATCTATACGCGGAGGTAGAGATTCAAAAACGGAAAGAGGAAGAGATTCAAAATGGAGAGTCGAAGGAAAGATATATGGCTCTTGGGGATTATGTTTTTAAAAAATACCTCTCTCTTGAAAATACTTTCCTCAAAACATACTTTTGAAGGTACTTCTTTATAAAAGTGTTTTTGAAAAACAGTTTTTCAAAATTCATATCTGTTCTGGTAACCTTCAGCTCTGATACCACGTGTAACGCCCCACGTCCATTAATGTCACTCACAAAGGGAATGCATTAACTTCTATGGAGCGTTTTAAGTGAGTATAGAACATAAAGTTAACAACAAGACAGATATAAACAGTACTTAAAAATTTAAAACTTTATTCATTACAGCGGTAAACACATAAGTTTGATTACATCATCAAAAACCAGAGTCAAAGTACGTAATATCCATCTTGACTAAATCAAAGTACAAAAATTGAAAGACATAACCCCAACACAAAATAGCCATAAATAAGATAGGCTGAACTTTTACTTCAGCGATCCAAGCAACTTCTAAAAGCAAGAGATACAGCAGTCCAAAATCAAGCTCCACTGGTGCTAGTTCCACCTTGAGCACCTAGGGGGAAAAGGAAGAAAAGATGTGGAAACAAAGGGGTCAGACATAAAGTCTGGCAAGTGCGATGACTTTAACAATATAATTACCAAAATAACTAGGCTAAGGCATAAGTTGGAAAATAAGGAAATGACTGTGAACAATTGGGTATAACAGAGTAAACAAGGAAATAAGATGAACAAAGATAACGTTAAAGATATACCTAGTCACTATAAGATAATTACTAAACTGCACCACCACTAGTCACCCTAAAGGGTTGATCCCGCCTACAGAACATAATAATGATAATGGTAGTTTCGTGTACCCCTAGTTGCCTTCATAGGTGTCACCTGCCCCTATCTCCACTAGGTGTACCCAATATCCCCATGCGATCGGCTCCCTAACTCGTAGATACCCGTGCTGGCCCCATAGTGGGGTGTATCACTCCCCAAAGTGGAATACCACAAATAATGCACGGCTTATACCTACACGATGCAACAACGTCTTATCTACCAGCCCGGGCCCACACACGCACATGAACCCGTTGGACTTGCGTTGCCACCGCTAACCCATTTTGGCCTCTTACAGTCAAGCCCAGTACGCGTGTCCCGTCCTCAACTTGGGTCGAGCCCACAAAGATACTTATGGGTTACTGGTTGAAACGGGCCCCCATTACTTGAAACAAGCTATCCACCTAAGCTGGTCCCCTTTAGTACATCCCACTTAACCCTCTGCTTATTCACGTTCACTTACATGTTTTCTATTTTTGGTTAAGTGTTTCTAATCGTATTTCAAATGCTACCCAAGGCACCCACTAAATTCCACACGCCACCCAAGCCACCCACTTAACCCCCTCATGTCCCACTACATGTTTATCTGGTTAAGTGTTTCTTAATTCATTAACACCGTAACCTTGTAAAGTCCTCCCACATTAGACTGGCATTTATGGCAGCTGGATTTGACGGGCGGGTCCTAGCAGTCTTACACCACAAAAGAGCCTAACCTCGTGTCTTTACAACTGTCACGCATTTAATTTATGCCAAAGACCTCCCACATTAGACTAGCATTTGTGGCAGCTGGATTTGTCCGGCGGGTCCAGGCAATCTTACACCACAAAAGAGCCTAACCTCATGTCTTAGGCGATTTATTACACAAAATTAATTATTCCCCAATTTGAATTAATTTCACTATTCAAATTATCAATCAATTCTAAAATTAACTATGACCATAATTGACTCAATTATGTCCATCTATTTATGGTATGTAAAATCATACCACTTAACATCACAAATTTATTTTATGCCATCTAAGGCATTTATGCCAATTCTCAATATTAAATCTTTTAATATTATCCTATGGCCCCACGTTGTACGTTCGTTCGTTTAACGTAAAATATACGTTAGACTCGAATAGTCTAACTCATGAAATAAAGAGAAAACATCACAACATACATATAGAAAAAAATAGATCTAAACATAAGGGGTGAACTTGCATGTGTGAATGAGGTTCTACATCTAAAACTTGCATAGGCCAAAGTCACAACTTGCATAAAACTACATATGTTGTAACAACCCCCATTCTACGCACTAGAGGATCGTAGAATATTTATTTCTTTCCCATATGAAGTCTTATGGTCATGTAATTTTGGGAGACAACCATTAAGTCATTTCCTATGTTCATGATTTTTGTCGATTTTCAAGTGATCGTTTTGCCCCTAGCTGATCTTGTTTCGGCCATAACTTTTGATTGGAAAGGAATTTTAACCTGAAACCACTTCAATTAGATTCGTTTGATGGTTTACCTTTCCGTAGAGTGGTCACATGTGAAAAACGGACTTACCGTTTGAGAGATATGGCTGAAATAAGGTTTGGAAGGTGAAAAACTGCTTAACCGGGCCAAATAGGGTGATTAGTGAATGGGCCCATAACCCATTTCGGGATTACGGTTATAGGGAGGCTGAAATGGGTTAGAGATTCATTCCATTTCAGTTTTCTAGCCTCCACTTACCTCTTAGAAACCCTAAAAATGGCCTCCAACCTCTAAATCACCTCCAAATCATCTTCTAATCAAGGATTAAGCTAAGCAACATCAAATCAAGGGAGAACTTCACCAAATCAACGTTAGAGCTGCTGTTTAGCATTGGGATTCGCACCAAATCAGAGATCTATTTCAGATCTAAGTTTTAATTGTGGCTAAGGTGAGTGATTTGCATAGTTCCTCACTAATTATGGCTAATTAAGGGTAATTAGTGTTAATTAGCGAATTTAAACATGATAAAATTCTGGAAAAATATTTATAAAATCTGAAATGATGTTTTAGACCTCTGATATGAATTTGGGTTAATTTGGTTAAGTTTTGCTAATCACATCACTAGTTTCACCTAAACACGCTTAAAGGGAAATATGGGGTTTTGGGTATGTTTGATCCATTTTAACCTATCATATTGATGTTTTGGTGTTTGAAGTTGCTTCTACTTGTTGCTATGACTGTATGGTATGCTTTGTGATTGATTAGAATAGTTGGAATGGTCAAAAATGCCGTCGAGTGGCGTAAAACTGCTTGCTGGAAAAAGTGCAGGAAGACATCCGAACCGGATCGGATTGGTTAGGAGGACCCGATCCGCTCTCACACTTCACACTTCGATCCACTCGCACTTCTCGTGGCATGCATCATCCGATCCGACCCGCCTGGTGTTCTCCGACCCGATCCGCCATGGTGCTCCGAACCGAACCGACGCGTGGTGAATGGAATTGAAGAACCCGACCCGATCCACTAAAGGCGACGGCTTCCGATCCGAACCAACGTATTGGGAGGGAACTCGAGATATCCGACCGGATCCAGTGAAGAAGGAGCATTCTGATCCGAACCGAACTGATGACTAGGGGAAGATCCGAACTGATACGGTGATGACCAATAACCCGAGATGCAAAGGTAGTCCAAATGGAAGTTAGAGCTCAGGATCCAGTTGGGAACCAATGAGTTCACTTTATGGTTGGACATTGCTGCGAGACGTGTGCTAAGGAGTTGTCGACGTTCATAACTTCGATTCACCATTGAAAATGGATGATGGGCTACTTATCAGTGCAGTAGAGTCACTATGACTCGAGAGGCAAGGTGATGGTAGCAAGACTACGTTATCAGTGCAGTATAGTCATTATGACTCGAGGGGCAATGCGATGCGTAGTAAGACTATGAGCCAGTGCAGTGGGGTCATTGTGACTCCATGGGGCAGAGTGGACATAGTAAAGGATTAGTGAGGCTATGAGCCAGTGCAGTGGGGTCATTGCGACTCCATGGGGCAAAGTGGACATAGCGAAGGAGTAGTGGCTATGTATCAGTGCAGTGAAGCCATTTATGACTTCATGGGGCAAAGTGATCATAGCGAGGTATGTTGGGTGATCGAAGTGGTGAATATCGTATGCTTTATGCACTGAGTGAGAGATGTGAGGATGGATGCTATGTTTGATTGTTTGCCATCACCATGACATGCACACCCCCACCCCCGTTATCTTTACACCATTTGAAATGGCACCTTGGAGTGTTGTACAGTATGTAGTGCTAACTCTTTGGTTGCAGGTCCAGGTTCAGGTATGGTTTAGTCTACCTGTTATTGTTCTGTTTAGATACTTATCGCTCATACCAGGCATTATGTATGACCCAGAGTTTTATGTCTCTTCTTATTACTCTGGGTGCTCACACGAGCAGACTAGAGACAGGTTAGCTGGTGATGCGCGAGTAGCTGATTCGGAGGCGAGCAGGAGGCTTCCATGTAAGATATATAGATATTCTCCCTGTGTCGTTGGTGGTCGCTACTTGGGCATTATTAGTGTACCTCCATTATCCTGCCTTTCCTTTTTGAGACAGTTCGAAAAGTTGTAATAATGTTAGCTTTGGATCATAAGTTGTACTTGGATTTTCCGCTGCTATGTTAGTTTGTATTCAGCTTATGCACTGTCTCACTTGTTTTATGTCAATTATGTTGTTATTATATTTTGTTCCATGCACTGTGAGACATTTTACAGGTTCCTTGTTAGTTCATTTCCTTCTTTCCTTCCTTTACTTGACGACCATCCCGTGCTGACTGGACATGTGTACAGCGCACTTTTGGGGTAAATGTCGGTTGGTGCGGGGGCGGCTGTTGCATTTGGTATCAGAGCTCTAGGTAGCGTAGTTAACCTAGGGAAAGACACTAGGGAGAAATAGTACGTATATGAGAGCGCGTATTTGTGATTACTTTGGTTTTCAAAAGCAATATAAATATATACTATTAGTAGTATAAGAATGAAGTCGTACTGCACTAGCACCACTATGGGGTCGTTGATCGTTTTCCTTTACAGATTGAACGATGAGCCGATATGCAAGGGCTGCTGGTAGGAGAGCCAATAATGGGAATGCTGCTGACATGAGGGTGATGTTTACTGACCTCATGAGAGACATGCTTAGGGAGGTGCAAGGGGCAGTTCCCAATCCCGGAATTGGTGGTGGCCCAGTAGTGCAGGCGCCTAGGGTCGATTTCGCCAAGTTGTGCAAGGATTACACTAACCTTGGTAGGAAGCCGTTCCGCGGAACGGAGTTGGCCACAGATGTTCATGATTGGTTGGATAGCTGTGATCGTATCTTCGACGACTTGGGTATCGAGGATGCGATGAAGAGAAGGCTAGCGTCTCGTCAGCTGCAAGGGCGAGCGATGAATTGGTGGAATGTCGTTAGAACAGCTACTCCAGAAGATCGGGTTACTTAGGATCAGTTCAAGGCTCGTTTTAGCGAGAAGTTCATTCCAGCTGCCCAGAAGTTAGTGTTGTTTAAGAGATTCTTGGAACTCAAGCAAAATGGTAGGGCAGTCTCTGACTATATTGCTGAGTTCGAGACCTTGTCGAAGTATGGACTATCTCTTATCGATACTCCTGAGAAGAAGAATGAGAAGTTCATTACTGGTTTAGATGGATACTTGGGGGAAAGGATTATCAACCACATCGATGAAACTTTTGAATCGATTGTAGGGAAAGCTTTGAGATCAAAGAGTCTTTACCCTAAGCAAAAGACTGAGGCTGCATCTGCAGAATGGCTTAAACTGCAAGCGGGCGGTGGAGCCAAGAATAACTCTAAGAATTAGAGAAAACAGAACCAATCTAAGGATGGCCAGAAAAAGAACAATAAAGATGTTGAGTGCTTCAGCTGTGGTAAGAAGGGCCATTATGCTAAAGAATGTCGGGCCAAGCTAGCGGATAGGAAGTGCTACAACTGTGGCCAAGTGGGACATCATAAGGATAAGTGTCTGCAGCCTCTTAAGGAGAAGCAGATTGTGAAAGCATATGCTATCGATGTTGTTCCTTCTTCGTCGAATGCCCCAACTGCGGCGGAGAAAGGAAAGAATGTTGTTATTCAAGGTATGCTTTCTATTTATGATGTACCAGTTTGAGTTTTGTTTGATACTGGGGCTTCCCGTTCCTTCATATCTAGTGACCTGGTAGATAGATTGGGACTGGAACTTGAGATAGTCGATAGACCGTTGGTTGTGACGAACCCGATTGGTGGTTCAACTAGCCTTAGTATGATTTGCCGAAATTTGTTCTTATCGAGTCATGGATGTATGTTTGTTTGTGATTGCTTTGTTTTGGGCTTTATTGGGTATGGCATTATATTGGGGGTCGATTGGCTCCAAAGATATGGGGTGGTGGTAGACTGTGAGGGATTTTTGGTGACAGTTAGGGCGGATGATGGGCGGAGGGTAGTGTTTGGTAGTCTACCTAATAATGGGGTAATGGCTAGTTTTCTAAATTCCCTCGACATCCCGTATGATGAGTTGTCGGATGTGCCCGTGGTTGGCCAGTATCCGGACATCTTTGAGGAGGTGACCGGGCTTCCACCACACCGAGAGATTGAGTTCCGTATTGATTTAGTGAAAGATGACAGACCTATAGTGATGCCACTTCGTCGTATGGCACCAAGGGAGCAGCGAGAACTCGGGGTGCAAGTCAGCAATCTTTTGAAGAAGGGATTTATTAGAAGAAGTGTCTCCGAGTGGGGAGCACCAGTTGTGTTTGCCACTAAGGCAGATGGTTCCCTTCGTTTGTGTGTGGACTATCGCGAGTTGAATAAGGTAACGAGGAAGAATAAGTATCCTCTACCGCGGATAGATTATTTGTTTGATCAACTGGAAGGAGCAAGAGTGTTCTCCCAGTTGGACCTCGCGACAGGATTTCATCAGCTCCGAGTAGCGGATGAGAGTGTTCCGAAAACAGCCTTTAGGACGCCGTCTGGATTCTATGAGTGGTTGGCCATGCCATTTGGGTTGACCAATGCACCAGCCTACTTTGTGGATCTTATGAATTGAGTATTCAGAGCTCAGTTGAATAAGTCTGTTCTTGTGTTCGTAGACGATATCCTTGTTTACTTGAGGACAGAGGAGGAACACAAGGGACACTTGAGGATAGTGATGGAGTTGTTTAGGAAACACCAATTGAAAGCGAAATTCTCTAAGTGTCACTTCTGGAGGAGGGAAGTGAGATTCTTGGGCCATGTGGTTTCAGAGAATGGTATTGCCGTGGACCCTGCGAAGGTGGCTACGGTACAGGATTGGCCTACGCCCAAGAATGCAATAGATGTAAGAAGTTTCTTGGGGTTAGTTGGATATTATCGTAAGTTTATCCAGGGCTTCTCCAAGATAGCAGCACCGTTGACTCAGTTGACTAAGAAGAATCAGTCCTTCGTCTGGGACGGGGTGTGTGAGAATGCATTCAAGAGTCTAAAAGAAAAGTTGATGCGTGCGCCAGTATTAGTCATTCCTAGAGGGAATGATGAGATGACGGTATACACAGATGCTTATGGTACCGGGCTAGGTGCTATGTTGATGCAAGGAGGTAGGGTTGTAGCTTATGCTAGTCGGCAGCTAAAGCCGCATGAGAAGAAGTATCCTACCCATGATTTGGAACTGGCAGCGATTGTGTTCGCATTAAAGATGTGGAGACACTATCTCTTGGGGGAAAGATTTGAGTTGTTTATCGATCATAAATCGTTAAAGTATCTCTTCTCCCAGAAGGATCTAAATCTCCGTCAGCAGAGATGGTTAGAGTTCTTGGCTTAGTATGATTTTGATATCGCATACACACCTGGGAAAGGTAATGCGGTAGCCGACGCGTTAAGTAGGAGACATGCCAGTTTAGGGGCAATGTTTCTTGAATGGAAGCAACTGGAGTATATCGCAGGTTTTGATTTCAGACCAAAGTGCGAATTGGATCCAGAAATGCTAGCTAGTTTGGCAATAAGACCCACTTTGATAGAGCGGATTGGTTCCAGCCAAAGGGATGATCCTAATCTATTGGAAATCATCTCCAAGTTAGAAATGAACATCGACGGTGAGGAGATGAATTTTATGGGCTTGATCGAGATGGATGGCTTAGAAAGAATGGAAGACTAGTTGTACCCAACGTAAATGGTTTGAGGGATGAAGTGCTTAAACAATGTCATCACTCAAAACTGACTATACACCCCAGTGGTTATAAGATGTATCGAGACATGAAACAGACTTACTACTGAGAAGGGATGAAAAGAGACGTTGGGAAGTTTATATCCAAATGCATGAATTGCCAGCTAGTTAAAGCCAAGCAAAAGAAGCCTAGTGGTTTGTTGCAACCATTAGAAAATCCCGAATGGAAATGGGAGCAAGTCTCGATGGATTTCATCGATGGTTTACCAAGGACTAGAACGGGACATGATAGCATTTGGGTAATTGTGGATCGATTGACTAAGAGTGCAAGATTTATACTAGTCAAATCGACCAGAACGGCAGCTAATTTAGCAGAATTGTATATGAAGTGGGTAGTGAGATTTCATGGAGTACCCAAAAGCATTGTGAGTGACCGAGACCCGTTGTTTACTAGTGGGTTTTGGAAGAGCTTACAAGAGGCTCTAGGGTCAGAATTACATCTCAGTACCGCATATCATCCTCAGACCGACGGTCAGACGGAGAGGGTGAATCGTATATTGGAAGATCTCTTGAGAGCTTGTATATTGGATTTTGGTGGATCATGGGATGACCATTTGCATCTAGTAGAGTTTGCATATAATAATAGCTACCAATTCAGTATCGGTATGGCTCCATATGAAGCTTTGTACGGAAGACCGTGCAACTCACCATCATGTTGGATAGAGACTGGCGAGAAGTTTATGCTTGGACCAGATGTGGTGAGGGAAACTTCGGATAAGATTAAGACCATTCAACAACGAATGAAGGCTGCCCAAGATAGGCAGAAAAGTTATGCTGATAAAAGGAGAAAAGACTTAAAATTCTCCGTTGGTGACTTGATGTTTGTCAGGATTTCTTCATTGAAGAGCGTGATACGATTTGGCAGGAGAGGGAAGTTGGCACCAAGATTTGTTGGCCCATTCCCAGTTCTCGAACAAGTTGGGAATTTGGCGTATAGAGTTGACTTACCAGAGATGATGGCGGGAGTTCACAACGTATTTCATGTTCCCAACTAAGGAAGTTCGTACATGACCCAGATTTGACTATTTCACCTGATCAGTTAGAGGACTTCGAAGTAGAACCCGAGGCGGTTGGGAACAGCAAGCCGATTCGTATTGTCGAGCACGATGCAAAGCAACTTCGAAGGAAGGCGGTGAAGCAAGTCAAGGTTCAGTGGGGCGAGAACGAGAATGACTGTACTTGGGAGACAGAGGAGAGCATTAGGAAGACGTATCCAGAACTCTTTGCCTGGTAAAATTTTCTTTGCGATTTAGTTATTCCGCGTGCTAGGATAGACTTGTTTTGCTTGTTTTGTATGTTTGATTGTTGTTTTATGGTTGATAGGCATGCGGGACCCTTGTGTGTGTTTTGGTTAGGAAATTTCGGGGGCGAAATTTCTTAAGGGGGGGAGAATGTAACAACCCGCATTCTATGCACCGAAGGATCGTAGAATATTTATTTCTTTCCCATATGAAGTCGTATGGTCATGTAACTTTGGGAGACAACCATTAGAGTCATTTCCTATGTTCATGATTTTTGTCGATTTTTAAATGACCGTTTTGCCCCTAGCTGATCTTGTTTCGGCCATAACTTTTGATTGGAAAGGAATTTTAACCTGAAACCACTTCCATTAGATTCGTTTGATGGTTTACCTTTCTATAGAGTGGTCATGTGAAAAACGGACTTACCATTTGGGAGATATGGCTGAAATAAGGTTTGGAAGGTGAAAAACTGCTTAACCGGGCCAAATAGGGTGATTAGTGAATGGGCCCATATCCCATTTCGGGATTAGGGTTATGGGGAGGCTGAAACGGGTTAGAAATTCATTCCATTTTAGTTTTCTAGCCTCCACTTACCTCTTAGAAACCCTAAAAATGGCCTCCAACCTCTAAATCATCTTCTAATCAAGGATTAAGCTTAGCAACATCAAATCAAGGGAGAACTTCACCAAATCAATGTTAAAGCTGCTGTTTAGCATTGGGGTTCGCTCCAAATCAGAGAACTATTTCAGATCTAAGTTTTAATTGTGGCTAAGGTGAGTGATTTGCATAGTTCCTCACTAATTATGGCTAATTAAGGGTAATTAGCGTTAATTAGCGAATTCAAACAGGATAAAATTCTGGAAAAATATTTATAAAATCCGAAATGATGTTTTAGACCTCTGATATGAATTTGGGTTAATTTGGTTAAGTTTTTCTAATCACATCATTAGTTTCACCTAAACATGCTTAAAGGGAAATATGGGGTTTTGGTTATGTTTGATCCATTTTAACCTATCATATTGATGTTTTGGTGTTTGAAGTTGCTTCTACTTGTTGCTATGACTGTATGGTATGCTTTGTGATTGATTCGAATAGTTGGAATGTCGAAAACGCCGTCGAGTGGCGTAAAACTGCTTGCTGGAAAAAGTGCAGGAAGACTCCGAACCAGATCGGATCGGTTAGAAGGACCCGATCCGCTCTCACACTTCACGCTTCGATCCACTCGCACTTCTCGTGGCATGCATCATCCGATCTGACCCGCCTGGTGTTCTCCGACCCAATCCTCCATGGTGCTCCGAACCGAACCGACGCGTGGTGAATGGAATTGAAGAACCCGACCCGATCCCCTAGAGGCGACGTCTTCCGATCCGAACCGACGTATTGGGAGTGTAACACCCCGTATTTTCTGTGAACTTAAGAATTACAAATCTGAGTATAATTAAAATATAAAATTAGAATCAAGGGAAACGGGCTGTGCCATTGCATTCGTCTCGGAAAAATACGTGAAATAGAGTCCGAAATTTCGTAAATCGGAGTCCATATGACCAAGTTATGCCCTCCCAAAGTTCAGAAAAAAAAATTAAACAGCACAGACCAGGTTGACCGGGGAGTCGACCCTAGAGTCGACCTGCCCCCAAGGGGTCGACCCTAGAGTCGACCTGCCCCAGGGGGTCGACCCTAGAGTCGACCCTAGAGTCGACCTGCCCCGAGGGGGTCGACCCTAGAGTCGACCCTAGTGTCGACCTGGGGGTCGACCTGCCTCCCGAATCTGCTTTTCTGCCTGGGTGCATTCTGATGTATCTGGTCTCGTTTTCTGTCTAGATTCGTCTGCCTAAACCTATTTGAACAGCCCCAAACCCAGCCTTCTCTGCAAACAATTCTATTCTTCTTCTACTCTGCCTCTGTTCTAAATTAAAAATAAAAATGGTGTTGCTACTCTGCTGGAGTCAAAACTAGAAGACAATCAACATCAACCTAAATTCAATTAGAGATTAGAGCTTCTGCAACGGTTCTACAACAACTAGAGTTCTTTCTTTAATCCAATTAAGGCAAGTACAGTTATTTTCTGCTATAAACGTTAATTCTGATTTTGACATGAATTATGAATCTGAATCTGAGATTATATCTGTTCTGTTCTGATTTGATTTATCTTATTCTGTACCTCTTTCCTCTTTCTGTTCTATAGCCAGGCTACTACGAGCCTGAGCCAATCTCATAAGAGATTAACATGCGCTAAAATGTTTGGGACAGTAAAATGAATGATGCATAAATTGGGCATGACCAATAGGTGACTAATTTGAGGAAAGAACATGGACTGTAGCTAGAACATGAATCTGAGACATATGATTGGACATGTTATATTTATAACATAAAAAGGTATTGAACATGTGATTTGTGGACATGACATAAAAAGGTATATAATTGAACATAAATATAGACTGTATTGAACACATGATTTAAGATAAAGAGGATACGGCCTAGGTATAAAGATTTACATGAAAGTAGGATATCCATTAATGTAAATAAACACCTAAGTAAGGGACCTTTGGGATATATGACATGCATAGTAATCTATGGCTATATTTGGTATGAATTATATGGATCTTCTGTACTATGCAAGTTTAATAAAAATTTGGAACATATGATATATGGTAAATTTATGACCATAATCTGTGCTATGTAAATTTAATACAAACATAGGGTATATGATAATATTGTGAATCAAGACTATTATTTATGCACGTGAACTTAGGCAAGGTTTATAATTAGGCAAGGTATGAAACTTTAAGAAATAAGTAAATTTGTTATATTTGCCTAATTTGCTAGTTGTGTTACATTGCCTAATCTGCTAGTTCTGTTATATTGCTTAATCTGCTAGTTCTGCTCTACTGCCTAGTCTGCTAGATTTGTTCATCTGCCAAATCCGTCATTTGCTAAGTCTGTTGAAAATACTAAATCTGCTAGTTTGCTTAATCTGCTAAGTCGCCTAACCTGAGAAATCTGTTATCTGCTATATCTGTTGAGTTGGTATAATTAGTCCGCTATTGACATAATCTGAATTGGCTATAGTAATGAATAATTGACATGTATATTAGGCGTGGTTATAAATGGTAAATCATTAATTAATTGGCCACAAAGATAAACATGGCTAACTCGAGGTTAGAATGAGTTTGCGGCGTAATTCTGCCCGGAACCGCCCGACATATTCCAGTGGTCGCAAACAACAGGTTCTAATGTGAGAAGTTAGTCATAACGTGCTTGAAACCCGAGGTTAGACTCAGTTTGCGACAGAAACCTGCCTGGAACCAACCGGCCTAACCAGTAGCTGCAAACTGTCAGTCTAATGTGAGAGGTCTTGGCATTAATAATTAATTAATGCAAATCTAAGATAAGAATGACGTCTAAAACGTATTGGGGGAAATAAGGTTAAACCAACTGGATTAATAGGTGTAGTAAACCCGTCCATGAATCTGTAGGCCCAATACAAAGTTAGACGAATCTGAAAAATCTGTACATCTGACCTGTTAGTCTGAAAACTTGATAACTTAATCTGTGAACTAGTAAATCTGAATTCTGTATGTCTGAACTTGTAAACAAGTTAATCCGAGATCTGTTAGTCTGGGGACACAAGGTTAGGAGGGGAATTACTTGTGTCATCTGTTGTTTGGGACCCATATTAGTCAGTAACCCTTTCTGGTATCAAAACTTTGACCCAACAGTAGGTAGGGTCCGGGCACGCTTACTGAACTAATTATAAGTGGTTCATTCTGATAATGGCGAGGGGTGTTGATGGTGCGTTCCAACCGGGTCATGTGCGTGCATGGATCCCGGTCTGCCTCTGAGGATGTAAGACGCCGTGACATCTGTAAATAGGTCTGTGCTAATTGGTTGTCACTTTAGGGAGTGATACACCCTACTGTGGGGCCGACACAGGATATTTATGTATTATGGAGCCAATCGCTTGGGGTAGGGTTTTAGGGTACACTTAGTTCTGTCTGTTTCTGTTCGTACCGTCTGTTTCGGTTGGGTGGTAACACCTATCTGTTTCTGCGTGGTACCGTCTGTTCGGGTGGTAAAGGCCCATCACTAGTGTACACCTAATTCTACATTCTGTTTCCGTAGGGATTAATCTGTTTCTGCTTCTGTCTGTTTCTGATCGGGTAGTAAAGGCCCATTATTAGCATTCTGTTTCTGTTAAATTATTCTGTATCCGTTCCTGTTTCAGTTTAGACACCTAATTCTGTTATACTAGTATTAGTGCAGAGAAGTGTAAAGCAATAGCTTATATCATTCTGTTCTTCGGTTATATCTGCTACACCTGTTACAGTTATCTCTCATCCAGTTTTATGTTCATGTCATAATATTATTATCTGTTCATATGCTGAAAGTCACTGGACTTGCCAGACTTTATGTCTGACCCTTGTTGTTTCGCCTCTTTTCTTCCGTTTCCCCCCAGGTTTATCTAAGGAGGGAATACTTTAGCTTGATCCGGATTTCTCTTTGCTTGAAGTGCTTGAAGTATGGCTTGGCTCTGTATAGCTTCCGTTCTATGGGGATTATGATTTTAAACCATGCATTTTAAAGGCTTTTGTACAAGACTGATATTTTGTACTTGAATTCTGAGATTTGAAAGGATGTAACCATATTGATTTATGTTTCCGCTGTAATAAAGTTAAAATTTTTCAAGTACTGTTTTATCTGTATTGTAAGTTTCTGTTCTGTTTACTAAAAAGCTCCACCAAAGTTAAGGCATTCCCTTTGTGAGTGACGTTAACGGAGGTGGGGTGTTACACTTGGTATTAGAGCTGAATGTTACCGGATTTGATAAAGAATTTTTGAAAACTATTTTCAAAAAGGTTTTTGAAAAGGAAATATTTTAAAAAGTAAAGCTTATTTTTGAAAAACATAGTCCCCTAAGCCATATATCTATCTTTTGATCCTCTGCTTGAATCCTTGTTTCCTTCTTTCTTGAGTCTCTGGGGCTCCCGGCTTTCTGGGAGGTAACCTCGTCGAAGGGCAAAGTAGTGCCCGACTTCCATCGATAGCTGTAGTAGTTTCACCTGCGACTAGTTTTCTTTAGAGCTTTGAAGGATTTTTCCGGGCGATGGAGGCAGCTTTCGAGGGATTGGTCAACACGGATAGTAAAGATGAGAATGAGGGAGTTTGGCTAAGGCGCACAACCCAAGGATGAGAAACTCATGGATATGGACTTGGTTCACAAAGGAAACACAAAAGAAGGAAGAAAAGTCTGATGGTAAAGGAGGAGAAATGTGCTTTACTTATGGAAGCTTGACTCATCTGAACAAGGATTGCCAAAAGAGGAAGGGCACTCACTTCAACTGTGGTGGGATGGGACACTTCACTAGGGACTGCCCGAAGAAACGGGGGCAAGGACAGAGGACAGGACCTACTTCTGGAGGGCAGGCAAACACTCTCAAGGCTAGTGGATAGGATAGAAATAGGGAAAATTTCTGTAGAAGGTTTAATTTTCTTATCTGGTTATGGAGTTAAGACTCTTTCTGATTCTGTACTTGATACTCTGCACTTGAATACTATTATTGTTTCTGATTCTGCTGTAGACTCAGACCCATAAAGGTTATGACTCATCTGTTTTAAGTTAAGGTTTGAGGGATGTCTGTGTTAGGCGTCAAATATGACGCATATATTCTGAGTTTTTGTGGGATAAGATTTTATCATGCTTAGCTTCCGAAGAATCATTAGGGAACCTGATCTGTACCAATAGTCTGTAAATATCTGAATACTCCTGATAAGATTTCCAGTTTTGACATTGTCTATAGAGGGTAACCCTCTGGGTGTCAATCTGATGTTGATTTCGGTCTTCGGGGTTGACACTTAGGGGAATTATTTTCTCAACCAACGTCTGATAGGAATCAAGTTTTTGTTTTATCTGTACTCGCTTCCATCACTCGACTGTATCCTATCGATCGAGTGTTCAACTTATAGATAGGAATCCTAATAGGTGTAAACATGTGTTTGAGACATGTTATGTTTGATGGTTGCAAGTGGTTGCTCGTGGACGCATATACACACACTAGGCACTAGATCGGCTCGAAAACACTCTCATACTGCATATGGATGTGTGAGCATTTTAAATTTTTATGGATGCAAAATGGTTGAATCAGCACATGGATGTTGCATATGAGTGGATGGTTGTGCACTCATATAGAAATGATATGTATCAAATAGGAAAATTGCATACATATTGGACTCATGGCACTGACATAATTCGCATTAAGGAGGTCAACTGAATCAATAGACCGCCTGATCTTTGCATTAGATAAGGAACATATACACACACTTTTGCAAATGTTCATATAGCACTAGAAATTTCTAAGGACAATGGATGCTTGTGGATGATGACTGAGTAGATGAGTGATTGGATGGTAGGACACATTCTTCTTAACTTGAAGATTTCGGGGACGAAATCATTTAAGGAGGGGAGAATGTAACACCCCGTATTTTCTGTGAACTTAAGAATTACAAATCTGAGTATAATTAAAATATAAAATTAGAATCAAGGGAAACGGGCTGTGCCATTACGTTCGTCTCAGAAAAATACGCGAAATAGAGTCCGAAATTTCGTAAATCGTAGTCCATATGACCAAGTTATGGCCTCCCAAAGTTCAGAAAAAAAATTAAACAGCACAGACCAGGTCGACTGGGGAGTCGACCCTAGAGTCGACCTGCCCCCAGGGGGTCGACCCTAGAGTCGACCTGCCCCAGGGGGTCGACCCTAGAGTCGACCTGCCCCCAGGGGGTCGACCCTAGAGTCGACCCTAGTGTCGACCTGGGGGTCGACCTGCCTCCCGAATCTGCATTTCTGCCTGGGTGCATTCTGATGTATCTGGTCTCGTTTTCTGTCTAGATTCGTCTGCCTAAAACTATTTAAACAGCCCCAAACCCAGCCTTCTCTGCACACAATTCTATTCTGCTTCTACTCTGCCTCTGTTCTAAATTAAAAATAAAAATGGCGTTGCTACTCTGCTGGAATCAAAACTAGAAGACAATCAACATCAACCTAAATTCAATTAGAGATTAGAGATTCTGCAATGGTTCTACAACAACTAGAGTTCTTTCTTTAATCCAATTAAGGCAAGTACAGTTATTTTCTGCTATAAACGTTAATTCTGATTTTGACATGAATTGTGAATCTGAATCTGAGATTATATCTGTTCTGTTCTGATTTGATTTATCTTATTCTGTACCTCTTTCCTCTTTCGGTTCTATAGCCAGGCTACTACGAGCCTGAGCCAATCTCATAAGAGATTAACATGCGCTAAAATGTTTGGGACAGTAAAATGAATGATGCATAAATTGGGCATGACCAATAGGTGACTAATTTGAGGAAAGAACATGGACAGTAGCTAGAACATGAATCTGAGACATATGATTGGACATGTTATATTTATAACATAAAAAGGTATTGAACATATGATTTGTGGACATGACATAAAAAGGTATATAATTGAACATAAATATAGACTGTATTGAACACATGATTTAGGATAAAGAGGATATGGCCTAGGTATAAAGATTTACATGAAAGTAGGATATCTATTAATGTAAATAAACACCTAAGTAAGGGACCTTTGGGATATATGACATGCATAGTAATCTATGGCTATATTTGGTATGAATTATATGGATCTTCTGTACTATGCAAGTTTAATAAAAATTTGGAACATATGATATATGGTAAATTTATGACCATAATCTGTGCTATGTAAATTTAATACAAACATAGGGTATATGATAATATTGTGAATCAAGACTATTATTTATGCACGTGAACTTAGGCAAGGTTTATAATTAGGCAAGGTATGAAACTTTAAGAAATAAGTAAATTTGTTATATTTGCCTAATTTGCTAGTTGTGTTACATTGCCTAATCTGCTAGTTCTGTTATATTGCTTAATCTGCTAGTTCTGCTCTACTGCCTAGTCTGCTAGATTTGTTCATCTGCCAAATCCGTCATTTGCTAAGTCTGTTGAAAATACTAAATCTGCTAGTTTGCTTAATCTGCTAAGTCGCCTAACCTGAGAAATCTGTTATCTGCTATATCTGTTGAGTTGGTATAATTAGTCCGCTATTGACATAATCTGAATTGGCTATAGTTATGAATAATTGACATGTATATTAGGCGTGGTTATAAATGGTAAATCATTAATTAATTGGCCACAAAGATAAACATGGCTAACTCGAGGTTAGAATGAGTTTGCGGCATAATTCTGCCCGGAACCACCCGACATATTCCAGTGGTCGCAAACAACAGGTTCTAATGTGAGAAGTTAGTCATAACGTGCTTGAAACCCGAGGTTAGACTCAGTTTGCGACAGAAACCTGCCCGGAACCAACCGGCCTAACCAGTAGCTGCAAACTGTCAGTCTAATGTGAGAGGTCTTGGCATTAATAATTAATTAATGCAAATCTAAGATAAGAATGACGTCTAAAACGTATTGGGGGAAATAGGGTTAAACCAACTGGATTAATAGGTGTAGTAAACCCGTCCATGAATCTGTAGGCCCAATACAAAGTTAGACGAATCTGAAAAATCTGTACATCTGACCTGTTAGTCTGAAAACTTGTTAACTTAATCTGTGAACTAGTAAATCTGAATTCTGTATGTCTGAACTTGTAAACAAGTTAATCTGAGATCTGTTAGTTTGGGGACACAAGGTTAGGAGGGGAATTACTTGTGTCATCTGTTGTTTGGGACCCATATTAGTCAGTAACCCTTTCTGGTATCAAAACTATGACCCAACAGTAGGTAAGGTCCGGGCATGCTTACTGAACTAATTATAAGTGGTTCATTCTGATAATGGCGAGGGGTGTTGATGGTGCGTTCCAACCGGGTCATGTGCGTGCATGATCCCGGTCTGCCTCTGAGGATGTAAGACGCCGTGACATCTGTAAATAGGTCTGTGCCAATTGGTTGTCACTTTAGGGAGTGATACACCCTACTGTGGGGACGACACAGGATATTTATGTATTATGGAGCCAATCGCTTGGGGTAGGGTTTTAGGGTACACTTAGTTCTGTCTGTTTCTGTTGGTACCGTCTGTTTCGGTTGGGTGGTAACACCTATCTGTTTCTGCGTGGTACCGTCTGTTCGGGTGGTAAAGGCCCATCACTAGTGTACACCTAATTCTACATTCTGTTTCCGTAGGGATTAATCTGTTTCTGCTTCTGTCTGTTTCTGATCGGGTAGTAAAGGCCCATTATTAGCATTCTGTTTCTGTTAAATTATTCTGTATCCGTTCCTGTTTCAGTTTAGACACCTAATTCTGTTATACTAGTATTAGTGCAGAGAAGTGTAAAGCAATAGCTTATATCATTCTGTTCTTCGGTTATATCTGCTACACCTGTTACAGTTATCTCTCATCCAGTTTTATGTTCATGTCATAATATTATTATCTGTTCATATGCTGAAAGTCACTGGACTTGCCAGACTTTATGTCTGACCCTTGTTGTTTCGCCTCTTTTCTTCCGTTTCCCCCCAGGTTTATCTAAGGAGGGAATACTTTAGCTTGATCCGGATTTCTCTTTGCTTGATGTGCTTGAAGTATGGCTTGGCTCTGTATAGCTTCCGTTCTATGGGGATTATGATTTTAAACCATGCATTTTAAAGGCTTTTGTACAAGACTGATATTTTGTACTTGAATTCTGAGATTTGAAAGGATGTAACCATATTGATTTATGTTTCCGCTGTAATAAAGTTAAAAATTTTCAAGTACTGTTTTATCTGTCTTGTAAGTTTCTGTTCTGTTTACTAAAAAGCTCCACCAAAGTTAAGGCATTCCCTTCGTGAGTGACCTTAACGGAGGTGGGGTGTTACACTTGGTATCAGAGCTGAATGTTACCAGATTTGATAAAGAATTTTTGAAAACTATTTTCAAAAAGGTTTTTGAAAAGGAAATATTTTCAAAAGTAAAGCTTATTTTTGAAAAACATAGTCCCCTAAGCCATATATCTATCTTTTGATCCTCTGCTTGAATCCTTGTTTCCTTCTTTCTTGAGTCTCTGGGGCTCCCGGCTTTCTGGGAGGTAACCTCGTCGAAGGGCAAAGTAGTGCCCGACTTCCATCGATATCTGTAGTAGTTTCACCTGCGGCTAGTTTTCTTTAGAGCTTTGAAGGATTTTTCCAGGCGATGGAGGCAGCTTTCGAGGGACTGGTCAACACGGATAGTAAAGATGAGAATGAGGGAGTTTGGCTAAGGCGCACAACCCAAGGATGAGAAACTCATGGATATGGACTTGGTTCACAAAGGAAACACAAAAGAAGGAAGAAAAGTCTGATGATAAAGGAGGAGAAATGTGCTTTACTTATGGAAGCTTGACTCATCTGAACAAGGATTGCCAAAAGAGGAAGGGCACTCACTTCAACTGTGGTGGGATGGGACACTTCACTAGGGACTGCCCAAAGAAACGGGGGCAAGGACAGAGGACAGGACCTACTTCTGGAGGGCAGGCAAACACTCTCAAGGCTAGTGGATAGGATAGAAATAGGGAAAATTTCTATAGAAGGTTTAATTTTCTTATCTGGTTATGGAGTTAAGACTCTTTCTGATTCTGTACTTGATACTCTGGACTTGAATACTATTATTGTTTCTGATTCTGCTGTAGACTCAAACCCATAAAGGGTATGACTCATCTGTTTTAAGTTAAGGTTTGAGGGATATCTGTGTTAGGCGTCAAATATGACGCATATATTCTGAGTTTTTGTGGGATAAGATTTTATCATGCTTAGCTTCCGAAGAATCATTAGGGAACCTGATCTGTACCAATAGTCTGTAAATATCTGAATACTCCTGATAAGATTTCCAGTTTTGACATTTTCTAAAGAGGGTAACCCTCTGGGTGTCAATCTGATGTTGATTTCGGTCTTCGGGGTTGACACTTAGGGGAATTATTTTCTCAACCAACGTCTGATATGAATCAAGTTTTTGTTTTATCTGTACTCGCTTCCATCACTCGACTGTATCCTATCGATCGAGTGTTCAACTTATAGATAGGAATCCTAATGGGTGTAAACATGTGTTTGAGACATGTTATGTTTGATGGTTGCATGTGGTTGCTCGTGGACGCATATACACACACTAGGCACTAGATCGGCTCGAAAACACTCTCATACTGCATATGGATGTGTGAGCATTTTAAACTTTTATGGATGCAAAATGGTTGAATCAGCACATGGATGTTGCATATGAGTGGATGGTTGTGCACTCATATAGAAATGATATGTATCAAATAGGAAAATTGCATACATATTGGACTCATGGCACTGACATAATTCGCATTAAGGAGGTCAACTGAATCAATAGACCGCCTGATCTTTGCATTAGATAAGGAACATATACACACACTTTTGCAAATGTTCATATAGCACTAGAAATTTCTAAGGACAATGGATGCTTGTGGATGATGACTGAGTAGATGAGTGATTGGATGGTAGGACACATTCTTCTTAACTTGAAGATTTCGGGGACGAAATCCTTTAAGGAGGGGAGAATGTAACACCCCGTATTTTCTGTGAACTTAAGAATTACAAATCTGAGTATAATTAAAATATAAAATTAGAATCAAGGGAAACGGGCTATGCCATTACGTTCGTCTCGGAAAAATACGCGAAATAGAGTCCGAAATTTCGTAAATCGTAGTCCATATGACCAAGTTATGGCCTCCCAAAGTTCAGAAAAAAAATTAAACAGCACAGACCAGGTCGACTGGGGAGTCGACCCTAGAGTCGACCTGCCCCCAGGGGGTCGACCCTAGAGTCGACCTGCCCCATGGGGTCGACCCTAGAGTCGACCTGCCCCCAGGGGGTCGACCCTAGAGTCGACCCTAGTGTCGACCTGGGGGTCGACCTGCCTCCCGAATCTGCTTTTCTGCCTGGGTGCATTCTGATGTATCTGGTCTCGTTTTCTGTCTAGATTCGTCTGCCTAAACCTATTTAAACAGCCCCAAACCCAGCCTTCTCTGCACACAATTCTATTCTGCTTCTACTCTGCCTCTGTTCTAAATTAAAAATAAAAATGGCGTTGCTACTCTGTTGGAATCAAAACTAGAAGACAATCAACATCAACCTAAATTCAATTAGAGATTAGAGATTCTGCAATGGTTCTACAACAACTAGAGTTCTTTCTTTAATCCAATTAAGGCAAGTACAGTTATTTTCTGCTATAAACGTTAATTCTGATTTTGACATGAATTGTGAATCTGAATCTGAGATTATATCTGTTCTGTTATGATTTGATTTATCTTATTCTGTACCTCTTTCCTCTTTCGGTTCTATAGCCAGGCTACTACGAGCCTGAGCCAATCTCATAAGAGATTAACATGCGCTAAAATGTTTGGGACAGTAAAATGAATGATGCATAAATTGGGCATGACCAATAGGTGACTAATTTGAGGAAAGAACATGGACAGTAGCTAGAACATGAATCTGAGACATATGATTGGACATGTTATATTTATAACATAAAAAGGTATTGAACATATGATTTGTGGACATGACATAAAAAGGTATATAATTGAACATAAATATAGATTGTATTGAACACATGATTTAGGATAAAGAGGATATGGCCTAGGTATAAAGATTTACATGAAAGTAGGATATCTATTAATGTAAATAAACACCTAAGTAAGGGACCTTTGGGATATATGACATGCATAGTAATCTGTGGCTATATTTGGTATGAATTATATGGATCTTCTGTACTATGCAAGTTTAATAAAAATTTGGAACATATGATATATGGTAAATTTATGACCATAATCTGTGCTATGTAAATTTAATACAAACATAGGGTATATGATAATATTGTGAATCAAGACTATTATTTATGCACGTGAACTTAGGCAAGGTTTATAATTAGGAAAGGTATGAAACTTTAAGAAATAAGTAAATTTGTTATATTTGCCTAATTTGCTAGTTGTGTTACATTGCCTAATCTGCTAGTTCTGTTATATTGCTTAATCTGCTAGTTCTGCTCTACTGCCTAGTCTGCTAGATTTGTTCATCTGCCAAATCCGTCATTTGCTAAGTCTGTTGAAAATACTAAATCTGCTAGTTTGCTTAATCTGCTAAGTCGCCTAACCTGAGAAATCTGTTATCTGCTATATCTGTTGAGTTGGTATAATTAGTCCGCTATTGACATAATCTGAATTGGCTATAGTTATGAATAATTGACATGTATATTAGGCGTGGGTATAAATGGTAAATCATTAATTAATTGGCCGCAAAGATAAATATGGCTAACTCGAGGTTAGAATGAGTTTGCGGCGTAATTCTGCCCGGAACCGCCCGACATATTCCAGCGGTCGCAAACAACAGGTTCTAATGTGAGAAGTTAGTCATAACGTGCTTGAAACCCGAGGTTAGACTCAGTTTGCGACAGAAACCTGCCCGGAACCAACCGGCCTAACCAGTAGCTGCAAACTATCAGTCTAATGTGAGAGGTCTGGGCATTAATAATTAATTAATGCAAATCTAAGATTAGAATGACGTCTAAATCGTATTGGGGGAAATAGGGTTAAACCAACTGGATTAATAGGTGTAGTAAACCCGTCCATGAATCTGTAGGCCCAATACAAAGTTAGACAAATCTGAAAAATCTGTACATCTGATCTGTTAGTCTGAAAACTTGTTAACTTAATCTGTGAACTAGTAAATCTGAATTCTGTATGTCTGAACTTGTAAACAAGTTAATCTGAGATCTGTTAGTCTGGGGACACAAGGTTAGGAGGGGAATTACTTGTGTCATCTGTTGTTTGGGACCCATTTTAGTCAGTAACCCTTTCTGGTATCAAAACTTTGACCCAACAGTAGGTAGGGTCCGGGCACGCTTACTGAACTAATTATAAGTGGTTCATTCTGATAATGGCGAGGGGTGTTGATGGTGCGTTCCCAACGGGTCATGTGCATGCATGGATCCCGGTCTGCCTTTGAGGATGTAAGACGCCGTGACATCTGTAAATAGGTCTGTTCCAATTGGTTGTCACTTTAGGGAGTGATACACCCTACTGTGGGGCCGACACAGGATATTTATGTATTAGGGAGCCGATCGCTTGGGGTAGGGTTTTAGGGTACACTTAGTTCTGTCTGTTTCTGTTGGTACCGTCTGTTTCTGTTGGGTGGTAACACCTGTCTGTTTCTGCGTGGTACCGTCTGTTCGGGTGGTAAAGGCCCATTACTAGTGTACACCAAATTCTACATTCTGTTTCCGTAGGGATTAATCTATTTCTGCTTCTTTCTGTTTCTGATCGGGTAGTAAAGGCCCATTATTAGCATTCTGTTTCTGTTAAATTATTCTGTATCCGTTCCTGTTTCAGTTTAGACACCTAATTCTGTTATACTAGTATTAGTGCAGAGAAGTGTAAAGCAATAGCTTATATCATTCTGTTCTTCGGTTATATCTGCTACACCTGTTACAGTTATCTCTCATCTAGTTTTATGTTCATGTCATAATATTATTATCTGTTCATATGCTGAAAGTCACTGGACTTGCCAGACTTTATGTCTGACCCTTGTTGTTTCGCCTCTTTTCTTCCGTTTCCCCCCAGGTTTATCTAAGGAGGGAATACTTTAGCTTGATCCGGATTTCTCTTTGCTTGAAGTGCTTGAAGTATGGCTTGGCTCTGTATAGCTTCCGTTCTATGGGGATTATGATTTTAAACCATGCATTTTGAAGGCTTTTGTACAAGACTGATATTTTGTACTTGAATTCTGAGATTTGAAAGGATGTAACCATATTGATTTCTGTTCCCGCTGTAATAAAGTTAAAAATTTTCAAGTACTGTTTTATCTGTCTTGTAAGTTTCTGTTCTGTTTACTAAAAAGCTCCACCAAAGTTAAGGCATTCCCTTTGTGAGTGACCTTAACGGCGGTGGGGTGTTACAGGGAGGGAACTCGAGATATCCGACCCGATCCAGTGAAGAAGGAGCATTCTGATCCGTACTGAACTGATGACTAGGGGAAGATCCGAACCGATCCGGTGATGACCAATAACCCGAGATGCAAAGGTAGTCCAAATGGAAGTTAGAGCTCAGGATCCAGTTGGGAACCAATGAGTTCACTTTATGGTTGGACTTTGCTGCGGGACGTGTGCTAAGGAGTTGTCGACGTTCATAACTTCGATTCACCACTGAAAATGGATGATGGGCTACTTATCAGTGCAGTAGAGTCACTATGACTCGAGGGTCAAGGTGATGGTAGCAAGACTACGTTATCAGTGCAGTAGAGTCATTATGACTCAAGGGGCAAAGTGATGCGTAGTAAGACTATGAGCCAGTGCAGTGGGATCATTGTGACTCCATGGGGCAGAGTGGACATAGTAAAGGATTAGTGAGGCTATGAGCCAGTGCAGTGGGGTAATTTCGACTCCATGGGGGCAAAGTGGACATAGCGAAGGAGTAGTGGCTATGTATCAGTGCAGTGAAGCCATTTATGACTTCATGGGGGCAAAGTGATCATAGCAAGGTATGTTGGGTGATCGAAGTGGTGAATATCGTATGCTTTACGCATTGAGTGAGAGATGTGAGGATGGATGCTATGTTTGATTGTTTGCCATCACTATGACATGCACACCCCCACCCCCGTTATCTTTACACCATTTGAAATGGCACCTTAGAGTGTTGTACAGTATGTAGTGCTAACTCTTTGGTTGCAGGTCCAGGTTCAGGTATGGTTTAGTCTACCTGTTATTGTTCTGTTTAGATGCTTATCGCTCATACTAGGCTTTATGTCTGACCCAGAGTTTTATGTCTCTTCTTATTACTCTGGGTGCTCACCCGATCAGATTAGAGACAGGTTAGCTGGTGATGCGCGAGTAGCTGATTCGGAGGCGAGCAGGAGGCTTCCACGTATGATATATAGATATTCTCCCTGTGTCGTTGGTGGTCGCTACTTGGGCATTAGTAGTGTAACTCCATTATCTTGCCTTTCCTTTTTGAGACAGTTTGAAAAGTTGTAATAATGTTAGCTTTGGATCATAAGCTGTACTTGGATTTTACGCTGCTATGTTAGTTTGTTTTCAGCTTATGCACTGTCTCACCTGTTTTATGTCAAGTATGTTGTTATTATATTTTGTTCCATGCGCTGTGAGACATTTTACAGGTTCCTTGTTAGTTCATTTCCTTCTTTCCTTCCATTACTTGACGACCGTCCCGTGCTGACTGGACATGTGTACAGCGCACTTTTGGGGTAAATGTCGGTTGGTGCGGGGCGGCCGTCACATATGTCATGGATCTAAATCTAAAGGTGTAAACTTGTTTAGGTAATAGTCACAAACTTGCATAAACATGTATGTCATAGATCCAATCATAAGGTGTAAACTTGCATAGGCAATAACCACAAACTTACATTACGTGATTCATACTCCGAACATATATATACATATACTTGCATATGTGATTTATGCAACATAACGATGGTGTAAATTTACAACTAAACATGTAAACTAGCATGTAGAATTTTGTATACTAACATATAACTCACACATGTCATAGCCTAACTTTTGATCCAATTTACACATAAAATAGATGTCATGAAACTTGTAAGGTTGTACATAATTTCATTAACTTGCATATGATTCATATCTAAATTAACCTTTAAACTTGCATACATACATATGATTTATCATATGAATTAGTTCCAACAACATAGCCAAACTAGCATATGAAACAACATTATGAATTGATTATACATAAGCCAATCATAGAATTACCACATAGATGATAGCATCACAGCTTTACAACATCGATAATAACATCATAGAATTTGCAACATAGATGATAACATCACAACTTTACAACATAGATAATAACATCATAGAATTTGCAACATAGATGATAACATCATAGAACTTATAACATAGATAATAACATGCGGTCAATAATTCACAACATAACCATATAATCCACATCATAGCTTAATCCAATTAAATTACTAATTATATTATTAAAGAAATCGAACTCACAAGAAGAAGGTCTTGTGTTCTGAAATCTGAGTTCTGAAATTGATTAAGCTCGCCTTTGTAGTAGATTCGTTGTTGTTTAGATTAATGTTGAATAGAACTGAATTGACTAGCTTTGATTTCCCTCTAGTTGGTGGCGGCTACCCTCGGTTACAAGATGACAGCATGACGACCATAGTTTCAGTTTTTATTTTGATTTATGGTTTGAGACTACCCATGTTTATATAGAATTTCAATTTAATTATAGCCGTCGGATGATCTTAGGGTTTATCAAAACCATTCAGTCGGGATAGGGTGACACCTCAGCCCTAATGACTCAGCAAGGAGTCAGAAAGGACTCGGTAGTGAGTCACAACATGGATCAGACTGAACCAGAAAGCTGTGCAGGCCTGCTGCTTGGCCTGGGCGCACTTAGCAGGTGCGCCCATGCAAATTTGTACGGGCGCACTTCCCAAGTGCGCCAGTGCAATATTTCTTTTTTTTCTATCTTTCCCGCCTGACTTCGTTCATCCATATCTCCTTCATCCGATATCCGTTTTACGCAAACTCGGACCCTATCTCGACCAGAATTCCGAGACGAACACAATGGAGCAATCCATTTCCCTTAATTCTCACGCCTGAGATTATTTATTCTTTAATTTAGTTAATTCGATTAATCAAAAATTCAGGGTGTTACATTACCCGCTTCGGAATCCCACATAAAATCATATCGGAAAACGGAACACAATTCGAGAGCGAAGAGTCACCCGGTTTTGTATGAAAAATGGAATCATCAAAAGTTTCTCCTTAGTAGCCCACCCGAAAGCTAACGGAGCTGTAGAAGCTGAAAATAAGATTATTAATACAATCCTTAAGAAACGCCTATATCAAGCTAAAGGAATTTGGGCAGAGGAGTTGCCTCTAGTACTAGGGGTATATAGAACTTCTAAAAAAAATAGCAAGGGACACACCCCCTTTTCCCTGACATATGGATGCGAAGCTATGCTTCCGGTTGAGGTCGAAATTCCATCACATAGAAGAGTAGCGTACACATTTGACCCTAATCATGAGTTAAAAATAGAGTTATTAGACTTGATACAGGGATTAAGGGATGAGGCTGCAATCAGAACCGCCGAATATCAAAGAAGAATCACAAGATATTACAATTCGAAGGTCAAAGTTAGAACTTTCACTAAGGGTGAATTAGTACTGCAAAGAGTAATGGCTAACACCAAGAATCCGGCTGACGGTCCTCTCGGTCCAGATTGGGAAGAACCCCTAGTCGTCCATCGTGATGTCGTACCTGGCACATATCGGCTATGCAGACCCAATGGCGATCTTGTTCCAAGGACAGGGAACTCGGAACATTTGAGACCATATTTCTCAACCATAAAAGAATAGAATACAAGATCTTTCTGCTAAGAAATTGTCATACAACTAGGGGCATGGAAACCCTCCCAGTAGCTCGTGAGAAACCGAAAAGGGGTCGAGTTGGAAAAAGGATTAAATCCCTCGTCATCGCTAAATTGGCCGAGGCTAGGCATCCCCCGGAGAGGGTCCTTACCCAAACTAAGTGGGCAGGATTAAAGGATCAAAAGCATAAGCCCCCTGTTTCACACCGGAGATGGTCATGGCAGTGCATCTAAAAATTATCATGCCCTGCCTCTACTGGGAGAAGAGTACCCCTGCCTCAGCACGAACTAAGCACGTCCTACCTCTGCTTGCAGAAGAGCACATTCTACCTCTGCTTATGTTCCGCATTACCGGTAGAGGGGAGCGCAAACCCTAATCATCGCCTACGACGGTCTGGATAGGGCACCCCTTGGAAGGCGTGGCGTATAAGCCTCTATCAGTGCCTACGATGGCCCGTGTAGAGCGTCAAAAGAATAAACCTTAGTTTGTGCCTACGATGGCCCCGTCTAAGTTTCTAAGCCCTTATCATCGCATACGATGTTTAGGATAAGGCAACTCCTGGAGGGAGGACGGGTAATTCCTTGGGCCCTGCTTGTGGATAAGCTAACCAAGCGCCCCAGACGCACAGGCCCAGGGAGTGGCTAACAAAGCACGTACATCCTCTGCTTTGACAATGAAAGCCCAATGGGAGGCTCAAGAAGCATGTACAACCTATGCTTCCCAAAACCAATCTTAAGGGGATACTTACTTTACTATACCAGAGGGAGTTCCGGTTGTCTACGCTTATACCCGAATCTGGGTCGATTCTGCGCTTTACTAATGCCGGAAGGATTTCCGATCCTTAATCAAAAATTACCTACATCTGGGTGGATTCGGCTCTTCATTAATGCTGTAAGGGTTTCCGGTCCTTAATCTAAAAATACCCGAATCTAGGTGGATTCGGCTCTTGATTAATGCTGGAAGGTTTTCCGGACCTTAGTCTACAAATATACCCAAATCTAGGTGGATTCGGCTCTTCATTAATGCTGGAAGGGTTTCCGATCTTTAATCTAAAAATACCCGAATCTGGGTGGATTCGACTATTCATTAATGCCAGAAGGGTTTCCGTTCCTTTATCTAAAATACCCGAATCTGGGTGGATTCGGCTCTTTATTAATGCTGGAAGGGTTTCCGGTCCTTAATCTAAAAATACCCAAATCTGGGTGGATTCGGCTCTTCATTATTGCCGGAAGGGTTTTCGGCCCTTAAACTAAAAATACCCGAATCTGGGCGGATTCGGCTCTTCATTAATGCCTGAAGGGTTTTCGGTCCTTAATCTAAAAATACCCAAATATGGGTGGATTCGTCTCTTCATTAATGCCGGAAGGGTCTCCGGTCCTTAATCTTAAAATCCCCGAATCTAGGTGGATTCAGCTCTTCATTAATGCCGGAAGGGTTTCTGGTCCTTAATCTAAAAATACCCAAATCTGAGTGGATTTGAATCTTCATTAATGCCGGAGGGCTTTTCGGTCCTAATCCAAAAATACTCGAATCTGGGTTGATTTGGCTCTTCATTAATGACGAAAGGTTTTCCGGTCCTTAATCTAAAAATACCCGAATCTGGGTGGATTCGTCTCTTCACTAGTACTGAGAAGGTTCTCAGCCTTCAACCTTTAAGTCCCCGAATCAGGGTGAATTCGGATCCTTAATCTTGGTCCGTCCAAGTCTTGATAGTATTCGACTCAACATCATTGTTGGAAAGATTTTTCAATCTTCCATCAAGGCCTGAATCTAAGTCACTTACTTCATTCCTCCATAAGATGTCGAAAGCGAATCTCTTCAGAAGGACCTATGGCATAACTTAACATTGAAAGAAATTGGCAAATGAAAGGGAGAAAGCCTAGAAAAAGAAGCTTGACTTGGAAACCCGAAGACACCCCTTCACTAGGGGGACAAATGTTACTACCAAAATGATCTTAACATGAGATGACAATGAAGGGATGTCAAATGAATGAGGAATGAAAAATTCGAAAGCAACTCAGGTCGATAACCCCTTTGGAGAAAAGGGACCCGAAACCTACAGGGCATCAGCAAAGGTCCATCCGACAGGGTCTACACGTCAAGAGTCAACCATTGGACACCAACACATTAAACAAGGAAAAGTATCAGATTAGAGCATAAAGGTGGTCTGAAACCAACTCCTAGAGAACAGCTCCACAAGTGACAAAAGTGGTTACATTTGTATCACCGAAAGCTATCTTCCGAAAAGCCAAACCGGAAGGTTATACCGCGACTCAAGCAAGGATACAGGCTACCAGTACTAATCCACCTAGTAGCTGAACCATCAGTGGTTCTAAATTGGCAGACATGCACGTACATCATAAGGGCGAGCCCCTCTAAGTACCCGTGATAAAACCGAAAGCCTACATCCGAAAGCCTATGACCAAGGACTGGCACTTGAAAGCATCCACTGAGAAACTCGAAACGCCTCCGCAATCTGTCTCAACAAACTTCATTCCATCAAGGGTAGGCCCCAATTCACCTGGAACTCTCGCTTCAAGGATTATAACCAGCACCATAAGGAGGACCCACAGTAGACGCCCGAGACGAAGAGAAAGAGCGGCCGATAGGAATCGTTCCGGCCCAACACCCTACTAATAGGAAGACCCCAAATTCTCTATAAATAGGACACCAGAAACTCCATAAAGGGGGACGATCTTTTCATTTATCGATTTAGGTCCTTCTTTCTTAAGGGCAGCAAATCATCATTTCTTGTAATATATCTACAATCTATTAATGAAGAATTCCAAGTCCTATACATCTTGCGATTTGTTAATCTTTAGTACCATAAATATGAAACAGGGAGTTAACCCTAACCATTCTGATGAGGAGATCAACCAGGGCGCTCCGGCAGCGGAAGAAAAGGGCTTTGTGGAAACATGAAGTCCCCTTCTCTTCGCCTAAAAAGGGGTTGCCATGATTGATTCATACTCTCATGCTGAGCCTAACGCTTCCAGAACATTGATGTGATGAAACTGCATATGAATTCCTAACCCGATCCCTGTTGTGATCCAGACCCCTCTCTTGGGAAGGTCTGACATGAGAGGATCATTGGAGTTAATGATTGTTATGATGCCCTCATCCATTAACTCAAGGGAGGCGTTAGCCTGTTTTCTTCACAATGCAATACATGATGTCGTTGTCATGGTTAGAGGTCTACCAGTTCCAAAATTCAGGATTATATAGAGAATTTTGAGTCATAACAATGGAAAATTTCATGAACGCATATATTACATACTTTACTCCGGGTGTTGCGGAAAAATATCATTAACAGCTTGCGCGGCTCACGACACTCAGATTTGGCAAGTGGCAAGTTGGAAAATCTGGCACGTTGAAAACAGGGGCGCAACACGGTAAGAACGTGGATTCCCACATGTGCACGCCAGGCTTGGCAGCTTTGGATTTCGGCATGGTTTGGAGGAAATTTCGTATCCCGACTATCGCATCACAAGGAATAAAAACTCATGAGCTTGCTTCACGGACCTTCCCTACATTTTCATATCCGCACCATGGATTGGGGATGAAAAAATTGGCTTGGCAAGGGACGCAGTCAAATTTGGCAAGCGAAAACGCGGGACCGACTTTAGTTGGGATGCGGATCCCTGTGTTCACATCAAGGATTCGAGATATGAAAATATGACTTGGTACAGAGGGATACGAAATGTTGACATTATTTCGAGATACGGAAACGCTTGATTGATGCGGGCTGGATTCGATTATTCATAGGTGCGAGGCAGGATGCAAAATCCTGGATTGGCCTGGGATTCGAACTTTGGATTATGCCAAGGAAATTTGGTAAGGCAGTTTACATGAGTGGATCACCAGTTTTTTCCTGATCGACACGGCTCGCGCATTACATTTCTAGGATGCGAAAAATCAGAGCTTCGGGATACAAATTTTCATATTTGGCTTGGTTTTTTGGTTCTATTTTTAGGATGCGAATTTCGCATCCCCTCGGGATACGAAATTCGAGTTGATGCCTCCAAAAGCCACCTATTAATACCTCCTTGCTTGGCACTCAAAGAAGTAGGTTCTCATTTGTTATTTTTGGACTTCTGCGAGGTCTCAAGCACATCAATGACTGTCATAATCATCTATGTGACTATTGGACATATTTTGGATCTCTAAACATTACATAAACGTTTTACTACAACTTTTGGACACTTAATTAAACTTTTGGCATGCTTTCAGACATATTTTCACACTCTTGGACATTGGAGCTATTTCTTGGACAATTACTCATATTTTGACTCCACGAAGGAAAAAAATGGCATTTTGGTTAAAGTTTAGAATTAACATGCTATTTATACACGTAAATTGTCCAAACTTGTACAACATTGTAATCGACAATTATAGATGAATGCTTACTATGAAGTGGACGTAGACGTTAGTATCGAACCACTACAAAAGCTGTGTATTTTCTTAACATTTCTCTGTCTTTGGATATTCAGATCATAAGTTTACATCTAAACATACACTCGAGGGTTGGCATGCAAAAATAACCAATTTCCCACGTCAACACTTTGGCACGCTAGGAAGGAGACGCACAGCTTCGACTTCTACTTCGGTTTCGATTCTCATATTTGACTTCAGACTTTAGTTTTATTTTCGGACTTCGACTTTGACGTCGACTTTGGTTTTGGTTATCAACTTCATTACCAGATTTTCTTGGAATTCTCTCGGATTCCACTTTGGTTTAAAGGAAGAAGTTAGCTCGCTCGGAAAGAGAAGATGTGCAGGAAGAACAAGAACTCTCCTTGACCGGAAACCCCTCAAACTATGTTAGTCACGACAACATCGACAGAGAGGTCAAAGATTTGAATAAGGATCTTACTTCTCTCTTGGAGCAACATGAGGAACATTTTCGTAGATAGGAAGCCACTATGGCCACTCTTCTCGCCCGACTCGAAGCATTTACTAGGCAGTTGGGCCAAGGAAACATGATTGGAACGAGTGTCAGTGTTCTGCAAGGATTAGCTCGGGACTTGGGGGCAATTCTCGAAGAGTAACCCTGTGTCAACACCAATCCACAGACAACAACCGGATCGGCTAGGCTTGAGGAAAACACCCACCAATCCAGTATGTACAAGGCTCATCTCAGGTCGTTGTTAATTAAATAACGGGATCTGATATTGGAAATATCACTTAGACGCCAGTGAGCGCTATTTTTGATATAGGAACTCTCGTAGTTCTAAATGTTGGATTTTTGTCACCTCAGATCAGGATCGAGCCAGATACTCTTCTTGGTGCTCAACCTTTTGCTAATTTTGGACTTAACGCTGGGGGCACCGATGTCAATTTACATAATCTAAATCAGTTTCTTGGCATGGGCAGTGAAAGTAAAGTCACTAATATTATTCGATGCTACGCTTGGGGAGGAGCACCCCATGCTAGTTTGGATTGCGTTACCCTCAGCGTCTTTTCTCAAGATATCAGCAATTCTCAGATGCCACCAGGCTTCAAATTGTCGATGTTAGAAGCTTTCAATGGTAGGTAGGATCTTATGGTTCATCTCATGATCTACATGTGCCATATGGAAGTACATTTAGCTTCAGACACCATTACGGAGAAATGCTTCCCGCTCTATCTTACAGACATTGTTGCCTTATGTTTCAGATAGTTGTAACCAAAATTTATCAAAAGTTGGAACACCTTGGTTGGAAAGTTTATCGAGCAATTTGGAGTTCACATCGGTGAAACTAAGGAATTTCATGACTTTGATAGCGTTAGGTAGTGGACAGGCGAAACTTTGTGTAAGTTTCTTGAATGATTTAGTGGTGTAGTGTCCACTATCGATAGGTCAAATCCTCTCATGGTCCTAACGGTTGCCGTCTTGGGCATTGTACTATGCCGTAAGTGAGCATATTTGATGCATTTTTAATGTGGTCGTAGATCAAAATAGCGTTATCTTAAGCCAATTTTCCAAATAGGTTTCTTCAGAGGAGTGTGACATCCGTGGTCGTTGCTCTCTAAGGCAACATTGTTTTCCATCTATTGCCACAGAGAGAAAGTATTGCAACACTACGATCAAATAATGCAACAACATACAGCGTTACCTTAAGCATGAGTTAGATCCTGGCTTACAGGTCATGATTTAGGGTCCAACGTCAGCTTCCCACGTATTACATGCCGCATTAGCTATGGGGACCATGTATCATACGCCACTTCAGCTACCCACGTATCACCGTCACATCAGCTGTGGGACCCGCATGTCATATCACAATGGAATTAATAATATTTTATTTAATGCAACACCACTGTATTCTGTAAAATTCAACATCAGAGAAAAAAAACAAATGCAACAATAGAAGAAGGACAATACTACATTAGAAGAAAGCAAATAGAATGCTTTCATTAAAGTTTTTGCAATACCAATTTTGTACATAGAAGAAACTCATCCAAAACATTCATCATCACATTCAAACCAGCCAAAGTATTCTACATACCATATCAATTCTTTAAATGTACCACAAGTGCCAATACATGCGATCAAGTACATAAATTTAAAAGTAAAATTCAAATATTCTACATACCACATGTGCCAACACATATCATCCAAAATATTCTTTCTTGATCAGTAGTAGGAGTACCGGTGTCATCTTCATCACTTGCTGATCTACGACCACATTAGAAAAGCGTCGAATATGCCCGCTTATGACGTAGTATTTTGACCTTAATAAATTTTTAGTTATTCAGTATTCCATAAATGATTATCATAGGAATGGATGTACACATACATTATAAATAGAAGACTGATGCATGCATATATTATATACCTTCATGTTTGAGAAGATGGTAATTGTTTCCACCTCTTCCACCTTCTGTTTCAAGGGATTCTCGGCTTTCTACACCTGAACGGATGCAGCTCATGTCATCTTAAAGTGAGTTTCATCTATCTATGATTTGAACAACGACAGGCTAAGTAATTTTATATAGTTAGGAATATAATGTTATCTGAACATATTACCTGATGACCTTGGTCAACTACTCTCTGTCTAAAAAGATCTCCAACTACACATTTCATGGTGAGCGCTTTTGATTTTTCAAAAAATTCATTGTATATTTTTCATGTATGAATGTTCGAGATCCAACCGACAACATGGTCCCTAAGCATAAAATAATAATAATGATGACACTTCAACAGTTGGCTTTGTTTAACATATATCTTAGCATGGCATGCAATAATGTTACCAAAAATATTCGGTTGCACAAATAAAACGCCCGACCTGATTAAAGAACAATGCAAAATGACCAAGTTCCACCGCCAAATTAAAACTAGTATCATCCAAAACTTTGATCAAAGATTTTCCTCCTAGCTTCAAAGTCACTCGTTTCAGGTTGCTTCTTGTTGTTGCTTCAAGTACGATATTTTCTATCCATGTCGGCTTAGTAAACGCTGAGCTGCAAATATAGATGTCATACATTCAGTTACAATGCAATAATAATAAAAATAATAAGGTTTCGTTAATAATATTCAAGTCAAAATAGAAATGAATAAAGCAACACCAGCATATGGCAGCTCATTATCAGTGATTGGATATTCTAATTAATTTAATCTGAATCATCTTGTTCATAACTAAACAGTCTACATTACATGTTCTTACTCAGAATGTAACTTATGTAGTAGAGTAGATAATAGAAATAAAAAACTTATCGACATCCATGTGGCTGCAAAAAGAAATACCTACCATTCCACCAATTCCGGAAACAACATTCGTGACACCTTCTAGAAGGCCTGCCTATAAAACAACAACCTCTATGAGTGTTACTCATAACTGTTTGCATAATGTAAATAAACAACTAACAAAGATCTTTAGCTTGAAATCATTTTTAATTTTACATTATTTGTTTTACCAGTTTAAAATTTTGCTGCACTTCTCATCCATGTTGTCTTGGCCCAAAGTGTAGACAGATTCATCATTATGCTGGACATGGTTTGTATATATCATGTTGCTTTATATAATCTTTACATTTCATACCTTCCATTTTGCAGTCATTCTTGAGCATTTGTACTCAAAATTATAAACTTTTGTTTGTCATGACTGAAAAGTATTTATTGGTCCTATATAGTTTACAATCATACCGCACACTGGGTTCTGCACTTTTGAGTGAATGGAGAATTCATATATACACCATAAGACATTGCAAAATCCTTACCTCATGCAACAAGCTAGCGACATAGAGAGCCAAATTGGACAACAGTGTTACCATAAGCCAAAGAAGGGCCAAATTTCCAAGCAAATGTGAACAATGGGAACCTCCCTTAATTGACTTAGCATGTATAATTTGAGCCATTAATTTTAGTATCAACTAAAGAGCTGGCAACAACCATGCTATTATCACCCCCATATCAAGTTTCTATTGTCTACAAAAGCAAACTGCAGGTTTTATTTTTCTTTCTTGCGTTCAGTACAACAATGAAAGCAATATTTAAGGCTTACTATATGCCAGTCAACATAAAATAAATGCAAATACAAACTTTCAGTCTTCCCAAAAGCTCACTATGAACTGACATTACTTTTCATTTTTAATTTTCCCAAAGCTTTGAATTTGAGTTCACATAGCCCTCCTTCAAATCAAAGCGTCTTCATTCCCAGCATGTTCTTTAGCTTTATGAAAGTTTCACCTGAAACTAGTTTTGTAATTATATCCGCTGCTTGTTCCGAGTGTGGTAATATCGCAGCTTTATGGTTTTTTTGCTTTACATGAACTCGAAGAAAATGAAACCGAGTATCAATATGTTTACTTCTCCCATGATGCACAGGATTTTTTTGCTAATTGAATGGTCGATTTGTTGTGTACACATATCAACGTCTCCTCCTCTTGCGGGACATCCAACTCCGTCAAAATATTTATCAACTAAATAACCTCGCAAACAGTTGATGAGAGTGCCACGTACTCAGCTACGCATGAAGATAATGCCATAACACTTCGTTTTTTTGAAGTCCAAGAAAATGTAGTTGTTCCAAAATAGAATACATATCCTGTTGTGCCTTTCCTGTCATCTTTGTTGCATCCCCAGTCACTATTGGAATACCCTACCAACTTTGCATTCTCACTGTAGCGATAGAGAAGACCTAGACTAAGAGTGCCTTTAGTATACCTCAAGATTCTTTTTGCAGCTATCCAATGCGACTTGTTCGGCTTGTCCCTGTAGCGACTTAGAAGTCCGACTCCATATACAATATCAGGCCTTGTGATTGTCAAGTACCTCATACTGCCGACCAAACTCTTAAAAATGATTGAGTCCACCTGAGCTTCACGTTCTTCTCTTGATAACTTTGCTCCTGCTGCTACCAAAAAACTCACAGGTTTGCAGTTTATCATATTGATTTTCTCAAAATCTCATTCATGTACCTTTTTTGAGATACATATATTCCATCTTCCATTTATTTCACTTCAATGCCAAGAATGTAGGACGTTAGTCTGTTGTCCGTCATCCCAAACTCATCAAACATTGATTGTTTAAACTCCATGAGCATTTCAACATTGCTTCCTATGCATAGCAAGTCATCAACGTATACGCAAACTATCAATAAATGGCCAATATGACTTTTCTTCATATACACAGCATGCTCATATGGACATTTTGTGAACCCATTTTGATGAAAATATCTATCAAGTCATGCATTCCAAGCTCACGGTGCTTGCATCAAACCATATAATGCCTTTTTTAGACGATATACTTGCTTTTCTCTCCTTCTACCACAAAACCTTTGGGTTGCTGGACATATACTTCTTCCTCAAGAGTTCCATTGAGAAAAGCCGAATTGACATTGAGTTGATATATTTTCCAATTATGTTGAGCAGCGAGAGTGACCAATAGTCTTATCGTGTTAAGTCTTGCAATCGGTGCAAATACCTCTTCATAGTCAATTCCATATTTCTGTTTGTAGCGTTTAGCAACGAGTCTTGCCTTGTATCGGGAAATTTCACCATCTGCAGTACGCTTAATTTTGTAAACCCATTTAACATCAATAGCCTTTTGCCTTTTTTGGAAGTGTTGTCAGCTCCCAAGTTTTATTTTTCTCGATAGCTTGTATTTCCTCCTTCATTGTCAATCGCCAACAATCTTCTTTTATTGCTTATTGAAAAGTAAGAGGCTCTTGATCAACATACAGGCAAAAAAGATTATTTTCTTCATCAGTTTCTATCTGTTCATAAATGTCCTTCAAGCTTCTCATTTTGATTGGACTTTGTTGCCTTGAAACTTCATTGTTGCTTTCTCTAGTAGATGGAGAATCACTTATTGGAGAGGACGTGATATGTTGAGGAGACAATGGTGTCACCTATTGAACTTTAGCAAGAGGCTCTTCTAAATTTTCTAGGGCAAGTTTGTTTTGATCAACCTTCACATCATCACTCCACTTCCAAGTTTCACTTTCAATAAATATAACATCTCTACTAATCACCAACTTCTTTGCTAGTGGATTGTAAAGCTTGTATGCCTTTGAGTTCTCATTATATCTAAGAAAAATGCATTTTTCACCATGATCATCCAATTTCTTTCTATTGAATTTTGGTATGTGTGAGTATGCAATACATTCGAAAATCCTTAGGAGTGCAACACTTGGTTTGTAACCGCTCCACGCCTCTTGAGATGTCATGTGTTTGACACTTTTGGTACGACAATGATTAAGAGCATGCTGCTGCTTCTACCCACAAATGCTTCGGCAGCCCTTTCTCTTTAACCATAGTCCTAGTCATGTTTAAAATTGTCTAATTCTTCCATTCAGCGACTTCATTTTGTTGCAGAGTATGTGAAGCGGTGATTTGATGCATTATGCCATGATTCTTGCAATAATTCTCAAAAGATTTTGATGTACACTCGCCACCACGTTCAGAACGAAGAGATATACGCTTGTGACCAAATTCATTTTCAACAAGTGCTTTAAAAACTTTGAATATATCCAAGGCAGCAGATTTTTTTTAAAGAAAATGAACCCAAAGATTTCCACTATAATCGTCAATGAAAGTGATAAAGTATTTATTACCGCCTAATGATGCAGGATCTATTGGTCCACATATGTCAGTGTGCACAAGTTGAAGTGGTGTTGTAGCTCTCCAAGATTTGCCGTTTGAAAAAGGAAGTTTTGAATGCTTGCTGAGTATACATCCTTCACAAGTGTCTTTTGGTGGATCAGTCATTGGTAACCCATGCACCATATTTGATGAAGATAGCCACTTTAGTCCACCAAAACGAAGATGCCCTAAGCGAAAATGCCATTTCCATGACTCATCTTGCTTATATCCATAGAAACACCTTTCGGATTTGTTGTTGAGATGCTGTGAAAACATGCGGTTGCTGGTCATTGGAACATGAACTATTATTCTTCCGGTATTATCTCTTAAAGTAAGTGAATTTACTGCCATGTATAATTTGTATCCTTTCTCCAAAAGTTGTCCAATACTTAGAATATTGTTTTTCATGCTGGGAACATAATATACATAAAAAATATAGCCTTTCTTGTCATCTTTTAAATCAAACTGTATTGTACCTTTGCCTTCAACAGAAAGTATAGATGAGTCCCAAAGGTTCTTGATTCCATGAACTCCATCTATAAGGTTTGTAAATAAGTTTTTTCTACCACGGATATGATTGCTCACGCCAGAATCAAAGTACCAAGTATTATATTGGATGTTTGAATTCATCTTGAGCAAAAAGAAGCATGGTATCATTACCTCCATCATTTGATGTTCCTGCAACATTTGCTTGTTCATTATTTTTGCTCCAACAATCAACAGCGTGGTGTCCAAATTTCCAGCATTTATGGCACTGTAACTTTTTTGCAGTTTCGTGTGCTTGGACGCTTCCTCTGCCACGTTAGCCTCCACGTCCTCGACCTCTAAACCTTGATTATCGTGATGATCGTGACTTGATCATTGAAAGACACCAAGAACATGGCCTCTATCATGACCACGAGTGTAGTTGGATCTTTTTTTTATCGTTTAGCATTAGTTTTGACTCTAATGCTTGTTCTAGTGGAGCATGATTTGAATTCTTCCACATTCTTTGCTCATGCACTTGAAGCGAACCCAACAATTCATCAATTGTAAGATTCCCCTTTAAATTCTTTGATAGCTATGACCACTTGCTCAAATTTAGAGGAAAGGGATCAAAGCACCTTTTCGATGACGTGGATATCATAAATTTCTCACTGTTTCTTTTTAAGCCAATTACAATAACCAACAGGCATGAAAAGTAGTCCGACACCGATTCTCCATCTTTCATGTCAAGTGCTTCAAACTCGCTCCGTAATGCTTGTAGACGAACTCGCTTCACTCGATCATCACCTTTGTAGATGGTAGCAAGAATTTCTCACGTTTGTTTGCTTGTTGTTGCTTCAGCAACCTTTTCAAATGTAGCCACATCTAGTCCTTGGTAGAGTGTAAACATGGCCTTTTTATCCTTCATTCTCTGCTCCTTAAGAGTCCTCTTTCTCTGCTCTATGCATGCAGCATCTTCTTTAGCGGTGGGTTCCAAAAAACCATATGTCACAGTTTCCCAGAGATCCAAGGATCCAAAAAAGCCTTCATTTGGACTGACCAGGAACCATAATTATCTTTTGTTAACCTGGGTATTTGTTATTGAACAATGTTGGACTTCATGCTGCTCTGATGCCAGATCCGTTGGTTACAAAAGCAAACTACAGGTTTTATTTTTCTTTCTTGCATTCAGTACAACAATGAAAGCCATATATAAAGGCTTACAACATGCCGGTAAACATGAAATAAGTGCAAATATAACCTTTCGGTCCTCCCAAAAGCTCACTATGAACTGACAGTACTTTTCATTTTTAATATTCCCAAAGCTTTGAATCTGAGTTCACAGTTTCTGCATTTGTTCTACATTTAGCAAAAGCAGTTAAACAAACAAAAATAAAACCAAATCAAAAAGAATCAACATCGCAGTTTGTATCACGTAAGCGGTAGGCTAAATAGTCGTTGCACAGTCCAAAAGCTAAGTTTCTGAACATAGATTGCAAGGTGAAAGGCTTTTTACTTGAGATGGCCCAGGTAGTGGAGGATTTTGGAGCAGGCTTTAGGTTTATTAGGCTCAAGGAAGGAATTCCTTGGCTGGTTGACAACAATAGTTAGCTTATGCTCTAATAAAAAACTATTTTTGCTAAGTACAAATTCATGCCCATTTAATAAGTTAGATCGTCCTACTATATTACTGTCATATATGCAATTAAATTGTACCTTAATCTTGAGCCATTGTGTTATATCTAGTAGGCATATGTATAAAATACGATAAAAGTCAAATTAAAAATATGTATGTTTATTTTATATCTCTCTAGGTTTTGTTCTATAAATTTATACATAAGAATACCTAAATTGTTTCAACATAGAAGATAACAAACAAATTAAACATTATTTATATGATAAAATTATGATGTATTGTACCTTGTGTAACCCAAAAAAGATCGTCCAACTGCAAGGTTTGCAAAAATATGAAGAAAACATCTAAATTTTATGTTGAATACTAGGAATACTTTATACTTCGAATGATGGAAGTGGAAGCACAAAGATGAGGACTGAATAGAAGAGAGCATGCTATATTGAACATGTTCGAAGTTACTGGACCATCTGAGTAAGCTACATTAGTTATTTAAAATATTTGCTATGTGGAAGTTAACAAAACCAAGGTGTGATGCGAGAGTAAACTAAATCACAGTAGTGTAGAAGTGTTTATGCATGCACATATTGAGCAAGCTAGTGTGCCATAATGAGATGAGCGGTGTCGTTTGATGAATAAGTGCAAACATGACATGTAAATGAGGAATTTAGAGGAGGAAGAGGAATAGATTATGAGAAACAAGGAATTTTGTAAAAGAGGAAAACTTTAATTACTTTTTATTTTTCTTTCTTTCTTTCTTTCTTGATTGATACAAATGAGGAGAAACCTCTTATTTATAAGATACAATGGATCTTTCTAGATTTGCAAATAAATGAAAAATTATCTTTTCCTAATTAATAGCAACATTAAGACCTCTAATTAAAATCTCTCTCAATAAAAATGTAAGAACACTCTAGAAATGCAAATCAAGTTTATTATTTTCCTTTTTTCAACACCCCCCTTTAAACTTGATTTGTGACTCCAAGCAAATTCCTCAATCTGATAAAGTCTTCATACTTGAGCGATTTGGTGAAAATATCAACAGTTTGATCATTGGACTTCACATACTCTAGCTGCACGTCCTTTCTAGTGATGCACTCTGTAATGCAGTGATAGCGTGTGTCAATATGCTTGCTTCGATCATGAAAAACTAGATTTTTCGCCAAAGCAATTGCTGATTTGTTATCCACGAAAATCTTGGTTGGCTCCTTTTGTTGCAAATCTAATTCTTTTAGCAAGTTCCTTAGCCAAATTGCATGGCAAACACATGAAGTAGCCGCTACATACTCCGCTTCGCATGCAGAGAGCATGAAAATTGGTTGTTTTTTCGATATCCATGTGAAAGCTGTGTCTTCCATGTAGAACACAAAACCACTTGTGCTTTTCCGGTCATCTATATCTCCACTCCAATCACTATCACTATATCCAACAAGATCATAATTATCAGAAATAGAGTAGTACAAACCAAAGTTTGTTGTCCCTTTAACATAGCGAAGAATCCTCTTTGCTGTTTTCAAATGTATTGTGGTTGGATTCTCCATGTATCGGCTTAGAACTCCAACCGCATATAGAATGTCGGGCCTTGTGCACGTTAAATATCTTAGGCTGCCAACCAAGCTCTTGAAAAGTGTAAAGTCTACCTTTTCTCCTTCTTCATGCCTTGGCAATTTGATTCCACATTCAATTGGCGTGCAAAATGGATTAGAGTCTTCCATCTTGAACTTTCTCAATATTTCCTTAGCATAGCCTTCTTGAGTGATTATAATGCCTTCATCTTCTTGTTTTACTTCAATGCCAAGATAATAAGACATGTGCCCAATATCAGTCATCTCAAACTCCTTTGTCATCTCTTTCTTAAACTCTTTAAACATGCTTGCATTGCTACCTGTGAAAATCAAGTCATCTACATACAAACATACAATCAATGTATCACCATTTTGGATTTTAATATAGAGTGCATGCTCATATGGACATTTAATGAAGTTTCTCTCTTTCAAATACTTATCAATTCGAGCATTCCAAGATCTTGGAGCTTGTTTCAACCCATAAAGTGCCTTCTTTAGATTCAAAACTTTGTCTTCTTCTCCATTGACTTTGTAGCCTTGTGGCTGCTCGATATAAACTTCTTCTTCAAGGACTCCATTTAAGAAGGCAGATTTCACGTCCATTTGATGTATCTTCCAATTATTTTGAGCTGCTAATGAAATTATCAATCTTACAGTTTCTAATCGAGCAACTGGAGCAAATACCTCTTCATAGTCAATTCCAGCTCTTTGAATATAGCCTTTTGCTACCAATCTTGCCTTGTATCTCTCAACTTCTCCTTTGGCATTTTTCTTTACCTTGTACACCCACTTGACACCAGTCGCCTTATGTCCTTTTGGAAGTGAAGCTAGCTCCCATGTGTCATTTTTCTTGATTGCCTTAATTTCTTCGTCCATAGCATTTCTCCAACTCTTCTTTTGCAAAGCTTCTTGAACATTTATGGGCTCACAATCTGCAAAAAGACAAAAAAGAGTAATATTGTCTTGATTTTCTGTTACATCATAAATTTCTTGAAGGCTTCTAAAATGAGGAACCCTTTCACTTGAGCTCCCATCTTCTTGACAATTTGTTGCTGGTGAGGCTAGTGGGGAAGTAGGCTCTTCACTTGATTGCTCGATCCTTGGTTGTTGTATCTCATCTTCTTCAAAATATGGAAAGAAGTTGTAATTCTCATCATATGACTTCCAATCCCATTCTCCTTCTTCATCGAATACAACATCTCGGCTAATTATTATTTTCTTCGTATCAGGATTATAAAGTTTATAGCCTTTTGAATTTGTATCATAACCAATAAAAATATATTTTTCGCTTTTATCATCCAATTTGCTTTGCTTTTCATTTGGTACATGTACATGAGCTATGCTTCCAAAAACTCTTAGATGAGAAATGCCAGGCTTCCTTCCGCTCCATGCTTCTTGTGGTGTCTCCCCACACATACTTCTTGTTGGATGTCGATTTGATAGATAAACAGCGCATACCACAACTTCCGCCCAAAATTCCTTTGGCAGTCTCTTACTTTTGTGTATGCTCCTTGCCATTTCAACAATTGTCCTGTTCTTCCTTTCTGCTACTCCGTTTTGTTAATGAGATCTAGGCACTGTTAGTTGACGTTGAATTCCATTATCTTCACAAAACTTCTGAAATTCTCTTGATGTGAACTCTTCTCCACGGCAGATCTCATGGCTTTTATCATAAGGTCACTTTCCTTCTCAACATGAGCTTTGAACTTCTTGAAGTTCTCAAATACTTCTGATTTCTCCTTCAAAAAGTACACCCACATTTTTCTTGAAAAATCATAAATAAAAAGAAAGAAATAATTACTTTTACCTAGCGAGCTTGGCTTGATTGGTCCACACACATCTGTATGTATGAGTTCTAATGGTTTCTTGGCCCTTGAGTATGACTCCTTTGAAAAGCCCATTTTGAATTGCTTCCCAAGTAAACATCCTTCGCACAGTTGATTGGGATGATTTATGCAAGGCAATCCTCTCACCATTTCTTTCTTAAAGAGCAATTCCAATCCTTTGAAGTTAAGATATCCAAAACGAAGATGCCAAAGCCATGAGACATCTTGGTAACACGCCTTAAGACATTGGGCGACACCATGTTGAATGTTGAGCACAAACATTCTATTTTTTGACATTAGTACTTTAGTAATGAGATTGCTTGCACTGTCTCTTATGGAAAGGATTTTATCCTTTAATTGAATATCATAACCTTTCTCTAAGAGTTGTCCTAAGCTTAAGATGTTACTTTTCATGTTTGGCACATAGTAAACATTAGAAATAAATTGATGCTCTCCATTCTTCAATTTAATAAGAACATTACCTTTGCCTTTCACTGCTACCTTTGATTCATCTCCAAACGCCACATTGCCCTTTATTGTTTCATCAAGCTCCACAAACATAGTTTTTCTTCCGCACATATGGTTGCTTGCGCCGCTATCTAGATACCATTGATTGTCCTCCCCTTTTTCATTTTCATTATGGACCAATAATAATGTGCCATCTTCTACAATTCTTTCTTCAGCATAATTGGTCTTCTCTTCAACTTTATTGTTTCTTGGAGCTCTACATTCAGAAGCATAGTGTCCAAATTTGTTGCAATTATAGCATTTGATCCGTGACTTGTCACTCCTTGAATTTGAATTGCCTTTCCCACGAGCTCTAGTTGTGCTTTCTCCTCTTTGATTATTGAAGTTATGGTTATTGTCATGGTTGGGCCTCCAACCTCGTCCATATCCATAGCCACGTCCTCTTCCTCGTTCTGGACCACGACCCCATCTTTGTTGGCTTTGATTACTTTCTTCCTTTTTTGAATCAATTCGTGTCTTAAGAACATGCTCTACGGTCTCTTCCTTCTTCGTTTTCTTTTCTTCATAAGCCTGCAATGAGCCTAAAAGCTCCTCTATAGCCATGGCCTCTAGGTTTTTTGTTTCTTCAATGATGGTGACAATATGTTCAAACTTTGAATCTAATGATCTAAGAATCTTCTCCATGATTCTGACATCATCTAATTTTTCACCATTTCTTTTCAAATTATTAGTAACAACTAAAACTCTTGAAAATAATCAGAAATAAGTTTACCTTCTTTCATATGTAGAGATTCAAATTCTCCTCTTAATGTTTGAAGACGCACCTTTTTGACTAGATCTTCCCCCTTGTAAGATACCTGAAGCCTTTCCCATGCTTCTTTTGTTGATTGTGCTTCCGAAATCTTTTCAAAAGTGTCATCATCCAATGCTTGATAAATTAGACTAAGAGCCTTCTTGTCTCTTGTCCTCAAGTTTTCCAATTCATCCTTTTGGGTTTGGGATAGACTGTCTTCGTCTTCTGGTTCAGTATAGCCTTTCTCAACTATCTGCCATACACGATTTGCTCCAAGGAGGGCCTTCATTCTTAAGCTCCAATTATCATAGTTGGTCTTGGTAAGCATTGGAACTGGTACGGGAACGTTGTTATTCGCCATCTCTTAGGATCTTCAAGCTCTGATACCAATTTGTTAGAATTTAGAGGAGGAAGAGGAATAGATTATGAGAAACAAGGAATTTTGTAAAAGAGGAAAACTTTAATTACTCTTTATTTCTTTTCTTTTCTTTCTTTCTTTCTTAATTGATACAAATGAGGAGAGACCACTTATTTATAAGATACAATGGATCTTTCTAGATTTGCAAATAAATGAAAATTTATCTTTTCCTAATTAATAGCAACATTAAGACCTCTAATTAAAATCTCTCTCAATAAAAATGTAAGAACACTCTAGAAATGCAAATCAAGTTTATTATTTTTCTTTTTACGACAGTATTTGCCTAAATTAATAAAGTGATCATCCTGTTAGTTGCCATTCATTAAGGAAGGTATTGTTTGTTATTGTTGAATTGGGCATTTCATTACTTTTTCTTTAGATCCTCTAACATGAAACTCTTAATATAATCTGTTTTTCGGGAAATCTAACAACATTTTGATGGCCGAAAAAAAATATTAGCCTTCTACAGCAAGTGCTTTTATTGGGGACATTTTTTATTATGCTTTTATTTTGTAGCCAGAACTACATAAAAATAACACATATTGTTAACCCCATTAAAACAACGCGGTCCACGGGTTGAACACTAGACGGTCGAGCATCTTGGGTTGAACACCCTGGATCAGATACTGGACGGTCGAGTACCCTGGGTCGAACACAATGAATCATTTTTCCAACACCCTGGGTCAGACACTGGACGGTTGAGCACCCTGGGTCGAACACCTTGGGTTAGACACTGGACGGTCGAGCGCCCTGGGTAAACACTCTGGGTCGGCACCAATTGAATCGGCCGCAAAAGATACTATGGGTCAGCACCTTACAAAACACAAATGCAAGGGCGGAACTACTTTGAGACCAGTGGGGGCCATGGCCCTCCAGCAAAAAAAAATGAAATAAAAAATTGATGGAAAATGGAAAATTTTAAAGAAAAATGAATTATTTTCATCACTCTGGTGTATGTTGCCCCCAGGCCCGGCCCAAGGGGTAGGCAGCCGAGACATTCGTCTAGGGCAGCACTGCCATAGGTGGCCGAGGGGGCAGCAGGTGGCAGGTGAACCCATTGAAAACTGTTTATACGAAAAAGTAGGAGGGCAAATATTTCAGAAAGAATTGAATGGCTGGGTGGTTAAATGCTTGCTCAATGTTTGTTGTAGTGTCAGTGGCGAAGGATCAAGTCTCAGCAGCTTCAAACTTCAGCATTTTTTGTTTTTCCTACCACTTTTTTACTGAGTTTGTCTAGGGCAACGGTAGAGGTAGGGCCGGCACTGGCCCCATTAAAGTTTTGACCCCTGCAACGTTGAATTCCTGGTTCCGCCACTGCACAAATGGATCTGGCATTACTACTAAACAATGGACCGCAAATACTCCATAATATGATGTTGTAGTTCAATCAGCAAGATTTTAATGCATAACATAGTGCACTTAACTACCTGGCAATACAAAGGCATGAGCAAAAACAAGCTGATATATAGATCAACTCACACGATTTGCAAATTGGCTCATTCAACAGTGGTCAAGCAAGGAATAGCAGGGTCTTCATCTTGTGTTCCAGCAGCATGTTCAAACACCATGCTCAAACTGAACCGTTCGTACACCATGTTCGAGCTCAAGCGGTCGAGCAGCCTTACTTTCTACGTGGATCAAGCAGGTTTGGTTGTGCAACAGTCAAGGGTCGGACATCGCTTACATGAATGGGTCGACACTTGGTAGAAAGCATGCATGTGATTGGTAACAGTACTTTAAATATGTGGTATACATTATGGAAATATGCATATAAACTGCTACAATTTGAACACATAAACATATGTCAAAGTCTGGAGCATCAAAGAAGGGATTCGTCACTTCACTTTCATATATGTTAATACATATGTTAAATAACAAAGAACAGCCGCGGAATGAAGACAGCATATTATCATGCAAGAGTAGCGACGTGAATATGGTACAATTAAATATGCACCAATATGGGTTGGGCAGGCCAAACGCTAACAGACCATTCAAAAGGGTCAAGCTCCAACTCCAATTCCTGGTCGAGTGGTGCGAGCCTGAGCAAGGGCCCAGCAGGCATGCATGAGAGCATGGGTCGGTTATCATAGAGCACGTGATCGAACAAGTTCTGAGTTAAAGTAAGCAGATGTGTATAAAGAATGTAATTGTAGAAATATTTTACATGGGAAATGGTCACGAGAATAAATACACATGGCATTTCAGCGTATAAGAGAACGAATCATTAGCTATACAAAGGCTGGATTACGTATTTAACTGGACATTCGCTCACTGCACATTAAGGGTCGAGCATCCAATAATGCATGAAGCTGTTATGAAGTAAAGACATGGATCAATTTTAACATATCAAGAATGGCAAAGTTGTGATTTTTGTTCCCCTTTTTGGAACAGTGTCAACGCAGCAATGATTACATAAATGGCCAAACAAATGAGCACGTGGCACAGATATATTTGCGTAGTGGTCGGTCACAGCATGTTTATTTGGGTCCGTCCCTGCATACAATCCGGTCGGTCACTGAATGATTTTCTGGTCCGGCATGCCAGCTGGCTCCAACTGTCCAATAGCAGTTTCGTAAATATGTGTGTGTTCGATCCATACCGTGTACACTATAATTACAGAATTGTCACCGGGTTCAAACTTCTCTTATAAATACCATATTTCACCATACTTCAAGGGACCAATTCTTTTACACCGAAGTGATGACCAAATCATTTTTCCACCATTCTACAGTTTCTCAAACTCCATTAATTGCTTTTTAAGCTCACTCCTTCTTCCTTCAACATCAAGTGGATCTCATATTCTTTAAATACCATTAATTCACACTCCAATTCACTCCATGTGATCTCCAACCGTCATTACTCCTCTTTAAAGCACGGGTCTGATGTTAACTTCATAATGGAATCAAGGAAGATTATCTAATCACGAGATCTAATTCGTTCCTCCTCGAATTCAAGTGAGATCTAAAGTCGAAATAGAGTAAAAAGTGGGAAATCACCATAAAGAGAGTGAACAAGTGTAACAGTGAGATGTATGAGATGGTGCTCTATGTAAATCCCTTTGTAATAATGAAATCCTTGCAAAAGTAGATGTAGATCTATCATAGATCGAACCACTATAAGAACACCTTGTGTTTTTGCTTACTTTTTCTCGTATATTTTGCGATTGCGACTCCTTTAATTTCTAACCATGTTGGTGAAGTATGATTCACTTACCTTTTGTGTTGAGATCCAATTTGGTTTTTAACATTTGGCGCCCACCATGGAGCCGCATTCGCACTTCCTTTTCTCACACTCTCCCAAGGTTAAAGGCCTTGCATAAAAGCTCTAAACCACTTCCTTCTCCAAAATCATGGCAAAATTTAAGAAAGCCACGAGCAAAATCGTTGGAGGAAGCGATAATGTTGCTAATGAGACTACGCCACTTAATAATCATATCGAAGTTGGCAAAGACTCGGTAAGTAGGGTCGGTGTGACTAAAAATGAGTTGAATACCGCAACTGCCAATGTGAATCAAAGAGTGAATGTGAAACACCCCGCCTTCGTTAAGGTCACTCACAAAGTGAATGCCTTAACTTTGGTGGAGTATTATAGGTAAAAGATGCAGATGAATTACAAGACAGACAAATAAAGCAGCGGAAAAATAAAGACATTTTATAAACAACTTAATTCAGTAAAGCTTTTACAAAAATTTCCTCAATCATACTTAAATGTAATATATAGAACTTCAGTCTTGATTTAAAAACTTTCAAGAATAAAAGAAGCGTAAAAACAATGATATTCCCAATAAAGCATGAACCAGCCATAGCAGTGGAAGAGAGAGTCTAAAGCAATAAACCAACTAATCTTCAAGCTTGGAAAGAGAAGAGGTCCAAGCTAGGCTGAGCTATTCTCTCCCTGCCTACCTGGGAGGGGGAGGGAGGGGGGAACGGAATAAAAGAGGCGAAAAACAAACTAGGTCAGACATAAGTTTGGTACGTCCAGTGATCTTTCAGCATGCAAACAAGATAAAGTATCATGACATGAATAAACTGAAAATAGGACAATACCATAAAAACAAGATAACTAAATACAAGATAAGTGCAAGGTAAATTGAATGCGCTCCAACTCTTTCTCTGCTTCGCTACTACCTTGTTATTCTGATTTTTATATCTATCTCTGCACCGCCTAACTAATATCCCAACTAGTACTCTGTACAAAATGATAATATTACAACGTGATCCCAATCCCCGCAATTGTGGTAGCCTTCAGGTGTACATCTAGTATGAGGATCTTACCTCAATCAGCCTAATTGTCATGAAGATGTTAGATGTACCCTTACTACCCTATCGATCGGCTCCCTTACTTGTATTCATGTTCCATGTGTCTGTGTCAATCGGCCCTTTTTTGCGTGTAGATACCATGTGCTGGTCCCACCATAAGGTGTATCAATCCTTATGATAGCGACCCGACACGATTCAAGATGCACAATGTATAACTACTGGTACCCAGTGCCTGCTTTTTCCCACTCCGGAATACGTGCACGTCCGTAAACCGTCGGAACCTACACTGACGTACCCTCTGCCGCTATTTTGACCGCTTATAATCAGCCTAGTAATCGTGCCCCACTCTGCCTAGTTTCAGGGTACCTTGATACATCTATGTGGGTTACTGCTAAAATGGGTCCCCGTTACTAGGGTTTCCTTATTGGTTAAGTTTGTGGGCCTATATATACAAATATTACCCACCTACACAAGATGTACTTAACCCTCTCATCGATTCAGGCATGTTTATTTAACGGTTAAGTTTATGGGCCTATATGTGCTAATATTTCCCACCTACACGAGATGTACTTAACCCTTCCATTGATTCAAGCATGTTTATTTAACGGTTAAGTTTGTGGGCCTATATGTGCTAATCCACCAACCCGATATGTACTTAACCCCGCTGATTCAAGCATGTTTATTTAATGGTTAAGTTTTGTGGGCCTATATCTACTAATATTACCCACCAACCCGATATGTGCTTAACTCTTCCACTGACTCAAGCATGATTATTTAATGGTTAAGTTTTGTAGGCCTATATCTACTAATATACCCACCAACCCGATATGTACTTAACCCTTCCACTGATTCAAGCATGTTTATTTAATGGTTAAGTTTGTAGGCCCATATGTACTAATATTACCCATCAACCCGATATGTACTTAACTCTCTCGCACATTACGTCATATTGGTTAAGTGTTGTCCGTTCATCTTAACTTAACCCACTCCTTCATCATGTCATGTTGATTAAGCGTTTCTTAATAACTTGACCTTCCTTACTTATCAGGTTGGATCGGTTAAGTGTTTCCTATTAACTTAACCCCGTTCGTTCACCAAGTTATATTAGTCAAGTGTTTCTTATTAACTTAACCCCACATATTCATCTTGTTGTATTGGTTAAGTATCATCTATCAATTTAAGTTAACTTAACCCACCTACGTGTCATATTACTTTGGTTAAGTGTTGTCTTCTTGTGTTAACTTAACCCTACCACAAATCAAGTTATATTGGTTAAGTGTTGCCCTCTTATTTTAACTTAACCTTTCCATAAATCAAGTTATATTGGTTAAGTGTTTCTTATTACTTAACCCTACCCATTCAAAATGCTATACTGGTTAGTGCTTTGTATTAACTTAACCCTAGTCATTCATCTTGTTATATTGGTTAAGTGTTTCTAAATTTACTTAACCTCTCCCACTTGTCTAATTAACATGTTGTAATGGTTAAGTGTTCCAAATTTACTTAACCTCACACACTTGTCTAATTAACATGTTATAACGGTTAAGTGTTTTAAATTTACTTAACCTCACCCACTTGTCTAATTAACATGTTATAACGGTTAAGTGTTCTAAATTTACTTAATCTCACCCACTTGTCTAATAAACATGTTATAACAGTTAAGTGTTCTAAATTTACTTAACCTCACCCACTTGTCTAATTAACATGTTATAACGGTTAAGTGTTCTAAATTTACTTAACTTCACCCACTTGTCTAATAAACATGTTATAACGGTTAATCTCACCTACTTGTCTAATTAACATGTTATTACAGTTAAGTGTTCTAAATTTACTTAACCTCACCCACTTGTCTAATTAACATGGTGTATTGGTTAAGTGTTACCTTAATTAACTTAACCCTACCATTCATGTCTTAGCTTTAATTCTTTTATTAAAGCACCAACCATTCACATTAGACAGGTATTATTACGGACACTGGATGTGCTGGTCGGTTCCGGGCAGTTTTACACTGTAACTCAGTCTAACCTCGGGTTCTTTTGGGCTCAATGCGCTAACCACTCTCATTAGATCTATATTGTTACGGTTGCTGGATTTGCCGGGCGGTTCCAGGCAGTCTTATACCGTAACTCAATCTAACCTCGGGTTAGGCATATTCGTCTTTTACTAAATTTACATATTTATCCTTTTATGTAAATTTTCAACAATTTATTGTCATGGCCCACTTTTTCTCAAAATCAAATTCATAATTTTAGGTATAAAAATTATAACATTTTCATGCCATTTATCATGATTATGCCAAACATGCCAATTACATGTAATTTCAAGTTTTCCCCAACATTACCCCCGTTGTACGTTCAAAAAATTACATAGGATGTTAGGCTCGATATTTTAGCCTAACTTATAAAGCAAAAAAGGGAAAAGAGGAACTTTGCAACATTCCAACATCATACAAAAGTATGGATCTAACTACACATGTGTCACATGAATTTAGCATGGAACAATATACTTTTAACTATGAACTCGCAAATTAGATCTATGCAACATGAACCACAAGCATATGAATTTACATAAAACTATACGAATTAAACTTGGCATGTAGTGGTGAACTTGCATAGGGGTTGAATCAAGTTAACATAGATCTAACACAAAGGCATGTGGATCTAACATATAAAGTTGTAGATCTAAACATATAGGTTTACACAATCATGTTTTATCCTATAAACTTGCATGTATTCATGACATGATAGTTTCCCAAACTTGCATATAACATGATAATTTCATTCCCACAATTTCAACATAATAGGTTTATTCACAAATTCCTACATAACATGATAGGTTCAATAAACCACAATAGTTCATAGGCATACATGATAGGATAGACATGAATAGTCATGAATCAACATCACATACAATTTGGTACAATTCTATTTTACAATTCATTACAAACCATGTCTTTAATTTATTCACATCTGAAAGATAACTACACATACAAACAAAAAGGAAAATCTTGATTTCTGGGATCTGTATTCTGAAACTGAATTGCTCGCCTTTGATGTAGACAAATCGTTATTCTAAATTAGATTTAATTTAATTTGATTCGAAGCTTCTAATCTTGCTCTCTAGTTGAAGGAGAATGGCGGCTACTCTAGGTTGAGTATTTACAGCATGACGGCTCTAGGAATATTTTTGTATGGCTTAGGGTTTAGGTTTAGGTTGCTTATACAGTAGTTTGATTTAATAGGAACCGTCAGATTAACCTAGAGCAAATCAAAGCCATTCAAACAAGATAAAATAGCCACATCAGCCCTAAATGACTCGGCAAAGAGTCAAAATCGTCAAACAAAGAAAAACGCGAGATTTCAGATCTGACCCGAGGGGGAGGTCGACCCCCAGGTCGACCTGTATATAGGGAGGTCGACCCCCTGGTCGAACCCATGGTCGATCTGGCCTGGGGGAGGTCGACCCCCAGATCGACCTGCCTTGGTATTTAATTTTCTGAATTGTTATTTATATTTCTGAAAGTTCAGAAGGCCATAACTTCTTTGTACGAGGTCTGATTTTCGAAAACTTGGTCTCTATCCCAAGCAGAATTTCGAGACGAAGGCAATGGCGTAACCCGTTTCCCTTAATTCTCACATTTGAGATTAAGTATTCTTTATTTCGTTACTATAATGTTTACAGAAAACACGGGGTGTTACATGATGCTTCTACTAAAGCTATGATGGAGAAAATTAATGACATCCTTAATGCTCGATCAAATCTAGCCCCTCCAAAGTCCATGTTGATCTCGAAGAAAATGACAGTCCGTCCATTTCTGATCATAACCACAACGACAACATGGAACATGATAATGATTGGTTGAGCGACAAGGACGAAGCTAACGTTGAAGACTTGAAACCAAAAGCTAAGAATCATTCCGAAGGAAAAGCTCGAAGGGCTACCAGTCCTGTCACGGGAGCACCTCCTCGTCGAGAAGGCAAAGTACCTAACCTCTCTAATCAAGACTGTTTTCCTAGATGAATGTTTGGTAAGGAACTCAGCTTCACAGAGCGACATAACACTGAAGAATATATCTCAGATATGATAGAGCAAATCATGAAGAGAAATCAAGCGGGCAGTGGCGATGAAAGAGAATGGGACTTCTCTCCTGATAGGACTTCGTTCACTGAAAGAATCCTTGAAGCAGAATGTCAAAGAAGTTCAATCCTCTAACTTTGCCTCCGTACGACGACCTTGTTGATCCTAACTACTTCCTATTCAAATATGAGTGGCATATGAGTGCAGCTAAGGCGACTGATGAGATGAGATGCACATATTTTCCTCTCTACTTAGAAGGTGTTACATCGTTATGGCTCACAAAGCTACCATCTAAATCCATAGACCATTTATCCGACCTAACCAAAAAGTTCAAGGAGCAGTTCCTCTTGTATGCCACCAAAGCCAAGGATGCTATAATGCTCTCGGCAATGAAACAAAAGCCAGTGTAAACTGTGAAAACCTTCCTTAGTCGATTCGATGTTGCCTTGTCCGAAGTAAGGAACCCGGAGCCACGTATAATTCTTATGGCTTTACTCGATGCTATAGACAAAGCAAGCGAATTTGGGAAATGGATAAAGACGGAGGAACCAAATACGCTTGACAAGTTCTATAAGAAAGTAGATGAGTACATGAGAATGGATGATAATCCTATACCTCTTCAGATCATTGGTGGTAACCAAATTCTTGAAGCTCCCAAAAGCATTGTTATTCAATGCAATCAAAAGAACACTCAGGGGCATAAGCGCACAAATGACAGGAATGACAACAAAGCTAATAAGAAGTTTGGCCTTCATGACCCGTCAGAATTGACATCTCTGAATGAGTCTCCTGAAAATATCTACTCTGCCACGAAGGATACAGAGGATTACCCAGAACCTCAACAATGAAGATGACTAATCATATGGCTAAATCCGGAAAGTTCTGCTAAATCCATATTCAGCCAGGTCACAACACCAACGAGTGTAGGCATTTGAAATCATTGATTGAAAAGCTGATTAGGAAGAACCGTCTACAACAATATGTGAACAATTCTCAGGATGCAAATCCTTCTGCAACTCCCCAGGGGCAAGGGGCATCAAATGACCAATTCGGTCCAAGCAACGTAGCTTCTTCTCAAAATAATACAAGGTTGATAATCAACTGATGACCATTATTGATGATTTGATATCTACAGCTCAGAATAAATGATCACTATCGCCATTACTTTAATTCTTGCATTACTTTAACCTTTATTGTGTTCTACTTTCTTGTAAAAATCTGTAATGATTTACATGCATTGTACAGAGCAACAACTTTACGAATGAAATATTACCTCCTTGGATGAATCTCTGACTTGCAAAATATACATAAAAATTTGCTAATAGACGATTTTCTCATTGCAGGCTGTTCCATAGGCGTTTGTTTCCTCAAGCTCCGACCAAATGAGACAGTCCTAATAACACCAATTCAAATGTCAAAGTGCCATAATCATCGACATGCATAATGCAAAGATGAAAAGCACTACTTTGAAAAGTGAATAAGGAAAGTCCCAATGAGTCAAACGGCAAAGAGAGAAGCGAATAGCCACGGATCTGAAATCCTAAAGGTTGCTGGAATTCGTTGCGCGAAATGAAGCATGGGAGTTCACTATAAGTGAAACGAAGCATGGGAGTTCAGGACGCAAAGCGATGCAACCCGCCAGGGTCGCTGGAATTCGTTGCGTGGAACTAAGAGCGGGAGTTCACTATAAGTGAAACGAAGCATGGAAGTTCGGGGCGCGAAGCGATGTAACCCACCAAGTTCGCTGGAATTCGTTGTGCGAAATGAAGCACGTGAGTTCGCTATAAGTGAAACGAAGTGTGGGTGTTCGTGGCGCGAAGCGATGCAACCCACCAAAGGTTCACTGGAACTCGTTGCATAAAACGAAGCGTGGGAGTTCACTATAAGTGAAACAAAAGCATGGGAGTTCACGGCACGAAGCGATGCAACCCACCAAAGGTTCTTTGGAATTCGTTGCGCGAAACGAAGCGTGGGAGTTCACTAAAAGTGAAACAAAGCGTAGGAATTTGTGGTATGAAGCGATGCAACCCACCAAGGTTGCTAGAATTCATTGCGCGAAACGAAGCGCAGGAGTTCACTATAAGTAAAACGAAGCGCAGGAGTTCGTGGCGCGAAGCGATGCAACCCACCAAGGTCACTTGAATTCGTTGCGCGAAACGAAGCGCGAGAGTTCACTATAAGTGAAATGAAGCGTGGGTGTTCGTGGCATGAAGTAATGCAACCCTCCAAGGTCGTTGGAATTTGTTGCGCGAAATGAAGTGTGAGAGTTCACTATAAGTGAAACGAGGCATTGGAGTTCATGGCGCGAAGCGATGCAATTTCATCTAAATGCTACTGGAGTTCGAATTGCAAAACAATGCGACAACCAAAATTCCTTTCCAATAGAGAAAGCAACTTCTCAATGGGAGAAGTCAACAATGATCGATGATTTCTGTAGTGTTGATTTAATCGACAGGAGCATATAAACGTTGGATTAAAATGACCTCTCCGCAACACGGGGCATCCAACGGAGTCTCCGACGTCAAAGCCGATCAGCAAAGCAGGCAAGCAATGAGCCACAAAAAAATTCTTCCTATAATGCAGACTAGTGACAACCTCCTAGGGGAGGGCATGAATATCGAAGCTTCTCCAAGAAGGAATAAGGAAATAAATCACAGATACGTATTTCCCAAATAAGAAATATTGAACCCCATCGTATAAATCATTAAAAAGATAACGTTTGAAATCCACAGTTGACTTTAGTCGATTAGCTGATTTTAAGCGTTAATGCGGATTCTAATTAGAATACCGTGTTTGTGCAAACAATATTCGACAGGTTATAAACCGTTGAATTAAACAGTCCTGTATTGACACTTTATTCAATTCAAAAAATAAAATTCTCTATAAGTCATTTTTAATGATTAACTAATCCACTATCGATATGGACAGTCGATGGTGGGTATAAGTCCAAAATCGTGCAAACGCTTGTTTTAATTAAAGAACAAGTGACATGAAGCATATGATCTTAATGTACGATCTGCCATAGTTAAGAAAATGCTATAACTGGATCTCAACACAAAGCATATCAACAACAATGTTCAGTTCGAAGCCCGCATTTCTCGCAAGCGAAAAATACAAGCTTCGCAGGGCAAATGTTAACCCCAATAATACAACGCGGTCCACGTGGCTAACACTGGACGGTCGAGCAACTTGGGTCGAACACCCTGGGTCAGATACTAGACGGTCGAGCACCCTAGGTCGAACACCCTGGGTCAGACACTGGACGATCGAGCACCCTGGGTCGAACACTCTGGGTCGACACCAATCGAGTCGGCTGCAAAAGATACTATGGGTCAGCATCTTACAAAGCACAAATGGATCCGACATTACTATTAAACAATGGACCGCAAATGCTTCATAGTGTGAACCATGCTAGCCAATATGATGTTGTAGTTCAATCAGCAAGACTTTAGTGCATAACATAGTGCACTTAACAACGTAGCAGTACGAAGGCATGAGCAAAAATAAGCTGATATATGGATAAACTTGCACGATTTGCAAACTGGCTCGTTCAACAGTGGTCGAGCGAGGAATAGCAGGGTCTTCATCATGTGTTCCCACAGCATGTTCAAACACCATGCTCAAACTCAACAGTTCTTACACCATGTTTGAGCTCAAGTGGTCGAGCAGCCTTACTTGCCACGTGGATCAAGCAGGGTTGATTGTGCAAACAGTTAAGGGTTGTACATCGCTTATAAGAATGGGTTGACACTTGGTAGAAACATGCATGTGATTGGTAACAGTACTTTAAATATGTGATATATATTATGGAAATATGCGTATAAGCTACTACAATTTGAACACATAAACATATGTCAAAGTCTAGAGTATCAAAGAAGGGATTGGTCACTTCACTTTCATAAATGTTAATACATATGTTAAATAACAAAGAATGGCTGCAGAATGAAAACAACATATTATCATGCAAGAGCAGCGACGTGAATATGGTACAATGAAATATGTACCAATATGGGTCGAGCATGCCAAACGCTAACAGCCCATTCAAAAGGGTCGAACTCCATCTCCAATTCCTGGTCAAGTGTTGCGAGCCTGAGCAAGGGCCGAGCAGGCATGCATGAGAGCACGGGTCGGTTATCATGGAGCACGTGATCGAACAAGTTCGGAGTTAAAGCAAGTAGATGCGTATAAAGAATGTAACGGCAGAAATTTTTTACATGGGAAATGGTCACGAGCATAAATACACATGGCATTTCAGCTTATAAGGGAATGAACCATTAGCTATATAAAGGGTGGATCATGTATTAAAGTGGACATTCGCTCACTGTACATTTAGAGTCGAGCATCTAATAATGCGTGAAGCTGTTATGAAGTAAAGATGTGGATCAGTTTTAACATATCCAGAATGGAAAATTTGTGATTTTTATTCCCCATTTTGGAACAATATCAACGCAGCAATGAATACATAAATGTCCAAACAAATGAGCACATGGCACAGATATATTTGCTTAGTGGTCGGTCACATCATCTTTATTTGGGTCAGTCATTACATACAATCTGGATCGGTCACTGCATGATTTTCTGGTTGGGCATGCCAACTGGCTCCAATTGTCCAGTTTCAGTTTTGTAAATATGTTGTGTTCGACCCATACTATGTACACCATAATTATAGAATTGCCACCTGGTCCAAACTTCTCCTATTAATACCCCATTTCACCACACTTCAAGAGACCGATTCTTCTACCCCGAAATGCTGCCCAAATCATTTCTCCACCATTCTAAAGATTCTCAAGCTCCGTTAATGGCTTTCTAAGCTCACTCCTTCTTCCTCCAACATCAAGTGGATCTCAACTTATCCAAACACCATTAATTCTCACTTCAGTTCACTCCAAGTGATCTCTAACAGCCATTACTCCTTATTAAAGCACGGATCTAATAATAACTCCATGATGAAATCAAGGAAGATTATCTAATCACGAGATCTAATCCTTTCCTCCTAGAATTCAAGTGAGATCTAAAGCAAAAAGAGAGTAAAAAGTGGTAAATCGCCATAAAGAGAGTGAACAAGTGTAATAATGAGAATAATGAGATGATGCTCTATGTAAATCCCTTCATAATAATGAAATCCTTGCAAAAATGGATGTAGATCTATCATAGATCTAACCACTATAAAAACCCTTGTGTTTTTGCTTACTTTTTCCCATTTATTTTGCGATTGTGGCTCTTTTAATTTCAAACCATATTGGTGAAGTATGATTCACGTACCTTTGGTGTTAAGATCCAATTTGGGTTTTAACACATATAATGAGAAGAATATTAACCAAAATTATGTAGATAAAGTCAAGAGAGTATTTACCATGTTAGATGGATAAGCTCTTCTAGGCATTGTATCTACATGTTCTAATCAAAGGTATTTCTCCCATTGGTCTCCCGTATTTCTGTGTATACATAAAGCAAAGAAAAAGAAGAAAAAAATGATGTTAGAAAAACTTAAGTGGAATTAGATTGAAATTAAGCGGCAGGCAACGAAAACAAACCTGAAATCGGATATAATCAATATCTGAAGCTAAAAGATATCTAGGACGACCAAGTAACATAAATGCAAACTTCCACTACAATATTAAAATGCTTGTATTCATCATAATTATTATATCATTTTGCACTACATAGGGAATGTTTTAAGAAATAAACTTGAGGGATATGAGAAACTAATTAATATATTATAATTACTTCCCCTTCACGCCAAAGATACAAGAATTATAAGAACTCAAGTCTTCTTAATGCCATTATCAAATCAGCGGCCATCATAATCCGGCTTTTGGATTGTAAATCATGTAAGATATTATATCACTAGAATAACTGATGATGAGTCATGAACTATTTATCAGCAATACGTTTAGGCTAAACAAACAAAATTTCAGGTAGCTTATATAGAGAAGCCTTAAAACTTACCATTGCCGTTAAACTAATTTCATAATTGACATAAACAACTATGGATAAGTAGACCATTCAGTTCTAGTAGTTTTTTATTTGGCTTATATTTACCTAGTTACCAAAGTTGTTCTAAAAAATGTACATCTTTTTCCTTAATCCAAATAAGATATAACATTTTATTACGGAACCTTTTTTTGAATTTGCCCACGAGGAAAACCGATCGGAGTCGTAAAACCCTCCCTAGTGCACCTAACCTGGTGCATGATCACCACATAAGTGGCTGGTTTTAGAGTATGCACATGGTAAGCTCTTAGCATGCTTTTCAGAGTTTTGAACTCAACTATTAGATTTAAATTCTTTTTTCGTTGTTATAAAATTTTCGAATATAGAAATAATACTTAACAATAAATCCATAAGACAAACAATCAACAATACCTAAATAGTCTCTTTTCTTTACCAATCGTTAAGTGAAGCTTTTCAGGTGTAGTAAAATAGCGATTGAAGTGAATGCCCTAAGGTGCAATGCATATAAAAGTGGAGCAATTTCTTCCTCCCTACCGTGTATTTGGGATTGAGCATATGAACATGCTCTGTTTATCTAAGTAGATCTAATATCCAAAAGGAAGAAAAGGGTTTAAAAAAACGTACTGGGTAAAAAAACAAAGCTGATACCATGTGAGATCAAATCGACAACCGAGGTTGAAAAGTGATGTTGGAATATGACTAGGAGGGGAGAATTAAATCTATTTGTTGCGGAATTGACGTGCTCTGTTGGTAATGCGACATAGACAAAAGGGAAGATCTGAAAAAACATTGATTAGGGATTTACTTTCGGTTCGTTTTATAGATGGGAAAGAGATTGGTAATTGAGATGGAAGGGAGAGGATTTCACATAGCGGGGAAGTATTTCGTGAATGGGGAAATGTCACGCCAATATTTAACATAGCGCAAGCATGGATTAGTTTGGATCGTTGGATTAATCATGCATCTACGGTTGCGGCTATGTTTATGCTGATAACGTGGATAGATGAGTTGGATTGTATATATGTGACGCAACTCTTTTAACTGGTATTGCATGTCACAACACTGGAAATACAACCGCAACAGTGCATTAATGTCTAATGCAATGACTTTTGAGTATTGTTATAGAAGATCGAAAGGAAGCATAACTTTTGCAATGTTTTGCTTGCAACGCCCACAAAAAGCGTTGAATATGCCCACTTATGTTGTAGTGTAGACAAAACAGACTTCAAAATCTCATTGTAATGGGACCCGCTGAATTCTACTTCTAAGTTGAAAGATTTTTGAGATAGGAAGACTCATATGATGTGAAACATATGCATCTAGTCAACTCTGCAACGGCATAGGGCCATCTGTGCTCGAAAAAGGAAAGGGCAAGTCTTGGGACGTGGAACTCATGGCCTCGCTGCGTGCCAAAGTCAACGACATACAATGAACTCACCTAAAGCTTAGAAAGGATTTATCTTGACATCCATGAAACTACACCTTTCCAAAGGTTTTCTAAGAGGGACCCGACTAAGAATTAAGAAAGCTCAGACAAATACAGTCTTTTCCATGAACCACCAGGTCAAGACACCGACCATTGCAGGAAGTTTTGCAATCTCATTGAAGCCCGCGTCAGGCGTGGCGAACTATCGCGGTACATTAGGAATCCCACAGCAGCTACACCATATATTCAGCCCCAATGACATCTCAAGATAGGGGCAAGACCAGACGCCCCAAGGGCATTGTGATCAGTCGATCTGGCTCTGCAGATCTTCCTGGTTTTCCAGACCTCAGTCTAGCACTTATGATTGTTCTTATTGTTGGTGACTTCTCGCCTTTTTAACTTTCTCTACATGTAACCAAAGCGGCAACGTCAACCCACACACGCACGGAATAAACTTAATTGAATTCTCTATAACATTGCCAGTTCAGGTTTCCATGTGGTCGGATCCAAATTTCGCTACTTTTTTTCTAATAGAAGTACAACCTGATTGAAGTTACATTTTTGATGTTCTTTAATTTTACTTGTTCAACTATTTATATTTGGTTGTCAAATATGGCTACCGAGGATGAGTGAATATTATTGTTTTTTACAAACCTTGGTATTTTTATATGATCCCTTCGTGAACTGATATTAGCATCAAAGCTTTGTAAATAACTAATGTATATTATTATTTCTACTTTTTTTGGCAATGCAAGCCGTTTTTATAGTGGGCGTACCCATTTTCTTAAAAAGAAAGGGAAATACAAGTACTTTGCACAAACCACAGAGTAACTAGTCTTCTTTGAAGTGTCCAGTCACTATCAATACAACAAAATAGCAAAGATCACGAATATAGTTAAGCACAAAGTCTAACTAGGTAATCCATACCATATCCTAGACAGAATTATTCGGATAAAAAGTTCCTACGTAGGGAGACATTGCCCATTCAAAGGTCCAGAAACGACAAGCAAGATCAACATAGTAAGATGTCGTGGGACAAAAAATAAAAATTCTATCCTAGGAAGAACCCCACATTAGATCCATGTTATCATCTCCGATTTTACCCTCATCCCACAATTTCAAGTCTTTACCAATAGGACGATAGAAAAGACAACAGTGTTCACCCTTTTCCTTAATGAATTTGTAGAAATAATGCTCAGTGTCATAGCACATGCTAGACGGGGAACGAACCCAACCTCATTCACTCTCAGTCCAAGTGACATCCGGATCAAGGTGTACATCAGGTAGAATCAAGTCGACAGGCATAGGATTAAGAGGCACATCAGGTAAAATAGAGACAATAGGCTCATTCTCAACCTGGATTTCCTTCCTACCAGCAGGAACCCAAACTCTAACAAGGGGCCTAGGAAGAGGAGTTTTATCAGGGAGAGGTGTATTCACATATAGTGACAAGCATCGACATAATGTCCAAAAGATTTGCAAGTATTGCAGATGTCAAGTTTCCATCTATACTTCACATCCACAAAGTGTTCACGATTCTCAATGCAAACCTTGATTTTAAATGGAAGTGTATTATCCGATGTAATTTCATTCAGGGCTCTAGCATATACCAAATTTCGTGAGACGACCCAAACTTCCCCGTAAAGGAAAGCCCGGATTGAGTTGAGAACATGACAAATCATAACATAAACAGAAGAACATTTCATTGCTTATTACAACAATTCCATCAGAGCATAAGAATATACAGAGTAATAACAAATAATATACATTTGATAAATATCAGGGATTTACAAATTACAATGCAGCGGAAAATAATACAAAACATCACTGAAACAAATACACGGATACAGAGCTTTTCGGATATCATTCCAACTGTAAACCAGCATCCTGTGAATATAAATCTGCAAAACAAAAACTACTAGCTGCCTGTGTGGAAAATAGGGGCACCCAGAGTTTAGGTTAAAACAATAAACTCCAGGTCAGTCATGTGAATGGTGTGAGAACTAAAGCAGTTATTTAAAACTTTGCTTTAAAATGGAGTATATCAAGGGACCACGCTGTATAACACGGAACGGGTTTCCTCCCAAGAATACCAGTGCATAGAAAAAACATCGCAATGCTTTTTGGAAAAATGAAGCTATTATAAGATCCAGGTCCCATCACACAATGCAACGCAAGCCGGAGGATAGGGTTTTCCCTTTTAATAGCCAAACATGCTTGGTATGTTTAAAACAAATCATTTGATACTATTATAAGTACATAGTGTATAAACCAACTTCAAATATAAATGTATCAATCCTAGACGTTATGGGTACCATATATCATGTCACCAATACTAGGCTCTACAATCAAAACCGAAATGTCACGTATTGGAAGTTGGATTTCCATCTATGAACCAAGGCAAGGGATCGTCCTTACCGCTTCGAGACAATCTAGCCTACCATTGTCTCAGGAACAGGCGCAACTATACCTTGGTTCATCAGGGTCGGTCCTCACGGAGTGGATTAAAATGCCTGAACAATGCGTTTTCTTGCCCGCCCTATGGGGCGTAAAACTGGTCAGTATATCGACCAAACCATCCATCGGCCCTCGCAGTGACCAATATAACCGAGGCGCCTCACTATCCATCATCCACATAAGTAAAATGTCAGGGCTTGCAAAACCCTGAAACCACTCCTAGCTAGAAAGAAACGCATGTCCTCCCTGATGTCCTCTCCCGTTTATGGTTCACACCGAGGTGTGAGGCTCGCGAATTAATGCTATACACAAAGCTATGCTATATTGTAGTTGTGCTTTGATCATCAACCATAAGACCCTGCTTTTTAAAAGAAGCCTTGATCATTTGCATCTCAGCATGCCCCACAGGAAATTTACGCTATGCAACCGATGTCTATCAATTACACAAAATGAAATCCGATGTCAGATACACATCCATTTACAAGTTCGTTCTGGGTCTGAACGAAACCGGAGGCACCTTATTCCTCATTCCATATGTCCAATACAGGAGAGAGGTCCTCGCATATCCGGTCGATCTCCAAGTACGTCTGGACGATCATCACTTATTACTTTGTCTTAGGTGTACAGCCCAATCAAGACATCAGTAATCATCCAAATGATGTAAAGACCTCCGTTCTTCAACCACCGTCTTCATCGTCGACTCATCGCCGATTCAGTTATTCAGAATGGGATAAACCCGGTCTTTCTGAATAACTCACGTATATAACAAACTAGTGCTATAAAAACACAACATACGCCTTATTCCAATTCTGAATATTCTTTTATTTAAAAATTCATATCCTTTGGGAAAGGTTTCCATTATTTTTATCAAGGATAAATTCTTTAAATTTATTCTTTAATCTTCCTTTGGATATCAATTCGAACCAAATTATGGTTTATCCAAACTAGTCGGGATTAGCGAACCTTACCGGAGTAATCATTTGTTTAATTTCCCAATCCCAACCTATTCATCCCATGAAGTAAAACTGGTAATACTTCATATCTAACACCACTGTGTTAACGGTAAAATTAATTACCATTTCACGTTCAAATCTATGTAAAGATTTAACTATCGCCTGGAGTAAAACTGGTGATACTCCATTCTCAATCATTTCTTGAATTTGATAATTTTAGTTATCAAATTCACCTTTCAATCTATTTAAAGATTCATTAAAACTCTAATTTAGTTTTAATTTCCAAAAATCATTACTTAATGATTATTCAGAGTTAAGAAACTAATCTTATCTTTAACTGGGTTAAAGAACTAATGTCATTTAAAACACCGCTCACGATAAACCCAAAATCACATTCCATTAACAATGGAGTCTTCACGGAATACAGATCAATATATATAAACTATATGAACTTCCATATCCAACCGATAATATAAATGGAATAACGGCAGAGCCTTTTAAATTCCATATATATTAACAGTCTTCCTCCCTAGAAACTCACTTCGATTATTATCAAATCAGATTCCATTCCACTCCAATATATTAAATTGGAAAACTTTACTTTGGAAAATTTCCACTAAATCTTTAATGAAAAGATTTATAAGTTCCAAATCTCATTTCACTGTAAACCGGTTAAAGAATAAATGTCGTTAAAAACACAGTTCACAATAAATCCAATTCACATTCCATTTCAAATCCAATTAAATGTTAATTAATTGGTAATTCTTCTCTACATCTTAATTAAAAGATTTATTCTTTTCACATAGGGTTTAAGAACAGTGTTACAAAAGTCCCCATCCCATCAGTCCTTAACCGTAAATTAGCAAGAGAATAATTCCCTAAGTATTAATCCCGAAGGCCGAAACCAACATCAGATCAATACCTAGGAAACCATTCAACTTAGCTAATATCCAGTTAGTTTCTAATGTTTTTAACTCCATTTGGTTTAAAAACAGTATTATTAAGGATACCATTCACGACAAACCAAAAATTTCATTCCATTGTTAATCAGGTTAAAGAACAAATGCTATTTAAAACACCATTCACGATAAACCCAAAAACCAATTTCAATTTAATTCCAATTAAATATTAATTAATTGGTACACTTCAATAAATCATAATAAAAAGATTTATATCTTTCCTTAACTGGGTTTAAGAACTGTGTTAATGAAGACACCGTTCATGACAAACCCAAAATCCAATTTGATATTAAATACAAGGCTCTGAATAGAAAACATATCGGCTTATATTCACTATCAAATTCTGAAACCAACAAATATCATATTGGGAATAACGATATACATATATCTTTCAAATTCCTCCATAATGTTTGTATAATCACGGAATCCAATATCGAAATATTCCGAAGATAATTCCGATTCAAATCCATTACAATTCATATATTGGAAATTCTGGTTATTTTTAAAACCATTTCAAATCCAGTTTATTTATTTAAAAATAATTGGATTATAATTCTTGTTAATAACTAGTTCATTTCGATAAAATATATGTTTATCTTTTCATATATGGAATTTTCATCCCAATTCTTTCCAAATCATTTATTATGATTTTACACAAATTATTGCTATTTTTAATAATTTTATCAAGGCCCGTACAGTCGATTTCCATAAACGGTCATCGAAGTGCACTTACAGCAACCTTTTCCAAATTTGATTTGGCCATAATTCCAAATCCAACCATTATATTTCAAATCTCTTGTATTCGTTGGAAATCTCTTTTCGGTACGAACCCAACGGTTTTGGTTTTAGGAGAATCTGACTGTCGGATCTCCTGTAATCCTCATTCGAAGTCAATGGTCGAAATTCGCGAACTGTCGCGGCGCGGCGTATTCTATTCAGGCCATTATATATATAATATGTATTATATATATTTCATCGATTTCCATTTAAAATGTATTTTATAAATCGTTTAAATTCATTTTCAAAACGATTTCAACTTCATATTCAATTTCAAATCAAAATTGAATATTCTATATCATTAATATATAAATGATAATATTTTCAAAACATTAGATTTTGAAATCACTTCTTTTTCGATATCCATTATAAAAATGAATAAAATCGTTACAAATATCGTTCGCATCAAAATGGCGCATAAATAATCAACACGGCTTTATATATTTAAATATTTTCATGTCCATCCCAAATCGGACATCAAATTCACATTTTGATCCTTTACTTTATATTATTTTAAAATATTCATTATTTCAAAATATTCGTTATTTTAAAATATTCATTCTTTTTGAACTGGAATCAGACATAGTCAATTACCATATAATGTTGATTATATGGATTTCATGCAATGCATGTATATAACAACAATGATGAACAATCAACCATCATCCACAGTGCATTCTACAGTGCATAAGCATTAAAAATAAATAATTCAAGCTTACAAAGTCAGTCAACCAAACGATCGACATACCACTAAACAATTGGGATTAGTGTACGTCAAATATCATCTCAATACCCATGTGGGGTTTCAACCAACAAATACAGAATATTATTTGTGCAGTTGGGCGATGTGTAAAATTTATCGTCCCAATCAATATCAGTCAAATGGGTGTACATAAACAAATCGTCTGATTTGTTTATGAATATTTATTTCATTTCAGTAAATATTTTATATCATTCATTTATAGAATAAAAATGATATTTTTATTGTCCTAACACTTTATTCAACACATGAATATTTTATATTCCATTCCACATCACAATCATAATCGATTTCCACAACATAATCAAACAAACGAGTCATCCATGGTCTGTGGACGATGGGGAGCAATTCATATAATCAATTATAAAATAAATAACTATACAAATAAATTCAGTGAGAGCGTTCTCACATTAGGGATCCACTCCTCCAATTCTATTTCTGAAGTTTTGAACCGTTTGGATTTGGATTCGTTTCCCGACAGTTCCTCGCAATTTGTGTCACGAAATTTATATTGAAAATCATATTTTTAATAAAGCTTCATATATTTAAAAATCAAATTTTTATTCACCACTACATATATAAAAATCAAATTTTTATATCGCTACTTCTTATATAAAAATCGTATTTTTATACCGATGTTTGCATTATAGATATCAATTTTTTATCAAGCCTTTACCTATATGAAAATCATATTTTTCTATAATGAAAAATCTAATCTTTTCTATAAACAAAAATCATATCTTTTTATTTATGTTACTTTCTATATAAAAATTATATTTTTACTTTGCTATTCAAACAATAAAAGTCATAACTTTATATGAAAAAAAAATCTTAACTTTAAACGATTAAAAACCCTATTTTCATACGATAAAAACCGTATTTTTATTTAAAATCTATTTTATAAAAATTATATTTTTATTAAAGTTATTTTTATATAAATTCATACTTTTAAAACAATTATATATATATAATTTCTGATTTTAAAATAATGCTTAATTCTTAAATTGATTAAACTAATTAAAAATTAAATAAAATATACCTTTCTTCTTCGTTCAAACCCCTTGTACCATGAACCAACCGAGACCCATTAGCTCCGAACTTAGGGTTCGATTTCGCCACTTATACAGCGCGCCAGAGGTTGATCCAAATAGCTCAGGTGGAGAGACTTGGAGAGAGCTTCCAGACGATACCTCCTTCGGCCAACTCGTTGGAGGATTCTGGCATGAATCAAGTGCGAGTGGCACCACCTCAGGGCCTCGAATCTCGAAATATACTTAACGATACATGATGGAAGTTATATGGATTTAAAGGGGGGAAATCCTCTACAAAATCCCCTGAAGAGTCGTTGATTTTCATTGAGAGAATCAGTTGTTATTTAAGGGGAAAGAATCGAATAGCCTTTCGTCGTTCATCGCTTTGAGGAGAGAGAGGCGGCCCAGATGGAATGAATTAAAATTAGGATTTTTAATTTATTTATATATATATTTATAATATTTTAATTCGTTTTAAAGGTCCAAATCGTCATGAACTCCAAATCGAACCCAAAGACTATCGCCTCTAGCATAATGCCCCCATTCTGGGCACAATGAGATATGTTTCGTAACCCAATTCGGCTGTTAAGATCAGTTTTCCTTTGAATTAAAATATAAATCAATTTATATGTAATTTTAACGTACATTTCAATTTACCAGGGCCATATACTGACTCCCAAAATTCCCAAAAAATAAATCTAGCTATGTTTAGATGACACGGTCCTAACAAAACTAATTTTTTCGAATTTGGAGACCGTTTGAAAAATGCCCATTTTCTGGTCGATCCAAATTGACTAAAATAGTCAAAACACGTTTTCTTTTGCCACGCTCACATATTAGTTCCAAAAATTATGAATTTTGGAATCTAATAATAATTTGACATTCCGAATCCAACAAAAGTGGTTTCATCGAAAACGGAGGTCATTTGCAAAATGGCTATTTTTAAGGGCTATATTTCCATAGCGACTATTCTGAATTTTCAACTGGGCATAACGTTTTATTCCCTCTATGAAATTTCAACTTTTCAAATCCGTTAGAAAGATATTTTCAAACAGATTCAAATATTTCTGATTTTGCATCTTGTACATTCATTTGACATTTGAAATTGAATTTTCAAACTGCCGCGCCATTTCCAGTTCCTTTTATATTTAAAATACATATTATATTCTAACTTCAATTTAAATAAATATATACGTTCTAATTCTATTTAAAATAAATTTCTTATCACTATTATTTAAAATAAATCATTTTAAGTATTCGAAATCCATTAAAATTTCCAAAATAAATTTTTTTAATTGGTTCTGATTTTCCAGGTTGTTACATTTCTCCTTGCTATAGTATTTGCATCGAAACACTTGAGCTTACCAATGTGACAAGCAAGCCAATTAAGATCTAAAAGAGGTTGAAGAACAAACAAAATGTGGGTGAATTGTGCCCAAACTAGAATCGACAGAACCTGCTCCCGAACTCTATCAATTGAGGCGTTCCATGTAGCCATAATAAATGGCCTACCATCAATAACAGATGTAGCAGCTTCCAGGAAACGTGTTCTTTCTTCAGCCGATGAAAAATTGAAATAATAAAGACCGTCAACAATTGTCATTCTCAAGTAGGCACGGATTTGCCAGGAGTTTCGGCATGAAGAAAGCACATTAACAGCATGAGGTTTTGAATCAAGAAAAAACCTACAAGTTGATCATTCCAAAATGCAGCTGCTTCATCATGGATTTTCGGGGGAGGATCGAGCCACATTCAGCATTCAATATATCAAAATTCACAAGTGTGTATTCCCCAGCTACATGAGGAAGGGAAGAGAACAGTGATGTCCAATTCATTGCAAGCTTCGGTGCTTGGTTCATTGCTATTGCAACATTACTAAGTGCACACAGACTGATTGGTTTTGAATGCACATTGGTTGAGGAATTTTGTCGAACAGGTGATGGGCGTTGAATTTTGTCACATGACATAGTGCACGGGGAAGAGAAGCCAGACAATTCAACATCATCTTGCAACTCAGAAGCACTGTAATTCACTGTTGTACCCTATTGACAAGCATTTGTCATAGTACTCAACAACCCCAAAAAATATTGGTCATAAGTAGAAGCCCAAAATATAGGCGCAGCAGCCAAATTCAACCCAAGGATAGACAGGTCAAGTGAACTCGACCCAATAGTAGCAGGTAATGTCCAATCAGTCGAAGCTTTAGCAAGCATAGGAGACACATGAGACTTAACTTGAATAGAAGAAAGCGTACAAGTTGAAGGACCAGCAGCGAACACTACAACAAAACGACCATATTACAACTGTAATTTTACAATTTCAAAAAAATGACAGTTGCAATAAAGGTTTTTTGCAACTCTTTTCTATCAAAGAGTTGAAATAAACGTATTTTCAACAACTCTATTGTTTTATTAGTTGTAATATACGTCTATTGCAACCTTTCTTTTATGTCAGTTGTAATATATGTATATTTTTAACAACTTTTTTTTACTGTTGACTCACTTTTTAGTAAAAGCTGTCACACTGAATATCTGGATAGCATCGTGCTCGGATATGGAGAACAACATCAGAAGATAGGCAGCGATCTGGTCAAAGTCGCATCACGAACAAAGAAAGACCCGAAACTCCTACCAGATGAACTTTTCTGGGCCTGAAAACAGCGATTACGGAGCAAAGCTCAGTAACGCTTGTAGATCTCTAAATTAGCTTCAGTTTGAGCTTTGGTTTGGCTTAATCGGACTTACGGTTTGAAAGATATGCCTGTTTCCGTAAACTGGTGTAATCTGGCAGTTTCCTGGATTAAGTAGCGGAGCGTTGCTAGCTTGGAATTTGTATCATTTCTCACCCTTCTAGACCGGTTCGCCCCCTAGGAGTCGCCCTCCTAGGTCACGATCCGATCCTAGGGGTCGCCCTCCTAGGTCACGATCCGATCCGAGGAGTCTCCCCCTGAGGTCACGACCCGATCTTAGGGATCGCCCTCCTAGTACACGATCCGATCCTAGGAGTCGCCCTCCTAGGGATCATGGTGACCACGCCCCGATCGTGGAGCACATAGGGACCATGAACCGCCTGCTACTACACATGATTTTGACATATTCTAAACGCTATTTTCACTCCAACTTGCATGGATCTGATTACACATGTCATATGACGAGTTGGAGATGATTTCTGGACGTTTTCCTCCTCTTTTCGAGATTTTTGGGATGCGTGCCATGTGTCCCGCGAACCGCCTGCTGTAAACGGCTATAAATACACCATTTGGAAGATTTTTCATGGACTTTTGGCCATTCTTCTTCATGGCTTCCACCATTACTGAAGTGCAAGGGCTTTGCACCTTCATACATTCAAATTCTTCTCTTTTAATCTCAACTAACACACGAATTGTGTGCATTGCATGTAATTGATTCTTGTAATCTGTCAGTATAACAATAAGATTATAAAGTGGACGTAGGCTACATCTACAGCTGAACCACTATAAAAATCTCGTGTGTCTCCTCTTATTTGACTATTTATTGCATTCTGTGATCTGCGATCTGCATTTGGGTGTTAGGCTCAGATTTTGGTCTAACATTTTGGCACGCCAGGTAGGAGGCACACGACAACCTCAATTTCTAGCATGAAAGGAGACTCAATGGCGAAGAAAAGGAAGAAGACTGGAACTTTTGCTCAGACCGACGATGCTGACGCTGAAGACACAAGGAACGAGGCAAGCCAGGAAGCTTCCTCTCATAGAGATCCTTCTGCATACTTGACCAGAGACGATATGGACAGAGTTCTCACTGAACTGAGAGATTAGATGGCACGACAAGATGATCTTCTCCAGATACAACAGGAAATGATCAGGCAATTCTTCGCTCGGATGGATGAAAGGCCGAGCAATGCTAAAATCATTGGAAATGAAGCCACGGAAGTGGCTCGGGCATCACATGGACTCGGGGGCAACCCCTTCGTTATTGGAAATGCACAGCAACAGACTTCAGCTCCAGATCGGATGGACGCCGGAGCGCAAACTCTCACTCAACTGCAGCAGGGATCGGCTCGTGACAGACCGCCAACACCAGGTCGAATCGCCCTTCCTCAGTTCGCTCCCCACGAACCACGATCCAGCCTTCACCAACCTGCCTCACGAACTGACCCCATCGAACTGGATCGGGCCGCCACCCTCGATCCATGATCCGCGAGCCGCGATCCCCAGGAAACATCTCACCAGCAGCCTCCGTTCTCTCCTGCACTTAATGTTGGGAGCACCAGCTCTGATCTTGGTAGTTTGCAATAGCTTTTTGAAGGCAATCGACTCGCTGATCTGATTCAACGCCTTTCGAGAGGCCGCACTTATCAGAATGACGTGGATGACGTCAACCACAACCCATTCACTCAAGAAATCAGGAATTCTCACAATCCCCCCGGAATTCAAACTTCCACAACTGGAGCCCTACAATGGCAGGACAGATCCTACCGTGCACTTGATGTGCTACGAACGGCATATGGAAGTTCAATTGGCATCGAAAAACGTCATGGCTAAATGTTTCCCCCTCTTTCTTACTGATATAGCAGCCATGTGGATTCGACAGATAGAAAAGGAATCGATCAGCAATTGGAACATGTTGGTCGCACGCTTCCTTGAACAATTTTGGGTTCACATCGCACGACCCAAGAATGTCATGTCCCTCACCACAATCAAGCAGAGGCCCGGAGAAACTCTGCGTTCATTACTGGAAAGATTCAACGTTGCAGCATCATCAGTCGATCGCCCTGAACAATCGATGGTACTGATGGTAGCAGTATCCGGCGTTCTAGATAACTCGGAGTTTAAAAAATCCTTGTACCGAGATCCACCACGAAATCTCGGCGAATTCTACCTTAAAGCAGATAGATTTCTGAGGGAAGAGGATGAAACTTCTGAGAAGAAAACCCTCGAAGTCAACATGCTCAAAGATGGAGAACCATCTGACTCTGGAAAAGGCAAAAGAGCAGCTAATGCAAAGAATGATCGTAATGCTCCACCCTGGAGAGGGTCCAGATACGACAAATACACTGAACTAAACGACACCCTGAGCAATATCTACGTAGATACAGGAGGTGTTGCCTCATATACGCAATTCTGGCAGACACTGCATATTTCATGACATGGATGGTCATAACACTGATGTCTGCAGACATTTGCGAGACCTTATCGAGGATCGGGTCAGGCGAGGAGAACTACCCGAGTACGTCATTCAACCAACAACGCCTGCATCTGTCCCTGTGCTGCCACCACCGACTCCCTAGAGAGGGAATGATCCTGGATCGAGCAATCGCGGGATTATTATCAACTGATCCCACTCAGCGGATCCCTTCAGTTTGACAAACTCTGGTTCGTAGTTCATGTTTTTAGGTTTTTAGGCGACTTCTTGCCCCTCTTGGTTTTCAACGCATGTAATAAGCGCGGCAACAACGGCCCACACGCACGGAACCGACCTGTAGTCTTCAGTCGTGTTCGGGGTTAGAATAGCTGCCACTTAGCATTCATGAATCAATAATGATCACTCTTGAGCTCCGGCTCCTAACTGGATCCGTCCAGTATAAACATTGAGCTCCGGCTCCAAACTGGATCCGTCCAGTATAAACCAACTCTCATGTGCTTTTACTTGGTCATCTTACCCCAGTAAGGCCGTCTTGGAACTTCGTGTGCTTTTCCTTGGTCGTCTTACTCCGGTAAGGCCGTCTTGAAACTTTCATGGCATTTCCTTGGTCGTCTTACTCCGGTAAGGCCGTCTTGGAACCCCTCTAATATCTCCTTGGATGGTTTACTCCAGTAAGGCCATCTAGGCAATATTCTTTCATTATTTGTTTTATCTTCTTGCAGGTACAAAATCCTGGTCTTCTTGGATTTCTCTGGCCTTAATACGATCCCATGTGATCGTCGGTTTTCTGGCCTTAATACGATCTGGCGCGATCATCGCATTCTGGGTTTGGATTTCTCAGATTATCCAGAACACATCTTCTTTCAACTAGCAAGATATGTTCTGGGGGTGTAACAACCCGTATTTCAATAACACGATAAAACGAGAATCAAGGCAGAATTTAATTTTAAATTCTGAATCAAGTAAAACGGGCTATGCCATTGCGTTCGTCTCGGAAAAATACGCGAAATAGAGTCCGAGTTTTCGAAAATCGGAGTCCGTATGACCCGGTTAAGGCCCAAAGAAGTTTTCGGGAAAATTTGAATTTCGAAACATGCAGAAATGGGGCCAGGCGGGAAAATTCCCGCCCAGACAAGTCGACAGGCATGTCGACAGGGCTGTCGACTTGCCCTGTCGGCTGATCCTGGCCTGGTGCACCTATTTTCTATCTTGGCTAGGTTTTTGGGCCTGGCTTGAAATCTGACGGTTCAGGATGGTCCTAGGGTTAATCTAAGGGTCCTAACTAGCCTAATCTTCTATAAATAAGCCCCTAAACCCCCCTAAATCCTCATTATTCACTCATGTAACTAAACTATGCCAAAATTTCAAGTGATCATGGCCTCCACTCAAACCCTAGCCTCCACCCTCTTGTTATAAAATCTTATCTTCATTTCTAAGAGGGATTTCATGTTTTGTGAGTGTATGAGAGCTTCTACCTTCATATGAGAGCTTCTCAATATGATTTCAAGGCAAAGCTTCATCAAAGGTTGGGTCTTTAAGGGTTTTTCCACTAGGGCTTTTGGAGTTTATCTTGATCTTGGGATTTTTGGTGTTAGCATGAGAGGCTTTGTCTCAATCTTTCTACCATATGTTGATTTGTGCCCCCAAAGCAAAGTAAGCCCTTCTCCTACTATTGGATATGAACTTTTAAACTTAATATGACATGTGGTAAGTGGGTTTAAACATTAGTATGTAGCATGCTATCATCTTATGCAAGCTTATAAAGTCATTACCTTGGTCTTGTGGTCATAAAGCATTGACCTTTATGTGGAAATGTTGCATTATGCAACATGAGAACCCTTATAACCTTCATGTCAACTTGCATATGAAGCCATAACCCTTATGTGAGGTCATATGCGAGTTACTTGTCATCATTCCATGTTGTTTATCACCATGATTCGCTTATGTGCCAAGTTTGGGTTTATGCATGTTTTTGAGGCTTAACAATGGTATATGCAAGCTAATGAACACATTTGTGCCTCATTTGCCACCATGATTAACTTGTGGCTTAATATCCATTTGTGTCATGCCTTTGCCAAGTCCCTTCTTTTAATCCACTACGTTGTTGCGAACGTATACGCGAGTTTAAAAAGCATTGGGGTCATGTTATGGGAAACATAATGATATGAACATGATTTGGGAAAATGGGTATGAACGTGACAACGTGTAACGTTAAATATGACATGTGTATACTCGAAAACATGACTTGAAATATAACATAGAAGTTGATATGTAAGTATGCATAAAAACATAAGCTTGGGAATTTACCTATTAAGTTAGGTCTACCCATTGGGAATTTACCTATTAAGTTAGGTCTACCCAATTGCTTGAAAACTTGAATATGAACATGATACTAGACTAAACATGAAGGTGGCCAACTCGAGGTTGGGTTGAGTTTGCAACGTAAAACTACCCGGAACCGACCGGCCTAACTAGTAGTTGCAAACAATAGGACCCAATGTGAGAAGTTGGTCATGTTGTGCTTGAACCCGAGGTTAGACCAAGTTGTGGTGTAAATCTACCCGGACCCGCCCGGCTTAACTAGTGACCACAACAAATTCTAATGTGAGAGGTTGGGGTGCATTAAATAAATAATGCCACATAATAGGGTTAAGTTAATTTGATTAATGAGGCTTAACCAAATATGACATGGACAAATGGGTTAAGTAATTTGATTTGGCTAATGATACTTAACAAAACATGACAGGGTTGGGTAGGTTAAGTAACTTGATTTGCCTAACGACACTTGACCATTTTTATACGACGAGGGGACGGGATTAAGTTAACCAACACTTAATCAATTCAACACGATAACTTGATAAGGTTAAGTAATTTACACTTAACTAATCCGACTTGGTAATTAGATGGGGTTAAGTAATTTACACTTAACTAATCCGACTTGGTAATTAGATGGGGTTAAGTAATTAAGGCTTAACTAATCTAAACACGGTAATTAAACGGGGTTAAGTAATTGACACTTAACTGATCTCGACACGGTAATTCGATGGGGTTAAGCTAAACACTTAACCAAACTAAACTTGGTGATTAAATGAGGTTAAGTGACCTATACTTAACCAATCTAACGTGAAAACATGACAAGGCTAAGTCACGAATCACTTGAATACGCTTGACCGATTTGACTCGGTAATTTGACGAGGTCAAGTTAATTTATATAATTAACCAATCTAAAATGATAATTAGACGAGGTTAAGTTATGGATTGCTTAATATACTTAGCCAACTTGACACATGGTTTGTAGGGTTAAGTCTTGGACTTGGATACTTAGCCAATTTTGACATGGTTTGTAGACGGGCTAAGTTATGAACTTGAGTGACACTTAACCCATTAGATAAACCCTAATTCGGAGGATTAGGTAAATAACCATAGTTAACAAGGATTATGGAAATAAGGCTAAGTGGTAAACCTTAGTTAAGGGAAACTAAGTAATAATTCTTAGCCAAGGAAATTTGGACCACCTCTTAGATAGATGAGTAACCCGATACGGTAGGTCATCGTTTAAGTATACGTATAGGAGCAGGCTATCTGATTTAGATAAAGGCTCCAGCGAACTGGGTAGCGAAGCAGCGGCTTCGGGGAACGTGAGGATATTCTTGGTATCCCTCTGTGAGGTCGCAGATGATCATCCTGGGCTCACAAGAGGTTAAGGTCTGCGTTAGAAGAACCAAGAGTATGCCTTGGTTGCTATACGAGCGACCTAAAGACTGGGATGGATAGCAGTGAGTCAACGAATACATGATAGTGCCCTAGATAGCAAGTTCGTCGATCATCTACCATCTTGAGTCAAGCGTGTACGTACGGAAAGGCAGGGAACACCCAACAGACCATAATTGCTATCTAATTATGGGTGAGGTAGGCCGTAGGATGTGGGCTGGCCGGAGTGTAGTTCTCATGCAAGATTTTCTCTTGTGTTGCCTTTCACTAGTTGAGGGAGGGGTCTCGTGGGACCATAGCCACGTGTAGAAAAGCAGACCTTAGTATCTGCATCGGCAGATAAATCTAAAGCTCCCGACCGAGTCCTGTATGTCTTGTTTTGCCCTGTGACAGGACTCGGATGGCACGATGTGATACATGTGCATACAGTTATAGAAAAACGATTCACGATGAATGCGTGGGAAAAAGGGCGCGGTTGAGGGTTAGCGTAATCCCTAGTGGCCTAGGTGGTTTAACCCAAACCGAAATACGAAAGCGTGCAATAGGTAAGCATAATCCCTAGTGGTGCTAGGTGGCGTAAGTCCTAGTAGTTCAAACGATAATTCATGCTGGAAGACCCTAGTTAGGTTTAGGGTAACAGTCCAAACCGATCTTAAGGATCCTGGAACTATGTTAAAGTAGTATAGAACCTCATGGGAAAGCCCGTATGGTCTACGGCAAGGGACTGAACACTTTCATGGAATAAAACATACGAGTTGAGTAACCTATATATGCGATATATTAGGTTGACATGGACCATTATACGACTTTTGAGTAAGGGTCATTCACGGATAACACATGATACAGTTGGGATACTAGTACGGTAGGTGCAGAGCAGATGTACAGGATAGATACCATGGGACGTTATACGTGATAGATATCTTGGGGATATTATACTTGATAGAAAACCTGACGATGTGATACCTTGTTTTATCTTGATATCGTAATTTATCACGACACCTTAGTTTATCTAAGTTCAGTAGTTCACCCCGTTATTTCGATTTAGCTTATCTATCTTGTTATCATGCTTATGTTCATCTCAGTTTCTCATGTCAGTTAACTTTACTAGTTTTTATGCTAATAGTAGATAGGGCTTACTCAGTCTTTTTGACTGACCCGTTTTGTTTCGCCTCTTTTCTTCCGTTTCCCCCCCAGGTTACAGGGAGGAAATGCTGCTATTTAGTTCGGACTTCTTCTGCTTGAAGGTCATCATGGATGGCTTGGACTTTTCTTGGCTATGGCTATTTTACTGTTTTACTTGGGGAATAATTTATGAAAAAGTCTTTATGCTTCTTTACTATTGCAAGACAGGTTTTGATGTACTCTGATGTAAAAGGCTTTAGACCTTAATTATTAATGTTTATGAAAATTCGATTTTACTTCCGCTGTTTTATATGTTCTGTCTTGTGATATTTCTGTGCATGTTTACCAATAATTCCCCTCTAAAGCTAGTGCATTCCTTTGCGAGTGACCCTAGCGGAGGCGGGGTGTTACATTTGGTATCAGAGCAGAAGGTTACCAGACTGGGCAAAAGTTTTTAAAGACCTTCTGAAAACTATTTGAAAATCGTTTACAAAGAAGCATTTTTCAAGAAAATTTTCTTTTAAAAGAAAAAGGCTATTCCCCAAAGGCCATTAGCACTATCCTTGTTTCCTTAATTGGATCTCTTTTCCTTTCTTTCCTCCATTAGTAGTCACAGTGGTTTTAACTGCGACTAGTCTTTTCTATCTACGAAAGTGCTTTCCATACGATGGAGGTGGTTCTCGAGAGACCAGTGGCCGCGTTATAAGAAAGGATCGTGGGAAAAAGGATAAAGGGTACGAGCCTAAGGATGAGCAACTTGTTGGTATGGCTTAGTCCTCAAAGGAGGGAGAAAGATGAACAATGGAACCCATGACGAGAGAGTACCTTTGGCATGGTAAAACGGGGTAGATAATTAAGTATTATGGGACAAGGACAAGATAATCGAGAGGGCAATAGTATGCTCTCATTTCTAGGGCACCTCGGAAGGAGGGTAACGATCTTGTTAAAGGTTTAGCTTTTCTTCTCTATCATCCCGTTAGGACTTTGTTTTGATCACCGCATCTTTTAAGTCCGCTTTGATAGTTGAGTCTCTGCACCTTAGTACTAGCGTAGTAGGGGATCCCGTTTTTGTCTCAAGTCCTATTGGAAGATCGGTCCATTTACTCATGGCTTGTTTGGATTTGAGAATGTTTATATCAAGTGTTGAGCTTGGAAATAATGCTTATGTTTATAAGTTGCGGAGGGATTCTAGGGGTAAAGCGGTTATCCAGTAAGGGATACCATTCTCGGTTTTAGAAAGAGGGTAGTTGGACTCTTGACTTGCCTTGGTGATACCCTCGAAGTCTCGTGTAACCCTTTTGGGTTCTGTCATGGCTAGTTACCTAGAATCCCATGATGCAGTTGTTGGTAATCCGTTTGAATAGAATTCGCCGCTAAGGCAGATGCTTCGTTTCGATTATGCATGAGTTATGGGAATCACCCAAGTAAGAACTCTTGGCAACTTGGATTGGCATCGGAAAACGAGATCCAGAATTCACTAGTGAATTTTGGAGAGCTTGCATGAGTACGCAGATATGTTTGAGCCAAGCATACTAGGGAAAGAATAAGTGAAACCAGAGGCGACGAAGAAATGAGTTCCAGCTCATGTTATGGAAACAGGAAATAAGAAGCTACGAAATCGCGGAGTTAAAGGATGGTCAAGGCACAATGGAATTGAGCTCAAGGAAATACGACTTTGATGGTCAAAGACTAGATACGCGCATGATATCTCTTTTTGGGAGTATATCCTTGATCCCTGTTTTCTGTAGAGCTTACTTGTAGGCTATCTTTTATGGACATCCTCTCGGTCCTATTTTCTGTTACAAACCCCATAAGGAGTTTGTCTTGTTTATCTTCTCGACCCTGTTTCAGGGAATCTTAGGTAGACCCTATGGATGTAAACATGTATTTGAAACATGTTATGATTGATATGATTGCAAGTGGTTGCAAGTGGTTGCTCGTGGATGCGCGAATACACATTAGATACTAGCTCGACTCGGTCACATTTCATATTGCATATGCACGAGTATTTATACTTGTTTATGGATGAAATCGAATGTGTTATCATGCGGTTGTTGCATATGAATGAATGATTGTGCACGCATATAGTATCTGTATGGCTAGGAGTATTTGCATACATGTTGGATTCATGACACTATACATATTTTTGCATTAGAAAGATTATCCAGGCCTGATCATTAGTATTAGCTAAGGAACATGTACACGCACGTTTTGCATATATTCATACGGCATTAGAAATCATCTAAGGACAATGGTTGCTTGTGGATGATGTTTTGAGTAGATGGATGATGGATGGTAGGATATGTTCTTCCTAACTTAGAGATTTCGGGGACGAAATCCTAAAAGGTGGGGAGAATGTAACAACCCGTATTTCAATAACACGATAAAACGAGAATCAAGGCAGAATTTAATTTTAAATTCTGAATCAAGTAAAACGGGCTATGCCATTGCGTTCGTCTCGGAAAAATACGCGAAATAGAGTCCGAGTTTTCGAAAATCGGAGTCCGTATGACCCGGTTAAGGCCCAAAGAAGTTTTCGGGAAAATTTGAATTTCGAAACATGCAGAAATGGGGCCAGGCGGGAAAATTCCCGCCCGGACAAGTCGACAGGCATGTCGACAGGCATGTCGACAGGGCTGTCGACTTGCCCTGTCAGCTGATCCTGGCCTGGTGCACCTATTTTCTATCTTGGCTAGGTTTTTGGGCCTGGCTTGAAATCTGACGGTTCAGGATGGTCCTAGGGTTAATCTAAGGGTTCTAACTAGCCTAATCTTCTATAAATAAGCCCCTAAACCCCCCTAAATCCTCATTATTCACTCATGTAACTAAACTATGCCAAAATTTCAAGTGATCATGGCCTCCACTCAAACCCTAGCCTCCACCCTCTTGTTATAAAATCTTATCTTCATTTCTAAGAGGGATTTCATGTTTTGTGAGTGTATGAGAGCTTCTACCTTCATATGAGAGCTTCTCAATATGATTTCAAGGCAAAGCTTCATCAAAGGTTGGGTCTTTAAGGGTTTTTCCACTAGGGCTTTTGGAGTTTATCATGATCTTGGGATTTTTGGTGTTAGCATGAGAGGCTTTGTCTCAATCTTTCTACCATATGTTGATTTGTGCCCCCAAAGCAAAGTAAGCCCTTCTCCTACTATTGGATATGAACTTTTAAACTTAATATGACATGTGGTAAGTGGGTTTAAACATTAGTATGTAGCATGCTATCATCTTATGCAAGCTTATAAAGTCATTACCTTGGTCTTGTGGTCATAAAGCTTTGACCCTTATGTGGAAATGTTGCATTATGCAACATGAGAACCCTTATAACCTTCATGTCAACTTGCATATGAAGCCATAACCCTTATGTGAGGTCATATGCGAGTTACTTGTCATCATTCCATGTTGTTTATCACCATGATTCGCTTATGTGCCAAGTTTGGGTTTATGCATGTTTTTGAGGCTTAACAATGGTATATGCAAGCTAATGAACACATTTGTGCCTCATTTGCCACCATGATTAACTTGTGGCTTAATATCCATTTGTGTCATGCCTTTGCCAAGTCCCTTCTTTTAATCCACTACGTTGTTGCGAACGTATACGCGAGTTTAAAAAGCATTGGGGTCATGTTATGGGAAACATAATGATATGAACATGATTTGGGAAAATGGGTATGAACGTGACAACGTGTAACGTTAAATATGACATGTGTATACTCGAAAACATGACTTGAAATATAACATGGAAGTTGATATGTAAGTATGCATAAAAACATAAGCTTGGGAATTTACCTATTAAGTTAGGTCTACCCATTGGGAATTTACCTATTAAGTTAGGTCTACCCAATTGCTTGAAAACTTGAATATGAACATGATACTAGACTAAACATGAAGGTGGCCAACTCGAGGTTGGGTTGAGTTTGCAACGTAAAACTACCCGGAACCGACCGGCCTAACTAGTAGTTGCAAACAATAGGACCCAATGTGAGAAGTTGGTCATGTTGTGCTTCAACCCGAGGTTAGACCAAGTTGTGGTGTAAATCTACCCGGACCCGCCCGGCTTAACTAGTGACCACAACAAAGTCTAATGTGAGAGGTTGGGGTGCATTAAATAAATAATGCCACATAATAGGGTTAAGTTAATTTGATTAATGAGGCTTAACCAAATATGACATGGACAAATGGGTTAAGTAATTTGATTTGGCTAATGATACTTAACAAAACATGACAGGGTTGGGTAGGTTAAGTAACTTGATTTGCCTAACGACACTTGACCATTTTTATACGACGAGGGGACGGGATTAAGTTAACCAACACTTAATCAATTCAACACGATAACTTGATAAGGTTAAGTAATTTACACTTAACTAATCCGACTTGGTAATTAGATGGGGTTAAGTAATTTACACTTAACTAATCCGACTTGGTAATTAGATGGGGTTAAGTAATTAAGGCTTAACTAATCTAAACACGGTAATTAAACGGGGTTAAGTAATTGACACTTAACTGATCTCGACACGGTAATTCGATGGGGTTAAGCTAAACACTTAACCAAACTAAACTTGGTGATTAAATGAGGTTAAGTGACCTATACTTAACCAATCTAACGTGAAAACATGACAAGGCTAAGTCACGAATCACTTGAATACGCTTGACCGATTTGACTCGGTAATTTGACGAGGTCAAGTTAATTTATATAATTAACCAATCTAAAATGATAATTAGACGAGGTTAAGTTATGGATTGCTTAATATACTTAGCCAACTTGACACATGGTTTGTAGGGTTAAGTCTTGGACTTGGATACTTAGCCAATTTTGATATGGTTTGTAGACGGGCTAAGTTATGAACTTGAGTGACACTTAACCCATTAGATAAACCCTAATTCGGAGGATTAGGTAAATAACCATAGTTAACAAGGATTATGGAAATAAGGCTAAGTGGTAAACCTTAGTTAAGGGAAACTAAGTAATAATTCTTAGCCAAGGAAATTTGGACCACCTCTTAGATAGATGAGTAACCCGATACGGTAGGTCATCGTTTAAGTATACGTATAGGAGCAGGCTATCTGATTTAGATAAAGGCTCCAGCGAACTGGGTAGCGAAGCAGCGGCTTCGGGGAACGTGAGGATATTCTTGGTATCCCTCTGTGAGGTCGCAGATGATCATCCTGGGCTCACAAGAGGTTAAGGTCTGCGTTAGAAGAACCAAGAGTATGCCTTGGTTGCTATACGAGCGACCTAAAGACTGGGATGGATAGCAGTGAGTCAACGAATACATGATAGTGCCCTAGATAGCAAGTTCGTCGATCATCTACCATCTTGAGTCAAGCGTGTACGTACGGAAAGGCAGGGAACACCCAACAGACCATAATTGCTATCTAATTATGGGTGAGGTAGGCCGTAGGATGTGGGCTGGCCGGAGTGTAGTTCTCATGCAAGATTTTCTCTTGTGTTGCCTTTCACTAGTTGAGGGAGGGGTCTCGTGGGACCATAGCCACGTGTAGAAAAGCAGACCTTAGTATCTGCATCGGCAGATAAATCTAAAGCTCCCGACCGAGTCCTGTATGTCTTGTTTTGCCCTGTGACAGGACTCGGATGGCACGATGTGATACATGTGCATACAGTTATAGAAAAACGATTCACGATGAATGCGTGGGAAAAAGGGCGCGGTTGAGGGTTAGCGTAATCCCTAGTGGCCTAGGTGGTTTAACCCAAACCGAAATACGAAAGCGTGCAATAGGTAAGCATAATCCCTAGTGGTGCTAGGTGGCGTAAGTCCTAGTAGTTCAAACGATAATTCATGCTGGAAGACCCTAGTTAGGTTTAGGGTAACAGTCCAAACCGATCTTAAGGATCCTGGAACTATGTTAAAGTAGTATAGAACCTCATGGGAAAGCCCGTATGGTCTACGGCAAGGGACTGAACACTTTCATGGAATAAAACATACGAGTTGAGTAACCTATATATGCGATATATTAGGTTGACATGGACCATTATACGACTTTTGAGTAAGGGTCATTCACGGATAACACATGATACAGTTGGGATACTAGTACGGTAGGTGCAGAGCAGATGTACAGGATAGATACCATGGGACGTTATACGTGATAGATATCTTGGGGATATTATACTTGATAGAAAACCTGACGATGTGATACCTTGTTTTATCTTGATATCGTAATTTATCACGACACCTTAGTTTATCTAAGTTCAGTAGTTCACCCCGTTATTTCGATTTAGCTTATCTATCTTGTTATCATGCTTATGTTCATCTCAGTTTCTCATGTCAGTTAACTTTACTAGTTTTTATGCTAATAGTAGATAGGGCTTACTCAGTCTTTTTGACTGACCCGTTTTGTTTCGCCTCTTTTCTTCCGTTTCCCCCCCCAGGTTACAGGGAGGAAATGCTGCTATTTAGTTCGGACTTCTTCTGCTTGAAGGTCATCATGGATGGCTTGGACTTTTCTTGGCTATGGCTATTTTACTGTTTTACTTGGGGAATAATTTATGAAAAAGTCTTTATGCTTCTTTACTATTGCAAGACAGGTTTTAATGTACTATGATGTAAAAGGCTTTAGACCTTAATTATTAATGTTTATGAAAATTCGATTTTACTTCCGCTGTTTTATATGTTCTGTCTTGTGATATTTCTGTGCATGTTTACCAATAATTCCCCTCTAAAGCTAGTGCATTCCTTTGCGAGTGACCCTAGCGGAGGCGGGGTGTTACATTTGGTATCAGAGCAGAAGGTTACCAGACTGGGCAAAAGTTTTTAAAGACCTTCTGAAAACTATTTGAAAATCGTTTACAAAGAAGCATTTTTCAAGAAAATTTTCTTTTAAAAGAAAAAGGCTATTCCCCAAAGGCCATTAGCACTATCCTTGTTTCCTTAATTGGATCTCTTTTCCTTTCTTTCCTCCATTAGTAGTCACAGTGGTTTTAACTGCGACTAGTCTTTTCTATCTACGAAAGTGCTTTCCATACGATGGAGGTGGTTCTCGAGAGACCAGTGGCCGCGTTATAAGAAAGGATCGTGGGAAAAAGGATAAAGGGTACGAGCCTAAGGATGAGCAACTTGTTGGTATGGCTTAGTCCTCAAAGGAGGGAGAAAGATGAACAATGGAACCCATGACGAGAGAGTACCTTTGGCATGGTAAAACGGGGTAGATAATTAAGTATTATGGGACAAGGACAAGATCATCGAGAGGGCAATAGTATGCTCTCATTTCTAGGGCACCTCGGAAGGAGGGTAACGATCTTGTTAAAGGTTTAGCTTTTCTTCTCTATCATCCCGTTAGGACTTTGTTTTGATCACCGCATCTTTTAAGTCCGCTTTGATAGTTGAGTCTCTGCACCTTAGTACTAGCGTAGTAGGGGATCCCGTTTTTGTCTCAAGTCCTATTGGAAGATCGGTCCATTTACTCATGGCTTGTTTGGATTTGAGAATGTTTATATCAAGTGTTGAGCTTGGAAATAATGCTTATGTTTATAAGTTGCGGAGGGATTCTAGGGGTAAAGCGGTTATCCAGTAAGGGATACCATTCTCGGTTTTAGAAAGAGGGTAGTTGGACTCTTGACTTGCCTTGGTGATACCCTCGAAGTCTCGTGTAACCCTTTTGGGTTCTGTCATGGCTAGTTACCTAGAATCCCATGATGCAGTTGTTGGTAATCCGTTTGAATAGAATTCGCCGCTAAGGCAGATGCTTCGTTTCGATTATGCATGAGTTATGGGAATCACCCAAGTAAGAACTCTTGGCAACTTGGATTGGCATCGGAAAACGAGATCCAGAATTCACTAGTGAATTTTGGAGAGCTTGCATGAGTACGCAGATATGTTTGAGCCAAGCATACTAGGGAAAGAATAAGTGAAACCAGAGGCGACGAAGAAATGAGTTCCAGCTCATGTTATGGAAACAGGAAATAAGAAGCTACGAAATCGCGGAGTTAAAGGATGGTCAAGGCACAATGGAATTGAGCTCAAGGAAATACGACTTTGATGGTCAAAGACGATACGCGCATGATATCTCTTTTTGGGAGTATATCCTTGATCCCTGTTTTCTGTAGAGCTTACTTGTAGGCTATCTTTTATGGACATCCTCTCGGTCCTATTTTCTGTTACAAACCCCATAAGGAGTTTGTCTTGTTTATCTTCTCGACCCTGTTTCAGGGAATCTTAGGTAGACCCTATGGATGTAAACATGTATTTGAAACATGTTATGATTGATATGATTGCAAGTGGTTGCAAGTGGTTGCTCGTGGATGCGCGAATACACATTAGATACTAGCTCGACTCGGTCACATTTCATATTGCATATGCACGAGTATTTATACTTGTTTATGGATGAAATCGAATGTGTTATCATGCGGTTGTTGCATATGAATGAATGATTGTGCACGCATATAGTATCTGTATGGCTAGGAGTATTTGCATACATGTTGGATTCATGACACTATACATATTTTTGCATTAGAAAGATTATCCAGGCCTGATCATTAGTATTAGCTAAGGAACATGTACACGCACGTTTTGCATATATTCATACGGCATTAGAAATCATCTAAGGACAATGGTTGCTTGTGGATGATGTTTTGAGTAGATGGATGATGGATGGTAGGATATGTTCTTCCTAACTTAGAGATTTCGGGGACGAAATCCTAAAAGGTGGGGAGAATGTAACAACCCGTATTTCAATAACACGATAAAACGAGAATCAAGGCAGAATTTAATTTTAAATTCTGAATCAAGTAAAACGGGCTATGCCATTGCGTTCGTCTCGGAAAAATACGCGAAATAGAGTCCGAGTTTTCGAAAATCGGAGTCCGTATGACCCGGTTAAGGCCCAAAGAAGTTTTCGGGAAAATTTGAATTTCGAAACATGCAGAAATGGGGCCAGGCGGGAAAATTCCCGCCCGGACAAGTCGACAGGCATGTCGACAGGGCTGTCGACTTGCCCTGTCAGCTGATCCTGGCCTGGTGCACCTATTTTCTATCTTGGCTAGGTTTTTGGGCCTGGCTTGAAATCTGACGGTTCAGGATGGTCCTAGGGTTAATCTAAGGGTTCTAACTAGCCTAATCTTCTATAAATAAGCCCCTAAACCCCCCTAAATCCTCATTATTCACTCATGTAACTAAACTATGCCAAAATTTCAAGTGATCATGGCCTCCACTCAAACCCTAGCCTCCACCCTCTTGTTATAAAATCTTATCTTCATTTCTAAGAGGGATTTCATGTTTTGTGAGTGTATGAGAGCTTCTACCTTCATATGAGAGCTTCTCAATATGATTTCAAGGCAAAGCTTCATCAAAGGTTGGGTCTTTAAAGGTTTTTCCACTAGGGCTTTTGGAGTTTATCATGATCTTGGGATTTTTGGTGTTAGCATGAGAGGCTTTGTCTCAATCTTTCTACCATATGTTGATTTGTGCCCCCAAAGCAAAGTAAGCCCTTCTCCTACTATTGGATATGAACTTTTAAACTTAATATGACATGTGGTAAGTGGGTTTAAACATTAGTATGTAGCATGCTATCATCTTATGCAAGCTTATAAAGTCATTACCTTGGTCTTGTGGTCATAAAGCTTTGACCTTTATGTGAAAATGTTGCATTATGCAACATGAGAACCCTTATAACCTTCATGTCAACTTGCATATGAAGCCATAACCCTTATGTGAGGTCATATGCGAGTTACTTGTCATCATTCCATGTTGTTTATCACCATGATTCGCTTATGTGCCAAGTTTGGGTTTATGCATGTTTTTGAGGCTTAACAATGGTATATGCAAGCTAATGAACACATTTGTGCCTCATTTGCCACCATGATTAGCTTGTGGCTTAATATCCATTTGTGTCATGCCTTTGCCAAGTCCCTTCTTTTAATCCACTACGTTGTTGCGAACGTATACGCGAGTTTAAAAAGCATTGGGGTCATGTTATGGGAAACATAATGATATGAACATGATTTGGGAAAATGGGTATGAACGTGACAACGTGTAACGTTAAATATGACATGTGTATACTCGAAAACATGACTTGAAATATAACATGGAAGTTGATATGTAAGTATGCATAAAAACATAAGCTTGGGAATTTACCTATTAAGTTAGGTCTACCCATTGGGAATTTACCTATTAAGTTAGGTCTACCCAATTGCTTGAAAACTTGAATATGAACATGATACTAGACTAAACATGAAGGTGGCCAACTCGAGGTTGGGTTGAGTTTGCAACGTAAAACTACCCGGAACCGACCGGCCTAACTAGTAGTTGCAAACAATAGGACCCAATGTGAGAAGTTGGTCATGTTGTGCTTGAACCCGAGGTTAGACCAAGTTGTGGTGTAAATCTACCCGGACCCGCCCGGCTTAACTAGTGACCACAACAAAGTCTAATGTGAGAGGTTGGGGTGCATTAAATAAATAATGCCACATAATAGGGTTAAGTTAATTTGATTAATGAGGCTTAACCAAATATGACATGGACAAATGGGTTAAGTAATTTGATTTGGCTAATGATACTTAACAAAACATGACAGGGTTGGGTAAGTTAAGTAACTTGATTTGCCTAACGACACTTGACCATTTTTATACGACGAGGGGACGGGATTAAGTTAACCAACACTTAATCAATTCAACACGATAACTTGATAAGGTTAAGTAATTTACACTTAACTAATCCGACTTGGTAATTAGATGGGGTTAAGTAATTTACACTTAACTAATCCGACTTGGTAATTAGATGGGGTTAAGTAATTAAGGCTTAACTAATCTAAACACGGTAATTAAACGGGGTTAAGTAATTGACACTTAACTGATCTCGACACGGTAATTCGATGGGGTTAAGCTAAACACTTAACCAAACTAAACTTGGTGATTAAATGAGGTTAAGTGACCTATACTTAACCAATCTAACGTGAAAACATGACAAGGCTAAGTCACGAATCACTTGAATACGCTTGACCGATTTGACTCGGTAATTTGACGAGGTCAAGTTAATTTATATAATTAACCAATCTAAAATGATAATTAGACGAGGTTAAGTTATGGATTGCTTAATATACTTAGCCAACTTGACACATGGTTTGTAGGGTTAAGTCTTGGACTTGGATACTTAGCCAATTTTGACATGGTTTGTAGACGGGCTAAGTTATGAACTTGAGTGACACTTAACCCATTAGATAAACCCTAATTCGGAGGATTAGGTAAATAACCATAGTTAACAAGGATTATGGAAATAAGGCTAAGTGGTAAACCTTAGTTAAGGGAAACTAAGTAATAATTCTTAGCCAAGGAAATTTGGACCACCTCTTAGATAGATGAGTAACCCGATACGGTAGGTCATCGTTTAAGTATACGTATAGGAGCAGGCTATCTGATTTAGATAAAGGCTCCAGCGAACTGGGTAGCGAAGCAGCGGCTTCGGGGAACGTGAGGATATTCTTGGTATCCCTCTGTGAGGTCGCAGATGATCATCCTGGGCTCACAAGAGGTTAAGGTCTGCGTTAGAAGAACCAAGAGTATGCCTTGGTTGCTATACGAGCGACCTAAAGACTGGGATGGATAGCAGTGAGTCAACGAATACATGATAGTGCCCTAGATAGCAAGTTCGTCGATCATCTACCATCTTGAGTCAAGCGTGTACGTACGGAAAGGCAGGGAACACCCAACAGACCATAATTGCTATCTAATTATGGGTGAGGTAGGCCGTAGGATGTGGGCTGGCCGGAGTGTAGTTCTCATGCAAGATTTTCTCTTGTGTTGCCTTTCACTAGTTGAGGGAGGGGTCTCGTGGGACCATAGCCACGTGTAGAAAAGCAGACCTTAGTATCTGCATCGGCAGATAAATCTAAAGCTCCCGACCGAGTCCTGTATGTCTTGTTTTGCCCTGTGACAGGACTCGGATGGCACGATGTGATACATGTGCATACAGTTATAGAAAAACGATTCACGATGAATGCGTGGGAAAAAGGGCGCGGTTGAGGGTTAGCGTAATCCCTAGTGGCCTAGGTGGTTTAACCCAAACCGAAATACGAAAGCGTGCAATAGGTAAGCATAATCCCTAGTGGTGCTAGGTGGCGTAAGTCCTAGTAGTTCAAACGATAATTCATGCTGGAAGACCCTAGTTAGGTTTAGGGTAACAGTCCAAACCGATCTTAAGGATCCTGGAACTATGTTAAAGTAGTATAGAACCTCATGGGAAAGCCCGTACGGTCTACGGCAAGGGACTGAACACTTTCATGGAATAAAACATACGAGTTGAGTAACCTATATATGCGATATATTAGGTTGACATGGACCATTATACGACTTTTGAGTAAGGGTCATTCACGGATAACACATGATACAGTTGGGATACTAGTACGGTAGGTGCAGAGCAGATGTACAGGATAGATACCATGGGACGTTATACGTGATAGATATCTTGGGGATATTATACTTGATAGAAAACTTGACGATGTGATACCTTGTTTTATCTTGATATCGTAATTTATCACGACACCTTAGTTTATCTAAGTTCAGTAGTTCACCCCGTTATTTCGATTTAGCTTATCTATCTTGTTATCATGCTTATGTTCATCTCAGTTTCTCATGTCAGTTAACTTTACTAGTTTTTATGCTAATAGTAGATAGGGCTTACTCAGTCTTTTTGACTGACCCGTTTTGTTTCGCCTCTTTTCTTCCGTTTCCCCCCCAGGTTACAGGGAGGAAATGCTGCTATTTAGTTCGGACTTCTTCTGCTTGAAGGTCATCATGGATGGCTTGGACTTTTCTTGGCTATGGCTATTTTACTGTTTTACTTGGGGAATAATTTATGAAAAAGTCTTTATGCTTCTTTACTATTGCAAGACAGGTTTTGATGTACTCTGATGTAAAAGGCTTTAGACCTTAATTATTAATGTTTATGAAAATTCGATTTTACTTCTGCTGTTTTATATGTTCTGTCTTGTGATATTTCTGTGCATGTTTACCAATAATTCCCCTCTAAAGCTAGTGCATTCCTTTGCGAGTGACCCTAGCGGAGGCGGGGTGTTACAGGGGGCAAACATGTTGACACACTTTTTATTAAAAGCTGTCACACTGAATATCTGGATAGCATCGCGCTCGGATATGGAGAACAACATCAGAAGATAGGCAACGATTTGGTCAAAGTCGCATCACGAACAAAGAAAGGCCCAGATCTCCTCCCATATGACCTTTTTTGGGCCCGAAAACAGCGATTACGGAGCTAAGCTCTATATCTCTTGTAGATCCCTGAATTAGCTTCAGTTTGAGCTTTGGTTTGGCTTAATCGGACTTATGGTTTGAAAGATATACATGTTTCCGTAAACTGGTGTAATCTGGCAATTTCCTGGATTAAGTGGCAGAGCATTGCTAACTTGGAATTTGTATCATTTCTCACCCTTCTAGACCGGTTCGCCCCATAGGAGTCGCCCTCCTAGGTCACGATCCGATCCTAGGGGTCGCCCTCCTAGGTCACGATCCGATCCTAGGAGTCGCCCCCGAGGTCACGACCCGATCCTAGGGATCGCCCTCCTAGGACACGATCCGATCCTAGGAGTCGCCCTCCTAGTGGTCATGGTGACCACGACCCGATCGTGGAGCACATAGGGACCACGAACCGCCTGCTGCTACACATGATTTTGACCCATTATAAAGGCTATTTTCACTCCAACTTGCATGGATCTAATTACACATGTCATATGACGAGTTGGAGATGATTTCTGGACGTTTTCCACCTCTTTTCGAGATTTTTGGGATGCGTGCCATGTGTCCCGCGAACCGCCTGCTGTAACGGCTATAAATACACCACTTGGAGGATTTTTCATGGACTTTTGGCCATTCTTCTTCACGGCTTCCACCATTACTGAAGTGCAAGGGCTTTGCACCTTCATACATTCAAATTCTTCGCTAATCTCAATTAACACACGAATTGTGTGCATTGCATGTAATTGATTCTTGTAATTAGTCAGTATAACAATAAGATTATAAAGTGGACGTAGGCTACATCTACAGCTGAACCACTATAAAAATCTCGTGTGTCTCCTCTTATTTGACTATTTATTACATTCTGTGATATGCGATCTGCATTTGGTGTTAGGCCCACATTTTGGTCTAACATTTACGAATTGTAATAGATCCCTATTACAAAATTTTCCATTTTACAGTTGTATCATATGCCAATATTTAATGACGTTTCTTTTTATACAATTATAATAGATGCTTATTATATCTTGTCTGTTTAATTGTTATAACTATACATTAATAGCTCTTAAATAACGATACTTTGTAATTATAATTAAATTTAAATATCAAATAATAATAATTAAATAATTAACAAAAAATAATTAATAACTACTTTTAGATCTTAATATTTAATTTGAAAATAGTGAATAATTAATATTAATGATCAACAATTAAATAATTATTTTTAGATAATTATTAGTTAATAAATAAAAGTTAATTTTTAATAATAAATTGCTCATATTAATAATTAAGAAGTAATAATCAAGAAATAATAAATAGAAAGTAATATTCAATATTTGGTAATTAACTTATGATAGTTCTGAAAAAATCATAAATAACATTTTATTAAATAATTAGTTAAGTAATAATAACTAAATATTAATATATGATAATTAATAACTCGCAATATATATTAATAGTTGATAAATAAAAAACTGATATCATTTTCAAAAATTATATAATAAATACTTAATTCGTAATTAATACTTTACAAATAATAATAACTAATGGTTAATATATAATAATTTTTATATTAATTAATAATTAAAAAACTGATCATTAAAAATTAAAAATCAATATTGAATAATAGTAACATTTAATAAAATAATATTAATAATTATAATAAATAATCAATAGAAAATAATATTTGAATATATAACACTTAAATGATAATTATTGAAAATTAATGTATAATAATTGATCAATGGTATAAATAATAATGATAATTGATTAATTTGGAATTTGGGATAATCAAAATTAGTAATCAATAATTAATATTTAATCAATATTGAGTTAATGGTTAGTAATTAATCAATATTCAATGATAATTACATTATAATAATTGCAATTTAATATTTAGTAATTAGTAACATACACAAAATAATCATTAACTCATATTAATTAAAGTAATTAAGTTTTAATAATTAATCAAGTTTCAATAGTCAAGTTTTAATAATTAATACTCAAAAGAAATAAGTAATAACTAATAATAACTAAGATGTAATATTCGATATTTTAATAAAAATGGATTTTTAGGAAATTCATGTCATATTTAGTATGAATTTTAAGTTATTAGTTGTTAGTTATAATACTTCTTTTTATAAATATAAGGGGAATCTTGATTATTACAGGAAAAAATTGTCAAGGACAAAAAGACCAAAAAAGTTGTCCAAAAGGACAAGGGGTAAAAAACTTGCTCAAAAGGACAAGTTTTAGTGCAAAGTGGAAAAAGATGGGACCCCTGAATTCCACCATTTGCACTAAAACTTGTCCTTTTGGGCAAGTTTTTGGGCTCTTGTCCTTTTGGGCAAGTTTTTGGATGAGTTTGTCCTTGTGGGAAAAATCTCCCAATAATAACTCAGGAATATGCACTTGATCCTGGCTTATACGTTTGGGAATTTTGCAGAAAATCATATACTAAAAGATTGATCCCCGATTGACATAATTGCATACATATTTTTTGATCGTGGTGATTCAAATCATATACTAAAATCCGATTTCAAGCAGTCTGACACAACATAACAACGAACAACTAAGGCCAGCAAAAAATGGACAATCTCAGTTGCACCTCTCATAGATCCAAACCTCTCGTCCGCATCCTCCTCTAGCAGTCGACGGATCAAATCATTGGAATGCAACTTTCTAGAAATTCTAGCACCAAAGAAACAAAATTCGGATGTGTATCTCTTTACTTAATCGACAGTTGGTGGCTCGACTTTGTTGAGGAAGGAAGAATTTGGGATTGTTTTATTTAGGGAAGAATACAGAAGACTTTGGGGGAGGATCTGGGAATTGGGAATGTTTTGGTTTAGGGAAGAATTACTTTGGAGCCAAAAATTCGTACTTCGCCGCTAATATTTGAGGTTAACTATTCCAATCGGTCGAACAAGAGCACGACTATTGTGTTACATCGGTCAATTTGCATTCCCCTGCTAGCATACATCAGCTTGGATTCAAAATATTTAGTGGCTTGGCATTAGTTTTTTATGGGATATAATCAAAAGGGGATTTTTGCCACAAGGACAAACTCATCCAAAAACTTGCCCAAAAGGACAAGAGCCCAAAAACTTGCCCAAAAGGACAAGTTTTAGTGCAAATGGTGGAATTCAGGGGGTCCCATGTTTTTCCATTGCATGGTCTAATTTCAGTTTACACATTACATTGTACTTTGATTGCAATTTATTTTGTTCCTCGGTATGTAATACCTCCTGTAACAATCTTAATTAGAGTTGCATGTAGTAACCCTCTAGGCCATTACTACTCTATTTACTATCTCAAGATTGATATCATCATAATTTAGCTACTTAAAATTTTCCCATTTCCCCTATCTTTGCAAGGATGCCACTTCTGGGAAGTTCGACTGTTCACTATAAGCTGGCACATAGTGGCGTGTTACTTTTTGCATTTTCTATTTTGCACAGTATCCCAATGTTGTGGGTATAATAATTCATCTGAATGGAGTTCATGCTGTGACAAATTATTTTCCCGTATACAATTAAAGGTACCTTTAATATGAATAATTAGATTTCAATATGTTTCATGCTTTGGATAACGGTACATCTTCTTTGAATGTAACAAATCATAGAAACAATATAGTCCAAGTTTTCAAGGGCACTGTGCAGGATTTCATTCTCGGTAGTAGTAAAGGTTCTCACATTATAACATTGAGTATATTAACTTTAAAACCGGTATAATCATTTATAAATATAACATTTTGTCCACAATAACTTTGATTTTCAGCAGTTTTAATTAGGTACATTATTGGCTATTTGATTAGACATACTGGACTGCAAAAGGGAAGATAAATCTGCTTAGACTCTAATGGGGATGAGGTAAATCAGTGTACACTTGTGAGGAGATTCAATGTCTGGTAATTTTAGACTTTCTACATTTTGTTAACTATTTGCTTTTTTTTTCTTAGCGTAAACATGTAATTGGTTTATTGTGGGATTTGGACAAATGCTTGTTGATAATGTTAATGTTTAATTTTATGTGAACATTACAAACTTTATAGAATTATAAGTTGGTTCAAATTTCTTTATAAGATCTTCCCAAGTTTACATTCACTCGCTAAGTGTTTGAAGTGACAATTAATTTTTACATGTAATCAACACATACCCTATCATTTTGGCTGATTAGTTTTACTTCCTAGCAGACACTTCATGAATTTTTTGTATTCTGTAATAATTTGTGCTTAGCGTATGCTGATATGCTATTCTAGCCTCTTTTACCATTGTAAATGATTCGTCCTTGCAATTACATGTGGTGATACACGTAACAACAGAAAGCGTTAGAATTGACATTGGGACACTATATATATATATATATAATAAATTTATTTTGTTTTGTATGTTGATGTTTCTCCAGTTGGTAGTTACATTATAAACGTTATGAGACAGGTTACATGGACAATATACTTCAAAAACATTGATCTTCTAGAAAATGTCACTGTTTTTGTTAGAAACCAATCAACAGAAACGACAGGAAACCGTTTCTATAAACAACGTTTATAAGCGTAAGCAATATTGTTGCAATGAAGTTGCAATTCGCAACAACAAGGAACAATCACATTTTTGCAAAAGAATTGTATGAAACGAACTATGCAATCAAGAAATTAGGAAGGCAAGAGGAATGATGAAATATTACCGATTAACAACGAGTACAAGGAATGTTGTTTCCTTGAAATGAAATTGCTCCCTCAACGGCGTTGGAAGGTTTGATTGAGCAATTGTTTCCTAAGGATGAAACGGTTCTTGTCTGCGATGTTGCGCTACAATTGCAGAGTGAGGACAAACGCAAGGTAGGTTATATTTTGCAAAATAGAGCAACAGGGAAGAAGATAATGAGGAGAGAAATCAAAATTAAAACTATGTGTTTTGTTTGATTTGTTTGATTTTCGCAGGCCAATATATATGCTGTAAGAGACATCTATTCATGAAAGGGTGCTTCTGTTTGAATTGGAAAGGCTATGATTGGTGGAAATGTTGCGACCCTTTACCAACAGACATTTCCATTGATATTTGTGCGGCCGAATTCAAAAATATGACGGTTTCGCAGCGTAGCCCATCAGTATTCGGAGGCCCAATTGATCACGAGACCCCAAGAGCTCCAAGGCTCAAGGTTCTATCTTTTGACCTTTTAAATATTAATGTGAATGCATTTCCATTGTTCATGCGATTGCCTCTCTCTCCCATCTCCTCTTTTAATATATCATATCAAGCCTTAGTATAAGTAATGACATAAGTGTTAGTTTTCCCCGATGTGGGACTAAATGATTTTGCCACATATCCACTTATTCATTTCCAACAATTCCCCACATGTGGTTATCTAATATATTCTTAAAGTTGCGAAACATTTATCATTATCGGTAAAAGTAGCACAAAGGCCTTGAGCTTTTCGTAGTGTTTTATTGTTATAACTTACCGCCGAATCAGTGGAATAGAGTATCTTTGAACTGTAATCCGTTTGTGTAAGTCTATAAAGATAACACATCATAAATTATTTTTAACCCCTTGGTTCTCCGTTTGTGTTCATTTTTCCATGAACTCTGCCTTAGTTTCTTGAGTGCTTGAAGAGTTCGATCTTACAATTCTTCTTGAAGCGACGTCTTCGCACTTACACAGGTGATTCTATAAAGAGTATCCCGTAATACCCCACTTGGTTCTTTATAACACCATGGTATATACATCATTAAAAGCCACGCTTATCCTATTCTCCGACGGGTTGTGCACTGACTTATTTTAGGAATGGTTTGTATTTAACAGTGCCGTCAATTTTATCTTAAACTTAGTTGTCCCTTTGAATCTAGATCTTGGGATCTGCAGTCAACTAGGTGGGGTTTCCGTTTTAAAAAAAAATAGTTCATAGGTCTTAAGCCCATTCCCATCGATATGGTTTGACCTTTATCTCTTCGCATGCCTTTTTTGGTGGATCCGCTATTTTATGCTTTGACCTTACATAGTCTATAGTGATAATTCCATTAGAGAGAAGTTGTCTTATGGTTTTATTTCTATGACGAATATGTCAAGACTTACCATTATACAATGGACTGTTTGCCCTTCCTATAGCAGGCTGACTATCACAATGTAAACATATTGGAGGTACAGGTATTTCCCAATTTGGAATGACTTCCAAGAAACTTCTAAGCCAATCAGCTTCTTCTGCGGCTTTATCTAGAGCAATGAACTCTGATTCCATTGTCGACCTTGTTATGCAAGTTTGTTTGGATGCATGATATTGCTCCATTTCCTAATGTAAACACATATCCACTTGTGGATTTTGTGTCATTTGAGCCATTTATCCAATTGGCTTTACTATATCCTTCTATCACTGAAGGATACTTTTCATATTGCAACACATAGTTTTGTGTGTACTTTAGATATCCTAAGACCCTGGTTATTGCTTTCTAGTGATGTTTACCAGTATTATTGGTATATCTACTCAACTTGCTTATAGCGTATGCAATATCAGGCCTAGTGCAATTCATGATGACATACATAATACTTCCTAGTACACGAGAGTATTCAAGCTGATATATTTCATCACCGGTGTTCTTTATCTAATTTTGCTTCATATCGACTGGTGATTTTGCAATGGTTATGTTATACTGCTTGAACCTTTCAAGTAATTTGGCAATGTAATGTGACTGAGATAACGCATATCCTTGTGATTTTTTCTAATTTTGCCCCCCAAGATTACATCATCCACTTCTAGGTCTTTCATGTCTAGCCTAGAGGATAACATATCCTTTGTAGATTTTATTATGGCCTTATTATTACCTAGGATCAACAAATCATCAACATAAAGGAAAACAATGACATATCCAGAAGTCCTATATTTGATATAGACGCATTTATCTGATTCATTTACTTTTAATCCATTTGATAACATAGTTTCATCAAACTTCTCGTATCATTGTTTTGGTGCTTGTTTAAAGCCATAAAGTGATTTTACTAACTTTCACATCTTATTTTCATTTCCTGGGCTTAGAAACCCTTCAGGTTATTGCATATATATATTTCTTCTTCAAGTTCACCATTTGAAAATGCAGTTTTCACATCCATTTGGTGTATTTCCAAATTTAATATGGATGTGATTGCAATAAGCATTCTAATCGATGTTATTCTAGTTACTGGTGAATAAATATCAAAGTAATCTAGATTTTCGTTATGTCTAAATCCTTTTATTACAAGTCTTCCTTTATACTTGTCTATTGAGCCATCAACTTTTAGTTTTTTTTCTTAAGTATCCATTTATATCCTAGTGGTTTTGATCCTTTGGGTAGATCTACTAGTTTTTATGTATGGTTTTGTAAAATGGATTCTATTTCACTGTTGGTAGCCTCTTTCCAGTATGTAGCCTCGGGAGATGACATTGCTTATTGTTAAGTAAGAGGTTCATTTTCTATCATATATGCATAAAATTCAGGTCTAAATGTTTTAGAAGTCCTTTGATGTTTGCTCCTTCTAGGTTCCTCTTCCTCTGTTTCAACATTTCTTTCATTCGAGTTTTGATTAACATTATCCTCAGGAAATATCTATATCTCTTGATCTCTATGAACAATTGTTTCAACAGAGGATTTTAGAGAATAATGTGTTCAAAAATTCTAGCATTTCATGACTCGACAATGGTGTTTTCATGAATGTCATCAATTTCAGGTTTATACACCAAAAATCGATATGTACTACTATTATGAGCATATCCAATGAATATGCAATCTATAGTCTTTGGTCCAATTTTGACCTTTTCGGTTTTGGTATTTCTACTTTCGCAAGACACCCCCCTTCCGTTTTCAAGTATTTATAGGATGGTGGTCTGTTTTTCTAAAGTTCATGTGGAGATTTAGATGTTTTCTTTCATGGTATTTTATTCAAAATATGATTTGCTAAAAGAATAGCTTCTCCCCAAAAGTTATTTAGCAAACCAGAACTAATTAGTAAGGAATTCATCATTTCTTTAAGAGTTTTATTTCGTTCGGCTATTAGATTGAGGTGAATACGGGGCTGTAGTTTGATGTGTAATTCCATGATCAGCACATAATTTCTCAAATGGAGACTCATATTCTCCTCCTCTATCACTTATTAAAGATTTTATTTTCTTATTCAGTTGATTCTCAACTTCTACTTTATACTGTTTAAACATATCGATTGCTTTGTCCTTGCTTCTAAGGAGATATACATAACAATATCTGGTACAATCATCAATGAATGTGATAAAGTACCTCTTTCCACCTCTAGTTTGACACATTTTCAAATCGCATACATCAGTATGTACTAATTCTAGAGGTTCAGTCCCTTGTTCAACGTGATGAAATGAGGTTCTTGTCAATTTTGCTTCTGCACAAACTTGACATTTATAGTTCGAATCTATATTGCATTCTGTTATAAATTCTAGATTAAACAATTTCCACAATGTATCAAAATTTATATGCCCTAATCTAGAATGCTATGTGTTAGAAGAGTCAACAATATAAGCAAAAGATTCACTTTTATTTATATCATTGTTTGGTACAACAGTGGTTACATTTGCTTTAAATAAACCATCGCTCACATATCCTCTTCCAACATATATTCCATCCTTTGATATTACGAATTTATCAGGGACAAATGTCAATTGGAAACCATGCTTGCTGAGTAATGATCCTGAAATCTGGTTCTTGCGGATTTCTGGAACATGGAGAATGCCATTCAATTTTAGTTCCTTTCCGGAAGTTAACTTTAGTACAATCTTTCTCTTGCCTTCCACCTTTGATATGGATCAGTTACCCATGAATAGTTGCTCGTGATCAGTGGCAGGTTTTGTAGGTTGTAAACATACACTTGTTGACACATATATGACGAGTGGCCCCTGTGTCTAGAAACCACTCCTTGTCCTTACCAACAAGGTTGCATTGAGAAACAACCGCACACATATCCATATCTGCAAAAAATCATCTGAATTTTCTGCCATATTTGCCTTAGGTTTCTTATTTTTGGGGGCATGGCACACGGCTGCTTTGTGGCCTTTCTTTCCACAATTGTGGCAAGATCCCTGAAACTTCTTTTGTTTCTTTGCCCAAGGATTCTGCTCGCGCTTTCTTTTGTTTGTCTTTTCATCCTCAACCACATTAGCCTTTGCTTGCAATGAACTGGTAGCTTTTTTTCTTTATTTTCCGTTTTCTTCTTCGATTCGTAGACGAAAAACCAGATCCTCCATGGACATGTTGTTGCGCTTATGCTTCAAATAGTTTTTGAAATCCTTCCATGATGGAGGCAAGTTTTTGATAGCGACAACCACATGGACTGACTCACCTAACACAATCTTTTCGTCATGAGTTTCATGAATTAGTACTTGGAGTTCTTGAATCTGACTGACTAATATTTTGGAATCGACCATTTTGAAGTCAAAAAACTTCCCGATGACGAATTTCTTTATTTTTGAATCATCAGTCTTGTACTTCTTTTCAAGAGATAACCAGAGAACATTTGTAGTCTCAACGGTACAATATATATTATATAGAATATTTTCTAAACCATTGAGAATGTAATTTTTACAGATGAAATCAGAATTCTTCCATGCAGTAAGAGCTTCGACTTTGGTGGCGTCAGGGTCCAGTTATTCAACAAATAGGGGATCCTCTGAAAGGTATTTGGCGAGCCTCATGGTTTTCAGGTAGAAAAAAATCTTTTATTGCCAAAGTTTAAAATCCTGGCCATTAAACTTCTCTGGTCTCCCGCCATGTGAATATGGAATAGTTGATGGAAACAGAGGCGGAGCCGGTGGCACAATCTGTGTCGGCACAAATTTGTTGTTGCTACTTTGCGACAACATCGTCTGCAAACAGAAGCAACAATCACCATTTCGTTTCAAGATTGTTCGAAACTAATCAACAGAAACGGCAGGAAACCATTTCTATGAACAACAACGCTTCTAAGCATAAGCAATATTGTTTCATTGAAGTTGCAATTCGCAACAACAACGAACAATCATATGTGTGCGGTTGTTTCTCAATGCAACCTTGTTGGCAATGACAAGGAGTGGTTTCTAGACACTGGAGCCAGTCGTCATATATGTGCCAACAAGTGTATGTTTACAACCTACAAACTTTCCACTGATCACGAGCAACTATTCCTGACCATTAAACTTCTCTGGTCTCTTGCCATTTGAATATGGAACAGTTGGTGGAACCAGAGGCGGAGCCGGTAGCACAGTCTATGTCGGCACAATTTTGTTGTTGCTACTTTGCAACATCATCGTCTGCAAACGAAAGCAACAATCACAATTTCGTTTCAAGATTGTTCGAAACTAATCAACAGAAACGGCAGGAAACCATTTCTATGAACTGCAACGTTTCTAAGCGTAAGCAATATTGTAACACCCCATATTTTCTGTGAACATTAAGTAAAAAATTAAAGAATACATAATTTTAAAAGTGGAAATTAGGGGAAATGGGTTTCGCCGTTGCATTCGTCTCGGAATTCTGCTTGAGATAGAGTCCGAGTTTGCGTGAATCAGTATGAAGAAGTTATGGAGTTCAGAAGATTTCAAATAAAACAGAAATTAAATATAAATAATAATTAAATAAAAAAGCATTTCGAAATTCAAAATTCCGAGAATCAACTGGGCGGGAAAATTCCCGCCTATAGGGGTCGACTCCACCCATGGGGGGTCGGCAAAGGTGTCGACCCCCCAAGAGGAGTGTCGACTTGGGTGTCGACCCCACCTGTATGGGTCGACCCCCTTGGCCAGATCTGGGATGTTTTATCCAGTGACTTTTTCTGAATCATTAGGGCATATGTGGCGACTTCCGGTTGGATCTATTTGGTCTGGATGGCTCTGATTTCACCTAGGTTGATCTAACGGCTCTCATTAATCTAAACTTCCATATAAACAACCCCAACCCTAAAACCTCATAACCTTGCTCTCTGAAGTCGTCATGCTGTCCATGGCCAAACTAGCGTAGCCTCCATTTTTCTTTAAACTAGAAATCAAGCTAGAAAGCCAATAATCAAGTCCAAACTAGAGAATCAATAGTCTACATCAAAGGATAGCTTTTCAGTTTCAGAAATCAGATCCCAGAAAATAAGATTTGTTCTTTTGTTTGTAAGTTCAGTTATTCTTTAGATTTTAACAAATAAAAGTCATGACTTGTATTGAAGCGAAACTAGAACTATGCCTAGTTGTAAGATAATCGTATTCTGATTCATGTTTATCCATGTAGCAATTCTAAAATTACTTATGCCTACGTGACTATTGTGATTGATGCAACTTATCATGTTGTATATTAATTTGGTGATGGACCTATCATGTTGTATATTAATTTGGTGATGAACCTATCATCTTGTATATTAATTTGGTAATGAGCCTATCATGTTGTATATTAATTTGGTGATGAACCTATCATGTTGTATATTAATTTGGTGATTCTTTTATGATATGTTATATGCAAGACCATACGCTAAGTAATGTTCATATATGCTTATATGTCTAGATCTACATCCTTAGATTTTTATATCTATGTTAATTTGGTCCAACTCAAATGCAAGTTCACATTTACATGCTTAATTAAATTTGCGTAGTACTATGCCAAATTTATATCACACATGCTTAGTTGATCTATACTGTTTTATGTCGTTGGAATGTTACAAGTCCCTTTACTTTTTCCTTTTTGTTTATGAGTTAGGCTAATTTGCGAGCCTAAAGCTCTATGTAATGTATGAAAACGAATTACGGGGGATATGCTGGGAAAAATATTAAATTACATGCTATTGGAATAGGTTGTCTCATAATCATGTAAATGATTAATGGCATGAAATGGTATAATTTGTATACCTAAGAATTATGGACATAATTTGGAGGGTAAATGGGATATGACTTGAGTTGACAACATTGGTGGATAATTTACATATGAACATAAATGGTAAATATGTAAATTAATTAAAAGATGAATATTCCTAACTCGAGGTTAGATTGAGTTACGGTGTAAGACTGCTCGGAACCGCCCGACATATCCAGCAATTGTAACAATACAGATCTAATGTGAGAGGTTAGCGCATTAAGCCCAAAAATCCGAGGTTAGATTGAGTTGCGGTGTAAGACTGCCCGGAACCGCCGGGCACATCCAGCGACCACAACAATATAGATCTAATGTGAGAGTTTGGTGCTTTAATGAATGAATTAAAGATAAGAAACATGCAGGCTAAGAATGGTAGAGTTTAGTAAATTAAGGCAACATTTAACCAATACAACATGTTAACTAAACTGATTGGGGGGGGGGGGGTTTGGTTAATTTGAGAACACTTAACCATTTTAACATGTTGATTAGGAAACCTTAGTAACGGGGATCCATTTCAGTAGTAACCCACATAGATGTATCATGGTACCCTAAACTAGGCAGGGTGAGGCACGATAACTGGGCTGATTATAAGCGGTCAAAATAACGGGGGGTGGTGCAGCAGTGTAGGTTCTGACGGAGTATGGGCGTGCACGTACTCCGACATGGACAAATCAGGCACTGGGCATCAGTAGTATACATTGTGCATCTTAAATTTGTGTCGGGTTGCCACAATATGAATTGATACACCCCATGGTGGGACCAGCACAGGTATCTACAATCAAGCGGGGCGAATGACACAAGTTATAAATGCACGCGAGTAGAAGCCGATCGATAAAGGGGATCATTTTATCATGAACACATGGTGCTAGTTGAAAACACTTGTTAGTTGGTGCAGAGAAATAGAAATGAGTGCGATGGTATATTCGGTTTATCTTGCCATATTTATTGTTATCTTATTTCTAGGGTATTGTCCTAGGTTCAGTTCATTCAAGTCATGATCCTTTTACCTGTTTACATGCTAAATAATCACTGGACTTACTAGGCTTATGTCTGACCGGTTTTCTTTCGTCTTCTTGTCTTCTGTCCCCCCCCCTAAACGGTACGCAGGGAGGGAATACTTTAACTTAGTCCAGATCTTTTCCAGGTTGAAGAGTTTAGATGTATTGCTTGGTTTCTCTTCTCTTGGGCTATGACTGTGGTTACACTCTTAATTGGATATTTATGCTGCTTTATTATTGTTTATGCTTCTTTATATTTTAATCAAGACAGAGGCTTTATTTGAATGATTTGTAAGTTGGTTTTTAAGACAGTTGTTGTAATGTTTTGACTGGACCATGCGCTTATAAAATAAAATTTAGTTTTTCCGCTGTTTATATGTCTGTCTTGTAAATTACATGTACCTTTTACCTATAATACTCCACTAAAGTTAATGCATTCCCTATGTGAGTGACCTTAACGGAGGTGGGGTGTTTACACTTGGTATCAGAGCAAAGGTTTACCAGATTAGATAAAAGTTTTTGAAAATTATTTTTCAAAAAGAAGTTTATAGAAGCATTTTTGGGAAAAATGTTGTTTTATTTTAAAAAGCGTCATCCCCAAAGCCATATATACTATCTTTCTACCCATTGTTTTGAACCTTTTCTTTTTGTTTCAGCATGTCTGGGGATCTTAATCTTCCTGAGGGTGTGTCGGTACCTGGTTGGTTCAAAAGGTACCTGGAGGCTAGGGCTAATAACGCAGGCCCAGCAGACGTTCCTCCTCCCTCAGTTGCACTTGTTCCTCCTCTTCCTTCTCGTGCAAATGCTTTCTCGAAGATATGTAGAGACTTTGGAGCCGTAGGTGGAAAGAACTTTAATGGGACTGAGTCATTTGTGGAAGCAAGAAACTGGCTCAAGGAAACAGAAGATTTGATTGTTATCTTCGAAGTGGACGATAGGCAGAAGATACAATTGGCTGTGTGGTTACTTAAGGACGAAGCCTCTTATTGGTGGGAAGTTACCAATGATGAGAGACCAATTGAAACTTGGGAGGATTTCAGAATGAGATTTGAAATGAAGTTCCTCTCGCAAGCTGAACGAAGCCTACAGGTGGAAAAGTTCTTAGCTCTCAAACAAGGAAGCCTATCAATCAAGGAATACGTCAACCAATTCAACCAGCTGGCTAGATTCAGATTGGAGTTAGTGAACACTCTACATAAGACGGCACTCTGTTTCATTAAAGGGTTGAACGAGCCACTGCACAACCTAGCTATGACCCATATACCTATGGGTGTGACTTTTGAGAGACTAGTGGACATGGCACTGTTACAGGAGGAAGATAAGGATGGCAAGAAAGAGATAAAAGCGGAAGTACCTCAAGACAAGAAAGTGGAGGGATCACAGAACAAGAAGACGGATTCCAAGAAGGGCGGGAAGAATAACAAACACCGTGACAAGCGGAAGTGTAATTTTTGTGGCATACCTGGACATCTGATTAAGGACTGCAGAAAGAAGAAGAGGAAGATGGGTGGTTGTTTTCAGTGCGGCAAGACAGGACACATGGCTAAGGACTGCCCAAGAAAGCAAGGGCAAGGGCAGAGGACTGGATCTACTGTTGGAGGGAAGGTTCACGCTCTCATAGCACCTCCGCAAGAACGAGGTAGAAATATTTCTGTTGAGAATTTAGTTTATCTTTTTGATCATCATGTTCGTACTCTCTTTGATTCTGGCGCATTGCACTCTTTTATATCTACTGCTTTAGTTAAATCTCTGCACCTAGACACCAGTATACTAGAGGATCCCTTGGTTGTTTCAAATCCAATTGGCGGTTAGGCTTATTTATCAATGATTTGTTTGGATTTGGAAATTTCTATACTAAGCGTTGGATTTACATGTAATGCCTATGTTTTGGGCTTCACAGGCTATGGTTGATTCTAGGCATGGACTGGCTATCCAGTAATGGTGCCATCCTCGATTGTGAAAAGAGAGTAGTTAGACTTATGATTCGCCCTGGTAACACTCTCGAAATCTCTAACTCTCTTATGCTTAGCTACCTAGAATCTCTTAATGCGTCTATTAAAAACCTGAAATCTTTTAGAGTGGTCCGTGAATACTCGAATGTCTTTGAAGAGGTGAAGCGTTTACCTCCGAAGCAGGAGATAGACTTCCACATCTACCTTGTTGATAATGCAAAACCCGTTGCTCTACCTGTTAGACACATGGCTCAAAGGGAAAGGAAGGAGCTCAGCAAGCAAGTTTAAGAGTTTCTTGAAAAGAGGTTTATAAGGCGGAGTATTTCTAAATGGGGGTGCTCCAATGGTGTTTGCAACCAAAGGAGATGGTTCACTTTGCCTATGCGTTGACTATAGGGAGCTAAACAAGCTGACAAAGAAGAATAGGCACCCACTTCCAAGAATAGACGACTTGTTCGATCAGCTTGTAGGTGCATCGGTTTTCTCCCAACTAGATCTGGCTAAGGGGTTTCATCAGCTAAGAGTGGCTGAGGACAACATTGATAAGACCGCATTCAGGACCTCGGATGGTTTCTTTGAATGGTTTGTCATGCCTTTCGGCTTGACAAACGCACCTGCTTATTTCATTGACTTGATGATGTTCAGGGAGTTCCTTAATAAATTTGTAGTGGTCTTCATGGACGACATTTTGATCTTCTCGAAAAGTGAGGAAGAGCATGCTTTGCATTTAAGGGAAGTCATGGATACTCTTCGTGCACACTACATGAAAACAAAATTCTCCAAATGCCATTTTTGGAGAGAAGAAGTAAGGTTTCTTGGACATGTGGTGTCCAAAGAGGGGATAGCTGTGGATCTCGCAAAAGTAGTTGCGGTGCAAGATTGGAAGGTCCCCCGGAACGCAACTGAAATATGAAGTTTTCTCGGGCTAGCAGGATTTTACAGAAAGTTCATTAAAGACTTTGCGAAGATCTCAGCACCACTTACAAGATTGACAAAGAAGAACCTAATTTTTTCTTGGGATTTGGATTGCGATTTTGCTTTCCAACGACTGAAAAGAGCTCTAACAACAGCCCCGGTTCTGACATTACCTGATTGAAGTAAGATGTTTTCTGTATATACAGACGCATGCAAGATAGGACTGGGCGCTGTCTTGATGCAAGAGGGAAAAGTTGTTTGTTATGGGGGATGGCATTTGAAGATACATGAGAAGAACTACCAACTCATGATTTGGAGCTAGTTGCCATTGTTTTCGCTCTTAAGTCATGGCGCCATTACCTACTAGGAGAATGGTTTGAACTGTTTACTGACCATAAATCGTTAAAGTACATTTTCTCACAGAAAGATCTTAACTTAAGACAACAAAGGTGGATGGAGTTTCTTGCCTCATACGATTTTGAGATTACTTATACCTCTGGCAAAGGCAATGTGGTAGCAGATGCCTTGAGTAGGAAAAAGCTGATCCTAAGTCCTCTCATTGTAGAAAGGCAAAGCTTGGAGTATATTGCAAACTTTGACTTTAGACCTTCCTTTGAGTTTGTACCCGGCTTGGTACCAACACTAGAGGTGCGACCTACACTTTTGGACTCAATGAACCGCGCAACGTGAAGACCCTCTGCTAGTTGATGTGATGGATAAACTAACGAGAGGTGAGGCTTCTAGTCACCTCAGTAGATACTCCATCGATGATAAGGGTTGGTTGAGACGGGATGGAAGACTATGCGTCCCATAAGCAAGAGATTTAGTGAAAAACGTTCTCGAAGAAGCACACCATTCTAATTTGACCATACATCCAGATGGGGACAAGATGTATAAAGACATAAAAAGGGTTATCTTTTGGAATGGCATGAAGAAGGATGTAGCTGAGTTTGTCTCTAAATGCTTGATATGCCAGCAAGTCAAAGCGGAGCAGAAGAAGCCTGGTGGTCTGCTTCATCCTCTAGAAGTCCCACAGTGGAAATGTGATTGCATTTCGATGGACTTTATTGATGGGTTGCCTAGGTCAAGAAGGGGCAATACAAGTATTTGGGTAATAGTGGACAGGCTCACTAAAAGCGCTCACTTTATACCTTTTAAGAGTAGGAGGACTGCTTCATCGTTAGCATCCATTTATCTTAAAGAGGTGGTTCGACTGCATGGAATACCCTCTAGCATAATAAATGATCGAGATCATATTTTTACGAGCGAGTTTTGCAAGAGATTGCAAGAGGCTGTAGGAACACAACTATGCTTAAGCACAGCCTATCACCCTCAAACCGATGGTCAGTCGAAAAGGGTGAATAGAGTATTGGAAGATCTTTTGAGATTGTGCATTCTTGATTTTGGAGGGACATGGGAGGATCATCTTCCTTTGGTGGAATTCGCCTACAATAATAACTATTAAGCCACCATAGGCATGGCACCCTTCGAGGCTTTATATGGAAGACCATGCCGATCACCAACTTGTTGGTGGGTGTCTACAGACAAGTTCGTACTTGGGATGGACAGGATTAGAGAAACTTCAGAGATGGTGGAATTGATACGAAGACGAATGAAGACTGCACAAGATAGACAGATGTCCTACGCTGATAAAAGAAGGGCCGACCTTGAGTTTGAAGTTGGAGACAAGGTTTTCCTTAAAGTGTCTCCTTTGAGGAATGTCGTTCGCTTTGGGTCTACAGGAAAATTGGCATCAAGATTTGTAGGGCCATTTCCTATCATTGAGAGGATTGGGAAGATGACTTATAGAGTAGAGCTGCCCGAAAGATTGGCTGGAGTTCATAATTTTTTCCATGTCTCTCATCTACAAAAGTGCTTACATGAGTCTGCAGAAGTAGAAGTGGAACGAGAAGCGACGGTGAGGCGAGTTCCAACTCGTATATTAGGGACATAAGTCAAAAACTACACAACCATGAAGTCAAGCTTGTTAAAGTTCAATGGAGTAACGTTGAGGAAGACGCGACTTAGGAGACTGAGGACAAGATACTCGCAGCCTACCCTTTTCTTTTTGAGGGTACATTCTTGATCTCTTTTTCCATAAGTTTATGCATACTTGTATCTATCTCTTAAGTATATCTCCTCGGTCCTATCCTTGATCTTTAGGTAGAAACCAATGAATGTAAACATGTGATTGAAACATGTTATGATTGATGGTTGCAAGTGGTTGCTAGTGGTTGCTCGTGGATGCATATACACACACATTAGGTACTAGATTGGCTCAGTCACTTTCATATTGCATATGCATATATGTATTTGTATATGGATTGAAACTTTGTGTTGTCATATGGATGTTGCACTTGTATGAAATATTGTGCACTCATGTAGAAGTTATAAAGTACGATAAGGAATAATTGCATACATAATGGATTCATGGCACTATCATGATTTGCATTAAGGAGGTCAACTAAATCAATAGACCGCCTGATTTTGCATTAGATAAGGACATATACACACACTATGCATATGTTCATGAAAAGGATTAGATAACTTTTAAGGATAATGGATGCCTGTGATTGAATGGTTGAGTAGATGGATGTTGGATGGTAGGATATACATTCTTCTTGACTCGAATTTTGGGGACGAAATCCTTTAAGGAGGGGAGAATGTATTAAAGTAATGAATTAAAGAATACTTAATTTTAAAATTGGAAATTAGGGGAAATGGGTTTCTCCATTGCGTTCGCCTCGGAATTAGGCTTGAGATAGAGTCCGAGTTTGCATGAATCGGACTCCGTATGAAGAAGTTATGGAGTTCAGAAGATATAATTTCAAGTTTAAACGGAAATTAAATATAAATAATAATTAAATCAAAAAGCAGTTCGAAATTCAAAATTCCGAGAATCAGCTGGACAGGAGAATTCCCGCCCATAGGGGTCAACTCCCCACATTGGGGGTCGACATAAATGTCGACCCCCCCAAGAGGGGTGTCGACCCCCTCCCCTCATGTAGGGGTCGACCCCCTCGGTCAGATCTGGGTTGTTTTGTCCGGTGACTTTTTCTGAATCATTAGGGCATATGTGTCGACTTCCGGTTGGCTCTATTTGGTCTGGATGGCTCTGATTTCTCCTAGGTTGATCTAACAGCTCTCATTAATCTAAACTTCTATATAAACAACCCCAACCCTCAACCATAAAACCTCATAACCTTGCTCTCTGAAGCCGTCATGCTATCCATGACAAAACTAGCGTAGCCCCCATTTTTCTTTAAACTAGAAATCAAGTTAGAAAGCCCTAATCAAGTCCAAACCAGAGAATCAATAGTATACATCAAAGGATAGCTTTTTAGTTTCAGAAATTAGATCCCAGAAAACAAGATTTGTTCTTTTGTTTTAAGTTCAGTTATTCTTTAAATTTGAACAAGTAAAAGTCATGACTTGTATTGAAGCGAAACAAGAACTGTGCCTAGTTGTAAGATAATCGTATTCTGATTCATGTTTATCCCTGTAGCAATTCTGAAATTACCTATGCCTACGTGACTATTGTGATTGATACAACTTATCATGTTGTATATTAATTTGGTGATGAACCTTTCATGTTGTATATTAATTAGGTGATGAATCTATCATGTTGTATATTATTTTGGTGATGAACCTATCATGTTGTATATAAATTTGGTGATTCTTTTAGGATATGTTATATGCAAGACCATAAGCTAAGTAATGTTCATATATGCTTATATGTCTAGATCTAAATGCTTAGATGTTTATATCTATGTTAATTTGGTCCAACTCAAATGCAAATTCACATTTACATGCTTAATTAAATTTGTGTAGTACTATGCCAAATTTATATTACACATGCTTAGTTGATCTTACTGTTTTATGTCGTTGGAATGTTACATGTCCCTTTGCTTTTCCCTTTTTGTTTATGAGTTAGGCTAATTTGCGAGCCTAAAGCTCTATGTAATTTATGCAAACGAATTACGGGGGATACGCTGGGAAAAATATTAAATTACATGCTATTGGAATAGGTTGGCTCATAATCATGTAAATGATTAACGACATGAAATGGTATAATTTGTATACATAAGAATTATGGACATAATTTGGAGGGTAAATAGGACATGACTTGAGTTGACAACATTGGTTGATAATTTACATATAAACATAAATGGTAAATATGTAAATTAATTAAAAGATGAATATGCCTAACCCGAGGTTAGATTGAGTTATGGTATAAGACTGCCCCGAACAGCCCGGCATATCCAGCAACCATAACAATACAGATCTAATGTGAGAGGTTAGCGCATTAAGCCCAAAAACCCGAGGTTAGATTGAGTTGTGGTATAAGACTGCTCGGAACCACCCGGCATATCCAGCGACTGCAACAATATAAATATAATGTGAGAGGTTGGTGCTTTAATGAATGAATTAAAACTAAGAAACAGGCAGGCTAAGAATGGTAGGGTTAAGTAAATTATGGTAACACTTAACCAATACAACATGTTAACTAAACTGATGGGTGGGGGTTAGGTTAATTTGAGAACACTAAACCATTTTAACATGTTAATTAGGAAACCCTAGTAACGGGGACCCATTTCAGCAGTAACCTACATAAATGTATCATGGTACCCTGAACTAGGCAGGGTGGGGCACGATTATTGGGCTGATAATAAGCGGTCAAAATAACGGCAGGTGGTGTAGCAGTGTAGGTTCCGACGGAGTATGGGCATGCACGTACTCCGGCATGGACAAATCAGGCACTGGGCATCAATAGTATATACTGTGCATATTGAATTTGTGTCGGGTTGCCACCATAGGAATTGATACAACCCATGGTGGGACCAATACAGGTATCTACAATCAAGCGGGGCTGAATGACACGAGTCATAAATGCATGCGAGTAGAAGCCGATCGATAAAGGGGATCATTTTATCATGAACACATGGTGCTAGTTGAAAACACTTATTAGTAGGTGCAGGGAAATAAAAATGAGTGCGATAATATATTCAATTTATCTTGCCTTATTTATAGTTATCTTATTTCTAGGGTATTGTCCTAGGTTCATTTTATTCATGTCATGATCCTTTTACCTGTTTACATGCTAAATAATCACTGGACTTACTAGGCTTATGTCTGACCCGTTTTCTTTCGTCTTCTTGTTTTCCGTTCCACCCGGTCCGCAGGGAGGGAGTACTTCAACTTAGTCCAGACCTTTTCCAGCTTGAAGAGAGTAGACGTATTGCTTGGATTCTCCTCTCTTGGGCTATGGTTGCGGTTACACTCTTAATTGGGGATTTATGCTGCTTTATTATTGTTTATGCTTCTTTATGTTTTAGTTAAGACATAGGCTTTATTGTGATGATTTGGAAGTTGGTTTTTAAGACAGTTGTTGTAACTTTTTGACTGGACCATGTGCTTATAAAAAAAATTATAGTTTTTCCGCTGTTTATATGTCTGTCTTGTAAATTACCTGTATCTTTTACCTATAATACTCCACCAAAGTTAATGCATTCCCTTTGTGAGTGATCTTAATGGAGGTGGGGTGTTTACAAATACTGTTTCATTGAAGTTGCAATTCGCAATATCAACGAACAATCATAGTTTTGCAAATGAATTGTACGAAACAAAACTATGCAATCACGAAATTAGGAAAATAAGAGAAACGATGAAATATTACATATTAATAACCAAGTACCGGGAATGCTTCTTCGTTGAAATAAAATTGCTCCTCTACAACGCTGGAAGGTTTGATTGAGCAATCGTATCCCAATGATGAAACAGTTCTTGTCTACAATGATGCTCTACAATCGAGAGTGACGACGAATGCAAGATAGGTTTTATTTTGCAGAACATAGCAACGGGGAAGAAGATAAAGAGGAGAGAAATCAGTATTAAAACCGTGTGCTTGGTTTGATTTTTTTTAGGCCTATATATAGGTTGGAAGATGCGTATGCTACCGAGGCAACCTCAGGTCCAACCAGTATAAACATAGGCGACCTAGAGGTCCGGTATACTTCGACCGAAGGTAGTGTAGCTTCGGGAGGCGACAACTAACAAGGTTATTCGTGAAAGGGTGCTTATGTTTGAATTGCAACGACTATGACTATTGGAAAGGTTGCAAACGTTTACCAAAAGACACTTCTGTTGGCATTTGTGCGGCTGAATTCAAAAATATGATGGTTTCGCAGCGTAGCCCATCGGCATTCAGAGGCCTAATTGATTACGAGACCCCAAAAGCCTTAAGCCCAAGGCCCTATCTTTTGACCTTTTAAATATTAATGTGAATGCATTTCCATTGTTCATGCCATTGCCCCTCTCTTCCATCTCCTCTTGCTTTTGACATAGCATATCAAGCCTTAGTATAAGTAGTGGCAAAAGTGTTAGTTTTCCCTGATGTGGGACTAAATGATTTTGCCACATATCCTCTTATTCATTTCCAACAGTTTTTTCATTGTGGGTATGATTCTAGAATATGCTTGATTCGATCCACTTGGGCTTGTGATAAAAACAAATTCCTCTTTTCTCCTAACTAACTATTTGTAGCATTAATTTCTTTTATTATTGTTATATTGGAGTATGTCAAGTGGTAGTTTAGCATGTCCATTCTGTTGGATCTAGATTAACCCTAGAGGGGGGGGTGAATAGGGTTTACCACAGTTTTTTAAACTGAATTGAAAAATTGACAGGATATTAAAAAAAACAGATCACAGAATGCAGCAGAAATAAAAGTGTAGAAAATAAATCACACACAGATATACCCAGCTTCGGCAAAACCCTGCCTACTGCTGCATTCCTAAGGTTTCTACTAGATGATAGAACAGATTCTGCATACAAGACCTTGTACACTCGCGACTCTCGCTTCTATTCTAACTCTACGCTCAAAACCCTAGACTGATTCAAACCCCTGAATCAGAATTTCCCCTAGTTTTACACAGACTAGTCAACTGTCAGTTAAACCCCTAACTGGTCCCCCCTAGATTTTACAGAATCTATAAACTGTTCGGTTTACAAAGAAATTAAAACTAAAAACAATACAAAATAAAGGAAACAAAAAACCCTAGGCTTAATAAACTTAGCCCTTAAAAAAATGGCCGGCCCATTCTTATTTCATTTGCATCCGATCCTCTTTTTTTCATAAAATGGCGGCTAGGGTTCTGAAACTTCCTCCCCAAATCGAATCGACTGCTTGAAGAATTCTGAAACTCTGATGCTTCACTGTAGTTGATGCTGGTCGATTGATGCTCCTCTCCGATTTGGGCTTCCTTTCTGGCGATCAAAATCCTGAACGTATGTGAGTGATTTTCTCTTCAATTCTTTTTACTTGTTGGTGTGGATTTTCGATAATCAATAGCCGATGATGTAATTGGTGTATTAATAGGATTATAACATCCTAAAAACGCTCTGATTTCACTGAATGACTCGGCTGATTTGCTGATTGATGCTTTCCCCTTTTGTTCCTTTGCCTGCGTGATTATTGAGATGAACCAAGACATGTTCTTGGCGAGAAATTTCCTGATACGTTGACTTTGTAAAGTTGCCTTGAATTGATTTTGTGTAAATTGATTTTTCCCTGAAATCTTGAATGGTTCGCTCGGCTTTAATTTGATAAGTCAATTCTGGAAAACCTTTTTGTGCCTCGATTTAAAAACTGTCTTTGAATGACTTTCTTTGACTGCAATTGAATTTCTTGCCATAAATGATACCGAGATTTTAACTGATTGAATACTTCCCATAAAACAATCAAATTGAATTTCTGGAAAAAAAAAACATTCTTGCCTTAAACACTTTTTTGAAAACTGGATGCAATAAGATCACACACAGATTTGAAATTTTCTCAAAAAAATGTTTTGCCAAAAATGTTTTTGTTCAAAAAAAACTTAGAAACAAAGTAATTGTTCCCATGAGTCTCTTTGCCAAAAAATGGAATTCTGAAATTAATTTTAGATAGCTTTGTGGCACTTGTCAAAATTGGAAAGCAATAAGTTGATGATATTCTGGAAATAATCCTTTGGCAAACATATGATTCCCAACATTATTGCTTGCCCATAATTTGTTTACTTCCTGAATTGCTAAGTATATGTTGACAGTGTGAATCATGCTGTGTGTTGTCTTGCTGCATATGTTTCGTTTTGAATTCATCAATGTACTTCATGGATGAACATATGCTCTAGTCTGCTGCACCATATTTGCCACTCTAGTTCATCACCCATGTTGTACACTTGTATGTTGAAACCATGAACATTTTGACTTACTGTTATGTATTGTGATCTTGTCTGCACTTGTGACTTGCTTTACTTGGGCTGCTACTATTTATTTTGTTGTTGTATGAATCTGTCATCTTGTATTGTTCATTTGCTGATGTACATCACCCATGCTTGCTGTTCGCATTCTTGCTTGTACAAGTATACACTGACATTGTAATTTAAAACTGACTTGTAATTCTCTGCTGTATAAACTCCTGCCATGCATTAACATGCTAGTATCTGCACCATGATATTGCATATACATTTTGTTAGCTCAGTATCCCATCTCTGTCCATATATGCTAGTACATTTGTACTTGTGACACTCGTATATCTGAGTTCCTCCATTGTGTCATCCTGTGTGCACTAGAAATGCTTCACCACTTTGCATGCTGTTTCACGTTTGAATCTGCACATGCTTTCAAGCTCCATTTATGTAGGCTCGACCATTTTTGACTTTGTACACTTGCATGGCTGGTTTGTTATTCACTGTTGAATCACTCGATGCAGAAACATTCACTGTGCATTTTGAAAACAAATGTTGACTCCACCATGCTTGACCACTGTGAAATCTGGAATTATGCATCGACCACTTGCACTCTTGCTTTGTACACTATGCAGGCTTGAAAAACTGTTTTGATCAAAAAACATGACATAATGAAACATCATACCTTTTAGCCACTACTTGTACACATGCTGCATATGTTCATTTACACACACTGGCTTGTGCTCGAGCACTTGTTTGTGAGCTTTTTGTAGTTGTCTCACCATCTTAAACATACATGCATGATTGCCTTGTACTGTGTATGTGCTAGCTGCACCACCTTGAATCTGAACCAATCTGTGTTGTCATGCTGACTTGTTGTGACACTTGCTTTTGAACCTTCATCATTTGTTGATAGCATCACTGTCTTGAAATGTGTTGAGTTATGCACTGTGTTGAGCTTGGTCCATGTGACTGTTCCACAGCTGTATATACTGATTGGCGAGGCAGTGCACACGTGTATTTATACACGTGTGTATTTGCAGCCGTCAGACGAGTTGTCCCTGTCCCTGCATTGAGATATATGTGTTGTCTGCCTTGTGGTATTTACAGTGTATCACTGTGAATATCACAAGCTGTCTAGACACAGATTTATGGTTTTATAAATCAGATCAAGTCATGAAAAAGGATGAGAAACACACCAAAAAACTGAGGCAAACAAAATTTTAAAATTAAAATTTATATTTGCATGTATATTCAGTATAAATTCTATTGCAGTGTACTGTGTGTGTGTTTCATGTGTGACAGGTAAGCGGGGATGACTGGACTGACAGTGAAGTGCTGTGAAGACTGAAGACTGAAGACAGAAGATTAAGAGACAGTGTCTGTGAAAGTAAATGTATCAGTGACTGTATATGGATATGAAAATGTAAAGACAGTGATTGCATATAAAAAAGAGATGTATAGACAGTGTTATATTGAGGAGCTGTGTAACAACAGAATTGTACTTATGTTTGTAAACAAGTTTGTTTGAATTAAAATATTATTTTATTATTGTCAAACAAGCTTGTCTATCATATTCAGTTTATTTACAAGTACAGTATCATGTGTAATATCTGTGAGTGTGTACAAATAGTGGAGTCATATAATTTGTACTGTTTGAATGTTGAAATATAATATTATATTTAAATAAAATACTGTGTGAATATTTATATTTCTGTACAGTCGTATTTCACTTAAATATAAATATTATATTCCTCTCTGTAATGTGATATAACAGTACAATAACAAACACATTCAAAATAATATATACTTGTTTGTTATCATCAAACAAAAAATCATATAATTGTGTATACAACACCGTTATATACAACAATCTCCCCCTTTTGATGATGACAAACAAACATAAGATTTTGAATATAATAGATGTGTTTGTTCGTGAATATTTGAACTCCCCCTATTTATTAGCTCCCCCTACAACAGAAACTCCCCCTATAACTGTGCATGAGTGAAAAGAATGTAAAAGGATTCATAATTCTCAAAATTAAAATATTTATAAAATATTCACTCATAAATCAAAATCTAATCCATTCTCCCCCTTTTGTTATCATCAAAAGGATATAGAATTTAAAATATCGATGAAAAATGACTAAAAAATATAATTTCAGCTTAAGAGGAGGAATGGTCATCATAAATCTCAATTAGTCAAACAAAAATCATAATAAACTAAGAACTGGTGGCATATCTTACATTGAGGGATTTACGATGAATTTTATATAAAATGGGGAGAGTTTTAAAACAATTCATTTCCAATTATTTTCAAAGGATTTTTATAAATAAAGAACAAAAACAGTGATGGATTTGGACTATAATCAATAGTTCAACTTAAGTGACAAAATCAGATAGTCTCAAATCCCAGTAGCTATCAATCAACAAATCATAATACTTCATAAGATATTAACACATTTCACAGATTAGAAAATGAATTGATAGGCTGGTTTTTATAAATACCAAGGAGAATTTCACATAAATTTATTTTATCCAAATTATTTTCTTTTCCTTTTTTTTTTAATTTAAGAGCACACTGACCACGCATAACCAGATCTTGGATTTTTAAATGAGATCAGTTGCAGCTTAAATATAAGTAATCTCATAATCATGCATAACCAGAGCTTGGATTTTTAAATGAGGTTAGAGAAATACTTATGAATATTATATTGTTATATTTTTCTGTTTCAAAAAAGAAAAACTCCTCGATATATAAAATCAATATGGATGATAGAAAAGTGGTAGGTACAGAAATGGACTGTGAAATAAATTTCTAAATTAATTATATTATGAAATATGCTCTACTGTACTGGGATTATTGAAAATTTTCAGTTGACACTAATTCTGAAAAATAACATAACCACAATTCCATCACAAATATTTTCACTGTTTATTCAAGATGATTTAAAAAAAAAATAAACTCTCCACATTTATAAAAAATTTATCATGGATGGCAGAATGATGATAGATAATGAGGATGGTCCTGAAATAATTGCCAGTTCAAAGATATTATAATAAATATTCAACCATCATGAAAATCCACATAAAATCTTCTCTTGTTGTGAAATATATTGCAATCATAATTCATCACAATTTCAAATTCTGATATATTTTGATGAATTATAAATACAGAACAATTTGGATATTGATTTCAATTTCTGAATGAATAATTAATAAATAATTTTAAAATTGAAAATCAAATACAAGAGGAATATGCTGATCTATATACAACAAGAGGGAAAAAAAATGTACAGGACAAAAAGAGTGTGTGGATATATACATGGTGAAGATTTGAATCTAAGTACAGATGGGTGAGACAAAAAATAAGGCACTTCTGATACCACTTGGTGTCTCTATTTACGAGGAATTTTAACATGATACTGAACAAGAATGTCATAGACAAAAAAATTATAAATACAAAGCCCAATCAGACAAGATAACAGATTATGCACATGTATCAGAGCAGCGGTCAGATTAAAGCAGGCAGTTATTAGAAAACAGTATCGGAGCAACACAGAACATAAAATCACGTCAGACTTGTCAGCGGATGGTCACATAAGATCATTCATGATCCAAGATTAGAAATACCGTTTATTTGAAATCATTTGAGGAATATGAAAAATATCAGGATTTAATAAATCAATCACACCAATTTATAAATTTTTTAATTGAGATATGTGTGAGATTTAATAAATCAACAATTTCAAATGATTTTCAACAAACAAATATTTAAATCATATAACCATGAAATAACAGAGAAATTCAAGACCGGATTTTCAAAGAATTTTCACAAGAATTTTCTGACAAGTCCTCAAGAGATTTCAGATCATCTACATCAATTTTGTGAGATATTCATGATCCAAAGAAAATAATTTATTTGAAATCATTTGAATCAATGTCAAATTTTGAGATATAATGAATCAGTCACACAAGGTTAATAATTTCAGATTTAAGTGGTGTGTGAGATTCAAAATATCAGGAATTTCAGATGATTTCAAACTAAACTAATTTCAATCATAATAATCATGAATAAGAATGAAATTCAAGATGTATCACTGATACAAGCCAATCTGAAAATCAATGAAATTATCACAACTGATAAATAACAGAGTGCTGTAATGAGTATAATATTTTGAGCTTTTCTAAAATGAATTAGAATAAACTCAGAACAGCAAAGGTGTGTGACATTTCATTAAATATTCAGATCTTCAAAAAATTTAGAATTCAAATTAACAATGTTCAAGATATGACATGAATTCTTCAGCACTGTTATGAATTCAAGAATAAAATAAACTTTTAAACAATTGCAGATAATTACAAGATTAAATTCAGAATCCGGAAATGATTATAAACAAGAGAGTTCTATTCAAATAAAATGAATTTCCAGAAAGTCATGAGACCTGCAATTGGAAGTTTAAGAAGCACAAAATAAACAAAGAGATATGGTAGTGACTAATCAAAGAAAAAAAAACAACCAGAAGAAAAAAATAAAATAGAAGGGGTAGAAGAAGGAGAAATAAACCAAGAAAAAAAAAATATTTACAAGGATGAAGTTAGAAATCATACCTGACATATGATGAGAAACATAATTTCTAACTTATCGGACTTGGCTAAGAAACATTGAATGATTCAATGACATGAAGCAGTTTGAATCGTTTTCTCTTTTTAGCACAGTTGTTTCTCAGCCACTTCAGGTACCTAACAGTTTAGAGAATCGAGTGGTCTAACAAAATTTGTAAAACCACTCACAATTGAATTCATACGTTTTGGTACCCAGACCTGTTTATATAACAATCCATCTGAATTTACCTTTGTACCCTTCGGAACCCAAATCTGTTTGAATTTAACGAGGTTTTTTTTATCTCCTTTTGGGATCCAGGATTGTTTAGATGAATTATTACAAAACAAATTCAAATTTTGTTTTTGAAAAAATCCTTTGGAATTAACAAAGTTCAAATTAGCAAGATGATTCTTTTCAAAGAAAGTTGAAGGATTTTTAAAATCGTTTGAGCTTCTCCTTTCAGAAAACTCAGATTTCCCAAAACCAAGTCCACTTCTATTTCCCAATGAAAATTGATTTTTCAACAACATATTTAAAGATTTCTCACCATTTGAAAATTTTGCCAGGGTTGTTTCAAGTTGTTGAATCTTAGTTTTAAGATCACCATTTTCTTTCAATAAATCTCAACAATCATTTTCAGTGATCTTACATCTTTCAAAATTAGATTTCAAAACCAAATTTTCATTTTTAAGCAGATTAATTTTGGTTTGGGACTCAGCAATCTCAGACTCAAAAAGTTTTTGTTTTTCAAACCCAAATTTCTTGGATTTTTCAATCTCGTTTTCCAGTTCTTTCAAAATCAAATCGGATTTCAACAAATTCTCCTTTTCAGCAATTTCAAGTTTGGAATATATATCAGTCTTAAAACTTTCAAGTTCCTTTTTCAAAAGATTATTCAAATTTGATAACTCAGCCTTGTTCTCATTTAAGATCAAAATTTCATTTTCAAACTTTTCAATATTTTTATTGAAATGAACAAGATTGGTTTTCAATTTCAGACAATTTTTGCAAACTGAATTTGAAGAATTTTTAAAATAGTCAAGCTGTGATTCTAAATAATCAATTTTGCTGGTCAACTCAGAATTCCCAGATTTCAGAGATTTGTTTTTAGATTTGAGTTTATCAACAGATTTAGTTAAATCAACACACATATAAACCAAATCTTCGTATGAGAAATTTTCAACTTCAGCATCTGTTGATTCTTCATCATCTGATCCTTCTGAATTTTCATTTGTAAATCCTGTTAAACAGACTTCTGAATCTGAGTTGACTTTCTCTGGTTTTGAGCTGCAGTTGTCAATTTGTCCAAACCTTGTATTGAGAGCTATCCAGATTTCCTGCGCAGTTAAACAATGGGAGATCAGACTGTATTGATCATTGTCAAGATAAGAATACAGAATATGTGTAGCACGAGAGTTAAAAACTTTATCTACCATATCGTACCCATTGATAACAACATCCCAACATTTAATATTGACAGATTTTAAATAAAATTCCATTCTGGATTTCCAGTTTAAAAAATCTGTTCCAGTGAAAATAGTTGGAGATGAACTGGACTGACTCTCTATCGACTGACAACAAGGATTCACCATTACTCTAGAGTTAATGAAGTAACCTGCTCTGATACCAAATGTTGGATCTAGATTAACCCTAGAGGGGGGGTGAATAGGGTTTATCACAGTTTTTTAAACTGAATTGAAAAATTGACAGGATATTAAAAAAAACAGATCACATAATGCAGCAGAAATAAAAGTGCAGAAAATAAATCACACACAGATATACCCAGCTTCGGCAAAACCCTGCCTACTGCTGCATTCCTAAGGTTTCTACTAGATGATAGAACAGATTCTGCATACAAGACCTTGTACACTCGCGACTCTCGCTTCTATTCTAACTCTACGCTCAAAACCCTAGACTGATTCAAACCCCTGAATCAGAATTTCCCCTAGTTTTACACAGACTAGTCAACTGTCAGTTAAACCCCTAACTGGTCCCCCCTAGATTTTACAGAATCTATAAACTGTTCGGTTTACAAAGAAATTAAAACTAAAAACAATACAAAATAAAGGAAACAAAAAACCCTAGGCTTAATAAACTTAGCCCTTAAAAAAATGGCCGGCCCATTCTTATTTCATTTGCATCCGATCCTCTTTTTTTCTAAAAATGGCGGCTAGGGTTCTGAAACTTCCTCCCCAAATCGAATCGACTGCTTGAAGAATTCTGAAACTCTGATGCTTCACTGTAGTTGATGCTGGTCGATTGATGCTCCTCTCCGATTTGGGCTTCCTTTCTGGCGATCAAAATCCTGAACGTATGTGAGTGATTTTCTCTTCAATTCTTTTTACTTGTTGGTGTGGATTTTCGATAATCAATAGCCGATGATGTAATTGGTGTATTAATAGGATTATAACATCCTAAAAACGCTCTGATTTCACTGAATGACTCGGCTGATTTGCTGATTGATGCTTTCCCCTTTTGTTCCTTTGCCTGCGTGATTATTGAGATGAACCAAGACATGTTCTTGGCGAGAAATTTCCTGATACGTTGACTTTGTAAAGTTGCCTTGAATTGATTTTGTGTAAATTTATTTTTCCCTGAAATCTTGAATGGTTCGCTCGGCTTTAATTTGATAAGTCAATTCTGGAAAACCTTTTTGTGCCTCGATTTAAAAACTGTCTTTGAATGACTTTCTTTGACTGCAATTGAATTTCTTGCCATAAATGATACCGAGATTTTAACTGATTGAATACTTCCCATAAAACAATCAAATTGAATTTCTGAAAAAAAAAACATTCTTGCCTTAAACACTTTTTTGAAAACTGGATGCAATAAGATCACACACAGATTTGAAATTTTCTCAAAAAAATGTTTTGCCAAAAATGTTTTTGTTCAAAAAAAACTTAGAAACAAAGTAATTGTTCCCATGAGTCTCTTTGCCAAAAAATGGAATTCTGAAATTAATTTTAGATAGCTTTGTGGCCCTTGTCAAAATTGGAAAGCAATAAGTTGATGATATTCTGGAAATAATCCTTTGGCAAACATATGATTCCCAACATTATTGCTTGCCCATAATTTGTTTACTTCCTGAATTGCTAAGTATATGTTGACAGTGTGAATCATGTTGTGTGTTGTCTTGCTGCATATGTTTCGTTTTGAATTCATCAATGTACTTCATGGATGAACATATGCTCTAGTCTGCTGCACCATATTTTCCACTCTAGTTCATCACCCATGTCGTACACTTGTATGTTGAAACCATGAACATTTTGACTTACTGTTATGTATTGTGATCTTGTCTGCACTTGTGACTTGCTTTACTTGGGATGCTACTATTTATTTTGTTGTTGTATGAATCTGTCATCTTGTATTGTTCATTTGCTGATGTACATCACCCATGCTTGCTGTTCGCATTCTTGCTTGTACAAGTATACACTGACATTGTAATTTAAAACTGGCTTGTAATTCTCTGCTGTATAAACTCCTTCCATGCATTAACATGCTAGTATCTGCACCATGATATTGCATATACATTTTGTTAGCTCAGTATCCCATCTCTGTCCATATATGCTAGTACATTTGTACTTGTGACACTCGTATATCTGAGTTCCTCCATTGTGTCATCCTGTGTGCACTAGAAATGCTTCACCACTTTGCATGCTGTTTCACGTTTGAATCTGCACATGCTTTCAAGCTCCATTTATGTAGGCTCGACCATTTTTGACTTTGTACACTTGCATGGCTGGTTTGTTATTCACTGTTGAATCACTCGATGCAGAAACATTCACTGTGCATTTTGAAAACAAATGTTGACTCCACCATGCTTGACCACTGTGAAATCTGGAATTATGCCTCGACCACTTGCACTCTTGCTTTGTACACTATGCAGGCTTGAAAAACTGTTTTGATCAAAAAACATGACATAATGAAACATCATACCTTTTAGCCACTACTTGTACACATGCTGCATATGTTCATTTACACACACTGGCTTGTGCTCGAGCACTTGTTTGTGAGCTTTTTGTAGTTGTCTCACCATCTTAAACATACATGCATGATTGCCTTGTACTGTGTATGTGCTAGCTGCACCACCTTGAATCTGAACCAATCTGTGTTGTCATGCTGACTTGTTGTGACACTTGCTTTTGAACCTTCATCATTTGTTGATAGCATCACTGTCTTGAAATGTGTTGAGTTATGCACTGTGTTGAGCTTGGTCCATGTGACTGTTCCACAGCTGTATATACTGATTGGCGAGGCAGTGCACACGTGTATTTATACACGTGTGTATTTGCAGCCGTCAGACGAGTTGTCCATGTCCCTGCATTGAGATATATGTGTTGTCTGCCTTGTGGTATTTACAGTGTATCACTGTGAATATCACAAGCTGTCTAGACACAGATTTATGGTTTTATAAATCAGATCAAGTCATGAAAAAGGATGAGAAACACACCAGAAAACTGAGGCAAACAAAATTTTAAAATTAAAATTTATATTTGCATGTATATTCAGTATAAATTCTATTGCAGTGTACTGTGTGTGTGTTTCATGTGTGACAGGTAAGCGGGGATGACTGGACTGACAGTGAAGTGCTGTGAAGACTGAAGACTGAAGACAGAAGATTAAGAGACAGTGTCTGTGAAAGTAAATGTATCAGTGACTGTATATGGATATGAAAATGTAAAGACAGTGATTGCATATAAAAAAGAGATGTATAGACAGTGTTATATTGAGGAGCTGTGTAACAACAGAATTGTACTTATGTTTGTAAACAAGTTTGTTTGAATTAAAATATTATTTTATTGTTGTCAAACAAGCTTGTCTATCATATTCAGTTTATTTACAAGTACAGTATCATGTGTAATATCTGTGAGTGTGTACAAATAGTGGAGTCATATAATTTGTACTGTTTGAATGTTGAAATATAATATTATATTTAAATAAAATACTGTGTGAATATTTATATTTCTGTACAGTCGTATTTCACTTAAATATAAATATTATATTCCTCTCTGTAATGTGATATAACAGTACAATAACAAACACATTCAAAATAATATATACTTGTTTGTTATCATCAAACAAAAAATCATATAATTGTGTATACAACACCGTTATATACAACACATTCCTCGTTATTTGACAGGCTACTTTTCTAAATGCAGAAAATATCGGTTGAAATTATGGGATAGCCAACCAAATTGGCACTTGTTCGAAGACTGATTTGCCTTGCCTAAGGAATACTTACAGAAAAAATTTATGGGAAAAAATTGCAGCAATGAGGAAATGAAGGGTTGAAATGATGGCAAGACTATGATGAGATAGTTGGGCTTCAGACTAAGTATGTTGTACATGGATTGAAGGCTAAGGGTTGAAATGATGGCAACTGGGTTTAGGAAAAGAATGATTTGTAGTTTAATATTTTGAATATATAATTATGATGACTTGTATAGAATAAATTATGATGCCTTTTAAATCTATTTTTTTTTTGTTGCTTATGTGAAAACGAATTATGATACCTTCTACTTAATATCCTTTTTTTCTTGTTGCTTACGTGAGGATGAATTATGAATATCGTTTTTTCAGTTGCTTATTTCTTACTTGCTATACTTGCAAAATGGGTATAGAATTTGTTTTTCTTATTTTGCCTTTTTTAACTACAACAGCCAACATCATAATTGTAAAAAAAAAATACATATATATATATATATATATGTTAGCAATTGTGATTTTTTTTTACAACAGCCAAAAGCAGTTGTAAAGGATATTTTTTACAAAGGCTGCAGGCAGTTGTAAAATTCTTTTTTACAATTGCTACAAGCAGTTATAAAAAATAATTTTACAACTTTCGAAATGCTTGTAAAAAATCACATAATTACAACTCCTGATATAACGACTTGCGGTTGTAAGTTGTAATAGAGTTTTTATAACTTCTTTTGCCAGTTGTGAAAGGTTGTTTTTGTTGTACTGGGATAGGTCAGCAATTAACGCGTTGAGGGGATAGATTTCTGGTAATGAATACACTGGTCGTGGCGGTGGAGCAAAGGATTCATGATCTAAGTCAGAATCGGACTAGGATTGGATAGCTTTAGCACGACTTACAAATCTAGTAGTTATCAAAGAGAGAGATCGAGACTTGGGATTTTTGCACTTGGCCATGGAAATGTAAGAAGAAGAGCGCAGGGGAAAGAAGAGGTCAAGAAGCGACGGAGCAAGAAGAAACCGCGTGCTGTAGGGTTTCTGCCTTATCAGCCATTGTATATTGAGCTAATTCTTATTATGATATCTTACTGCATTTAATGAGCTTTATCTATAGTTACTTCAGTAGCAAGAAATTGACTAAACCAATCCACTTCCTATTGGAATTGGTTACTGCTCGTGATCTACTTATCCATCCAACTATAGAGGCTAGTTTCTTTTATCATTTTCAATAATTTACTTATGCGTTATAGTTTCATTCATCTTTTCATCATGTTTTTCAAGTGGAACCTTCTGAATTTAGGAAATATATTTAGTTACACACACATACATAGGTTAAATAAATAGAATAATGGTTTACTAAGCTTTGATGGTGGGGTTTTATTGACATGCATGTTATCTTCACATTTATTTTTGAACACATATTATATTTGATTATCGAACGGTCTGATGACGTCTAAATGATGCCCTTTGAATGTTTTTATTCATAAAAATCCACTTTGGTTCTTGAATATTTTTGTCCGAAAATAGCCACTTTTTAGTGAGTGTTTTGAACATCTAAATGACTGCATTTAACTTTCTTGGCATGTGTTTTGTACTTGCAGTCAAAATCAACATTGGTGTAATTCGTTTTTTTGGTACAATGTTGAACAACAAAAAGATTATATGATACTTGTGTACAACTGTAAATATGTGCAAATACCCTATAATTCCCTAGGAATAAACAATGATACATGTTTTACTATTTCTTTCAACATTTTAGGCTAAAATCTTCCCGTTAATAGATGGTTCTTTAAACATAAGTTTCTGGTAAGAGTGAGTCAATATTTGAGCTTAAAGAACACGTATGTTCAGTCCCGCCGAACTTTAGTCATTTCCTTTTCAATGCCATATATGACCATTTATGAATAAGAAGTGCATAAAATTTCTTTTACAATTCCCGCTTTGCAACCATCTGCTGCTAACATTAAATACCAAATAAGCGAAAATCTTACAGTAATGTCCGTTATTTTATAGGTTAACAGATTTGGCAAATTGAATGTGACTTGAACACTGGACAATTTGAATTTGAATTAAATGCGTGTTGATGCTGCAATATATATTATCCGTGCAAGTTGTCAAGGTCTTTTATTATTAATTGTTGTGTAGTTTTCATGTCTGCATGTATAACAAAAATTAACTTGATGGTAATTAATGAATTTAAAGGAGAGTGTTGTTTGTAACATCTGTCTATGTAAGGTTTATTGAAGTTGTTTGTTAGATTTGTATGTACCAAATGTTCACTGACAACAACTCACGTCCTTCGAATAACAACATAATTAACGAATGATAACAAGTGTAACTGGCTCGTTTATTTCTATATTACAACATAATAGTTTGATTTGACCTGTGAATGAATGACACCTGTGATATTCAAGTGGTAATAAGGTCAGTCATATTTGCCTGCAGCATATATTAGTTAATAAATATATTTGATGAAAGAGGCGTTTGTGAGTGTTTCAAATAACCGTTTAATTGTTTAGTCCTATGTGTAAAATAGAACAATATATGCAAATTTAGTGCTTTACTTGCCTCTCTTTATTATTGAGACAACATTTTCAAAGGCATATCTCAATCTGCCTCTCCTTTGTTTAAAGGAATTTTTGTATGATTTTGTGCCCTTATTTAGATTAATAAAGGCAACTTTGTTTGCCTTTATTATTTCTAATTTCGGTAACAAAGTAGCTTTGGAGGTGGAATGAAATTTCAATGCTAGGTAAGTTGTAAATATAAATTAGTTACAATGCTTAGATGACATTCACTATCTCAAACTACTCTGTTACCATTTTGGACGGATCCGAAGCAGGAATGGATGTAGCTTTGCTCCCAACCCAGTTGGATGAAAGGTGGAAAATAAGGAGTTAGTGTAACGATCCGTAAATTGTTGTCTTTAAATTTAAATTTAAATATTATAAAATATATATATTTCAAATTTAGATTCGATTTTTAAAGATGTATTTTTTTATTTAATTTATAATATTTTTTCCATAATTTTTATTTTAAAATATAATCATGTCTGTTGTATTTTACACAAAACATTAGTAAATTTTCACAAAATAAATTAACATATCTATCATATTGTTGTTTTATAATCGTGATGCGCTGTCGTAGACGATATTTGTGTTTTTAATTTTTTTTCGTCCGCGACCCCTACACATACATGACATTATGCAACGATGCAGACCAAACTTTTTAATTTAAAACCAAAATAAACACAAGCACACACCATTGTTCCATCTTGTTCCTTACCTCCTCACTACAACTTACTCTATTCACATCACTCCTTACCCTGTCATTTAACTTTCACTTCTCTCTCCGACCTTCTTTCCATTTACTTTCCTTATATAAACAAACATTTCACACACACACTATATATATATACATACATATATATATATATATATATATATATATTGAAAATGGGTAAACCGCCTCGTTAAAAACCAATACTAATACCAGGCGTGGATACTAGAAAGGAAAAAAGAGTGCGGCGTTTTATTACTAACGCATCAATAAAAAGGTACAAAAAAATGTACATGAGGCTAGCAAACATCAAATTCCTTGTCGCCCTAGCCAAAAATAATACAAAAACAACGCAAACCGAAACAAAACATATGAAAAAACAGACCACCCACCTATGTCATTAACTAGAAAGCAACGGCCAAATATGACCACACATGTCCCAAAGCCAAAACACTTTCCCAAATTTCTCTCAAGCTTTAATAGACGATTGAATGGAACTGAAGGAAAAACCAGTTAACACGCAAGGGAAATTATTGCTGTCTCCAAAGAACAGCAGCATGAAAGCCATTAACCTCCATCCAGTAAGTTGATACCCCATCTCTCCATAATTTCTTCACTATGGCGGCTCCAAATCAACCTATTTTTCGATTTCACCATAAGGTATTTTATTTCCATCTCTAGAAGCTCCCATCTCTGAAATTTATCTCTACCTGAGCTATTGTGAATCATATCATTCCTTTCCTTCCAGATGTGGTACACAGTAGCCACAATGCTATAAAAAGCTATATCCTGGTCCATACCCTTGTGAGTGAACCTCGTTGCCAAGAAGTTAATCTCATCTTCCAAATTCAACGCGTTTGCATTCAATGGTGGAAGTCCCAATTTTAACCTGCACCGAATCCAAATGTACGTCGAGTAGGAGCAATTAAAAAACAAGTGGTCTTTATTTTCTCTTTCAATGTTGCATAAAACACATGTTGAATATGTTTCATACCCCCAACTTATGATTATATCTTTTGTACTCAATATATTAAGGATCGCTTTGTAAGTGCACAATGACATTTGGGGCTGTCTATGTAATGTCATATAACACTACACCAACCGTATGTCGTAGACTGAGTTCTAGACCCATCCCAAGCTGAAAAGAAATTAAAACCATTTTTATTATTGTTCCATCCCCAAAAATCTTGATCATGCCCGTCATATATCGTAATTACATTAATTTGATCAGGCAGTAATCTTATTACTTGAAGGCAGTTAGGATATATGCTTCCATTCTGAAAAATACTATCAAATTTCAAGTTGTCTCCTCCATAAATGCTCAAATAATCCCATCTAAGAATGTTGACTAAAATATCATTATTCAACCACGGATCAAACCACAGCATAGTATTTTGTCCGTTCACAATACATCTGTTTATAAATTGAAGACCCTTTTCTCGATGTTTAAGAATGCATTTCCTGGTGCATGAACTATTAATATCAATATCCATAACCCAAAAATGTTTACCTGAATAGTATCTATTCATCATTAATATTTTCCAAAGACCGTTCCCGTTTACCAACTGCCATAGTAGTTTAAGTGATATCGTTGTTTTGATGTCCTTAAAATTACGCAAGCCTACGCCGCCTTCATTCTTCAGCTTACATAGAATATCCCAAGCAATTTTATGCTTCTTACCAACCCAAACAAAATTGCTACACAGCCGGTTTACCTTTTCAATAGTCGCCAAAGGTATTTGGTAAATAATCATCGAGTACACAACCATCGGGGTAATAACTGATTTGATTAGCTCTATCTTTCCAGCCAAAGATAACAATCTACAGTCCCAGCTATCCATTCTCTTTCTTATTTTATCAAATAATTCACCACAGTCAGAGTAATGCAGATAATTATTCGACAACGGGACACCCAAATATTTAATAGGGATTCTGCCTTCTTTCATGTCTAGTATAGAAAGTAAAAAGGGTTTATTATTCACCCCTCTACTAAAGAAGACTTTAGACTTCATATTGTTTAACTGCAAATCTGCCATGTCCTTAAGACTATTAAGAAGATTCTTTATTTCCCTGATTCCCCTTGCTTTTGCTTTTGTGAAAATCATTAAGTCATCAGCATAAATTAGATGAGTTATTTTTGGATCTTGCTTGTAAATTGGCTGAACTAGACCCGCTTGCACAGCTTTGAACATTTGAATAGAAAAAACTCCGGAGCTACGCAAAATAGAAAAGGCGAAAGCAGGTCCCATTGTCTTAAACCCCTTGAACTGTGTAAAAACCCTTTCGGGCTTCCTTGAACCATTATAGAAATAGTAGGCGTGGATATGCACGTTCTGATGATACGTACGATACAAACAGGGAATCCCATCATTTTAAGCATGTGACAAATATATCTTCTACTAATCATATGCTTTTTTCAAATATATTTTCATGCAAATCTTCCCACAACCTTTCCTGTTAAAATGTATGATATGTTCATGTGCAAGCAAGACATTCTCAGCAAAATGTCTGTTAGGAATGAATGTAGATTGGTTCTCAGAAATAAGATGTAGAACATGTGGTTTGACTCTATTGCATATAACCTTAGGAATGATTTTATAAATGACATTACAGCATAAAATTGGCCTATAATATGATATCTCTTTCGATTTTTCCATCTTCGGAATTAACATAATAAAAGTGTGATTTATCCCTTTAGCTAATTTACCAGTGTTGAAGACTTCTTGCATCATTTCTAACATACTGAATTTCAACATATCCCAGTGCATCTTAAAGAATTTCGCAGCAAAGCCATCCGGTCCAGGACTCTTGTCATTCGGGATAGAAAAGTTCGCTTTATGTATCTCATCCATGTTGATAACTGCCGATAGGTACTTTCTTCCTCTCTCATTGATTACGTGCATTCAATTTGTGTTAGGCAAAAGTCTCTCATAGGACTCTCAGAATTGTAAATATTAGAGAAATAGCAAATCAGTTCTCTTTCTATTCTATCTGCATCATGCACCAAATCCTCATTGCTCATTATAATATTGCTCCAATTATTAACGTGACTCCTTATCGACATTTTGGCATGAAAAAACTTCGAACATGAGTCCTCCTCTGTTAACCAGCTAATCTTTGCCTTTTGCCTCGCAATATGGAACTCAATATTTCTCTGTTCTTTCCACCTATTGTAGGCCACATAGAGTTTATCCTAAAAATATAGGTTCATCGAGATTTTATCAATTTCCTGATGCAAATAATTATACTCCTGTTGTGATTGCTTCAAAATAACATAATCCTTCCTATTGGTTCGGTTCCACTATTTTAGCTTCTGCTTACATAGTCTCAGGAACTGTTGGAGAATATATAGTTTTGAGCCATGAAGATTTGCATAACACATCAATTCTAGAGCTTCGCTAATGTTATTTAAATATCCCTCTTTAGTATGCCAGGAATTAATATACCTAAATGGTACATTCCTTCTGTTTTCATTTCCTTTTTTAAAATTAACATAGATGGGAATATGATCGCTTATGGGGTTAGCAACTGCAAAAGCATTGATTTCACTATAATTATCCAAGAAAATATGATTGTAGAATAAATTATCAATTTTATAAGCCATACACTTTTTTCACCACGTATATTTAAAACCAGCAATAGGCAAATCCATCACCCTCGATGAAGAAATGCAATCTAACAGCCCAGAGAGATGTTTGAATGGAACTGAATGCTTAGATGACATTCACTATCTCAGACTACTCTGTTACAATTTTGGACGGATCCGAAGCAGGAATGGATGTAGCTTTGCTCCCAACCCAGTTGGATGAAAGGTGGAAATAAGGAGTTAGTGTAACAATTCGTAAATTGTTGACTTTCAATTTAAATTTAAATATAATAAAATATATATATTTCAAATTTAGATTCGATTTTTAAAGATGTATTTTCTAATTTAATTTATCATATTTTTTCCATAATTTTTATTTTAAAATATAATCATGTTTGATGTATTTTACACAAAACATTAGTAAATTTTCACAAAATAAATTAACATATCTATCATATTGTTGTTTTATGATCGGGACGCGCTGTCGTAGACGCCATTTGTGTTTTTATTTTTTTTCGTTCGCGAACCCTACGCATACATGACATTATGCAACGATGCAGACCAAACTTTTTAATTTAAAACCAAATTAAATACATTCACACACCATTGTTACATCTTGTTCCTTACCTCCTCACTACAACTTACTCTATTCACTTCACTCCTTACCCTGTCATTTAACTTTCACTTCTCTCTCCGACCTTCTTTCCTTTTACTTTTCTTATATAAGCAAACAATTCACACACACACACACACACTATATATATATATATATATTGAAAATGGGTAAACCGCCTCGTTAAAACCAATACTAATACCCAGCGTGGATACTAGAAAGGGAAAAAGAGTGCGGCGTTTTGTTAGTAACGCATCAATAAAAAGGTACAAAAAAGTGTACATGAGGCTAGCAAACATCAAATTCCCTGTCGCCCTACCCAAAAATAGTACAAAAACAATGCAAACCGAAACATAACATATGAAAAAACATACCACCCACCTGTGTCATTAACTAGAAAGCAACGGCCAAATATGACCACACATGTCCCAAAGCCAAAAACACTTTCCCAATTTCTCTCAAGCATTAATAGACGATTGAATGGAACTGAAGGAAAAATCAGTTAACACGCAAGGGAAATGATTGCTGTCTCCAAAGAATAGCAGCATGAAAGCCATTAACCTCCATCCAGCAAGTTGATACCCCATCTCTCCATAATTCATTCACTGTGGCAGCTCCAAATCAACCTATTTTTCGATTTCACCATAAGGTATTTTATTTCCATCTCTAGAAGCTCCTATCTCTGAAATTTATCTCTACCTGAGCTATTGTGAATCATATCATTCCTTTCCTTCCAGATGTGGTACACAGTAGCCACAATGCTACAAAAAGCTATATCCTGGTCCATACCCTTATGAGTGAACCTCGTTGCCAAGAAGTTAATCTCATCTTCCAGATTCAGCGCGTTTGCATTCAATGGTGGAAGCCCCAATTTCAACCTGCACTGAATCCAAATGTACGCCGAGTAGGGGCAATTAAAAAATAAGTGGTCTTTATTTTCTCTTTCAATGTTGCATAAAACACATGTTGAATATGTTTCATACCCCCAACTTATGATTATATCTTTTGTACTCAATATATTAAGGATCGCTTTGTAAGTGCACATTGACATTTTGGGGCTGTCTGTGTAATGCCATATAATACTACACCAACCGTATGTCGTAGACTGAGTTCTAGACCCATCCCAAGCTGAAAAGAAATTAAAACCATTTTTATTATTGTTCCATCCCCAAAAATATTGATCATGCCCGTCATATATAGTAATTACATTAATTTGATCAGGTAGTAATACTATTACTTGAAGGCAGTTAGGATATATGCTTCCATTCTGAAAAATACTATCAACTTTCAAGTTGTGTCCTCCATAAATGCTCAAATAATCACATCCAAGAATGTTTACTAAAATATCATTATTCAACCACAGATCAAACCACAACATAGTATTTTGTCCGTTCACAATACATCCGTTTATAAATTGAAGACCCTTTTCTCGATGTTTAAGAATGCATTTCCAGGTGCGTGAACTATTAATATCAATATCCATAACCCAAAAATGTTTGCCTGAATAGTATCTATTCATCATTAATATTTTCCAAAGACCGTTCCCGTTTACCAACCGCCATAGTAGTTTAAGTGATATCGTTGTTTTTGATAAATCTAATAAAGAGGTCTAAAGCAATTCATTTATTCATCTTCACCATTACAGTACAAAGCAGATGACGGCTACAAGAAGAGAAAAGTGTTGACCCTAAAGCAACACAAGAGGCCTTTATATATAGGCTAAACATAACACAAAATACAATATTGCCCTTAAGAGAATATTAATTACGTTAACATCCCCCCTCAAACTCATGATGCGACAGCAATGAGCATCGAGAGTTTGTCAGTCAAAAACCGGAAACGTGAAGATGACAAAGATTTAGTGAACAAATCTGCAAGTTGCAAGGAGGAAGAGACAAATGGCAACGTCAAAGTGCCATTCTGAAGGTGATGGCGAGTAATATGGCAGTCAATCTCAATATGCTTGGTCCTTTCGTGAAAGACGGAGTTATGAGCAATCTGAATAACACTTTTATTATCACAGTACAAAGGAGTTGGTCGTTGCAAGAAAACACCCATATCAGCAAGCAACCATCGTAGCCAAACAATTTCACTAGTAGTAGAAGCCATAGCACGATATTCTGCCTCTGTCGAAGACCGAGATATAACGTCCTGCTTCTTACTTTTCCAAGAAATTAGAGAATCTCCTAGAAAAATACAAAAGCCAGTAGTGGATTTGCGATCAGTAGGATCACCAGCCCAATCTGCGTCAGAGTAAGCACATAACTCCAAAGATGAGGTAGAAGAAAGCAAAAGAGTCTGAAACTGAGTGCCACAGAGATATCTCAAAATGTGAATAACAGCAGCCCAATGAACTGTAGTAGGAGAGGTAACAAACTGACTGACTATGTGAACAGCATATGCAATGTCAGGACGAGTGATAGTGAGATAAACCAAACTTCCAACAATCGTTCTATAAAGATTAGGATCTGGCAATGGAGATCCATCAGAAATAGAGTATCGAGCATTGAGCTCAATTGGAGTATCAACAGTCTTATTATCTGAGAGACGAGCGCGCTTGAAGATGTCAGAAATATACTTGGATTGAGAAAGAAGATAACCTTTTGGAGAAGAAGCAACTTCAATACCCAAGAAGTAACGAAGGGGACCCAAGTCTTTCATAGCAAAACTTCGAGTCAATTCAGACTTCAACAAGTTAATCCCAACAACATCATCGCCTGTAATAATCATATCATCAACATAAAGAGAAAGCAAAATTCGACCAGACGAGGTACACTTGACAAACAAAGCGGAATCATGGTTACTTGAGCAAAAACCAAGAGAAGTAATCACAGTAGAGAATTTCTCAAACCAAGCACGGGGAGCCTGTTTGAGACCATAGAGAGCTTTCCTAAGTTTGCAGACTTCACCGGGTTGATGATCAATACCAGGAGGAGGAATCATATAGACTTCTTCATGAAGATCTCCATTCAAAAAGGCATTTTTAACATCCATTTGAGTAATATTCCAGTGACGAACAGAAGCAACCGCAATAAGAGTTCGAACTGTAGTCATTTTTGCAACAGGAGCAAAAGTCTCCTCATAATCCATACCATATTCTTGAGAATAACCTTTAGCAACCAAACGAGCTTTATACCTTTCAATAGATCCATCAGCTTTAGTTTTAATCTTATAGATCCAACGAGAACCAATAGCACGTTTTCCTGCAGGAAGAGGTACTAAATCCCATGTATGAGTCTGATGAAGAGCAGTCAGCTCCTCAGCCATAGCACGTTGCCAATGAGGATCACGAACATCATCTTTGAAAGATGAAGGCTCAGAGAGACAATGTATAGAAGCAAGAAATGAAGAAAATGAACTGGAAAGACAAGAGTATTCAAAATCAGGTCGTCTAGTAGAATGACGATTTCTGATAGGATATCGACGTTCACTAGCATCTACTGTCTCAGAAGGTGATTGAGTGGTTGTTGAGTCAATGGAAGTGTGTGGATTTTCAGCAGGAGGTGGCTCATCATCATCAGCAGTGAAAGGATCAATATGAACAAGATCAGACATAGATATATTGTGAGTACGATCAGGAATTGTAAAATAAGGAATATGTTCAAGAAAAACAACATGCCGAGAGACATATAGCTTGTGACTGACTGGATCAAAACAACGATATCCTTTTTGTCCTGCACCATAACCAAGAAAAACACATATAGCAGACCGTGAAGTTAGCTTACTTCGTTGGACATGAGGAAGAAGAACAAAGCATGTGGAACCAAAAACACGAAGAGAGGAATAATCTGGTGGACAACCATACAACTTCTCATAGGGAGACAAGCCAGAATTATGAGAAGTAGGAATTCTATTAATCAAATAAACAGAGGTAAGAGCTGCCTCTCCCCAAAATTCACTTGGAACACTAGCAGACAATAAAAGAGATCTAGCAGTTTCAAGAATATGTCTATGTTTTCTTTCAGCAACCCCATTTTGTTCAGGAGTATCAGTGCAAGAAGTCTGATAAATTGTACCATCTAAAGCAAGAATTTCCTTAAAAGCATGAGAAGTATATTCTCCCCCCAAGTCACATCTAAAACATTTGATAACAGCTCCATGCTGAGTTTTAATAAGAGATCGAAACTCATTATAGATGCCAAAAAATTCTGAGCGACATTTCATAAGATGAATCCAACAATAACGAGTGCAGTCATCAATAAAAGAGACATAATAACGAGAGCCTCCCTTTGTAGAAACAGGAGAGGGTCCCCAAACATCAGAATGAATAAGATCAAAAGGTGCAATAGAAAAATTATTACTTTGGGGAAAAGGCAAAGCAGAAAATTTTGCAAGTTTACAACCACTACAATCAGAAATATCATGAGTTTTCAATTCTCCCAAAACTCCTGTAGACGCTAAGAATTGTAATCGAGACTTAGAAACATGACCCAAACGAGAATGCCATAAATAAAACATAGACGATGACGGACTCAAACGAAAAGACGAAACATCCACACCAGGAACAGAAGCTGCAATCTCTGAATTTTTGAGCTGGTCCAATACATAAAGTCCTCCTTCTCTATGGCCGGTCCCAATCACTTTCTGTGACTTTGGATCCTGAACATAACATGCAGAAGAAGAAAAAGAAACCAAGTAGCCATTATCACAAATTTGACCAACAGAAGCAAGGTTTAATGCAAGTTTAGGAATGTAATAGACATTAGATAAGGACAGAGACGGTGTAATGACTGAACCAACACCTTGTACAGGCATAGATGTACCACTAGCACTCATGACAGGCATAGAAAATTTATGAGTCAAGGAAGTGAAAGAGGATAAATTAGGTGACATATGATTTGAAGCACCTGAATCTAAAATCCAGGCAGAAGAAGATATACTTGATGAATTAGACAACAAACCTTGTTGAGATGTGGCTGCCATAGCATGTGGCTGAGATGCAAGGAATTTCTGAAATTGTTCAATTATTGAAGAATCTAAAGTAGGAGCTGTAAGAGCATTATGAGGGCGAGGAAGAAGAGGAGGTCCATTATGAGGGATTGGTGGTCGAAATTTTTTCAATTGCTGAGGTTGCTGATAGAGCTGCTGCTGCTTTCTTCTCTGTGGACATTGAGATTTCCAATGACCTTTTTGTCTACAAAGACTGCATTCATCACGAGCAACTGGAACATAAGGTCTGACTTGTGAATTTGAATTTGGTCGTGGAGGCACAGCAAAGACTGATGGAGTAGAGACTTCCTTTGCAACAGAAGACTGAAGACGAATTTCCTCTGCTAAAAGTTCACTAACAACAGAATCAACAGAAGGTAGCGGATGTCGATGTAGAATAGACCCACGAAGTCCTTCAAATTCGTCACGAAGAGCCATCAAAAACTGTACCAATCTTTGTTCTTCTCTTCGAGCAATATAAGGTCCAAAGGCGCGTAATTCAGCAGATTCTGTGAGCGCCAACTGATCCCACAAGTCTGTCATAGCATCATAAAACTCCTGAATACTCATGCTTTTCTGCTGTAGAGCACGAATATCAGACTCCAATTGGTACTGTTTTGCAAAATTAGACTGTGTATACAATCTAGCAAGATGATCCCAAACCTCTTTAGCTGTTTCATATTTTGCTAATTGAGTACCTATCGAGTGCTTGACTGAATTATTAATCCAAGATGATCCCAACCCGAAATATAACCCCATTTTTGTTTACCTTTCAAAAAAAATTTCATCACATAACTCCAATAAGCATAATTTTTACCATCTAATTGAACACTAATAGCTTGGAGTGAATCATCTCTAACTTCATCCATATTAAAAAAAATCACAGATCAAATAAAATACTTCGTCTCTGAAAACCAAAAGCAAAAACAAACACAGAGAACAAACTCAACTTCGGGTTCGGGTCTGGGATCTCAACTTTCGATATCGGGTTCGGGTCTGGGATCTACTTCGGGTTTGGGAACGTCGGCTCTGGGCTTTGGAATTGGGGTTCGGGTCTGAGTCTTTATCGGATTGAAGCGGAATTGCTAGATTGGGGTGCTTCGGGTTCTGGTCTGGGTTCGGCTTTGGAATTCGGGTTCGGGTCTGATTCTGGAACGGCGGAATTGGGGTGCTTCGGGTCTGGAGCTCCTACAGGTCTGAATGAGATTGGGGACGGGTTGCTGAGAGGTTTGGGGACGAGATTGATGGATCTTCGGATCTGGATGGGTTGGTCTGTACGGGTCTGGAATTGAGAACGAGAGTGGGAACTTGAGGACGAGATCTGGACGAGATCGAGATTGGAGACGAGATCTGGACGGGTTGCTGAGAAGAAAGTTATGGTTGCTGAGAGGTTTGTACAGACGAAGAGGTTTGCTGAGAGGATTTTATTGGCTCTGATACCATGATAAATCTAATAAAGCGGTCTAAAGCAATTCATTTATTCATCTTCACCATTACAGTACAAAGCAGATGACGGCTACAAGAAGAGAAAAGTGTTGACCCTAAAGCAACACAAGAGGCCTTTATATATAGGCTAAACATAACACAAAATACAATATTGCCCTTAAGAGAATATTAATTACGTTAACAGTTTTGATGTCCTTAAAATTACGCAAGCCTACGCCGCCTTCATTCTTCGGCTTACATAGAATATCCCAAGCAATTTTATGCTTCTTACCAGCCCAAACAAAATTGCTACACAGCCGGTTTACCTTTTAAATAGTCGCCAAAGGTAGTTGGTAAATAATCATTGAGTACACAACCATCGGGGTAATAACTGATTTGATTAGCTCTATCTTTCCAGCCAAAGATAACAATCTACAGTCCCAGCTATCCATTCTCTTTCTTATTTTATCAAATAATTCACCACAGTCAGAGTAATGCAGATAATTATTCGACAACGGGACACCCAAATATTTAATAGGGATTCTGCCTTCTTTCATGTCTAGTATAGAAAGTAAAAAGGGTTTATTATTCACCCCTCTACTAAAGAAGACTTTAGACTTCATATTGTTTAACTGCAAACCTGCCATATCCTTAAGACTATTAAGAAGATTCTTTATTTCCCCGATCCCCCTGGCTTTTGCTTTTGTGAAAATCATTAAGTCATTAGCATAAATTAGATGAGTTATTTTTGGATCTTGCATGTAAATTTGCTGAACCAGACCCGCTTGCACAGCTTTGAACATTTGAATAGAAAAAAACTCCAGAGCTACGCAAAATAGATAAGGCGAAAGCAGGTCCCATTGTCTTAAACCCCTTGAACTGTGTAAAAACCCTTTCGGGCTTCCTTGAACCATTATAGAAATAGTAGGCGTGGATATGCACGTTCTGATGATACGCACGATACAAACAGGGAATCCCATCATTTTAAGCATGTGACAAATAAATCTTCTACTAATCATATGCTTTTTTCAAATATATTTTCATGTAAATCTTCCCACAACCTTTCCTGTTAAATTGTATGATATGTTCATGTGCAAGCAAGACATTCTCAGCAATATGTCTGTTAGGAATGAATGTAGATTGGTTCTCAGAAATAAGATGCAGAACATATGGTTTGACTCTATTGCATATAACCTTAGGAATGATTTTATAAATGACATTACAGCATAAAATTGGCCTATAATCTGATATCTCTTTCGATTTTTCCACCTTCGGAATTAACATAATAAAAGTGTGATTTATCCCTTTAGCTAATTTACCAGTGTTGAAGACTTCTTGCATCATTTCTAACATACTGAATTTCAACATATCCCAGTGCATCTTAAAGAATTTCGCAGCAAAGCCATCCGGTGCAGGACTCTTGTAATTCGGGATAGAAAAGTTCGCTTTATGTATCTCATCCATGTTGATAACTGCCGATAGGTACTTTCTTCCTCTCTCATTGATTACGTACATTCAATTTGTGTTAGGCAAAAATCTCTCATAGGACTCTCAGAATTGTAAATATTAGAGAAATAGCAAATCAGTTCTCTTTCTATTCTATCTGCATCATGCACCAAATCCTCATTGCTCATTATAATATTGCTCCAATTATTAACGTGACTCCTTATCGACATTTTGGCACGAAAAAACTTCGAACATGAGTCCTCCTCCGTTAACCAACTAATCTTTGCCTTTTGCCTCGCAATATGGAACTCAATATTGCTCTGTTCTTTCCACCTATTGTAGGCCACATAGAGTTTTTCATAAAAATACAGGTTCATCGGAATTTTATCAATTTCCTGATGCAAATAATTATACTCCTGTTGTGATTGCTTCAAAATAAAATAATCCTTCCCATTGGTTCGGTTCCACCATTTTAGCTGCTGCTTACATAGTCTCAGGAACTGTTGGAGAATATATAGTTTTGAGCCATGAAGATTTGCATAATACATTTATTCTAAAGCCTCGCTAATGTTGTTTAAATATCCCTCTTTAGTATGCCAGGAATTAATATACCTAAATGGTACATTCCTTCTGTTTTCATTTCCTTTTTTAAAATTAACATAGATGGGAGTATGATCGCTAATGGGGTTAGCAACTACAAAAGCATTGATTTCACTATAATTATCTAAGAAAATATGATTGTAGAATAAATTATCAATTTTATAAGCCATACACTTTTTTCACCACGTATATTTAAAACCAGCAATAGGCAAATCCATCAACCCCGATGAAGCAATGCAATCTAACAGCCCAGAGAGATGTTTGAATGGAACAGAATGCTTAGATGACATTCACTATATCAAACTACTCTGTTACAATTTTGGACGCATCCGAAGCAGGAATGGATGTAGCTTTGCTCCCAACCCAGTTGGATGAAAGGTGGACAATAAGGAGTTAGTGTAACGATTCGTAAATTGTTGACTTTCAATTTAAATTTAAATATAATAAAATATATATGTTTCAAATTTAGATTCGATTTTTAAAGATGTATTTTTTAATTTAATTTATCATATTTTTTCCATAATTTTTATTTTAAAATATAATCATGTCTGATGTATTTTACACAAAACATTAGTAAATTTTCACAAAATAAATTAACATATCTATCATATTGTTGTTTTATGATCGGGACGCGCTGTCGTAGACGACATTTGTGTTTTTATTTTTTTTCGTCCGCGACCTCTACACATACATGACATTATGCAACGATGAAGACCAAACTTTTTAATTTAAAACCAAAATAAACACAATCACACACCATTGTTCCATCTTGTTCCTTACCTCCTCACTACAACTTACTCTATTCACTTCACTCCTTACCCTGTCATTTAAATTTCACTTCTCTCTCCGACCTTCTTTCCTTTTACTTTTCTTATATAAGCAAACAATTCACACACACACTATATATATATATATATATATATTGAAAATGGGTAAACCTCCTCGTTAAAACCAATACTAATACCCAGCGTGGATACTAGAAAGGAAAAAATAGTGTGGCGTTTTGTTAGTAACGCATCAATAAAAAGGTACAAAAAAAATGTACATGAGGCTAGCAAACATCAAATTCCCTGTCGCCCTACCCAAAAATAATACAAAAACAACGCAAACTGAAACATAACATATGAAAAAACATACCACCCACCCGTGTCATTAACTAGAAAGCAACGGCCAAATATGACCACACATGTCCCAAAGCCAAAAACACTTTCCCAAATTTCTCTCAAGCACTAATAGACGATTGAATGGAACTGGAGGAAAAGTAATTTGTTGGAGGATTGCAAAGTTAGGTGTTAAAAATCTCATGATTTCATGTTCTAATGCAACACTTGTTGTAGTTGCAAAAAAAGGACTATTAATAAAGAAACCAAAGGAAACAACAATTCCTTTGTGTTCGTTCTTTAATAATATGTTAGCATATGCTTGATAACTATAGAATTCTTTTTCAGTTTACACATAGTGACCAAGGGCAACTTGTTTATGATAGGAAGACTGTTTTATGGAAACCTTTTAGGTATTATGCATTGAGTTTTATGTAAAGCCATAAAGCAATAGATTGACTAAAACATCACATAGTACATTAACTCAATATCATAATTCGCAGTTGAAATTATCATCATATCATAATAGCAAGTAGAAACATATAGCATTCTTATATTTAGGCTACCATCTCTGGACGGACATAAAAAACGCAAACCAAAGTATAATCGATCCTAGTAATCTCCTAAGAACGACTCTAGCTCCATATACCTTTATAAGGTATTAACCAAAAAATAAACATTTCAACATTTTGTTACTAAGAGTTTTTAACGTAATAAGTACTTGCATGACTTTGAAAGCTATTTTACCGGAAACATTTTTCCCTTTGGTGCATGAGCATTCGATAATACTAATTTTTAGTAGTAATATAATATGGAATAAGCGGTTCAGAAGTACCTTCGCTGGTGATTGCATAAAAAACGTACAAACATAGTTGTCAAATAGTGTACATAGAGGTGTACATGCAGAATTAGATGATAAGGCTAAAGTATACAGGCCCAACCCAGAGGAAAGATTGCAAAGACATTTGTCTCGGATAGCACCACCTGCAGAAGCAGTGAGAGCAGCAAAGGCAACAACATGGTATCTGATACTTTACCTATGTTAAAAAGAAGCAGGGCAACATCTTACACAAATAGCACTTGGTGGAGTGGTTTGGTGTATGATTAAGTAGGAGCATGCAATGCAGCTTTTATCATCATCTTGTACATTGATGAGGGGTTCAACAGAAAGGACGACAAACTACAAATTTCATATTCAAACTTATTTATTTATGCAAACTAATATACCAAAGCATTATCATAAATATTACTAATCTTTTCAATATATCTTACAACTTTGAGTAGTTACAATTGAAAATACGTCCTAAACTATTCCTATTATTTTATAGTCAAATAAGCAAACAATGACCATGTGCGTAAAAAATCATAATGCCAAGCATACCAAACATAAAAAATTACTTCAAAAAGCCTTTTGATGTGAGTTGCGCAATCAACTTCACATGTAATCCAGGTTCAGTGCACTGCACTACGGGATATAGCAACACCAACTGTCTCATTCAACCAAGGAAGTTCTCTTCACTTGCAATCTCTCATATTACCTGCATTAGTTACCCTTTGTCCCACTTCAGTGTTTTATTCCAATTCACTTTCACTTTGGCTCGTATCGGTTGCACTTCGGATTTCAAGCAGACATAACGCACTATATGCACTCGCCATTAGAACATTTGGTCAAGCTACCCAACCACTAATACTGTAAAACTACCTCTTTTCAAGCTTTCCTGAAGCTCAAACCCGTGAAGTTAACCGTAGCATTCCATTCTACAGCATCATACTTATCCACAAGTACTTTTCAAGATACTTTAAATACTATGTTATACAACATAAACTCTTGTGCTATGTTATTTATCGATATCCAGGCCAATCTCAACTTATGTATATGGAGCATCAATTGGGAGAAAAGATTGCTTGCAATTAACAAATTTTCCACTGTATATAATGCTGGATGTACTCACAAAATAACAGCTGCAAAGAATAATTCACAAGTTAGTTTCAAAAATAGAAATAAGTCCAAAACGGATACATATATTGTAGAAGACGTATAATATTTGTTAAAAAAAATGAAATCAATAAATCATTAACTATGACCACTCATGGTTTGTTTTCACATGGACCCACCACTGATCGTCTAAAGGGGAAGCTTTCATATGATATTAATTATCTATGAACATTATTCAGACCCTGTTGTATAAATCAATATCCACAAATACAGGATGCAAATGCCATATTATCCATCACCTTCACATTCCATTCTCTTACGCTAGCATACAAAGGGTTCAAAAGAAACAAAAAGTTCAAAGATTTTATGGAACATAGGACATCAAGGTAAGGTTAAACTGAAAAAAGAATCGTTGAAGTGGACTTAAGTTTCCTGTATTACATGGTTAATTTAAACCTTTGGTAATCGGAAAAAATCAAAGTAGAGGCATATATTAGAAGTTAAAAAAAAACATTTGTATAGGTGCACTTGCAACATAAAAATATAGAATCAAATCCTATAAATAAATTACAATTGAACTAAGGGTATTTAGTATGCTAAGGTTTTTATAAATATAGAAACTAAATTTGCTTGGCTAGGTTAATAGCTATGGTTTTTATGCATGCTCTCAAAAATTCATTTACAAAGGAGTTCTAAAGTAGTTAATAAATCAGTTTTATTTGTAACTTCACCCTGACAAATATGCTTATTATCTTAACTTGAATATCCTTAGTTATATATTTGTAGATTGTGGAATCATTTTTACAACTTTTAACCACTCGGCTTACCAAGTAAATACAATAAATTCTATAGCATGCCATATGATATTTTTTGCTATCATATAAAATGTAGACATTGTTGATTCTTTGAAAATGATACAAAATTTGCTTTGGCCAAATTGTTTTCTAAAAAAACCAAAAACTTGTGATGTGAGAAAATTTCTACAGTTAGACACAATCTGATAACATGTAGTATGATGTAAAAGCTAAATACACATTTATTATATAATAAATCTGAAATGAGTAATAAAAATATTACAAATTTTGCATTAGTTAAACCATTGAAGTTATATGAAAACGTCTATTTATAGACCTCTTTAACCCGTAAATGAATAAAACTTCATCAATACTGTAAATATTGAAATCAAGGATAAAACGATTGTCAGTCTATAAAATAAAAGTACAAAAAGTTAGATGAAAGGGATACTGAAGCCATTTGAGTAATTACTGATCTTAGAAGCATTAGCAAAATTTTTAATAAAGTAGAATTACATGGATCATACTGATGATAGCATGGTTGCAAATGATTTGGGCCAACCACAAGTATTTGATCAACCATTTCCCCATCTGTAATTTTTTTTTAAAAGCTTTTCCAAAATCAATATGTTTTTCCATGTCATCTATTCACTCGTATGCAAATCCTGGCTTGTTCTTCCATGAAGTTTTGCATATATTTCTAAAAACTACCGCATTTCTGAATATCAGGACATTAATTATTGACAGTTGTTTCTATAAAAAAAAATATTGTTATGAATATTTAATGTAAATTCTGCAGTAAAAATAATTAGAGAATGCACTTCAAATGTTTGAATGAATCATATAACTTCATACTAATTTTGTTGTATAATTAAAAATTGAACCCATGTCTATAGTCCAATATCCACAATTTACACCAATAATTTATGTGCATTTAATACTTCACATAGTTATCCTTTTTATATATAATACGTACCATTTTATTCGAAACAGCAATAAATGAAAAAAACATTTGATTTCGGAGTATTTCCTTTTAATCAAACTAATTAAATGAAAGAGTATAACTGCTTATATTTCTATTTATTTTCCAATCATTTGTTAGAAAAACTGAATTTTTGTAGAGTAGAATATAACGTTGATGAATAGGATCGAGGATAATTTTTCAAGGTATATACTTAATGAGAAAATAATACATGAAAATAAACATTTACAGTAAACTTCTCATAACTAATATTAATGAAATATCTACCAACATAAAAATGAAAAAATAAAATTAACATGCATTCTTTTTCAACCACGTAAAAATGTTCTGCTGCGTAAGTTATTGTGTCATGACCCACCTTTTTGCCCAATTTTCGCCGGTAATTTAACCGACTTAAACCGTTCACAAAGATGAATTGTTATGGGTACATACATATATTGAAAAAAAACTACATGACTTTTATTTCATTACAAAATATTACATCAGAGTTATCAGGAATATATCAGAGTACATCGATTTTCACAGCGGAAGAAATACTAAACAAAAATCTCAGCGGAAGAACAAAACACAGCGGAAGCTTCAACTCTATCGTGGACTCCAATTCAGAAAGCGCTCCAAATCTTGCTCCAACGAACTAAAACTGCAAAACTAAACTACTGGCTGCCCGTGTGGAAATTAATGGGCACCCAGAGTTTAGAAAGGAATAATAAACTCCAGGTCAGTCGTGGGACTGGTGTGAGAACTCAAAAACAGTTATTTTTAGGTTTTATTTTAAAGTTGGGAAATTCACCGGACCACGCCGCTAACGCGGAACGGGTTTACTCCATGTGAATACCCGTGCATGTAAATTCGTAATGACCTTTGGAAAATGAAGCTATCATAAGCTCGTCCCACATCACACAATGCAAGCGCACACCAGATGGGCGAGTTTTATCTTATGATAACCAAACATGCTTTCATACGTGAAAATCCTCTTTAAATATTATCATATAGTGTGGAAAACAATTTCGCAAATAAAGTATTAATCCTAGATGACATAATACCCATAATATTATGTCGCCATATATATACATACAATCAAAATCGTATGGCTCGTATTGGAGATTAAATTTCCAACTTGATGATTCCTGGCATGAAAGATCAATCAGGGATACAAAACGAAGTGCCTCAATGGCTTTTTCGTCCATTCGCGGACACCAACTACACATCGTCAGGGCAGATCAACGGTTTTCGACCAGACACGGCCCCCCGAACATACCCAACTTCCCCAGGTTCATAAGTGGTTTCCCACCGCTGCACAGCTTCATCATCAATTCATATATAAGTATAAAACCTAACCGCCAGTTTCTCATTAATCCGGGGTGTGAGGTTTGTCGATGTCACGTCATACACAAAGCGATGCTTCGATAAGCCATTCTTTGATCATCATTAGCTCGTTTCATAACTCGGGTATGCCACATTGACAATTCACGACATATCACCGATTTAAATCAATGTATACCCTCTAAGTTCATATGACTTAGAGATGAGGATAATATATTGCCACAAATCCGATATACATTGACGGAAATCAGTGCTATGCGGTCAATTTCAACGTCAGACACACCATCCATGCAAATCCGTTCTGGGTCTGAACGAAACAACAACCCGAAAATACTTAAATATGTTCAGGTCTCATGTAACTCATACTTCGTATCGGCGGCCTACCTAACCGAGATATCAATCATCAATCAATCTAAGCAATTCAAATATTCCTAGTCTTCATCCGTCGTTCACCAAGTCTTGAATTGTTTCATAACGTCGTATTAATACTTGGAATGGTTTTCGAACATATGCTCGATCCCGGTCTTTCCAAGTAATAAGCGTACTTTAAACAGTAGCTATGGTTCACACAGGCTTTTCAATTCAAATCTTCTTCCACATAGTTACCAATTCATTTTTGACTCAAGATTTGAATTACTTTAAATTCATATATCTCGTTATCATCTTAAACTCTTCTTTGAAATCAAAGATCATACTTTCGCTTTAATTTCTTATCTTTAATTCCCTCAAATCAAAGATTTGATTAAATCCCCAATTACGATATGAATTTCCACCATTCAATCTCATCGGTTTCAAGAATGATATTATTAAATATACGATTCACGACAAAACCCAAATCAATCGATATTGAATAATAAATTACACAGAAATTTTTATCCACTTATATTCGATATAAATTCTCATAATCAATGAATACTATAAGTGGAATAACGATATAATAATATCTTCCAAATTCCCCAGATAGTATTCATTTACACCATGAAATTTTATACCAAATATCGAAGATTATTTCTATCTAACTTATTTCAATCAGGTGGAAAACCCATATCTTAATTAAAAGATTTATTCAATTCTTTGACATTAGATCTGGATAGAAATACCATCAACTTATCTTCAATATTAATTACCGTATCCCACTCATATTATAAGCGGAATAACGGTGAACTACCTTTTAAATTCCTCCAATAGTAAGAGTCATCATCTACCGGATTAATATCAAACATCCGAAGATTTATCTCCAACCATACCCAATTATTACAAACCCGTTTTAATATTAAATAAATCAATTTGAATTCCATATAAAATATTTCCAATACTTTTGAACTTTTGAAAACATTCCACCAATCATTTAAAAATGATTACTTATAGTTCTGAAAATAATTTGCAGGTTAAAACTTCAAAATAGATTATTTTCGAAGGAAGCGTTACAATAGCATTTCAAAAGCGTTACAAAAGCGTTACAAAACAGTTATCTTAACTATTTTGATCAAAATATCATTTATCTTAGCCAAAACTTAAACTTTACAATTCAAAACACCTTTTCATAATTTGTAATGATTTTACAAAAAATTTCCATATTTTTAAAACATTTAAAAATAGCTGTTTATAGTTATGGTCAACAATTGTTCTTACATCGATCTTTTCCAAAACGGTTTCAAACATAACTTGAAAATTATAACTCGAATTTAAAATCTGCTTTCACTCATTTGAAAGTTCTTGTTAATATAAATTCAATGTTTTTCGTTTCATGGAAATCCGATTTAGATTGCAAAAGTTATAAGCATTTAAAGTTTGCATCTAAAATACGTAAATTGTCGTTATGCGACAAGCTCTATTTTTACCATAATAACCATTATTCTATGATACTTCAAAATATCTTAGAAAATCATTATATCCTTATATAACCCTTTAAAAATCATTTAAATTTACTTTCCAAATTATTTTGGATCTAAAATTCAACTTTCATAAATTCCAATTCATTTCTGAATTCAAATAATTTCAAATTAACCTTCCCATTCGTCGGATCAGTTAGGGATAGCTAGGGAGAGCAGAAAACTTCATTTCCAAACCCAAGCCTAGACACTATCCTCTCTGTCATCCTAGAATGTTCTGGTGTATATTCTATTAATATAAAGAGACATCGTTCATATTCAAATTTCAAAATCTCATTTCGAATTTAAATTGAAAATAATATTTTTTTCCAAAACTAGTTAAAGATCGTTATACAAAATCAATACATAATTCAAATCATTTTCAAATCTTAATTCAATATTTAATACAAAATAAAATAAAATTTTAAATATTATTTAATAATTAAATAAAATCGTATATAGGAAGGAGATTTTAAATTGATAACCCATATATTTCCACAACCACGGTGTGTATGTCTAATATCATGCAATGCAATCATATTTATCCAAATGAACCATAAGATCAGATGGACACGAATTCATTCATCACAAACAAACATTTTTACTGTGCACAAGCGTTACAGACAATAACGCTTACTAGTGTTCAGTGTATTATCTAATTCATGAACAACCATTCAAACATCAACATCCATCACACAATCATCATCAACTAATTATAATTAATCTCAGCAAATTATAATTAACTAATTTAAATAAATATTTAAATTAGAAGTTCTCACCTAATAGCTCTCCAAATCTTCATGGTAGGCGAGCCTAGTTGAGTGAATCGTCGGACAGTATTTCGGCCCAATGTCTTCTTCACAAAAATATATATATAATATATAATACACACTAATCTCTCTTATATTATAAGAGGAGGAGGAGAATGACGAACTTTGGTAAGGTGGTGGTGGAAAAGAGGAAGACTTATGCCATGGAAACCATGGCCATAAGCTTTTAGAAGAAGGTGGAAAAGAGGAAAAAGCTAAGCAAAAATGGTGAAAGGAAGAGGAGAGGTGAATGGCGTAGGAAGCCATGGATAAGAAGGGGAGAAGGATGAAAGAAAATGGAAGAAATAAGAAATGGAGAAGGATGGTGAAAAGAGAGGGTTAAGGTGGGTTTATATAGGAAACTTAAAGGTATAAGGAGCTTACACCTCATAGGACACTTGTCCTTTCCTTATGTTTTTATTCATGCATGTTAACACATGTTCCTTAAGTGAATAAGGTGGTGACACCTCTTTAGGACACATGTTACATTCATATTAAATCATTTTGCGACATTATTTATAACACTTATTTTGTGTTACTAACTTGAAACACTTTTCTAACACTTATTTAAGTCACAAATAAATGGATAACAATTCTTATACAAATTTTATAAATACCATTATAATTTATCAAAATAAATATGATAATGATCATTTTTGTAAAATCATAAAATAAATTATCCTTTACCAAATTCATATTTTACAAATCAGTATTATCAAAATTTGGAAATATTATTACTTAAACATAAATCTTATAAATAAAATATAACTTTTAAAAATAAGTTTTTTTCTTATACAAAAATCATATTTAATAAAACAAGGTACTTATTCAAAGTAAAAATTTATATTCAAACCTTATAAAAATCAATTTATATTCAGAAAATCCAATATTATATAAAAAAATTCAAATCAAACTTAGTAAAATTTTGGGATGTTACATTCAACCCCCCTTAGAAATTTTTCGTCCTCGAAAAGGAAGTCGAGTAAATTTAAACTCCTTAACCAATTTTAAATTCCCATTTCTCTCTTAACATATCAGAAATGTAATGGTCAGAACCAAGGTTCATATTATCTCAGGATACTCTATCTAATTCTCACCAAAGGTATAATCTAAGGAAACTTCCATAATCTCGTGATTACTAGGGTCATCACGAGTCTTGATTTAATCGAAATTCCTGAGTTAGACTCAGAGCTGCTACCAATACCACTAAAATAGATATTGTCTAGTACTTAGAGGTCTACGACCTAAGAAGAGATTTTTTTTTAAGGTTTGGAAATTTCCTTTCTAACTTACTCTTACGGAAGCCATGATTTTCTCATCAATTATAAGACCAAGTGTTTAAATTAGAATTCAAATCTAAATTCTCAAATAAACTTTTCCCTAATTATTCAATTATCCTGCAAAATACCATCTTGGCTAAAATTCAGTATTAGAAATTCTATTGCTCTCAATACATATTCAAGTTTTAATTTAAGATAATTCCAAATACTGGTTTCAAAAACAAAATTAATTCACTTGTCCATGGCTTTATCAGAGCAGGGAAAAAGGAAGAATTTAGAGATAAAGTTGGACAGTTAAATTCCAAGCACGACAATTTGGGGTGATATTCAAAAGATGACAATGGGTCGAACAAGACCCAGCAACAAGGGAAGGGATAGAATTATATTTACGAAACACTCATTCTATTTCAAATTTTTATTCCAATCGTTTCCCACTATAATCACATATTAACTCATTTAATATTCATATTTAGTTGTCATATTCACCTAATCGAATAACACTTTCTCTAAATCCACCATAAAATCAAAATATATATAACTCTTTTTCGTTCTTGTTTAGAAAATTTCCCTTACTCAACTGGTTGAAAAATCTCTTAAAATAGTTTTATTTAAAATACCATCACGCTTCCTCTGCCCACTCTGATTATGCGTACACAGGTTCAAGCTAGGGTTGTTTCAAATATTAATCTTAACATTTTCAAAACTTGCTTCTTTAATATTTCAAAGATCAAATTTTCCTACTTCGATGTTTGTTATGATTTAACTTTTTAAACTCATTCTTAAGTGAAAATTATCTCTTTAAACAAATTCTTAACTTAAGTCTAATTCATCTTCAAATTCCTTAAGGGGTGTTACTGATATAATTTCTTAATGGATTTTCACACTTACATGTTCTTTCTAATTCTTAAGTATATTTTACATCTACAATATCCCTTTTTGTTATTATCAAAATAGTTGGTTTTGCATCTATAACATATTGTCCTTACATTATATTCCTTTAATATTTCTAACATATCGAAATGGTTCAAGTATTTCTCGACGTCTTAATCGAAACCATATAGTCATCCCACTTTCGAAACTTGAAAATAAAAATCTGTGATGTCGCGAGCATCAACAGAATTATCCTCAAGCGACTAGAGCGTGACCCTACATCTACCTAGTATATATTGGACTTCGTATATATGTTAGCTAGGCGTATATTCAAAATCCCCATATACTCGATAGTCCAATTGTGACATCGAATAAACACTCGAAATCCTTATTTCCAATTATATTTCAAAATATATTCCAAATAATCATCGTTTTCAAAATGATTTACTTGTTCAAAAATACCTTATATAGGTTCCAAAAATGCGCTCTCTCGTCATAATATTCCAAAATCTCATTCTAGGGTATTTCTAACCCTATCTCTAATGAGATAATATAACTCTGAGGAGTCGTATTCTTTTGTCCAAATATGTACGTACCCCATAGCTTTGTATAACCAAAGCTCTGATACCAACTGTAACGACCCACCTTTTTGCCCGATTTTCGCCGGTAATTAAACCGACTTAAACCGTTCACAAAGATGAATTGTTATGGGTACATACATATATTGAAAAAAAACTCCAGGACTTTTATTTCATTACAAAATATTACATCAGAGTTATCAGGAATATATCAGAGTACATCGATTTTCACAGCGGAAGAAATACTAAACAAAAATCTCAGCGGAAGAACAAAACACAGCGGAAGCTTCAACTTTATCGTGGACTCCAATTCAGAAAGCACTCCAAATCTTGCTCCAACGAACTAAAACTGCAAAACTAAACTACTGGCTGCCCGTGTGGAAATTAATGGGTACCCAGAGTTTAGAAAGGAACAATAAACTCCAGGTCAGTCGTGAGACTGGTGTGAGAACTCAAAAACAGTTATTTTTAGGTTTTATTTTAAAGTTGGGAAATTCACCGGACCACGCCGCTAACGCGGAACGGGTTTACTCCATGTGAATACCCGTGCACGTAAATTCGTAATGACCTTTGGAAAATGAAGCTATCATAAGCTCGTCCCACATCACACAATGCAAGCGCACACCAGATGGGCGAGTTTTATCTTATGATAACCAAATATGCTTTCATACATGAAAATCCTCTTTAAATATTATCATATAGTGTGGAAAACAATTTCGCAAATAAAGTATTAATCCTAGATGACATAATACCCATAATATTATGTCGCCATATATATACATACAATCAAAATCGTATGGCTCGTATTGGAGATTGAATTTCCAACTTGATGATTCCTGGCACGAAAGATCAATCAGGGATACAAAACGAAGTGCCTCAATGGCTTTTTCGTCCATTCGCGGACACCAACTACACATCGTCAGGGCAGATCAACGGTTTTCGACCAGACACGGCCCCCCGAACATACCCAACTTCCCCAGGTTCATAAGTGGTTTCCCACCGCTGCACAACTTCATCATCAATTCATATATAAGTATAAAACCTAACCGCCGGTTTCTCATCAATCCGGGGTGTGAGGTTTGTCGATGTCACGTCATACACAAAGCGATGCTTCGATAAGCCATTCTTTGATCATCATTAGCTCGTTTCATAACTCGGGTATGCCACATTGACAATTCACGACATGTCACCGATTTAAATCAATGTATACCCCTAAGTTCATATGACTTAGAGATGAGGATAATATATTGCCACAAATCCGATATACATTCACGGAAATTAGTGCTATGCGGTCAATTTCAACGTCAGACACACCATCCATGCAAATCCGTTCTGGGTCTGAACGGAACAACAACCCGAAAATACTTAAATATGTTCCGGTCTCATGTAACTCATACCTCGTATCGGCGGCCTACCTAACCGAGATATCAATCATCAATCAATCTAAGCAATTCAAATATTCCCGGTCTTCATTCGTCGTTCACCAAGTCTTGAATTGTTTCATAACGTCGTATTATTACTTGGAATGGTTTTCGAACATATGCTCGATCCCGGTCTTTCCAAGTAATAAGCGTACTTTAAACAGTAGCTTTGGTTCACACAGGCTTTTCAATTCAAATCTGCTTCCACATAGTTACCAATTCATTTATGACTCAAGATTTGAATTACTTTAAATTCATATATCTCGTTATCATCTTAAACTCTTCTTTGAAATCAAAGATCATACTTTCGCTTTAATTTCTTATCTTCAATTCCCTCAAATCACAGATTTGATTTAATCCCCAATTACGATATGAATTTCCACCATTCAATCTCATCGGTTTCGAGAATGATATTATTAAAGATACGATTCACGACAAAACCCAAATCAATCGATATTGAATCATAAATTACACAGAAATTTTTATCCACTTATATTCGATATAAATTCTCATAATCAATGAATATTATAAGTGGAATAACGATATAATAATATCTTCCAAATTCCCCAGATAGTATTCATTTACACCATGAAATTTTATACCAAATATCGAAGATTATTTCTATCTAACTTATTTCAATCAGGTGGAAAACCCATATCTTAATTAAAAGATTTATTCAATTCTTTGACATTAGATCTGGATAGAAATACCATCAACTTATCTTCAATATTAATTACCGTATCCCACTCATATTATAAGCGGAATAACGGTGAACTACCTTTTAAATTCCTCCAATAGTAAGAGTCATCATCTACCGGATTAATATCAAACATCCGAAGATTTATCTCCAACCATACCCAATTATTAAAAACCCGTTTTAATATTAAATAAATCAATTTGAATTCCATTAAAGTATTTCCAATACTTTTGAACTTTTGAAAACATTCCACCAATCATTTAAAAATGATTACTTATAGTTCAGAAAATAATTTGCAGGTTAAAACTTCAAAATAGATTATTTTCGAAGGAAGCGTTACAATAGCATTTCAAAAGCGTTACAAAAGCATTACAAAACAGTTATCTTAACTATTTTGATCAAAATATCATTTATCTTAGCCAAAACTTAAACTTTACAATTCAAAACAACTTTTCATAATTTGTAATGATTTTACAAAAAATTTCCATATTTTTAAAACATTTAAAAATAGCTGTTTATAGTTATGGTCAACAATTGTTCTTACATCGATCTTTTCCAAAACGGTTTCAAACATAACTTGAAAATTATAACTCGAATTTAAAATCTGCTTTCACTCATTTGAAAGTTCTTGTTAATATAAATTCAATGTTTTTCATTTCATGGAAATCCGATTTAGATTGCAAAAGTTATAAGCGTTTAAAGTTTGCATCTAAAATACGTAAATTATCGTTATGCGACAAGCTCTATTTTTACCATACTAACCATTATTCTATGATACTTCAAAATATCTTAGAAAATCATTATATCCTTATATAACCCTTTAAAAATCATTTAAATTTACTTTCCAAATTATTTTGGATCTAAAATTCAACTTTCATAAATTCCAATTCATTTCTGAATTCAAATAACTTCAAATTAACCTTCCCATTCGTCGGATCAGTTAGGAATAGCCAGGGAGAGTAGAAAACTTCATTTCCAAACCCAAGCCTAGACACTATCCTCTCTGTCATCCTAGAATGTTCTGGTGTATATTCTATTAATATAAAGAGACATCGTTCATATTCAAATTTCAAAATCTCATTTCGAATTTAAATTGAAAATAATATTTTTTTCCAAAACTAGTTAAAGATCGTTATACAAAATCAATACATAATTCAAATCATTTTCAAATCCTAATTCAATATTTAATTCAAAAAAAATAAAATTTTAAATATTATTTAATAATTAAATAAAATCGTATATAGGAAGGAGATTTTAAATCGATCACCCATATATTTCCACAACCACGGTGTTTGTGTCTAATATCATGCAATGCAACCATATTTATCCAAATGAACCATAAGATCAGATGGACATGAATTCATTCATCACAAACAAACATTTTTACTGTGCACAAGCGTTACAGACAATAACGCTTACTAGTGTTCAGTGTATTATCTAATTCATGAACAACCATTCAAACATCAACATCCATCACACAATCATCATCAACTAATTATAATTAATCTCAGCAAATTATAATTAACTAATTTAAATAAATATTTAAATTAGAAGTTCTCACCTAATAGCTCTCCAAATCTTCACGGTAGGCGAGCCTAGTTGAGTGAATCGTCGGACAGTATTTCGACCCAATGTCTTCTTCACAAAAATATATATATATAATATATAATACACACTAATCTCTCTTATATTATAAGAGGAGGAGGAGAATGACGAACTTTGGTAAGGTGGTGGTGGAAAAGAGGAAGACTTATGCCATGGAAACCATGGCCATAAGCTTTTAGAAGAAGGTGGAAAAGAGGAAAAAGCTAAGCAAAAATGGTGAAAGGAAGAGGAGAGGTGAATGGCGTAGGAAGCCATGGATAAGAAGGGGAGAAGGATGAAAGAAAATGGAAGAAATGAGAAATGGAGAAGGATGGTGAAAAGAGAGGGTTAAGGTGGGTTTATATAGGAAACTTAAAGGTATAAGGAGCTTACACCTCATAGGACACTTGTCCTTTCCTTATGTTTTTATTCATGCATGTTAACACATGTTCCTTAAGTGAATAAGGTGGTGACACCTCTTTAGGACACATGTTACATTCATATTAAATCATTTTGCGACATTATTTATAACACTTATTTTGTGTTACTAACTTGAAACACTTTTCTAACACTTATTTAAGTCACAAATAAATGGATAACAATTCTTATACAAATTTAATAAATACCATTATAATTTATCAAAATAAATATGATAATGATCATTTTTGTAAAATCATAAAATAAATTATCCTTTACCAAATTCATATTTTACAAATCAGTATTATCAAAATTTGGAAATATTATTACTTAAACATAAATCTTGTAAATAAAATATAACTTTTAAAAATAAGTTTTTTTCTTATACAAAAATCATATTTAATAAAACAAGGTACTTATTCAAAGTAAATATTTATATTCAAACCTTATAAAAATCAATTTATATTCATAAAATCCAATATTATATAAAAAAAATTCAAATCAAACTTAGTAAAATTTTGGGATGTTTCATATTGTCAAATTGGAATGGAAAATTCTAACATAAATGTCGATGAGTGGTGACAAATACGGACCTAACAACTTCCACCATGAGAGGCTTCTTCATTCAAACAAATTCACGTTTTAAATTCCAGTTCCAAAATAAAATAAACAAGCTTCTTGACAATTACTTAAGTTACATATATACAGTTAAGCAGATTAAGCCCTCATCGTATTCATAAAGTATAGACATGTTCAACATCTTCATCTGGCAAACCAAATAATGTCGAACTAAGGTTATATGGTATGTTAAGGTTTTTTATAAATATAGAAACTAAATTAATATGGATAAGTTTAAAGGTATGGTTTTTATGTATGCTCTCGAAAATCTATTCATAAAGTGTTGTAATACATATAAGTGAATATGCATTTGTCATATTTTTTTAGTCCCACATTTTGGGTGTAAGGTTAACATCAGCTCCAAAGCCAATATATAAGGGAGCCAATGTAATAGAATTATGGACACTGAATGAAAGAGAAATAAAAAGGTCTCTCCCTTATCTCTTATGTTCTTTGTAATGTCTTCTCTTTTATGATCTGTTCTATTTTATCTTATAACACGTTATCAGCACGAGATTCTTTTATTGATATTTGATGAGATCTTCTAGATCTACATCTATGAATTTGTCATGTAAGTAATTTTTATTTGAGAATATTTGATCTATGGATCCATTTTTTTTTTGTAGATCTAGATTATGTTCCAGTGGATCTAACTTTTTAGATCTAATTATTTTTCGCTTAATGGTTTTTAGATATCCACCTATTCATATTTGATCTGGTATTATTGTATACCATATATATTTTTAGGAAAATCCATTCATTTTCTTTTTATAATATTATATATGGATCTTTTACCCCATATGCCATACATAAAACATCATCATTTGCTACTTTATCTCTTCAATAGCAGAGAAGCCATTGCTTATAAGTGTGCATATATGTAAACTATAGGCTACTTCTTATTTAATCTAATGCTTACTATTTAATCTAATGCCAGATGAGATGCTTTAAATATTTAGAATTACATTTCCATGTATGGCTTGCTTTTATATGCTTTTTCATCTTTCAATATAAGCAAGCTGCTTGTTAGTCAACATATGTATTACTGTGGCCATTATTTTTATTATATGGTATATGGCTCCTTGACGGTTTGTATTGTTTCATTATTGTAATTAGTTCATTGTAAATGTATAGAGAAAGACTTGCAGATTTGGATTAAAGTTTTTTATGATTCTGTGTCATAATATATTCAATTTAATTATAGAACATGTATACTGATATGTGAATTTTGTTTAATTAAGCATCTACAATTTTTTTTTGTGTAGTTCACAAAAATGTCGAACACTGAGATTCATTTACAATCTCAATGCTTAGAGGATACCATTAGAAATGGTAATACTATGTCCCAGCAGGACAAAGCAAAGGCTCTGATATTTTTTTAAGATGCCACATCCGCGATGATCTAAATATTTAACTAAAAAAGATCCTATCCACTTATGGAACTCCCTGAAGGAGCGTTATGACCACCAGAAGACGGTCATACTTCCAAACACAAGGCAAAAGTGGTTGAACCTGAAGTTCACATGCAAATGACCTGAAGTTCATATGACCTATAGTTCATATACAAATCCTTTCAAATGAGGGACCTGAAGTTCCGAGGAACCTGAAGTTCATATTCAATTGAGAAACATGAAATAAAACATAAAACCCTATAATTGCATTTAATATTTGCTTATAGCAAATGACCAATAATAGGAAAGGTGTAATAACCCGGAAATTCTGAACCAGTTTAAAATTTTTATTTTGGCAATTTTGGCGAATTTTGAATATTTAAAATGAATTATTTTAAATAATATCGACGAGAAATTTATTTTGAATATAATTCGAACGTATAAATTTATACTTGTCGTCGTTAGAATATAAATATTTATATATAATTATAAAAGGAATTGAATATGGCGCGGTAGTTCGATAATTTGATTTCAAACTTCAATTGGATGTACCGGGTGCAAAACAATCCGGATTTTAGTAAAACCAAAAACATTAGGATCTAATTGAGAATATCTTTCTCACGAATCCGAATAATCGAAATTTCATAGCGGGAATCAAAAGATATGTCCAGTTGAAAATTCTGAATAGTCGCTATGGAATTCAGGCCCTTAAAAATAGACATTTTGCAAACGACCTCGGATTTCGACGAAACCACGTTTGTTGGATCCGTGATGTCAAATTATTGCTAGGTTTCAAATTTCATAATTTTTCGAATCAATATGTGAGCGTGGCAGAGGAAAACGCGTTTGACCAGTTTCAGTTGATTTTAATCGACTGGAAAATGGCCAATTTTCCAACGGTCTCAGAATTCAACGAAACTAGTTTTGTTAGGACCGTATCGTCAATACGAAGCTAGAAAATATTTTTCTAGAATTTTTAGAGTTCGTATGTGACCCCGGTAAATTGAAATGCGCGTTTAAATTTAATATATAGAGTTATATGTTGATTTTGACGAAAACTGATCGAAACGATCGAATCAGCCTACGGTACATATCTCATTGTGTTCGGAATGGGGGTAATTAGCTATGGACGACAGGCGGTGGGCCTCGTTTCGAGGTCGAAATAAAAAGTCAACATTTTGTAAATAAAATAATTAAATAAATAAAAAGAAAATATCCCCTCCTCCTTTTCTCCTTAACCTGCCCCCCCCCCCTCGTTCAAAATCATTCGGGAAAAGGAAAAAAAAGAGAAAAAAAAACAAAATCGAGATCGCCGCCCACACCCCCCTCCCCGACGAGCCGCCGCGCCCCAAGGAGATCGCCGCCCGCACCCCCTCCCTCCACTCCCGCTTCCCTTCTCCTGAGACCACGAGCCCCCCCTCTCTCGAATCAAACCCGCGCCCAGCCCCCCCCCCTAAACCCATCCGCCCCTCCGCCGCCTGCTAGAGGGCCCACCACCTCTGACCGCCCTCTGAACCCCCTCCCGACCACCAACAAGGCGCAGCAGCACCCCACGCCCCTTCTCCGACTTCGGCTGTGAGTTCTTCGTTTATTTATTTATTTTATTTTATCTTTTTAAAATATATATGATCTCTATAGAATGGTCATACAAGAAAGAAAGGATCTTTTATTGTAGAGAGTTCAAAATATAATTTTTATGATATGTAGAAGTTAAAAATATAATTTTTATCGCATGCAAAGGTTGAAAATATAATTTTCATATTATGTAGATAATAAAAATGTGATTTTTATATAGTAGAGATAGTAAAAATATCATCTTTATAAATATAGCAGAATAAAAATATGATTTTTATTATATATATGTTGAAAGGAAGAAGTGATTTTTATAGTGATAAAGTAAAAATTTAATCTTTTTATATAGAATAGTGTAGAAAAAATAGAATTTTTATCTATATAGTAGCGAAGTAAAAATTCGATTTTTATATATTGAATAGCGAAGTAAAAATTCGATTTTTATATATTGAATAGCGAAGTAAAAATTCGATTTTTATATATTGAATAGCGTAGTAAAAATTCGATTTTTATATATTGAATAGCGTAGTAAAAATTTGATTTTTATATATTGAATAGCGTAGTAAAAATTCGATTTTTATATATGGAATAGCGAAGTAAAAATTCAATTTTTATATATTGAATAGTAAAGTAAAAATTCGATTTTTACATATGTAGAGATTACGGGCAACGAAGGTGACAAAAGGCAAGAACGACAAGATTTTCTATAAATGAAGTGTCGTGAAGTTGGGATAGCTTTCGGTGAGAACTTCTCACTCTACAATTTCTTCTTCTAGTTATATATATACATATATATATATATATATACTAGGATGCAGACGGTGTTTAGTAGCACCCGACACCCGTCATCCACAGACCATGGATGGCTTGTTTGTTAAATTGTTTGGATGTGTAGTTGGTTAGTTTATTTGGTTTGAATTGAATTGTTTGGTGAAACGAATGGATTTGATTGATGTGTGAATGGCGTGGGCCTTCACTAGACCGGGGATAAGGCTAGGCCTTGTCCCGTTTTTAGTATAGTGCCGTTATACCGCCGAAATTTTCTAAAATAAAATAAAAATATCATTTTTATTTTGTAGATGAACTGAGTAAAAATCCATGTGTTAAAATAAAATATTTTATCGTTAAAAATATAATTTTTAGCGTGAATGTGAATAAATAAATATTTATAAACAAATCGACCGATTTGTTTATATACACTGATTTGACTAACATTGATTGGGTCGATAAATTTTACACATCGCCCAACTGCACAAATAAAAATCTGTGTTTGATTGTTTGAAACCCCACACGGGTATTGGGATAAAATACGGTATACACTAATCCCAATAATTAGTTGTATGTCGATCGATTGATTGACAGACTGTTATAAGCGATAGATATCTATATTTGATGCTTATACAGTGTAGTGCACTTTGGATGATGGTTGATTATTTATCGTTGCTATTATATACATTTGTTGTATGGAATCCATATAATTAACTTTATATGGTAATTGATTGGGCCTCATTCCAATCGGAAAAATAAAGAATATTATAAAATAAAGGTTCATGTGTTGACCGTACTCATCCGTTGAGATTAGTCATGTGTTGAACGGAATATTTTAATAATAAAATTTACTTCTTTATCAATATAAAATAAAGGTTCATGTGTTGACAGTACTCATCCGTTGAGATTAGTCATGTGTTGAACGGAATATTTTGAAATAGAAATATTTGAAATAGAAATATTTGAATAGGAAATATTTGAAAAAGAAATATTTTGAAATAGAAATATTTGAAATAGAAATATTTGAATAGGAAATATTTGAAAAAGAAATATTTGAAAAAGAAATATTTGAAATAGAATATTTGAAAATAGAATTATATGAAGCCGTGTTGATTAGATTGACGCCATTTTGACGTGAACGATATTTATATCGATTTTATTCATTTTAAATGAATATTGAAAAGTGATTTCGAAATCGAATATTTTGAAATGAAATTTGAATTGAATTGATTAGAAAACGAATTTGATTTGAATTGATTAGAAAACGAATTTGATTTGAATTGAATAGAAAACCAAATTTGAATTTAATCGAATAGAAAACCAATTTGAATTTAATCGAATAGAAAACCAATTTGAATTGAATCGAATAGAAAACGAAATGAATTTGAATCGAATAGAAACTGAAATGAATTTGAATCGAATAAAAAACGAAATGAATTTTAAAATGAATTTATAAGGAATAATTCAATTTTGATTTGAATTGAAATGGAAGTTGAAATTGTTTTTGAAACGAATTTAAACCTATTTATAAAATTCGTTTTAAATAGAAATCGACGAAATATGTATTATATATATTATATATATATAATATAATGGCCTGAATAGAACGCGTCGCGCCGCGGCAGTTCGTGAATTTCGACCATTTATTTCAAATGGACATTACGGGAGATCCGACCGTCGGATTCTCCTAAAACCGGAACCTTGGGTTCATATCGAAAAGAGCTTTCTAACGAATATTAGAAATTTTAAATCTAACGGTTGGATTTGGAGATATGTCCAAATCAAATTTGAAAAAGGTCGCTGTAAGTGCAGTTCGGTGGCCGTTGATGGAAATCGACTGTACGGGCCTTGATAAAATTATTAAAAATATCAATAATTTGTGTAAAATCATAAGAAATGATGTGGGAAAAATTGGGATGAAAAACTCCATATTTGAAAAGGTAAAAATAGATTTTTATCGAAATGAACTAGTTTTGAACTAAAATTAGAACCCATTTATTTTTAAATAAATAAATTGGATTTGAAATGGGTTTAAATAGAACTGATTCATGGGTTCATCGTGAACTGTGTTTTAAATAACACTAGTTCTTTAACACGATAATAAATAGAATGTGATTTGGGTTTATCGTGAACTGTGTTTTAAATGACACTAGTTCTTTAACCCAGTAAAAAGAGTTTTAATGAATTTGCAATTAGATTGAAATGTGAATTGATAATTTAAATTATTAAATTTGGCAAATGAGTGAGAATGGAGTATCACCAGTTTTGCTCCAAAGCGATAGTCAAATCTTTAATTAGATTTGAACGTGAAATGGTAATTAATTTTACCGATAACACCGTGGTGTCAGATATGGAGTATTACCAGTTTTGCTTCATGGGATGAATAGGTTGGGATGGGGAAATAAAATAAATAATTACTTCGGTATGGTTCGCTAATCCCGACTAGTTTGGAAAACCATAATTTGGTTTGAAACGACATCCAAAGGAAGATTAAAGGATAAATTTTAAAGAATTTATCTTGGATAAAATTAATGGGAACCTTTCCCTAAGAATGTGGAATTTAGAAACTAGCTGTAGGCTAGCTAAGAAGAATGGTTTCCTGGGTATTGATCTGATGTTGGTTTCGGCCTTCGGGGTTAATATTTGGGAAATTGTTCTCTTGTTGATTTATGGTTAGTGACTAATGAATTGGAATGAGGCGTAAGTTGTGTTTGTGTAACATTTGTTTTTAATATACGCGGGTTGTTCGGAAAGGCCGGGTTTACACCCATTCTGAATAACCGATTCGACGATATGTCGAAGATGAAGACGGTGGTTGAAGACCGGAAGTCTTTACATCGTTTGGGTGATTACTGATGATCTTGATTGGGCTGTACACCCAAGATGAGGGAATCAGTTAGTGGTCGTCCGGACGTACTTGGAGATCGATGGATATGCGAGGAAAGGGCCTCCGGTTTCGTTCAGACCCAGAACGAACTTGTAAATGGATTGTGTGTCTGACATTGGATTTTATTCTGTGTTGATTGATTTCTGTTAAATATATATCTGTTTGGCGGCGGAGAATTTATTCTCTTGCTTAACGCCCTTCTCTGAGACGTACGAGCTTAGAGGTTATATATCGATATATATCAATTGCATGGCATGAATTGCCTGTGTGGCACGCTGAGTTGCATGGATCAAGGCTTCTGTTGAAAAGCAAAGTCTTGTGGTTGATGATCAAAGCACGGCCTACGTGGAAGCTTTGTGTATAGCGTGGATTCGCGAGCCTCACACCTCGGTATGAGTCAAAAACGGGATGAGGACCCAATGAGTGCACGACGTTTCTTTCTAGCTATGGGTGGTGTTAGTGACCTACCAGCCCTGACATTTATATACTTTTCACCTTTGTGGTTTGGATGCGAGGCGCCTCGATTATAGGTCCTATAGGGCCGGGAAACGTGTGTTCAGGAATAATTAATCCTCAAACGTAAGAGAGGACCGGTCTTGGAGGATCCCAGGGTTACCCAGAGTGTGTAGTCCTGAGGCATTTGCTAGAGTGTCTCGAAGCGGAGAGGAGCTTGCCCCTTGCCTCGACTCATGACGGAAGTCCAATTTCCAATACGCGTATTTCGGTTTTATTTGTAGAGCCTAGTATGGCGACATAGTAGCATGGGATGCTATGCCGTCTATGATTTATATTTATGATTGAAATTGTTTTGACTCTATACACTTATTATAGTATCAAATGATTTGTTTTAAATGTACCAAGCATGTTTGGCTGTTATAAGGTAAAACCCTATCCTCCGGCTTGCGTTGCATTGTGTGATGGGACCTGGGTCTTATAATAGCTTCATTTTTAGAAAAAGCATTGCGTTGTTTATTCTATGCACCGGTATTCTTGGGAGGAAACCCGTTCCGTGTTATACGGCGTGGTCCCTTGAATTACTCTCTTTTAAAGTAAAGTTTTAAATAACTGTTTTAGTTCTCACACCAGTCACATGACTGACCTGGAGTTTATTGTTTTAACCTAAACTCTGGGTGCCCTTATTTTCCGCACGGGCAGCTAGTAATTTTGGTTTTACAGATTTATATTCACAGGATCCTGGTTTATAGCTGGAATGATATCCAGAAAGCTCTGTATCCGTATATCACCTTCAGTTGTGTTTTGTATTATTTTTCTGCTGCAGTACTGTATTTAAACCTCTGATATTTATTGAATGTAATTTATTCATTTACAAACCGGACGGTTTGTTTATGTACACTGATTTGTCTTGTCCTCACAGTAATTCGTTCTTTCTCATCTCTTCGGAGACCTATACTCTGTATATTCTTGTATTCTGATGGAATTGATGTAATAGCAATGAAATGTTCTTCTGTTTGTGTTATGATTTGTCCTGTTCTCAAACGATCAGGGGTTTCGAACGGTCTAGATCGGTTTAACGACTGATTCAGATCGAGCGAAATTCCTTGCCGTCACATTTGGTATCAGAGCTTTGGTTTACAGAGCTCGAGAACAAGACACATTAGAACCATACGAAAGAATTCATCAGATATTGGATTAGTAATATCCAATTAGAATGACTCGTTAGAGATAGGATCAGTAGTATCCTAGAACGAGTGTGAAGAGTATATTTTTCAAATGAAAACAATTTTGTTTTGAAATTTAAACCATTTTAAACGTATTTGATTATTTATTTATTTTGAATTTGGACAATCCAATATATAAAGATTTTGCGTATACGCGTCATGAACGTATATTCGAGGTTTTAATATACTGGATAGATATAGAATCACATTCTAGTCGCCCGGACATGATTCTGATGATGGCGCGCCATCACCAGAATTTATGTTCGAGTTTCGAAGGTGTGATTTTCTATATATTTCCATTAGACTGGTGTGAGAACCAAAACTTATATAGATAGATTTATTGTTGTGAATTGGCATCAAAAACAAGATTTTCGGTATGTATATCAAATTTATGAATTTGAAACTCTAATTCACTAATTGATTGATGTTTGTGTTGTTTGTTTAGTTGTTTGCTAATTTTGAACCATTATGCCTAATTGAACCAAATATTGAACTATATTGAAATTGGTAGCATTTGCTTGTATATACATATACTTACATTGAACAGGTCATAGCAAGGAGGCTAGAGCAGAGAATAAAATTTGTTTGCCCGACAAATAGGTACATGTTTACTATAATTTACTGTTTTGTTTGAGTGATGATGATTTTATGAGCCTATTGGCTAGCCGCTTGGCTTTTTCCTTTTCTTTTTGAGATCAGAAGGCCTATATGGCAATTTCGGGATTTTCCCGTGGCTCCCGGTGCAGGGGAGGTTATGGCGAAATTTTTCGAAAATTTAGGGTGTTAGCCAAATTTTTGAAGAATTTGAAAATTCTCAGAAACTGAAAAGTTGGAGAATGAAAGCCAGATCGAACGTAGAGCAGGTCAATCAAACCACTTTCGACTTTGTTCCTTTTCGGGGATGAAAAGTTTTAAGTGGGGGAGATTGTAATAACCCGGAAATTCTGAACCAGTTTAAAATTTTTATTTTGGCAATTTTGGCGAATTTTGAATATTTAAAATGAATTATTTTAAATAATATCGACGAGAAATTTATTTTGAATATAAATCGAACGTATATATTTATACGCATCGTCGTTAGAATATAAATATTTATATATAATTATAAAAGGAATTGAATATGGCGCGGTAGTTCGATAATTTGATTTCAAACTTCAATTGGATGTACCGGGTGCAAAACAATCCGGATTTTAGTGAAACCAAAAACATTAGGATATAATTGAGAATATCTTTCCCACGAATCCGAATAATCGAAATTTCATAGCGGGAATCAAAAGATATGTCCAGTTGAAAATTCTGAATAGTCGCTATGGAATTCAGGCCCTTAAAAATAGACATTTTGCAAACGACCTCGGATTTCGACGAAACCTCTTTTGTTGGATCCGTGATGTCAAATTATTGCTAGGTTTCAAATTTCATAATTTTTCGAATCAATATGTGAGCGTGGCAGAGGAAAACGCGTTTGACAGTTTCAGTTGATTTTAATCGACTGGAAAATGGCCAATTTTCCAACGATCTCAGAATTCAACGAAACTAGTTTTGTTAGGACCGTATCGTCAATACGAAGCTAGAAAATATTTTTCTAGAATTTTTAGAGTTCGTATGTGACCCCGGTAAATTGAAATGCGCGTTTAAATTCAATATATAGAGTTATATGTTGATTTTGACGAAAACTGATCGAAACGATCGAATCAGCCTATGGTACATATCTCATTGTGTTTGGAATGGGGGTAATTAGCTATGGACGACAGGCGGTGGGCCTCGTTTCGAGGTCGAAATAAAAAGTCAACATTTTGTAAATAAAATAATTAAATAAATAAAAATAAAATATCCCCTCCTCCTTTTCTCCTTAATGTGCCCCCCCCTCGTTCAAAATCATTCGGGAAAAGGAAAAAAAAGAGGAAAAAAAAAACAAAATCGAGATCGGCGCCCGCACCCCCCTCCCCGACGAGCCGCCGCGCCCCAAGGAGATCGTCGCCCGCGCCCCCTCCCTCCACTCCCGCTTCCCTTCTCCTGAGACTACGAGCCCCCCCCTCCCTCGAATCAAACCCACGCCCAGGCCCCCCCTAAACCCATCCGCCCCTCCGCCGCCTGCTAGAGGGCCCACCACCTCTGACCGCCCTCTGAACCTCCTCCCGACCACCAGCAAGGCGCAGCAGCACCCCACGCCCCTTCTCCGACTTCGGCAGTGAGTTCTTCATTTATTTATTTATTTTATTTTATCTTTTTAAAATATATATGATCTCTATAGAATGGTCATACAAGAAAGAAAGGATCTTTTATTGTAGAGAGTTCAAAATATAATTTTTATGATATGTAGAAGTTAAAAATATAATTTTTATCGCATGCAAAGGTTGAAATTATAATTTTCATATTATGTAGATAATAAAAATGTGATTTTTATATAGTAGAGATAGTAAAATTATCATCTTTATAAATACAGCAAAATAAAAATCTGATTTTTATTATATATATTTTGAAAGGAAGAAGTGATTTTTATAGTGATGAAATAAAAATTTAATCTTTTTATATAGAATAGTGTAGAAAAAATAGAATTTTTATCTATATAATAGCGAAGTAAAAATTCGATTTTTATATATTGAATAGCGAAGTAAAAATTCAATTTTTATATATTGAATAGCGAAGTAAAAATTCGATTTTTATATATTGAATAGCAAAGTAAAAATTCGATTTTTATATATTGAATAGCGTAGTAAAAATTCGATTTTTATATATTGAATAGCGTAGTAAAAATTCGATTTTTATATATTGAATACCGTAGTAAAAATTCGATTTTTATATATGGAATAGCGAAGTAAAAATTCGATTTTTATATATTGAATAGTAAAGTAAAAATTTGATTTTTACGTATGTAGAGAATACGGGCAACGAAGGTGACAAAAGGCAAGAACGACAAGATTTTCTATAAATGAAGTGTCGTGAAGTTGGGATAGCTTTCGGTGAGAACTTCTCACTCTTCAATTTCTTTTTCTAGTTATATATATATATATACTAGGATGTAGACGGTGTTTAGTAGCACCCGACACCCGTCATCCACAGACCATGGATGGCTTGTTTGTTAAATTGTTTGGATGTGTAGTTGGTTAGTTTATTTGGTTTGAATTGAATTGTTTGGTGAAACGAATGGATTTGATTGATGTGTGAATGGCGTGGGCCTTCACTAGGTCGGGGATAAGGCTAGGCCTTGTCCCGTTTTTAGTATAGTGCCGTTATGCCACCGAAATTTTCTAAAATAAAATAAAAATATCATTTTTATTTTGTAGATGAACTGAGTAAAAATCCATGTGTTAAAATAAAATATTTTATCGTTAAAAATATAATTTTTAGCGTGAATGTGAATAAATAAATATTTATAAACAAATCGACCGATTTGCTTATATACACTGATTTGACTAACATTGATTGGGTCGATAAATTTTACTCATCGCCCAACTGCACAAATAAAAATCTGTGTTTGATTGTTTGAAACCCCACACGGGTATTGGGATAAAATACGGTATACACTAATCCCAATAATTAGTTGTATGTCGATCGATTGATTGACAGGCTGTTATAAGCGATAGATATCTATATTTGATGCTTATACAGTGTAGTGCACTTTGGATCATGGTTGATTATTTATCGTTGCTATTATACACATTTGTTGTATGAAATCCATATAATTAACTTTATATGGTAATTGATTGGGCCTCATTCCAATCGGAAAAATAAAGAATATTATAAAATAAAGGTTCATGTGTTGACCGTACTCATCCGTTGAGATTATTCATGTGTTGAACGAAATATTTTAATAATAAAATTTACTTCTTTATCAATATAAAATAAAGGTTCATGTGTTGACAGTACTCATCCGTTGAGATTAGTCATGTGTTGAACGGAATATTTTGAAATAGAAATATTTGAAATAGAAATATTTGAATAGGAAATATTTGAAAAAGAAATATTTTGAAATAGAAATATTTGAAATAGAAATATTTGAATAGGAAATATTTGAAAAAGAAATATTTGAAATAGAATATTTGAAAATAGAATTATATGAAGCCGTGTTGATTAGATTGACGCCATTTTGACGTGAACGATATTTATATCGATTTTATTCATTTTAAATGAATATTGAAAAGTGATTTCGAAATCGAATATTTTGAAATGAAATTTGAATTGAATTGATTAGAAAACGAATTTGATTTGAATTGATTAGAAAACGAATTTGATTTGAATTGAATAGAAAACCAAATTTGAATTTAATCGAATAGAAAACCAATTTGAATTGAATCGAATAGAAAACCAATTTGAATTGAATCGAATAGAAAACGAAATGAATTTGAATCGAGTAGAAAACGAAATGAATTTGAATCGAATAGAAAACGAAATGAATTTTAAAATGAATTTATAAGGAATAATTCAATTTTGATTTGAATTGAAATGGAAGTTGAAATTGTTTTTGAAACGAATTTAAACCTATTTATAAAATTCGTTTTAAATAGAAATCGACGAAATATATATTATATATATAATATAATGGCCTGAATAGAACGCGCCGCGGCAGTTCGTGAATTTCGACCATTTATTTCAAACGGACATTACGGGAGATCCGACCGTCGGATTCTCCTAAAACCGGAACCGTTGGGTTCGTATCGAAAAGAGCTTTCTAACGAATATTAGAAATTTTAAATCTAACGGTTGGATTTGGAGATACGTCCAAATCAAATTTGAAAAAGGTCGCTGTAAGTGCAGTTCGGTGGCCGTTGATGGAAATCGACTGTACGGGCCTTGATAAAATTATTAAAAATATCAATAATTTGTGTAAAATCATAAGAAATGGTGTGGGAAAAACTGGGATGAAAAACTCCATATTTGAAAAGGTAAAAATAGATTTGTATCGAAATGAACTAGTTTTGAACTAAAATTAGAACCCATTTATTTTTAAATAAATAAATTGGATTTGAAATGGGTTTAAATAGAACTGATTCATGGGTTCATCGTGAACTATGTTTTAAATATCACTAGTTCTTTAACCCGATAATAAATAGAATGTGATTTGGGTTTATCGTGAACTGTGTTTTAAATGACACTAGTTCTTTAACCCAGTAAAAAGAGTTTTAATGAATCTGCAATTAGATTGAAATGTGAATTGATAATTTAAATTATCAAATTTGGCAAATGAGCGAGAATGGAGTATCACCAGTTTTTCTCCAAAGCGATAGTCAAATCTTTAATTAGATTTGAACGTGAAATGGTAATTAATTTTACCGATAACACCGTGGTGTTAGATATGGAGTATTACCAGTTTTGCTTCATGGGATGAATAGGTTGGGATGGGGAAATAAAATAAATAATTACTTCGGTATGGTTCGCTAATCCCGACTAGTTTGGAAAACCATAATTTGGTTTGAAACGACATCCAAAGGAAGATTAAAGGATAAATTTTAAAGAATTTATCTTGGATAAAATTAATGGGAACCTTTCCCTAAGAATGTGGAATTTAGAAACTAGCTGTAGGTTAGCTAAGAAGAATGGTTTCCTGGGTATTGATCTGATGTTGGTTTCGGCCTTCGGGGTTAATATTTGGGAAATTGTTCTCTTGTTGATTTACGGTTAGTGACTAATGAATTGGAATGAGGCGTAAGTTGTGTTTGTGTAACATTTGTTTTTAATATACGCGGGTTGTTCGGAAAGGCCGGGTTTACACCCATTCTGAATAACCGATTCGACGATATGTCGAAGATGAAGACGGTGGTTGAAGACCGGAAGTCTTCACATCGTTTAGGTGATTACTGATGATCTTGATTGGGCTGTACACCCAAGATGAGGGAATCAGTTAGTGGTCGTCCGGACGTACTTAGAGATCGATGGATATGCGAGGAAAGTGCCTCCGGTTTCGTTCAGACCCAGAACGAACTTGTAAATGGATTGTGTGTCTGACATTGGATTTTATTCTGTGTTGATTGATTTCTGTTAAATATATATCTGTTTGGCGGCGGAGAATTTATTCTCTTGTTTAACGCCCTTCTCTGAGACGTACGAGCTTAGAGTTTATATATCGATATATATCAATTGCATGGCATGAATTGCCTGTGTGGCACGCTGAGTTGCATGGATCAAGGCTTCTGTTGAAAAGCAAAGTCTTGTTGTTGATGATCAAAGCACGGCCTACGTGGCAGCTTTGTGTATAGCGTGGATTCGCGAGCCTCACACCTCGGTATGAGTCAAAAACGGGATGAGGACCCAATGAGTGCACGACGTTTCTTTCTAGCAATGGGTGGTGTCAGTGACCTACCAGCCCTGACATTTATATACTTTTCACCTTTGTGGTTTGGATGCGAGGCGCCTCGATTATAGGTCCTATAGGGCCGGGAAACGTGTGTTCAGGAATAATTAATCCTCAAACGTAAGAGAGGACCGATCTTGGAGGATCCCAGGGTTACCCAGAGTGTGTAGTCCTGAGGCATTTGCTAGAGTGTCTCGAAGCGGAGAGGAGCTTGCCCCTTGCCTCGACTCATGACGGAAATCCAATTTCCAATACGCGTATTTCGGTTTTATTTGTAGAGCCTAGTATGGCGACATAGTAGCATTGGATGTTATGCCGTCTATGATTTATATTTATGATTGAAATTGTTTTGACACTATACACTTATTATAGTATCAAATAATTTGCTTTAAACGTACCAAGCATGTTTGGCTGTTATAAGGTAAAACCCTATCCTCCGGCTTGCGTTGCATTGTGTGATGGGACCTGGGTCTTATAATAGCTTCATTTTTCGAAAAAGCATTGCGTTTTTTATTCTATGCACCGGTATTCTTGGGAGGAAACCCGTTCCGTGTTATACGGCGTGGTCCCTTGAATTACTCTCTTTTAAAGTAAAGTTTTAAATAACTGTTTTAGTTCTCACACCAGTCACATGACTGACCTGGAGTTTATTGTTTTAACCTAAACTCTGGGTGCCCTTATTTTCCGCACGGGCAGCTAGTAATTTTGGTTTTGCAGATTTATATTCACAGGATCCTGGTTTATAGCTGGAATGATATCCGGAAAGCTCTGTATCCGTATATCATCTTCAGTTGTGTTTTGTATTATTTTTCCGCTGCAGTACTGTATTTAAACCTCTGATATTTATTGAATGTAATTTATTCATTTAAAAACCGGATGGTTTGTTTATGTACACTGATTTGTCTTGTCCTCACAGTAATTCGTTCTTTCTCATCTCTTCGGAGACCTATACTCTGTATATTCTTGTATTTTGATGGAATTGTTGTAATAGCAATGAAATGTTCTTCTGTTTGTGTTCTGATTTGTCCTGTTCTCAAACGATCAGGGGTTTCGAACGGTCTAGATTGGTTTAACGATTGATTCAGATCGAGCGAAATTCCTTGCCGTCACAAAAGGATTTGAAAAATCAATGAAAGGAAAAGTTTTAACAAGAGGAAAAAGCTTATATTCCAACTTTATGCTACATATAATTTCTTGAAGAAACTTATTATTGGAATAGATCATTACATTTATAATTAATACTATTTTCTTGAAGAAAAATAGTAAAATGACTCTCATATGTGAAAAAAAAGGAGGGGTACTTTCTAAAAAAGTTGCTTCATATGAATTATGATAAAACTTAAAGTTTTATTACAGTCATATTATATTTCTAGAAGAAATAATTTATTGTTTCTGAGGAAAACTTTTATAAAGAAAATATGCATCCTGAAGATCATATTGAGTTAAGATCTAAATATTAATCTTAATTTTTGCACACCGGAAGTGAATGCAAAAGTAATTTTTATTATAAAATGGAAAACTTAGAACCTGCAGTTTATATGATGGTAACAAGTAGCCTGAAGCTCACTATGTGATTTTTATTTTGTTTTATTCCCCTTTCAGCATGTATTAGTTTGAAACTTTTGTTTATTTGCCTTTCTTTTTAGCTTGTGCTTATGGAATTGCAGAAATAATATGTAATGTTGGACATGATAAGTAGTTTATTCCCATGGACATTTATCTGTATTTATAAGTTATTTCAGTTATCAACTAGCTGTATTGCTTTTAATTCTTAAGGTATGGATCGACAGTGTTTAAGTGATGATATATGTATGGTTGATTGTGGAACTACTCATACGATATTGAAAACCCCGAAGTTTTTCTCTGAATTATCTGAAAATGTTTCATATAAAGTTTCAACTATAGTTGGTTTAGCCAATATAATTGAAGGGTCCAGAAGTGCCCATATAGTGTTACCAAATGGTACAAATATATTCATTCAAAATGCACTATATTCAAGCAATTCTAAAAGAAATCTGCTTGGCTTTGAAGATATAAGTATGAATGGATATCATAAATGAAAACAACAAAGAATATATTTGTGTTATTTCTAAAATTGAAATCCAGAAGATTATTTTAGAAAATTTTGGAACAATTTCAACTAGTTTATACTTTACCAAAATTGGTATAGTTGAATCTCATTTTATAAACATGAGCTAGAAGCTCACAGATACAAAGAAATTGATTGTTTGGCATGATCGTTTAGGTCATCCTGGGTCAACTATGATCGTTTACATAAATAAGAAAAAAAAGTATGTTCCCTGAAGGAATATCATACACTTCAGAAGTAGTGATTTCTTTTCATGAATCTTATTTTTATTTAATGCATCTAATTTTGTTACTGCATTTAAAGTTTGATATGTATTTTTGTATATTGATATGATATTTCAATAGTTTGTATGGAGGAGATAAGTTCATCCCAGAAGCGGTGATAACAAAATATCTTTAGAGGATATTTGTATATTTGGAAATGATAAGATATCTCTAGAAGAGATCTGTTTATATGAAACTAATTAATTATCTCCAGAAGAGATTTCTACAATTAAAAGTAATAAATATTTGTAGAAAAGTTCATAAATTTCTCCTAAAGGAGAAAATATGTATTAAAACTACACAAATGGTGTTTATGGAATATAGTAGAAGCAATATTAGAACTCCATCAACTTAACAATTTGAAGTTGTTCATATATTTATTTGGACCAGAAGTTCGATATGTTTTCAAACCAGAAGTTTTGAACATTATCATACGATCCTGAAGAATTTGTAATGACATTGATCAATATATTGAAATCAATACTTTGATCTTTGTAATAATTTATTCTAAAATCACTAACTCAAATGAGAAAGACTATGCAAATTTATAATACGTGGACGCACAAATTTATATATTCATATCTGTAAATATTTAACTAACAACCTAAAGTTTTGTGACGGCAAAGAATTTCGCTCGGTCCGAACCAGTCGCTAAACCGATCCAGGCCGTTCGAAACGCCCTATCGTTTGAGAACAGGACACAACAGAACGCATACAGAAGAACATTTCATTGTATATTACAACAATGCATCAGATTACAAGAATATACAGAGTATAAATGAATATTACACAGAAATATCAGAGATTTAAATTACATTTAAATACATAGCAGCGGAAAATAATACAATATACAACTAGAAGAGATATACGGATACAAAGCTTCCCGGATATCATTCCAGCTGTAAACCAGGATCCTGTGAATATAAGTCTGCAAAACCAAAACTACTAGCTGCCCGTGTCAAAATAGGGGCACCCAGAGTTTAGGTTAAAACAATAAACTCCAGGTCAGTCATGTGACTGGTGTGAGAACTAAAACAGTTATTAATCTTTACTTTAGATCATTAGGTAAATCAAGGGACCACGCCGTATAACACGGAACGGGTTTCCTCCCAAGAATACCAGTGCATAAAACAAACAGCGCAATGCTAAATAAAGAAAAATGAAGCTATTATAAGACCCAGGTCCTATCACACAATGCAACGCAAGCCGGGGGATAGGGTTTTCCCTTATAACAGCCAAAGAATGCTTGATACGTTTAAAACAAATCATTTGATACTATAATAAGTGCATAGTGTATAAAACAACTTCAAATCATAAGTATCAATCATAGGCGGCATAAGCGCCCCATCCCACTATGTCGCCATATATAGGATTACAACTAAAACCGCAAATGTCACGTATTTGGAAATTGGATTTCCATCTATGAACCGAGGCAAAAGATAGTCCTCAACCGATTCGAGACGCTCTAGCCCGTGTCTCAGGAACAGCCGCAACTGCCCCTTGGATCGTCAGGGCCGGTCCACATGGAGTGGATTATTATGCCTGAACAATACGTCTCCCCACCCTATGGGGTGTAAGTCTGGTCCGTCAGCCGACCAGAATGCATTCGGCCGAAACCGATATAACCGAGGCGCCTCGCAACCGCAAAAACCACATAAGTCAAACTCGTCAGGGCGTGTAAAACCACTGACGCCACTTCTAGCTAGAAAGAAACGCAAGTCCTCCCTGATGTCCTCTCCCGTTTTTGGTTCATACCGGGTGTGAAACTCGCGATGCAAACGTTACACAAAGCTACACCACAAAGGCCGTGCTTTGATCATCACCACAAGACTTTGCTTTTCAATAGAAGCCTCGATCAATTGCCACTTAGGCATGCCACACAGGCAATTCACTCCATGCGTTTGATATCCATCAATATATAACCCCTGAGCTCGTACGTCTCAGAGAAGGGCGTTAAGCAAGAGAATAAATTCTCCGCCGCCAAACAGATATATATTTAATAGATATCAATCACACAGACTAAAATCCAATGTCAGACACACAGTCCATTTACAAGTCCGTTCTGGGTCTGAACGAAACCGGAGGCACCTAGTACCCCGCATATCCATCGATCTCCAAGTACGTCTGGACGATCACCAACTGTTTCCATCTTCTTGGGTGTACAGCCCAATCAAGATCATCAGTTATCACCCAAACGACGTGAAGACCTCCGGTCTTCGACCATCGTCTTCATCTTCGACTTATCGTCGTATCAGTTATTCAGAATGGGATAAACCCGGTCTTTCCGAATAACTCGCGTATATTTTAAATAAGTGTTACACAAACACAACATACGCCTCATTCCAATTCATTAGTCACTAACCGTAAATTAATCAAGAGAATAATTCCCCAAATATTAACCCCGAAGGCCGAAACCAACATCAGATCAATATCCAGAAAACCCTTCTGCTTGGCTAACCGACAGTTAGTTTCTAAATTTCACATTCATAGGGAAAGGTTCCCATTAATTTTATCCAAGATAAATTCCTTGAATTTATTCTTAAATCTATTTTTGAATATCAATTCAAACTAGTCGGGATTAACGAAACTTACCGAAGTAATCACTTGTTTTAATTTCCCAATCCCAACCTATTCATCCCATGAAGTAAAACTGGTAATACTTCATATCTAACACCACAGTGTTATCGGTAAATTCAATTACCATTTCACGTTCAAATCTAATTAAAGATTTAACTATCGCCTGGAGCAAAACTGGTGATACTCCATTTTCGATAATTTCAATCTAATTAAAGATTCATTAAAACTCCACTTAGTTTTAATCGTTAACTGGGTTAAAGAATCAGTGTCATTTAAAACACGGTTCACGATAAACCCAAAATCACATTCATCAATTATCGGGTTAAAGAACAAGTGTTATTTAAAACACTGTTCACGATAAACCAAAAAATCAATATCAATTCAATTCCAATTAAATATTATTTAATTGGTACACTTCATTAAATCTAAATAAAAAGATTTAATCTTTTCTCAATTGGGTTCAAGAACAGTGTTAGTGAAGACACCATTCACGACAAACCCAAATCACATTCGATATTCAATACAAGGCTCTGAATAGAAAATATATCGGCTTATATTCAATATCGAATTCTACGACTAACAAATGTCGTATTGGAAATAACGATATAAATATATATCTTTCAAATTTCCATATCAACATCTGTATAATCACGAATCCCAACATCGAAATATTCCGAAGACAATTTCGATTCAAATCCATTCCAATGCAATCATTGGAAATTTTGGTTATTTTTAAAACCCCTTTCGAATTCAATTTATTTATTTAAAAATAAATAGAATTATAATTCTAGTTCAAAATTAGTTCAATTCGATAAAAATCTATTTTTATCTTTTCAAATATGGAGTTTTTCATCCCAATTCTTCCCAAATCATTTCTTATGATTTTACACAAATTATTACTATTTTTAATAATTTTATCAAGGCCCGTACAGTCGATTTCCAACAATGGCCATCGAACTGCACTTACAACGACCTTTTTCCAATTTGATTTGGACGTATCTCCAAATCCAACCGTTAGATTTCAAATTTCTAACATTCGTTAGAAAGCTCTTTTCGATACGAACCCAACGGTTCCGGTTTTAGGAGAATCCGACGGTCGGATCTCCCGTAATGTCCGCTTGAAATAAATGGTCGAAATTCACGAACTGCCGCGGCGCGGCGCGTTCTATTCAGGCCATTTATATTATATATATATTATATATAATATATTTTCGTCGATTACTATTCAAAATGAATTATATAAATAGTTTTAAAATTCGTTTCAAAATCTATTTCAACTTCTATTTCAATTCAAAGCAAAATCGAATTCTTCTTTATAAATTCGTTTTAAAATTCATTTCTATTCAATTCAAATTTCAATTCAATTTGAATTCATTTCAATTTGCTTTCAATTCAATTTGAATTCGTTTTATATTCAATTCATTTCGAAATCGTTTTCAATTCATTTCGAATTCGTTTTCAATTCAATTCATTTCGAAATCGTTTTCAATTCAATTCATTTCGAAATCGTTTTCAATTCAATTCATTTCGAAATCGTTTTCAATTCAATTCATTTCGAAATCGTTTTCAATTCAATTCATTTCGAAATCGTTTTCAATTCAATTCATTTCGAAATCGTTTTCAATTCAATTCATTTCGAAATCGTTTTCAATTCAATTCATTTCGAAATCGTTTTCAATTCAATTCATTTCGAAATCGTTTTCAATTCAATTCATTTCGAAATCGTTTTCAATTCAATTCATTTCGAAATCGTTTTCAATTCAATTCATTTCGAAATCGTTTTCAATTCAATTCATTTCGAAATCGATATAAATATCGCTCACGTCAAAATGGCGTCAATCTTATCAACACGGCTTCATATATTGATATTTTCAAATATTCCATTTCGAATATTTCTATTTCAAATATTTCTATTTTAAAACTGGAATGAGGCCCAATCAATTACCATATAAAGTTAATTATATGGATTTTTCATACAACACATGTATATAATAGCAACGATAAATAATCAACCATCAACCAAAGTGCACTACACCGTATAAGCATCAAATATAGATATCTAACGCTTAAAACAGCCTGTCAATCAACCGATCGACATATTCAATCAATCGGGATGAGTGAACTTCTAATTTCATCCCAACACCCGTGTGGGGTTTCAAACAATCAAACACAGATTTTTATTCGTGCAGTTGGGTGATGTGTAAAATTTATCGACCCAATCATTGTCCTTCAAATAGGTGTACATAAACAAACCGTCTGGTTTGTAAATGAATATTTATTTATTCACATTCACGTTAAAAATTATATTTTTAACGATAAAACATTTTATTCCAACATATGAATTTCGATTAAGTTCATTCTTTAAATAAAATGATATTTTTATTTTTCTAACACATTTTAGAAAATTTCGGCGGCATAACGGCACGATACTAGAAACGGGACAAGGCCTAGCCTTATCCCCGGTCTAGTGAAGGCCCACGCCATTCACACATCAATCATATCAATTTTATTATGCAAACCACAAAATTTGGAGTAAGTGTCTAACCTAGCCTTACTCCTTCGCCTTATAACGGCGCACGTCTAATCCTAACCAATTTATCGATTCGATTTTTCACACCACAAACCACATTCAAACCAATATCACAATCAATAACCAAACAGCCAAACAAACAAGTCCATGGTCTGTGGACGATTGTGTCGGGTGCTACTAAGCACCGTCTGCATCCTAGTATATATATATATAGCTAGAAATAAAATTGAAAGGTGAGAAGTTCTCACAAATAGCTATCCTAGCTCCACGGCTCTTCTTTGGTAGAAATCTTCATCGCTATCGCATCTTCGTCGTCTTCGTTGCCCATAGCCACTACATATGTAAAAATCGAATTTTGACTTCGTTATTCAATATATAAAAATCGAAATTTTATTTCACTTCTCAATATATAAAAAAAATCGAATTTTTAGTTCGCTATTCAATATATAAAAATCGAATTTTTATTTCACTTCTCAATATATAAAAAAATCGAATTTTTAGTTCGCTATTCAATGTATAAAAATCGAATTTTTATTTCACTTCTCAATATATAAAAAATCGAATTTTTAGTTCGCTATTCAATGTATAAAAATCATATTTTTATTATTCCCATGATGTAAAAATTATATTTTTATTGCTTTAAGAAAAAAATATAAGAATCATACCTTGCTCTTTCTACCTAATAAAAATTCCATCTTTTCTATTTTTAAAAAATATGATCTTTATTTTCAAGTTCAAATCTTTTTCTATTAAAAGATCAAACCTTTTTCTTTTAAAAGATTAAACCCTTTTTCTATTTTAAAGTTCAATATATAAAAATCGAATTTTTATTTCAAAGTTCAATATATAAAAATCGAATTTTTATTTCAAAGTTCAATATATAAAAATCGAATTTTTATTTACGCTACTATATAAAAAGATTTCGCCTTTCCTAAAATAAAGATTTCGCCTTTATAAAAACGTGGACTTTGCTTTCTCAAATTTAAAGATTTCATCTTTATAAAAATCTCATTTTTATTTTTCTACATATATAAAGATGACATTTTTAATATCCCGATCATGTAAAAATTATATTTTTAACTCTCTACACACATAAAAATCACATTTTTACCCTTCTACTATATGAAAGATTATATTTTTAATACTTTAAAAATATAAAAATCATATTTTTATTTTATTACTTTAAAAATATAAAAATCATGTCTTGCTCCTTCTACATAATAAAAATCCCGTCTTTTCTCCTTTTAAAAGTATGATTTTTATTTTCATTTTAAATCAGTTTTTAAAATCATTTTAAATCAGTTTTTAAAATCATTTTAAATCAGTTTTTAAAATCATTTTAAATCAGTTTTTAAAATCATTTTAAATCAGTTTTTAGAATTATAAATAAAAATCATAAAAACTGATTTAAATAAACTGATTTATATAAATCCAGAATAATAATAAAAAAAACTAAACTAAATAAATTGAATTCAATGAAGTCTGGTTTTAGAAATGGGATAAAACTCACAGTTGGAAGAAGAGGGGGGCCTGTTTGAGGCGCGTCAGATCCAAGAGGAGGCGGAGGTTGGACTGGAAGCTTCGCACGTGGTGGTGGGGGTTTGGCACCAGGCGCGGTGGTCGGCGGTTGTTGAGATTTGGGGCTAGGGTTCTAGGGGTGCGCGGTTTAAGGGGGGGGCTGGTGTAGGAGGAAGGTCGACAAGAGGGGGGGGGGAGACTTTGGCGGTGCGGCGCCAGTGGAAGGGGGGGGCGGTCGGTCGATGGCAGGTGGCGGCGAATCGCGCCCCCCTATTCGTCGTTTTTTTTTTTATTTCTTTTATTCTCTGAATGAACGGGGAGGGAAGAAAAGGTAGGGGGGGGGTATTATAATTCATATATATTTATTTAATTTTAAAATTCAAAAAGTTGACTTTTTATTCTGAACTCGGATTCAAACCCACCGATTGTCGTCCATAGCTAATTACCCCCATTCCGAACACAATGGGATATGTATCGTAAGCTGATTTGATTGTTACAATCAGTTTCCGTTTGAATTTTCATTCAAATCATTATATTGAATTTTAAACGCACATTTCAAATTACCGGGGTCACATACTAACTAGAAAAATTCCAGAAAAATATTTTCTAGCTTCGTATTGACGATACGGTCCTAACAAAACTAGTTTCGACGAATTCTGAGACCGTTTGAAAAATGGCCAATTTCTAGTCGATTAAAATCAACTGAAAATGGTCAAACGCATTTTCCTTTGCCACGCTCACATATTGATTCGAAAAATTATGAAATTTGAAACCTAGCAATAACTTAACATCACGGACCCAACAAAACTGGTTTCGTCGAAATCCGAGGTCGTTTGCAAAACGGCTATTTTTAAGGGCCTTATATATATAAAAATATATATAAATTCCACAGCGACTATTTCTAATTTTAAACTGGACATATCTTATCATTTCTAAGATGAAATCCTAGTTTGTTAACTTCGTTACAAAGATATAGTTATACAGATTCAAATATTTCTTGTTTCGTTCAATTCTGACTTATATTGAATTCTGTATATTCATTTGAAATTAGAAATCGAATTTTCGAACTACCGCGCCATTTTCAATTCCTTTTATAATTATATATAATTATTTATATTCTAACGACGACGTGTATAACTATATATGTTCGAATTATATTCAAAATAAATTTCTCGTCGATATTATTTAAAATAATTCATTTTAAATAATCAAAATTCGCTAAAATTGCCAAAATAAAAAATTTTAAACTGGCCCAGATTTTCGGGTTGTTACAATCTCCCCCACTTAAAACTTTTCGTCCCCGAAAAGGAACAAAGTCGAAAGTGGTTTGATTATTCAACTCTACGTTCGATCTGGCTTCCATTCTCCAACTCTTTAGTTTCTGAGAATTTCCAAAATTTCAAAAATTTGGCTAACACCCTAAATTTTTGAAAAATTTCGCCATAACCTCCCCTGCACCGGGAGCATCGGGGAATTTCAAATAGCTTCCCCGGTCCTTCAGATCTCAAAAAGAAAAAGAAAAAGCCAAGCGGCTAGCCAATAGGCTCACAAAATCATCATCATCCAAACAAAACAGGAAATTATGTAGTAAACATGTACCTATTTGTCGGGCAAACAAATTTTATTCTCTGCTCTAGCCTCCTTGCTATGACATGTTCAATGATATATATGTATATGTAAGCAAATGCGACCAATCTTCAATACAGTTCAATATTTGGTTAAATTAGGCATAATGGTTCAAAATTATCAAACAAATAAACAAACAACACAAACATCAATCAATTAGTGAATTAAAGTTTCAAATTCATAATTTTGATACATATACAAAAATCAGATTTTTGGTGCCAAATCACAACAATGTATTCTAGCTATATATATAGGTTTTGGTTCTCACACCAGTCTAACGGAAATATATAGAAATCACACCTTCGTCACTCGAAAATAAATGCTGATGATGTTTCGAACCACCATCAGAACATTGTCGGGCTACTAGAGTGCGGTTCTATATCTACCCGGTATATTAAAACTTCGAATACACGTGGATCAGACGTATACGCAAAGTCTATATATACTGGACTGTCCAAATCAATATAAATAGATAATCAAATACGAATGATTGATTTAAATTTTCAAAACAAAAATGTTTTCATTTGAAAAATATACTCTTCACACCCGTTCTAGGATACTACTGATCCTATCTCTAACGAGTCATTCTAATTGGATATTACTAATCCAATATCTGATGAATTCTTTCGTATGGTTCTAAGGTGCCTTGTTCTCTGAGCTTTGTAAACCAAAGCTCTGATACCAACTTTGATGGCAAAGAATTTCGCTCGGTCCGAACCAGTCGCTAAACCGATCCAGGCCGTTCGAAACGCCCTATCGTTTGAGAACAGGACACAACAGAACGCATACAGAAGAACATTTCATTGTATATTACAACAATGCATCAGATTACAAGAATATACAGAGTATAAATGAATATTACACAGAAATATCAGAGATTTAAATTACATTTAAATACATAGCAGCGGAAAATAATACAATATACAACTAGAAGAGATATACGGATACAAAGCTTCCCGGATATCATTCCAGCTGTAAACCAGGATCCTGTGAATATAAGTCTGCAAAACCAAAACTACTAGCTGCCCGTGTCAAAATAGGGGCACCCAGAGTTTAGGTTAAAACAATAAACTCCAGGTCAGTCATGTGACTGGTGTGAGAACTAAAACAGTTATTAATCTTTACTTTAGATCATTAGGTAAATCAAGGGACCACGCCGTATAACACGGAACGGGTTTCCTCCCAAGAATACCAGTGCATAAAACAAACAGCGCAATGCTAAATAAAGAAAAATGAAGCTGTTATAAGACCCAGGTCCTATCACACAATGCAACGCAAGCCGGGGGATAGGGTTTTCCCTTATAACAGCCAAATAATGCTTGATACGTTTAAAACAAATCATTTGATACTATAATAAGTGCATAGTGTATAAAACAACTTCAAATCATAAGTATCAATCATAGGCGGCATAAGCGCCCCATCCCACTATGTCGCCATATATAGGATTACAACTAAAACCGCAAATGTCACGTATTTGGAAATTGGATTTCCATCTATGAACCGAGGCAAAAGATAGTCCTCAACCGATTCGAGACGCTCTAGCCCGTGTCTTAGGAACAGCCGCAACTGCCCCTTGGATCGTCAGGGCCGGTCCACACGGAGTGGATTATTATGCCTGAACAATACGTCTCCCCACCCTATGGGGTGTAAGTCTGGTCCGTCAGCCGACCAGAATGCATTCGGCCGAAACCGATATAACCGAGGCGCCTCGCAACCGCAACAACCACATAAGTCAAACTCGTCAGAGCGTGTAAAACCACTGACGCCACTTCTAGCTAGAAAGAAACGCAAGTCCTCCCTGATGTCCTCTCCCGTTTTTGGTTCATACCGGGTGTGAAACTCGCGATGCAAACGTTACACAAAGCTACGCCACAAAGGCCGTGCTTTGATCATCACCACAAGACTTTGCTTTTCAACAGAAGCCTCGATCAATTGCCACTTAGGCATGCCACACAGGCAATTCACTCCATGCGTTTGATATCCATCAATATATAACCCCTGAGCTCGTACGTCTCAGAGAAGGGCGTTAAGCAAGAGAATAAATTCTCCGCCGCCAAACAGATATATATTTAATAGAGATCAATCACACAGACTAAAATCCAATGTCAGACACACAGTCCATTTACAAGTCCGTTCTGGGTCTGAACGAAACCGGAGGCACCTAGTACCCCGCATATCCATCGATCTCCAAGTACGTCTGGACGATCACCAACTGTTTCCATCTTCTTGGGTGTACAGCCCAATCAAGATCATCAGTTATCACCCAAACGACGTGAAGACCTCCGGTCTTCGACCATCGTCTTCATCTTCGACTTATCGTCGTATCAGTTATTCAGAATGGGATAAACCCGGTCTTTCCGAATAACTCGCGTATATTTTAAATAAGTGTTACACAAACACAACATACGCCTCATTCCAATTCATTAGTCACTAACCGTAAATTAATCAAGAGAATAATTCCCCAAATATTAACCCCGAAGGCCGAAACCAACATCAGATCAATATCCAGAAAACCCTTCTGCTTGGCTAACCGACAGTTAGTTTCTAAATTTCACATTCATAGGGAAAGGTTCCCATTAATTTTATCCAAGATAAATTCCTTGAATTTATTCTTAAATCTATTTTTGAATATCAATTCAAACTAGTCGGGATTAACGAAACTTACCGAAGTAATCACTTGTTTTAATTTCCCAATCCCAACCTATTCATCCCATGAAGTAAAACTGGTAATACTTCATATCTAACACCACAGTTATAACAACCCGTATTTTCAATAAACTGTTATAACATAAATCGAGGCAGAATTTAATTCAAAAATCAGAATCAGGGGAAACGGGCTATGCCATTGCGATCGTCTCGGAAAAATACGCGAAATAGAGTCCGAGTTTTCGAGAATCGGAGTCCGTATGACCCAGTTAAGGCCCATCGAAGTTTTCAGAAATTTCCATGCTAAAGACAGATTTAAATTTCAAATTAAACAAAATGGATTAGGGCTAATCAGGGTCAGGCGGGAAAATTCCCGCCAGGGGGCCCATGTCGACAGGCAAGTCGACAGGGCACCCAGGGTGTCGACTGCCCTGTCGACAGCCCTATCGACAGGGGGTGCCCAGGCAGTTCAGCCTGGTGCACCATTTCTGATTTGGGTTGGGTCAAGTGGCTTGGTTCTGGAGAATTCTAAGATCTGACGGGCCAAACCTAATCTAGGGTTAATCCTAGGGCCTAAAACACTCTAATTCTCTATAAATATACCCCTAATCCTACCCTAAAGCCTCATTAATCAATCTTGCAACTAAACTATGCCAAATTAAATCCTCAAATGGCCTCCATCTAAAATCCCTAGCCTCCACCTTCCTCAAAGTTTAATCCTATGATGATATGATGATCATACAACCTTTTCTATGTTGTATGAATGCTTAATAACTTGCATACTTCATTAAGATGCAAGTTTGATTTGCTAAAGTTTGTGTTTTTGGGATTTTGCAAAAAGGGTTTTCTTATTTGAGGCTTTGTTTCGGTTTTTAAAAAGGGCTTCTTCATCTTATTTGGTGGATTTGAGGCTTGTTTATATTTGTAAGCCCTCTTACCTTCACTTTACAAACTTTAAAGTTAATGTTTGGTGAAAGTTGAGATTTATGTGAGTTTAGTTGATTATGCATGCTTATGCGAACTCACTATGATATGTTTTATATGATTTATGAGTTATGCATGCATATGTGAGATTTCTATGCCATGTTTTACATGTTTCACAAGTTATGTATGCTTATGCGAGCTTATTATGTCATGTTCTACATGTTTCATGGGTTATGCATGTTTATGCAAGATCATCTTACCATGTTATGCAAGTTTAATGGATTATGCATGCTCATCTTACCATGTTATGCAAGTTTAATGGATTATGCATGCTTATGCAAGCTCATCTTACCATGTTATGCAAGTTTAATGGATTATGCATGTTCACCTTACCATGTTATGCATATTTAATAAGCTATGCATGTTTATGCGAATTCACCATGACATGATTTGCAAGTTAACATGTATGCATGTTTATTATGACATGTGAAGTTCACCATGTATGTTATGCCGAGTTACCTTTTATACCCTTATACGTTATGACGAATATGTAAGCGAGATAATGACGTTGGGAGGGTTTGGGTAAACTTAAAAATACATGAAACTAAAAGATTGGGAATTTACCTATTAAGTTAGGTCTACCCCTTGGGAATTTACCTATTAAGTTAGGTCTACCCAAGTATATGTTAACTTGTAAATATGTTTTGAAGTGGACATGACATTAGATAACATGATATGGCCAACTCGAGGTTAGACCTAGTTGTGGTGTAAATCTTCCCAGGTAACCACAACGTGGGGTCTAATGTGGGTAGTTGGTCATGTTGCACCATAAGACCCGAGGTTAGACCTAGACGTGGTGTAAATCTTCCCAGGTAACCACGGATGTCTAATGTGAGAGGTTGGGTGCGTTAAGTAATTAATGCCTCATGATTAGGGTTAAGTCATGGCCCACTAATACTTAACCAATAATGGGGATGCGAGGATTAGATGGGGATAAGTGGTTACACTTAGCTAATCTAATCCGGGATTAGTGAGGGGTTAAAACCACATTTAACCCTCTTAGAAACCCTAGCAACGTGGTCTGTTCCAGCAGTAATCCCAGTTTGGTATCACTACAACCCTACAGCTAGGTTAGGGCGGGGCACGATTACTGGACTGATGTAAGCGACCAAAGCGACGGCTGAGTGGTACAGCGGTGCGGGTCCGGCGGGCTACGGACGTGCACGTAGTCCGATGTTGGACAAACTCGAGGCACGGGTACCAGTAGGCTTAGACTGTGCATTATTGCTTAGGTGTCTGGGGTCGACACCTTAGGGCTTGATACACCCGAAGGAGGACCCAGCACAGTCTGACTACATCCATGCGGGCCGTATGGACACCAACACTCGACGTGTTAGGTTTATAGGGAGCCGATCGACTAGACCGTTGGGCTGGGCCTTATACTAAGGTCACTTCATGTTATTGGGCCAAAGTTTGGGCTAAGGGATCAAGGTCTGTTTTGTGGGTTTGCTAGTACACTGTGGTGCAAAGTTTAAGCTCGTCTATGTGATGTCACCTTTATCTATTTGCCAGTAGGTTCATCTCAGTTTCCATCATACTGTTAACTTTATTAGTTTATAGATTGATCGTAGTAGGGCTTACCAGTCTTTTTGACTGACCTGTTTTCTTTCGCTTCTTTTCTTCCGTTTCCCCCCCCACAGGTTCTCAGGGAGGGACTACATATGCTTAGTCGATCTTTGACTTGCTTGTTGGATAGCTCACGTATGGATCTGAGCTAGCTGCGGCTTATCTTTTATTTCTGGGGATTAGTACTGATGTTTACTATGTATTTTGTTATCACGTATCTAGACTGGAGTTGTATTTTGGATCATGACATTTTGATAATATGTACTTGACTATGTGGGTTTTCTGAGATGATGATGATGGGTTTTTATCTGCTACCGCTGCTTTACTTATATTTTTATATACTCTATCCTGCTATATCTCTGTGCATGTTTACCTTCACAATAACGCCCCTCCAAAGCTAGTACATTCTAAGGAGTGATCCTAGTGGAGGTGGGGTGTTACATTTGGTATCAGAGCACAAGGTTTACAAGATTGAACAAAACTTTTGAAAAAAAAAAAAAAAACCCTTTTTAAAACTATTTTCCAAAAACCTACTAAGTATTTTCCAAAATAAAGTCTAGATTATTTTAAGGCTAATCCCCAAAAAGCCATCAGCGTTATCCTTCGTTCCCTTGACCTAATCTTATCTTATCTTTTGTTTCAGTATGGCTGAGAATCTTGACATCCCAGATGGAGTGAACGTACCACTCTGGTATAGGAGACTCCTAGAAGCTAGGGCGGCAGCTGGTCCCGCCAACCCTACTCCCACTCCTCCTCCTGTAGTTGAAAATCCTATCCCTAATATCCCTCCTCCGGTGGTCCCTGTTCCCCCTCCTCCAGCAGTTAATATTCCCCCTCCCGTTGCTAATGTTCCCCCTCCTGTTGCTGAGGCTCCTCTTCCTCCTCCTCCCCCTCAGCATCCTCAGATTGAGTTTACAAAGGTGTGTAAAGACTTCAAGGCAATGGGGGGCAAGAATTTCCTAGGCACAGAATCTTTCGTTGAAGCTAGGAATTGGCTGAAGGACACGGAGGACTTGTTTGCCATCTTTGGGATAGATGACGAGAGGAAGATCTTGTTGACCGTATGGCTTCTGAAGGATGAGGCGGCCTATTGGTGGGAGGTCACCAATGGGACGAGGCCCGTTGAGACTTGGGCCGATTTGAGGGCTAGATTTGTAACTAAGTTTCTATCTTCAGCTGAAGCAAATTTACAAATGGAGAAGTTCCTTGCTCTAAAGCAAGGGGATATGTCTGTCAAGGAGTATGTGAACAAGTTCAATCAGCTGGCCCGTTTTGGTTTGGATATAGTAAACACTCCGGAGAAGAAGGCTCTTCGATTTGCCAGAGGATTGAATGAGCCGCTACAGGGCTTGGCGATGTCACATATTCCGCATGGAGCCACTTTCGAGAGTTTGGTCAATATGGCTCTGCTCCAGGGAGAGGGAAAGAAGGAAGTCAAGTCGGGCGATACTCAAGCAAAGAAGGCGGATTCTCAAGGCAAAGGCAACCAAGGTCAAAGCAGTCAAGGAAATCAGAATAAGAACAAGAAGGGCAACAACAAAGGCAAGGGGAAGTGCAATTACTGTGGCATAGCTGGGCATTTTGCTAAGGATTGCAGGAAGAAGAAAAGGAAGCTTAGTGGTGGATGCTTTTCTTGTGGAGAGACTGGGCACTTCAGCAAAGACTGCCCAAAGAAGAAAGGACAGGCTGGATCTTCAGGAGGGCAAGTTCATGCTCTCAATGCCGCTTCGGTTCCCGAGAGAGGTAGTGTTTCTGTTGAGAACCTTGTTTATATCTCTGATCTTCCAGTACGTACCTTGTTTGATTCCGGTGCATCACATAGCTTTATTTCATCTGATCTTGTTGATAGTTTGCACCTCAGTACTAGCTTAGTGGATGATCCCGTTTGTGTTTCGAATCCCATTGGGGGTTCTGCTCATCTATCCATGATATGTGAGGATCTAAGGATCTCTATACTCAGCGTTGAGTTCTTGTGTAGTGCATATGTTCTAGGTTTCGGGGGATACGGATTAATCTTGGGCATGGATTGGCTGTCTAGATATGGAGCCATTCTGGATTGTGAGCATAGGGTTGTAAGGCTTGTGACTCGCCTGGGCAACACCTTAGAGATTTCATGCAATCCGAAGAATCCCGTCATGTTATGCTATCTAGAATCTCTCGACTCATCGGAGGAGGCCCTTCAGTCTGTAAGGGTGGTCCGAGATTATCCAGATGTGTTTGAAGAAGTTAAGGGGTTGCCCCCTAAACGAGAGATTGACTTTCGCATCTATCTGGTAGATAATGCTAAGCCTGTTTCTTTGCCCGTTCGGCATATGGCTCCGCGTGAGAGACGGGAGTTGAGCAAACAAGTGAAAGAATTGCTTGAGAAGGGCTTCATCAGAAGGAGTATATCCGAATGGGGAGCGCCTGTGGTGTTTGCAACTAAGGCAGATGGCTCTCTTCGACTCTGTGTGGATTATAGAGAATTGAATAAGCTGACTAAGAAGAACCGACACCCGTTACCAAGGATCGATGATCTCTTTGATCAACTTGTTGGTGCTTCTGTTTTCTCTCAGCTTGACCTTGCTACGGGTTTTCATCAGCTCAGAGTGGCTGAAGACAGTATAGACAAGACTGCATTCAGAACTCCAGACGGATTCTTTGAATGGCTTGTTATGCCGTTCGGTTTGACGAATGCACCCGCGTATTTTGTGGATTTGATGAGTAGAGGTGATGGATACACTCAGAGCACACCAGTTAAAAGCCAAGTTCTCCAAGTACCACTTTTGGAGAAGGGAAGTCAGATTTCTTGGGCATATCGTATCCAAGCAAGGCTTAGCGGTGGATCCCGCTAAGGTGGTTGCAGTTCAGGATTGGAAGACTCCAAGGAATGCAACCGAGGTGAGAAGCTTTCTGGGTCTTGCGGGTTTCTATCGGAAGTTCATTAAAGACTTCGCAAAGATATCCGCTCCTCTTACTAAGTTGACGAAGAAGAACTTAGTCTTTGCTTGGGATATGGATTGTGAGCTTGCTTTTCAGAGACTCAAAAGAGCCCTTACCTCCGCACCAGTTCTAGCCTTACCCGATGGTGGTAAGATATTTACCGTGTACACTGACGCTTGTGGCACGGGATTGGGTGCCGTTCTGATGCAAGAGGGCAGAGTTATATGCTTTGGTGGAAGGCAACTTAAGGTGCATGAGAGGAATTATCCCACTCATGATCTAGAGCTAGCAGCGATTGTATATGCACTCAAAGCATGGCGTCATTATCTTCTGGGAGAGAGATTCGAGCTATATACCGATCATAAGTCTTTGAAGTATCTCTTTTCGCAGAAAGATCTGAATTTAAGACAGCAGAGATGGATGGAATTTTTGGCTTCCTATGATTTTGAGATATCCTATACCCCTGGCAAGGGGAATGTTGTAGCGGATGCGTTGAGTAGGAAAAGGTTGACACTAAGTCCTCTGTTTGTTGAGATGAAGAATTTAGAGTTCTTAGCGACCTTTGATTTCTCTTTGGCAATGGAGTCGGTGACCGGTTCCTTGGCATCTTTAGAGCTCAGGCCTACCCTCCTAGATCAAGTTGGGGCTTCGCAAAAGGAAGACCCTCAGATAATTGAGATCTTGGATAAGCTGGTTCGAGGGGAGACATCTAGTCACCTTGCTCGATATTCTATAGACGATAGGGGTTGGCTGAGGAGAGATGGAAGGCTTTGTGTCCCGATGGTAGAAGACTTGGTGAGGAAAGTCCTCGAGGAAGCACATCGCTCCAAGATGACCATACATCCAGGGGGTGATAAGATGTATAAGGACATGAAGCGCGTTTTCTTCTGGCCCGGAATGAAAAAGGATGTGGCGGAGTTTGTCTCGAGATGTGTTACTTGTCAGAGAGTAAAAGCTGAGTCGAAGAAGCCCGGTGGGCTATTACATCCGCTAGAGGTCCCGCTATGGAAGTGGGAGAGCATTTCTATGGACTTTATTGATGGGCTTCCAAGGTCCAGGAAGGGGAATACGAGCATATGGGTCATTGTGGATAGGCTCACGAAGAGTGCTCACTTTATCCCAGTAAAGAGCAAAAGGACAGCATCTGGACTAGCATCAGTATATCTTCGTGAGATAGTGCGACTACATGGGGTCCCTTCCAGCATAGTCAGTGACCGAGACCCCATCTTTACTAGTCAATTCTGGAACAGCTTGCAGGAGGCTATGGGCACGAAGTTGAACCTGAGTACGGCCTATCACCCACAAACAGACGGCCAGACAGAAAGGGTGAATAGGGTACTTGAGGACTTGTTGAGGCTTTGCATTCTAGATTTTGGTGGTGCTTGGGAAGACCATCTCCCTCTTGTCGAGTTTGCATACAACAACAGTTATCAGGCGAGCATAGGGATGGCACCCTTTGAGGCTTTATATGGGAGGCCGTGCAAGTCACCTACATGTTGGTGGGAATCCACGGATAAGCTTATACTTGGACCCGACATGATTAGGGATACATCCGAGAAGGTTGAGTTGATTAGAAGACGGATGAAAGCGGCCCAAGACCGGCAGAAATCCTATGCTGACAGGCGAAGGTCCGAATTGGAGTTTGAGGTTGGGGACAAGGTTTTCGTAAAGGTTTCTCCTTTGCGGAATGTGGTCCGATTTGGAGCTGTTGGGAAGCTAGCACCGAGATTTGTTGGACCCTTCCCCATCATTGAGAGAATTGGGAAGATGGCTTATAGAGTGCAATTGCCCGAGAAGTTGTCCGGAGTGCATAATGTCTTTCATGTCTCGCATCTCCGAAAGTGCCTGCATGAGTCCGCTGAGGTGGTTGAGCCTAGCATGCTTGAAGACGTGGAGGTAGAGAAAGAAGCAACTTTAAGGAAAGCTCCGGTTCGTATCTTGGGGACAGAGACCAAGAAGCTAAGGAATCGCGAGGTCAGGTTAGTGAAAGTTCAATGGGGTGAAGCCGAAGAGGACGCAACTTGGGAAACCGAGGAGAAGATGCGTGGGCTTTATCCATTCCTGTTTGAGGGTACACTCTCAATCTCTTCCCTTTGCTAGTATATCTTTCTCTTTGCTAATCCATATTTATCTAGTTATCGTGCTAAGCTGATCATGAGAACCTTAGGTAGAAACCCTTTGGATGAAACATGTGTTTGAAGCATGTTATGGTTGATGGTTGCAAGTGGTTGCAAGTGTTTGCAAGTGGTCACTCGTGGATGCATGATACACATTAGGCACTAGATCGGCTCACACACTCCTCATATTGCATGTGCATGAGTGTTTATGCTTATTCTTGGATGAAATTTGTATGCAATCACATGGATGTTGCATATGGATGTATGATTGAGCACGCATATAGAGATTATACATTATGTTAGGGATTTGCATACATGTGGATACATTTCACTAACATATTTTACATTTATCATTGCATTAGATAAGTACATATACACACACTTTTGCATATGTTCATACAGCATTTAGAATCTTTTAAGGACAATGGCTGCTCGTGGATGATGTTTTGAGTAGATGGATGTTGGATGGTAGGATATGTTCTTCCTAACTTGAAGATTTCGGGGACGAAATCCTTTAAGGAGGGGAGAATATAACAACCCGTATTTTCAATAAACTGTTATAACATAAATCGAGGCAGAATTTAATTCAAAAATCAGAATCAGGGGAAACGGGCTATGCCATTGCGATCGTCTCGGAAAAATACGCGAAATAGAGTCCGAGTTTTCGAGAATCGGAGTCCGTATGACCCAGTTAAGGCCCATCGAAGTTTTCAGAAATTTCCATGCTAAAGACAGATTTAAATTTCAAATTAAACAAAATGGATTAGGGCTAATCAGGGTCAGGCGGGAAAATTCCCGCCAGGGGGCCCATGTCGACAGGCAAGTCGACAGGGCACCCAGGGTGTCGACTGCCCTGTCGACAGCCCTGTCGACAGGGGGTGCCCAGGCAGTTCAGCCTGGTGCACCATTTCTGATTTGGGTTGGGTCAAGTGGCTTGGTTCTGGAGAATTCTAAGATCTGACGGGCCAAACCTAATCTAGGGTTAATCCTAGGGCCTAAAACACTCTAATTCTCTATAAATATACCCCTAATCCTACCCTAAAGCCTCATTAATCAATCTTGCAACTAAACTATGCCAAATTAAATCCTCAAATGGCCTCCATCTAAAATCCCTAGCCTCCACCTTCCTCAAAGTTTAATCCTATGATGATATGATGATCATACAACCTTTTCTATGTTGTATGAATGCTTAATAACTTGCATACTTCATTAAGATGCAAGTTTGATTTGCTAAAGTTTGTGTTTTTGGGATTTTGCAAAAAGGGTTTTCTTATTTGAGGCTTTGTTTCGGTTTTTAAAAAGGGCTTCTTCATCTTATTTGGTGGATTTGAGGCTTGTTTATATTTGTAAGCCCTCTTACCTTCACTTTACAAACTTTAAAGTTAATGTTTGGTGAAAGTTGAGATTTATGTGAGTTTAGTTGATTATGCATGCTTATGCGAACTCACTATGATATGTTTTATATGATTTATGAGTTATGCATGCATATGTGAGATTTCTATGCCATGTTTTACATGTTTCACAAGTTATGTATGCTTATGCGAGCTTATTATGTCATGTTCTACATGTTTCATGGGTTATGCATGTTTATGCAAGATCATCTTACCATGTTATGCAAGTTTAATGGATTATGCATGCTCATCTTACCATGTTATGCAAGTTTAATGGATTATGCATGCTTATGCAAGCTCATCTTACCATGTTATGCAAGTTTAATGGATTATGCATGTTCACCTTACCATGTTATGCATATTTAATAAGCTATGCATGTTTATGCGAATTCACCATGACATGATTTGCAAGTTAACATGTATGCATGTTTATTATGACATGTGAAGTTCACCATGTATGTTATGCCGAGTTACCTTTTATACCCTTATACGTTATGACGAATATGTAAGCGAGATAATGACGTTGGGAGGGTTTGGGTAAACTTAAAAATACATGAAACTAAAAGATTGGGAATTTACCTATTAAGTTAGGTCTACCCCTTGGGAATTTACCTATTAAGTTAGGTCTACCCAAGTATATGTTAACTTGTAAATATGTTTTGAAGTGGACATGACATTAGATAACATGATATGGCCAACTCGAGGTTAGACCTAGTTGTGGTGTAAATCTTCCCAGGTAACCACAACGTGGGGTCTAATGTGGGTAGTTGGTCATGTTGCACCATAAGACCCGAGGTTAGACCTAGACGTGGTGTAAATCTTCCCAGGTAACCACGGATGTCTAATGTGAGAGGTTGGGTGCGTTAAGTAATTAATGCCTCATGATTAGGGTTAAGTCATGGCCCACTAATACTTAACCAATAATGGGGATGCGAGGATTAGATGGGGATAAGTGGTTACACTTAGCTAATCTAATCCGGGATTAGTGAGGGGTTAAAACCACATTTAACCCTCTTAGAAACCCTAGCAACGTGGTCTGTTCCAGCAGTAATCCCAGTTTGGTATCACTACAACCCTACAGCTAGGTTAGGGCGGGGCACGATTACTGGACTGATGTAAGCGACCAAAGCGACGGCTGAGTGGTACAACGGTGCGGGTCCGGCGGGCTACGGACGTGCACGTAGTCCGATGTTGGACAAACTCGAGGCACGGGTACCAGTAGGCTTAGACTGTGCATTATTGCTTAGGTGTCTGGGGTCGACACCTTAGGGCTTGATACACCCGAAGGAGGACCCAGCACAGTCTGACTACATCCATGCGGGCCGTATGGACACCAACACTCGACGTGTTAGGTTTATAGGGAGCCGATCGACTAGACCGTTGGGCTGGGCCTTATACTAAGGTCACTTCATGTTATTGGGCCAAAGTTTGGGCTAAGGGATCAAGGTCTGTTTTGTGGGTTTGCTAGTACACTGTGGTGCAAAGTTTAAGCTCGTCTATGTGATGTCACCTTTATCTATTTGCCAGTAGGTTCATCTCAGTTTCCATCATACTGTTAACTTTATTAGTTTATAGATTGATCGTAGTAGGGCTTACCAGTCTTTTTGACTGACCTGTTTTCTTTCGCTTCTTTTCTTCCGTTTCCCCCCCCCCCCCACAGGTTCTCAGGGAGGGACTACATCTGCTTAGTCGATCTTTGACTTGCTTGTTGGATAGCTCACGTATGGATCTGAGCTAGCTGCGGCTTATCTTTTATTTCTGGGGATTAGTACTGATGTTTACTATGTATTTTGTTATCACGTATCTAGACTGGAGTTGTATTTTGGATCATGACATTTTGATAATATGTACTTGACTATGTGGGTTTTCTGAGATGATGATGATGGGTTTTTATCTGCTACCGCTGCTTTACTTATATTTTTATATACTCTATCCTGCTATATCTCTGTGCATGTTTACCTTCACAATAACGCCCCTCCAAAGCTAGTACATTCTAAGGAGTGATCCTAGTGGAGGTGGGGTGTTACAACAGTGTTATCGGTAAATTCAATTACCATTTCACGTTCAAATCTAATTAAAGATTTAACTATCGCCTGGAGCAAAACTGGTGATACTCCATTTTCGATCATTTCAATCTAATTAAAGATTCATTAAAACTCCACTTAGTTTTAATCGTTAACTGGGTTAAAGAATCAGTGTCATTTAAAACACGGTTCACGATAAACCCAAAATCACATTCATCAATTATCGGGTTAAAGAACAAGTGTTATTTAAAACACTGTTCACGATAAACCCAAAAATCAATATCAATTCAATTCCAATTAAATATTATTTAATTGGTACACTTCATTAAATCTAAATAAAAAGATTTAATCTTTTCTCAATTGGGTTCAAGAACAGTGTTAGTGAAGACACCATTCACGACAAACCCAAATCACATTCGATATTCAATACAAGGCTCTGAATAGAAAATATATCGGCTTATATTCAATATCGAATTCTACGACTAACAAATGTCGTATTGGAAATAACGATATAAATATATATCTTTCAAATTTCCATATCAACATCTGTATAATCACGAATCCCAACATCGAAATATTCCGAAGACAATTTCGATTCAAATCCATTCCAATGCAATCATTGAAAATTTTGGTTATTTTTAAAACCCCTTTCGAATTCAATTTATTTATTTAAAAATAAATAGAATTATAATTCTAGTTCAAAATTAGTTCAATTCGATAAAAATCTATTTTTATCTTTTCAAATATGGAGTTTTTCATCCCAATTCTTCCCAAATCATTTCTTATGATTTTACACAAATTATTACTATTTTTAATAATTTTATCAAGGCCCGTACAGTCGATTTCCAACAATGGCCATCGAACTGCACTTACAGCGACCTTTTTCCAATTTGATTTGGACGTATCTCCAAATCCAACCGTTAGATTTCAAATTTCTAACATTCGTTAGAAAGCTCTTTTCGATACGAACCCAACGGTTCCGGTTTTAGGAGAATCCGACGGTCGGATCTCCCGTAATGTCCGCTTGAAATAAATGGTCGAAATTCACGAACTGCCGCGGCGCGGCGCGTTCTATTCAGGCCATTTATATTATATATATTATATATAATATATTTTCGTCGATTACTATTCAAAATGAATTATATAAATAGTTTTAAAATTCGTTTCAAAATCTATTTCAACTTCTATTTCAATTCAAAGCAAAATCGAATTCTTCTTTATAAATTCGTTTTAAAATTCATTTCTATTCAATTCAAATTTCAATTCAATTTGAATTCATTTCAATTTGCTTTCAATTCAATTTGAATTCGTTTTATATTCAATTCATTTCGAAATCGTTTTCAATTCATTTCGAATTCGTTTTCAATTCAATTCATTTCGAAATCGTTTTCAATTCAATTCATTTCGAAATCGTTTTCAATTCAATTCATTTCGAAATCGTTTTCAATTCAATTCATTTCGAAATCGTTTTCAATTCAATTCATTTCGAAATCGTTTTCAATTCAATTCATTTCGAAATCGTTTTCAATTCAATTCATTTCGAAATCGTTTTCAATTCAATTCATTTCGAAATCGTTTTCAATTCAATTCATTTCGAAATCGTTTTCAATTCAATTCATTTCGAAATCGTTTTCAATTCAATTCATTTCGAAATCGTTTTCAATTCAATTCATTTCGAAATCGATATAAATATCGCTCACGTCAAAATGGCGTCAATCTTATCAACACGGCTTCATATATTGATATTTTCAAATATTCCATTTCGAATATTTCTATTTCAAATATTTCTATTTTAAAACTGGAATGAGGCCCAATCAATTACCATATAAAGTTAATTATATGGATTTTTCATACAACACATGTATATAATAGCAACGATAAATAATCAACCATCAACCAAAGTGCACTACACCGTATAAGCATCAAATATAGATATCTAACGCTTAAAACAGCCTGTCAATCAACCGATCGACATATTCAATCAATCGGGATGAGTGAACTTCTAATTTCATCCCAACACCCGTGTGGGGTTTCAAACAATCAAACACAGATTTTTATTCGTGCAGTTGGGTGATGTGTAAAATTTATCGACCCAATCATTGTCCTTCAAATAGGTGTACATAAACAAACCGTCTGGTTTGTAAATGAATATTTATTTATTCACATTCACGTTAAAAATTATATTTTTAACGATAAAACATTTTATTCCAACATATGAATTTCGATTAAGTTCATTCTTTAAATAAAATGATATTTTTATTTTTCTAACACATTTTAGAAAATTTCGGCGGCATAACGGCACGATACTAGAAACGGGACAAGGCCTAGCCTTATCCCCGGTCTAGTGAAGGCCCACGCCATTCACACATCAATCATATCAATTTTATTATGCAAACCACAAAATTTGGAGTAAGTGTCTAACCTAGCCTTACTCCTTCGCCTTATAACGGCGCACGTCTAATCCTAACCAATTTATCGATTCGATTTTTCACACCACAAACCACATTCAAACCAATATCACAATCAATAACCAAACAGCCAAACAAACAAGTCCATGGTCTGTGGACGATTGTGTCGGGTGCTACTAAGCACCGTCTGCATCCTAGTATATATATATATAGCTAGAAATAAAATTGAAAGGTGAGAAGTTCTCACAAATAGCTATCCTAGCTCCACGGCTCTTCTTTGGTAGAAATCTTCATCGCTATCGCATCTTCGTCGTCTTCGTTGCCATAGCCACTACATATGTAAAAATCGAATTTTGACTTCGTTATTCAATATATAAAAATCGAATTTTTATTTCACTTCTCAATATATAAAAAAAATCGAATTTTTAGTTCGCTATTCAATATATAAAAATCGAATTTTTATTTCACTTCTCAATATATAAAAAAATCGAATTTTTAGTTCGCTATTCAATGTATAAAAATCGAATTTTTATTTCACTTCTCAATATATAAAAAATCGAATTTTTAGTTCGCTATTCAATGTATAAAAATCATATTTTTATTATTCCCATGATGTAAAAATTATATTTTTATTGCTTTAAGAAAAAAATATAAGAATCATACCTTGCTCTTTCTACCTAATAAAAATTCCATCTTTTCTATTTTTAAAAAATATGATCTTTATTTTCAAGTTCAAATCTTTTTCTATTAAAAGATCAAACCTTTTTCTTTTAAAAGATTAAACCCTTTTTCTATTTTAAAGTTCAATATATAAAAATCGAATTTTTATTTCAAAGTTCAATATATAAAAATCGAATTTTTATTTCAAAGTTCAATATATAAAAATCGAATTTTTATTTACGCTACTATATAAAAAGATTTCGCCTTTCCTAAAATAAAGATTTCGCCTTTATAAAAACGTGGACTTTGCTTTCTCAAATTTAAAGATTTCATCTTTATAAAAATCTCATTTTTATTTTTCTACATATATAAAGATGACATTTTTAATATCCCGATCATGTAAAAATTATATTTTTAACTCTCTACACACATAAAAATCACATTTTTACCCTTCTACTATATGAAAGATTATATTTTTAATACTTTAAAAATATAAAAATCATATTTTTATTACTTTAAAAATATAAAAATCATGTCTTGCTCCTTCTACATAATAAAAATCCCGTCTTTTCTCCTTTTAAAAGTATGATTTTTATTTTCATTTTAAATCAGTTTTTAAAATCATTTTAAATCAGTTTTTAAAATCATTTTAAATCAGTTTTTAAAATCATTTTAAATCAGTTTTTAGAATTATAAATAAAAATCATAAAAACTGATTTAAATAAACTGATTTATATAAATCCAGAATAATAATAAAAAAAACTAAACTAAATAAATTGAATTCAATGAAGTCTGGTTTTAGAAATGGGATAAAACTCACAGTTGGAAAAAGAGGGGGGCCTGTTTGAGGCGCGTCAGATCCAAGAGGAGGCGGAGGTTGGACTGGAAGCTTCGCACGTGGTGGTGGGGGTTTGGCACCAGGCGCGGTGGTCGGCGGTTGTTGAGATTTGGGGCTAGGGTTCTAGGGGTGCGCGGTTTAAGGGGGGGGGGCTGGTGTAGGAGGAAGGTCGACAAGAGGGGGGGAGACTTAGGCGGTGCGGCGCCAGTGGAAGGGGGGGGGGCGGTCGGTCGATGGCAGGTGGCGGCGAATCGCGCCCCCCTATTCGTCGTTTTTTTTTTATTTCTTTTATTCTCTGAATGAACGGGGAGGGAAGAAAAGGTAGGGGGGGGGGGGTATTATAATTCATATATATTTATTTAATTTTAAAATTCAAAAAGTTGACTTTTTATTCTGAACTCGGATTCAAACCCACCGATTGTCGTCCATAGCTAATTACCCCCATTCCGAACACAATGGGATATGTATCGTAAGCTGATTTGATTGTTACAATCAGTTTCCGTTTGAATTTTCATTCAAATCATTATATTGAATTTTAAACGCACATTTCAAATTACCGGGGTCACATACTAACTAGAAAAATTCCAGAAAAATATTTTCTAGCTTCGTATTGACGATACGGTCCTAACAAAACTAGTTTCGACGAATTCTGAGACCGTTTGAAAAATGGCCAATTTCTAGTCGATTAAAATCAACTGAAAATTGTCAAACGCATTTTCCTTTGCCACGCTCACATATTGATTCGAAAAATTATGAAATTTGAAACCTAGCAATAACTTAACATCACGGACCCAACAAAACTGGTTTCGTCGAAATCCGAGGTCGTTTGCAAAACGGTTATTTTTAAGGGCCTTATATATATAAAAATATATATAAATTCCACAGCGACTATTTCTAATTTTAAACTGGACATATCTTATCATTTCTAAGATGAAATCCCAGTTTGTTAACTTCGTTACAAAGATATAGTTATACAGATTCAAATATTTCTTGTTTCGTTCAATTCTGACTTATATTGAATTCTGTATATTCATTTGAAATTAGAAATCGAATTTTCGAACTACCGCGCCATTTTCAATTCCTTTTATAATTATATATAATTATTTATATTCTAACGACGACGTGTATAACTATATATGTTCGAATTATATTCAAAATAAATTTCTCGTCGATATTATTTAAAATAATTCATTTTAAATAATCAAAATTCGCTAAAATTGCCAAAATAAAAAATTTTAAACTGGCCCAGATTTTCGGGTTGTTACAAGTTTGTTATAAGCATATTTTATAGATTATGCATAAATATTATTTAGTGATTTAAATTGCAGTCAACATGAATATTGAATGACCTGAAATCATATGTGTATTCAAATAACCTATATAATAAGAAAATTCCTCCAATATTACTTGATCAATGAAAGAGAATAAGTAATAAAAAAATGATGAATGCATCTTATCGACTATAAAGGGTTATCCTCCAACAATGGATATACATATAAAATACTTGCCAGCAGCAATGTGATAATGGATCAAAATGAGAATCCCATGATGATTATTATTTAGTGTGACAATGTTTGTCAACATTGAGGGGGAGGATATAGGGATACAATTTCATTTTGAATATCTGTAATACCCCACCTCCGCTAGGGTCACTCACAAAGGGAATGCACTAGTTTTGGTGGAGTATTATCTAGGTAAACATACAAAGAGATATCACAAGGCAGAACATAAATAAAGCAGCGGTAGAAGTTAAAAACCAAATCTTTATTACTTTCAAGAAAAGAGTGAAAACCCCATATATCCAAGGTACAAATTATTCCGTTACATCAAGTTCCAAATGAAGAAGCATAAACTTAAGATAACAAAAGTAAATTATTCCCCATAAATAGCAGAAGCAAGCATAGCATTGGTCAAGACCAAACCGTACATGAGCCGTCAGAAAGCAAGCTAAATCCAAGCTATGAGCTAGTGTTTCCTCCCTGAGAACCTGGGGAGGGGGGGGGGGGAACGAAAGAAAAAGAGGCGAAAGAAAAAGGGTCAGTTATAAGACTGGTAAGCCCTACTGACTTTCGGTATAAAAACTAGTAAAGGTAACATGACATGCAAAAACTGGAATTAAACATAAGGATGACAACAGGACTGATACGATAAACAAGATAAGTCAAGTCTAGCATCGCATATTCAAGATTCACTGCAACAACTGTACTAGTGTTCTAACCCATGTCAAGTATTAATCATGAAATGATCCGTTGGCCCAGTATCATGAAGTGACCCATTACGGGGTCTTACGGTACGATCTACTAATCGATCGGCTCCCTACAAGTTCCAGCTCATCATGTGTCTATGTCATACGGCCCTATCCTGAAATGTAGTCACCTGTGCTAGGTCCACCATAGGGTGTATCAAGCCCTATGGTGCCAAACACTGACACGAATCAAGCACGCACAGTGTAAACCTACGGGTGCCCAATGCCTGCTTTTTCAACTCCGGACTACGTGCACGACCATAGTCCGTCTGAACCTACAATGGCGCACCTACTCAGCCGTCGTTCTGGTCGCTTACAATCAGCCCAGTAATCATGCCCTACCCTGCCTAGTCCCAGGGTATCGTGATACATCTAAGTGGGTTACTGCTGAAAAGGACAGCGTAACTACGGTTTCTAATGGGTTAAGTGTTGTCATTCAAATTTGTGACTTAACCCTATCCAAATCATGTATCAAGTTGGTTAAGTGTGTTCAAGCGGTTCATGACTTAACCCTATCAAATCATCGTGTCAAATTGGTTAAGTATATTCAAGTGGTTCATGACTTAACCCTATCATGTGGCATTAATTCATTAATGCACCTCAACCTCTCACATTAGACTAATTACTGTGGTCACTGGATTTGTCGGGCGGTTCCGGGCAGATTTATACCACAACATAGTCTAACCTCGGGTTTTACGTGCGTTATGACCAGCTATCCACATTGGATCCTATTGTTTGCAGTTACTGGATTCGCCGGGCGGTTCCGGGCAGGTTTACACTGCAAACTCAACCCAACCTCGAGCTGGCCATTTTCAAGTTTATCTAAGTGTCATGTCCATGTTCAAGTTTTCATGTAAAAATTCATGTCGAGTTTCATGTCAGGTTTCATGTAAATCTCATGTCAAGTTCTTGTCCATATACAGGTTCAAGTTATAATAACGTTCATATTCAAGTTCAAAGCCAATTCATGTTTTACCTAATCTACCCAAATCGTATTCCCATCGCACGTAAACTCGAATCGATTCAAATAAATCTAATAAGGGAATAATATAAAAAGGGACGGGTATAAGGTGGAAAAAGTGATTACTAGCATAACATGGTATAACCTGAGATAAATGATTATAACATTACTGGCATATGGAATATCGGCATCAAACATAAAGATTCCAAATCTAGCAAAATAAGGTACTAGTCAAGATAACATTTGACATAAGGTGATAGTCATGGTAACGGTTGACATAAGGTGATAGTCATGGTAATGGTTGACATAAGGTGATAGTCATAAACTTGTGACTAATAGCATATTCAACATTGCAGGCATGATAATATGAGGGGTTTTTCTTTTTGATTTACAACATGAATAGGCCCCAAATCGGTGTCATAGTAATATACCCAAAAGTCAAGATCTAAGATGAACAAGAATGGATGTAAAACAGTCATCATACACAGGTCCAATTTCAATTTACAACATATTCATATTGCATTTACAGTTTAAATCTAAAAGTAACTGGGGCTTACAAATCGTGGTTCTAGAATTAGAAAAAGAAAGTCGATGTTGATTCTTTATATGCTTAGTCAAGTCCTAACAGAAATCCCCAAATCAGCAATTCTCTTAACGTAGTTTCGACGTAGAAGAAGTAGTCCCTTTCTCTAACTTTTCAACCAGAATTAGAGCAGCATAACGTCAGAGAGAATTTTGTGTAGAGAGACTAGTGTTAGGGGCTGTTTATATAGGGTCAGGTCAACGAATGTAGACAGAAACGAGGCCAGAAACATCAAAGTGATTCCAGCTTCAAAAGTGGGCTCAGCCACCAGGTCGACCCCTAAGTCGACACCCAGGTCGACACTATGGTCGACCTGGTCCTGGGCAGGTCAACTCTATGGTCGACCCCCGCCCAGTCTGTTCTGTTGTTTGAATTCGAAATTCGAATTCGAATTCTGAGCTATTTTGAACTTGAAATTCGCTGAAAACTTCGAAGGGTCATAACTTGGTCATACGGACTCCGACTTTCGAAAACTCAGACTTGTTTCAAGGCAGAATTTCGAGACGAACGCAATGGCGTAAACCGTTTCCCTTGATTCTCATTTTAAAAATTAATTCTGCCTTGATTTATAGTTATAACACGTTATCAAAATACGGGTTGTTACATTCTCCCCTCCTTAAAGGATTTCGTCCCCAAAATCTCTAAGTTAGGGAGGATGTGTCCTACTATCCATCATCCATCTACTCAAAACATCATCCACAAGCAACCATTGTCCTTAAAAGGTTTCTAGTGTTGTATGAACATGTGCATAAAGTGTGTGTATATGTACTTATCTAATGCAGAAGATCAGGCGGTTACTGATTCAGTAAACCTCCTTAATGCAAAATATGTTAGTGTAATGAATCCAAGATGTATACAGATTCCTAACATAATTTATAATCTCTACATGGGTGCACATAACATTCATTCATATTCAACATCCAAGTGATAGCATAACAAGTTCCATCCATGTACAAGTATAAGCACTCATGCATATGCAACATGAAAATGTGACTGAGCCGATCTAGTGCCTAATGTGTGTCATGCATCCACTAGCAACCACTTGCAAACACTTGCAATCATTTGCAAACATCAACCATAACATGTTTCAATCGCATGTTTACATCCATATGGTTCTACCTAAGGTTCTCAAGATAAGATCGAGAAGATAACAAGACAAACGTAGGTAGTAGAAGCATGATACGAAAAGGTTTTCAAGTTTATAGGAAAAAGAGATCGAGAATGTACCCTCAAAAAGAAATGAGTAAAGCGCGCGTATCTTCTCTTCGGTTTCGCAAGTTGCGTCTTCTTGGGCTTCACTCCACTGCACTTTAACTAGCTTGACTTCTTGATTCCTTAGCTTCTTAATCTTTGTTCCTAAGATACGAATCAGAACTCGCCTCAATGTTGCTTCTTTTTCCACTTCTACGTCTTCAAGGATGCTTGGCTCAACCACTTCGGCCTACTCATTCAAGCACTTTCGGAGATGCGAGACGTGAAAGACATTGTGTACTCTAGTCAGCTTCTCGGGTAAGTCTACCTTATAGGCCATCTGTCCAATCCTCTCAGTGATAGGGAACAGTCCTACAAACCTTGGTGCTAGCTTTCCAACTGCTCCAAAATGAACTACATTGCGTAACGGAGAAACTTTTATAAAGACCATATCTCCGACTTCGAACTCTAGGTCTGTCCTTCTCTTGTCCGCATAAGATTTCTGTCTATCTTGGGCCGTTTTCATCCGTCTTCGTATCAACTCAACCTTCTCAGAAGTGTCACTTATCATGTCGGGCCCAAATATAAGCCTATCTGTCATTTCCCACCAACAAGTTGGTGACCTGCACGGTCTTCCATACAAGGCTTCGAATGATGCCATCCCGATGCTAGCTTGATAACTGTTATTATAAGCAAACTCCACGAGAGGAAGATGCTCTTCCCAAGTACCACCAAAGTCAAGAATGCATAGCCTCAGGAGATCTTCTAGTACCTTATTTAACCTTTCGGTTTGTCCATCCGTCTGTGGGTGATAGGCCGTGCTTAAACTCAGTCGTGTACCCGTTGCTTCTTGCAGACTATTCCAAAACTGGCTAGTGAAAATCGGGTCACGATCACTAATTACACTAGAAGGAACCCCGTGCAACCGTACTACCTCTCGAAGGTAAATAGACGCTAGCCATGATGCGGTCCTCTTGCTTTTCACCGGAATGAAGTGAGCACTTTTCGTGAGTCTATCAACTATGACCCATATGCTAGTATTACCCTTCCTTGACCTAGGCAGTCCATCCACGAAATCCATCAAGATACTCTCCCATTTCCATTGCGGAACCTCCAAAGGATGTAATAGCCCACCTGGCTTCTTCGACTCGGCCTTTACTTGTTGGCACACCATGCACTTCGAAACAAACTCTGCCACGTCCTTTTTCATTCCAGTCCATAAGAAAATGCATTTCATATCTCTGTACATCTTATCCCCTCCGGGATGTATGGTCATCTTCGAGTGATGCGCCTCTTCGAGAACTTTCCTTACCAAGTCTCCCACTTGTGGGACGCATAGCCTTCCATCACGCCTTAGCCATCCCTTGTCATCTATGGCATACCTACCGAGGTGACTTGACGTCTCACCACTAATCAGCTTGTCCATGATTTTGACTATCTGTGGGTCTTTCTTCTGTGAAGTCCCTACTTGATCTAGAAGCGTAGGTCTTAACTCAAGAGATGCTAACGTAGCGGTCAATGACTCAACAGTAAGTGTATAATCAAAGGTTGCTATAAACTTAAGGCTTTTCCTTTCAACAAACAAGGGGCTCAAAGTCAACCTTTTTCTACTTAGCGCATCCGCCACCACGTTACCTTTGCCAGGGGTATAAGCTATATCGAAGTCATATGAAGCCAAGAATTCCATCCACCTCTGTTGTCTCAGATTCAAATCGTTCTGTGAGAAGAGGTACTTAAGCGATTTTTGGTCGGTATACAGCTCGAACCTCTCCCCTAGAAGATAATGGCGCCAAGCTTTAAGTGCAAAAACAATCGTGGCCAACTCCAAGTCATGCGTGGGATAGTTTTTCTCATGAACTTTAAGTTGTCTGCCCCCGTAGCATATTACTCTTCCATCTTGCATTAGGACAGCGCCTAATCCCGTGCCGCAGACATCTTTGTACACCGTAAACACCTTGCCTCCGTCAGGTAATGCCAAAACTGGAGCTGTGGTGAGGGCTCTCTTGAGTCTCTGAAAAGCAACGTCACACTCTATGTCCCATGCAAAAGCTAGGTTCTTCTTTGTTAACTTAGTAAGAGGGGCTGAAATCTTAGCGAAGTCCTTAATGAATTTCCTGTAGTAGCCCGCCAAACCGAGAAAGCTCCTCACCTCCGTTGCATTCTTAGGAATTTTCCAGTCTTGTACAGCAACTACCTTGGCGGGGTCCACGGCTATGCCTTGCTTAGAAACTACATGTCCAAGGAACCGAACTTCCTTCCTCCAAAAATGGCATTTGGAGAACTTAGCCTTTAACTGTTGTGCTCTAAGTGTTTCCATGACTTCCTTGAGATGTCTAGCATGCTCTTCTTCATCTTTTGAGAAGATCAAAATATCATCCACGAAAACTACCATAAACTTGTTAAGGATCTCCCGAAACACCCTACTCATCAAATCTACAAAGTACACGGGTGCATTCGTTAACCCAAACGGCATGACGAGCCATTCGAAGAACCCATCTGGAGTCCTAAACGCAGTTTTGTCAATGCTATCCTCAGCCACTCTAAGCTTATGGAATCCTGTGGCTAGATCGAGTTGAGAAAAAACAGATGCTCCCACAAGCTGGTCAAACAAATTGTCAATTCTTGGTAGTGGGTGCCTATTTTTCTTAGTTAGCTTGTTTAACTCACGATAATCTACGCACAGACGAAGCGATCCATCCGCCTTAGTAGCAAATACCACTGGAGCACCCCATTCAGAAATGCTTCGTCTTATGAAATTTTTCTCAAGCAACTCGTTAACTTGTTTACTGAGCTCTCTTCTTTCTCGTGGGGCCATGTGCCTAACGGGCAATGAAACTGGCTTGGCATTATCAACAAGATAAATTCGGAAGTCTATCTCGCGTTTAGGATGTAACCCCCTCACCTCATCAAAGACATCTGGATATTCTCGGACCACTCTTACAGATTGCAAATTATCGACGGACGAGTCAAGAGATTCAAGATAACACAACATGACCGGACCCTTAGGGTTACAAGAAATTTCAAGGGTATTACCAAGGCGAGTCATGAGCCTCACTACCCTTTGTTCACAATCAAGAATGGCTCCATAAGCGGACAACCAATCCATACCTAGGATCAAAACGTATCCCATAAATCCGAGAACATAAACATTACACGTGAATTCTACGCTTAAGATAGAGATCCTCAAATCCACGCACATCATAGATAAATGGGCGGAGCCCCCAATTGGATTTGAAATTATAACGGAATCCTCAACCAGACTAGTACTTAGGTGCAGATTTTCAACAATATCAGAAGAAATAAAAGTATGCGATGCGCCAGAGTCAAATAAGGTTCGAACAGGAAAGTCAAAAATGTAAACAAGGCTTTCTACGGAAATATTGCTACCTCGGTCAAGAGTTGGAGTGGTGTTGAGAGCATGCAACTGCCCTCCTGAAGGTTCTGCTCATTGGGTCTGCCCTTGCCCCTGTCCTTGCTTCTTAGGGCACTCCTTGCTGATGTGTCCAGTATCTCCACAATGAAAGCATTCACCCAACTTCCTCTTCTTCTTTCTACAGTCTTTAGCTAGATGTCCCGTAATACTACAAAAGTTGCACTTCCTCGTCTCACGTGGTTTGTTGTTGCTCTTGTTATTCTTGTTGCCCCCTTCTTGAAGTCAACTTTCTTATTCTGAGTCTCATTAGGCTTAACCTCCTTCTAGCTATTCTTGTCTTCCTCATGAAGTAGAGCCATATACACCAAGCTTTCAAAGGTCGCCCCCATGGGCATATGAGTTATGGCCAAACTGTGTAGTGGCTCATTCAATCCTCGAGCAAAGCGTACAACCTTTTTCTGGGCTGTGTTGACCAAATCCAAACCGAATCGAGCAAGCTGATTAAACCTATTCACGTACTCCCTAACAGACATGTTCCCTTGCTTGAGTGCTAGGAACCTCTCCATCTGAAGGTTCTCTTCTGCTGACGATAAGAATTTAAGCCCAAACCTCTCTCTAAAGTCTGCCCAAGTCTCAACTGGCCTGGTAGCGTTGGTGACTTCCTACCAAAATGCAGCTTCCTCTTTCAACAACCATGCTGCCAACTGAACTTTCCTATGGTCCTCCACATCAAAGATAATGAACAAGTCTTCAGTCTCCTTTAGCCAGTTTCGTGTCTCAACAAAGGTTTCAGTTCCAACGCATTTCTTGCCGCCCAATGCTTTAAAGTCTTTGCATATTTTGGCAAAAGCGGTACCAGGAGGAGGAGGAACCGCGACCACTGGGGGAGGAGGAGGAGGTATGTCTGCCGGGCCCGCGCCGTTGGCCGTAGCTTCTAAGTACCTTCGGGACCATCCAGGTACGGGTGTTCCCTCAGGAAGGTTAAGATCAGACATGCTGAAAAACAAAAAGAAAAAGATTCAAACGAGGAAACAAAGGAAAGTGTTAATGGCTTTTGGGGAATAGCCTTTTTAAACATAAAACTTTTCTTGAAAAATGCTTCTTTATAAATGGTTTTGAAAATAGTTTCAGAGGGTTTTTTAAAACTTTTTCCCAGCCTGGTAACCTTCTGCTCTGATACCAAATGTAATACCCACCTCCGCTAGGGTCACTCACAAAGGGAATGCACTAGTTTTGGTGGAGTATTATCAAGGTAAACATACACAGAGATATCACAAGGCAGAACATAAATAAAGCAGTGGTAGAAATTAAAAACCAAATCTTTATTACTTTCAAGAAAAGATTCAAAACCCCATATATCCAAGGTACAAATTATTCCATTACATCAAGTTCCAAATGAAGAAGCATAAACTTAAGATAACAAAAGTAAATTATTCTCCAAAAATAGCAGAAGCAGCCATAGCATAGATCAAGACCAAACCGTACATGAGCCGTCAGAAAGCAAGCTAAATCCAAGCTAAGAGCTAGAGTTTCCTCCCTGAGAACCTGAGGGGGGGGGGACGAAAGAAAAAGAGGCGAAAGAAAAAGGGTCAGTCATAAGACTGGTAAGCCCTAGTGACTTTCAGTATAAAAACTAGTAAAGGTAACATAACATGTGAAAACTGGAAGTAAACATAAGGATGACAATAGGACTGATACGATAAACAAGATAAGTCAAGTCTAGCATCGCATATTCAAGATTCGCTGCACCAACTGTATTAGTGTTCTAACCCATGTCAAGTATTAATCATGAAATGATCCCTTGGCCCAGTATCATGAAGTAACCCATTACGAGGTCTTACGGTACGATCTACTAATCGATCGCCTCCCTACATGTTCTAGCTCGTCATGTGTCTGTGTCATACGGCCCTATCCTAAAATGTAGTCACCTGTGCTAGGTCCACCATAGGGTGTATCAAGCCCTATGGTACCAACCAACGACACGAATCAAGCACGCACAGTGTAAACCTACGGGTGCCCAATGCCTACTTTTTCAACTCCGGACTACGTGAACGACCATAGTCCGCCTGAACCTACAATGGCGCACCTACTCAGCCGTCGTTCTGGTCGCTTACAATCAGCCCAGTAATCGTGCCCCATCCTGCTTAGTCCCAGGGTATCGTGATACATCTAAGTGGGTTACTACTGAAAAGGACCGCGTAACTAGGGTTTCTAATGGGTTAAGTGTTGTCATTCAAATTCGTGACTTAACCCTATCCAAATCATGTATCAAGTTGGTTAAGTGTGTTCAAGCGGTTCATGACTTAACCCTATCAAATCATCGTGTCAAATTGGTTAAGTATATTCAAATGGTTCATGACTTAACCTTATCATGTGGCATTAATTTATTAATGCACCCCAACCTCTCACATTAGACTAATTACTGTGGTCACTGGATTTGCCTGGCGGTTCCAGGCAGATTTACACCACAACATAGTCTAACCTCGGGTTTTACGTGCGTTATGACCAACTACCCATATCGGATCCTATTGTTTGCAGTTACTGGATTCGCCGGGCGGTTCCGGCCAGGTTTACATTGCAAACTCAACCCAACCTCGAGTTGGCCATTTTCAAGTTTATCTAAGTGTCTTGTCCTTGTTCAATTTTTCATGCAAAATTCATGTCGAGTTTCATGTCAGGTTTCATGTAAATCTCATGTCAATTTCTTGTCCATATACAGGTTCAAGTTATAATAACATTCATATTCAAGTTCAAAGCCAATTCATGTTTTACCTAATCTACCCAAATCGTATTCCCATCGCACGTAAACTCGAATCGATTCAAATAAATCTAATTAGGGAATAATTTAAAAAGGGACGGGTATAAGGTGGCAAAAGTGATTACTAGTATAACATGGTATAACTTGAGATAAATGATTATAACATTACTGGCATATGGAATATCGGCCTCAAACATAAAGATTCCAAATCAAGCAAAATAAGGTACTAGTCAAGATAACAGTTGACATAAGATGATAGTCATGGTAACAGTTGACATAAGGTGATAGTCATGGTAACGGTTGACATAAGGTGATAGTCGTAAACTTGTGACTAATAGCAGATTCAACATTGCAGGCATGATAATATGAGGGGTTTTTCTTTTTGATTTACAACATGAATAGGCCCCAAATCAATGTCATAGTAATATACCCAAAAGTCAAGATCAAAGATGAACAAGAATGGATGTAAAACAATCATCATAAACAGGTCCAATTTCAATTTACAACATTTTCATATTGCATTTACAGTTTAAATCTAAAAATAACTGGGGCTTACAGATCGTGGTTCGAGAATTAGAAAAAGAAAGTTGATGTTGAATCTTTATATGCTTAGTCAAGTCCTAACAGAAATCCCCAAATCAGCAATTCTCTTTACGTAGTTTCGACGTAGAAGAAGTAGTCCCTTTCTCTAACTTTTCAACCAGAATTAGAGCAGCATAAGGTCAGAGAGAATTTTGTGTAAAGAGACTAGTGTTAGGGGCTGTTTATATAGGGTCAGGTCAATGAATGTAGACAAAAACGAGGCCAGAAACATCAAAGTGAATCCAGCTTCAAAAGTGGGCTCGGCCACCAGGTCGACCCCCAGGTCGACACTATGGTCGACCTGGTCCTGGGCAGGTCGACTTTATGGTCGACCCCCAGGTCGACCTAGTCCTGGGAGGGAAATTTCCCGCCCAGTCTGTTCTGTTGTTTGAATTCGAAATTCGAATTCGAATTCTGAGCTGCTTTGAACTTGAAATTCGCTGAAAACTTCGAAGGGTCATAACTTGGTCATACGGGCTCCGATTTTCGAAAACTCAGACTCGTTTCCAAGCAGAATTTCAAGGTGAACACAATGGCTTAACCCATTTCCCTTGATTCTCATTTTAAAAATTAATTCTGCCTTAATTTATAGTTATAACACGTTAACAAAATACCGGTTGTTACAGTATCAGTATAATTGACAAACAAATAAATTGAAAATAATATCCCTTGTAGACTTGCTTCAATATATATTTGAATCCTTGAAGGATCAACATGCATAAATCACATTTAAAGATTGGTTTAAAAGTCAGTTCGAAACACTTTTGAAGTAAGTAATAAAGATGCCAGATGTAACACCCCGAATTTTTGAATAATCAGATTAACTAAATTTAAGAATACCTAATTTCAAATTTGGGAATTAAGGGAAATGGGTCATTCCATTGCGTTCGTCTCGGAATTCTGCTTCAGATAGAGTCCGAGTTTGCGTAAAATGGATACCGTACGAAAAAGATATGGACGAACGAAGTTTGAAAAAAAAATGCACTGGCTCAATTGGGAAGTGAGCCAGTACAAATTTGCATTGGTGCACTTCCCAAGTGCGCCCAGGCCGAGGGAAAACCTGCACAGCCTTCTAGTTCGAACGGTGAGTAAGTGCTGAGTCATTTCTGACTAGTTAATGAGTCATTAGGGTTTCTGGATAGTTCTAATCTGGACTGAGTGGTTTTGACTAACCCTAAGATCATCCGACGGCTATAATTAAATTGAAATTATATATAAACATGTGTTGACCCAAACCCTAGAATCAAATCAAAAATTAGATCAGTAGCCGTCATGTTGTCACTCCAAACCCTAGAGTAGCCGCCACCAACTAGAAGCAAAGTAAAGCAACTCAATACAAATCAAATCAAGCCTAAAACTACAACAACGTAATTGTCTACAATAAGGGAATGCTAATCAATTACATAATTCAGAACCCAGAACTCAAGACCGCTTTATTCGGTGAGTTCTAGTCACTTTTAGGTTTAAATAAATAAAAGTGAATTGTGGTAGACTATGATTTGGGTATATGTTGTTTGTAGTTATGCAAGTTTATTATTGTTGTGAATCATGATATGATGCAAGTTTATTATTGTCGTGAATCATGATATGATGCAAGTTTATTATTATTGAGAATCATGATATGATGCAAGTTTATTATTGTTGTGAATCATGATATGATGCAAGTTATTATGTTGAGAAACTATGAATCTATGCAAGTCGTTATGATGAATCTATGCAAGTCGTTATCATGAATCTATGCAAGTGGTTATTATGAATCTATGCAAGTTGTTATCATGAATCTATGCAAGTCGTTATTATGCAAGTTGTTATCATGAATCTATGCAAATTATTATGAGATCATGCAAGTTACCTATGCAAGTAATTGTGTGATGAATTCATGAACCTATGCTAGTTGTTATGTTGTGGATCATGAACCTATGTAAGTCACCTATGTAAGAAGTTATGTTATGAATCATGCATGTTGTTATACTGTGAATCTTGAACCTATATAAGTTGTTGGCTATGATGAGAATCATGAACCTATGTTAGTTGTTAATTCATGAACCTATGCAAGTTGTTATGAATCTATGCAAGTTGTTAATTATGTGGTGAATCATAATTATATGCGAAGTTATCATGTCATTTTCCCTAGTTGTCATGCTTATGCCAAAAATTGTGCTGAAAACGATCACCTTGTCATTCCCTTTATTTTATTGTTATGGCGAGACTATTTAGTAGCCTCGATGACGCCAAAACGCAAACGGTTACGCTAGTAAAGAAACGGGGAAAAAGGGGAATTTGTAATAGGCATACTTTACATAGTGATCATGTAAATTGGGCACATGATTGTAGTAGGGAAACACATAGATAATTACCTATTAAGACATAGGTAAAAATGGTACAATTTGAATATGACCATTTATGGATAGGAAATTCAAATTGTTAATAAGATAGGTATTGACACCTATAAAAAGAGGAAAGGATTAATTAATTTAATTAATCAAAAGAGGAATATTTAAGCAATTAAAGTCTGAAGATTTAAAAAGATTTAATTGGCATAAATGCCTTAAAAGGCATAAAATATAATTGTGGTGAAAATTGGTATGATTTTACATACCATAAATGGATGGATATAATTGAGACAATTATGGACATCGTTAAATTTGGAATTGATTGATAATTTGAATAGGGAAAGAAATTCAAATTGGGGAAAGATTAATTAGGAGTAATTAATCGTCTAAGACATGAGATTAGGCTCTTTTGTGGTGTAAGACTGCCCGGACCCGCCCGGCAAATCCAGCTGCCACAAATGCCAGTATAATGTGGGAGGTCTTAGGCATAATTAAATACGTGACAGTTGTAAAGACACGAGGTTAGACTCTTTTGTGGTGTAAGACTGCCCGGACCCGCCCGACAAATCCAGCTGCCAAAAATGCCAGTCTAATGTGAGAGGTCTTTATAAGGTTACGGCCTTAATGAATTAAGAAACACTTAACCAGACAAGCATGTAGAGGGACATGAGGGGGGTTAAGCGGGTGCCTTGGGTGGCATGTGGAATTAAGTGGGTGCCTGGGGTGGCATGTGAAATACGATTAGATATTTCAATAATTAATTATTGCAAATCTGAGATAAATATGATGTCTAAAACGTGTTGGGTGGATAGGATTAAACCAACCGGACTGATGAATTTTACAACCCGTTTTGTGAATTTGTAGGCCCAATACAAAGTTAGACAATCTGTAAGTCTGTTAAATCAGTACATCTGATCTAATAGTCTGAAAACTTGTTAACTTGATTGTCTGATCTGTGAACAAGTAAATTTGAACTCTATATGTCTGAAACTTGTAAACAAGTTAATTTGAAATCTGAAATCTGTTAGTCTGGGGACACAAGGTTAGGATGGGTATTACTTGTGTCATCTGTTGTGTGGGACCCATATTAGTCAGTAACCCTTTCTGGTATCAAAACTATGACCCAACAGTAGGTAGGGTACGGGCACGCTTACTGAACTAATTATAAGCGGTTCATTCTGATAATGGCGAGGGGTGTTGATGGTGCGTTCCAACCGGGTTATGTGCATGCATGGATCCCGGTCTGCCTCTGAGGATGTAAGACGCCGTGACATCTATAAATAGGTCTGTGTCATTCAAAGGTTGCCACTTTAGGGAATGATACACCCTTTTGTGGCGCTGGCACAAGGTATTTATGTATTAAGGAGCCGATCGCGTGGGGTAGGATTTAGGGTACACTTAGTTCTGTCTGTTCTGTGGGGTACCGTCTGTTTCTGTTTGGTGGTAACACCTGTTAGTTTCTGCGTGGTACCGTCTGTTGGGGTGGTAAAGGCCCATTTACTGGTGTGCACCTAATTCTAAAATTCTGTTTCCGTAGGGATTATTCTGTTTCCGTTTCTGTCTCTATTAGGGTGGTAAAGGACCATTATTCTGTTTCTGTTTTGACATTAGGGTAACACCTAATCCTGTTATACGAGTAATAGTGCAGAGTAGTTTGTAGTGAAGCATACATCTTACCTTATTCGTCCTGTCATACCTGCCATCTGTACCGTGAATCCTCTTATCCACTTTGTATGTCTGCCATGTTTACCTTTATTTATTTACTGGCTAAAAGTTATTGGACTCACCAGACGTATGTCTGACCTAGTTTGTTTCGCCTCTTTTCTTCCGTTTCCCCCCAGGTTATCCAAGGAGGGAATACTTTAACTTGATCTGGATTCCTTCTGCTTGAAGTACTTGAAGTATGGCTTGGCTCTTTATAGCTTCTGTTCTGTGGGGATTATGATTTTAAAAGTTTGTACTCTAATGGTTTTGAACAAGGCTGATATATATATATATATATATGTACTCGGGTTTTTGGTAAAGATGTAACCATATTGGTTTCTGTTTTCCGCTGTAATAAAGTTATACTATTTCAAGTATTGTTTATCTGTCTTGAAATTTTCTGTTCTGTTTACTAAAACGCTCCACCAAAGTTAAGGCATTCCCTTTGTGAGTGACCTTAACGGAGGTGGGGTGTTACACTTGGTATCAGAGCTGAAGGTTACCAGATTAGATAAAAGTTTTGAAAATATTTTTCAAAAAGGTTTTAAAAAAAGTATTTTCAAAAATTAAATTCTGTTTTGAAAAAAACATTCCCCAAGAGCCATATATCTTTCCTTCGGTTCTTTGTATTGAATCTTTCCTTTTTCGTTTCAGCATTTCTGAAGCATCTGAGATACCAGAGGGTGTTCATGTACCTGGTTGGTTTCGTCAATATCTCGAGGCTAGGGCCGCCACCGCAGGTCCATCAAATGCTCCTCCTCCTCCTCCTCCCCCTCCTCCTCGCATCGATGCTTTTGCTAAGATATGTAAGGACTTTAGAGCAATGGGTGGAAAACCTTTTCACGGGACGGAGATATTTGTTGAAGCTCGTAACTGGCTTAAGGAGGTGGAAGAATTGTTTAGAATCTTTGAAGTGGATGATGGAAGAAAAGTCCAGCTAGCTGTCTGGCTAATGAAAGATGAGGCCTCGTTTTGGTGGGAGGTCACAAATGGGGGACGTCCAGCCGATACATGGCCAGATTTTAGGCAGAGGTTTGAGGCGAAGTTTCTCTCGCAGGCTGAAGAGAATCTATACATGGAAAGGTTTTTGGTGCTGAAGCAGGGGGATCTGTCAGTAAAACAGTACGTCAACAAGTTCAATCAGATGGCGAGATTCGGCTTAGACTTAGTGAACACACCTGAGAAGAAGGCTCTGAGATTTATTAAAGGCTTGAATGAGCCGCTACACGGATTGGCTATGACCCACGTTCCCATGGGGGCCACTTTTGAAAAGCTGGTGGATATGGCCCTAATGCATGAAGAGGACAAAGGAGCAAACAAAGAGGAAAAAGTTGAAGGGACACTGAAAAATGAGAAGGCGGGACCCAAGAAAGGACAGCAACAACAACAGTAGAAGAAAGGCAAGAAGGATGAGAAGTCTGAAGATAAGAAGGAGAAAAAGTGCTTTACTTGTGGAAGCTCGACTCATCTGAACAAGGATTGCAGAAAAAGAAAGGGCGCTTGCTTCAACTGTGGTGAGATGGGACACTTCACTAGGGACTGCCCGAAGAAACGAGGGCAAGGGCAGAGGGCAGGACCAACTTCTGGAGGGCAGGCGAACACTCTCGAGGCTAGTGGATAGGATAGAATTAGGAAAAAATTTTGTGGGAGGTTTAATTTCTTTATCTGATTGTTGAGTTGGAACTCTTTCTGATTCTGGCATTTTGATTCTATAACCGATACTCTGCACTTTAATATTAGTATTGTTTCTAATTCCACTGTAGACTCAAACCCATAAGGGTTATGACTTATCTGCTTGTGATAGATTGGGGTTTGAGAGATATTTGTGTTAGGCGTCAAGTAGGACACATACATTCTGAGTTTTATCATGCTTAGTTTTCTAAGAATCATTTGGTGATTTGATTTGTACCAGTAATCTGTAAGTATCTGAATATTTCTGATAAGGTTTAGATTTCCAGTTTTGACATTGTCTAAAGAGGGTAATCCTCTGGGTGTCAATCTGATGTTGATTTTGGTCTTCGGGGTTTATACTTAGGGGAATTATTTTCTAAACCAAGGTCTAATGGGAACCAAGTTTTTATTTTATCTGTACTCGCTTCCATCATTCGACCATATCCTATCGATCGAGTCTTCGACCTTTAGATAGGAATCCTATGGATGTAAACATGTGTTTGAGACATGTTATGTTTGATGGTTGCAAGTGGATGCAAGTGGTTGCTAGTGGTTGCTCGTGGATGCATATACACACACTAGGCACTAGATCGGCTCGAAAACACTTTCATATTGCATATAAATGTGTGTGCATATTTAGGTTAATGGACGAATAATGATTGTGTTATCATATGAATGCTGCATTTTGATGAATAGTTGAGCACACATGTAGAAATAATATGTATCGATAGGATTCTTTCGCATACATAATGGACGCATGACACTATCATGGTTTGCATTGAGGAGGCCAACTGAATCAGTAGACAGCCTGATTTTGCATTAGATAAGGAACATATACACACACTTTTGCATATGTTCATACAACATTAGAAGTTTTCTAAGGACAATGGATGCTGGTGGATGATGGTTGAGTAGATGGGTGATTGGATGGTAGGACATATTCTTCTTAACTTGAAGATTTCGGGGACGAAATCCATTAAGTAGGGGAGAATGTAGCACCCCGAATTTTTGAATAATCAGATTAACTAAATTTAAGAATACTTAATTTCAAATGTGGGAATTAAGGGAAACGGGTCGTTCCATTGCGTTCGTCTCGGAATTCTGCTTGAGATAGAGTCCGAGTTTGCATAAAACGGATACCGTACGAAGAAGATATGGACGAACGAAGTTTTAAAAAAATGCACTGGCGCACTTGGGAAGTGCGCCAGTACAAATTTGCATTGGCGCACTTCCCAAGTGCGCCCAGGCCAAGGGAAAACCTGCACAGCCTTCTGGTTCAAACGGTGAGTCAGTGCTGAGTCATTTCTGACTAGTTAATGAGTCATTAGGGTTTCTGGATAGTTCTAATCTGGACTGAGTGGTTTTGATTAACCCTAAGATCATCCGACGGCTATAATTAAATTGAAATTCTATATAAACATGTGTTGACCCAAACCCTAGAATCAAATCAAAAATTAGATCAGTAGCCGTCATGTTGTCACTCCAAACCCTAGAGTAGCCGCCACCAACTAGAAGCAAAGTAAAGCAACTCAATACAAATCAAATCAAGCCTAAAACTACAACAACGTAATTGTCTACAACAAGGGAACGCTAATCAATTACAGAATTCAGAACCCAGAACTCAAGACCCCTTTATTCGGTGAGTTCTAGTCACTTTTAGGTTTAAATAAATAAAAGTGAATTATGGCAGACTATGATTTGGGTATACGTTGTTTGTAGTTATGCAAGTTTATTATTGTTGTGAATCATGATATGATGCAAGTTTATTATTGTCGTGAATTATGATATGATGCAAATTTATTATTGTTGTGAATCATGATACGATGCAAGTTTATTATTGTTGTGAATCATGATATGATGCAAGTTATTATGTTGAGAAACTATGAATCTATGCAAGTCATTATGATGAATCTATGCAAGTCGTTATCATGAATCTATGCAAATGGTTATTATGAATCTGTGCAAGTTGTTATCATGAATCTATGCAAGTCGTTATTATGCAAGTTGTTATCATGAATCTATGCAAATTATTATGAGATCATGCAAGTTACCAATGCAAGTTATTGTGTGATGAATTCATGAACCTATGCTAGTTGTTATGTTGTGGATCATGAACCTATATAAGTCACCTATGTAAGAAGTTATGTTATGAATCATGCATGTTGTTATATTGTGAATCTTGAACCTATATAAGTTGTTGACTATGATGAGAATCATGAACCTATGTTAGTTGTTAATTCATGAACCTATGCAAATTGTTATGAATCTATGCAAGTTGTTAATTATGTGGTGAATCATAATTATATGCGAAGTTATCATGTCATTTTCCCTAGTTGTCCTGCTTATGCCAAAAATTGTGTTGAAAACGATCACCTTGTCATTCCCTTTATTTTATTGTTATGGCGAGACTATTTAGTAGCCTCGATGATGCCAAAACGCAAGCGGTTACGCTAGTTAAGAAACGGGGAAAAAGGGAAATTTGTAATAGGCATAATTTACATAGTGATCATGTAAATTGGACACATGATTGTAGCAGGGAAACACATAGATAATTACCTATTATGACATAGGTAAAATTGGGTAAAAATGGTACAATTTTAATATGACCATTTATGGATAGGAAATTCAAATTGTTAATAAGATAGGTATTGACACCTATAAAAAGAGGAAAGGATTAATTAATTTAATTAATCAAAAGAGGAATGTTTAAGCAATTAAAGTCTGAAGATTTAAAAAGATTTAATTGGCATAAATGCCTTAAAAGGCATAAAATATAATTGTGGTGAAAATTGGTATGATTTTACATACCATAAATGGATGGACATAATTGAGTCAATTATGGACATCATTAAATTTGGAATTGATTGATAATTTGAATAGGGAAAGAAATTCAAATTGGAAAGATTAATTAGGAGTAATTAATCGTCTAAGACACGAGGTTAGGCTCTTTTGTGGTGTAAAACTGCCCGGACCCGCCCGGCAAATCCAGCTGCCACAAATGCCAGTCTAATGTGGGAGGTCTTAAGCATAAATTAAATACGTGACAGTTGTAAAGACACGAGGTTACTGTAACAACCCGGATTTTTACAACGTGCTAAGACAAGAATCAAGGCAGAATTTAATCATAAAATCTGAATCAGGGGAAACGGGCTGTGCCATTGTGTTCGTCTCGGAAAAATACGCGAAATAGAGTCCGAGTTTTCGAAAAACGGAGTCCGTATGACCAAGTTATGGCCCAACGAAGTTTTCAAGAAAAATCAGCCCGAAAATTCAAATTCTGCACCAATCAGAGTAGGCGGGAAAAGCTCCCGCCAAGCCCACCAGGTCGACCTGGGAGTCGACCCTAGGGTCGACCTGCCCAGACCAGGTCGACTCTAGAGTCGACCTGGGAGTCGACCTCCCCAGTCGGCCTGGTCGGCCTGATGCACATGTTTTGGCTCCTGGGTCTTGTTTTGTTGGCTGGTGACGATTTTTGATGGCTCAGATCTATCCTAGGGTTAATCCTATGGCCTAAATTAGCTCCTACTTCTATAAAAACACCCTAAGACCTAGCCTAATTCACTAATATTCATCCCTACAACGAAGTGTTGCCCAATTCTCTCTTGATCATGGCCTCCATCTTCAACTTCAAGAGCTTATGCTTGCAAACTAGATTCAAGACGAAGGTGCGAGCTTTCTACACCAAATCAAGGGTTTTGATCATCGTCTCAACATGAATTCTACGACATGACGATTCATGCTCCTAAGTCTTTAAGCCACGCTATGTAAGTTCTAGCTACTTCTAGATCTAAACGGTAGTTTTAATGATGGCATGGAATAAAATGCGATGAAGCATAAGTATGCTAGCCTATGTGAACTTAGTCATTGCCCCTTTCTTGAAACTATGACCTTGGGCTATGTTTTAGCGACTAAATCATGTTACACAAGTTGCATTTGGCTTAGTTTATCATGTAAGTTGGAATCTTTACTTAGGAAATGTTAGCATGAACCTTTGGGAACCATTTTGACTTGGGAACTACTTGCATGAACTTGATTTGGGGCTTATGCATGTTAAGGAACCTAAATCCCTCATGATTATTAACATGCATATGATGATCCTATTATGCACATGTTATGATTTCCACCCTATGTCACCATTTCCATGATAATCACCCTTTTTGCTAGATTTGGAATCATACATGTTTGAGGCCTATAATGCATATGCTAGTTGAGTGGTACACCTTGGTCTCAAATTGCACCATGTTTGACTTGTAACCATCTTTGACATCTTATACCCATCCTTGTTGTATTATTCCTACTATGTTGACTCGCTTTCATTTGCGTTGGGAATACGATTTGGGTAGTCTAGTCAAATGTGAATATGACATGAAGACACGACTTGGAATATGACTTGGAAACTTGACATGGAATATTGGCATAGATTATACATGAAAACATGTTTATGATAAACTTGGACATGACACGTAGTAAAACATGAAAGTGGCCAACTCGAGGTTGGGTTGAGTTTGTAGCATAAATCTACCCAGAACCGACCGGCTTAACTAGTGGCTACAAACAATACGACCCAATGTGAGTAGTTGGTCATATCGCACTTAAAACCCGAGGTTAGACTAGGTTATGGTGTAAAGCTACCCGGACCCGCCCGGCTTAACTAGTAACCACAACAAAGTCTAATGTGAGAGGTTGGGGTGCATTAAGTTAATTAATGTCACATGATAAGGTTAAGTTAATTTGACTAATGACACTTAACCAATATGACATGAATGGGTAGGTTAAGTGAAACCGAACTTGATTTCTTAATGACACTTAACCATTATAATACTGTTAGGGTATGGGGTTAAGTTAACCTATACTTAACTAATCCGATTCGATAATTTGATGAGGTTAAGTTAACCAACACTTAACCAATCTAGCTTTGTAATAAGATGGGGTTATGTTAATCAACACTTAACCAATCTAATTCGATGACTTGATGAGGTTAAGTTAAACTACACTTAACTAATCTAAACACGGTAATTCGATGGGGTTAAGTTAAACACTTAAACAATCTAAACATGATAATTCAATGAGGTTAAGTAACCAATACTTAACCAATTTAGCATGATAATTTAATGAGGTTAAGTAACTTATACTTAACCAATTATACATGATGATTTGATGAGGTTAAGTAACCTATACTTAACCTGAAACACCCCACCTCCGTTAGGGTCACTCTCAAAGGGAATGCCCTAATTTTGGTGGAGGTTTATAAGTACAAGTCACAGATATACAAGACAGATATAATAACACATATTTGTAAACCAGCGGAAGAACAACAAATTTTATTTCATAAAGTCAAATACGTGTTACAACAACATCCCTTCCAAAAACATAACATAATACTTCATAATCTGTCTTGAGTACATTATTTAAAGAAGCATGAATAAAACATAGATAAACTGCCAAAGCCCCATAGGGAATTGTCCAAAGCCATAGTTCAAAACAGGAAAGTCCAAGCAATACATTTCTCTTCTTCAAGCTGGATGTTGAGGTTGATCAAGCTGCTGTGTTCCCTCCCTGAGGACCTGGGGGGGGGGGAAACGGAAGAAAGAAGACGAAAGAAAAATAGAGTCAGACATAAAGCCTGAGTAAGTCTAGTACTACTTTGTCTATGAATAAAGAACTGGGTATGATAAGTAAAACAGGAAGTGGGCAAACACTATGAACTTGGTTAAGTTATCTAGGGTCGAATATACTATCGTACCCCATGTTAATCCCTGAACCCATATAAACTAGTTTCCAATTTGCACCCCATAATCAGGGTAGTGTGATCCATTCTACGATGATCGGCTCCTATTCGCAAAGTTACATGTGTCTTACGGCCCCCGATGTCTGTAGTTACCTATGCTGGTCCCACCATGGGGTGTATCAAGTCCCATAGTGGCAACCCGACACAACCTTAGAGTGCAAAGGTACGCTACTGGTGTCCAGTGCTTTATTTTTCTGCGCCGGAGTGCGTGCACGCCCGCACACCGTTAGAACCTACACTGCTACACCACCGCCGTCGATTTGACCTCTTACAATCAGCCCAGTAATCGTGCCCCACCCTGCCTAGTTTCAGGGTATCCTGATACACCTTTTAGGGTTACTGCTGAAAAGGGTCCCCCGTTACTAGGTTTTCTATCTCTAGCCAACATGCTAAGTTGGTTAAGTGTTTCCTAACCTAACCCCACCAGTCCGTTTAGTTTAGCATGTTCCATTTTGATTAAGTCTTTAGTCCACTTAATCCTAACAATCCTGACTCAGCCTTAATTGTCTTATTAAGGCCCTGACCTCTCACATTAGACAGGTATTGTTGTGGCTGCCTGTTGCCGGTTGGTTCCGGGCAGTCTTACGCCACAACTCAGTCTAACCTCGGGTCCTTGCTGGGCTCCATGTTTAACCTCCCACATTGGATAGGTATTGTTGTGACTACTGGACAGCCGGGCGGTTCCGGGCAGGTTTACATCACAACTCAATCCAACCTCGGGTTAAACACATCGTCTTTTCTACATTTACATATTTTGTCATTCTTCTTTATTTCTTATATGTAAATATTTGCGGCCCATTATTAAGTTAATGGTGTAAAGGTTACACCAATCATGGGCCCAACCCATACTTGAATTTGGGCCCTTTTACTTTAGTTTTTATTCATTAAATTAATGTTAACCCAACGTTATTTTCCCCCGTTTTACACGTTCGTTTATATATATTGGGCTTAGCCTTTTAAAGCCCAATTTAGCCATGCGAAAAGGGGAGGCTTATGGCGTATACACAAAGAGGGGAAAGTGAGCGCATGAACTTGCATATGACGTTGGAAAATACATAATAGAAATTGGTGTACTTGCATAGTGGTAACATATATCTTGGTCATAAAACATAGGTGACATAAATCAAGGCATGTAAACTTGCATAGGTTTAACTACAACATGAACTTATATTCTTATTTAGGCATAATGTCAAACATAAGCATGGCCTAAATACTTCTAGCATAAACATGGCATATTGTCAAACATAAGCATGGCATAAATACTTCTAGCATAAACATGACATATTGTCAAACATAAGCATGGCATAAATACTTCTAGCATGAACATAGCATATTTCAACTTAATCATGATTTAAGCCTAATCACATAACGATGGTATAGACATACTTATGCATAAATATTCCTAAACATGGTGTTTGCTTTAAACTTGCAAAAAGGGGATTTTTGAGTCTAATCTAACCATGTCATCATATAATTCTTTAAAACAAGATAGACTTAATCATAGATCTCAATTATGCCAAATATCATTCCTAGCCATATTCATAAGTTTGCAAAAGCATGACTAATACATGGTGTCAAAATTCCACATAGTTTCATATGAACTATAATAACCAAACTTGTTTCAATTACTTGCAAAACGATTTATGCACAAAATATACATTATAATGGCATAATAACAAAGCCTCAAATTTGCATGAATTTCAATTAACTACATACATGTAGCTTCAATATAGATTACACAATTTGCGCAATATTCCAAACGTTTATTTGCATAGAACTACCGCATGTAGTCCTTTATAATGAATACATAATTTTGCACAAATATAAATTACTTCCATTGCCACAATCCAAGCATACACATCAACACAGTTGTTTATTATACCAAAGTAATACTCTACTTACAATGGTTTGATGAATTCTCTAGTTTAGGGATTGAAGACGCAAATTCCTTTGTTGAATTGATTAGCTTTAGGTTGCTTGAATTGCTTTAGGCCTTAGAACTTCCTCCCTAATCCTCTCTTTAGTTGGCGGCTATGCTTTGTCGTTCCTCAGCAACATGGCGGCTATGTTCTTAATTTTTAATGAATAGATTAGGGTTTAGTCTAGGGTTGTTTATATAGAGGTTAGGAACTAATTAGGACCCTTGATGTTGCTAGGTTAGATCATAGCCATTCATTAGGAAGAGAGACCAATAAAAACCCGCCACCTAGCCCTAATGACAAAGCAGACCACAGAAATTCGACCACACACCGACCTGGCCAGCCAGGTTGACTGGGCTCGACCAGGTCGATACCCCTGTCGACAGGGCTGTCGACAGCCCTGTCGACATGGGTAGCCCAGGTCGACAGCCCAGTCGACCTGGGTGGCCCAGGCGGCGCTTTTCTGGCCCAATGGGCCCCACTTCGGAATATTTAATTATTTAATTCTGTTTGAGTTTTAAATTTAATTCAAATCTTCCGAAGGCCATATCTTCTTCATACGGACTCCGTTTTTCGAAAACTCGGACTCTATTTCGCGTATTTTTCCGAGACGAACGCAATGGCGTATCCCGTTTCCCCTTGGTTCTTTGATTTCAGATTAATTATACTTTAATTTGTTACTTTCACAGTTATAGAATTTTCGGGGTGTTACATTCTCCCCCACTTAAAAGGATTTCGTCCCCGAAATCTTCAAGTTAGGAGGAATGTAAATCCTAACATCCAATAATCCATCTACTCATCCATCAAACACGAGCATCCATTGTCCTTAAAAGACTTCTAATGCTTCATGATCATATGCAAAGTGTGTGTGTATACATGTACTTATCTAATGCAAAATCAGTCGGTCTACTGATTCAGTTGACCTCCTTAATGCGAATTATGTTAGTGCCATGAATCCATTATGTATGCAAATTTTTCCTATCCTTGATTCTACATGAGTGCACAGTCATTCAATACAAATGCAGCATCCACATGTCAACATATTAAAGTTCAACCACATACGAATACAAACACATATGCATATGCAATATGAAGTGACTGAGCCGATCTAAAACCTAGATTGTGTGTGTATATGCAACCACGAGCAACCACTAGCAATCACTTGCAACCACTTGCAACCATCATACATAACATGTTTCAACTACATGTTTCCATCCAAAGAGATTCTATCTAAAAGATACGGTCGAGGAAATATACCTAAAAAAGATAGATAAAAGCGCAACTTAAGGAAAAAGAAAGATCAAGGATGTACCCTCGAACAGAAAAGGGTAGGCTGTACGGATTCTAGCTTCAGTTTCCCAAGTCGCGTCTCCCTCGGCGTCGCTCCACTGAACTTTGACGAGCTTGACTTCGCGGTTGCGTAGCTTCTTCACTTCCGTTCCTAAGATGCGGGTTGGAATTCTTCTTATGGTTGCTTCGCGTTCCACTTCGGCCTCTTCGAGGATATTCGGCTCTACCACTTCAGCAGACTCGTGTAGACATTTTCGGAGATGTGAAACGTGAAAAACGTTGTGGACTCCAGCCAACTTCTCGGGTAGCTCTAATCTATAAGCCATTTTCCCAATTTTCTCGATAATAGGGAATGGCCCTACGAATCTTGGCGCTAGCTTTCCTGTGGTTCCAAAACGAACAACGTTTCTTAGTGGTGATACCTTGAGAAAAACTCTGTCTCCAACCTCGAATTCAAGGTCGGTCCTTCTCTTGTCGGCATAGGACTTTTGTCTGTCTTGGGCCGTCTTCATCCTTCTTCGTATTAAGTCCACTTTCTCTGAAGTCTCTCGGATCATGTCTGGTCCAAGTATGAGCTTATCCGTGGACTCCCACCAACAAGTGGGCGATCGACACGGTCTTCCGTATAGAGCTTCGAAGGGCGCCATTCCGATGGTTGCTTGATAGCTGTTGTTGTAGGCAAATTCCACCAAAGGGAGGTGGTCTTCCCATGTCCCTCCGAAGTCGAGGACGCATAACCTTAAAAGGTCTTCCAAAACTCTGTTCACTCTCTCTGTTTGGCCGTCGGTTTGGGGATGATAGGCTGTGCTTAAGCATAACTGCGTTCCTACTGCTTCTTGCAGACTCCGCCAAAACTCACTGGTGAAGATGGGGTCTCGGTCACTAACAATGCTAGATGGTATTCCATGGAGTCGAACGATTTCCTTAAGGTAAAGTGATGCTAGGGATGAGGCGGTTCTTTTACTTTTGACAGGTAAAAAGTGGGCGCTTTTAGTAAGCCTATCCACTATTACCCAAATGCTAGTGTTGCCTCTCCTAGACCTAGGCAGCCCATCGATGAAGTCCATTGAGATGCTATCCCACTTCCACTGCGGGACCTCCAAAGGATGTAGCAGTCCGCCAGGCTTTTTCTGTTCCGCCTTAACCTGTTGGCACACCATACACTTAGAAACGAACTCTGCCACGTCCTTTTTCATGCTGTTCCAGAAGAAAGTCCTTTTTATGTCTTTGTACATTTTATCTCCGCCGGGGTGTATCGTCATCTTGGAGTGATGTGCTTCTTCGAGAACCTTCTTTATTAAATCGTTTATCTGTGGGACGCATAGTCTTCCATCTCGCCTTAGTACACCCTTATCGTCGATGGAGTATCTATTGAGGTGACTTGAAGTCTCACCCCTAATTAGCCTATCAATTATTTCTACAAGCTGAGGGTCTTCGCGTTGTGCTGCCCCTACTGAATCTATTAAAGTTGGGCGCACTTCGAGAGATGCAAGCAAGCCCGGTACGAAATCGGAGGAGGGCCTAAAGTCGAAGCTGGCTATAAACTCTAGGCTTTGTCTTTCAACAAACAACGGGCTTAGGGTCAATTTCTTTCGGCTCAACGCGTCTGCCACTACGTTGCCTTTGCCCGGAGTATAGGAGATTTCGAAATCGTACGAGGCAAGAAACTCCATCCACCTTTGTTGCCTCAAGTTAAGATCCTTCTGCGAGAAAAGATATTTCAACGATTTATGGTCAGTGTAAAGTTCGAACTTCTCACCTAGGAGATAGTGTCGCCAAGACTTGAGTGCAAAGACGATGGCGGCTAGCTCTAGATCGTGGGTTGGGTAGTTCTTTTCGTGCACCTTCAATTGCCTCCCGCCATAAGCTACTACCCTTCCTTCTTGCATCAAGACGGCGCCTAGCCCTGTCCCACATGCATCCGTATAAACAGTGAACATCTTGCTCCCATCTGGCAGCGTCAAAACTGGGGCTGTTGTGAGAGCCCTCTTCAGTCGTTGGAAAGCAAACTCGCAATCCAAATCCCAATTGAATACTAGATTCTTCTTGGTCAATTTCGTGAGCGGAGCTGAAATTTTCGCAAAATCCCTTATGAATTTTCGATAGAAACCTGCTAGTCCTAGAAAGCTTCGGACCTCAGTTGCATTCCTTGGTGTCTTCCAATCTTGTACCGCCACTACCTTAGCAGGGTCCACCGCTAACCCTTGTTTGGATACTATGTGCCCAAGGAACCTCACCTCTTCCCTCCAAAAGTGGCATTTGGAGAATTTGGCTTTTAGTTGATGGACTCGCAAAGTTTCCATGATTGCCCTTAAGTGTTGAGCATGTTCCTCTTCATTCTTTGAGAAGATAAGGATATCATCCACGAAGACCACTACGAATTTGTTGAGGAAATCTCTAAATACCCTACTCATCAGGTCCACGAAGTAAGCAGGTGCATTTGTCAAGCCGAAAGGCATGACAAGCCATTCAAAGAAGCCGTCTGGGGTTCTGAAAGCCGTTTTATCGATGCTATCTTCAGCCACCCTTAGCTGATGAAAACCGGTTGCTAAATCGAGTTGGGAGAAAACAGACGCTCCTACAAGCTGGTCAAATAAATCGTCAATTCTAGGGAGAGGGTGCCTATTCTTTTTCGTTAGCTTGTTGAGCTCCCTATAGTCAACACATAGACGGAGTGAACCATCCGCCTTTGTAGCGAACACCACTGGAGCGCCCCACTCTGAAATGCTCCTCCTAATGAACCCCTTCTCTAGAAGCTCTTTAATCTGTTTACTGAGCTCTTTCCTTTCTCGTGGAGCCATATGTCTAACGGGCAACGCGACGGGCTTTGCATTATCTACAAGATATATGCGGAAGTCTATTTCCCGCTTCGGAGGCAAGCCCTTCACCTCTTCAAAGACATCCGGATATTCCCGGACCACTCTAACTGATTTCAAATTTTCAACGGAGGCATCTAGCGATTCAAGATAACTAAGCATAACCGCATACGAGGGATTACAAGAAATTTCCAAAGTATTACCGAGCTGGGTTAGGAGCCTAACAACCCTTTTCTCACAATCAAGGATGGCCCCGTTACTGGATAGCCAATCCATACCCAAAATCAAACCATACCCCGAAAAGCCCAAAACAAAGGCACTACATTCAAATTCTACACTTAGAATAGAAATTTTCAAATCCAGACAGATCATAGACAAATGAGCTGGGCCCCCAATTGGGTTTGAAACAATTAAGGGGTCCTCTACCATACTAGTTTTTAGGTGCAGAGATTCTACTAAAGCAGACGAGATAAAGGAGTGTGATGCGCCAGAATCAAATAAAGTGCGAACGGGGTGATCATAAAGATAAACTACACTTTCTACAGATGTATTTGTACCTCGCTGTTGCAATGGTGGCGCTTCTAGCACATGAACCTGTGCCCCTGGGGTGGATCCAGCCCCCTGCCCCTGCCCTCGTTTCCTTGGGCAGTCCTTAGCCCTGTGGCCTGTCTGTCCGCATGAAAAGCACCCACCATTGGCCTTCTTTTTCCGGCAGTCCTTTACTAAGTGCCCCACTTTGCCACAGAAATTACACTTCCTCTTCTCCTTGTTGCCTTTCCCGCCTTTCTTGAAGTCTGTCTTCTTAGGCTGCAAACCCTCTTTCTTCCCTTGAGAGCTTTCTGCCTTTGTCTCTTTCTTGCCCTTATCCTCTTCATTCAGCAATGCCATTTGCACCAATCTTTCATACGTGGCTCCCATGGGTATATGGGTCATGGCCAAACTGTGTAATGGCTCATTTAACCCCTTGACGAAACGGAGAGCCTTCTTGTGCGGGGTGTTGACTAGGTCAAGCCCAAACCTAGCCAGCTCATCAAACTGATTCACATACTCTCTAACAGTCTTGTCTCCTTGCTTAAGAAATAAGAATTTCTCCAACTGCAAACTTCTTTCCGCATCTGAGAGAAATTTGGTCTCAAACCTTGCCCTAAAGTCCTCCCATGTTTCTACTGGTCTTTCAGCATTAGTGACTTCCCACCAGTAGGAAGCCTCGCCCTTCAATAGCCACACTGCCAATTGTACTTTTTGACTATCTTCTACCTCAAAGATGATGAATAGGTCTTCAGTTTCCTTCAGCCAATTCCTAGCTGCTACGAAGGACTCAGTTCCATGGAAATCCCTTCCTCCCATAGCTTTAAAATCTCTACATATCTTAGCGAACGTGTTTCCCCGTGGAGGAGGTGGAGGAAAAGGTGCTGCTGCAGCTGGATGATTCCCTGCAGCTGGGGGAGGAGGAACGGTAGGACCTGGTTGAGTGGCCCTAGCTTCTAAGAATCGTCTAAACCAACCAGGTATGGGCACCCCTTCAGGCAAGTTAAGTTCTTGGGACATGCTGAAACAAAAAGGATAGGTTCAAAACGAAGGATAAGAGATAATACCTATGGCTTTGGGGAGTGGACTTTGCCTTTTTTTAAAATAAAATAATATTTTTCTTTTAAAAATGCTTCTTTAAATTTCCTTTTTGAAAATAATTTTTCAAAACTTTTTATCTTATCTGGTAAACCTGTGCTCTGATACCAAGTGAAACACCCCACCTCCGTTAGGGTCACTCTCAAAGGGAATGCCCTAATTTTGGTGGAGGTTTATAAGTACAAGTCACAGATATACAAGACAGATATAATAACACATATTTGTAAACCAGCGGAAGAACAACAAATTTTATTTCATAAAGTCAAATACGTGTTACAACAACATCCCTTCCAAAAACATAACATAATACTTCATAATCTGTCTTGAGTACATTATTTAAAGAAGCATGAATAAAACATAGATAAACTGCCAAAGCCCCATAGGGAATTGTCCAAAGCCATAGTTCAAAACAGGAAAGTCCAAGCAATACATTTCTCTTCTTCAAGCTGGATGTTGAGGTTGATCAAGCTGCTGTGTTCCCTCCCTGAGGACCTGGGGGGGGGGGGGGAAACGGAAGAAAGAAGACGAAAGAAAAATAGAGTCAGACATAAAGCCTGAGTAAGTCTAGTACTACTTTGTCTATGAATAAAGAACTGGGTATGATAAGTAAAACAGGAAGTGGGCAAACACTATGAACTTGGTTAAGTTATCTAGGGTCGAATATACTATCGTACCCCATGTTAATCCCTGAACCCATATAAACTAGTTTCCAATTTGCACCCCATAATCAGGGTAGTGTGATCCATTCTACGATGATCGGCTCCTATTCGCAAAGTTACATGTGTCTTACGGCCCCCGATGTCTGTAGTTACCTATGCTGGTCCCACCATGGGGTGTATCAAGTCCCATAGTGGCAACCCGACACAACCTTAGAGTGCAAAGGTACGCTACTGGTGTCCAGTGCTTTATTTTTCTGCGCCGGAGTGCGTGCACGCCCGCACACCGTTAGAACCTACACTGCTACACCACCGCCGTCGATTTGACCTCTTACAATCAGCCCAGTAATCGTGCCCCACCCTGCCTAGTTTCAGGGTATCCTGATACACCTTTTAGGGTTACTGCTGAAAAGGGTCCCCCGTTACTAGGTTTTCTATCTCTAGCCAACATGCTAAGTTGGTTAAGTGTTTCCTAACCTAACCCCACCAGTCCGTTTAGTTTAGCATGTTCCATTTTGATTAAGTCTTTAGTCCACTTAATCCTAACAATCCTGACTCAGCCTTAATTGTCTTATTAAGGCCCTGACCTCTCACATTAGACAGGTATTGTTGTGGCTGCCTGTTGCCGGTTGGTTCCGGGCAGTCTTACGCCACAACTCAGTCTAACCTCGGGTCCTTGCTGGGCTCCATGTTTAACCTCCCACATTGGATAGGTATTGTTGTGACTACTGGACAGCCGGGCGGTTCCGGGCAGGTTTACATCACAACTCAATCCAACCTCGGGTTAAACACATCGTCTTTTCTACATTTACATATTTTGTCATTCTTCTTTATTTCTTATATGTAAATATTTGCGGCCCATTATTAAGTTAATGGTGTAAAGGTTACACCAATCATGGGCCCAACCCATACTTGAATTTGGGCCCTTTTACTTTAGTTTTTATTCATTAAATTAATGTTAACCCAACGTTATTTTCCCCCGTTTTACACGTTCGTTTATATATATTGGGCTTAGCCTTTTAAAGCCCAATTTAGCCATGCGAAAAGGGGAGGCTTATGGCGTATACACAAAGAGGGGAAAGTGAGCGCATGAACTTGCATATGACGTTGGAAAATACATAATAGAAATTGGTGTACTTGCATAGTGGTAACATATATCTTGGTCATAAAACATAGGTGACATAAATCAAGGCATGTAAACTTGCATAGGTTTAACTACAACATGAACTTATATTCTTATTTAGGCATAATGTCAAACATAAGCATGGCCTAAATACTTCTAGCATAAACATGGCATATTGTCAAACATAAGCATGGCATAAATACTTCTAGCATAAACATGACATATTGTCAAACATAAGCATGGCATAAATACTTCTAGCATGAACATAGCATATTTCAACTTAATCATGATTTAAGCCTAATCACATAACGATGGTATAGACATACTTATGCATAAATATTCCTAAACATGGTGTTTGCTTTAAACTTGCAAAAAGGGGATTTTTGAGTCTAATCTAACCATGTCATCATATAATTCTTTAAAACAAGATAGACTTAATCATAGATCTCAATTATGCCAAATATCATTCCTAGCCATATTCATAAGTTTGCAAAAGCATGACTAATACATGGTGTCAAAATTCCACATAGTTTCATATGAACTATAATAACCAAACTTGTTTCAATTACTTGCAAAACGATTTATGCACAAAATATACATTATAATGGCATAATAACAAAGCCTCAAATTTGCATGAATTTCAATTAACTACATACATGTAGCTTCAATATAGATTACACAATTTGCGCAATATTCCAAACGTTTATTTGCATAGAACTACCGCATGTAGTCCTTTATAATGAATACATAATTTTGCACAAATATAAATTACTTCCATTGCCACAATCCAAGCATACACATCAACACAGTTGTTTATTATACCAAAGTAATACTCTACTTACAATGGTTTGATGAATTCTCTAGTTTAGGGATTGAAGACGCAAATTCCTTTGTTGAATTGATTAGCTTTAGGTTGCTTGAATTGCTTTAGGCCTTAGAACTTCCTCCCTAATCCTCTCTTTAGTTGGCGGCTATGCTTTGTCGTTCCTCAGCAACATGGCGGCTATGTTCTTAATTTTTAATGAATAGATTAGGGTTTAGTCTAGGGTTGTTTATATAGAGGTTAGGAACTAATTAGGACCCTTGATGTTGCTAGGTTAGATCATAGCCATTCATTAGGAAGAGAGACCAATAAAAACCCGCCACCTAGCCCTAATGACAAAGCAGACCACAGAAATTCGACCACACACCGACCTGGCCAGCCAGGTTGACTGGGCTCGACCAGGTCGATACCCCTGTCGACAGGGCTGTCGACAGCCCTGTCGACATGGGTAGCCCAGGTCGACAGCCCAGTCGACCTGGGTGGCCCAGGCGGCGCTTTTCTGGCCCAATGGGCCCCACTTCGGAATATTTAATTATTTAATTCTGTTTGAGTTTTAAATTTAATTCAAATCTTCCGAAGGCCATATCTTCTTCATACGGACTCCGTTTTTCGAAAACTCGGACTCTATTTCGCGTATTTTTCCGAGACGAACGCAATGGCGTATCCCGTTTCCCCTTGGTTCTTTGATTTCAGATTAATTATACTTTAATTTGTTACTTTCACAGTTATAGAATTTTCGGGGTGTTACATAACCAATCTAATATGAGAACTTGATAGGGTTAAGTCACAAGACCGTTTAAATATACTTAACCATTGTAATACGATTAGTGGATGGGGTTAAGCTAACCCATACTTAACCAATCCGACTCGATAATCTGATGGGGTTGAGATAATCTATGCTTAACCAATCTAATCTGATAGGGTCAAGACAAACTAACACTTAACCAATCTGACTTGATAATTGAATAGGGTTAAGTCATGAGCTTCTTGGTATACTTAACCAACTTGTAGGGCTAAGCCTTGAGCTTAAATACTTAGCCAACCTTGACATGATTCGTAGGCGGGTTAAGTCATGGACTGGAATGACAACACTTAACCCATTAGACAAAACCCTAGTTCAGGGGACTAGGTGGAAAATCGTAGTTAACAAGGATAACGGGAAAGGAAACTAAGTGATAAACCTTAGTTTAGGGAAACTAAGTGATAATCCTTAGTCAAGGGAATTAGACCAGTTCACGAACGGATGAGTAACCTGATACGGTAGGTCATCGCTTAAACAAATACACGAGGCGGAGCAATATCTGATCTAGATAAAGGCTCCAACGAACTGGGTGACGAAGCGGAAGCTTCGAGGGACGTGAGGATACTCTTGGTATCCCTCTGTGAGGTTGCAGATGATCCGTCTGGGCTCACAAGAGGTTAACGTCTGCGGTAGAAGAACCAAGAGTATGCCTTGGTTGCTATGCGAGCGACCTAAAGACTGGGATGGATTAGCGTGGAGTCATCGATTCTTGTTTTTGCCCTGGATAGCTCATCGTCGACTACCTACCATCTTTAGTCAATCGTGTATGTACGGAAAGGCAGAGAACTCCCAACAGACTATATACTTGCTACCGAGTTATGGGTGAGGTTGGCCAATAGGTAAGTGGGGCATAGTGGGGCCGGGATGTAGTTCTCATACATGATTTTTCTTGGATTGCCTTTCAGTAGTTAAGGGAGGGGTCATGTGGGACCATAGCCACGGATACAAAAACAGACCTTGATATCTGCATCAGCAGACGACTTAAAGCTCCCGACCGAGTTCCGTATTTCTCGATTTGCCCTGGCACGGAACTCGGATGGCACATTGAGATACATGTGCGTCTAGACATGGAAAACGATTCACGATTTATACGTGGGACAAAGGGCTTGGTTGACGGGTGGCGTAATCCCTAGTGGTCCTAGGTGGCTAAAACCCAAACCAAGTTACAGAAACGTTCATTAGGTAGCATAATCCTTAGCGGCCCTAGGTGGCATAAATCCTAAGTGAACACGCGATAGTTCATGGTAAGAAAACATAACCAGATCAAGGGTAGCAGTCCAAAACAACATAAAGGATAAAATGGTACTACGTTGAGGTGGTATAGATTTACATGGGAAAGCCCGTACGGCCTACGGCAAAGGACTGAACTTATACATGGAAAGAAACATACAAGTGGGAAAACCTACATATGCTATATATTAGGTTGACATGGACCATTACATGATATTGGGCAAGGGACATTCATAGTTAATACACGACGTGGGTTGGGATACTAGTACGAGAGGTGCAGAGCAAATATACATGTTAGAACCATGAGAAATATACTTGATAGTAACCTCGGGATGTTATACATGATAGATACTTTGGGATAGTATACTTGATAAAAGCCTGACGATGTGATACCTTGACTTATCTTGACACCGTAGTTTATCATGATACCTTAGTTTATCTTGATACAGTAGTTCGGCCTGTTATCTTGGTTTAGCGTATCTATCTTGTAGTCATCCTTATGTTTACTTTCAGTTTATGCATGTCATGTTACCTTTACCTGTTTTTATACTGGAAGTAGATAGGACTTACCAGTCTTTATGACTGACCCCGTTTTGTTTCACCTCTTTGTCTTCCGTTCCCCCCCCCCCCAAGGTTTTCAGGGAGGAAACACTGTTGTTTAGTTCGGACCTCTTCTGCTTGAAGGTCATCATATATGGCTTGGACTCCTTTTGGCTATGGCTGCTTTACCGGTTTGTTTAGGGGGAATAATTTATGAAAAAGTTTTATGCTTCTTTACTATTTGTAAGACAGGTTTCTATGTACTCTGATGTAAAAGGCTTTAGACCTTGATGTTTTATAAAGTAATGAAATTTGTTTTACTTTCGCTGTTTTATATGTTCTGTCTTGTAATATTTCTGTGCATGTTTACCAATAATGCCCCTCCAAACCTAGTGCATTCCTTTGTGAGTGACCCTGGCGGAGGTGGGGTGTTACATTTAGACTCTTTTGTGGTGTAAGACTGCCCGGACCCGCCCGGCAAATCCAGCTGCCACAAATGCCAGTCTAATGTGAGAGGTCGGCCTTAATGAATTAAGAAACACTTAACCAGATAAGCATGTAGAGGGACATGAGGGGGGTTAAGTGGGTGCCTTGGGTGGCATGTGGAATTAAGTGGGTGCCTGGGGTGGCATGTGAAATACGATTAGATATTTCAATAATTAATTAATGCAAATCTGAGATAAATATGATGTCTAAAACGTGTTGGGTGGATGGCGTTAAACCAACTGGACTGATGAATTTTACAACCCGTTTCGTGAATCTGTAGGCCCAATACAAAGTTAGACAATCTGTAAGTCTGTTAAATCTGTACATCTGATCCGTTAGTCTGAAAACTTGTTAGCTTGATTGTCTGATCTGTGAACTAGTAAATTTGAACTCTGTATGTCTAAAACTTGTAAACAAGTTAATCTGAAATCTGTTAGTCTGGGGACACAAGGATAGGATGGGTAATTACTTGTGTCATCTGTTGTGTGGGACCCATATTAGTCAGTAACCCTTTCTGGTATCAAAACTATGACCCAACAGTAGGTAGGGTCCGGGCATGCTTACTGAACTAATTATAAGCGGTTCATTCTGATAATGGCGAGGGGTGTTGATGGTGCGTTCCAACCGGGTCATGTGCGTGCATGGATCCCGGTCTGCCTCTGAGGATGTAAGACGCCGTGACATCTATAAATAGGTCTGTGTCATTCAAAGGTTGCCACTTTAGGGAATGATACACCCTTTATGGGGCTGGCACAGGGTATTTATGTATTAGGGAGCCGATCACGTGGGGTAGGATTTAGGGTACACTTAGTTATGTCTGTTCTGTGGGGTACCGTCTGTTTCTGTTGGTTGGTAACACCTGTTAGTTTCTGCGTGGTACCGTCTGTTGGGGTGGTAAAGGCCCATTTACTAGTGTGCACCTAATTCTAACATTCTGTTTCCGTAGGGATTATTATGTTTCTGTTTCTGTCTCTGTTAGGGTGGTAAAGGCCCATTATTCTGTTTCTGTTTAGACATTAGGGTAACACCTAATCCTGTTATACCAGTAATAGTGCAGAGTAGTTTGTAGTGAAGCATACATCTTACCTTATTCGTCCTGTCATACCTGCCATCTGTACCGTGAATCCTCTTATCCACTTTGTATGCCTGCCATGTTTACATTTATTTATTTACTGGCTAAAAGTTACTGGACTCACCAGACGTATGTCTGACCTAGTTTGTTTCGTCTCTTTTCTTCCATTTCCCCCCAGGTTATCCAAGGAGGGAATACTTTAGCTTGATCCAGATTCCTTCTGCTTGAAGTACTTGAAGTATGGCTTGGCTCTTTATAGCTTCTGATCTGTGGGGATTATGATTTTAAAAGTTTTGTACTCTAATGGTTTTGAACAAGGCTGATATATATATGTACTCGGGTTTTTGGTAAAGATGTAACCATATTGGTTTCTGTTTTCCGCTGTAATAAAGTTATAATATTTCAAGTATTGTTTATCTGTCTTGAAATTTTCTGTTCTGTTTACTAAAACGCTCCACCAAAGTTAAGGCATTCCCTTTGTGAGTGACCTTAACGGAGGTGGGGTGTTACACCAGATGAATGAGGTGAGTGTTCTTAAAGAAACACCTAAGGAGTCTCTTGAAGAGATCAATGACATAATTTTCAAATAACCCCAGAAGTGGTTTAGGTACCTAAAATAGATAAATAAAGAGACCTCAATAAATTATATATAGAATTGACAATATATAATCATCGATGATAAATTATAAAAGTAAAGCGCTTATGTTAAATCATGATTGGCCATCATGAATCCTTCTCTAATTGAGAAATGTGGACCTGTGGTCCACAAAGTAGTGAATAAATCTCGAAGGTATGAATATTTGTTAAATCACACTAAATGATGAAAGAATATTAGTTCCTGAAGAACATAAACTACTTTGTTGGTTATATAGAATATAAAGAACAAAGAAAGTTGATTACAACATTCTTTTAAGTATTGTTATAATGAAAATCATGATATAATTCATGATGAGTAGATTATTTCCTGCTTTTAAGTATTGTTGTAATGAAACATTTAATATACTTTTGAGTATAGTTGCAATATGTAAAATTCATTGAAGTGTACAGGTTCCTGAAGAACATAAATAACTTTAGTGATTATAAAGAATGCAAAGAACATAGAATATAGATTACAACATGCTTCTAAGTATTGTTGTAATGAAAATCTTGATATAATTCAAGATGAGTAGATTACTTCTTGCTTATAAGTATTGCTATAATGAAACTATTATTGTTCATTACAAATGTATTGCAGTGTGCAAACCTGGTTAAAGCATAAAATTGTAAACACTCGAAGTGTATAGCAAGTAAGCGCAAACAAAAGGTGTTTTAAATAAGAAAACATGCCTGAAGCATGAAAATGCACACAAAAGTCTTTTAAGAAAAGTTCATTAAGAATTTTCTTTTGATGTTGTACACTTTTTCCTTCACGTTGGTTTTTTCCCATAGGGTTTTCCATCATGAAGGTTTTAATGAGGCAAATGTTAATTAATGATGAGCGTCAGAAGTATGAAGAGTAAAGATTATTATCTCTTGAGTTTATTTTCTATACAAGATTTGTTTAAGTAGTATTATCAATGAGACATATATTTATGGATCCAGAAGTATCTATAACGAAATTGAGATATCAAAAAGTATGCACTCTTTTTCTTTAACTAAGATTTTTCCCACCGGGTTTTTCTTAGTAAAGTTCTAATGAGATATTATATTGATCCAGAAGTAAGTAATATTGAAAATTGTAACGAGACATTATCTTGATCTAGAAGAATCAAGCACCACATCAAGGAATAACATCTCAAATATGATATTTAAGTTAGTCTGTATTTTTATCCTTAACTAAGGTTTTTCCCACTGGGTTTTCCTTTGTAAGATTTTTACTGAAGAATTATATTGATTCAGAAGTATCATTCTACATTTAAAGTAGTAAATTATTGAAAATATGTTTTTGTACTCTTTTTCCTTCACCGAGATTTTTCCCATAGGGTTTTCCTTAGTAAGGTTTTAATGAGGCATTACATCGATCCTGAAGTATCGAATTCTTAGAAGAAATATCATTTTAATATGACAATATCTATGAGGGGGAGCAATAATTTTCAAGGGGGATAATTTCAAACTACTATAAGAGCATTCAAGAATTTGAAGACACATATTCAATGAGGAGTGTTAAAGTTACCTTTCTGATCCACATAAAGCAAAATCACAAACTGGATATATGTTTACAAACAACAATGCAGCTATTTCATGAAGATCTACAAAACAAACATTGGAAGCAACATCATCCAATCATTCTGAAATTCTAGCACTACATGAAACGAGTCGAGAATGTGTTTGGTTAAGGTCATTAATTGAACATATTTGAAGCACATGTCAACTTCCCTTAACTACAGAAAGATTAACTATTATTTATGAGGACAATGCAGCATGCGTAGCTCAGATTCAAGCAGGATATATCAAGGATGATAGGACAAAACATATTTCTCCTAAATTCTTTTGCACACATAAGCTTCAAAATAGAAGTGAAGCAAATCCAATCTCAAGAAAATCCAGCAGATCTATTCACGAAGGCACTTCCATAATCAACATTGCAAAAGGCGATATATAAAATTGGTATACGCAGCTTGCATCACCAAACTATTTGAATAATGCGTTACGAATCAGGGGGAGCATATATTATGCAGTAATGCACTCTTTTCCTTCACTAATATTTTTCCCACTGGGTTTTTATTAGTAAGGTTTTAACGAGGCATTATTTTGATCCAGAAGTATCAACCCTCATTGGAACATTGTCAATATGTTTCCTGGAGATGAAATAAAATTGTACTCTTTTCTTTGTTTATGATTTTTTCCACAGGGTTTTTCATAAAAAGGTTTTTAATGAGGCAATTAATATTATCATCTTTACATACGCATATTCAAGGGGGAGTGTTGTAATACATATAAGTGAATATGTATTTGTCATATTATTTTTAGTCCCACATTTTGGGTGTAAGGCTAACATCAGCTCCAAAGCCAATATATAAGGGAGTCAATGTAATAGAATTATGGACACTGAATGAAAGAGAAATAAAAAGGTCTCTCCCTTATCTCTTATGTTCTTTCTAATGTCTTCTTTTTTATGATCTGTTCTATTTTATTTTATAACATAAAGGAGTTCTAAAGTAGTTAATAAGTCGTTTTATTTTCAACTTCAATCAGACAATTTGAGAACAATATTGATCAAAATGATGTTGAATTAACTGTCATTGTCCACAAAATCAATAACATCAGAATGAATATGGAGACAATATTTGTCAAAATGTCAAATTGAAGTTCACATCTGTATAGTTAAAAAAATACCATTTGAGGATTTAGATCACAAATGGTAGTCAGTTGAGGGGAAAGCAGACTGTGTTGGCCATAATTGGAAACATACCATCAAATTCAGAAAATATGATAACATGTTCGCATTTTTAGAATCTGATACATGCATGCTATCATGATCTAGCCTGAGACAATGCCCAGACCCAACTAATATAACACAATGGTAGAAAAAACTTCAGTTAGTCACTTAAACATACTGTGCAAGGGGTAAACAGCTAAGAATCAACAAAAAAATGTTACATACGGATCTTCAAACCTTATATGTTAATCTCCATACCTGAGCTTCACATGTTTGTGTTTTTTCCACGAATCAAGCTACATCTCCCATTACAGTTTCACCACCAAGACTGTGTAACTCCTACAGTTAAGTGTTTTATTCAAGTTTATGCACCCTGCGGTAATTGTATTCTGCCCAAAAAAGCTAGAACATTATTTATAACAACAAAAGACAAAGCTCGAACTAACAGCTGTGCGCAAACAATACCGTGATTATCTTTTTAACTGCCATAGGCTCCCCAGTGAAACTTGACTTGTCAATCATGCTTCTTCCTGCTTTGGCAGATATATCTGGTGGAACATTATCCTAGATTTTTAAAGAGTGTGTAAATAAATTAAATAAGAACACGATATGAATCATATAATAATACTTGAAAGGGAAACGATGAATTTATCATCTCGATATCACCTGGATATCCAAATTCAAAGATTAATTTAATAAATCAACGTGTAGAGCATAAACACTAATTTAGGAATAGTTGGCACATAAATATACATGTGTTTGCTTATGTTTTACAATAAAATTTTCAGATAGATTGATAACTACTCGCAAGAAGAATTCGATTAGGTTGATGACCAAATTTGTTGGGTATTAAGAAAGTATCTAATTAGTTAACAGTTGTGAACAAATTATATATTACAGCAAACTTAAATGAAGTTGACAAATCTAAACCAAATTTATCTTTTCAAAGAGTAAAAGAAATGAAGTAACACATATCAAATAGTGAAACATAAACATAAAAAAAAAGCAAAACGTATGCACAAATGGCCAAAAAAATATTTTTTGTATTTCAATTATTATCGTATTAAATATTATATAGCCGACTGGATAGAAGACAATTCTTCAAATATAGTTTGAAAATAAACACACATTTGAATGATGGATTTATTAATGATAAGTATATTTGAACAGTGGAATGATATTTTTTTCACTTATTTGTGAGCACATTGTATGTCTGTTTTGCACTTTCCGTTTACCTTCAAGAACAAAATAGGATGAAGTCTTTACATAGAGAAGAAGTTAGAAAAAAGTGAAAAGTTATAAAGAAGGAAAAAATGCGAGTGAGTGGTGTTTTACAATCCTACAGTTTCATTAGCTACTCAGCTGATTCTACAAAATATATATCATTATTTTATTTGAATTTTTTATATTATTTTTGAGTTTATTGCTACCGTTGGAATTCAAAGGAGTCAGGAGATACTATTATTACCAAGAAGACTTTTCTAACGAAGGACATTGAGCCTTTCCATCCCAAATTTCACTCAAAAATTTAAGATCGGTTATCATTTTCTAAATGACATTGTCCAGAAATTCACAAAAAACAAAAACATAAGCACAAACAGTATTTGTTTTCTAAAGTACATGTAGATCATAGTACAAGAGGACGATCATCTTAGCAAATCTCCATATCTTTCTCACAAAGTATTCTACTTATCTTACTTATCATTGTCATTAGCATAGCATTAATTAGATGTACAAAAATCGCTTAATGCTTCAATGGTTTCAGTACTTTACGTGGATTAATAGACATACGTTTGGGGAGGCATTTTAGTTTGATTTCTCGATTAGAATATTTTTCCACATAACCTACAATTATATTTAAAAAAGGCTACAAATGGATATCGAAAGAATTTGAAATTCATTCTCGCCCGTATCCGAAAAAGGGATAAATATCCAATATTTGGAAACCAACTACAAATGATGATAAGAAGGAAATCTGCATTCACAGATTATCCATTTGATTTTGTTTTTAATGTTCTATTCTATTTTCTGAGTATTTTTGCATAGTAAAAAAAACATCTTTATATTATGTTAATATTTCATATTATATGCGTTAAATATGTATTAATTGTTTAAAAATACTTATTATCATTATATTCGTTAATTTTGTATACTTCTATAATTAATGAAACTAAATAAAGATTTATGTTAAACCAAATATATATATATATGCTTTGCAATATATATATATATGTGTATATGTATGTATGTATATGTATGTATGTATGTATGTATGTCATTAAATTGTCGATTACTAACATATAGGATTATTATCAATTATTTGTCTGTATCCCTAAATACGAATATCTGAAAATGAATGTGGCTGAGGGTACGACACTATTCTTGTCCAAAAGCACATGGCATATGTTCTATGCTCAAACAGATGCCAAATCATGAATCCAAAGAAAATAAATATACTATTGATCTTAAATGTAACTAATCTTGTTGTATTAAATGAAATTGTTCATAGAATACAAAATCAAAGTTTTAAAACTGTATGAAATAAGGTTAACATAAAAATGTAACAAAAATATTAGTCAATAATATGGAGGAATTTAAAACCATATATTTTTCTAATGGTTAATTGTTTGCATCCAGAAAAATCCTAGATTATCAGCTGTAGCTGTCGGCAACAATTAGATCGAGTGATTTCAATCTTTAATGCTCAGTCCTCCTATTCAAACAACGATACGAGATATGAACAACCCTGAACATTTTAATACATGCAGATCCATAAACGAACATGGTCTGATACTAAAGTATTGAATATTTTAGATATATTCAAAAGGAATAACACATTATATGATCACATACCATCTAAAATCAATTTGGTCTATTTTAGTAAGGGAAAGACTAATTTAGGTAGAGGGATTTTTTGTACGAAATTTGCGGTTTGAAAGCCGTTATTGTATGCGAGTGAGATTCATAAGTCTCATTAGGAGAGAAGTTATCGTACATGTGGACGTCATGTGATAAACCAAAACATGCGACCAAGTGATAAAATTGTACAGAATTATCTTTCATGGCTAAGACTATATAAACATGGACATTTTGATAAATTAAAAAGCTTTAAATACTAATTTATCCTATATGTATAACCCTTTGGCACTGCAAATAACATGTGTAGCAAATAATAAGCAATGATATTGGTACCAGGTAGCAATTACACATCGAAAATCAGCACATGACCTCTCCTGCAACTTCTGGAAACTCAGTTAGTGTCCTAAGTGATATAATTTCCAAACATGCATATTACTATACATGAATCATCAATCTGTAATCCTGTTTCAATCTAGGGAAAACAATAAAATGAAATTTACTCCTCCAGGAATTATGGTTACGAAAAGAACTCTTCGTAGGATGGAAACTAAAATGTTGGGATTTCTATATAAATCTCAGTTCAGAGGAACATATTAAATACTAACCATAATACATTAATTATTTGTGTGTATCTGACGGTGAAGGAGGGACATTATGAAGGCAGACATAGTCATCAACAGTTACTAAATAACATAAAAATAGGTCATGTGATAGGCTAAAAATTACATAATCAAGCACATAATCTTGCAGTTGGCACAAAAAATAGTAAAAGTCGGTCATATTGCAAACAGTGCTTCATCCATAGCAGTAGAAAATAAAGTATCTAAAACCTATATTTAAAATTATTACTGTTAATTAGTATAATAGCACTTCGTTAACATCGAAATAACACTATTTTATTATAAGATGGTCAGAGATTCGCTTTGAATTTCTGTTTGCAACATATTTAGATGTGTTCACACGTCTATCCCTTTGAAATGAATTTGGGGACAAATGAATCCACATGAGGCAACGAAAATAAAATGGTTGTAAGTCAGATCGATTAGCAAGTCAATGAAACAAAGTGAAATAACGGCAACGAAGAAAAATCCAAATCGACAAAGGCAAACTAAATAACATTATGATTTTACTCCTAATCATAAAAATTTTAGTAAGCTAATCTCTCGTAAGCTTATAATCATGTTGAATGGCAAGAATTGAACATTTTACCAGTTCGAACGACCAACAAACTCAGGAATGGTTGTCAGATTAAACACAAGTTGAACAAAAGGATTTAAAATGTGTGCGAATTACCTTTTGAAGTTAGCGGACTGATTGGAAAGTACGGCGGTTCAGCAAATTTACTGTAGATCTACACCATATGATGACCCGATGGTTGTAAATTTTGCTCCAAATTCACGACTGATTATTGATTTGAGAAGATCAGTATACGGTGTCTTTGTTGACAATGGCGAAGGTAATTCGGGATTGTAGCTAGGGGGACGTAAGAACAGCAATTAACGGCTTAAAATGGGAAAAATAGATAGTGGGTAGGGGACAACTTGGGGTATTCAACTTGATATTTGTTCGTATTTGTTTTTTAATTTTACAAAAAACGGATGAAACCATTGAACGGGAGAGCATAAATAAGGAAATGCTGCATTTTGTGGACGTCCACGTATGCAACGTTGGAATTGTGCTTTTAGGTTTAAGTAATAGATTTGAATACTTTAAACTGCTTGTTTGGAGCATTCAAATCTCTTACATTCGATGCTATAGCATTCATTTGCTTTTACTCTGGCTAGATTTTATCTGGCTCCTTGTCGTGACTTTAGGAGAAGCAAAATGATTTGTTTTTTATGTGCCCTTTTGTTTGTTGTTCTTACTGTCTCAACCTCGTCAAAGAAATTTTTGTTTTTGTCAACATGTACTGAAACGTCAATTTCTTTTGCTGGTTCATCATTTTCTGGAGGCCCTATTTCTGAACTCGTAATATGATTGATGATGTTCTCCTCTTCAGAATCTGCGCAATCCTCAACAACGCCATCCACCATGCCATTGGCATCCACATTATCTTCATGCTATCCTGTTTCATCAACCACACTGTTTGACTTGAAGGCCGAGTCCATACCATCCATTGCACTCCCACACTTGTTCTGCCTAGTCATGCTTCGAACATACACATACTTATCTTTAAGAAGTTTTCCAAGTTCTTGATTTTCTGTATTTAAGACAGCAAATGTATTATAATTAAATGGGTTGTATCCCCCCTCCCCTAACCATTTATGCTCTGTAAATTATTACTCTGCAAATTGCTAACTCCCTTTGGCATATTGGGTTCACTTGTATTTTCCTCAGAATTATTTGTGTTATTGTTTAACTTATAGTCCGTTCAAGACTTTATTGATTACCGTGCTCGCAATTATCATTACACATTGCATTTTCTGGAATTTGTTGATTTTCCTGATCGTTGTCATGTGTTGATGTATTACTGTCCCCATTAGTGTTTGTTTCTTTACCACTTTCTACATCAATTCATGTTAGATTTCATATCCATATTCTGTTCACTGTTCTCTTTTGCTATATGTGTACTCGTATTATTCGTACTTTTTGGTACCTACACTTCTTCAGATTTGCCTTTGCATTGTTTTAGAGAATGTCCAAATACTTCACACATCTTGCAACACAGTGGCTTGTAAACATACTCCACATCAATTTTCAGTGATTCCCCCATGTGCATAACCACTTCCACCTCGCTTGGAAAATCCGATCCTGCCTCCATTTCAATTAATATTTTCGCATATGCCACTCTAGATTCATCCACCGTAAGTCTATCCATTTTAATCGGTTTTCCCAACACACTTGCCATCGCACTCATCGCCTCTCTATCCCATAGTTCCAGTTCCAGATTAGAGAATATAACCCATAACGACATTGTTGATAAGAGGTCTTTTTTAAATCTCGTACCCATACTCCATTCTTTAAGGATAATTATTCTGTTGTCGAATAGGTATGGACCTCCTTGTAGAATCTTCTCACAGTCATGTTGATTATCAAATCGAATAATAAAGAAACCATTATTCTTAGATAACAGTTGAAATTTTCCTATCGGCTTCCACATGCGTTCGATATAACTTTTCAGATGCAGGTTATATGGCCTGGCTCCATATACATAGAAAATAATAGAATTTTTCCATTTGTTTACCGATCTCATTGCCGTTGTCTCCGACATGCGTGCTACCTTTTTATTATTTATCACTCAACCCATGTATCTTGCATCTGCCTTATCCCTTCTGATGCTGCTTGGATCCAGGATTTCGTGTTTCCTGCTAGCACTTGATTATGGATCGTCTTCCAATTCTTGTCATAGAAAGTCTCAAATTTCCCTAGAGCACGATGGAACGCTCGATCTACAGTTTTGGATCGAGTATCCACTCCCCCCGCAATTGTAGATCTGGGTTGACGAATAGCTTGCGCAGTATTTTGGGTGATACGAGTCCCCCCGTCTCCCCCGTGTCCATTACTCCCATGCTGGTTCCTATGCTGGTTCGACGAGTTTGATGCCCTAGATCCAAAAAGAAGAGAAGGTCCCAAATCGCGAGTCATCCATCGAGAAGATTCCGGATGTTCATTCTCTATAGGCATCGGTTCTTTCCATGGCCTCCGATCAGGAGGTCTACCTTTATCGTTTGAAATCGTAATAGACTTGATGTGGTTCTGCGATGACGCCATTCTGAAATTTAAAAATTTAATTTTATTAATTTACATGCATAGACTGATCAAATATTATAATATATACAGAAAACGTTGCTTTCTCCTTTATTTGCAAAGGATGTAAACTCCATTCCCCCTCTTTAAAAATCAATAGCTCACAATCCGTCGATAATTAGCAAAACTTTCCAACATAAAAGATATTCATCACCCTCTATAGTATTTTATAAAAAAAGATTGCGTGAGTTTTTCTTGAGTGGAGTAGTTGCAGATTCTATTTGATTGATGTCAAAAATTGATATACACTTCAAAAATTGATTTCTCACAATCTTCTTTGAATCATTCAATGTAGTACCGTCGTTAGGATCACATCGAGGAGTATTATGTTCCTTAAAGTTTTGGCATGATTCCTTGTCGATGAGGGATGATCGCTCTAAGCTAGGATTTCGAATAATTTGTGATTTTGGCGATGATTTATACTTCGGAGGTTTGTTCGGTAATAGAGATAGAGAAACAATCGAGGGATGATTTTTTGGCGAAGTTTTATGATGAGATATTTCACAATTTTTTATACCTGCATATATATGATTTTTTATTCAAGTTCGAGGTCAGGTTTTACTGTTGAAAATTTGTCTAGCTCTGATACTAATTTGTTAACTATATGAACTACTGGATAGTCTCTTAGAATTATAGCAAACATAGAAGGAGAAAACAAATACTGCAAAAAAATAAAAACACTACTTTTTTATTTCTTTCTTTTTAGTTCACTTTTGCTCGATTCAAATGAGGAGAGAGCTCTTCTATTTATAGCATACAATGGACCATTTTAGATTTGCAATATTCTAGGAAATATCTAAATATTTGTGGAAAAATATCTTTTTCTAAACAATAACAACTTTAAAAGCTCTCTCAATAAAAATTGGATCATAAATTTGAATTATTACTAATCATACTATAATAGAGATTTGACTCTTTCTATTTCTAAAAACTTGGCTAAAATGCTTGAGATTAATTCTCAACAAATCCCTCCTTTAAGCTCAAGCATCTACCATCCTTTATTCCAATCATCGTCTTGCAATTTCTGAACAACAATTTTGGCAATGGTTTGGTGAAGATATCCGCTACCTGATCACGACTCGTAACATGATTCAGCTGCACATCCTTTTCCTTGACATGCTCCCGGATGAAATGAAAACGAACATCTATGCGCTTACTCTTTTTGTGGTGAACTGGATTCTTCGATTGCAGACTTTTGATTCCTTTATATCCCACATTTTTTGGTAGAAGTATAGTAATCGTCCAAACTTTCTTTCTCATCAGTTCCTCTTCTTTTCTCGCTTTTTATCTTCGGGTTGCTCTACCACCACGGCTTCTGTAGTTGTCATTAGAGAAGAAACACTTGCAGCATCCACTAATGCAGTTCTGATATCTTTCAATAAATCGGTAATACCAGCCTTTACCATATCAACATATTCACCTTTAGCAGCATCAGCTTGATCCTGCTCCAAAAGCTTGCCAACAACAACCGCACCTTCTATGATCAGCATTCGCAGCAATAATATATGCTGGGATCTTCAAAGCATTTTGCATCACCTGAACACCAATTTTCTGGACAAAATTAGCCGTCTGCAAGTTCACTAGTTCTTTGAATGCATACAGCAAAGCAACACCACCTCCAGGTACAATTCTCTCTTCCACAGCAGCTTTAGTTGCATTTAAGGATCGGTAACTCTATCCTTCTTCGCACTAACTTCAGCTTCGCTCGCTCCTCCAATTTTTAGAACTGCAACACCACCAGATAATTTTGCCAACCGCTCTTGTAGCTTCTGTTTGTCATAGTCCGATGAATTCAAATCAATAGCAGACCTTAGCTGGTCACGTCTTTCTTCAACTTTAGCTATATTTTCTTTTCCTACTTCATTTGATTCAACCGCTCTATAAACATTCATGACATTATTTACATCAAGCCCAACTTCAGTATCCTTCAAATCTACTTCATTCTCAACAACATCATCATTAGTGTTACTTCTATCCTCGCCTTCTACATCAACAGGTTCGTCCTCATCAAAATTGCTATCAAATACATTATATTCTTCCTTGTTCACTGCTAGTACCTCCTCAACTTGGTCTGTATCTCTTTTTCTTGCTTCTGAGGCAGCCCTCTGAACCGCGGCTCTTTCTGCACGCAATCGTGCTTCAACATTTGCTTTATCAACAGCTGTCCGTTCTTGTTTTGCAATTGCTTCAGTGGCTGCTCTTTGTCTTGCCTCTTCATCGTTCATTATATCATCAATTTTTGTATTATCGTCATTAGCAATCTCATCATTATCCATTTTCCTAATGACTTCCTCAGCGAGTTCTTGATCGTCAACATCTTCCTCCTACTCGACTCTTTTCAGAGCCATACAATCAGCCTCGTCTTCTTTATTTTCCATTAAGGTCTCCTTGTTTGCGTACACCTCTTCAGTAATTTCCACGAATCTCTAGCAGAATTTTCTCCTATAATATGGTTGAAAGCTTCTTCATCAACGTTCTCACACATAGCAACATGGGCTTGATGGTCTTTCCATCTCGACCTTGTAAATGCCTCGCTCTCTTTCTCCGTCATATTTTTAACATCTTTTGGCCACTCGTATAAACACTCAACAATCTCCCATAATCCTTTGGAGATTAATTCTTCTTTCTTTTTGTTACTCCACTCTTCAAAGTTTTCTTTTGTGAGAACAAACATCGAAAGAAATAAAAATGTCATAGTTTCAACCTGGCGCTCTGATACCAATTTGTTGAAAAATTTTCTAGCTCTGACACTAATTTGTTAACTATATGAACTACTAGACAATCTTTGAGAATTATAGCAAACACAGAAGGAGAAAACAAATAATGCAAGAAAATAAAAACTCTACTTTTTTTATTTCTTTCTTTTTTGTTCACTTTTGCTTGATTCAAATGAGGAGAGAGCTCTTCTATTTATAGCATATAATGGACCATCCTAGATTTGCAATATTCTAGGAAATATCTAAATATTTGTGAAAAAATATCTTTTTCTAAATAATAGCAACTTTAAAAGCTCTCTCAATAAAAATAGGATCATAAATTTGAATTATTACTAATCACACTATAATAGAGATTTGACTCTTTCTATTCCTAAAAACTTGGCTAAAATGCTTGAGATTAATTCTCAACATTTACATGTGACAACGAGAGCTTGGCCGGCGGTGCATAGGCTGAAGCTTGTGTGAAGAGCAACACGCTTTTGGTAGTGATGGGATTGCTCTATACTTACACAAAGTCATGCAGCATAGATGGAGCTTTCCAACTTACTGGGAGGCGAAATGTAGATAAGTGAAGAAGGTGATGTAGCGTGGGTGTTGATTGGCATGCATGGGTCGGACCTTGCCATATTATTATAGGTTAACATTAAAAGTGGTCTGGAGCCTGGAAAATAAAGAAAAGGCGGGGTCGCTTAAGGTTTAGTCCAGTAAGTGACCAAGAGGAATTTGAGAAGAAGATGGAAAGGGACCGACTGTTATAGGTGACAGTTAGAAATGAATGGGTAGCGTTCATTACCTGTTATTACTAACTTCCCTGATAGGCTAAGGCCTTTTTGTTATTTTTCTTTCTCATGGGCTTGGCCCATTTTTCCTTTTCTAACGTTGCTGATTGTATTTATATAAAGAAACATGTACAACTCATTTCATTATGTTTGGAGAATACAATTTGTAAACTTTCTTTCAGAAATACAAAAGACAATTCTTATTTTATCATTTCTCTCAAAATTCAACTTGGTATCAGAGCAAGAATTTGTGCTTAACAGCAATCTTTGCTCGATCCTGTGCAAATATAATCTCTGATTTACAGAGATTATTGTCCATCAGTTAATTCTCATCCTTTGGACCCTCTCATCAAAGGGTTACCTTGTCATCTGAGAGTTGTTAGCCACAACATCAGAACTGTGCCTCGCTCTGTGTCATTTCAGGCTGCATCAGTTCTGTTATTGAAGTTTTTTTTGGTGAAAGCATCTGAATTTTTTTCAAGAAAGTCGATCAAGAAGATAAAGAATCAAGATTAATTGATAAGTGAGCCGTCCAGAAAGGTTTGTCAGTATTGTTTCATCAAGCATTGCATATAAAACTTCATCATTCAAACCTTATAAGGTAGCAATCAAGAATCAATCAATAAAGTTTCTTATCTCCACAATTCAAAGGCTTTCTCAATTCAGAAAACTTTTACCTGTGTTTGGGTCGATTTTTCCTTCTGTTTTCTGTCATGGCTGGTCCTGAAGATTCAGCCAGTGCCAATGCATCCAGTGCCAGAGTTTCAACTGGTCAGAATCAACCACCAGATCCCATCCAAGATTTGATGAAATCTATCATCAAACTGCAAAGTCAGCTGATCTCGATACAACTTGATGAATCTTACTACCTGTTATGGAAGTTACAGGTAGAAACTGCTGTTAGAGGATATGGTCTTGAAGACTACATACATGGAACAAAAATGGTTCCACCAAAGTATATTCGTGATAATGAAGATAAACTTGTTCAAAATACAGAATTCTTGGCTCATCAAAGACAAGATAGTCTTATCCGTGCATGGATGATGTCATCCATTGGAGCAACTATATTACCCCAGTTAATTGGTGTAAAGACTGCCAATGAAGTTTGGTCAACTATTGAGAGGAATTTCTCTGCTCAGTCCTCAGCTCGTATCATGCATTATAAAAGACAACTCCATAGTGTTAGAAAAGGAGAAGCAAGTATGAATGAGTACTTGTTAAAAGTAAAGAACATTTGTGATCAATTGAATTCTGCAGGGCAGAAAATTCCAGAGTCTGAACAAGTGTTATCTATAATAAGTGGATTAGATGATGATTACGAGGCTGTGTCTGCAATAATCTTGTCCATGGAACCTACACCCACTCTACAATATGTATACTCAACCTTGCTGGCACATGAGGGAAGAATTGATCACAAAAAGAATATGAATTCAGACCTTTCAATCAATTACACTACCTAAGGAAGAGGTAAAACTCAAGCAAATACGCAAAGAAATCAACCTAATGTTCAGAGGGGTGGTCAGTCAAATCGAGGCAGAGGTAGAGGCAGGAATAATAATTCAAAAACTAAATGTCAAATTTGTGAAAAATTTGGTCATACAGCAAATAAGTGCTATTTCAGATATAATTCAAGTATTAATCCTGGTCAATCTAGTAATAGTGCAAACATTAATATGGTGAATGTACAAAAAGATGGTGGTAAAAGTCAGACTGAAGGTAACAATGCAGACTCAACTTTGACAGATGATGCAAATGATGACTGCTGGTATCCAGATTCAGGAGCCACTAATCATGTTACTAATAATCTGAGCAATCTTAATCTGGGAAATAAAGATTACAAAGGTACGCAAAATCTTTTAGTTGGCAATGGTAAGATTGCATATATTACACATACTGGAAATGCAAGTTTAAATGGACCCAAAGAACTTATATTAAAAAATTTGTTAAGGGTTCCTTCTATTAAAAAGAATTTGATGAGTGTTTCCCAATTTGCAAAGGATAACAAAGTTTATTTTGAATTCTATCCAAATTCTTGCATTGTCAAAGATATACTAACTAAAGAAATCATTTTGCAGGGTAAGGAGTATAAGGGGTTATACAGATTTGATATAACCAGTCATAAGAATCCTAAGTATAATAGTAAAGAATGCTTGATGACTCATGTTAATGATTCTGAGTGTAGTAAAAAATTTGACCTATGGCATTGTAAGTTAGGTCATCCCAGTATTAAAATTGTAAAACAAATTATGAATGATATGATGTTGAATACCAATTCTATTTCTGATTCATACATTTGTTCTTCTTGTCAATTGGGAAAATCTCACAAACTTGCATTTCCAGATTCTCAAACAAACTATTCTAATCCTCTTGAATTAGTTGCTACTGATCTATGGGGTCCAGCATCCACATGTTCTGTTTATGGCTATAAATATTATATTTCTTTCATTGATGCTTATTCTAGGTTTACTTGGATATACATGTTGAAATCAAAATCTGATGTTAGTAATGTGATTATTCAGTTTATAAATAAGGTTGAAAATATGATTGGGCATAAAGTAAAAACTTTTCAAACAGATGGTGGTAGAGAATTTTTACCATTGAAACCATTTTTTGAGAAAAAGGGTATCAATCATAGAACCACATGTCCATACACTTCAGAACAGAATGGGTTAATTGAAAGAAAACACAGACATATTGTTGAAACTGGTCTAACTTTACTTGCTCAAGCTTCAATGCCTCTAAAATATTGGTCTGAAGCTTTTGATACAGCTGTGCATTTAATAAATTTGTTACCCACAAAAGTTCTAAATTTTAAATGTCCACAAGAAATTCTTTATAAAATCAGACCAGATTATAGTCATTTGAAAGTGTTTGGGTGTGAGTGTTATCCATGCTTAAGATCCTACAACACACATAAATTGGATTTTAGATCCACTCCTTGTACTTTTCTAGGATACTGTACCAAACATGAAGGTTATAAGTGTCTAGATAGATCTGGTAGGATATATATTTCTAGACATGTAAAATTCAATGAACAGATATATCCTTTCTATACTGAAAAAGCAAAGGCAACTGAAAAAGTTGTTGAACCTAGAATTGTTATACCTGAATTACCTGAAGAAATTCAAGTAATAGTGCCACCTCAAAGAAAGATGAAAGATGCTACCACAGACTCTCAGCACACAATGCCTTCAAGAAGGCCAGGACAAGAGAATGTGTTTGAAGAAAACATGGACAATCAAAGCGCATCTGTTCAGGCATCTAATGAGAGAGGTGATCATTCACCAATCAACTGTTCACCACCTGTCAGTGAGCAACCTGGAAACAACAACCAAGACAATGATGTCAGAGACAATATTAACATGCATCCTATGCTAACTCGTGCAAAATGTGGTATTTATAAACCAAAGCATATTAATATTGCTGTCTTACATGATGAACCAGGTTCTTTCTATGAAGCATCAAAATGTGAGAACTTGAAACAAGCTATGAAAGAAGAGTATGATGCTTTAATTAATAAAGGAACCTGGTCACTGGTTAAAAAACCAGAAAATAAAATATAATTGGTTGCAGATGGGTGTGCAAATTAAAGAAAAACTCTGATGGTTCAATTTCTAAGTACAAGGCTAGATTAGTGGCTAAGGGTTATTCACAACAGCTGGGTTTTGATTTTTTAGAAACTTTTTCACTGTTGTGAAGCCTTCATCCATTAGAATAATTTTAACAATAGCCTTAAGTAGAAATTGGAGCATCAGACAGTTAGATGTTAATAATGCTTTTCTTAATGGTGAATTGCAGGAAGAAGTGTTTATGCAGCAGCCAGAGGGTTTTATTCAAGGCAACAGGTCTGAATGGGTGTGCAAGCTCAACAAGGCAATCTATGGATTGAAGCAGGCTCCTAGGGTTTGGTTTGATAAATTAATGTCAACACTTGTCAATTGTGGCTACAAATCCACAAAATCTGATAACTCTGTCTTTATAAAATTTTCTGAAACTGAAATAACCTATATACTGATTTATGTTGATGATTTTGTAATTACAGGAAGTAGCAAGTCTGAAATTGAAAACATTACAAGAAGACTGAATACAGAATTTTCAATTAAAGACTTGGGAGAAATAAGCTATTTTTTGGGAATAGAGGTTGTTAAAACATCAGGATCAGAAATACATCTTAGTCAGAGAAAATATATATTAGAGATTCTTCATAAAGCAAAAATGGATAAAGCCAATCCTGTGCCAACACCAATGATTATTAACAGTCAACTCTCCAAACATAAGGGTGAAGCTTTTCATGATGCAACTTTTTGTAGAAGCATAATTGGAGCTCTACAGTATGCTACAATAACAAGACCAGATATATCCTATTGTGTTAACAAGGCAAGTCAGTACATGCAAAACCCATTAGATACACACTGGAATGCTGTTAAAAGAATTCTTAGGTATCTAAAAGGTACTCTAGATCATGGTCTTGTGTTTAAAGCAAGCAAATCCTTAAACATCAACGCATATGCTGATGCTTATTGGGCAACAGATGTTGATGACAGAAAATCAACATCTGGATATTGTATCTATCTAGGAAAAAATCCAGTTTCATGGAGTGCTAAGAAACAGAGTACAGTTTCAAGATCAAGTACTGAAGCAGAATTTAGATGTGTAGTTAATACTGCAGCAGAAGTCTTATGGATTGAGTCATTGCTAAGTGAACTCAGAATTAAATCAGAAAAGAAGGCTGTGATTTGGTGTGATAATGTTAGTGCGATATTCTTAACTTCTAATCCAGTTTTGCACTCAAAAACAAAGTATATAGAACTCGATCAATATTTTATTCGTGAACATGTTATGCAAGGAAAATTGAGTGTAGGGTATATACCTTCTCAGCACCAAAAGGCAGATATTCTTACCAATCCTCTCTCCAAACAGAATTTCGTCAGATTAAAGGAAGAACTCAATGTCGAATCTGCAGATCCGCACAACAGATCCAACAGAATTGTTTATATACCTGATTGAAGTAGTGAACTTTCCAATTGATGTCAGCTCCGACCTGTTCAGCTAGGGTTTGAGCAGATTCAGACCAAATCCTTTCAGACGCCAGTTTAACCTCTCTCAATGAGACTGAAGCATACTTAAGCTTGTAATAAACTTAAGTAATTATCAGAAACATCTGTTTTGGAGGCCTGACAAGTCGATTCAGCCATCAATCAGAATTTCGAGCCGCCATTCTTTTCTCTGGAAACCTAACTAGGGTTTGGTTTCAGGGGGGGTGTTAGAAATGAATGGGTATCGTTCATTACCTGTTATTACTAACTTCCCCGATAGGCTAAGGCCTTTTTGTTATTTTTCTTTCTCATGGGCTTGGCCCATTTTTCCTTTTCTAACGTTGCTGATTGTATTTATATAAAGAAACATGTACAGCTCATTTCATTATGTTTGGAGAATACAATTTGTAAACTTTCTTTCAGAAATACAAAAGACAATTCTCATTTTATCATTTCTCTCAAAATTCAACTGTGACCAGTAGTGGAAGAATAAAGCGGAAGAAGAAGGACGCGTGGAGAAGGAAGAATTTAATAGCGGTAGAGCTGGAAAAATGAAGAGATCAAATAACACGAAAAAAAAGAAAGCAAATTATAAAAAGGGCGAAAGGAAAGCAAGTTGAAAATGGAGGCAAGCAAAGCAAGCACACGAAGGATTTGAGATGAGCAGACAGACAAACGGAGTATATCTGAAAAAAGAAGAAAATGGGCGGAGAGCGTTCTCCTCATTAAAGGACTACATTGCTGATTAACTATGATAATGACTGTAGTTAAGTATGATTAATTTCTTAATAATGATAAACTAATTTTTGAATGTTGAAGGCTGGATTGCAAAAAGTTGTTTGTTCATATTTTTAAAGCTTATTATTGGAGCTAATGCTAGCACCTGATTTAACAAAATTGCCCTTCATATTATTTGGTTATTAATGTGGTAAATATTTAAAAATAATTTGAACCGTAAATTAAATTTTTTTACAGGATGAAATATGTAGTTTTTAAATATTGAAATTAGTGAATTTTGTGGAAACTCAAATAATAAATAATTATTTGAAAGCATTTCATTTTGAGAATTTTTAATTTCATTTTGTTATTTTTCAAGATTTTAATTTTTAAAAGATTACATTCTCATGAATTAAGCATTCTAAGACCCAGTTGAAAAAAAACATGAAAACTAATTATCAAAATTACGTAGTCCTCAATATGTAATTTCCGACATTTTTTCAAAAATTTAAATGTTATTAGATTTTGTTTTCTTATTTTTGAAAATGAATCTAAATTTAGAAGAAAAAAACACACAATTCAAAATGTTTGAAAACTTAAGCAAAATATATTTGATTAATTTTTTTATTACATTATTTTAATATTTAGTATAATTTTACGGTAATACTAAAAATATAACCGAGGGTGTAAATGGAAGAAATTGTTATTTAACATTCAAAATCAGAAAAAATAGTCTGAAAGTGTTTAATACTTATTCACTAAATAAGCATTTTTGAACTAAACAATTATTCCATACAAAAAATAGTAAAGTACTTTTTTACCATTAAGTGGTCAACCAAGTGATCGCTTGTTATAAACGAACCATAGCTAAGGTTTATTTCTTCGTTTTTCATGGCTAGTTCCCATCTTCCCTGTACTAACCTCAACCCTTATATTTCAAATATCCCACCCATAATTCTCTCTCCCCGTCTCTTTTGTACGACCAACCACTAGCCGTCCTCTTACAAGCCTAACCATCAACCGATCCAATCCAGCCCCACAACCCTGCAATGCCGTAAATTTTGTTTCTACTTCTTATCGTTGCATGGGCAACCTTTCTCCTTCCTACCTCCTTCTCACTTTTTTCCTTCCTCCCACTTTGCATTTGCCTTGGAGCTCTGTTTTTAAGAGTAAGCCTCGAAATGTTAGACGGTATGTTCCCTTTTATTTTTTGAACTATCATTCCCTGGAGTTGCCATGGTCCCTCCATCTGAGGTTGTAATTGCTGGAAGTGAAGTGTGGAACGATTATCTAGTTAGTATTTTCGTTGTCTCATTCTTCTATTATCAAAAATATTAAGTGTGTTGAAGTTAAAAGACTCAATAAAACTTAAGTCTAATGGTTACATATTCATGTTCCTTCTTACGAGGAGGAAAAGAGGAAAATTATAGAGGGTGACCCAATTATTATGCATAAAAAGTGCTTATTATCGAGCCATGGGATCCCTAAGTTGGTAATGTATTTGGCAACATTAAACACTACAACAAAACTTTCCTTTTACAACGGGCAAAGACTGTTGTAATATGCTTTTCACAACGGGCATCTGCCCGTCGTAATGTGCGTTGTCGTAATAGCTCCTAACTATTTTACAACGGGCCATGACCGTTGTAAAGGGCTGTTGTAATAACTTGCTCTGTCACGTGCTATTACCCTATGACAAAGGTAATAAACCCGTTGTAATAACTAATAAATTACAAGCAGCTTTTGTCCGTTGTAAAATTAACGTATAACAACAGTTTTAGCCCATTGCGAAAAAAAAGGCAAATATAAATATAATTGCTGCTATATACATCCATTATAATAATGAATATTTAACATACAATAAATATTGTGATGCAACAATCAAAATCACATAATAATATGTAATAAAAGACTAAGGCAACAACCATAGAATTCCAACACATTTCAAAACGTTATATAAGTTTACATTCCAGAAGATTTAGATAAGTTTACGTTCCAAAAGGTTAGATAAGTTACATCGACATAGTTCTAACATAAATTACATAACTAGTTTCATAAGATCCAATGGACTGTTTGATAGTGGACATCTCCGAATTTGGCCTAAACAAAAAAGCTTCCAGTTCCACCGCTACATTCACACATATCTTCCAAACATCAGCCCCAAGCTTTTTAAAATGTATTCAAGCATCAGGATCAGTTCTTGTTATCATCCCCTCTACATCAGGATCGAGTGTGAAAAAAATGTTATCAACTGTAGAGAGAATATATTATTATACACCATTCAAAACTTATTATTGTAAAGTTTGAACTTTGAGCATATTTGCAGGAGACAATAGACAAACTCATGTAATAATTTTATTAAACAAACTTGCATTATACCCTTTCCTCTTCTTCAAACATCGTCCACCGACAAAAAATACAACAGTGCTGTGCACATTTTCGTCTTTAAATTTGTACATATAACCTAAATAAAAATGTCATAACTATCAATAGATTTGACGTTACGTGTTGCATGAATTAGTGTGGTCCGTTATAGCTGGTGCTTAGCACCACTGTACAGTGCAGCAGCAGTTTTAGAGATACAACAGGAATGCTAAAAAGGAGCATGGATAAGTGTAGCTCTCAAATGTACGCCCCCAAATTAATAAAATATCTGAACTATATAATGCAACAGACATCATAAGGCAACAAAGATTTCTGGAGTATTCGTAAAAAACAAAATAATAGTTGGGTTTGGAGAGAAATACTAACCGTCTGTGACAATCTGAAGCTCTACATTAAATTTGCAATCTCTGATGCTTCTAGAATACCTTTTTGGACTGCGCCTAGATGTCCATGGGATGCATCCTCCGTGAATTACTTAGTTACAATGAAATTATGCAAAGCTAAGTTACATCGGTTAGTTATTGCTTAAGAATGAAAATAGGAAAAATGAACTTATTTTAGGATGGTACTTAATTTAAAAATATTTACAGTATATAAAGCTTGTTAGTCCGTATATACATAAGTAGATAGTTCACAGCTGAAATTTTTTGGGGTTACGGAGTATAGTGATTTGCTCAAAAATATTAACCGTTCAATGTTAAACAATAAGTGCAATCATTAATTTAAATTTGACCTGTAGTTCGGTTGTGTTATCATATTCTTTATCATCTATGTTAGCTGATTGTTTGGTGATGAGTTGTGCAATGAAGACCCATGTAATGTGTAAAGTCAGATGATAGTATTGTATTGTTGGTCATCTTCAATTAAACAAGAACAGAATTTATGAGTAGCACTACTTTGACAACAATGAATGTTATTGATTTCCCCTAATAAAAGTGATTCGTTACATTTTTCATCCCCTTTAACATGACGATTCGGTTACTTTTGAGATATCAATTTTCTAAAAGCACGGTTACATAACACTGAAATGCCAAACATAGCAACTATGTTCAGCTATGGCCCATTCACTATTTCCGTGAGAAGTAAAATTGTAATATTATCATGCCAAAATCTACATTGAAATGCTTGACCAATGTACATAGCAACTAGGACATAATTAACACAGCTTGTTCCGATATAATTCAGCATTCAATAGCAGGCAACCTTAGAAATGCTTTGGAAACTTCTTTTTTTCATTTGTATGATTTGACATAAATCTAACTTGGAAATTTTCAGTGGAATAGCTATGCATTCAAGAGAAGATAGTTACATCCTAAAACAAGCCAGATATTACCATTACAAAAGAGGCCAAGGTTGGAAACATATATTTGAATAGTTGTAGCTTTAAAGCCGATTTTATCGAACTGATATATTGTTTTTGCAATGTTGCAATTCTAATTTGAAATGATCTTTTAAGATTAGTGATTGAGCAGAATAAATGGATGGACGGTGATATTAATATTAAAAATTCACTTGTGAAGGATTGATTTAAAAAGAAAATAAAAAAACTAAAATTTTTTAGTTTAATATTTTTTTTTAATTCCATAACACGATCGTAGTCCAGGTTATTCGAAAGAACGGGACCTATTTTGTTAGAAGAAATGAATTTTGGTAAAGTGAAAATATTTATAGAAGTGTTAGCTAAAGCAATCAGTGTATAACTTGACACATAAATAATCACATGCACAACATCAGTCACATGTCCCAAAAGTAATCGTAAACACATTGATAAGAAGAAAAGACTAAAAAAAGCAAAGGTATTAATCCAGAAAACCCATTTTCAGCCAGAGAAAAAACAGAAAATAGAGCAAGTCACAAAATAATATGTGAAAAGGGTATACTTAAAATTTTAAAGCCAAGAACCTGTTTATATGAATTCAACCAAAGTATTGGTTTCAGTACAAAATTGTAAAATAAACCTTCTCTATAGATATGTATTTTCCTAAAGTCAAGGAAGGCATAAAAATCGCAGTAAAACAATTTTGGATAATGATCATATGCATCAATCGAGAAGGTTTTAGTGGCCTAAATGAAAAAAAAACACTTAATGTATATTTTGAAAGATACAGGATATTATCACACAGAGGCCTTAAGTTAATGTCCCGAAATTTGGAACATGTCACAATGTGTAAAACCGAAGTCTAAAAATGGTATCCGATGCAGAGTATAAAAAATGGTGAAAAGTTGTTCTCTCGATTAAGGAAAATTTTCAGCAACTTATTTAATTTTAAATAAAAAAAAACAAATTTGCACAGTTGTTGGCTTAAGGTCCCTTTCTAAACGGATGAAAATTGGTCGTTGCGGCGGTGTGTTAGAAGGGGGAAAACCCACCATAACATGTAACTGAGAACAGTATATGGAGTGAGTTCAGAGATAAATTGTGAAATTACAGCTAGGACAAACAAAAAACAGTAATTTGCAACCAAAGTGGAATATCTAAAATCAATTTGAAAACTATTATCGTCCCCAACAACGTAATAAATTTCATAATGTGAATATATTTCAGGTATGTTCTAGAACGTTAAGGCATAGATGATGCCCTTTAATCAAAATCCTTACCTTTGAAAATTCAGCATATTCATAAGAAGGGCCCAAAAAAAAAGGCAAGATGCATTCAATACTTTTTTGCTTGAAATTTTACCAGTACAATCAAGAGAAGGTAAGGGGGAAAATGATGCATTGATAGTTCAATATATCATATCCTCATCAAAATATAGTGTAATTTTTTTTATTAAAAGGTCCAAAAAAAGAGCAAGGAAATTATTCAAAACCCCCAATTCCAAAAGTGAAAAGAACACAGTGAACTGGAAAATTGAGTGAATATCTTAGGCAGATGCTCATAATAAAGCTTTAATAGACTAATATAAGATTTGTCTATACCTAAGCCAAAAAGTTGAATACAAAAACTAAAAGAAAGAGAACATATCATAATAAATTTTCAGTTGAATTTAAAACAGAAAATAATAGAGATATTATGATAACTGTAGTTGTAAGTTGGTAACCATATGATGAAGAAATGGTTGATGCAGGAATAGTCTTCCTTGTTAATACCTAAGTTTCAGTAAAATGAAAGGAAGAATGAAAAAAACGACTTAAAAACAAATGTGAAATAGTGTTTTAAAAAAGTAAAAGGCAAACGTAATTAAATCAAATGGTACTTGCATGCGAAAACAATAGAAAATGAAGAATGGAAAGAAAATTATAACTAATATTCATTTAAAGTGGTGAGCAACTTCACTGAGTATATGTTTCACATTTCTTGTTATATGAGATATTAAGAGAAAAGGAAAAGAATAAAAAAATTCAAATCTGAACATAATAATGGTTATAGCTAGTTCAAAATACAAAGTTACTTTTATCTCGGAAAAGAAAGGAAAACGTTCATCCCTTTTCCTTTCAAATTGTTTGTATCAAAAAAGAAAAGAGAAGCAAAGGAAAACATAGATATATGATGGGAGTAAAATGTCAAATATTGCAAAATACATTGTGATATATGTTTGCTTTCTGCAATGTTTCCAACTTATAACAGTCATGTTATCCAATGCAAATAAATTTTTATACATTATAAGAAAACAATATCAAAAGGCATACAGTTGATCTTTTGGAGAGCTTGATGTTGCCGACAACTCCTTCTCGCCACCGAGAAATATAGGTTCCAGACATCGCCCAATGATTTTCTTCTGCAGATCTCCAAACAGTATATTTCAACCTTTGTTCAATCTGTACAATCATATTAGCAGGTTAGATTTTCCAATAAATTTACATGTTTCCTTGCACCGAAACCAATGTCAAATTAGAAGAAGAAAAACATAAGAAAATATTACTAATATTGGGCTGAAGTTCACCAACCTGGCTCAATAAGTCAAAGTATAGCTTTTTAAGTTTACTTGTTAATCATGTTAGACATCACCTAATGCTGGGAGTTACTAAAGTCAAATGCTCTACTGAACGAAATTGGCACTGCACGGTGAAAAGCCTATGATTCTATAATTCTGCCAGCAAAAGAATAAAAGAACACAACTCCTAACATTTAGCAAAATAGTCTAAAAAAAGAAAAATGGATTACCAAATTTATCCATGCAAATTCATAATTGTGTACAGGAACTACTGCAACAATACCTAGGGTTCTTGCACTGGACTATATAAATTTTAAGTTGTTGCTACTGTTGGATAAACATACACTCAAGCATGCAGATCCAGCATAGGTTAACTTCCACTTTTCAATACAACAACCACCAATTTCTTACACCCCATGCGTGTATAAAAGAAGCGTACATCAAAAACAAATTGCTAGAACTGGCGAGAGCAGTCATAGATGACAATGAAAAGGGAATTCATCTTACACAGTTTCAAATGCAAATCCAAACAATTGTTGAAATCCAACAATAAAGGCAGTCACCAAAAGACAGGAATGCAGTCCTAAAACAGCCACAAAACAACCAAAACGAAGTCTGATACTTGAAATAATCGTAAGTTAAACTTACCCTTAATAGCGGACGAACCAGGTATGGTGGAGATCGGTATGACCGTTAGTGATGGCTGATGCGCAGATTTCTAGAGCGACGATTTCGATTTCAAGCATGGCAGGTGGAGACTTCGGGAGGCGGAAAGGCTTCGATGGCGCGGAGTTCGGATTCCAACAAGGCGGTGAGGCATGAGGGTGGGTAGCTTTGGTAGTGAAGGGCGGAGGAATGGCAGTTTCCGCCGGAGGCGATGGATTTAGGAGGAGGGTGAAGCAGCAGACCTTGATTTCGAATTTGGGGATTTGGGGCTTTTGCTAGCTGATGCCCGAAAAATGAAAGGGAACCGCCAATATACGGTACCTCCAGGAAAATAAAACGAAGCGTGTCAGGTTAAAAAAATTACTTTTCATTTCTAAATTTTATCAAAATTTCAAATTATTGTTCAAAATTATATGAATATATGAAAATTTATTATGGAAAAAAAAAGTTGGAATATTAACGGTTAAATGTATCTAGTAATTTTTAATTTCAAAATTACAAATTCTAACTTTTTTCATTAATAAATTATAAATATAAATAAATTCATTAATAAGTTGTCATATATAATTATTAATTATAAATAACATTTATAAATGATTATTTAATTATTAATAATTTGTTATCAGTTATTAAATAATGCTACCATTTATAAATTATTTAAGTGTTGAATTATTAATGAATTAAGTCATATTAATTTTTTTTTATTACTTAATACTTATCATCACTTGCAAATCTGTTGGAACTTTGCTGTAAAATAACTTCGATAAATATTGTCGGTATTCTATCTGGATTTGCAGCGGAAAATAGCAGCAAAAATTTTCTGCCGGTAATTTGACACAATTTGCAACAGCTTAGTGAGGGAGGACAGAAGACGACAGTAATAAATAAAATTTTGTAATTAATAACTATTACAGTATTCAATAGCGATTTATTTATAAATTATTAATTATTAATTATATATTTAGTATTAATTTATTTATTATTGATTATTAATTTATTAACTAATTACTGAGTATTAATTACTCAATATTTCTTACTAATAAGTGGAAAGTAAAATTAAACTTATCGGAATACTGATTAAATATAATAATTAGTAATTAGAGATTATTTATTAATAATCATTAATTATTATAAGTTATAAATGATTAGTATAGTATTATTTATGTGATTACTTATCAAATATTAATAAACAATATAATATAATTAACGATTAAACTATTACAATGGATATTTTGTGAATGTTGACATCTATTGCAATGGGCATGAAATGACCGTTGTAATAACATTAAATTACAACGGGCAGTCATTACACGTTGTAAAAAGAGCATTGCAAAGGATATCTATTACAACTGTAAAGAGGCGACCGTTGTAATAGGATTCTATTACAACAGGCTGTCAATGCCCGTTGTAAAAAGGGTGTTGTACAGACATCTATTACAACGGTCAGGAAAATGACCGTTGTAATAACATTCTATTACAACGGGCAACCATTGCCCGTTGTAAAATTAACGTTGTAAAAGGGTATTTTTGTTGTAGTGAAATCATTTCCAGTTGGGGTGAAGTTTTATAATATTCTGATGTATGCTTGGTCCCACAAAGGTATAAATTGGTTAGCATGTTGTATATTATGCATAGAAGATTCACCTGAAAGGATGGATCAACTAGAATTTGCCAATGCTTGATTAAAGTTACTCCTGATAAGGAACTTATAAATCAGTTTCCGGTTTAATTGGTCAAAGGACGTGAACAATTGGTGTAAGTATAATTTTTATGGAAATTAGAAATTTGCCTATCACGTAAACAATTTGGCCACATGAAATTGATTGTTGAATGTAGTTAAGAAGGTGAACTAGGTTATTTTTGTGAAAAAGAATAAAGGGAACGTGTAAAAGGACAATAATTCAAATTTTGCAAGTAAGAATCAAAAGTTGGTGGAAAAAAGTTGGCATAGAGTGAAGATTTTCAAAAGGAAGCATAATTCTGATGTGATTCATAGAGAAAATAATGAAGTTGGGAGACTAGATAAGGCAAGTGTTGTGCAACCATCTGTTATTACTAGTAGTTAGCAAATGGTTGTAAACAACAATGACGTAGTGTATAATTATACAAACAAGAAGAGGCTACGCACCAATATGTTCAAATTCTTAATGATCGTGAGATAAATGGTAATAGTGATGTAATTGAACTAGATAGAGGAAAGTGTGATGGGGGTAATGTGAATGAAGAAAGTTCGAACATAAAAGATAAGAACGATAAAGTGTTGATTGATTTGGGTAAGGAGAAGTGTGATGAAGGGGAAATTACTGAGGAGAGTCGTGAATTTATTGGTTATTTTGATGTAACCGAAGCAGTAACAATTTTAAATTCCAATTCTCATAGAATTACACAAGTAATCCCAAATACTTTCAGTACACATGAGATAACATCCAGACCAATCCATATACATGGTGCACTGTTACAGCGTCATAGTTGTCTCAATAGACCAGATGATAGCATACAGATCAATGCTTCCATTCCACAAAGTACAACCGTGAGCCTTACTTTTTTTCTCGTTGAAGAAGTTCCTCCTACAACAGTAATACTCTTTGTGCATGTGCATGTCGACGGTGCACCAATTAGTCACATCTACCAAGTAACCAACCACTTTCTAGCATTGTTTCATCCGCAAATCTATAATCTCCGAATAGAGCAGAAGATATTGTTTTTAATGTGTTTGGCCTTTGTTTTGAAGCTTATGGAAATCTCCCTCTTACCACCCTGATTCCCCTCTTCATGTCAACAACAAAGATACTTCCTTAGTCAATATGAATGATTCCTCCTAAGTCGTAAGTTTAACAAATGTCAAGCAGAAAGGAATGAATTAGCCTACAACAAATAAATCATTTAGCCAAACCCTTGACATGAATTCTGCCACCACCATCATCGGTCATGCACCTGATAACATTGGTTACTCATCTCCTATTACTAAGAATGGAATGAAAAAAATTCGCAGAGTAAATAGTTTAATCACTGAATGTAAATCCATGAATTTGTTGCTCGCATTATGACATCAATAACAATGAAGGAAAGAAACTTATTCAATCCCATGACTTACAACTTCTAACTCTATTTGGAGAACGAAACTGAATGCTATCCTAACAGCGGGTGCTGCCAATTATATCAGTCCTTTGTGGAAGTCATCTGATATCGAAACAGTGCGTGCTCCCAATGGGAGAATTCTATTTGTTTACAATCCCTTTACCTTTCTCCTTGCCCATATCCAGATATCTTATCTAACATCGAAAATACATACTATTATGTCAGCCACACTGTATCTAACACTTCCTTTCATCTGTTGATCATTTATGCTTCCAATTCATCCATATCAAGACAAAATCTTCGTGATCTTCTTCCATCTTTCTTGGTAAGAAATCCTTCCTTGGCTTATCATGGGTGACTTCAATTGTTTCCTTAAGCTATCTGACAACCTACGGGGTATTCCACTTGTTCCAGTTAATGTGTTAACGTCTAGTTTTTTTCAATTCAAATTTATAATTTTGTAGCACCATATTCTTGGAATAACTGTTGTAGATCTGGTATGCGCACCTATACTCATATTGATCGTGCTTTCTCCAAGCTTTGACATCTTACCCATCTTTGTCCAATCATCTTCCCCTGCCAGTTCTTTCTGGCTACTCCCCTAAGATTTTATCCATTGGTTTACGGCTATGGAAAAATTTCTCAAGTTTTAAATTTTTTGATGCTCGGTTAACTTACCTTGATTCTGCTAACATTGTCAAACCTTCTTTGTCTATCAGGTTTTTGGTGGTAACCCTATGTTTTTTAGAAGCTTAAGGTAACTAAGGTAATTAAGCGTGTGTTGAGGGAGTAGGCTCGTACTAAATTTGGAAGTGGTAGATTAAGATCTATTGTTAAATTGCAGGAACTTCTACTTTGCTCAGCAGTTTCTGATGGACTACCATCTTAATGTAATGTGTCTGCTAATCATGAAGCTAGATTATATAATGAATACACTACTTCCCTGAGCCTTGAAGCTAATATGACGAGATAAAAACTTCGACAAGCATGGATAAAAGATGGAGATGAAAATAAAGCTTATTTTCATGCATCCCTCAAGACTAAACAAGCAAGACAAAACATCAGCACCTATCACAATCAATACTGTTCAAAATATTGGTAAGGAGATTCTCAATCATTTTTTCACTCTATCATGTAATGCTTTCGATTTCTATCCATCATTGGATCGCTCATGATTTTAACTTCCTAAATTAAACCGTAGTGAAATTGAATTATTGACTAATCCTATAAGTGATGTGGAGATCAAGAACACGTTTTTTGCAATCAATAAATACTCTATAGGTATTCTTCATGGGTCCAATGCTAAATTCTTTACTCACTATCCACTGTTGGGAAATCATCAATAAGGATATCTACAAAGAAATTCATAGTTTTGTTTAAAAAAAATAAGTTGCTTGGCCCTGTAAACGCTACTGATTTGGTGTTGGTCTCCGCAATGTTAGGATTTTAGTTTATATATTAGCAACATCCAATCACGAAGCCTTAGATGCAAACATATAACCCATATTGATTTAATTGAGAACAAATCAGAAAATAGATAAATAGATTAGCTGAAGCGTACCTTGTTGAAATTTGTGATACACAAATCCGAACAATTTTGGGCAACAAAATAATCTATGAAGATTTTATGGAAGATTTGTTGCTATATTTGTGGGATATTTGGAATTGAAGGCTATAATTATTTAGTGCTTATCCAAATAGTTTTTTAATATATATGAAGATAATTTGGGTGCCAAATTTACTTAGGTACGAAGCAATTCACTATATAAAAGGCCTAGTGAGCATTTTTATTATGTGTGGGTGAGAGCCACCAAGAGTGATCGTTCTAGCTATTCCAAATTGAGTGATCTCTTTAAAATTATTTAGTCATTAGATATTCTCTACCTATTAACCGGCCTTTTGGCCCGTCTCCTAAAATTACATAGGATATGCTCAACTCAGCCCATCGCATGGAGTCAGGTCCAGGAGAATGTGTAGGAGTAAAAGAAACAGGTTTAAGAGGGATCGCGCCAACGAATGACCTCGCAGTCCGAGCCGCAAACCCGAACCACGAGCCACCAGAGCGCATGTGCCTAGGGCCTTCACACCCCGCCCATAAGGCGACCTTCGTACCCTTCGGGGTGTGAAATTTGCACCCCTAAGGGATGCGAAATTTGCACCTTGCCTGGTGCAAAATACGCCCCCACCGAGTGCGAAATTCGCATCCAGCAGAGTGCGGAATTCACACCCAGCCAAGTGCGAAATTCACACCCAGCCGGGTGTGAAATTTGCATCCCGCAGAGGTGCGAAATTCGTACCTTGGGGTGTGAATTTCGCACCCCTACAGAATAGACTTTCGCACCCCCCAAGGGGTGTGAATTTCACACCCCCCATGGGGTGCGAATTTCGCACCTCATGAGGTATGAAATTCGCATCCCGGGGACGAGGTGCGAAAATCTGGCATGCATATGAGCTAGGTGCGAATTTCTGGGTGCGGGAGTCCATTTTCACCTACTCCTACCTGCTCCCATCTACTCCTACCTAATCCTTGTCCTATAAATACACCTTATTCTAACACTTCAAAGGGGTTGGATTTTGTGACCTTGAGACTTCATGAAAGCTCCATTGATGGCATCTCCATTTTGAGGAAGAAGAAGGGGAAAAGTGTCTTTTTTCTATATTCCGCAATATATGCCAATTATGACACCATATATGATAATGATGATATCACCTAGCGTCAAGCAAGTGTAATTTGATGGCATGTGATGGGCTCAACCTTGTAATCTTTTGTGATCAATAATATTCCAACAACGCTTCAAAGTGGACGTAGGCCCATCACGAGGATGAACCACTATAAATCTATTGGGTTATTTACTGCTTTTCGCTCTTATCTATACGATCGAATTAATTATTCCTAGTGATTAGAATCTTTGGTGTTTACGACATTTTTTGCCGTCAACATTTGGTGCTTTCACTGAGAAAATTCGAATTTTGCGCCTTTGTCACATGTTATCATCTCGACCCCTGATGAGCATGAGGTTCCTTGCTAAACCTACTGTCAAGTCCTCTTATGATGGAAAAGCAACCAAAGAACGCAATGGTCGGCTCTTCAGCCGCAGCCGAGGCTGGTACGTCCAAACAACCTTAACCGGCGGACATCCCGGCCACTACTAAAACCGCCCTTCCTACTGTGGACCCCAAAGCGCCCGAAACACAAACTCAAATCCGCATGCTTAATGAAAAATATGAGAGCACGGCGGTCGAGCTTATTCAAGCACTAAGGAATAACATCGACCTTATGCACAACTTCAAGAAAGTCAGTGCATCGTCGCTCGACTTCAATTAACTCGGAACAATGTTCAATGCATACTAACTATATTGGATACTTCCGAGTCGAAGGGCCCGCATCAAAGGAGGAGATTTAGCCTCATCAATAATGTCGGTGCCCGCACCAATGCCCTCGACAATGGTAATTGCAGTGGCTACGCCAACGACAACGGGAACGGGAACGGCGACCGAACCACAATCACCTATAGCGAGGGGGCATAGTACCGAGATCGCCCTCGCTTGATCATCAATGGTAGACCAGGTCCTGCAAACCAACATCTTCCTCGACACAACCAGATGGAGGATAATCAGGATGATGGGCCTGCTATTCCAACGGCCCGTATTCCTCCAGAACAAGAACTACATCACCTTGCTCCACCTCACCGTCCACACCAAGACCCAATCATAGATGTCGAGGACATGGAGGAAGACGATCGGGATGTCCTTCATGGAAGGCTCCCTCGCAACAGAACTCCAAAACCTCCCCAAAACCCATGGGTCCCAATGGCGGATCCCCATCCAATTTACCTACCCGACATGGTTCGAAGAATCATGAGGGAAATGCGAGGAAATGTGCACAATTCATGGGAAGCGCACATTAGGCGTAACCCCTTCACAAGAAGGGTAAACGAAGTTGAATGGTCGCAATGCTTCAGCATGCCTCAAATGTTGTTTTACGACAGCACCACTGACCCTTGTGCCTTCCTAAATCGATACGAATGGCAAATGGACTCGAGCCGGGTAAACGATCCGGTCAAATGCAAGTGTTTTCCAGTCTTCTTATCAAGAACTGCCTTGTTATGGTTCTCTCGCTTCCTGCATGATTCCATTAACAACTTCGGCCAGTTGGCTACGTAGTTGATCAAGCAATTCAGAATGCATATACCAACTCCAAAGACTGCCCTCACCCTCTCCAACTTGTACCAAGGGCCCGCTGAGTAGCTCAAAAGCTAAATCTCTAGGTTCAATATCGTCCTCCCCGAGGTCGAGGATCCGGATTGTAACGACCCGGAAAATCTGAACCAATTTAAAAAATTTAAATTGGCTAAAATAGTGGATTTTAAATATTTAAAATAAATATTTTAAATAAGAAAGATGAAAACTGAGTTTGAATCGACAATTGAAAAGGAATATAATTAATTCTAATTATAAACAAGGCCTGAAATGGCGTGGTAGTTTCAAAATTTGAATTCAAACTTTGACTGACTGTACCGAGTGCAAAACAAAAGGGATTTGAGTGAAACCAAAAATATTTAAATCTGTTAGTGAATACCTTACTTACGAATTTGAAAAATCGAAGTTTCATAGCGGAAAGCAAAAGTTATGGCCAAATGAATTTTCAGAAAGGTCGCTATGGAATTTATATAGCTCGTGAGATTGGCCATTTTGCGAACGACCTCGGAATTCGACGAAACCACTTTTGTTGGATCCGAGATGTAAGTTATTGCTAGGTTTCAAATTTCATAATTTTTGAAGCTAGTATGTGAGTGTGGCAAAGGAAAACGTGTTTTGGTCAATTACAGTTAAATTGGATCGACCAGAAATGGGCCTTTTTGCAAACGGTCTCAGAATTCGACGAAACTAGTTTTGTTGGGACCGTATCATCAAAACATAGCCAGATTTATTTTTCTGGAATTTTTAGAATTAATATGTGGCCCCGGCAAATTGAAATGTACGTTCAAATTAAATATTGAATGTTTTATATTTTAATTTGAAGAAAAACTGACTGAAACATTCGAATGGGCCTACGAAACATATCCCATTGTGTTCGGAATGGGGGTAAAACGCTAGAAACGGTAGTCGTTGGGTTTGGATTGGAGTTCGTGTGTGGCAAGGGGTATTTTTGGATTTTTAAAATATACAAATAAAATAAAAATTCCCCATTGGCCATCACTTTCTCCCTCTTCCCTGATGCCCTCGAAATCAACGGCGATAGGAGCTGATTCCTTCTCTCCTCCATAACTCCTCAACCATGCAACGAATCTGTTCAGTCCTTTGGAGGTTTTTGAAGGGCTCTCCATCCTCTTCCAATCCATACCAGCATCACCCCCTATCGTCCCACCTCCCTCGAGAACCGTGCCCTGAAAACCGCCGTTTTTCGAGCTCCGCCGCTGGCACCAGGGTGCATCGCGCCTGACCCCACCACCACGCGTGGGAAGCTGCTTCGAAGCCCTACGGCGTGGTACAGCTCGATTTCCACCTAGGGCCACGGATTTGGTGAAAATCTAGACCCTAGTTTTGAACACTAAACGAAAGGTAACGGGTTTTATTTTCTGAAGTGATTTCAACATTTAAAAGCGTCGCAAAACATGATTAACTTATAAAAATCATATCTTTTTGCTATGTGGTCGAAATTCAGTGAAACAAGAGACAGTGGACTCGTGTGGACGTCTTCTACATTCTAGAAGAGACCGCATATTTTTCTGAGCCTTCTGCAATTTTTGGTGGAGTGGAACCCAATTTGAGAATTCTAATTCATAAACGATATGGGAAACGATGATGTATAAATTATATAGTCGATGTATGAGTTATATAAGCATTGTACACCTCTTGTATAAGCGTTGTATAAGTTGTACGTTCGATGTATAAGTTATATATGCGTTGTAAAAATTATATATGTGTTGAAATGGAAGCGAAATGCTATATATAAATATATAAATATATGCCCCTCGTCCACAAACCATGGACGATATTTATTGGTTGTGATTGGTGTGAAAATTGATTGATAGCGAATGGTTGATTGAAATTGTTTGTGGTTGAAATTGATTGATTGTGGTTGAAAAATACCCGTTTGTGGTTGAGAAATATTTGGTTGAAACCACACAGGATTAGTTTGTGGAAATGAAAAAAATATACATGCCGCCTGCGTGCGAACTAGATGCATGATTCCCCATTGTCAAAAGCTGCGAGGCTTTAAGGTAGAGCGAGGAGCCGTACTAGGGACGGTCCCGGTTTTAACTACCCTGCCGTTATGCTGCCGAAATTTTGAATAATATTCATGTGTTAGAATTATTTTCCTGTGTATATATTATATTCGTCTGTTGAATAGAAAACCTTCATGTGTTGAATTGAAATTCATTCGTTGAATAGAATTCATGTGTTGAATGGTATTCGTGTTTTTAAATATAAAAATCACATTTTTATCTATATATACAAACTATAGAAAACCTTCATGTGTTGAATTGAAATTCATTCGTTGAATAGAATTCATGTGTTGAATGGTATTCGTGTTTTTAAATATAAAAATCACATTTTTATCTATATATACAAACTATAGAAAACCTTCATGTGTTGAATTGAAATTCATTCATTGAATAGAATTCATGTGTTGAATGGTATTCGTGTTTTTAAATATAAAAATCACATTTTTATCTATATATACAAACTATAGAAAACCTTCATGTGTTGAATTGAAATTCATTCGTTGAATAGAATTCATGTGTTGAATGGTATTCGTGTTTTTAAATATAAAAAATCACATTTTTATCTATATATACAAACTATAGAAAACCTTCATGTGTTGAATCGAAATTCATTCGTTGAATTGAAATTCATGTGTTGAATGGTATTCGTGTTTTAAATATTAAAAATCACCTTTTTATCTATATATACAAACTATAGAAAACCTTCATGTGTTGAATCGAAATTCATTCGTTGAATTGAAATTCATGTGTTGAATGGTATTCATATTTTGAAAGAAATTGTTTTATAATAAAAATCATATTTTTATAACCTATATGAACTATATAAAATAATCGTGTTTTGAAATGAATTGTTTTACATTAAAAATCACATTTTATTATATACAGGAATTGTTAAAAATAGTGAAGTGTTGAAATAGAAGACAATTAGATAAAAATATCATTTTTATCAAATGTATGAAATTCATATAGTTTTGAAATCGAAGAATAAATATATATATAAACAGAATTGAAATATATCGAATAACGAAGCTGCAGTTCGTATTTTGAAACCGTGATTTCAAACGATTAGTGCGGGAGATCCGACCATCGGATTTTCCTGAAATAGCAACCGTTGGGTTCACTTTGGAAATATCTTTCCAACGGCACCTACTTTGTAAAAATCCAACGGTTGGATTGTCTGGAATGTTTAATTCAAATCTGAAGAAAAACAGAGCTAGAATCGATTATATATATATATAAATATAATTACATTTAATCGAATAACGACGCTGTAGTTCGTATTTTGAAATCGAAACTTCAAACGATTGTACCGAGAGATCCGACCGTCGGATTTTCCCGAAACTGGAACCGTTGGATTCGTTTTGAAAAGATCGTTCCAATGATGTAAATTTTGTGAAGATCCAATGGTTAGATTTTCAGATATATGTAAAACAAATCTGAAGAAAAACAGTGCCACGGTCGCGTTATGGCCCGAAGCGTCGTTTTGAATAAATTGGCTATTTTAAAATAAATAAAAATAGCGATAAATCGTTATAAAATATTATAAATGATATGGATGTGAAATTTAGAAACTAACTGAAGGTTGGCTAAGTCGAATGATTTCTTGGGTATTGATCTGATGTTGGTTTCGGCCTTCGGGGTTAATATGTGGGAAATCGTTCTCTTACTGATTGACGGTTAGTGACCAATGAATTGAAATGATGCGTAGCAGTGTTTGTGTTGCACTTGTTTATCATATACGCGAGTTGCTCAGAAAGACCGGGTTTATCCCATTTTGAATAACCGAATCGACGATAAGAAATCGAAGATGAAGACGGTGGTCGAAGACCGGAGATCTTCACCTCGTTTGGATGGTAACCGAGGTCCTGATTGGGAGGCATCCCGAAATATGGATAATGAGTGGTGATCGTCCAGACGTACGTGGTGATCGATGGGTTTGCGAGATATATAGTGCCTCCGGTTTCGTTCAGACCCAGAACGGACTTTCAAATGGACAGTGTGTCTGACATTGGAATTTATTCTGTGTGATTGATAGCCATCAGTTGCACGGTGTGAATTGCATGTGTGGCATGCTAAGATGCAATGATCAGGACTTCTGTTGAAAATCAAAGTCTTGTGGTGATGATCAAAGCACCGCCTGTGTGGCGTAGCTTTGTGTAACGTGAAATCGTGAGCCTCACACCCAGTATGAACCAGAATCGGGAGAAAGGACCTCAGGGAGGGCATGAGTTTCCTTCTAGCAAGGAGTAGCGTCAGTGGTTTTACACGCCCTGACGAGTTTGACTTATGTGGTTGTTCCTGTTGCGAGGCGCCTCGGTTAGATCGGACGATCCAGGTCTGATGGAGTCATTCGTTGGCTCATTTACGCCCCAAAGGGCGGGGAAACGTATTGTTCAGGCATAATAATCCACCTCGGTGGACCGGCCCTGACGATCCATGGCTTGCCTGCGCGCTTGCCTAAGACACGGGCTAGAGCGTCTCGAATTCGATAAGGACTATCTTTTGCCTTGGTTCATGACGGAAATCCAATTTCCAAATACGTGACTGTGCGGTTTTGATTGTATATATATATATGGCGACATGATATATGGTACCCATGTCGTCTATGATTGATAGTTATGATTGAAATTGTTTTTGAAACATATAAACACTAGTAATAATATCAAATGCTTTTGTTTTATTCGTATCAATCATATTTTGGCCATTATAAGGTAAAACTCTATCCTCCGGTTTGCGTTGCATTGTCTGATGGGAACTGAGCCTTATAATGGCTTCATTTTTATAAAAAGCATTGTGATGTTTAAAAGAATGATTGGTTTTAAAGCACTAGCAATCCATTGGAGTAAACCCGTTCCACGAAAGTGGCGTGGTCCTGTGATTAGCCATATTTTAAATGTGTTGAGTAGATTTCTCATACCAGTCCCATGACCGACTTGTAGTTTGTTTCACTTTCAAATTCGGGTGCCCCTTTTTCTACACGGGCAGCCTTGTATTCAGGTTCAGCAGGCTTTATCCGGATAGCTGGAGCTGAAGATGGATTCTATCATTTATCTCTTTTTATGTTGTTCAGCTCCTATTGTACATTATGTTTGTTTTTCCGCTGTAGACATATTTGTATAGCTGAACTGTATTTGTACTAAGTATGATCCTGTATACTGTGTAAATCTGATGATTACTTTTATCTAGTATATTCTATTGTGCATTATCTGGTGTATTTATTTAATTCTATTCTGCTATTATCTGTTTATGTGTTATATTCCAAGGATTACCCTTGCCACCGTCAGTACGGGGTTTGGGGTCGTCACACGTGGTATCAGAGCTTTGGTTAAGCTGAGTTCTGGAATATAACATATGAACGAACTCGTCAGAAATAGAACCAGTAGTGTTCTAGGATGAGTAACTCAGTATAGATAGGATTAGCAATATCCTAGTATGAGTAAAGCAGAACCAGAACAACTCGTTAGAGATGGGGTCAGAAGTGCCCCAGAACGAGTCGAGAGTAATATGTTTTTAAAATAACGTATTTGGGATTATATATATAGCCTGGTCTTAGAAATATGATTTTTGAATATATAAAAGATATATATTTGAAAAGTTAAAAACGAATTGCTTGTTGTTTGCATTGTGTGATAGTAAATTGGATTAATTAAATTATTGAAACAATAGTTAATTTAATCAATAATAGAATAATGGTAGAATTTATTCATTTAAATCACACATTGAACTGATTAGAAAATAGATAGAAATATATACATGTGCATTATATATGTTTGAACAGGTAAATGGATAGCTGTTGAGTAAAGAATTTATTTGCGTGCCCGACAAATAGGTAAACCTTAATGAGTTGGATGCGAAATATTATTATATCAACTCCTGTGAATGCCATTGGATGCGGAGTGCTGGTTATTCTGTGTGTAATAATAAACGTCGCCACAGGATAGTAACAATTAATTTTGAACTACATTACATGGCATACTTTTGAAGATAGGCATATTTCATCATATACCACATAAGCATTTGGAGCTTGTGTGACGAGGTGGAAGATTTACCATACGAGCGAGAGGCTTGTATGGCGATGACTATATTTTACAGGTTGAACTAATGACTGATATGGACTATTTAAATTGTAACGATAAAATTGCCAGATTAATAAAAACCCCACACGGGTCTGGAGTTGACAATAATCACGTCTCTCTAGTTATTAGATACGGCACATGGACTATTTGTTTCCCACACGGGACGAGGTGACGAGGATTTATCCTCTGTAGCAATTAAAATACACACTCCCTCAGGCTTTGACAGGGTGACGAGAATTTATTCTCTGGAGTTATTATCAATACACGCTCCCCTGTAAACACCAGAATATATCACTATAAATATGTGTATGCTTATTAGGTTTATTGGGTACCTAATACGGCCCAATAAATTTCCAAGCCTCTCCCCGTACAAAGGAGGTTATGGCGAAATTTTTCGAAAATTCCGAGTGTTGGCCAAATTTTTGAAGAATTTGAAAATTCTCAGAAATTGAAAAGTTGGAGAATGGAAGCCAGATTGAACGTAGAGTTGATTAATCAAACCACTTTCGACTTTGTTCCTTTTCGGGGATGAAAAGTTTTAAGTGGGGGAGATTGTAACGACCCGGAAAATCTGAACCAATTTAAATTTTTTTAATTGGCTAAAATAGTGGATTTTAAATATTTAAAATAAATATTTTAAATAAGAAAGATGAAAACTGAGTTTGAATCGACAATTGAAAAGGAATATAATTAATTCTAATTATAAACAAGGCCTGAAATGGCGCGGTAGTTTCAAAATTTGAATTCAAACTTTGACTGACTGTACGGGGTGCAAAACAAAACGGATTTGAGTGAAACCAAAAATATTTAAATTTGTTAGTGAATACCTTTCTAACGAATCTGAAAAATCAAAGTTTCATAGCGGAAAGCAAAAGTTATGGCCAAATGAATTTTCAGAAAGGTCGCTATGGAATTTATATAGCCCGTGAGATTGGCCATTTTGCGAACGACCTCGGAATTCGACGAAACCACTTTTGTTGGATCCGGGATGTGAAGTTATTGCTAGGTTTCAAATTTCATAATTTTTGAAGCTAGTATGTGAGCGTGGCAAAGGAAAACGTGTTTTGGTCAATTACAATTAAATTGGATCGACCAGAAATGGGCCTTTTTGCAAACGGTCTCAGAATTCGACGAAACTAGTTTTGTCAGGACCGTATCATCAAAACATAGCCAGATTTATTTTTCTGGAATTTTTAGAATTAATATGTGGCCCCGGCAAATTGAAATGTACGTTCAAATTAAATATTGAATGTTTTATATTTTAATTTGAAGAAAAACTGACTGAAACATTCGAATGGGCCTACGAAACATATCCCATTGTGTTCGGAATGGGGGTAAAACGCTAGGGACAACAGTCGTTGGGTTTGGATTGGAGTTCGTGTGTGGCAAGGGGTATTTTTGGATTTTTAAAATATATAAATAAAATAAAAATTCCCCATTAGCCATCACTTTCTCCCTCTTCCCCGATGCCCTCGAAATCAACGGCGATAGGATCTGATTCCTTCTCTCCTCCATAACTCCTCAACCATGAAACGAATCTGTTCGGTCCTTTGGAGGTTTTTGAAGGGCTCTCCATCCTCTTCCAATCCATACCAGCATCACCCCCTATCGTTTCGCCTCCCTCGAGAACCGTGCCCTGAAAACCGCCATGTTTCGAGCTCCGTCGCTGCCACCAGGGTGCATCGCGCCTGACCCCACCACCAAGCGTGGGAAGCTGCTTCGAAGCCCTACGGCGTGGTACAGCTCGATTTCCACCTAGGGCCATGGATTTGGTGAAAATCTAGACCCTAGTTTTGAACACTAAACGAAAGGTAACGGGTTTTATTTTCTGAAGTGATTTCAACATTTAAAAGCGTCGCAAAACATGATTAACTTATAAAAATCATATCTTTTTGCTATGTGGTCGAAATTCAGTGAAACAAGAGACAGTGGACTCGTGTGGACGTCTTCTACATTCTAGAAGAGACCGCATATTTTTCTGAGCCTTCTGCAATTTTTGGTGGAGTAGAACCCAATGTGAGATTTCTAATTTATAAACGATATGGGAAACGACGATGTATAAATTATGTAGTCGGTGTATGAGTTATATAAGCGTTGTACACCTCTTGTATAAGCGTTGTATAAGTTGTACGTTCGATGTATAAGTTATATATGCGTTGTAAAAATTATATATGTGTTGAAATGGAAGGGAAATGCTATATATATATATACATATATATATATATGTATGTATGTATGTATATATATATACGCCCCTCGTCCACAAACCATGGACGATATTTATTGGTTGTGATTGGTGCGAAAATTGATTGATAGCGAATGGTTGATTGAAATTGTTTGTGGTTGAAATTGATTGATTGTGGTTGAAAAATACCCGTTTGTGGTTGAGAAATATTTGGTTGTAACCACATCGGATTAGTTTGTGGAAATGAAAAAAATACACATGCCGCCTGCGTGCGAACTAGATGCATGATTCCCCATTGTCAAAAGCTGCGAGGCTTTAAGGTAGAGCGAGGAGCCGTACTAGGGACGGTCCCGGTTTTAACTACCCTGCCGTTATGCTGCCGAAATTTTGAATAATATTCATGTGTTAGAATTATTTTCCTGTGTTGAAATTATATTCATCTGTTGAATAGAAAACCTTCATGTATTGAATTGAAATTCATTCGTTGAATAGAATTCATGTGTTGAATGGTATTCGTGTTTTTAAATATAAAAATCACATTTTTATCTATATATACAAACTATAGAAAACCTTCATGTGTTGAATTGAAATTCATTTGTTGAATAGAATTCATGTGTTGAATGGTATTCGTGTTTTTAAATATAAAAATCACATTTTTATCTATATATACAAACTATAGAAAACCTTCATGTGTTGAATTGAAATTCATTCGTTGAATAGAATTCATGTGTGGAATGGTATTCGTGTTTTTAAATATAAAAATCACATTTTTATCTATATATACAAACTATAGAAAACCTTCATGTGTTGAATTGAAATTCATTCGTTGAATAGAATTCATGTGTTGAATGGTATTCGTGTTTTTAAATATAAAAAATCACATTTTTATCTGTATATACAAACTATAGAAAACCTTCATGTGTTGAATCGAAATTCATTCGTTGAATTGAAATTCATGTGTTGAATGGTATTCGTGTTTTAAATATTAAAAATCACCTTTTTATCTATATATACAAACTATAGAAAACCTTGATGTGTTGAATCGAAATTCATTAGTTGAATTGAAATTCATGTGCTGAATGGTATTCATATTTTGAAAGAAATTGTTTTATAATAAAAATCATATTTTTATAACCTATATGAACTATATAAAATAATCGTGTTTTGAAATGAATTGTTTTACATTAAAAATCACATTTTATTATATACAGGAATTGTTAAAAATAGTGAAGTGTTGAAATAGAAGACAATTAGATAAAAATATCATTTTTATCAAATGTATGAAATTCATATAGTTTTGAAATCGAAGAATCGATATATATATATATATATAGAACTGAAATATATCGAATAACGAAGCTGCAGTTCGTATTTTCAAACCGTGATTTCAAACGATTAGTGCGGGAGATCCGACCATCGGATTTTCCTGAAATCGCAACCATTGGGTTCACTTTGGAAATATCTTTCCAACAGCACCAACTTTGTAAAAATCCAACGGTTGGATTGTTTGGAATGTTTAATTCAAATCTGAAGAAAAACAGCGCCAGAATCGATTATATATATATATAATTATATTTAATCGAATAACGACGCTGTAGTTCGTATTTTGAAATCGAAACTTCAAACGATTGTACTGGGAGATCCGGCCGTCGGATTTTCCCGAAACTAGAACCGTTGGATTCATTTTGAAAAGATCGTTCTAATGATGTAAGTTTTGTGAAGATCCAACGGTTAGATTTTCAGATATGTGTAAAACAAATCTGAAGAAAAACAGTGCCACGACCGCGTTATGGCCCGAAGCGTCGTTTTGAATAAATTGGCTATTTTAAAATAAATAAAAATAGCGATAAATCGTTATAAAATATTATAAACGATATGGACGTCAAATTTAGAAACTAACTGAAGGTTGGCTAAGTCGAATGATTTCTTGGGTATTGATCTGATGTTGGTTTCGGCCTTCGGGGTTAATATGTGGGAAATCGTTCTCTTACTAATTGACGGTTAGTGACTAACGAATTGAAATGATGCGTAGTAGTGTTTGTGTTGCACTTGTTTATCATATACGCGAGTTGCTCAGAAAGACTGAGTTTATCCCATTCTGAATAACTGAATCGACGATAAGAAATCGAAGATGAAGACGGTGGTCGAAGTCCGGAGATCTTCACCTCGTTTGGATGGTAACCGAGGTCCTGATTGGGAGGCATCCCGAAATATGGATAATGAGTGGTGATTGTCCAGACGTACGTGGTGATCAATGGGTTTGAGAGGTATATAGTGCCTCCGGTTTCGTTCGGACGCAGAACAGACTTGCAAATGGACAGTGTGTCTGACATTGGAATTTATTCTGTGTGATTGATAGCCATCAGTTGCACGGTGTGAATTGCATGTGTGGCATGCTAAGATGCAATGATCAGGACTTCTGTTGAAAAGCAAAGTCTTGTGGTGATGATCAAAGCACCGCCTGTGTGGCGTAGCTTTGTGTAACGTGAAATCGCGAGCCTCACACCCAGTATGAACCAGAAACGGGAGAAAGGGCCTCAGGGAGGGCATGCATTTCCTTCTAGCTAGGAGTGGCGTCAGTGGTTTTACACGCCCTGATGAGTTTGACTTATGTGGTTGTTGCTGTTGCGAGGCGCCTCGGTTTGATCGGACGATCCGGGTCTGATGGAATCATTCGTTGGCTTATTTACGCCCCAAAGGGCGGGGAAACGTATTGTTCAGGCATAATAATCCACCTCGGTGGACCGGCACCGACGATCCAAGGCTTGCCTGCGCGCTTGCCTGAGACACGGGCTAGAGCGTCTCGAATTCGGTAAGGACTATCTTTTGCCTTGGTTCATGATGGAAATCCAATTTTCAAATACGTGACTGTGCGGTTTTGATTGTATATATATATATGGCGACATGATATATGGTACCCATGCCATCTATGATTGATAGTTATGATTGAAATTGTTTTTGAAACATATAAACACTAGTAATACTACCAAGTGATTTTGTTTTATTCGTATCAATCATATTTTGGCCATTATAAGGTAAAACTCTATCCTCCGGTTTGCGTTGCATTGAGTGATGGGAACTGAGTCTTATAATGGCTTCATTTTTATAAAAAGCATTGCGATGTTTAAAAGAATGATTGGTTTTAAAGCACTGGCAATCCAATGGAGTAAACCCGTTCCATGAAAGTGGCGTGGTCCTGTGATTAGCCCTATTTTAAATGTGTTGAGTAGATTTCTCATACCAGTCCCATGACCGACTCGTAGTTTGTTTCACTCTCAAACTCGGGTGCCCCTTTTTCTACACGGGCAGCCTTGTATTCAGGTTCAGCAGGCTTTATCCGGATAGCTGGAGATGAAGATGGATTCTATCATTTATCTCTTTTTATGTTGTTCAGCTCCTATTGTACATTATGTTTTTTTCCGCTGTAGACATATTTGTATAGCTGAACTGTATTTGTACTAAGTATGATCCTGTATACTGTGTAACTCTAATGATTACTTTTATCTAGTATATTCTATTGTGCATTATCTGGTGTATTTATTTAATTCTGTTCTGCTATTATCTGTTTATGTGTTATATTCCAAGGATTACCCTTGCCATCGTCAGTACGGGGTTTGGGTTTGTCACACGGATCCTCGCACCGTACGCTTTCAATTAGCCAAATGTGTCCTCCCTACTTCCGAATTCGGGGCGTGGATCGATCAAAAGCAACCAAAAAGCCTAGACGCCTTCTATGAGAAGGTGGATCAGTACTTATGCCAAGAGGAGGCAAGGCGCAACCAACTCTCAACCACCAGTAGTCCCAATGGCTCTCAAGCAGGCGCAAATAACAACCTCAGAAGAAAACAAGTACGAGAGCCCTTTGATCAGAACAAGGGAGCAGGTCCTAACAGGCAAAGACCGAACAACAGTAGGCAAGATGGCCGGAACAACGACCAGGCCCCAACTGAGCCAAGAAAGCCCGACCCTTACTAAGCCTTCGAGGCACGCACCCCGCTAAACGAGGATCTAGAAACAATTTACTTGGAGACAAGCAACACTTTGCCATACAAGAAGCCATGAACCAGGAAATCAACCGACATTGAGAAAAATACAGGGAGGTACTACTAATACCATGACGTGTACGACCATAACCCCAATGAATGCCTCCAACTCAGGGATGCAATTAAGAAGCTTATCTGCAAAAAGCGACTTGAGCAATATGTCCAAGAAACTTTTACTCCTGAAGCAAATCCAAAGCCTTAGGCACTAGCAACTCAGGCAGCCACCAAGGCAGCTATAGGTCCATCTAACCAAAAGCGCGGGATCATAATCAACACCATATATGGTGGACCTTATCCTACACACGACATCTTCCGAAAAATGGAAGAGTATGTTAGTTCAATAAAGCATGATACTTATGAAACTTGCTCCACATCTAACGAATCCGTCCCAGCCAAGCTCCTAAAGACCATGCGAGACGGCATCTTTTTCCGCGAAAGAGATTCCGCTGGGTAGAAATCCCAACCACCGATGCACTAGTTATCACAGCTCAGATCGGTGTTGCTTCCGTCCGAAAGGTATTAATCGATTTCGGAATCTCAGTCAACATCCTTTTCAAAGCTGCTTATGACCAGTTGATGTTCGAAACAAATGACTTAAAGCCATGACGTGCCACGATCCATGGCTTCAATGGGGCTTCTAGTTCCCTAGTGGGAATGATCGGTCTACCAGTGGATCTATGTAAGGGGGATTAGAGCCTGGTCCGAATCCTCACTTTCGTGGTTATAGACATTGATTCCCCCTACAACGCCTTCCTTGGACGCGCTTTTCTTACGGAGTTTAGGGTCAGCATGTCGCCATGGTCTCTCCTAGTGAAATTTTCGACAGAAAACGGTATTGGAACAGTCAAAAGCGACCAAGTAAGTGCCAGAGAGTGTTATGCAATAGAATGGAAGAATGTGTGCAACAAGGAAAAGGGAAAAGCAGCGCCCATGCCTTCTTGCGCCAAGACTATTTCAGCATAGTAATCAGCAGAGTCTGGGCCTTGGCTCAGGCGCCACTGCCGTATTTCCAATGATCTCGACCCACGGAAGGACAAAGAGCACGAATACGAGAGGGCAACCCCGGTCGAATCTACAGTAGATATTCCCATCAATCCCGTTGATCCATCAAGAGTGCTAAAGATAAGATCGCAGCTCCATCCCGTAATCAAATAAGATCTTGTGGATTTCTTAAAGGCTAACCTAGTCGTGTTTGCATGGACCCATTCCAATATGAAAGGCATCGACCCTGCGATCACTTGCCATTTTCTAAGTATCGATCCTACGACAATTCCAGTCAAGTAGAAGCGCCGCTTCTTCGGATCTGAGAGGCCCAAAGCACTCGAGGAAGAGGTAGGTCGTCTACTCAACAACAATTTCATCCGCGAAGTTGATTAGCCCGAATGGGTATCCAATCCAGTTCTGGTCAAGAAGACCAATGGTAAATTGCGAACATGTGTCGACTTCTCTGACTTAAACAAGGCGTGTCCCAAAGACAGCTTTCCTCTCACAAAGATCGACCAACTTGATCCAACCACCAGATACTAACTACTATCTTTCATGAACGCCTACTCAGGATACAATCAGATCCCAATGAAACTTCGCGACTAGGATCATACCTCCATCATAACGGACCTCGGACTTTACTACTATCGCGTCATGCCTTTCTGCCTCAAGAATGCTGACACAACTTATCAGCCAATGGTTAATCGACTCTTTAAGAACCAAATCGGAAAGTCCATGGAAGTTTACATGGACGACCTGTTGGTAAAATCTAAATTATCAAGCGGTCACGTCCACGACCTCTCTGAAATGTTCGATATCCTCCGCCGGTAAGACATGAAACTCAATCCCTTGAAGTGCTCCTTCGGAGTCGCTTCAGGAAAATTCTTGGGTTTCATCGTCAACTTCTGGGGAATCGAGGCCAATCCAGATAAAATCCAAGCTGTTATGGGCATCCAAATCCCCAAGAACATCAAGGATATCCAAAGTTTAAATGGAAAGATTGCCGCTTTAAGTCGGTTCATAACTAAGGCCATCGAAAAGTGTATTCCTTTCTTCGGCTTACTTCGAAAAGGGAAATGCAATTTCGAGTGGACTATGGAATGCATTTCTGCATTCAAAGAACTTCTGGATCACTTAGACCGACCACCTATCCTATCTAAGCCTGTAGACCATGAGGACTTATACATTTATTTGGCTGTTTCTATGAAGGCAATCAGCTCGGCCCTCCAGGACCTCATTCAACGGCCAGTCTACTACATAAGCAAACGATTGACAGGGGCATAGAAGAATTACCTAAAGCTGGAAAATCTGGCATTCTACCTGCTCATTTCCTCTCGGAAACTTCAACCATACTTCTAGTCTCATCCTATAAAGGTTTTCACCGATCAACCACTACGACCAGTCCTGCAACGACCTAAAGCATTAGGGCGGCTATTGAAGTGGAGTACGGAGCTGAGCCAATTTGAGATAACATTCATTCCTCACCGAGCCATCCTTGGCCAAGCTCTCGTTAATTTCATAGTCGAGTTTACTACCACCGAGGAGACTCTGGCAGAGAACACGGAAGCTCCCAGAACCCAATGGAAACTGTTTATGGACGGGTCCTCCAACAACAAGTGATCTGGGGTCAGGTTCGTGTTCATCACCCCCGAGGAACGCCCAATATGCAATGCACTAAAACTGAATTTCCCTACTACCAACAATGACGCAAAATATGAAGCGTTGATAGCCGAACCCAGAATTGCGATCGAGCTCAAACTAAAAACAATTGAAATCTTCTCCGACTCACAACTCATCGTGCGTCAATTACAAGGGGAATATCAAGCTACGGGGGAACGACTCGCCCTGTACTTAGCCAAGGCCCAGGAATTACTCACTCACCTTGATCACTTCATCATCACTCACATACCCCGAGAACAGAATGAAAAAGCATATTCACTAGCCGAGCTAGCAAGCTCCGAAGACCCGCAACTTTTAGGGTTCGCCCCCATCGAAATGCTCAACTCCCCTAGTATTAAGCAAATTCAAATCGAGGCACCGAACCCGAACCTGAATCTTGAATGACATCAATTAATAATTACCTACAACACAAGACCCTATCAGGGAGCTACAAGGAAAGATGAGCACTCACCCGCCAATTGGCTCGTTATCTTCTTATGGATGGGGTGCTCTATCGTAGAGGTTTCTCCATCCCACTTCTTAGATGTGTGGCCCATCATGACGCCATCAAAGGCTTAACCGATGTACATGAAGGGGAGTGCGGCGACCATACTAAAGGGAAAACCCTGACCAAATTAATACTTAGACATGGTTATTACTGGCCCACGCTCGATCAAGATGCCACAGACTATGCTCACAAGTGTGACAAGTGTCAGCGCTTCTCAAAGATCCTGAGAGCCCCGCCTACGAGCTAATACAAATGGTCAGCCCATGGCCATTCGCCAGGTGGGGAATCGACATCATTGGAACTTTTGCAATGGCCAGAGGTGGGGCATGATACATCGTCGTCGCAGTTGATTATTTTACCAAATGGGTAGGGGCCGAAGCTCTCACCACAATTACCACCAAGAAGATGATCAACTTCGTTGTACGCAACGTCATCACTCGATATGGGGTCCCTCAAGCCATAATTTCTGACAATGGCACCCAATTCGAGAGCACGGAATTCAAAGCCTTCTGCCAGCGGCAAAACATCGAAAAGAGATTCTCGGTAGTAGCTCATCCTCAAGCCAATGGGCAGGTCGAAGCAGTCAACAAAGTCATTAAGCCCGTCATCAAGAAGTGCCTGGAAAAGGCTAAGGGCTTGTGAGCAGATGAACTTCCTCTAACCCTGAGGGCATACCGAACTACCCACAAAACTGTAACCGGACGTACTCCCTTCGCCCTGGCCTACGGATCAGAAGCCGCCATTCCTATTGAACACAAGTTTCCATCTCATTGAGTCACCTATTTCGATCCAAGGACAAACTAAGATTTACTTTTAGGATCAATTGACTTGCTGGAAGAGAAAAGGAACGAAGCCGATCTCTGAGCTACCGTCCAACGGCAACGAGTCACCCGATACTTCAATTCTAGGGTCTGTCATAAGGATCTCAATGTCGGTGACCTCGTCCTGAAATAGATCATCCTTATACCGATAGGCCTTGCCCCTCTTTGGTAAGGTCCATACTCCATACAATGGAAGCTCAACAATGGATCTTTCAAACTCGCAACCGTGGATGGATCTGAACTCCCAAGGGCACGGAACAACAAACATCTCCTTCGCTACTTTACATAACTTAGTTTACGGTTATTTACGCTTTCCAACAATGTTTTGTTTTCTAACAATTCAATGCATTGTAAAGGCTATGATTGCCAATGTTATTGGTGGAAATGATGTTCAACTTCCCCTCTCTTCCTGTCTATGTTTACTCCACGCGTGACGCATATGATTAATCTTGACAACTAGCTTGCATTCAAACAGTCGGTTTCCGTATCGGACCCCAAGCATGGGAGTTGGTACCACCACCCAAGCCTCGAGCCAACCTCGAGGCCAAAACATAATGGCTACGATCGGGCCCCCGAGCACGGGAGTCGGCAATGCTACTCGAGTCGCCGGCCCACGGCACGACCGAGTATAAATAACCACGAACTCGAATCTCGGCCACGTGCCGAGACCGAGGATAAATCATTCCGCGCTCAAGTCCCAAGCGACTTGGGGCACCCCATTAGCCAGGTGGGAGTGATGTAAATCCCTCCCTCGGCTAAGGGTACCGATCGAATCTTGGCGCAGCACCAAGACTGACCCTTAAATCGTTTCTTCCTCGAAGCTCTCAAGGCTAAGGGGTAGCCCATGGCCACGATCGGACCATACGGGCTGATGATTCGGGCTTCTCTTCTTAGGTGAATAAACTACACATGTGGCTCGCCTCAACCCGATGAACGATGAGAGAGCCAAACACCAGACGGGCCACACAACGCGACGTCATACGCCTTCGCTACACTTGGGATTAACCCCGGGCAACCCAAACATAGCAGGCGCTCAGCCTGGCTTCGCAAACTACGGGTTTCCTAAGTTGAGGGAAACTTACTAGAAGCCTGTGCTTTATCATGCCCCTCTGGAATAACTGACCCAGAGTGCGGTACACAATCACACCCCTCTAGAATAATCGACCCAAAGCGCGGTACACAATTGATTTTTTGTTAAGTATAACGATAAGTATGCTTATGCAAGTACGGGATGCCGGAAAACATAAGAAGAACATCCAAACACTTGACACAAATCACGATCTTTACTAATTCATATTCCATTTCAACACACACACATTAAAAACAAACTACATGTCTAACATCTTTCTTTCTAATGACAGGGTGTACATGAGAACCACAACGTGTTTTGAGAAACCCAAAGCAAGGGACGTACTCACGTAAACTATCGGCCTACACTACCAAAATAAACGATAACTTCTACTTAGGTTACTAACACTAATCGTATTTCTTCCTCTTGTGCTTGTGCTCGTTCTTTTTTGCAGATTCAGCGCTCGATGGTTCATCCTTTGCACCGGGCCTCTTTTTGCCAGACCCACTCCTTCCATCTTGGCCCTTCCGAGAGGTGGTCGATTCATGAGAAGCCGAGAGACGTATCTCGCCTGTCCCATCGCCACTAGAGACCTCAGTAATATTAACAGGGGTGGCATGCGGCACAGGCTTAAGGGCACTCCCAGCAGTGAGGTCGACCACAGCGTCGCTCATCTCCGGGACCACCTTGCTTTCCTACTTAGCTTTCTCCTTAGCCTCTTTGGCAGCCCGCCGCGCAGTGAGCTTCTAGGACCTATGCGGCGGTACATCACCAACCTTGGTCTTTTCGAAGGATTCAGTAGTCCTCTACTATGCTTCCTCATCCTCTCTCTTCTTTTAGGCCTCCTCATCAGCCTTCTTCTTCTCGGCCTCCTTATCGGCCTTCCTTTTTGAAACCGTGTCGTTGGCTCTTGCCTCAGCATCCCACCTGGTCTTCGTTAGGATCTCTTTCCTGGCAGCCTCGTCATGCTTTCGCATCTCCTCCATTTATTCGCTCTTAGGCACCATCTTGGCTTTCTAAGCTTCCACCATGGCCGCCATCGAAGTCACGTCGGCCTCCACTGAACCTTTGGCACGAAAACTCTGTCCGTCAACCATCTCCGCTTCATCCATCAGACACTCATAAAGACTGGCTCTTATCCATATATCCGAGAAGGTGTCGAGCTGATCACCGCCTTTTTCGAACTGCGCTTCCACAGGCTCTCGCCCAGACTCAGTCACTTGTGGGACCATTGGGGCATGGCCCGATGTCATGGTCAATGTAAGAAGTGTTGCATGGTAAAAACACAATCGTTTAGTCCGTGAATTCGGTAATCACGTCATCCTCTGGGATGCATTGTAAAGGGAATTTATCTCTGGTCAAGGATGGCGTGGGAAGATTAGAAGGGGCACTCGGTGCTGTAGGCAATGTGAATCCATTCTCTCCCAGCCCTGGGTAATCAGGTTCATACTCTGTCGAAGCCCGAATTGAAGCTGTGGGACTACTCACCGTGTAACACCCCACGTCCATTAATGTCACTCACAAAGGGAATGCATTAACTTCCATGGAGGTTTTAAGTGAATATAGAACAGTAAAATTACAACAAGACAGATATAAAATAGTACTTGGAAATTCAAAAACTTTATTTCATTGTAGCAGAAGTCAAAACATGTTTGATTACATCATAACACCATATTCAATGTCAAGTACAATATCTATCTTGATAAAACAAGTACATAATCCCATTACATGAATAGCCATTAAAAAGAAAGATAACAAGCTGGACTTTACTTCAGTAGTCCAAGCTTTCCAGAAGATAAGCGATCCAACTAGACTCCACTAGAACTTGGCCCAACCTGCGGACCTGAAGGGAGAAAAGGATGGAAAAGAGGGGGTCAGACATAAAGTCTGGTGAATATGATAATTCTACAATACTATTACCAAAATAACTGGACTAAGGCATAAGCTGGAAAACAAGAAAATGTCTATGAAGAGCAGATTAAGGACATAGACAATCGCTAAAGGCAACGTTATAGGCGCTCCTAAATACTAAAGGATAAACACTATACTGCACCACACCAGTCACCCTAAAGATTCATCCCACTTAGCTTCACTTAGAAACTTTCCCAATGGCTTTACGTACCCCTAGCTGACTACATAGGTGCCGCCTGCCCCTATCTCCACTAGGTGTACCCTACTTCCCATTATTCGATCGGCTCCCTAACTCGTAGATACCCGTGCTGGCCCCACAGTGGGGTGTATCACTCCCCTAAAGTGGCAACCTGATACAACGGACATGCACGGCTTATACCTACACGTTGCAACAACGTCTTACCTACCAGCCCGGGTCCACACACGCATATGAAACCCGTTGGACTTGCGTTGCCACCGCTCCCTGTTTTGGCCTCTTATAGTCAAACCCAGTATGCGTGTCCCGTCCTCGACTTGGGTCGAGCCCATAAAGATACGTTTTGGGATACTGGTTGAAATGGGCCCCCACTATTTACCACAAGCATTCCACCTAAGCTTGTCCCCATTAGTCCATCCCACTTAACCCACTTAGTCATGTTCATTTACATGTGTGTTTGGTTAAGTCTAATCGTATTTCAAATGCCTCTAAAGGCAACCACCAGATTCCTCATGCCACCCAAGGCACCTACTTAACCCCCATGTCCCACCTTACATGATTATTTGGTTAAGTATTTCTTAGTTCATTAAGGCCATAACCTCATAAAGACCTCTCACATTAGACTGGCATTTATGGCAGCTGGATTTGTCGGGCGGGTCCGGGCAGTCTTACACCATAAAAGAGTCTAACCTCGTGTCTTTACAACTGTTATGCTTTAGTTTGGGCCTAGGACCTCTCACATTGGGCCGACATTTGTGACTACTGGATTTGCCGGGCGGGTCCGGGCAGGTTTACATCACAAACGGGTCCAACCTCGTGTCCTAAGCATTGATTATTAATAATAATCCACTTTCCCCCAATTTTAATAATTCCCTACTTGAATTATTAATTACTTCCAATTTTTAACAATGTCCATAATTGACTCAATTATGGACATTCATTCATGGTATGCAAAATCTTACAAAATTGCACCCAATTTATTAATTCCTAATATTACCCCTACCCCACGTTTGAACGTTTATTCGCAAAATATATGTTAGACTCGAATAGCCTAACTCATAGCATAAAAGAGATTATCATAATAACAACATGTATATGTGACCAAATGAATCATAATAAGGGGTGAAACTTGCATATGTCCAACTTGCATGGATTATACATGTCATGGATCTAAAGATGTCAACTTGTTCAAAATTCACCTAATATGATCTCAATCAATTTTCATAAACTTACATATGAACATGTGTGAATCAACATCATCTATTTTTTTTAACAACATGGTTTTATATGGATACACCTAACTCAATAGGCAAATTCCCATAATCAAGTTTTATTTAATTATAGTTTCAAGTTTATGGGTACACCTAACCTAATAGGCAAATTCCCATAAACAAGATCCATTTAAATTAAGAAAAAAAAAACATAACTTTAAGCATGATCCAACAACATCATGATTTTTCAACATAATATAGCATGATTTATAACATGGCATAGTATGATAGTATAACATAGCTTGACATGATTCTCAACATAGCACGACATAGCATAAGAGAATTTACAACATAGCATGACATAGCATATATAATTTACATCATACGACAACATAATAACATAATAAGAGATCCACAATATATAGAATTTACAATTACAAATCACATCACTTTCTTGTGATCCATTCATAACTGAGTCAAATTAGTTTGTAATAGTCTTGTGAGAATCATCATACTCACCAACAAAAGAAAAGAATTAGAGAAAGAGAGATCTTTTGATTTGATTTGTGTAGATTTAGTTGTAGATGATTAGGCTTCCTCTTCTTAGTTTGTGACGGCTATGCTGAACTCCATGGCAGCAACATGACGGTAGCTTCTCTAATTTTACAAGTGATTTAGGTCTAGGGTCTACCCACTTATTTATAGATTTTAGAATTCATTTAGGCCATTAGATTTAACCTAGAAATAACCGCAGCCGTTCAGACAAGATGGGGTTTATCTTGTTGACTCAGCAATGAGTCAGAAGTGACTCAGCAAACACTCAGCATATTAATAAACTTCTATTCATGTCATAAATATATATATATTTTCTACAATGTACATATTAGATACATCCCCCTTTACTTATTATTGTTTTTATATACATATTAGATACATCCCCTCTCTCACACACTTATTAATATTTTTATATTCATATTAGATACATCCCCTCTCTTACACACTTATTAATATTTTTATATTCATATTAGATACATCCCCTCTCTTACACACTTATTAATATTTTTATATTCATATTAGATACATCCCCTCTCTTACACACTTATTAATATTTTAGCAACTTTAGTGTTAATAGAAAATTCGGGGTGTTACATTCTCCCCTCCTTTTAGGATTTCGTAATCTTCAAGTCTGGAAGAATGTATATCCTACCATCCAAACGTCCATCTACTCATCCATCATACACAGGCATCCATTGTCCTTAAAAGACTTCTAATGCTTTATGATCATATGCAAGTGTGTGTACATGTCCTTACCTAATGCGAAATCAGGCGGTCTACTGATTCAGTTGACCTCCTTAATGCAAATTATGTAAGTGTCATGAATCCATTATGTATGCAAAAGATCCTAATTGCTTACATACTACTTCTATATGCGTGCACATCCATTCAACCGAATGCAGCATCCATATGATGGTACAACCCTTATACATCCATTATACTAAATACATCCATATATATGCAATATGCAATATGAAGTGACTGAGCTGATCTAGTGCCTAAAGTGTGTGTATATATGCATCCACGAGCAACCACTAGCAAACACTTGCATCCATTTTGCATCCATCAGACATAACATGTCTCAAACACATGTTTCAACCATAGGATTATCCTAACTAAAGGTCAAAGATACTAATGAGAGGAAATACTAAAGATAAGATAAGCTAAGCGATAAAGGAGAAATTAAAAGACATACCCTCAAAAAAAAAGGGTACAACGAACGCATCTTCTCTTCTGTCTCCCAAGTTGCGTTGCTCTCATCATTTCCCCATTGCACTTTAACCAGTCTGACCTCTCGATTCCTCAACTTTTTGATCTCCGACCCAAGAATGCATGTAGGAGCTCGTCTAATTGTTGCATCACGCTCTATTTCCACCTCTTTAAGCAAGCTCGGCTCTACCACCTCCGCGGTCTTGTGCAAACACTTCCTCAAATGTGATACATGGAATACGTGGTGTACTCCACTAAGTTTCTCAGGCAACTCCACCCTATATGCCATCTTCCCAATCCTGTTTTTTTACAGGAAATGGCCCTACAAACCTTGGTGCTAATTTCCCCACGGACCCAAAGTGAACAACATTCTGTAACGGAGATACTTTGATAAAAACCATGTCCCCAATGTCAAACTCAAGATCTGTCCTCCTCTTATCAGCATACGATTTTTGCCTATCTTGTGTTGCTTTCATCCTCCTTCGAATCAACTCAATCTTCTCCGAGGTTTCCCTAACCATATCGGGCCCAAGTAGGATTTTATCGGCAGATTCCCACCAACATGTAGGCGAATGGCAAGGCCTTCCATAAAGAGCTTCGAAAGGTGCCATGCCAATACTAGACTGAAAGCTATTATTATATGCGAATTCTACTAACGGAAGGTGCTCTTCCCATGTACCCCCAAAGTCTAGGATACAAAGCCTTAAAAGATCCTCTAGAATGCGATTCACCCTCTCGGTCTGGCCGTGTGTCTGAGGATGATATGCGGTGCTCAAACATAGCTGAGTCCCTACCACCTCTTGTAAACTCTTCCAAAATTCGCTAGTAAAGATGGGGTCACGGTCGCTTACTATACTAGAAGGAATACCGTGCAAACGAACTACCTCCTTAATGTATACAGAAGCCAACCACGGAGCAGTCCTCTTACTTTTCACGGGAATAAAATGGGCGCTTTTAGTAAGTCTATCTACTATAACCCAAATCCCCGTGTTACCCTTCCTTGATCTTGGTAATCCATCCACAAAATCCATTGAGATGCTTTCCCATTTCCATAGTGGAACTTCTAATGGGTGAAGCAACCCACCGGGTTTCTTTTGTTCTGCTTTAACTCGTTGGCACACCAAGCATCTAGCGACGTACTCGGCCACATCCTTTTTCATACCGGCCCAAAAGAAAACCCGCTTCATATCTTTGTACATCTTATCCCCGCCGGGATGAATGGTCATTTTTGAGTGATGAGCATCATCAAGAATGGCCTTCCTTAAGTCTTCGTCTTGTGGTACACAAAGTCTATTATCCCTTCGTAACCAACCCTTATCGTCTAGGGTATACCTACGAAGATGGCTTGATGACTCCCCCCCTTTGAGCTTTTCTACTATCTTAACCAACTGTGGGTCGTCTCGCTGTGCCTCACCAACCCGTCCTAGAAGCGTAGGTCTAACCTCCAAGGATGCTAACAGACCGGGTACTAAGTCAACGGAGGGTCTAAAGTCAAACATAGAGATGAATTCTAAGCTTTGTCGTTCAACAAACAACGGACTCAAGGACAACCTTTTCCTACTTAAGGCGTCTGCCACCACGTTACCCTTGCCCGGGGTATATGCTATTTCAAAATCGTAGGAGGCTAAGAATTCCATCCACCGTTGCTGCCTTAAATTCAAATCCTTCTGAGAGAATAAGTATTTTAATGATTTGTGGTCAGTGAACAGTTCGAATTTCTCACCAAGAAGATAGTGACGCCAAGACTTAAGCGCGAAAACAATTGCGGCTAGCTCTAAGTCATGCGTGGGGTAATTCTTTTCATGAACTCTCAACTGCCTTCCACCATAGGCTATTACTCTTCCCTCTTGCATGAGGACCGCGCCAAGTCTCGTCCCACAAGCATCAGTATAGATGGTAAACGGTTTATTCCCGTCTGGCAGCACTAAGACTGGGGCTGAAGTTAAGGCTCTCTTTAAACGTTGGAACGCATCATCGCAATCTTTGTCCCACGTAAAAACCAGGTTCTTCTTCGTTAACCGTGTTAATGGAGCTGATATTTTTGCGAAGTCTTTGATAAACTTCCTATAATAGCCAGCTAACCCCAAGAAACTTCTTACTTCGGTTGCATTTTTAGGGACCTTCCAATCTTGGATGGCCACTACCTTTGCGGGATCCACTGCTATCCCTTCTTTGGAAACCACGTGCCCTAAGAACCGTACTTCCTTCCTCCAGAAGTGACACTTAGAAAATTTTGCCTTAAGGTTATGCGCTCGAAGGGTTTCCAACACTTCCCTAAGATGTAGGGAGTGCTCTTCTTTATTCTTAGAAAAGACTAAGATGTCATCCACAAAGACTACCACGAATTTGTTAAGGTATTCCCTAAACACCCTACTCATCAAATCAACAAAATATGCAGGGGCGTTTGTCAAACCAAAGGGCATCACTAGCCATTCATAGAATCCGTCAGGAGTCCTAAAAGCAGTCTTATCTATACTATCCTCAGCCACTCTCAGTTGATGAAAGCCAGTGGCTAAGTCCAACTGCGAAAACACTGAGGCGCCAACTAACTGATCAAAGAGATCGTCAATCCTCGGTAGTGGGTGTCGGTTCTTTTTAGTAAGCTTGTTTAGTTCTCTATAGTCCATACAAAGTCTAAGAGACCCATCCGCCTTTGTGGAAAAAACTACTGGAGCACCCCACTCCGATATACTACGTCTTATGAACCCCTTCTCAAGCAACTCCTTTACTTGCTTATTGAGTTCCCTCTTTTCACGAGGAGCCATGTGGCGCACTGGCAAAGATACGGGTTTAGCATTATCCACAAGATAAATTCGAAAGTCTATCTCCCGCTTTGGAGGTAAGCCCTTCACCTCCTCAAACACATCCGGATATTCCCGGACCACTTCTACCGATCGCAGGTTCTCTACAGACGCGTCAAGCAATTCAAGATAACTTAGCATAACGGAATTTATGGGATTACAAAAGATGTCGAGAGCATTACCAAGGCGAGTCACAAGCCTAACTACTCTCCTTTCACAATCAAGAATGGCCCTATTTCTAGACAACCAATCCATTCCTAAAATTAGCCCATAGCCCGTGAAGCCCAATACATAAGCATCACATCTAAATTCAACGCTAAGTATAGAGATTTTCAAATCCAAACATATCATGGTCAAATGAGCCGAACCCCCAATTGGATTTGAAACGACCAGGGGATCCTCTACTAAACTGGTGTTCAAGTGCAGTGATTCAACTAATGATGCAGAGATAAACGAATGAGATGCGCCAGAATCGAATAAGGTACGGACAGGATGATCAAACAGAAAAACTAAGCTTTCAACAGAAATTGTTCTACCTCTTTCTTGCAGCGGTGGGGCCGCAATAGCCTGAACTTGCCCCCTTGCCTGCCCTGGTGCCATAAGAGCCTGCACCTGTCCTCCCGAGGTAGACCCTGCCCTCTGCCCCTTCTTTGGACAGTCCTTCACTAAATGTCCCGCATCTCCACAATGAAAACAACCAATCTTCTTTTTCTTTCTACAATCTTTGCTGAGATGGCCAGGCGTCCCACAATTGAAGCATTTCTTCTTCCCTTTGCCATTATTGTTTTTACCACCCTTCTTATTTTGCTGTTGGGGTTTCTTCTGATCCCCTTTCTTTTCAACTGCCTTATCCTCATGCATAAGTGCCATTTCTACTAGCTTTTCAAAGGTGGCTCCCATAGGGATGTGGGTCATAGCCAACCCTTGCAACGGTTCATTCAAGCCTCTAACGAACCTCAAAGCTTTCTTCTCTGGCGTGTTCACCAACTCCAAGCCAAACCTTGCTAACTGATTAAATTTATTGACATATTCCTTTACTGATGAGCTCCCTTGCTTTAGTGCCAGGAATTTTTCCATATTTAAGTTCTCCTCTGCCCTTGAAAGAAACTTTGCCTCAAACCTTCGTCTGAAATCCGCCCATGAATCAACTGGACGTTCCCCGTTAGTGACCTCCCACCAAAACGAGGCCTCTCCCTTCATTAACCAAGCAGCTAAACGGACTTTCCTCCCATCTTCCACTTCAAAGATATCCAACAATTCCTCAGTCTCCTTAAGCCAATCTCTGGCCTCCACAAACGTCTCAGTCCCTTGAAAAGTTTTTCCTCCCATAGCCTTGAATTCCTTGCACGTCTTTGCAAAAGTGTCAACACGAGGAGGAGGAGGAGGAGGAGGAATGGGTGCAACTAGGGGTGGAGGAGTATCCGCTGGGCCTGCAGTGGTGGCCCTAGCCTCCAAGTATCTCCTAAACCACCCTGGAATCGTCACACCTTATGGGAGATTAAGATCTTCAGCCATGCTGAAACGAAAAAGGATAGATTCAAAATGGAGAATTCGAAAGATAAAGATAAGGATGTGGCTATTTGGGATTATGTTTTTCATAAAAACTCTCTTTAAATAACATGTTTTTTTTTTGAAAGCACTTCTTCCAAAAATACTTTAGAAAAAAAATATTTTTCTAAAAAAAATTTTTTATCTGTTCTGGTAACCTTATGCTCTGATACCACGTGTAACACCCCACGTCCATTAATGCCACTCACAAAGGGAATGCATTAACTTCCATGGAGGTTTTAAGTGAATATAGAACAGTAAAATTACAACAAGACAGATATAAAATAGTACTTGGAAATTCAAAAACTTTATTTCATTGTAGCAGAAGTCAAAACATGTTTGATTACATCATAACACCATATTCAATGTCAAGTACAATATCTATCTTGATAAAACAAGTACATAATCCCATTACATGAATAGCCATTAAAAAGAAAGATAACAAGCTGGACTTTACTTCAGCAGTCCAAGCTTTCCAGAAGATAAGCGATCCAACTAGACTCCACTAGAACTTGGCCCAACCTGCGGACCTGAAGGGAGAAAAGGATGGAAAAGAGGGGGTCAGACATAAAGTCTGGTGAATATGATAATTCTACAATACTATTACCAAAATAACTGGACTAAGGCATAAGCTGGAAAACAAGAAAATGTCTATGAAGAGCAGATTAAGGACATAGACAATCGCTAAAGGCAACGTTATAGGCGCTCCTAAATACTAAAGGATAAACACTATACTGCACCACACCAGTCACCCTAAAGATTCATCCCACTTAGCTTCACTTAGAAACTTTCCCAATGGCTTTACGTACCCCTAGCTGACTACATAGGTGCCGCCTGCCCCTATCTCCACTAGGTGTACCCAACTTCCCATTATTCGATCGGCTTCCTAACTCGTAGATACCCGTGCTGGCCCCACAGTGGGGTGTATCACTCCCCTAAAGTGGCAACCTGATACAACGGACATGCACGGCTTATACCTACACGATGCAACAACGTCTTACCTACCAGCCCGGGTCCACACACGCATATGAAACCCATTGGACTTGCGTTGCCACCGCTCCCTGTTTTGGCCTCTTATAGTCAAACCCAGTATGCGTGTCCCATCCTCGACTTGGGTCGAGCCCATAAAGATACGTTTTGGGATACTGGTTGAAATGGGCCCCCACTATTTACCACAAGCATTCCACCTAAGCTTGTCCCCATTAGTCCATCCCACTTAACCCACTTAGTCATGTTCATTTACATGTGTGTTTGGTTAAGTCTAATCGTATTTCAAATGCCTCTAAAGGCAACCACCAGATTCCTCATGCCACCCAAGGCACCTACTTAACCCCCATGTCCCACCTTACATGATTATCTGGTCAAGTATTTCTTAGTTCATTAAGGCCATAACCTCATAAAGACCTCTCACATTAGACTGGCATTTATGGCAGCTGGATTTGCCGGGCGGGTCTGGGCAGTCTTACACCATAAAAGAGTCTAACCTCGTGTCTTTACAACTGTTATGCTTTAGTTCGGGCCTAGGACCTCTCACATTGGGCCGACATTTGTGACTACTGGATTTGCCGGGCGGGTCCGGGCAGGTTTACATCACAAACGGGTCCAACCTCGTGTCCTAAGCATTGATTATTAATAATAATCCACTTTCCCCCAATTTTAATAATTCCCTACTTGAATTATTAATTACTTCCAATTTTTAACAATGTCCATAATTGACTCAATTATGGACATTCATTCATGGTATGCAACATCTTACAAAATTGCACCCAATTTATTAATTCCTAATATTACCCCTACCCCACGTTTGAACGTTTATTCGCAAAATATATGTTAGACTCGAATAGCCTAACTCATAGCATAAAAGAGATTATCATAATAACAACATGTATATGTGACCAAATGAATCATAATAAGGGGTGAAACTTGCATATGTCCAACTTGCATGGATTATACATGTCATGGATCTAAAGGTGTCAACTTGTTCAAAATTCACCTAATATGATCTCAATCAATTTTCATAAACTTACATATGAACATGTGTGAATCAACATCATCTATTTTTTTTAACAACATGATTTTATATGGGTACACCTAACTCAATAGGCAAATTCCCATAATCAAGTTTTATTTAATTATAGTTTCAAGTTTATGGGTACACCTAACCTAATAGGCAAATTCCCATAAACAATATCCATTTAAATTAAGAAAAAAAACATAACTTTAAGCATGATCCAACAACATCATGATTTTTCAACATAATATAGCATGATTTATAACATGGCATAGTATGATAGTATAACATAGCTTGACATGATTCTCAACATAGCACGACATAGCATAAGAGAATTTACAACATAGCATGACATAGCATATATAATTTACATCATACGACAGCATAATAACATAATAAGAGATCCACAATATATAGAATTTACAATTACAAATCACATCACTTTCTTGTGATCCATTCATAACTGAGTCAAATTAGTTTGTAATAGTCTTGTGAGAATCATCATACTCACCAACAAAAGAAAAGAATTAGAGAAAGAGAGATCTTTTGATTTGATTTGTGTAGATTTAGTTGTAGATGATTAGGCTTCCTCTTCTTAGTTTGTGACGGCTATGCTGAACTCCATGGCAGCAGCATGACGGTAGCTTCTCTAATTTTACAAGTGATTTAGGTCTAGGGTCTACCCACTTATTTATAGATTTTAGAATTCATTTAGGCCATTAGATTTAACCTAGAAATAACCGCAGCCGTTCAGATAAGATGGGGTTTATCTTGTTGACTCAGCAATGAGTCAGAAGTGACTCAGCAAACACTCAGCATATTAATAAACTTCTATTCATGTCATAAATATATATATATTTTCTACAATGTACATATTAGATACATCCCCCTTTACTTATTATTGTTTTTATATACATATTAGATACATCCCCTCTCTCACACACTTATTAATATTTTTATATTCATATTAGATACATCCCCTCTCTTACACACTTATTAATATTTTTATATTCATATTAGATACATCCCCTCTCTTACACACTTATTAATATTTTTATATTCATATTAGATACATCCCCTCTCTTACACACTTATTAATATTTTAGCAACTTTAGTGTTAATAGAAAATTCGGGGTGTTACACACCATACCCGATCCAGGGGCCAGTGGTCGATAGGAGCTTGCTTCTGCAGATGTCTCCGCAACTACAACACTCTCGGTCACAATGCACTTACCTTTTTTAGCAGTGAACTTCTCTAGCCTCTCTCTCTTTCGGCATCCTCGAGCAATAGTCTCCTACCCTCGTCTAGCTTCTCGCGCTCATCGACTGTCAGGAGATCAATCGCGAACTGGCGTTCATCTAAGGTCCCCATAGCTACTTGGCGCAGATATGCTTCATATGGAACCAACCTCTCCCAAGTCCGAGCTAGTTCCCGGGGATAGTCGTCAACCCACGAGAGTCCATGGAATCTCAGGACCTTAACATACATGTTTCAGATATCCTACTCCATAGACGATTGCATTCGAAACTCTGTATTCTCCAGCTCCTCTCTCAATTGTTCTACCTCTCTTAGGTGTGCCTCTCTCAGACTGTCCATTGTGCCCAACACATCCCGATTACTGGCCTCCGCGCCCTCCTTGGCCTTTTTCATCTCCTCAAGCTGCCTTTTCAGGCTGTCATTCTCCGCTCTCAGAGCATTGTTATCAGTTTGGAGATCGATGACTCACGCGTTTTCCTTCTCCAGATCGATGCATATTTTATCCACTTTGGCCTTGTCCCTCTTAGGGTCGTGTTATGGGTGGTTAGGTCGGCTATAGTTTCTGTGAAAACAGAGAGAGAGTGATCGGTCTCCCTTTTGAGCGCCTCATACCCTCGCCTCCGCTCAGTTGAAAACAATGAGATCCGCGAATTAGCGTTCAAAGATATGTGAATAAGTAAAGGAAATTTTCCAATACAACAGATAAGCCTACCTATCTCATTTTCTAAATTAACAACGGCGGTCTTCTCACAATTAATAGTCAATTGTTGATTAATCAACTCTAGGTTCTTCTTCTTGATTAGCTCTGACAGATGATATGAATACTTGGTAAGTTCGTTGGCCTGGTAATACGCAGCCTTCACGTGCATCCATATTTCCCCGGACTCCCTAGATAGGGCGGGGCGGAGATCGAAGAGAAACTTCAACTCATCAAAGTAATGACAAGAGAAGTGATGTTTGAAGAATGCTCTCCGCTCCTCTATAGGAAGTGCTAAAACCTGAGCCTTTGTCAGGTCTCCCATCTCTATCACAGTCGCCTCATCCAACCTTGGCCGAGTAAGCGATGGCTCCTTCCCCTTAGTAGGCTGAATAGGAGCCTCAAGAGTGGTGCAAGAAGGAGTTGTCGACGACACATGCCTCGACCCCCTAACTCAAGTCGGGAATCTCCCGTAGACACTCGGATTGGGGGGGTGGAGGAGACGAAGGCAATTGGGGTCTATCGGGTTGACGGCTTTCGCTACCACGGTATTGTAAAGGTGGGGCCTCACTATATAAGCTAGCCCCTCTTCTAAAGGCACCAAGAAAAGCACTCTGAGGTCGTCGCCGGTCTCTAGGTCAATGACTTCGTCCTCCATGTCCTCTAGCCATATCACATGTTAAGAGAAAGAAATAAGACCAGTCAAGCCGTGCATTCATAAGAATCGCTATGCTATGCAGAGATTATTAGCGTATACCCTAAGTGTTCTGTCAACAAACCAGATTGTGTTCCACTCGAAGGAGTTAACTCCCTCGCGGCAAGAGTTAAGTCTTCCATGCCAGCCGGAGCCGGCCACAGGGATATATCCAGGTCAAGTTTATTTAAGCCATCAAACTGGCGCTTATCTTCAAGTGGGGTCGCGGCTCCAGTAGCGGTCACTGGAGACAATGGGCTGATCGACACCCCCACCCCCCGCTAGAGGCCAGATGGGAACATCCATTGAGCCATTGTCCCTAAATACGGCCTCCTCACCGCGAGCCCCACCTTCACCGACATCTCCCTGGAACTTTACAACCTTTTTTGGCTTGGCCCCGCGACGGGTAACTTCCTCTTTTGACTAGGAGTCATAGGGCCTTTTGGCATGACCTTTTTTGACACACTGCACGCCACTGTGGGCCTAATTATAGACCGATCATCCGGGAGCAGCCCCACGCGGCGAAGGCGCTCTTAGCTTGTCATGGTATCGGATTTGCGAAACTCTTCGGGGGTAGAGCATTAAGACATTGCTGGTACTCCTCACCAGTAGGTGCCTCTGGATTTCCTGCCGCAATCAAAAAATAATGAGATACGAGATCCAATAGTTTTATAGTAGGGAATGGAGTTCGAAGATACATACTCCCTCCTATCTGTCTCCTTGCAAATCCAGGAGGACAATGCACAAATAACCAATCATACTTAATTACTGACGGCCTAGGCAACTTCCCGATCAAGAATCTGGTGACGGCTGATGCATCCAGGAAACATTAAGAGGGTGACCTGCTAGACGTTCTCCTCAGCTGAAAAATACCGATGTCCTCTCCGGTAGGTTCCCTATGCATATACTCTCGGTATAGAACGTATGTGCCTAGGAATGAGGAATAAGCATTCGAATGCAGTTGCGAAGGTGCGAGGTGGAAGTAGCAAAGCATATCCTGAATAAAGTCATTGGTTGGGGGCATGCATCCCACAAAACAGGCTTGTTTATTCCAAGCAGTCAAACCCTCGGGCGGTGCGTGAGCTCTATCACCCTCACCCAGTGTGTGGGCATTGCCCACTGGTATATTGAACCACTGCACCATTTTTCATGACTGTTGTAACATCCAGGCTCGACGATACCGAGTCCGTCGGATTGTCCAAGATAATAGTGTCAAGCAACATATCCGGAGCTACCGGAGCTGTCGGTACGTCTCCACCCATAATATCCACATTCTCAATCTCTTCACGTATGAATGGAGAGTAGAGCCTCTCAATTTGTTCCCCATGATCAGATACTTTGGGTGAACTAGCTGATTGAGAAGGAACAGATCCTTCGGTAGTCTCAAGCTCGCAGCCACTCGAGCTACCACTATTGGTAGAGTTAGAGGTCTTCCTAGTCTTTGATCTTGTTTGTGTCGTTAGCTATACTTTAATACACTAGTATTAGACATCGCAAGAGAATAACCTATACCCCTCGTGTGGGTGAAAACTAACAAGTGCGTGTGGTGTCCTGCAAAATCAAGATGAACATAGAAAACTTAAACACGCCAATAGTTCAGTCACAGTTCGAGTATATGCGTTATCCTATGTGAAAGGTCTAACTTCCTGTCCATACAGTTAACTGCATGTGCACTAGGCGCAGTTATGCAAGAAAATAAGCGGTATACAAAGCTAACGGTGGGGAGTCAGGAGATCGAAGATCTATAAAAGAGAAGCAACACCCCACCAAGGGGTAGCATGAAGCAACCTCGCCACGTAGACCTAGCAAGAGAATCAAGCCCACCACAGGGTTCGAAACTCGAACCTCCCTCGGGATTCGAGAATTCGAACATCACAGGGTTCGGAAATTCGAACCCCGGAGGTTTGGATATTCGAACCCCATCAGTGTTCGAAAATTCAAACCCTAAGGTTCAGAAATTCGAACCCCATCAGGGTTCGAAAATTCGAACCCCAAGGTTTGGAAATTTGAACCCCGGAGGTTCGGATATTCGAGCCCCTTAACCGTTCAAGGATTCGAACCCCCAGGTCCAAAAATTCGAACCCCCGAGGGTTCGAAAATTCGAGCCTCTGATGGGGTTGGTTTTTCGAGGCTCCTCCAGAACATGGCCCTTCAACCTCCCTCCTCATGCTCTCCTTCGACCCATTCATTACGTAGGTTTGGTTAAAAGTGCTGCATTCTAAAACTTACACAAAAATGGCGGCTAAGGAAGGAAATAATTGGAGGAAGGAAATGAGGAGGGGGGCTATTTATAATAGAAAGGGAAAAATCCCTTGGCCTTCCCCTAATCTCGAACCCGCGGGTTCGAAACTTCGAACCCACGGGTCTCGAAATTTCGAACCCACTAGGGTTTCAAAATTCGAGCCCCCAGGTAATTTCAAGCCCCTAGGATTCGGAATTTTGAACCTGTAGGGTTCGAAATTTCGAATCCCCAGGGTTCAAGATTCTGAACCTCTGTGGTTTAGGGGTTCGAACCGAAAAGAAAAGGAGATAGACAAATTTATCTCGTATCTCTAGGCTCAAAGCGCCACATCACACGCTCACATACACAACCCGACCACTCTCTTAACCAATTCAAAGCACATCATGTCAAGACAAGACGTACTTTGAGGGGCAAATGTTAACCGACCTTTTGGTCTGGTTCCAAAAAGTACACAGGACATGCTCAACTCATCCCATCGCATGGAGTCAGTGCCAGGAGAATGTCTAGGATCAAAAGAAGCTTGTTGAAGAGGGATCGCACCAACGAACGACCTCGTAGTCCGAGACGTAAACCCGAACAGCGAGCAACCAGAGCGCATATGCCCAGGGCCTTCACACCCACCATAATGCGACCTTCGTATTCACCCTGTTGGGTGCAAAATACGCACCCCATCGGGTGTGGAATTCACACCCGGCAGGATGCGGAATTAGCACCCAACCGGTGTGAAATTTGCACCCCGTAGAGGTGCGAAATTCAAACCCAATGGTGCGAATTCGCACCCCTGCAGGCCAGACTTTCGCACCCCCCGTAGGGTTTGAATTTCGCACCCCATGATGGGGGTCCATTTTTACCTACTCCTACCTACTCCCACCAACTCCTACCTACTCCCACCTACTCTTTCCTAATCCTTGTCCTATAACTACCCCATGGCCTCACACTTCAAAGGGGTTGGATTTTGTGACCTTGGGATTTCATGAGAGCTCCATTAATGACATCTCCACTTTGAGGAAGAAGAAGGATAAAAGTGTCTTTTTCCTATATTCCGCAATATATGCCAATTATGACATCATATATGATAATGATGACATCACCTAGCCTACAAACAAGTGTAATGAGATGGCATCTGAAGGGATCAACCTTGTAATCTTTTGTGATCAATAATATTCCAACAACACTTCAAAGTGGACGTAGGCCCCTCACGAGGCCGAACCACCATAAATCTCTTGTGTTATTTACCGCTTTCCGCTCTTGTCTATACGGCCGAATTAATTATTCTTAGTAATTGGAATCTTTGGTGTCTACGACATTTTTTGTCGTCAACACTACCTATTTCTCAATAAGTTATTGGTTCAAGTTGTAATTCTTTGTAACGATAGTTGGGATCGATTATGTTACTTTTTAAATATTATTTGTGTGCTCATATTTCCGATATTATTTGTGTTGTTTTTTTGCTTTGCAATCAAATTCATTTTCTAGTGATTGGGTGATAAAGATCCTATTTTTCGGGCATTTTATCAAACTTCCGCTATGTACAAAACCCCAACAGATTGGTATCGGATCAATTTTTGCATAACAGATTGGTATAGAGCTCAGTTCAACGCATAGCTTGGAGTGATTTTGGATTGAAGATGATCGATGTCGGAGATGATGTTGCTTTCATGGAAGGCTATTGTGGAGTAGGATTTGAGAATTGGGAATGAAGAATCTAGTCCGCAGCAAGGTGGAGAGGTTGGTTTTGATCACTGTTGGGGATCCATTAAGGATCATGTTATCGATTGTTGTCTTCACATTGTTGAGGGATTCATGTAGATGAAGAGGGATCAAGTGGTAGGTGTATATCGATAAAGAGAAGGTGTGATTGAGCCTGGAAATCAATTGAGCCTGGACTTGAAGAGAAGACATGATGGTTTTATCTCGTAGCCGCTAAAATCGAGATGGTGTTAATTGAGAAAAGAAGGTTGAAAGTGAGAGATAAGTTGGCTGGTTTTCAGTGGAGTAAATGTTTTGATTTTGTATCAAGGTGGAGTGGTGAAATATGTGATACACAAATCACAACAATTTTGGGAAACCAATAATCTATGAAGATTTTGCGGAAGATTTGTTGCTATATTTATGGGATATTTAGAATTGAAGGCTATAATTATTTGGTGCTTATACAAATAGTTTTCTTAATATATATGAAGATAATTTGGGTGCCAAATTTACTTGGGTACGAAGCAATTCACTCTATAAAATACTTAGTGAACATCTTCATTATGTGTGGGTGAGAGCAACAAAAAGTGTCATTCTAGCTATTCCAAATTTGAGTGTTCTCCTTCAAATTATTTAGCCATTAGATATTCTCTACCTATTTCTCAATAAGGTTATTGGTTCAAGTTGAAATTGTTTGTAACGATGGTTGAGATCGATTGTAAACAATTTTTTAATTACTGAATCAATAAAGAGGGCGGTTGGGTGGAATATCTGTGCTCATATTTCCGATATTATTTGTGTTTTTTTCAATCAAATTCATCTTCAAGTGATTACGTGATAAAGATCCTGTTTTTCGGGCATTTTTCAAACTTCCGCTGCGTATAAAACCCCAACAGATTGGTATCAGAGCAATTTTTGCATAATGTACCTGAAATCGTAATTTTTTATTACAAATCTGAATTCCATAGTTGGTTATTGATGAAAAAATAGATTTGGCTCATTCTTTCAAACCCTAGATCTAAAATTAGCTCTTCATAGAAGAGGGTTAGAGAGTTGCTAAGGCTTGTGTAATTTGGGGACCATATTCCCTTATTTATAAAGCTAACATTTTGTAATTTGGCCTTTCAACAAATTAAAAGACCTTAGAATCTATGCACTAGGCCCATAATAATACAATCTTTAAGTCTCTCAACTCTAATTTATAATTATATCTCAACTCTAATTTATAATTATATCACTTCGTTAGGATTTACACCAAAATATTGCAACACATTTTATTTTATATATGTGACCCAATTGTCGAAATATTCCAGCAATATCCCCTGGGCCACATATGAAATAACATTAAAATTTGTTTAACTTTATAAGCTCCAAAATTTGCTACTTATAACATACGGTGTATCTGAAGCAATCCCGTCCACTAACTATGTTGACAAAGGATCAAAGCGTAGTTCATCACATTTATCGTAACTAAACCCATCAATAGTCACATATATCAATACAATCAAATAACACAGATCAATCATGGATGTGTAGCATGGAAATTACATGAAATGTGATTTATACATATTTATTTCCAAATGGTCCTTCTTTAGTGAGATCAAAACATCTAATATTTGAACAACTTTAGTTCAGAGAAAATTTATTACTTTATTTCTGATCAGAAAAAGAACTTGATATACATATATCTATAACTGAAATATAGAGCAACGAGTCATATGACAATTCTAAATACAAACTAACCCTAAACCAAAATATCCTTACATAAAAGCTACACAATTGAGCTCATGAAAGACCTTGGATGATAATCTTTTGGTAAGCGGATTCGCCATAATGGAGTTTGTCAAAGTATGCTCCATGAATTACAATATATTTTGCACTCTTCCCTTATTGGAAGTAATATGTTCTTTACTGCACAATATTATTTGGTCATTCAATTTTTTTTATTAATAACCAGAGTCTTGTGACAAAACTTCACTATTATTTTTCATAGTTAGATGTCTTATAATTAATCACAAATGATATTTTCAAATTGATGGAAGCTTTGAATGTTTAAATGACATTTTTTCTTATATAGTTTCCCCCATAAAATATGTTGCATGAAGTGGATCTTTTACAGTAATCACATCCAAAATACTGGATCGTGATTCTTTATGATCTCAAACAGATCCGATCTTTTACCTATGAGCATATAATCTTTTATTTTGTCTCTTAAAAAATATCTCATAACCATTTTGGCTACTAAATCAGTGATCCACTTTTAATATCAGTAATGTAACTTCCAAATAATACACGCATATCCGTATGTATTTTTATACATTAGAATTCACATTGCAAATGCATGAGAAACCTTTTGCATTTCTTTAGTTTCAAGGATGTTAATATTTGTCTCTTTTAGCAAAAGAGAATCAACAGAATCACAGTTTGAATACTAAACCTTTTTTAAGCACTTATCTGTCAATTCTTTTCCGATAATTCAAATATCCCCCATGAATAATAATGACGTATTTAAATCCCAAATACAAAAGAATAGCCCAAAAGTGAGATCTTTAGGTTGTTTCATCAATGCCTACATTGAGAAATATGACTTTAACATCCATCAAATATTGGTCAAAGGTACAATATATAAAAAACAAAACTTCAAAGTTGTTCTAAAGTGTGTCCTTTACTAAATCCAAAGAGAGTTTCTGTAAAGAAAACAAATTTTCCTTTTAAGAGTAGTCTTTTCTATGAAAAGTGACCTTATACAATTCCATACCACCCACTTATATTCCTTTTACCACTAAATGGTTATTCATAAATAATAATCTTGTTGCTTAAGTTATAGGGAAAGTGTGAATTTTTTGCTCATATAGATGTACACTATATCTTCATATCTCAAATCCACTATTTAAAATTAGTACCTTATATGGATTGATGTAAGTACATAAAGTCATATTCACCAATCCAGTAAAGTCATATTAAAGTCATATTTCTCAATGAAGACATTGATGAAACAACCTAAAGATCCCACTTTTGGACTATTCTTTTGTATTAGAGATTCAAATACACCGTTATTATTCATGGGTAATACTTGAACTATACGAAAGAATTGACAAATAAGTGTTTAAAAAAGGTTTAGTATTTAAACAGTGATTCTATTGATTCTCTTTTGATTTATATGTATGTATATAGTTATATTCATGACATTTCCTTAATAAAAACAATGATATGAGACATCGTAAATAAATTACATAATAAATGTTCCAGACAATCAAGATTAACTAAATCCAAAAATAAAAAAAAATTGCAGAATAAACATCAAATTCTCATATTATGATGCGTATAAAAAAAGAATTATGTATGCGCATGAACTAAGATACATCTGCCTTCAAGTTAAAGTATGCTACATGTTCATGGTAGTACGCATACAATTACCATAAACCTTACCATATGTTATTACCGATTATTATGATGGTGAGATGTTAGGATAAACTCACGTTATTTTTTTAGATTAAACGACATCCAGTGCATAGTACGGCGTAACCGCAGGCTAAGCTTGGAAAACCAATACATAAGCGTAAAACGCCCACCCATACATTATAAAGCAATGCAAATATATTTAAATATTTAAAATATAATGCCCGTTGAATCAGCAAAGCATATGATGAATCTGAGATAAGCTACGATAGTTCTTTTTTTTTCTTTTTCTTCTACTTAAGTTGGCGCATTAAAAAAACGAAACTGTAGGCCAAAAGAAAAAAAAAGTCAGTTTATCTTTCTTAAACTACTGCAAACATCAGAATATAACAATTTCTATAAGCTATTCAGAATGTAAGATAATAGGGGAAAGAACTGTATGCCAAAATTTGCTATGAAAAGAGTTATACTCAATGCTAGCTTAGCTTAAAATATGTCAGGTTGGAAGGCTTTTATTCAGGCATCAGGATCCATATAGCATGCCCACGTGGATGTCTCATTGAGAAAAAGAAAAACTATATGTATGCTGCGAGAGTTTATGTTTTCACATGTGGTCTCATTATATTTACTATATACTCAATTCGCAAGCTAATACCAGAACATACATACACAATTTATGATGTGAGAATAACTGTTGGGAAACAAATGGCTGAGTCACGTACTCTGTCGCTTTCTTGAAGACGATTCGGCAATCTGGCCGGTGGTGCAAAACCAGTTCGTACTTTGGCCGTCGCCTCTAGGATAAAACAGCCTCTCCGAAATTAATAACTGATTTGCTTTGCACAAACAAACCAGTGCAGATTTGCACTTTCTGATTTTTAACTGCTCGAAATTTTGTTAAGAATATTTTTAATGGCGGAGAAAGAGAAAAGCAGAATTTTTTCTATATAGATCTCGTCTGATCTGATGATAATATATAGACGAAGAATAGGTTATTCGAAAATATTGGTCAGTGAAGGAAAATAGGATCTGCGAAATACTTGGTCAAAATTTTTACCGCTTCATATTAAAGTAGGTTCAGAAATATCCGGATTTAAAAAAAAAAAGGTTCGAGAAATGCAGTGTTTTCTGGACCAAAAATATAAGTGTCTACACCACATAGCCAAGGCCCAAAGCCCAAGCCCAATACCGAACCGAACCGAGCCGCGCCGGGTCGGGTCGAGTCGAGTCGGTCGGTCGCGCGCGCGTGTGTTGTGGTCATGACATGATGCATGGGCTCCCTCCTCACAACAAAGCATGTATTGGGAGCCCCAAGGCCCCATCAAAGCTTCTTAGAAACAAATATAAATACTTGTTTCTTTCATATAATCCCATGATGTGGGACTATTCACATTAAGGAGCCACTCATACACTTATTCAAATATTTTAATAATTCACACAAATTTCCAACAATCCCCCACTTGAATTTTAAAATATTATCGAGCAGTTTCTAAAAAACATAAGACTGTGCATAAACAAAGGTGTCATCCGACTTGAACCTTTGCATAGTGAGTAAGATTCAGTTTTTACTAGAGTGACACGTAGTCTTGAACTCTATTCCTGACATCAAACCACACACAATCTTTTCTATAGTGCAATCAAATAAGCCCGTGCGTTTATGGCCATGCACGTCTATCCTAGTTTAGTGAACGCTCTAGAAGTTTTGCCCAAAACTCCATAGGAAACGGCCTCATTTCCACATTCACATAGGTGAGTCTATCAAGAGTACTCCTGAAGGTAGGTACTCCACTCCAAATAGAGTATAGATCTCATTAAGAGTTTCTATTAACTCGTCCTCTATCACTTCAGGAATACATGCTTCTTAGTTTATTAAATAACATGTTCAACTTCTATCACTACACAACTTGTTTTTACCCATTGAACCTATTTCTTGGGATCTCCAGTCATTTAGGTCGGGTTACCATTGTGTTGACTCAACAATCTAAGGGCAATAGTCCCATTCTTTTAGAAGAATTATGGACTTTCTCTCTTGACAGTCCTTTCGTCAAAGGATCTTCCAAATTTTCTTCACTACGTACGTAATCTACTCTAACGGTACCTGTAGAAAGTAGCTCTCTAACCGTGCTATGCTTACGACGTATTTGTCGTCTCTTACCGTTATAATAACGGTTTTGAACTTTTGCAATAGCTGCGGTACTATCGCAATGTATCAACACAGCCGGTATCGGTTTTTCCCATAAGGGAATCTCAGCTAGCAGATTTCTTAAATACTCTGCTTCTTCACTAGCTGTAGCTAGTGCTATCATCTCAGATTCCATAGTGGACTGAGCCAAAATAGTCTGTTTCTTGGATTTCCAAGAAACAGCTCCTCCAGCGATGCTAAATATATAGCCACTGGTCGCTTTAGAATCATCAGATAAAGTATTCCAGTCTGCATCTGAGTATCTTTCAAGTACAACTGGAAACTTTTCATAATGTAATCCAAGGTTCATAGTTCGTTTAAGGTATCTCATGACCCTATCAATAGCATGCCAGTGCTCTATACTAGGTCTACCGGTAAACCTGCACAATAATCCCACGACATAGGCAATGTCGGGTCTAGTACAATCAGTGGCATACCGAAGGCTGCCAATGATGCTCGCATAATCAGACTATCTTACACCTTCACCAGTGTTCTTAAATAACTTTACACTTGGATCATATGGTGTACATGCAGGTTTACAGTCAAAATAATTATATTTCTTTAGTATCTTCTCAATGTAATGAGACTGATCCAAAGAAATTCCCTTTTCTGACCTAGTAATTTTAATACCAAGGATTACACTCGCCTCACCTAGATCTTTCACATCAAAATTGGCACTTAATAAGGATTTGACTGAGTTTATGGCATGAATGTTTGACCCAAAGATGAGTAGGTCATCTACATAAAGGCATATAATAGTGCAAATGTCATTCTCATATTTGTAATAAATGCATTTGTCACTTTCATTAACTTTAAAACCATTTGAAATGATTAAGTTATCAAATTTCTCATGCCATTTCTTAGATGCTTGTTTTAAACCATATAATGATTTATCCAATTTTCATACTTTATGTTCTTGACCATGTACTACAAATCCTTCAGGCTGGTCCATATAAATTTCTTCGTCTAACTCACCGTTCAAAAAAGCAGTTTTAACATCCATTTGGTGTATTAGTAAATTATGAATGGAAGCAAGTGAGATTAATACCCGAATGGATGTTATTCTAGTTACAGGTGAAAAAGTATCGAAGAAGTCTATATTTTCTTTTTGTCTAAAACCTTTAGCTACTAGTCTTGCTTTGTATTTATCTATAGTACCATCAGGTTTTAGTTTCTTTTTAAGTACCCATTTACAGCTTATAGATTTACGACCAGGGGGTAAATCTGTCAAATGCCAAGTCTTATTGGATTCAGGAGAATCCATCTCATCATTTATAGCCTCTCACCAGAAATCGGCATCTATTGAAGATAAGGCCTCTTGGAGGTTTAAGGGATCCTCCTCTATAGTAAAAGCGCTAAAATCCGAACCAAAATCTTTTACGGTTCTTGCTCTTTTACTTCTTCTAGGTTCTACTTCATAACTTTTATCAAGTTTTGTTCTAATAGGCGTACTTGATGTGCCCCCACTATTCCTTAATTTAAAAGGAAATTTAGTTTCATAAAAATCGGCATCATTTGATTCAATTATATTATGTGTGTTTAGATCATAAAATCTGTATGCTTTGCTATTAATAGCATAGCCTATAAATGTACATTCATATGCTCTACTTGCCAATTTTATTCACTTAGGGTCTGGAATGCGAACATATGCTAAACAACCCCAAGTTCTAAAGTACGAGACATTGGGTTTATGATTCTTTAAAATTTCATAAGGTGAAATTTTATTCTTAGATTTGGGGATTCTATTCAGAACATAGCATACAGTTAATAAAATATCCCCCCACCAATGTTTTGCTGCACCAGAATTTATAGGATGGCCACTACTAATTCGGTAAAAGTCCTATTTTTTCTTTCAGCTTTACCGTTCATTTCAGGTGAATAGGGTGCAGTTCTCTCATGTACAATACCGTGTAATTTATAGAAGTCCAGAATTGAATTAGATTCATATTCTGTTCCTCTATCACTACGAAGTCTCTTAATTTTTCTATTTACTTGATTCTCAATTTCAGTTTTGAATGTTTTAAACATTTCAAAAGCATCACTTTTATTTTTCATAAGATATACATATGTGAAATCAGAACAATCATCGATAAAAGTGATAAAATAGCGATGTCCATGTCTAGTCAAAGTACCATCAAGTTCACATATATCAGAATGAATCAAGTTTAAGGGTTCAGTTTCTCTATCAACAGACTTGTGAGGTTTTTTTGTGATTTTTGCTTGTGTACAGAATTCACATTTATCAGATTCAGATTCTGCTATCTTAGGTATCATATCTAGAGTGCTCATGTTATGAATTATTCGTTTATTAACATGACATAATCTAGAATGCCAAATATTAAAATCACACAACATATAAGCAGAATTATTCACTTTATTAGATTCAACATTTAATTTGAACATTCCCTCACAAGCATAACCCTTTCCTACAAAGTTTCCCTTATACACTATGGTATACAAGTCAGCCCCAATAAATTGAGTAAACCCTGCCTTATTAAGGAGATAGCCAGAAACCAGATTCTTCCTCATCTCTGGAGTATGCAAAACATCTTTGAGGATCACAGTCTTTTCAGAGGTAAACTTGATCTCCACGCTTCCAACCCCTGCAACTTTAGTGGTGTGAGAATCTCCTAGCAACACTTTCTGATCTTCAGCAGCCGTGTATGTGGAGAACATAGCACGATCATAGCATACATGGCGAGAAGCACCAGTGTCTACCCACCAACCCTTTGATCCACCAACAAGGTGAATCTCTGTAATCATAGCCATAAGAGGCTCCTCCTCAGTCAAGTTAGCCTGTGGTACAGAGCTAGGCTTGTTCCGACACTTTCGTGCCATATGACCTGGTTTTCCACAGTTGTAACATAGAAACAACTGTCCAGAGTCATTCTTTTGGGCTGGTTTTTGCTGTCCTTTTGGGTTTCCTTGCGGATTCCCATTCTGTTTGTTGCGTCTGTTCTGATTCTTGAAAGACTTCTGATTTGGTTTCAGAACTACGGGTTTGGTCTTTTTATTGTTGTTGTTTGAAACAAACAACACTTCCTCTTTCTGGTCCTGTTTGCGTGCTGCCTCCTCAATGCGAAGGCGAGTGATCAAACTCTCTAAGGAAAATTCCTTAGTCTTATGCCGTAAGAAAATTTTAAAGTCTTTCCAACCTGGGGGCAGTTTGTCAATAATAACAGCAATTTGAAACTGTTCATCTAAAACCATACCTTCGGAGATGATCTCATGAGCTATTTTCTGCAGCTCATGAGACTGCATCTCTACTAACCTATCGTCTATCATCTGGTACTTCAGATAGCGGCTCACATCATACTTCTTCGCCCCTGCCTCCTCTGTATCGTATTTCTTCTGCAGCGCTTCCCAGATCTGCTTGGCAGTCTTGTCTTCTGAGTTGTAGTAATCATACAGATCATCGCTCAATCCGTTCAGAATAAAATTCTTGCACAGATAATCCTGTTCAGTCCAGCTCTGCAACTGCTTTGATTGTTCAGTCCAGGATGTCATCTGCGCTTCATCAGCTCCGTCAGGCTTGTCTGGCAGCTGCGGTTTGTCGATGGTTAGAGCAGCAGCCACCTTCCTCATCGTCAAGTAGAACTCCATTTTCTGACGCCATCGTTTGAAGTGCGGACCCTCGAAACGAAACGGGGCAGCAGTCACCAATGGGATCTGGAATGCAGAGGAAGGAGCAGCATCATCTATGGTTGTTGTCGAAGCCATTGTTTCTATTCGTCTTCAATTTGTTGGGAAACAAATGGCTGAGTCACGTACTCTGTCGCTTTCTTGAAGACGATTCGGCGATCTGGCCGGTGGTGCAAAACCAGTTCGTACTTTCGCCGCCGCCTCTAGGATAAAACAGCCTCTCCGAAATTAATAACTAATTTGCTTTGCACAAACAAACCAGTGCAGATTTGCACTTTCTGATTTTTAACTGCTCGAAAATTTGTTAAGAATATTTTTAATGGCGGAGAAAGAGAAAAGCAGAATTTTTTCTATATAGATCTCGTCTGATCTGATGATAATATATAGACGAGGATTAGGTTATTCGAAAATATTGGTCAGTGGAGGAAAATAGGATCTGCGAAATACTTGGTCAAAATTTTTACCGCTTCATATTAAAGTCGGTTCAGAAATATCCGGATTTAAAAAAAAACAGGTTCGAAAAATGCAGTGTTTTCTGGACCAAAAATATAAGTGTCTACACCACATAGCCAAGGCCCAAAGCCCAAGCCCAATACCGAACCGAACCGAGCCGGGCCGGGCTGGGTCGGGTCGGTCGGTCGCACGCGCGTGTGTGGTGGTCATGATGCATGAGCTCCCTCCTCACAACAAAGCATGTATTGGGAGCCCCAAGGCCCCATAAAAGCTTCTTAGAAACAAATATAAATACTTGCTTCTTTCATATAATCCCATGATGTGGGACTATTCACATTAAGGAGCCACTCATACACTTATTCAAATATTTTAATAATTCACACAAATTTCCAACAATAACTGTACCATTCATTACAACCTGATAATAACAACTGTAAATCTAGAAACTTGGACAGCAATACTTGGTATATCTGAAATATAATAATCAGCGTTTTGTATTTGCAAAATCAAAGAAAAAATGGAAATCATGAATATTTTTAGGGATCGTTAAAAGGACTCCACATTTGATTAAGCGAGCAACAAATTTTTATTTATTGTACAATCCTAGATTTAAATATGTTAGCATCTGAATTGTCCTGTCAAACGCTTGCAGCCTCCAATGACGAGAGATCAAACATCCTGGCAATGTCAGAGACTCAAAGGCAAGTTTCAATCAACCTTGGACAGACGACACAAAGAAAGAAGCCATATATATCAAGTGCTGGTCAGCAACAGAGATTTCAGGTGGTAATTGAGCTAACTGCAATGAAGCTTCGACAAGACTGGAAGACTAAGGGCATGAACATAAGCTGGAAGATGGACCTGCATAGGAGAAGAAGCTCGGCTGAAGTGTGCACGTGCACACTTGTACAAGCTGTGCACTGAGGCTCATAAGCCTGCTTAGAGTGGCTAATTTTTGTTGGTTTTAGTTGAATGAGTGGAAGCCGTTAACTTTATGTAATGGTTATAATCGGTCATTACCAGCAATTATAAATAGGATGGAATTCAGCTTGTAACAGTATGTTAAAATGATTTGATATTTCTCAATAAAATCTCTTTTCCCCTATTCTTCTAATATCCGCATCTATGCCATTAATTTCTTCTATCTCCTTCTTCTTTATCTCCTCCATATTTCTTCTATAATTCTCCTATAATTCTCTCTATATTCTTTTCCAAGTGTTCTGCAAATTCTCTACTGACTTCACCAAGTTCTCAACCCCATTTCACCACTCTTTAACCCCATTACCTCTTCTGCAATCCTCCTAAAGTCTTCTTTGCAATGTCCCAAAACCACACATGTCAAAACGCCACCTACATGTACATCAGAACCATGGAAAGAAAACAAGGCCCTAACAAAATATGTAGCATATTTGAATTTGAAGGGGAAACCCTAGATTCAAATATGTAAGCCATATTGATTTAATCGAGAACAATGAGAAAATAGATAAATAGATTAGCGGAAGCGTGCCTAAAACTGTAATTTGTTATTGCAGTACATGAATTTCGTAATGGTCTGTTTATGAAAAGATAAATTTGGTTCTGTCTTCCAAACTGACACAAACCCTAAAACTGAAATTAGCTCTCCATAAAAGAGGGTTAGAGAGTTGCTAAGGCTTGTGTAATTTACGGACCATAACCCATTATTTATGAAGCTGGCGTTTTGTAATTTGGCCTTTAACAAATTAAAATGCCCCGGTATCTATGCATTAGACCCATAATAATGTAAGCTTTAAGCCTCTGTACTCTAATTATAATTAGATCGCTTCGTCAGGCTTTACGTTGAAATAGCGCAACACATTTTATGTTACATATGTGATCCAACTGTCGAAATATTCCAACACACAAATGCAACCCTACTATCAATGCTAGCTCCTTCAGACTGAGTGCATCTTGTAAGATTGTATAGCAATGCATCTCCAAAATTTCAGCTTCCAGGTTATGGAAGGTTCTACCATCGCTGATATCTTTAAACCAAATGGCATTACTTCCAAAATGGGAGTACACTAGACAATGTGCTCCTTGTTCATGAATTTATAAATGGAAATATGAGAAAGCTTATCCCCCGCACTACGCTTAAGCTGGATATAAGTGAAACGTTATATTAAATGGTCTACTATAGTTAGAATTATATCTAAATGCATTTCCCTAATCTCTTTGATGCTTGGATGTATGAGTGCATTTCAACTCTAAGTTTCTCTTTAAAATAAAATGGCACAAATGTTGGACATTTTAAAAGTAAGCAAGGGATTAAACAGGAGGATCCAATGTCTTTGTGTTTCTTTTTATGGTCATTGAAGTATTCATGCAAATCATTTTGCAAAAGTTGAAGCTCGTGAAATTATGTTGCACCCCAAATCTAAAAAAACCACATGGTTTCCTCTTTAATGTTCGTTGATGATGTATGTAATTTTATTCATAGAACCTGAAACTGCCTCTTTCCAATCCATCTTGCTTGCCTTATCTACTTTCTTCGACACCACTGGTTAAAAAGTCAATTATAAAAAATATCAGTATCTAGTAGCTGGAGTTCCTCTGTATTTAGTTGACAAACATACACACTATGACTAGTCTTTAACCAAATGAACAGCTCCATGTCGTATTTGGGATTACCACTTTAAACTTTTGGAATAACCAGAACTGAATGCCTTCCACTTTACGAAACGATCATAGCCTCCATGAACTGCTAGACTGAAAGGCTTTTAATTCTAGCTGGGAAATTTGTGCAGATCAAAGCAGTAATATTTCCAAACCTTTTTTTAACTATGCGAGAACTTATGTTCTGCCTATAAATTGTTAAATATGGCCAGCAAAGCGATGTACCGACTTGTTTGGTCTTGTAGCATCCATGCACCTACAACAAAACTAAAATGCCATGTATCGATGGATTATGGGGGTTTGGGCCTAACTAATATTGGTCGACGAAATCATGCTACATTCAGTAAGCATTTCGATGCTATAATCGGAAAAATATTTGGATTAAATTGACATATGCTTATAGCATCAAGAGTAGAAAATCCAGGATTATGGATGCCCCTCAGAATGCTAGCAGGACTTTGCATGAAATTTTGAAACTCGGGCTAGTTTATCTCCCGCTGATTATGTTGAACATGGCTGTTGAATCCAAAGCAAGCTTTTGGGATGAACCATGGCCAGATCAAGATATGATTCTCTCTAAAGATATAACCTATCAATAAATACAACAACTAGTGTTGGAAGAGAAGCTATAGTTGGTGATTATCTTACTTACTGATGGCCATATTGATTTTCCTTGCGGCCATAATCCTTGTATTCAGCAGTCTTGGAGTTTTTTGCAGGAGCATGTTTTTTATGTGAGTGAGAACGATCATCACGTTTGGGCCAAATATGAATCTAATCATTCAATAAGGATATCGTATATGAAGAAACTGAGAAGAAGAATTATTTTACTTTAGAAAAGGAGGAGGATACACAATAAATTTTTACTTTATTGCAATTCAACTTTCTTTACAACAATTTTCTTGTCTCACTTTTTCCTCTCTTTCTCACTTCACATACAAAATGACCACCCTTATTTATATAATGGTCTACATGACCTTACAACTTCAATAGACACCTGTTTATTAATTGACATAACACTTAACGAACTGACATATCATTAATTGATTTGACCCTTTACCAATAAACATTACTTAGACACAAACTTTAACATGACTCTTAATACATAAAAGACAGATCACTAATTAACATGACACTTGACTCATAAAAAACACATGACTCTTTATTTTTTATCATTTCCCACTAACATATTTAAAGTTTACCAACAGTATAAAGATTATTTCAGTTTGAGTCTTTATCCCCATCTCTTTCAAGTTTGAGTCTTTATCTCATTTTGGATGGTGCAACAAAATATGGATGAAGTAATCTCCAGCTGAGAAAAACTGGTAGCTATATGGAAGGTGTGACGGCCGCCCCAAACCAGCCGACATTTTCCTGAAATGCGTTGTGCTAATACCCGACTAGCACGGGACGGTCGTCAAAGGAAAGCGGTTTAAAACTATGAATCACCAAAAAAACCTATAGTATATCTCACAGCGTATGGAATTAAATATAATAATAGCATAGCTTGACATAACACCGACGAGACAGTGCATAAACTGAAAACTAAATCATCATAGCAGCGGAATCCAACATGCAGCTTATGATCCAAACCATTATTTTTACAACCTTAAAATATTGTCTCTAAAGCAAACTAGGAAAGGTACACTACGAATGCCCAAAGCATGACCAACAACAACACAGGGAGAATATATGTAAATAGTACATGGAAGCCTCTTCCTCGTCTCCGGACAGCTACTCGTGCATTCCACCTAACATGTCTCTAGTCTGCTCGTTTAAGAGCACCCAAAGTAATAAGAAGAGACAGAAAACTTTGGATAAGAAAAAAGTCTGGTATGAGCGATAACAACAAAATAAAACAATGACAGGTATAAATATTCATACCTGAATCTGGACCTGCAACCAAAGAGTTAGCACAACATGATGTACAGTACTCTACGTTAACACTAACATAAAGAGTACAATGGGAGTGAAGATGTCATGATGATAGCAAACATCAAACATAGCAATCAACCTCACATCTCTCATTCAGTCCACCACTTTAATCACCAAATCCTTGCTACGACCACTCGCCCTTGGGAGTCTTAATGACCCCATTGCGCTGGTCCATAGCCACTAATCCTTTGCTACGATCACTTTGCCCTTGGGAGTTCGAATGGTCCCACTGCACTAATCCATTGCTATGCTATGATCACTTTGCCCTCGGGAGTCTTAATGACGCCATTGCGCTGATCCATAGCCACTAATATATCTCTCAGTGGTGAACCAAAGCTATAGATAACGATGACCCATTTGTACACGTCTCGCTGCAATGCTCAACTCATGAAGTTAACTCGTTGGTTCCTATCAGGAACATGAACAATAACTTCCCATTTGAACATCATTTGCATCTCAGGTTCTAGACTTCTTCCAGTTCGGTTCGAGTGTGTAGTATACTCCAGCCATCATCGGTTCGGTTCGAGCCTCTCACACGTCTGCTCGGTTCGGATTTCATTTGGTCTGTGGTTCATCGTTCGTGGCCCTTTGATCGGTTCGGATTGAACCACTCGGTTCGGTTCGGATGTCCTTCCTCATCTCCAGCTCCTGGTTCAGTTCGGTTACGCCGAACCGACCCCATCAGTTGCTCCAGCTCCTCCCACGTTGATCCGGTCCCGCATCCTAATTCTAGTCTGATCTGCTCCAAATCTATGCAAGTGGCCTTCCTTCTTACCATATTGCTGAAGATGCCACCACTCCGGTTCAGCCCGTACACTTTGGTTCGGTTCGAGGCATACACCCGATCCGATCCCCCTATCCGATCCGATCCGGATCTCTACAGCGTTTGCGTCCATTCTCGCCAAACGACGGTGTTTTCAACCATTCAAACTTTACTAAACAACCATAAAATATCACAAACAATAGTAACAACATATAGGTTCAATCAAAAACATTAAAACAACAAGCATATAGGTCATTTTAGATCAAACATCCCCGAAAGCATGATTTTCCCCTTAATCCCCTTAAACATATTTTAACTATAGGATTAGCAAACTTAATCCAAATTAACCCAAATTTCCACCAGTGGTCTAAAATAATATTTACATATTTTTCCTGATTTTTATGGTGCATAATTTCGCTAATTATCACTAATCACCCCTAATTAGCGTAAAAATATGTTAATCACTCACCTTAGCCACAAATGAAATCTTAGATCTGAAGCTTTACTATTATGACATGGAATCCTATGCGTACCAGCAGCCCTATCTCTGATTTGATACTAATCCGCCTTGATTTGACGTAGTTTTGCTTAATTAGTGATTAAAAGGTGATTTGGGAATGATTTAGAATATGGAGACCGTTCCTAGGGTTCAAAAGAGGTTAGTGGCGGCTGCAAAACTGAAATGAAATGTTATCCCAAACCCTTTCAGCCCTCCCATAACCCTAATCACAAAATGGATTATGGGTATAGCTGCTAATTTCCTTATTAAGCCCGGTTAAGCTGTTTTTCCATCTTCAAACCTTATTTCAGCCATATCTCCCAAACGGTAAGTCCATCTGAAAATTGTGACCACTCTACGAAAGGTAAACCATCATCTGAATCCAGTGGAAGTGGTTTCAGGTCTAAACTCCTTACCAATCAAAAAATTGTAGGAGAAACAAGATTCGCCAAGGGTAAAATGGTTATTTAAAATTCGGCAAAAATCATGAACATGAGAAATGACCCCAATAGCCGTTTCCCCAAAGTTACGCGACCATACGACCTCGTATGAAATTAAAATAAATATTCTATGATCCTCTAGTACGTAGAATGCGGGTCGTTACACTCTCCCCCCTCTTAAGAAGTTGTGCCTCCGAAATTCCTTAACTAAAACATACAATGATGCTCCGCATGCCTATCAGCCATTTACAAACAACCAAACATACCTAATAACACAACAATCCTATCCCAGCATGTGGTTTACTAACAAGGGAGTAATTATATTGCGATTAAAATTTTAGCGGGCAAAGAATTCTGGATAAGACTTCCTTATGTTATCCTCTGTTACCCAAGTACAGTCATTCTCGTTATCACCCCACTAGACCTCGACCAGTTTCACCGTCATCCTTCGGAGTTGCTTCGTACAGTACTCGACAATACGAATTGGCCTGCGGTTCCCAACTGCCTCGGATTCTACCTCGATATCATCTAACTGATCTGGTGAAATAGCCATATCAGGGTCGTGCACGAACTTCCTTAACTGGGAAACATGAAATACGTCGTGAACTCCTGCCATCTTGTCAGGTAATCCAACTTTATATGCCAAATTCCCAACTTGTTCGAGAACTGGAAACGGACCAACAAACCTTGGTACTAATTTACCTATCCTACCAAATCGAATCATACTCCAACGGAGAAATTTTGATGAATACTAAGTCGCCAATGAAGAATTTCATTTCTCTTCGCCTTTTATCAACATAACTCTTCTGCCTATCTTGAGCAGTCTTCATTCTCTGTTGAATAACCTTGATCTTATCTGAAGTTTCTCTTATTACATCCAGCCTAAGCACAAATTTCTCACCGGTTTCCAACCGACATGACGGTGAGTTGCACGGTCTTCCGTACAAAGCTTCACATGGAGCTATACCAATATTGGACTGATAACTATAGGCGAACTCAACCAGATGCAAATGGTCATCCCATGAACCAACACAATCCAATATACAAGCTGTCAAGAGATCCTCTAACACACGATTCACCCTCTCTATTTAACCATCGGTTTGAGGATGGTGCACGGTACTGAGATGTAATTCTGATCCTAAATCCTCTTGTAAGCTCTTCCAAAACCCACTAGTGAATAACGGATTTCGGTCACTCACAATGCCTTTAGGTACTCCATGAAATCTCACTACCCACTTCATATACAGTTCTGCTAACTTAGCCGTCATTTTGTTCGACTTGACTAGTATACACCTTGCACTTTTGGTCATTCGATCCACAATCACCCAAATACTATCATGAGCCGACCTAGTCCTCGGTAAACAATCAATGAAATCAACTGAAACTTGTTTCCATTTCCATTCGGGATGTTCTAACGGTTGTAATAAACCACTTGGCTTCTTTTGCTCGGATTTAACTAACTGGCAGTTCATGCACTTGGATATAGACTTCCCAATGTCTCTCTTCATCCCTTTCCAGTAATAGATATGCTTCATGTTTCGATACATCTTATTACCAACGGGATGTACAGTCAGTTTCGAGTGATGACACTCTCTAAGAACATCATCTCTCAATCCATTAACATTGGGTACAACTAGTCTTTCACTCATTCGAAGCCGTCCTTCTCTATCAAGTCCATACTTGTTCACCTCCTCACCATCGATACCCATCTCTATCTTGGAGATGATTTCCAATAGGTTTGGATCGTCCCTCTGACTGGAACCAATCCATTCAATCAAGGTTGGCCTGGTCGTCAAACTTGCTAATATTTCTAGATCCAATTCGCACTTAGGTCTGAAATCATATCCAGTGATATACTCCAGTTGTTTCCATTCCAGAAACATAGCCACCAAACTGGCATGCCTCCTACTGAATGCATCAGCTACCGCATTGCCCTTCCCGGGTGTGTTTGTGATATTGAAATCAGATGAAGCCAAGAACTCTAACCATCTCTGTTGGCGAAGATTTAAATCCTTTTGAGAGAAAAGATACTTTAACGACTTATGATCGGTAAACAACTCGAATCTTTCTCCTAAGAGATAATGTCTCCACATCTTCAACGCGAAACACAATCGCTGCCAATTCCAAATCATGGGTAGGATATCTCTTCTCATGCAGTTTAAGTTGTCGACTAGCATAAGCTACAACCCTACCTCCTAGCATCAGTACAACACCTAGTCCGGTACCATAGGCATCCGTGTAAACCGTCATCTCTTCGTTCCCCTTAGGATCAACTAAAACTGGTGCACACGTCAACTTTTCCTTTAGACCCTCGAATGCATTCTCACACTTTTCGTCCCAAACAAAAGCTTGATTCTTCTTGGTCAACTGAGTTAACGGTGCCGCTATCTTGGAAAAGTCTTGAATAAACTTACGATAATATCCAGCTAATCCCAAGAAACTTCTCACGTCTGTTGCATTCTTGGGTGTAGACCAATATTGGACCGTAGCCACTTTGGCAGGATCCACGGCAATACCATTCTCTGAAACAACATAGCCCAAGAACCTCACTTCCCTCCGCCATAAGTGACACTAAGAAAATTTCTCTTTCAATTGGTGTTTCCTCAACACCTCCATCACTATCCTTAAAATGTTCCTTGTGTTCTTCCTCTGTCCTCGAGTAAAACAAGATATCGTCCATGAACATAAGAACAAACTTGTTCAGTTGATCCTTGAATACCCTATTAATAAGATCCACAAAATATGCTGGTGCAAAGGTCAACCCGAATGGCATGACCAACCACTCATAGAATCCAAATAGCGTCCAAAATGTCGTTTTAGGTATACTCTCAGCTGCTACTCGGAGCTGATAAAATCCTGTCATGAGATCTAACTTGGAGAACACTCTCGCTCCATTCAATTGATCAAACAAATCATCTATTCGCGGAAGAGGATAGTTATTCTTCCACGTCACCTTATTCAACTCATGGTAGTGCACACATAATCGAAGCGAACCATCGGCCTTGGTAGCAAATACAACTGGCGCTCCCCGCTCGGAAACACTTCTTTGGATACCTTCTTCAAAAGATCGCCAACTTGCACTTCGAGCTCCCGCTACTCTGTTGGTGCCATACGACGAAGTTACATCACTATAGTATGGCATCTTTCACTAAATCAATTCGAAACTCAATCTCTTGGTGTGGTAGAAGTCCGTCACTTCCCCGAGGATGTCCGGATACTAGCTAGCAAAAAGCACAGCTGACAACTCATTATGCGGGATGTCGAGGGAATTTAGAAAACTAGTCATCACCCCATCACTAGGTAGGCAACCAAACAGTACCCTCCTCCCATCATCCGCTTTAATGGTCATCGAAGACCCCTCACAGTCTACCACCACCCCATACCTTTGGATCAAGTCGACTCCTAAAATAATGCCAAACCCAGTAAATCCTAAAACAAAGCAATCACAAGAAAACATACATCCATGACTCGATAAGACCAAATTACAACAAATCATACTAAGGCTAGTCAAACCACTGATCAGGTTCGTCACAACTAAAGGTCTATCGACAATCTCGGGATCCAATCCAACCTATCTACCAGGTCACTAGATATGAAGGACTGGGAAGCCCCGGTATCAAACAGTACTAGAACAGGAACATCATAAATGGAAAGCATACCTTGAGCGATGACACCCGTTCCTTTCTCTGCCGCAGTTGGGGTATTCAATGAAGAAGGAACAACATTGATAGCATTTGCTTTCACAATCTGTTTCTTTTTAGGGGGTTCTAGACATTTATCCTTGTGTTGTCCCACTTGGCTGCAATTGAAGCACTTCCTGTCCGCTGGCTTTGCTGGACAATCTTTGGCATAGTGGCCCTTCTTTCCATAGCTATAACACTCAACATCTTTCTTATACCTTTTTTTCTGACCATCCTTGGTTGTATCTATTTTCTCTTATTCTGGGAAGTATTCTTGCCTCCACTGCTTGCCTGTGGCTTTGGCTCATCTGCAGATATAACAACAACCTCAGTCTTCGACTTAGGGTAAAGGCTTTCAATCTCAATGCCTTTCCCATAATAGACTCGAATGTCTCATTGATATGGTTTATAAGTCTTTCCCCCAAGTACTCATCAAAGCTGGTTATGAACTTCTTGTTTTTCTCGGCAGTATCGATAAGAGATAATCCATACTTCGATAAAGTATCGAACTTAGCAACATATTACGAGACTGTCCTACCATTCCACTTAAGCTCCAAGAATTTCCTAGAATACCATTCCACTTAAGCTCCAAGAATTTCCTAAACAATTCTAGTTTCTGAGAAGCTGGGATAAACTTGTCACTACAGCAAGTCTTAAACTGATTCCAAGTAACTTAATCCTCAGGAGTAGCTGCTTTAATAGCATTCCACCAATTCATATCCCATCCTTGAAGCTGACGCGATGCTATCTTTCTCTTCATCGCATCCTCGGTCCCCAAATTCTCGAAGATACGCTCACAACTATTATGCCAATCTTGAACCTTTGCAGCTGATTTTGTTCCATGGAACGGTTTCCCACCAAGACAAGTATAATCTTTGCAGAGCTTGGCAAAATCGGCCCTAGGCGTCTGCATTATTGCACCACCACTCTTAACAGCATTAGTAACTGCTCCCTGAACATCCCTAAGCATCTCTCTCATGAAGGTAGTAAACATCGTCCTCACATCAGGGGAATTCCTATTATTGTCCCTTGAGCCCGTACTCCTTATATTTCGACTCATCGTCCAATTTCTAAAGAGAAAACGATTAACCATCTCCATAGTGGTGCAAGTGCAGTGTGACTTCATCCTTAAATATACTAATAGTATATATGTGTATAGCTACTGAATACCAAAATATCACAAACATGCGCTCTCATATACGTATACTATCTCTCGCTGATGTCTTCCCTTAAGTTAGCTATGCAACCCACGCTCTGAAACCAAGTGTGACATCCCGCCTCGAATCAGCCGACATTTTCCTAAAATGCGTTGTGCTAATGCCCGACGAGCACGGGACAGTCGTCAAAGGAAAAGCGTTTAAAACTATGAATCATCGATAAACATGTAGTATTTCTCACAACGCATGGAATAAAATATAATAATAACATAACTTGACATAAAATAGGCGAGACAGTGCATAAGCTGAAAACTAAATCATCATAGTGGCAAAATCCAAAATACAGCTTATGATCTAAACCATCATTATTACAACCTCAAAATACTATCTCTAGAGTAAAGTAAGAAAGGTACACTACTAATGCCCAAAGCAGTGACCAGCAATAACACAGGGAGATAGTACGTGCAAGCCTCCTTCTCGTCTCCAGACAGCTACTCGTGCATACCACCTAACCTGTTGCTAGCCTGCTCGTTTAGGAGCACCCAGAGTAATAAGAAGAGACATAAAACTCTGGGTCATAAAAAAGTATGGTATGAATGATAGTAGCAAAATAAAACAATAACAGGTATAAATAATCATACTTGGACCTAGACCTGCAAACAAAGAGTTAGCACAGTAAGATGTACAGTACACTGAGGTAACACTAACATAAAGTGTAAAATGGGAGTGTGCATGTCATGCTAATAGCAAACATCAAACATAGCAATCAACCTCATGTATCTCACTGAGTGCGTAAAGCATACGATATCCACCACTTTGATCACCAAATCCCTTGCTACGACCACTTACCCTTGGGAGTCTTAATGACCCTATTGCACTGGTCCATAGCCACTAATCCTTTGCTACGATTACTTTGCCCTTCGGAGTCCTAATGGTCCCATTGCACTGATCCATAGCCATGCTACGATCACCTAACCCTTGGGAGTCTTGATGACCTCATTGCGCTGATCCATAACCACTAATCCGTCTTTCAGTGGTGATCCAATGCTAAGGATATCGATGACCACTTTACACACGTCCCGCAGCAAGGCCCAATTGATGAAGTTAACTCGTTGCTTCCCATCAGGGTCCTGAATAATAACTGTCCATTTGGACTACCTTTGCATCTCGACTTCTAGTCTCCTTCCAGTTGGGTTCGAGTGCGCAGGTTACTCCAGCCATCATCGGTTCGGTTCGAGCCTCTCATGCCTGGGCTAGGTTTGGATTTAATTTGGTTCATCGTTTATAACACCCCAAAATTGTTAACATTAAAGAGGGTAAATTAAATAAAAATTAATTTAATATTTAGAACTAAGGGAAACGGAGTGTGTCAGTGCATCTGTCTCGAAATTTGGTCAAGATAGACATTTGGTTTGCGTAAAACAGACATCGTATGAAGAAGTCATGAGGGTTTTAAGTTTGTATACGCGCAGAAAGAACATATATATACATTTGAGTCACGTATGAGTCAGATATGAGTCAGACCCTATCCAGAAGAGTTCTAAAATAAATAAAAAATCGTCAAGGCGGTAAATTGTCCGCTCAACGGGGTTGACCCACCTAATGAGGTGTCGACATCGGGGTCGACCCCCCTTAAGCGTTGCCGACCTATGGGTCGACCCACCCACAGGGGTGTCGACATCCCTATGGCTGATGTGGCACTCCGTTTCAGGGGGCCTGGCAGCTATATATATGTGTCCAATTTTCCTATTTTCTTCATTAGAAATCATGGAAGCCACATGCTGCCGGTGTGCGAACTGAGATGAATCTGTTTTCTTTAAACAACTATCAGTTTTGCAAATCAAATCTAGATATTCAAGATCCATTCTTTCTCTTTTCTAATCCTATTGCAGTGAGATTCTAGTTACTTTTAGATTTGAATATTTAAAAGTAAATCACGAAAGACTGTGATTTGGATATGTTGTTAACTACGAATCTATGCTATTGTTCAATCTTATATTATGTCATGATAGATCTATTTCTCTAGATCCAATGCAATTGTGGTTATTCTATTTTGTCGCCTTTGTGGATCTTTATTGTAACTTTATTGTGGTCAATGTAAATATGTTAATTTGGACAGTTATAATGTTGGTTAGACCCAATTCATTATGTAAATCTCCTTTCACCTATCATATTGTGGTCAATTTAGATATGTTGTAAAGTCTATATGTGAATCTATACTTAGATCTAAACATGTTACTATGTCATCCTAATTATGTTCGATCTGTTTTTGTGACCACATTATAATTATGTTGGATCTCAATAGTTGGACACCTAAATGGTCAATTAGTATCTCGTTATGCTCACTATGACATCATAGTTATGTAGAACTAGTAATTGCAAGAAGTTCATCAGTTTTATGCTTATATGTCCACCTTATCACCATGCTAGTTTATGTTTATGCCAAGTTATGTTAAAATGATCACTTTGGTTATATTCCCATTAGTTTCCCTATTATCGTTTATGACTAGGCTATTGTTTAGCCTAGGCGTGATGCCAATTTATGAGTGCGCTAGTTAGGGAACGGGGGAAAATGGGTTAATATTGGCATAATTTGAATATGAACATTTTTGGACATATAATTCAAATTACTGGGTAGAGTGGGCATTAACACCTATAAATGGAAAGGTTTAATTAGTTGATTAATTAATTAATAGTGGAATGTCTAGTGATTACGATTAGGAATTGTAATGGCACTTATGACATGAGGTTAGGTTGCATTAGTGCTGGAAGTCTGCCCGGACCAGACCAACATATCCAGCAGCCACTAATGTTGAACCTAATGTGGGGGGTCTAAGTGCGCAAATATGAATCAGGCTAAGACACGAGGTTAGGCCCAACTGTGGAATAAGACTGCCCGGACCCGACCGGCATATCCAACATCCACACGTTGTATGCCTAATGTGGGAGGTCTAGCCCATTATGAACCATAAATGGACATGATGATGAATTAGACTACTTAATCGAATCTAATCCATAATGATTGTATGATTGTAAATTAAAGTTAGGGTTAAGTAAATTGATTGGATAGTGGATGGGTTAAGCAAATCTGGAGGGGGCGGGTAATATTTATATATAAGCCCACTAACTTAACCCGATAAGGCTATGTAATTTAAGACACCTAGTGGTATACATAACCGGAGGAAAATATAAAATTTATGTAATTAGAGACACCTTCTACGGTAAGCATAACTGAATAGGGCTATGTAATTAAAGACACCTAGTGGTGTACATAGTCAGTGAAAAACCTAGTGCGGGATACAAGACAAAGGGGAGAGATTGTATCATATTGTGCGGGACCCATTTCATTCAGTAACCCAGAGTAAATATCAAATAAAATACTCTGTACTAGGCGGAGAGGGGACACGCTTACTGACCGATTGTAAGAGATCCAAATGCGGAGGACGGTATGGGCGGCGCAAACCGACTAGGCCATGTGCGTGCATGAGTCGGCCAGAGGGGGATAAGTCGATCATGACACCAGTAGATATGGGGCTGTGCATATCAGTGAGGGGTTGCCACTATAGGACGTGATACATCCTATTGTGGGGCCGACACAGAGTACCTACGGAGTAGGGAGCCGATCGATTAGGGTAGTGGTTAGGGTACATTTGGACGTATGCCCTAAGTCTACCACCTTATAGTAGAAGGGATCATCACATTCTGGTTGAACTTGTTGTTTACACCAAAAATGGTCTAAACACCCAAGGTACTAAACTGTACTTCACTAATTTGGTAAGAAATAAATGGAACCGTGTTTAATCAGCAATAAAAAGTGAAAAATGCGAGAAAAGTAAAGTGGAGATGAGATTTAGAATGGTTCAGCCGTTAACGAGTCCTACGTCCACTATGAAGGTGATTTCCTATCTTATAATGAGAATTACAAAGTACATCAGCTTTCTCTCTTCATACATCTTTATATTCACTCAATATACCCTCGTTTATATATTTCAATCTGAGGAATTATACAAGAGAATAGTAGAATTTGAGGAGAAAAGGATGAATGGATGATTGAGAAGATGGATGTATTCCTTTTCCTTCATCGTAAGATTATCCTTGACGCCATGGCTGAATCCATGGTTGAGGATTAATTTCAGCAGTACTTCCTCTCTCTTTTTTGCCATCCCCCTTGATGTTGGTAGCCATGGTGTATTTATAGGTGAACTTCCCTTGGTAAATGATCTGGAATCCGTTTATCCAGGCTGTCGATCATCCATTCTGTTAATTACAACTATGCCACCGGCTAGCTGTAGCCAGCTGTCCGTAGCTGTATCCAATTATCATGTGCGGACGACTCGTTGGAACGGGTATCTTGAATAGCTGAGCGGGTAAGATGTAAGCGAGCGTCCTGTGAGCGCTTTGGGAGATTTTGTTAGAGCGGAATGCGGGTTTGGAGTTGATTCTCCTTTGTTCCTTGCGCTACCTTCCTTCTTGGTCCAAGGGCGCTCGTCTTCTTGCTGCCTTTGTACGGCGCTATTTAGGCTTTACGGCTATGTTATGAGGTCGCTCCCTCTTATGTTGAATGGGCGACTTGCTTTACTTCGGTGTTTGTGCGGTTCTCAGGATATGCGATCTTTATATTTATCGGGTCGCACTTCTCATAATATGTTATACCATTATCTTAGGTCGCATTGGTTGACTTGACCTGCCTTGGGTTAATATTTGGGTCTTGCCCTGTGCGGTTGCATCGTGCCCGGCCGACCTTGTTGATATCCACCTTGTACCCTTTATCCAATGTGCATATGGATTTTTAGGGATTAACACTAGTAATAGCGCAGAGTAATCATTAGAGAAGCATATACACCTTATGTTGTTTACCATATCACACCTACCATTTATGTAATGATCTCTCTTATCCACTTTATATGCCTGTCATGTTACTTTTATTTATCTACTTGCTAAAAGTCACTAGACTCGCTAGACTTAATGTCTAACCCTCTTGTTTCCCCTTATTTCTTCCATCCTCCCCCTCCCCCACCCTCCCAGGTTCTCAGGGAGGAAACACTCAGGCTTAGCTAGGACTCAGAAAATATCTTGTTAGAGCTGCTATCAAAGTATGGCTCAAGTTTTTATCTCTACTATGGCTTTGTCTCTTTTATTTAGGGTGTTATGTTTTTTTAAAGTATTTAGGTACTCTGATGTTAAAACACAGAAAATATTTTTTAATGGTTTTTGAGACTCATGGTATTTTGAACCACACTGTATGATTTGTATTTGAAATAAAAGTTTAAATTTCCGCTGCTATCTCATTTATGTCTGTCTTGTAAAATTATGTATCTATTTACCCATAATGCTTCACGAAATTAATGCATTCCCTTTGTGAGTGACATTAACTAACGTGGAGTGTCACACTTGGTATCAAAGCTGATGTTTACCAGATTGGATAAAGTTTTTGAAAATTATTTTCAAAAAGATTTTAAAAGAAAGCATTTTAAAAAAGTAAAAGTATGTTTTGATAAACATTCCCCAAAAAGCCATATGTAATGTCCTTCGATCCTTTGTCTAAATTTCTTCCTTTTTCTTTTCAGCATGTCTGGGGAACAAAAATTTCCTAATATCCCAGAGGGCGTCACGATACCCAGGTGGTTCCGTGGGTATCTGGAGGCCACGGCGCCGGCTGAAAGCAAGGGAAATGTTCCTCCCCCAACTGCACCAGTCATTCCTCCTCCTCCCCCTCCAATAGCAAATAACTTCGCCAAGATCTGCAAAGACTTCCATGCTATGGGTGGGAAGCCATTCCACGAGAACGAGACATTCGTAGAAGCGCGAAGTTGGCTTAAGGAGACCGAGGACTTGTTTGTAATCTTTGAAGTAGAGGATAGACGGAAGGTTCAGTTAGCCGCCTGGTTACTGAAAGACGAAGCCTCATTATGGAGGGAAGTCACCTAAGTTAGATGTCCGGTGGAAACTTCATAAGATTTTAGACAGTGGTTCGAAATGAAATTTCTCTCCCAAGCTGAGAGAAGCATGCAGATGGAGAGGTTCTTAGTACTCAAACAAGGAAACTTGATGGCGAAAGAATATGTGAATAAATTCAACCAACTAGCAAGGTTCGGGTTAAAATTGGTGGATACACTGCAGAAAAGGGCTTGCAGTTTGCTAAAGGGATGGATGAGCCTCTGCATGGGTTAGTCATGTCCCATATTCTAATGGAGACCACCTTTGAAAAGCTTGTCGATATGGTCCTAATGCATGAGGAAGACAAGAGAGAAAAGAAGGCTAAGGAGACATCGCAAAATAGGAAGGTGTGGCCCAAGAATGGGCAACAGCAACAGCAATAGAAGAAAGGACGGAAAAATGATAAAGGCAAGGATAAGAGAAAATGTCATAATTGTGGGAAGTAAGGTCACCTGATTAAAGACTGTAAGAAGAAGAACTCTTGCTACCACTACGGAGAGGTTGAACACTTTGGTAGAGAGTTCCCGAAGAAACAGGGATCACAAGGACAAGGTCAAAGGACAGGGACTTCTGGAGGGCAAATGCATGCTCTCGCTATCAATGCTCCTGATAAAGGTACAAAAATTTCTGTGGAAGGTTTAATTTCTCTTTCAAACAATCCTATTAGAACACTTTTTGATTCTGGCGCTTCACATTCATTTATATCAAGTTTATAGTTGAATCTTTGCACTTAATTACTAGTATGCTAGTGGATCCCGTAGTTATTTCAAATCCCATTGGTGGTTAAGCTCATTTATCAATGATTTGTCGGGGTTTGAAAATATCCGTGTTAGGCATCGAGTTTGAATGCAACGCGTATGAGCTCGGGTTTATGGGCAATGGGTCGATTCTAGGAATGGATTGGCTTACCACTTATGGTGCCATTTTGGATGGTGAGAAGAGGGTCGTCAGGCTTCTGACTTGCCATGAGAGGACCCTCGAGATTGCTTGTGACCCTCAAGGGTCTGTTATGCTTAGTTTCCTAGAGTCTCTTGATGCATCTATAGATGACTTGCAATCTGTTTTTGATGAGATCTGGGGTTTACCTCCGAGGTGCGAGATAGACTTTCATATATATTTAGTGGACAATGCAAAGCCAGTTGCATTACCATTGCGCCACATGGATCAGAGGTAAAGGAGGGGGTTGAGTAAGCAAGTAGGGGAGCTTCTTGAGAAAGGGTTTATTAGACAAAGCATATCTGAATGGGGTGCTCAAGTAGTATTCTCGACTAAGGAGGATGGTTCACTTCGTTTGTGTGTTGACTATAGGGAGTTAAATAAACTCACCAAGAAGAATAGGCACCCGCTCTCGAGGATTGGTGATTTATTTGATTAGCTTTTTGGTGCCTTGGTATTTTTTTAGTTAGATTTGTCCATGGTGTTTCATCAGTTGAGGGTGGCTGAGGATAGCATAAATAGGACTGCTTTTGTGAACTCTAGACAGTTTCTTTTAATGGCTAGTGACTCCTTTTGGGCTGACGAATGCACCCGCCTATTTTGTCGATCTGATGAGTAGGGTGTTTCAGGAGTTCCTAAATAAATTTTTGATACTCTTTGTTGATGATATTTTGATCTTCTCCAAAAGCAAAGAAGAACATGCCCATCATTTAAGAGAAGTTTTGAAAACTCTCCGTGACCACCAGCTTAAGGCGAAGTTCTCCAAATGCCATTTTTGGAGAAAGGAGATGAGATTCTTAGGGCATGTGGTCTCCAAAGAAGGGATAGTTGTAGATCCAGCGAAGATGATTGTAGTGCAATATTGGCATATTCCTAAAAATTCAATCGAGGTGAGAAGCTTTCTTGGGTTAGCAGGTTACTATAGGAAGTTCATTAAGGACTTCGCAAAGATATCAGCCCCACTCACCAGGCTGACGAAGAAGAACATGGCATTTTCACGGGATATAAACTGCGACGTTGCTTTTCAACGACTGAAGAGGCTCTGATAACAGCCCCAATCTTGACTTTTCCTGACGGGAGTAAAGTGTTTACTGTTTACACTGATGCGTGTGGTACTGGGCTTGGTGCGGTTTTAATGCAAGAAAGGAAAGTAGTATGTTATGGGGTTAGACAGTTGAGAGTTCATGAAAAGAACTACCCCACCCATGATCTAGAGCTAGCTGCCATAGTATTCGCGTTAAAGACGTGGCGTCATTATTTACTTGGAGAGAAGTTCGAGTTATACGCCGATCATAAATCTCTCAAGTATCTGTTCTCATAGAAAGACCTCAATTTAAGGCAACAACGGTGGATAGAGTTTCTAGCTTCTTATGATTTTGAGATTGCTTTTACCCCTGGCAAGGGTGACGTGGTGGAAGACGCACTAAGTAGGCAGAGGATGGCCTTGAGTCCTCTATTTGTGGAGAGGAAGGGCTTGGAGTTCATATTAGCTTATGATTTTAGACCCTCCATTTAGATTTTTCCTGATTTGTTTGCATCCTTGGAGATACGACCAACTCTTATGGATCAAATAGGAGCTTTGAAACAAGGTGACCCATAGATTTTAGACATCATGGGAACACTCAGAAGAGGGGAGACCTCTAGTCAGCTCAGTAGATATGCCATAGATGAAAAGGGGTGGTTGCGACGAGATGGAAGGCTTTATGTTCCTCAAACTGGAAGCTTGATAAAGGCAGTCCTAGAAGAAGCCCACCATTCTAAGATGACCATTCATCTAGGAGGTGATAGGATGTATAGAGACATGAAGAGGGATTTCTTTTGGGCTGGGATGAAGAAAGATGTGGCCGAATTTGTTTCTTAATGTTTAGTTTGCCAGCAAGTTAAATCTGATCAAAAGAAGCCCAGGAGATTACTTCGTCCTTTGGAGGTTCCTCAATGTAAATGGGAGAGGGTCTTTATGGATTTCAAAATGGTTTGCCTAGATCGAAGAAAGGCAACACCAGTATCTGGGTTGTGGTAGATAGACTCACTAAGAGTGCTCACTTTATTCCAGTTAAGAGCAAGAGGACGGCATCATGGTTGGCAGTAATTTATGTTCATGAGATAGTTCGTAATCATGGGGTGCCTTCCAGCATCATAAGCGATCAGGACCCCACCTTTACCAGTGAATTTTGGAAGAGCTTGCAAGAAGCATTAAGTACACAGTTGTGTTTGAGCACCGCTTATCATCCTCAGACCGATGGACAGACTGAGAGGGTGAACAAGATTATTGAAGATCTTTTGAGGCTGTGTATCCTAAACTTCGGAGGGACTTGGAAGAGCATCTTCCTTCAGTAGATTTTTCCTACAATAACAGCTATCAAACCAACATCGCCATGGAGCCCTTCGAATCATTGTACGGACGACCCTGTGGGTCACCAACTTGTTGGTGGGAATGTACAAAAAGATTACTACTTGGACCAGATATTGTGAGAGAAACATCCAAAAAGATTGACCTCATTCGACGACAGATGAAGGCAGCTCAAGATAGGCAGAAGTCCTATGCCGACAAGAGAAGGACTGACATCGAATTTGAAATAGGGGATTTGGTTTTTATCAAAGTATCACCTTTGAGGAATATGGTTCGCTTCGGATCAGTAGGGAAGTTGGCATCTAGGTTTGTGGGACCATTCCCCATAATTGAAGGGATTGGCCAAATGACCTATAGAGTAAAGCTCCCAGAAAATCTATCTGGTGTTCATGATGTTTTCCACTTTACCATCTACGGAAGTGCCTCCATGACACCGCAGTAACTGTTGGGCCGAGTGTGTTGGAAGAAGCCAAAGTGGAACAGGAGGCGACAGTCAGGCGAGTTCCAACCCGTATTCTAGGATCAGAAGTTAAGAAGCTACGCAATAAAGAGATCAAGTTGCTAAAGGTTCAATGGGGAGATAACCCAGAATATGCGACTTGGGAGACTGAAGACAAGATTCGTGTTTCGTACCCTTTCCTTTTCGAGGGTATGTTCTTAACTCCTTTTTCAAAATTTTACCAGTACTTGTTTCTATCACTTGAGTATATCTGATCCATAGTATTTTTTGACCTTTAGATAGGAATCGTATGGATGTAAACATGTGTTTGAGATATGTTATGTTTGATGGATGCATGTGGATGCAAGTGTTTGCTAGTGGTTGCATGTGGACTCATATACACACACATTAGGCACTAGATCGTCTCAATCACTCTCATACTGCATTTGGATGTGTGTGTGCATTTTCTTTTCTTTTATGGATGGAAATGGATGAGTGAGCATATGGATGTTGAACTTGGACAAATGAGTGTGCACACATATAGATCGTACATGTGATAATAGGATTATTTGCATACATATACACACGCCTTTGCATATATTCATGTAAGCATTAGAAATCCTTAAGGACAATGGATGTCAGTGATTGATGGTTGAGTAGATAGATGATGGATGGTAGGATATGCATTCTCCTCAACTTTGAGATCCCGGGGACGAAATCCTTTAAGTAGGGGGGAATGTAACACCCCGTAATTTTGTTGACATTAAAGAGGATAAATTAAATAATAATTAATTTAATATTCAGAATTAAGGGAAACGGAGTGCACCATTGCGTCAAAATTCTGGTCAAGATAGACATTTGGTTTGCATAAAACGGACACCGTATGCAGAAGTTATGAGGGTTTTAAGTTTGTACACGCAGAAAGAACATATATATACATATGATTCATGTATGAGTCAGATATGAGTCAGACCCTATCCAGAACAGTTCGAAAATAAATAAATAAACGTCAAGGCGGCAAATTTACTGCTTTAGGGTGTCGACCCCCCTTAAGAGGCGTCGACCTATGGGTTGACCCACCCAGAGGGGTGTCGACATCCCTAGGGCTGATGTGGCACTCGGTTTCAGGGTGCCTGGCAGCTATATATATGTGCCCAATTCTCCTATTTTCTTCATTGTAAATCATGGAAGCCACATGCTACCGGTGTGCGAACTGAAATGAATCTGTTTTCCTCAAACAACTATCAGTTTTGCAAATCAAGTCTAGAGATTTAAGATCCATTCATTCTCTTTTCTAATCCTAACGCAATAAGTTTCCAGTTACTTTTAGATTTGAATATTTAAAAGTAAATTATGAAACACTGTGATTTGGGTATGTGGTAAACTATGAATCTATGGTATTTTTACATCTTATATTATTTCATGATAGATCTATTTCTCTAGATCCAATGCAATTGTGGTTATTCTATTTTATCGCCTTTGTGGATCTTGAATTGTAACTATATTATGGTCAATGTAAATCTGTTAATTTGGACAGTTACAATGTTGGTTAGATCCAATTCTTTATGTAAATCACCTTTCACCTATCATATTGTGGTCAATTTAGATATGTTGTAAATTGTATATGTGAATCCATATTTAGATCTAAACATGTTACTATGTCATCCTAATTATGTTAGATCTGTTTTCGTGACCATATTATAATTATGTTGGATCGAAATAGTTGGACACCTAAATGGTCAATTAATATCTCGTTATGCTCACTATGACATCATAGTTATGTAGAACAAGTAATTGCCACAAGTTTATCAGTTTTATGCTTATATGTCTAACTTATCACCATGCTAGTTTATGTTTATGCCAAGTTATGTTAATATGATCACTTTGGTTATACCCATTATTTTCCCTATTATCGTTTATGACTAGGCTGTTGTCTAGCCTAGACATGCCGCCAATTTATGAGTGCGCTAGTTAGGGAATGGGGGGAAAGGGTTAATATTGGCATAATTTGAATATGAACATTTATGGATATATAATTCAAATTATTGGGTAGAGTGGGCATTAACACCTATAAAGGGAAAGGTTTAATTAATTGATTAATTAATTAATAATGGAATGTCTAGTAATTACAGTTAGGAATTGTAATGGCACTTATGACACGAGGATAGGTTGCATTATTGGTGGAAGTCTGCCTGGACCCAACTGGCACATCCAACGGCCACTAATGTTGAACCTAATGTGGGAGGTCTAAGTGAGCAAATACGAATCGGGCTAATAAACAAGGTTAGGCCCAACTATGGAATAAGACTGCCCGGACCCGACCGACATATCCACCGTCCACACGTTTTAGGCCTAATTTGGGAGGTCTAGCCCACTATGAACCATAAATGGACATGGTAATAAATTGGACTACTTAACCAAATTTAATCCATAGGGATTTTATGATTGTGAACTAAAGTTTGGGTTAAGTAAATTGATTGGATTGTGGATGGGTTAAGAAAATCTGGAGGGGGTGGGTAATATTTACATATAGGCCTACAAATTTAACCCGATAGGGTTATGTAATTATAGACACCTTGTGGTATACATAACCGGAGGAAAATATAAAAGTTATGTAATTGAAGACACCTTTTAGGGTAAGCATAAGTGAACAGGGCTATGTAATTAAAGACACCTAGTGGTATACATGGTCAGTGAAAAACCTAGTGGGGGATACAAGGCAAAGGGGAGAGCTTGTATCATATTGTGTGGGACTTATTTCAGTCAGTAACCCGTAGTAAGTATCAAATAAAATACTTCAAACTAGGCAGGAGGGGACAAGCTTGCTAACTAATTATAAGAGATCCAAACGTGGAGGACGGTGTGGGCAGCGCAAACCAACCGGGCCATGTGCGTGCATGAGCCGGGCAGAGAAGGATAAGACGACGGTGACACAAGTAGATATGGGGTTGTGCATATTAGTGAGGGGTTGCCACTATAGTACGTGATACATTCTACTGTGGGGCCAGCACAGAGTATCTACGGAGTAGGGAGCCGATCAATTAGGGTAGTGGTTAGGGTACATTTGGACGTATGCCCTAAGTCCACCACCTTATAGTAGACGGGATCGTCACATTCTGGTTGTACTAGTAATAGTGCAGAGTAATCATTAGAGAAGCGTATACACCTTATCCTGTCTACCTTGTCACACCTGCCATATATATAGTGATATCTCTTATCCAATTTATATGCCTGTCATGTTACTTTAATTTATCTACTTGCTAAAAGTCACTAGACTCGCCAGACTTTATGTCTGACCCTCTTGTATCCTCTTATTTTTTCTGTTCCCCCCTGGTTCTCAGGGAGGAAACATTCAGGCTTAGTCAGGACTCAGACATCATCTTGCTAGAGCTGCTTTCAAAGTATAGCTCAAGTTTTTATCTCTACTATGGCTATGTATCTTTTATTTGGGGAATTATGTTTTCTTTTAAGTATTTATGCACTTTGATGTTGAAAGACAGAAGTTATGTTGTAATGGTTTTTGAGACTCATGGTATTTTGAACCACGCTGTATGATTTGTGTTTGAAATAAAAATTTAAATTTCTGCTGATATCTTATTTATGTCTGTCTTGTAAAATACTGTGTCTGTTTACCTATAATGCTTCAGAAACTTAATGCATCCCCTTTGTGAGTGACATGAACTGACGTAGAGTGTCACATGGTTTATAGTTTGTGGCCCCATAATCGGTTCGGTTTGGACCACTCGGTTCGGTTCGGATGTCCTTCCTCATCTCCATCTCCCGATTCAGTTCAGTTATGCCGAACCGACCCCATCAGTTGCTCCAGCTCCTCCCACATTGATTCGGTCCCGCGTCCTAATTTTAGTCTGATCCGATCCCCTTCCCAACACAAACTCTATGCAAGTGGCCTTCCTTCTCGCCCTTTTGCTGAAGATGCCACAACCCCAGTTCGTCCCGTACACTTTGGTCTGGTTTGAGACATACACCCCGATCCGATCCCCCTATCCGATCTGATCCGGATATCTACAGCATTTACAACAAGCTATTCTGTGTCCATTCTCGCCATATGACGGCATTTTCAACCATTCTAACTTTACTAAACAATCATAAAACATCACAAACAACAGTAACAACATATAGGTTCAATCAAAAACATTAAAACATCAAGCATATAGGTCATTGTAGATCAAACATACCCCAAAAGCATGATTTTCCACTTAATCCCCTTAAACCTGTTTTAACTATAGGATTAGCAAAATAAATCCAAATTAACCCAAATTTCCGCTAATGGTCTAAAATAATATTCAAGATTTTTTACATATTTTTCCAGATTTTTATGGTGCACAATTTTGCTAATTATCACTAATCACCCCTAGTTAGCCATAATTAGCGTAAAACATACTAATCACTCACCTTAACCACAAATGAAGTCTTAGATCTGAAGCTTTACTGTTATGGATCGGATTCCTATGCGTAGCAGCAGCCCTATCTCTCATCTGATACTAATCCACCTTGATTTGACATATTTTTGCTTAATTAATGATTAAAAGTTGATTTGGGAATGATTTAGAAGATGAAGGCCATTTCTACGGTTCAAGAGAGGTTAGTGGCGGCTAGAAAACTGAAATGAAATGTTTTCCTAAACTCTTTTAGCCCTCCCATAACCCTAATACATAAATGGGATATGGGCCTTGCTACTAATTACCCTATTAAGCCCGGTTAAGCTGTTTTTCCTTCTTAAAACCTTATTTCAGCCATATCTCCCAAACGTTAAGTCTGTTTGACAAATGTGACCACTCTACAGAAAGGTAAACCATCTTCTGAATCCAATGGATGTGGTTTCAGGTAAAAACTCCTTACCAATCAAAATTATAGGCGAAACAAGATTCGCTGGGGTAAAGTGGTCATTTAAAATTTGGCAAAAATCATGAACATGCGAAACGACCCCAATAGCCGTTTCCCCAAAGTTACGCGAACATATGACCTCGTATGAAAATAAAATAAATATTCTATGATCCTCTAGTACGTAGAATGTGAGTTGTTACAGAAGGTGTAATGACCCGTACTTTACGTGTCGACCGATCGTAAAATAATTATATTTTATTCTTTAGTGGTCAGATCATTCTTAGATTTTGAGATGTTGTTCACGGGATATGAGACATGCCTACGATTTTCACCAAACCTAATTATGATCGTTTTGCCCATTCATTTATGGTATGGGCCATAACTTTTGATGGGAATCGAATTATGTGCTGGGATCGGTTCCATTGGATCGAAATGGTAGTTTTTGATTTCGTAGAGTGGTCACATGAAGGATTTTGTTCATCTGTTTAGGATGAATCGTTGCTTTAAGTTTCAGCTTGTGTTAAGCAGACTTTTCGACAGCTAATGAACTGATTAGTCAAGCCCATTAGACTAATGACCAGCAGTTATAAATATGAGGACTTATGGAGAGAACTAGGGTTACTCTCTTTATTTCAAGCTTTAGGTTGGGCGATTGTGCTTCTCTGGTTCAAGTTAAAACCCTATTTCTTTATTATTTTTAAACAAATTCATAATAGGTTGCATCTAGAAAACAGATCATCATCAAGGGAGGTTATATCACATAAGGTTGCATAAAAGTTGGGGAATTTCTTTGCTGCTTAAATCAGAAATAACCAAGTTTGCAATGGATATAGAGACTAGCTAAGTGATAGAATCTCTCACATGGAATCAATGGATTATATGGGTAAATTTGGATCATATTCATACGCTATATGTTAAAAATCAGGGTTGATTGCATTGCTTGAGTTGTATGTCAGATTATTTGTCATAAAATCATAAGATTAAAGAACAAAGCATATAAGAGGTTCAGACGATCGGACTCAGACGAAACTTGGCGAAGGCGCTCTAGATGACGGGGAAATTGAGAATGCAAATTTTAGCACATAAATGCACTAAGTGCATGGGTTGGCGCCGAATCATATGGGTGGCTCGTGTGGTGATGGTTCTTTGAGGCGTGGCATGGAGGTGATGAGCAAAGGCCATGTGTAAATTTTCATATTGTTCGGAATTGATTTTTGATGGGTCGAAGGCGGATTGCTCGAGATATGAAGAGACTGGCAGAAGCTTCAAAATGAACATCGAAAAGATTGGAGAATGGGTCGGTAGGATGTACTCGAAGCAGAGATGGATATGGATCGACCACTTAATCAAAAGTGGCTAAGTGGATGGGTCAACATCGATCAATGATGGGTTCGCACCAACCCATAGAGGGATGTTGTGTGGACTTGGTTGTCGAAAAGCATAATGAGGGTGACTTCCTAAGGTTGCCGGTGAAGTTTGGTTGGAAATGGATTCATATGGATAATGTGCAACTCAAAGATTTATGGTAATTTGATTGTGAACTCGCATTGGAGTGGTTGAAGTCAAATTGATGTGACACTGGTCGTGATTTGATATACGATCCATTACGATGATGGATTGACAAGATAGAAGTCAATCACATATGATAATGGAATGGTTCGAGAATGAACTGAGTAACCGAAATGAAAGACTTGATTGATTTGATGTGCCAAGGAATTTTCGTTAATTCAAGTGTTCTAGCAGACTCAAAGCATGGGTATTATGGGGATGCCCGTTTGGATCAGATTTGAGGGATCATATACTTTGGTCAGTCACGATAGACCTAGTTGTCGAGAATGGGAAAAGACAAATATAAGAGTCACGATGGCATATGATAGATTGGCTAGAACGGAGTTTTTCCATTATCCCTTTTGACCGTTTAAAGCAAGTTCGATTATTGATGCATTCAAGGCTTTAGTCGATGATAGCTTGGATATTGGATGTTATGGCTAATTGCGTGTCTTCTTCTCGGTTTTTCTCTATGTAGGCATCACTGTAGGATGCCGAAGAGAAGTAGGATTGGGTTTGACCTTTCCTATTATGTAATGGCATGTGATGGATGGTTTTCATGTGTTAGCTTTTGGGCTGCTAGGCAGATCAAATGGTTGATCTGCATATACTCATGTTATCCTATGTAACTGTTGTTAGACATTTTATCATTTACTAAGAATATTGTCTGACTCAATGTTTTATTTTTCCCTCTTATTACCTTGGGCTGTTAACCAATTTGATGGTGGGTAGACTAAGTAGCAGGTAGCATGTTTGATGTCGGTGTTGTTGTTCGGTGACGAGTAGGAGGCTGGTATATTATTACTAACTATTATTTAGCTATTTATTTTCTATTTTCGATGCATGTTGATGTTATGAGACTCCGAGGGATTAGTGAGGCATATATTATTCAGAGATTCTTGTATCGAGAAGTATTGTACCCAAGATTCTATGGTTTTATGGAAATTTTATTCTCTATTTGGTTGTGCTTCATTACTATATCCTGTTGTATATTTTTTTATTATATATTATCCATGCGCTGTGAGTTATATGACAGGTTCTGTTTTCGAATTATTCTACCCTGATGATTGTCCCGTATCCGTCTTATTAATGATATTTTTCGTTAACACTCGGACTAGGATAAACAATGCGTATGCTTAGAAGTTTGATGTAAAGGCGATATAAAGGTTACTGTAATGAAGCTCCGAATTAGTATTCTTTAACTAATTTCACCTTTCCTTAGGGATCAAGACCTTAAGTTCGAAGATTAGTTACTCTTCCCTCGAGGGGTGAGTATCACGCTTACGAGACTACAAAGCCAATGACGACCTTGGAGAAAGGTTTTACAAGTCAAATAAGCCTGAAATTCCAAGCCATAATCACCATTAGACACCTGATAAAATAATATACATTGTGCCAAGAGGAAACAGGATAATTCCTTGCAACGATCAAGTTGTTTTCGTGCCATAAGATTTAATGACTTATATGATACTTCCGCATCGAGCCGGCTCGGAAAGGCCTTTATTTCGTCAGTTATCAAGTCAAAGCTTACAACAATCCCTTTCGAGTTGAGTTGCATTAGGTTTACTATGAAGAAACTAATTCACATAAAAGCTGTTTGAAAAGGGAGAAAACCTTGGTTTTGCCTAGGGCCTTTCCTCCTTCGAATGAATCGTGATTAACTCTATCATAGGAAATGTTAGCATTAACTTCCTGTCTTATCATTATAAACATAGTATGATTATCAAATAAAGCAATTCTTAAGTTCTGGACTTCTCCTATTTATTAGTTGAAGATATATTAAAAGAATTGAAGAAATCCTCAATTCGATTTGCAAATTAGTGTTTGCCCTTGAGAGAAGGAGAACAAGATTGAGAAATGTAAATTTAGCTATGATAATGAGACCCCTAGGATCTTATTTATAGACAAATCGGGGCCACTTTTGCTATTGGGCTAGCAGACACCGTTGTCGGCCGCATTTCTTTTTTGTTTCGGAAACTTAAACTTTTGGCCACTTTTCCTTTTAGTTCCAAAAGCTTTGCGTATGGCTTTTTGAGGTGCTGGTCTTGACTCTTAGGAGGATGGTCCTGGTCTTTCAAGCTTTCTATTGACGTCACATTTATCTCCCATGTATTGATACTAGTCCTGGCAGTGTAAATAGCTTTCGAAAGGTTTTTGCTTTCAGATGTAGGGTTCCGGATATTTTTTTCCGTTCTCGAGTTGTCGAACTAGCTTTAAATTCAACATGGAGTTTGCCTTCATGATTCAAATGGATGGTTGCTGAATCCTCCACCCCTGTCTATATCGACATTAAGAAAATTAGTGAGGATATCTTGTCTCTCTTCGAGGCTCCAACTCGTCTTTCAGTAGATTCTTGAAGTATATCTTGCTTCCGGGGGGTTGCTTTTGGTGCTTTATTAGTTGTTTAGCTAAGAGTTCTCTTGGTGGTCATCCGACTGGTGTCTCGGTAACTTGCTCCCATAAGATTTACTTGTGTTTCAAAACTCGTGCTTTTGATGCTTTTTTATCTCTTAGTGTATCGACATTAAGCAAGTTAATGCAAATAGTCCCTTTGCTCTTATAGGTCTTGGGTTGCAGTGTCCCTGATTTTTCTCCTTATTTGCTCCCGATTTCAAATGTCTTCTTGTCGACCACTCTTCCTGCTGGAATTACCATGCCGTTGGTTTCCTTTCGAACTGGATTTGAGGTTCTTTCTTTGTTGAAGGTGCCGGTTGTTGACCCTTCCGGATATTTCTTTTAGGCTCTCAGTTTTACCCTGTGCTTAGCTTCTGCTTATGGATTAGTCTTCTTTGCTTGTGATGGTCCGACACCCCTTCACTGTCATCCTATCTTAGTACCAATTTTGGTAGTAACATTTTCCGCCCCCTAGTGAAGGGTTGCTTTCGACTTTTTAAGTCAAATTTCCTTTCTAGATTTCTTCATATTTCTCCTGTACGAACTTTAACAACTGATATTACATGTTAGTTTTTATATTTATTCGAATACAAACTGAACAAGGTGTTTCTCGGGATTCATTGTTGACATTATATTAGACTTATGCCCTTTTTTTCTATATTTGTTCATGCTTTATACTCTGTTGGGAAAATAAAGGAGAGAGTTTAGGAAACTTCTTGCTTGCCAATCTAGCGTCCATAGTATAAAATTACAACCTCTCTTTTCGAAAAGGAAGAAAAGTCTGGGTCCGCCTATTACTTAGGCTTTAAAGATCGAAGATTAGAAACTTTTCCTTGGTATTGACCATTAACCCTTATTTGGGCAACTAAGATTGAAGACCGGAAACCCGCATCTGGTATTGATAGGAGTCCTGAACCAACCCTTATCCGGGTATTAAAGATGAAAGACCAGAAATCCAATTCTGGTATTAATAGAAATCTTGAACCAACCCTTATTCGGGTATTAAAGATTGAAGACCCGAAATCCACTTCTGTTGTTAATAGAAATCTCGAACCAACGCTTATTCGAGTATTAAAGATTGAAGACCAGAAATCCACTTCTAGTATTAGTAGAAATCCTGAATCAACCCTTATCCGGGTATTAAAGATTAAAGACTAGAAATCCACGTCTAGTATTAATAGAAGTCCCGAATAAACCCTTATTTGGGTATTAAAGATTGAAGCCCAGAAATCCACTTCTGTTATTATAGTTTCGTTACCCCTTTTGGTTTGATTTATGAAGCAGAGAATGAACGTGCATCTTGAACCACTTTTTGGGCTTCTATTGTCAAAGCAGAGGATGTACGTGCTTTGTTGGCCACTCTGTAGGCTTGTTCATCCGGTGTTCTTGGCTAGCTTATCCAAATGCAGAGCTCAAGGGCTTACCCGACATCCCTCCAAGAGGTGCCTTATTCTTACCATGGTAGGTGTTGATAAGGTCTTAGATGCTTAAACCGGGCCATGGTAGACTAAGGCTTAATCTTTTGATGCTCTACCCTAGCCATTGTAGGCAGTGATAGTGGCATACACTCCACCCCCTCCAAGGGGTGCCCTATCCTGACCATCATTGGCGATGATAGGGGTTTGCACTCCCTTATGCGAGTAGTGCGGAACATAAGCATAGGTAGGAAGTGCTATTTTGCAAGCAGAGATAGGACATGCTTAGTTCATAGCAGAGGCAGAGTGTACTCTTCTGCGAGTAGAGGCCAGGCATGCTCATTAGATGCTCTGTCTGGATCATTTCTGGTGTAGGTCAGAGGCTTATGCTTTTGATGCTTTAAACTGGCCCTTTCGCGGAGAAAGGCTTACACACCAACCCCCTCTGTGGGGTTCCTTGCCCTGGCCCACTCGATGGTGATAATGGTTTTTCATCCGTTTGCAATTTGACCATCTTGGGTTACCGTGAGCTTTGAGAGGGTTTCTATACCTTAGTTGAAACACCCCACGTCTATTAATGTCACTCTCAAAGGGAATGCATTAACTTTCATGGAGTATTATTGGTGAATAGAACAGAATTTAACAAGACAGATACATGTATTGGTACTTGAAAAATTCAAAACAACTTTTATTGCAGCAGAGAAATAGTTTGATTACAACAACATCATAAACCAACAGAAAAACCAAGTACACTTAGTAACCATCTTGACAAATTGTTTTCTGAGTACATAAAGTAAAAAGCATAACCCCAACGTAAGTAGCCATAAAAGAGATGAGTTGAACTTTACTTTCAGCAATCCAAGCACTTCCAAAAGAGAGAGGAAAATCCAGATCAAGCTCCACTAGTTCTAGTCCCAACCTGAGAACCTGGGGGGAAAGGAAGAAAAGAGGCGAAAACAAAGGGGGTCTGACATAAAGTCTGACGAGTACCATAACTTTAACAATATAATTATTAAAGTAATTAGGATAAGGCATAAACTGGTAAAACAAGGAATGACTGTGAAACAAGTGGGCAAGACAAAACAAACAAGAGGAATATTCTGGCGTTAATCTCGCTCCTTATCACTATAGGATAATTACTATACTGCACCACTACTAGTCACCCCCAAAAGTTGATCCTGCTTGCTGAACATAAAAATCATAATGGTAGTTTTGTGTACCCCTAGCAGTCTTCATAGGTGCCGCTACTCTTATCTCCACTAGTTGTACCTAGTACCCTTCCCTATTCTAATTACAACGTTTATTCATAATATGGTAGTTGGACTCCTAGCTGTCTACATAAGTGCCGCCTGCTCCTATCTCAGCTAGTCGTACCCACTACCTTCCCCATTCGATCGGCTCCCTAACTCGTAGATACCCATGCTGGTCCCATAGTGGGGTGTATCACTTCCCAAAGTGGCAACCCGATACCACTTAAGATGCACGGCTTATACCTACACGATGCAACAACGTCTTACCTACCAGCCCGGGCCCACGCACGCACATGAGCCCGTTGGATTTGCGTTGTCACCGCTAACCCGTTTTGACCTCTTACAATAAATCCCAGTAAGCGTGTCCTGTCCTCGATCTAGATCGAGCTCACTTAGATACTAAATGGGTTACTAATTGAAAAGGGTCCGCACGTTTGACACAAGCTTTCCACCTATGCTTGGTCCCCACTAGAATTTTCCACTTAACCCCCTCTTATTCATGTCTTCTTACATGTTTCAACTTGGTTAAGTGTTTATAATTATATCCCACATGTCACCCATAGTACCCACTTATCAAATCAGCATGTGTTATTGGTTAAGCTTGTCTTAACCATATCCGCTTATCATATCAATATATATATTATTGGTTAAGCTGGTCTTAACCCTATCCACTTATATATTATTGGTTAAGTTGGTCTTAACACTATCCACTTATATATTGTTGGCTAAGTTGGTCTTAGCCTTACCCACTTATCAAATTAATATATATTATTGGTTAAGCTGGTCTTAACCCTACCCACTTATATATTTTTGGTTAAGCTGGTCTTAACCTTACCCACTTATCAAATTAATATTGGTTAAGTTTGTCTTAACCCTATTCACTTATCAAATCAATGTTGGTTAAGTTATCTTGACCCTGTTCACTTATCAAATTAATATATTATTGGTTAAGCTGGTCTCAACCCTACCCACTTATATATTTTTGGTTAAGCTGGTCTTAACCTTACCTACTTATCAAATTACTATTGGTTAAGTTTGTCTTAACCCTATTCACTTATCAAATCAATGTTGGTTAAGTTTGTCTTAACCCTATTCATTTATCAGATTAATATATTATTGGTTGAGCGGGTCTTAATCCTACCCACTTAAATATTTTATGCATCATATATATATATATATATATATCGTATAACATGTTTTTACTTAATTTATGATTAAATACATCTTAGTTCACAGATACATTGGTTAAGAGAATAACTTCCTAAGTATCAACCCCGAAGACCGAAATCAACATCAGATTGGTACTCAGAGAATTACGCAACTCAACCAAACGTCTGTTTGTCATTCATATTCGTCTTTGATCAGCATTAACTATTTATTAATGGACAGACCTCTCACATTAAGTCGATTGCTTGTGGCTGCTGGATATGCCGGGCGGTTCCGGGCAGACTTCCACCACAAGCCAGACTTAACCTCGTGTCTAAGCATCTTTTAATTATGCCACGACCTCTCACATTAGACCGACGTTTGTGGTTGCTAGATGTGCCGGGCGGGTCTGGGCAGTCTTATACCACAAACTAGTGTAACCTCGTGTCTTAGGCGTTTATTACTCATTTAAATTATGCCTTTGACCTCTCATATTAGACTACCGTTTGTGGTTGCTGGATTTGCCAGATGGGTCCGGGCAGCCTTATAGCATAAACGAGTCTAACCTCATGTCTTAGGCATTTATAATTACACATTATTATTCAACCCTAATTTGAATTAATATCCCTATTTCAAATTGTCAATAACTTCTAAATTAATCTATGTCCATAATTGTCACCTAAATTTGTCCATACTTTTTAGGTATAAAAATTATACCAATTAATGTCTCAATTTAATTATATGCTTTTAAAACCATTTTATGCCAATTCACAATTTACATAATTAATATTTTTCCATTGTCCCATGTTATTCATACGTTCAAATATGAAATATGTTAGACACACAAATAGTCTGACTTATAAAAAAAAACATCACAACTTGCTTAAACATAAAAATAGATCTAACTTGCAAATAGGAATTTTAACATAAATTTGCATAGCCAATAATTTGCATAGACAATGGTCATATAGAATAATATATCTGCATAAATTACCATGGATCTAAATATAGATCTAAACATGAAATTGTGAACTTGCATATATAAATTATGGATCTCACCTAAATTGCATATGTGAATATAATTTTCACCCAAAAATGTGAATATAGTTTTTCACCTAAACTTGCATACGGATTCCTACAACTTGCATATGAATTTATCACATGTTTTTGCATATAAACTAGCATATGTATATGCTTGATTCACATATATACTTGTGTACAATTCACATATGGACTTGCATAAGATTCATATTCAAACTGACAAACAATTTAACGTCCCAAACCTGCATAAAATTCACATACGAATTAGCATATGATTTAACATCCCTAACTTGCATAAGATTCACATACGAATTAACATATGTAGAAACGGACTTGCATAAAATGAATCAAGTTAAACATGTATAATTGGACATATGAAATAGATCTACCAGCATAACAAAGTTAAACAACATCACGTAATTCAACAAACATGTTCTCATAATCCAATTACAACTCAGCATAATTAATTTATTAATTATATTGTGAAAGAAATAGTACTCACAAAGATAGGTTAGAGAAGAGAATGATTTGTTCGTCTTTTGAATTAGAATTCTGACTTGCTAAATCATAAGCTTTAGGAAGGAGAACTATCCTAGCAGCAACATGGTGGCCAAGAGACAAATTTTGTTTAGGTTTAGGGTTTGAGTCTAGGTACTCTTTTATAGAAGTTTAAATCAACCTGAGCCATTAGATTAACCTAGGACTAATCAAAGCCATTCAAACCCAAGAGAACTAACCAGAACTTGCCACACAAGCCCTAATGAGTCAAAAAATCGTCACAAAAAGAAACACGTCAGGTTTCAGATCTGGGCCGAGGGGAAGGTCGACCCCCAGGTCGACCTGTATATAGGGAGGTCGACCCCCTGGTCGACCTGGCCTAGGGTAGGTCGACCCCCAGGTCGACCTGCCTTATTATTTAATTTTCTGAATTGTTTTATATAAATTTCTGAAAGTTCTGAGGGCCATAACTTCTTCATACGAAGTCCGATTTTCGAAAACTTGGACGCTATTCCAAGCAGAATTTCGAGACGAATGCAATGGCATAACCTATTTCCCTTAATTCTCAATTTAACAATTAAGTGTTATTAAATTTGTTAATTTTAATATTTAAAATTTCGAGGTGTTACATTAGTTATATGAATATTCTTTGAGAAGTCCTTCCTTTACTCATTAATCATTGAGAAGTATGGCCTCAAATGTTCTGAGTTCCATGTTCTTGGAACGAGTCACCGTTTGGTTTGCATAGTCGATATGTCCCAGGTATGACTTTTTGATGGATGACTAAGGATCCTTCCCATTTTGGGCTAAGCGGACCATCCGATGGGTTCTTTGTGTTGGCCATTACCCTTCGTAAGACCAAATTTCATTTTGTGAAGTATCTAGTTTTAACCCTAGAATTGCAATATTTCGTGAATCTCCTTTGGTATTCGGTTGTTCTAATTGTAGTCTCGTTTTTAATCCTTGTATTAAGTCTAAGGATTCCTTCCTTAACTCTTGATTGGAATAAAATTCGTAGGTTATCATTCTATGTGAAGGGATTTCAACCTTAACCGGAAGCATGGCTTCGCATCCATATGTCAAAGAAAAAGAAGTATGTCCTGTTGTCATTTTGGCAGAAGTTCTATATGCCCAAAGTAATAAGTGTATTCTTCTACCCAATTTCCTTTGGGTTGATTTAGGCGTTTCTTGAGGATTGCCCTTATGGTTTTGTTTGCATCTTCGACAACTCCGTTTTCCCTTGATTGGGCTACTAAGGAAAAGCTTTTGATAATTCCATTCTTATCACAAAATCGAGTGAACTCCTTGCTTCAAATTGTATTCCATTATCTAATATGATTTTGTAAGGAATCCAAAAGCCATTAACAATATCAATTATCACATATCTCAACACCATCTTACATGTGATTGTCGAAAGGGGTTCTGCTTCCACCCATTTGGTAAAGTATGGCTACTACGGCATACTTAGCTCCTCCTTTGGAAACTGGCAAAGGCCCAATCAAATCTATTCCCCAAATGTCGAAAGGCATGGGCTCGAGATAGTAGTTAACTCACTTGGATGTCGTCGAGGTATTTTGGAATACCTTTGGCATTTCTCGCACTTCTTGACATATTCAATTCATGGTTAGCCATTTCTGGCCAATAATTACCTTGTCACATGACCTTCTTGACTAGCTTAATTCCATTGGAATGGTCTCCGCATAAACCTTCATGTGCTTCTTTCAACAAATTAAACCTATTCTCAAGGCTTACGCATCTCAAGTAAGGTAGCGTGTGCCCTTTCTTATAGAGTATCCTATTTGTAATTGCAAATGTTAGGGCTTGGTGTCTTACTCTCCTCGCGTTTTGCCTGCAAAGGGGTAGAATTCCGCTCAGAAGATAATCTATGTAGGAGCCATCAAGGTATTTTCATAATGGTAATGCGTTTTTGTTGAAGAAAGTTCCTTATCAGAAGCAACCTCCATATCCATTTCTTTTTCCTCCATTAAATCTTGGGATCTAGTTAGGACCATAAACTCTTTTCCTGTTTCGGGTTCTTCCATTTCACTATTAGAACTTTCCTAAAAACCTACAGGAATTATCCGATTTTTGGGCGCTCCTTGGGAGCTGGCCAGTTTGGCTAGTGAATCAGCTTGGGTGTTCTCCCCTCTCGAGATTTGATGTATTGAAAAATCCTCAAACTGGGAAAACATCTTTAGTATCCTTTTCACTTATAGTGTCAAATAGGAATTTTTGGTTTGATAGGTTTGCGATGTCTGATTTACCATTAGTTGTGAATCACTGAAAATTTCTATTCGTGGTATTTTCAGTTGTTGTGCTATGTTCAATCCTGCCATAATTGACTCGTGTTCGGCTACATTGTTGGTAGCTAAAAATCATAATTTCATTGCATAGTACAAGTAGTTCCCATTAGGGGTAGTTATGTTGTATCCTGCCCCCGCTCCTTGTTCGTTTGAAGCTCCGTCTATAAACAATTGCCACTTATCATTTAAGTCACTTTCCTTGGTTGACTATTCTATAATAAAGCTTGTGCATTCATTCACGAAATCCGTTAGAGCTTGTCCTTTGATAGCTGCTCAAGGCTGAAACTCGATCTCATATTGGCTAAGCTCGATTCCCTATTTCACTAGCCTTCCTGAGGTTTTCGGCTTGCCGAAGACTTGCTTAAGAGGAAAACTAGTTAGGACCTTAATTGGATGCGCTTAGAAATAACCCCTGAGTTTCTGTGCTGTAAGTATAGGAAATATGCTAATTTTTCCACTATTGAGTATCGAGTCTCTGCATCCTTTAACCTTCTGCTGACTAGTAAATTCGGTGTTAAGTTCCATCACTTTCTCTTAAAAGTACTGAACTTACAACATGTTCTGAAGCGGCCATATATAGATATAAATCTTCCCCTTTTCGGGATTGGATAGAATCAGAGGTTTTCCCATGTAATCTTTTAATCCTTGAAAAGCCTTTCTACATTCTTCGTTCCATTCGAAGTTCTTCTTTTTCTATATTGCATCAAAGAAGTGGACACATTTGTCGGTGGATTTGGAAATGAACCTGCTAAGGGCTTCTACCTTTCATTTAAGCTCGTGACTTGTTTGCTTGTTTTAGGCTCCTTCATATCTTTTATGGCCTGTATCTGATTAGGAATAGCCTTATTGCCATTTTCACTTACCACATATCCTAAGGACTTTCCAGATTAGACCCCAAAAGAACACCTTTGTGGGTTAAGTTTCATTTGGTAGTTTCTCAAGATGTTGAACATCTCCTCTATGTCCTTCAAGTGGCCCTCTGCATTGGAAGACTTTACTAGCAAATCATCAACATATACTTCCATTTAACGCCCTATTTGCTCCTGGAACATTTTGTTAACTAACCTTTGGTATGTTTCCCCCGCATTTTTCAATCCGAATGGAGTTACTTTATAGCAAAATGTCCCCCTGTTGGTGAAAAATTTCGTATGCTCCACGTCGGGTTTATGCACTGGAATCTAATTATACCCCGAGTAAGCATCCATGAGGGATAATATCGTAAGTCTCCTTGTTTCATCGACCAACTGGTCTATTTGCAGAAGGAGATAACAATCCTTAGGCAGCCTTTGTTCAAGTCCATATAATCAACACATGCCTTCCACTTTCCGTTGGAAATCTTTACTAGCACAGGACTGGCTAGCCATTTGGGGGTAAAAAACTTCTCGGATGAACCCATTTGTTTTTAACCTTTTGACTTCCTCCTTTAAAGCCTCTAACCGGTCTCTATTGTATTGCATTTTCTTTTGTCGAATTGTGATTACGGAGGGGTTGATGTTTAGGGCCTGACTCATGATAAAAGAATTAATTCCAACCATGTTTGAATGAGTCCAAGTGAAAACATCCTTACTAACCTGTAAGAATTGAACTAGGTTGCTTCTCAAAGGTTCTGTCAACATTTTCCCTATCTGGATAACTTTGGTTCTATCCTTGGGATTAACACTTACATCCTCCAAATCCCCTATTTGTTTTATCCCCTCTGTGTCTCCTCGAGACTCTAAATCTGTTATAGTTTCCTCTTCCTCCGCCAAGTTTATGTTATTAACTCTCTTCCTTTTTCGTTTCAAGGAAGTGTACCTATCATTTGCACATTTTCCAGTTTTATTGATTTTTTACTTTAGCTTCAAATGTTAGATGTTAAAAATCCATTATTCGAAAGTTGAAAAATAGTAGAGGAATCAAAATACGAAGAATACTTCCTTTTGTATTTGTCAACAATTGCGAATTATAATTCGCGAGAACTAAATTGTTCCCCTCTGATGGTACCCCATCCTTGCTTTGTTAGGAATTTCAGCATCAGGTATTTGGAAGAGGCAAAAGCATCCATTTCTTCCAGAGTAGGTCGACCAAAGAAAGCATTGTAGCAAGATGGCTGGTCGATCACGACGAAAAGAGTTCCAAAGGTTCGATGAAGAGGAAACAGCCTAATTTGTACTAGGAGGTTGATCTATCCCACTGGAGTCGATCCTTTGTTGTTGAAGTCGAAGATTGGCTCATTGCTGGGTTCTAATTTTTCCTCTGAGATCCCATTTGATCAAAAGCATGCTTAAAGATGATGTTGACTGCACTTCCAGTATCAACAGGATCTTGGCTACAACAGAGAGCCCAATTTGGGCTGCAATCATGAGAGGGTCATTGTGCGGATGGCAGACCCCTTTCTTCATCTCGTCCAAAGAAATTACCAAGGTCATCGGCTACAACTACGATATTCCGTGATTTTGTTATATAGCATTAAATAATATTAGTTTCATGTACACATATAATGTGAGAAAGATGATTAATGAATTTTAAAATATTTGGTTTTAAATCTAATGAACATTTTTGTGCCTCCGCTATATCCTATTATTTCCCCGCTTTATCCCCGCTACACCTTTTTGCACCTCCACCTCTATAGAACCACTAAGCGCTTTAACTACACATGGCGGATGTTGACTTGTTCAAAACAAACTCTTTCAGATGTCCCTCTCGGATAAGCTTCTGAATAATCCCATCCAATAACTTACACTCATCGGTCTTATGTCCATTTGTTTCATGATACTCACAATACTTTCCACCAGTGTGGGGTTCAGGGAATTTCTTGGCTTTGAACGAGATGGGGAAATTGTTGACCCTTTCTTTTGCCGCAACATACACAAAAGAAATGGCCTTGCTTAAGGCAGCTGCGTTCGAATTAGAATCCTTCCACCTCGGCTTCTTTTGATTCCCATACAAACTAAACCTTCCATTTTGAGGCTTCCTACAAAAGCTTGGCCATCCTCCTTCCCCTCGAGGCCTGAACTTCTTCTTTGTGAAGTACAATTCATCCATACGGATGAGCTTTTCAGTTTGAAAGTGGAAGTCTTGTTAGTCCTTATAGCCATGGATGTATAGTTCCAGAAGGTGGTTTTCTCGATCAATCCCAAATGCACGGCGATTAGCTTATCACGGTTATTAATGTTATTTACCTTCAATGCTTCCATATTGAACCTCTTCAAGTAATCTCCTAGGAACTCCTTTTCCCTTTGCTTTATGTTAGAAATGACTGTGTAGTCAACTGTAGGATCCTTACAAATACATAATTGTGCAGAAAATTCGTAGGTGAACTGCTTCCACGAATAGATGGTATTTTTCGTGTATTGACGGTATCACTTAGCTGCTACTCCCTGGAGGGTTACTAGAAAGAGTCTGCATCTAACGGCTCCTGAAGCGTTATAGAGATCCACTTGGCTATTGAAATCCATTGGATGACCATTAGTGTCATTTGTTCTGAGATATTTTTTTGTTGGAACATTCACCCTGGATGGTATTATAGTGCTCATGATCTCATCGGTAAATTGAGCTACCCTTTCATTATCATTATCCCTATCATCATGGGTTCTCTTCCCTTTTCTTCCCAATAGGTCCTTAACAGTTTATTGCCAACGTACTTGAGATAAGCCTCTGTATTGTCATAATCTTCCCTTTTGGGATCATAACCTTTAGAACTGGAGCTCCCAGATTGCTCTTGTTGACATTGATTTCCTTGATGATCTATCCTTGTTAAAAGGGATCTTTTCTTCTTGGCGGAAGATGCCTTATGCTTCTCTTTTGGTTTAGATTGTTGGACGGGAGTCTTTCGACTCATCTACCTCTCTCTGGATGGACATAGTGAGCTTTGAAGACTTTTGCTCTTGATAAGCATTTATTTGAGCTTGCATTTGTTGGACTTGCTTCTCCAAAGCTATAGTTTTAGCAGCATTTTCCTCCATGGCATTTGGGTTCAGTGGCTATAAAGGGTTGGAAGTCATTCCTTCTTCATTGTTGTTTAGAGAACGTTAGATCCACGTTTCCTTCAAGGGTTACATTAGGAGCTGGTTCCTTATCTTGTTCCACTAGTCTTTTTGATTTCTTCTTTCCCTACAACGGAGCAATAAGTTTACCAAATTGATCTTTAATAGGGTAAACATAAAGTCGGAGGTTCAAGCCCTCCTTCTAGCGCCAAAAAGTTAACGATGTTTTTTGTTAACAACCGGACTAGGACGAAAAATGCATATGATTAGAAGTTTGATGTAAAGGCGATCTAAAGGTTATTGTACTACAGTCCGGAATCAGTATTCTTTAACTAATTTCACCTTTCCTTAGGCGTCAAGACCTTAAGTTCGAAGATTATTTACTCTTTCCTCGGGGGGTGAGGATCATGCTTACGAGTATACAAAGCCAATGATGACCTTGGAGAAAGGTTCTACAAGGCCAATAAGATTGAAACTGCAAGCCATAATCACCTTTGGACCCCTGATAAAATAATATACATTGCGCTAAGAGGAACTGGCTAATGCCTCACAACGCTCGAGTGATTTTCATGCAAAAATATTCAATCACTTATATGATACTTCCGCATCGAACCGTCCTAGAAAGACCTTGGTTGCGTCAGTTGTCAAGTCAAAGCTTATAGAAAACTCCCTTACGAGGTTGGGTTGCATTAGGCTTACTATGAAAAAGCTAAGTCACGTAAGGACTGTCCAAAAAGGGAGAAGCCTTCGTATTTCCCAAGGTCTTTCCTCCTTCGAATGAATCATGTTTAACTCTATCATAGTAAAGATTAGCACTAACTCCCCGTCTTTTCATTATAAACATAGTATGATTATCAAATCAGGAAATGCTTAAGTCTCGTACTTCTCCTTTTTATTAATTGAAGATATATTACAAGAGTTAAAGAAATCCACAATTCAATATGGAAATTAGGGTTTGCTCTTGAGAGAAAGAGAACAAGATTGAGAAATGAAAATTCATCCTCAAAAATGAGAACCTTGGGGTCTTATCTATAGACAAATAAGGGCTCCTTTTGCTATTCGGCCAGGAGAAACCGTTATTGGCTGTGTTTCCCTTTGGTTCTGGAAACTTTGGCTTTCGGCCGCTTTCCTTTTGGTTCCGAAGGCATTTCTTATGGCTTTTTGAGGTGTCGGTCCTAGCTCTCGGGAGGATGGTCCCGGTCTTTGAAGCTTTCTATTGAGGTCATGTTTGTCTCCCTTGTATTGATACTGAGCCTGGCGGTGTAAAATAACTTTCGAAAGTTTTTGGCTTCCAGATGTATGGTTTTGGATATTGGCTTCCGTTCTCGAGCTTTCAAACTTACTGTTAATTCAGCATGGAGCTTGCCTTCATGATTCAAATGGATGGCTTATGGATCCTCCACCCCAATCGGAATCGATATTAAGAAAATTAGTGTGGATAGCTTGTCTCTCTTCGAGGCTCCAACTTGCCTTTCGGTGGATTCTTGAAGTGTATCTTGGCTTCTGGTGCTTTATTAGTTGTTTAACTTAGGGATCTCTTAATGATCGTCCAACTGATGTCTCGATAACTATCCTAGAAGATTTCCTTGCGTTTCAAACCCTATGGTTTTGATGATTTTTTTATCTCTTAGTGTATCGGCATTAAGCAAGTTAATGTCGATATACCCTTCGCTCTTCTGGGTCTTATGTTGTACTATCCCTGGTTTTTCTCCTTATTTGCTCCCGATTTCGGATGGCTTCTTTTCTGTCACTCTTCCTACTAGAAATACCCTGCTGATAGTCTTCCTTCAAACTGGATTGAGGTTCTTTCTCTGTTGAAGGTGCTGGCTGCTGACCCTTCCGGATACTTCATTTGGGCTCTCGGTTTTACCTTATGCTTAGCTTCTACTTACGGATTACTCTTCTTTTCTTGTGACGGTTCAACACTCCTTCACTGTCAGCCTATCCCAATGCCAATTTTGGTAGTAACAGATTTGTCACATCATACAGCACACCATTCCTTAGTTTGGTGCAGGAGATACGGGGGGTCGTCACATGTGGTATCAGAGCTTATGTTAATCAATTTTACCCAAAGTATGTGAGCGTATAAATGTATGATAGACTTATTTGTAATTTCTAATGGATGATTACCATATTATATACATGTATAGTACAATATAGTAGGTTAGTAAGCCCTTGAACACCAATGTGGATTTCTCTAATGTGAATTGACTCTCATTTTAGAGTAAGAATGATTCGATGAACTTGAAGACACGCTGCTATGGATGAGCTTGCTATTGAAGGGGCAGATTGGGGAAGCCACTCGGGAGCTTTAGCTATTATTCCTGATTATCCTGCTATGTTCGTGGCCATGATGGCAGCATTCATGAGAGGGATGCCCACTAGAGGAGTGGCAATAGATGGTGGTATTCCTGTGCCAGCGCCTAGGGAAGTGGATTTCCCTAAGTTATGCAAGGATTACACTTCTTTGGGTGGCAAGCCATTTATTGGGAAAAAACCAGTGGTTCAAATTCAGAATTGGTTGGATACTCACGCTCGTATTTTCAGAGACTTGGGAAATGATAATGCAACTAAGAGGAAGCTTGTGTCGAGAAAGCTGCAAGGGCGAGCGATGAATTAGTGGAATTCTATTACGTTGGAGACATCAGAGGACCAGATCACATGGGATCAGTTTAGAAATAAGTTTGAGGAGAAGTTCATTTCTATGGTCCAAAAGTCGATATTATTTAAGCGGTTTGTTGAATTAAAGCATGGCGGAGGGCCTGTATCAGAATATGTGACTAAGTTTGAGGCTTTATCTAAGTACGCTCATTCGAATATTGGGACTCCTTATCAAAAGAATGAGAAATTAGTTATGGACTTGGATGAGAGTCTTAGAAAGCAACATGTTGACCATATTGATCACCCTTATGAGAAATTGTTTGAGAAAGCTTTGATGAAGGAGAGTTTGTTTCCAAAGAAGGTGGAGGTTGTTGTTAAGGATAAGGAGTCAAAGCCGCAGCAAGGCGACAATAATAAGAAAAGTGGAATGGTAAGCAAAAACAATGGCAAGGAAAGAATGGCCAGAAGAAACCAAAGAGCGAGATAACTTGTTATAATTGCCAGCAGAAAGGCCATCTAACCAAATATTGTATGAATGCAAATGCAGAAAAGAAGTTCTTTAACTGTGATAAGCCTGGACATATGAAGAAGAATTGCCCAGAATCACTAAAGGATAAGTAGGATGTAAAGGCATATGCTTTGGATGTTGTGCCTTCTTCCTCGAGGGGTCCGACTGCTGAGGAGAAGGGAAAGTGTGTTGTTGTGCAAGGTACGCTTTCTATTCGAGGTGCTTCAATTCGGATTTTTTTTATATTGGAGCATTGCATTCTTTTATTTGTAATGAGCTTTTTTGCGAGTTAGGTTTATAACCTGAAATCATTCATAGACCATTAGTCATGACTAATTCAGTAGAGGGTTCATCCAGTCTTTGTGTGCTTTGTCGTCGTCTAGTTTTATCTAGTCATGGTTGCTCTTTTGTGTGCGATTGTTTTGTTTTGAATTTCACTGGCTTGGAATTACTATGGGTATGGATTAGCTTAAAAAGTACGTGGCTATTCTGGATTGCGATAGGCTTAAAGTGACAATTGGGAACGTGAAAGGGCGAACGATTGTGATACGTTGTCTACCAAAGAATGGAGTTATGGTTATCCTTTTATATTCGCTTGTGATTCCATGGGATGGGTTTTCATATGTGCTAATCGTACAAGAGTTTCTTATGTATTTGATGAAGTTAGAGAGTTTCCGCCATAGCGAGAGATCGAGTTTCAGATTGATTTAGTGGATGGATCCTAACCTATTGTTATGCCTCTTTGTCGGATAGCGCCTAAGGAATAGCAAGAGCAAGAAGTGAAGATGAATGATCTTTTGAGTACGGGATTCATTTGGAAAAGTGTACCCAAGTGGATGCACCAACCATATTTGCAGCCAAGGATGATGAATCATTACGATTATGTATGGATTATCGTGAGCTGATTAAGGCAACTAAAAAGAACAAGTATTCTTTACCAAGAATAGATGACTTGTTCGATCAGCTTCACGAGGCCAAGGTGTTTTCCTAAATGGAAATGGAAACGGGATTTTACCAGTTGAGAGTGGCTAAGGACAGTGTGCCGAAGACTGCATTCAAAACGCTGTCCAGATTCTATGAGTGGCTAGTGATGCCATTTGGATTGACTAACGCACTAGCATATTTTGTGGAGCTTATGAGTCGTGTCTTCAGAGATCAGTTAAACAAGTTCGTACTTGTCTTCGTGGATGATATATTGGTTTATTCCAGACTAGGGAGGAACACAAGACACATTTGAGAATTGTTTCGGAAGTCTTACGAAAACATCAGCTAAGGGCTATGTTTTTGAAATGTCACTTCTAGAAGGAGGAAGTGAGGTTTTTAGGTCATGTCATATCGAGACAAGGAATAGCAGTGGATCCCACTAAAGGTTGCAGTGATACAAGATTGGGATCGAAATAAGAATGCGATGGAAGTGAGAAATAATCTTGTATTAGCTGGATACCATCGACGATTTATCAAGGACTTCTCTAAGATAGCTGCACCATTAACTGGACTGACGAAGAAGAATCAAGTCATCGCATGGGATGCGAAGTGTGAGCAAGCCTTTGGAATTTTGAAAGAGAGATTGATGAGTGCTCCTATTTTTATTATTCCGATGGAAATGAGGAGATGATAGTATATACCAATGCATGTGGCACCAGACTTAAGCAATGCTAATGCAAAAGGATAGAGTTGACAACTGAAGCCGCATGAAAGGAATTACCCAACTCACGATTTGAAGCTAGCATCGATTGTGTTTGCTCAGAAGATATAAAGACATTATTTGTTGAGAGTTAAGTTTGAATTGTTTACGGATTATAAGTCATTAAAGTATCTTTTCTTCCAAAAGGGTTTGAATCTTTGACAGCAACGAGGTTAGAGTTTTTGGCGTCATATGACTTCGGAATAGCCTATACTCCAGGAAAACGCAACGTAGTAGCCGATGCGTTAAGTAGGAGACATGCGAGTTTGGGTGCTACATGTTCGAAATGGAAACATCTCGAGTATTTAACTGAATTAAATTTTAGAACTCATTGTGAGCTAGAACCCAGGATGTTAGCAAGCTTATCTTTTTGACCAACTCTCATCAAAAGGATTGGCGAAAGCCAGAAGTGAGACGATAAGCTTATGGAAATCATTCGAAGGTTAGAGATGCGAATAGAGCCAGAGGAGATTAGGGATTTTGAAGTTGATCGAGATGGTTGGCTTCGTAAGAACATAGGACTAGTTATTTCTGATTTGGATGAGTTGAGAGATGAGGTTTTAAGAGAATCTCAACACACTAGATTGACGATTCATCCTGGCGGTAATAAGATGTGTCGAGATATGAAGCGAGTTCACTTTTAGGAAGGTATGAAAAGGGATGCTGGGAAATTTATCTCAAAGTGTATGAATTGTCAGTTGTTAAAGCCGGGAAAAAAAAGCCAAGTGGATTGTTACAGCCATTGGAAGTTCTTACGTGGAAATTGTAACAACCCTGAAATTCAGAACCAATTTGAAAAATATTTTTGAGGTAATTTTTTCATAATTTAAAAATTCTATTTTTAAATTAGAATATAACCCTTAAAAATAGCCATTTTGTAAACGACCTCCATTTTCGATAAAACCAATTTTGTTGGACCCGGAATGTCAAATTATAGCTTGGTTTAAAATTCCATAATTTTTGGAATTAATATGTGAGCATGATAAATTAAAATGCATTTGGTAATTTTAGTTGAATTGAATCGACTAGTAAAAAGGCCATTTTTCAAACGGTCTCCAAATTCGATGAAATTATATCTGTTAGGACCGTATCATCAAAACATTACTAGCTTTATTTTTCAGGAAATTTTGGAATCAGTATGTGGCTCCAGTAAATTAAAATGTACGTTCAAATCTAATACCGAACATTATATATTTTAATTTTGAGAAAAACTAACTGAAACAATCAAATTGGATTACAAAACATATTCATTATGTCCGGAATGGGGGTATTTAGCTGGGGGCGACATTCATTGGGTTTGATTTGGAGTTCAGATCGATTAATGGGTATTTTGGAATTAAAAGGAATTACATAATTAAATTATAAATATATGGGCCAATCAGGTCTTTCAAAACCCTAATTTTATTTTCCCAAATATTCCCCGTCAACTCCACCGATTCAACGCGAAAACCATTCAGACTATTTCCCCCAAAATCGTTTGATCCAAGTGAAGATTCAAGAAATTTCTTAAGAGAAAATTATAGAGAATCGCCTAATCTCCAGATCTATACGGTGAGATTTCCTCTGGTGGGATATTTTGCTCGAATCGAGCTCTCAAAGGCGCGCTGCCTCGCCATGATTTCCGCCACCTTAAGACGTTCGAGTTTGACGTTAAACACACAGGCGGGAAGCTCTCGCGAAGGCTAAGAACGAGGCACCACCTAATCGCCACCCTATGTCTCTACTAGAGCAAAAAAATGGAAAACTAATTTTGAGCAAACGCTCGAAACGTGCGACTATGTTAGTAAGGAGGAAGAAAATTTTAATTTTCTAATTAATTACTTAGTTAGTTAATTTTAAAATGTCATGAACCTATAAAAAAATCACCACTTGCTCATACGATGTCGAAATCCAATGAAACAAGAGACATTGGACTCGTGACAGCGTATTCTACATTCTAGAGTTAACTGGAGGAATTTTAGAGCTAGCTACGAATTAAGAAGGAGTGGAACCCAATGTGAGATTTCTAAATTCAAAATAAAATGGAGTGAATTATATGTGTTGTAAAATCATTATAAATTGTATACGGTGCTTGTTAGCTCACCTCCCTCGTCCACAGACCATGGACGATTTAAATTGACTGTATTGTGCTGTGATTGTGATGTAAAATGGAGTAAATATTATATATATGCGTAGTATAATATATATGTATATATGCACGATGTATAATATATATATATATATGTGTGTGTGATGTATAATATATACATATATATATATATATATATATGCGATGTAGAATATGCATATGCGATGTATAAAAATTGGTAATGCGTTGTACAACAAAATTGATTGTGTTGTAAAAAATTTGGTTGAATATGGGTTTGTCAACCCTATGATTGATTTGATTAAATGGAATGGTTATATATGGCGCAAGCCAGTATGAGGAGAGGGATAATGCCAGACATTATTCTGGTTCTACATATCGCAGCGTTATAATGTCGAAATTTTCTAAAACCGTTGTGCTAAAAATAACCATGTGTTGAAATGTGTTTTCACCAAAATATCGTTTTTATCATATGAATGAAGTAATAAAAATAGCCATGTGTTGAAATATATTTTTGTTCGCCAAAAATATTATTTTTATCATACGAATGAAGTAATAAAAATAACCATGTGTTGAAATATATTTTTGTTCGCCAAAAATATCATTTTTATCATATGAATGAAGTAATAAAAATATCCATGTGTTGAATTATATTTTTATTCTGCAAAAATATCATTTTTATCATATGAATGAAGTAATAAAAATAGCCTTGTGTTGAAATATATTTTTGTTCGCCAAAAATATCATTTTTATAATATGAATGAAGTAATAAAAATAGCCATGTGTTGAAATATATTTTTGTTCGCCAAAAATATCATTTTTATCATATGAATGAAGTAATAAAAATATTCATGTGTTGAAATATATTTTTATTCGCAAAAAAAATCATTTTTATCATATGAATGAACTAATAAAAATAGCCATGTGTTGAAATATATTTTTGTTCGCCAAAAAATCAATTTTTTTATCATATGAATAAAGTAATAAAAATAGCCACGTTTGAAATATATTTTTATTAGTTAAAAAATATTATTTTTATCATGTATATGAAGTAATAAAAATAGCCATGTGTTGAAATATATTTTTTGTTTGCCAAAAATATCATTTTTATCATATGAATGAAGTAATAAAAATAGCCATGGATTGAAATATATTTTTTTAGTTAAAAATATTATTTTATCAAGTATATGAAGTAATAATAATATCCATGACGTTATGCCTGCAACAAATTCAAGGAAATCTGGAAGACATACCAGAAACAATCCCACTTATAAGCTTGGGTCTGTTCAATTTAAATGAGTGTGATTTTTTATTCTTAGCATGGTGCGGTTGTTTTGGATATTTTAATTTGTTTATGTCATTTTTCTGCTGGTAGCTAGAGTATTCTTAGCAATGCTGCCTCTTTGGTGTTTGCTGCACATTAAGGGATTCTGTCAATTGTAATACGGTTTCTGTTTTGGTAGTCTAAGACTAGAAAATGTCAAGAGTCTATATTAAGCTTTATTTGTATTCTTTGGATGTTACTCTTGAAGTAGTGAATAAAAAGTTTCTCTTGCCTTTCAAAAAAAAAATATCCATGTGTCGAAATATGTTTTTCTTCGCCAAAAATATCAGTTTTATCATATGAATGAAGAAATAAATATAGCCACATGTTGAAATAAATACTTGTTCATTAAAAGTATCATTTTTAATGTGTATATGAACTATATAAAATAGTCATTTGTTGAAATGAATATTTGTTCATTAAAATATCATTTTTTAATGTGTATATGAGTTATATAAAATTGTCATTTATGGAAATAAATATTTATTTTCTAAAAATATTATTTTTAGCTTAGATATGCATACATATACACATGCTAAACATGTAAATGGATTAACTATTGAGTAAATAATTTATGTACGTGCCCGACAAATAGGTACACCTTAATGAGTTGGATGCGCAATTTTATTATTATTTAAACACTTGTGAATGAAATTGGATGCGGTGTGATGGTTGCTCTATGTGAGATAATAACCAACGCCATAGGATAGCAACAAATAAATTATGAACTACGATGTGTGGCATACTATATGAAGATAGCATCTCATATCATATTCCATATAAGCATTTGGAACTTATATCACGAGGTTGGAATTACCATACGAGCGAGATGCTCGTATGGCGATGACTGGATTACAGGTTGAACCGAAGATCGATTATGGACATAACCAAGGAATACATGTAACGGTTCTTGTGGCAGGATTAATTAAAACCCCACATGGGTCTGGAGATGACAATAATTCACGTCTCTCTTGATTTTAGATATGACACATGGATTATTTATTCCCAACACTGGACAAGGTGGTGAGATATGATTTTTATACTCTCCCTTGGGCATAGATAGGTCACTAACAATTGTGTATGCTTTTTCTGGATTTAATGGGTGCCTAATATGGCCTAATAAATTTTTCAGACTCCTCCCGAACAAAGGAGGTTATGAAGAAATTTTCCGAAATTTAATGGTGTTAGCCAATTATTTGAAGAAATAAATGGTTTAGAAGTCGTCGAATAAATTATACAATTTATATATAATATAAATTAAAATAAAACGAATTGCGCAGCTACAGTTTTCATTTTCGAATTGTTATTGGATTTTCCCGAAAATGGAACCATTAGGTTCGTTTTGGAAAGATCTTTCCAATGATATTAAATTTTCTAAGATCCAATAGTTAGATTTTGTGAAATTTGTAATTCAAATCTGAATAAAAACAACGTTAGGGCCGCTGAATGACCTGAAGCGTCGTTAGAATTATTTGGGCAATTTTTATATAAATAAAAATAGCGATAAATCATTATAAAATATTATAAACGATATGGAATGGAAATAAACAAATTTCACTTGGTTTATAAAGTAATATGGACGGTTAGATTCATTTGACATTAATCTATAGAATTGAAATGAATTTGACCAAGAAACGAAATAATTTGAATTATGTATATATTCGAAAATTATTTGAAAAGGAGAGCTAAATCTCATTTCAAGTAACTGAACGATGATTAAAAGTCAGGGGAAATAAAGACAGTGCAAGACTGGTAATATTCACATCGAATGGAATACTACTGATGCCTTCGATATGGGTAGCTCCCTTGATGAGATTACAGTGGTAGTGGTCCAGATGCATTTGTTGATTGTCCGGATATGCAAGGACCTCTCTTCCGTATTGGACATATGGAACGAGGAATAAGGTGCCTCCGGTTTCGTCCAAATCTAGAACGGACTTGTAAATGGATGTGTGTCTGACATTGGATTTCGTTCTATGTTGATTGATTTCTATTAAATATATATATCTGTTTGGTGGCGGAGAATTTATTCTCCAAATTAACACCCTTCTCTGAGACGCATGAGCTAAGAGGTTATATATTGATAAACATCAGTCGCATGGCGTGGATCATCAATTTGGCATGCTAAGATGCAAATGAACATGGCTTTTGTTGAAAAGAAGAGTTTTGTTGTTGATGATCAAAGCAAGGCTTTAATTAGCGTACCTTTGTGCATAGTGTTAATTCGCGAGCCTCACACCCGGTATGAGTCAAAAATGGGAAAAGGGACCCAAGGAGTGCATGATGTTTCTTTCTAGCTAGAAATGGTGTCATGATATGGAGCCCAGACATTTTTACTTATGTGGATGATGGATTGCGAGGCGCCTCAGATATTGGTCGCTACTGGCCAAGTGATAGGTCCGATAGGACCTGGAAACGTGTGTTCAGGAATAACTAATCCTCTAAAGAAAGAGAGGACCATCCTTAGAGGATCCAAGGGCTCGTCAGCGTCCAAGCCCTGAGTCATCTTGCTAGAGGTGACTCGAATCGGCAAGGAGACCATCCCTTGTCTTGATACATGAAGGAAATCCATTTTCTAATACGTCATGATGCGGATTTGATTGTAAACCTACATATGGCGACATAGTATATGGTAGCTATGTCATCTAGGATTGATACATTTACATTGAAAGTGTTTTAAACTGACTAGACACTAGTAAGAATATCAAATGATTTTTTTATATGTATTAATCATATTTTGCCATTATAAGGTAAAACTTTATCCTCTGGCTTGCGTTGCATTGTGTGATGGGACCTGAGTCTTATAATGGCTGCATTTTTTCAAAAAGCATTGCATTGTTTAATGATTTACATTATTTATGCACTGGCAATCCAATGGAGTAAACCCGTTCCGCGTAAGCGGCATGGTCTTGTGATTATCCTTATTATTAAATAAGTTAAGTAAGATTTCTCATATCAGTCCCATGACTGACTCGTAGTTTGTTTTCACTTGCAAACTCGGGTGCCCTTATTTTTACACGGGCAGCCAAGTAAACAGGTAGCTGGATTTATTTTAGATATGCACCGTTGCATGAGGTGCTCTTTTGGATAAAGACAAAGACTATCTTTTATCACTTATTTCGGATATTTAGACATCACCTGTAGTAGACTTATTATCTACCTGATAGAGCCTTTTATGTACTAAGTAGTATCCTATATCTGTGTAACTCTGATGATGATGATGTTTATGATTCCGCTGTTATGATGATGTATATTATTCTATGATTTCATGTATTATGCTATTATCTGTAATCTGCTGATGTGATAAGTGTGTCATATTCCAATGAATATTCTTGCCACCATCGTATAGGGGTTTGGGTTATCATAAACGTGGTATTAGAGCATAGGTTAACCTTAGCTTTGGAGTATAACATATTTGAACGACTCGTCAGAAATAGAATCAATAGTATTCTAAGACGAGTAACTCATTAGAGATAGGATTAGTAATGTCCTAGATGAGTGCAGCAAAATAGCATTATAACTTGATCATTACATCATTATTTATGCATATATCCTTATGCTTTTATCATTCCTTAAGATATCATTCATGTGGGCCGGACTCTTTTCCTAAAATGTGCAGATCTAACAGAAAATGAGTTGTAGAGGAAGAGGTAGGGGAGGCAGGGGCCGAGGAAGGGGTGAGATCCCCGCTGCACCAAATCAGCCCAATCTTAAAGAGGTCGAATACACAATAACACTGAAGCTGCAGTGACACAATAGCCCCCACAACCCATGTTTGATCTTGATAGGGTTGCTAGGTAGTACAAGAATTTGGGTGGGATGCCATTCTTTGGAAGTGGAACAGTAACCGAGGCTCAAGCTTGGTTAAGGTCGTGTGAACGGATCTTCGCGGGCCTAGAGTTGGAAGACCACAGAAAGAGGTCTATGGCTTCTTGGTTGCTTAAGGATGAAGCTTTGATATGGTGGGATGCAGTGACTATTGGTGATCTTGATGTTGACATGACAATGGCTAAGTTCAAAGAAATTTTTGATGGAAGGTTTGTCCCTCGATAAAAAGTCGAGCGCTTGCACGATGAGTTTGCTAATCTCCAGCAAGGGGATCGAACCATTCATGAATATGTGAATGAATTTGAAGAACTCTCTCACTATGCACCTGAATTGATTTAGGAACTGCTTTAGAAGAATAAGCGATTCATACAGGGTCTTCTTAGAAAGTACCACAACCGAGTGACTGCACACATCAAGCTTCCTTTTCCCAAGGTGGTTGAAATGGCTTGCAGGTATGAAAGTATTGATTAGAATAATTTCCGAGAAGACCGTGAGAGAAATCAAGCTAGTAATAAAAGGAAATATTCTGGTAAGAAACCCGAAGCAAACAACACTGAAGCCGCTAAGCCTCAGTAGAATAGCAAACCAAAAGGTAAATGCCATAAATGTGGCCAGAATGGACATTGGGCTAATGAATGCAATGGTCCAAAGAAGCCAAAGAGAAATGAATCAGGGCCTAGTCATAATCCTCATTATACTAGAGAGTGTTTTAATTGCCACAAGACGGGGCATCTTATTAAGGACAGTCCACTTTTGAAAAGTCTGTAGTGGCTCATATTTATGATGGGGCGAATGCGCCAGCTTCTTCTGCAGGAGCAGGTACACCAGATGTTTTTGGAGGTACCCTTAAAATTAAAAATATTCTTGTTACAGTATTATTTGATATCGGTGAATCACGAAGTTTCATTTCAAGTAACATAGTTAAAAAGTTAAAGTTAGAACTAAGAGATCTTAAAGAATCGATCAGTGTTCATAATCAAATAGGAGGCTCTCTTGTTCTCGGTTTATATTGTGAAGTGTCCGTCTTCTATTCTTTTTACTGGTTTCCTTTTAAATTGATTGTCATGAATATTTCTGAATTCGATAGTATTCTTGGGCTAAATTAGTTAACGGAATATGAGGCCGAAGTTAAATGTGCCGAAAAAGTTGTTAAGGTTAAAACGAAGCTTGGAAATATGATTATACTATGTGAAGGCTCAGAATTAGATAGAAAAGAATTTTGGTCTGCTCATGAAATTTCTCCTAATTCTATTGAGAATATTCCAGTAGTTAAAGACTATGCGGATGTGTTTGAAGAAGTTGATAGCTAACCTCCGCGAAGAGAAGTTGATTTCAAGATCGATTTAATTCCGAATGCTAGACCAGTAGTGCATACTTTTTGGAGAATAACATTGAAAGAGAAAGAAGAATTAGGCGATCAAACTCGACAATTGCTATGGAACGGTCTAATCAGGCCTAGCTTTTCATGTTGGGGAGCAGCCGTAGTGTTCATTCCTAAATTAGACGGTACTCTCAGATTATGCGTGGATTACTGGGATTTGAATAAGCAGACATTGAAGAATAAATATCCATTACCACGTATTGATGATTTTTTAGATCGCTTGAATGGAGCGCAAGTATTTTCTACAATGGACCTAGCTACAGGTTTTCATCAATTGCGTGTTGCCGAAGAATGTGCTCCTTTAATAGCTTTCAGAGGTCCAGACTTGTTTTATGAGTGGTTAGTAACGTCGTTCGGCTTATGTAATGCTCCAGCTTATTTTGGGGATATAATGAACAGAGTATTCCGTGATGTCTTGAATAAATTTGTGCTGGTTTTCTTTGAGGACATTTTAATCTTCTCTAAGTCAGCTAGCGAGCATGCGAAGCATTTGCAAGAAGTTTTGGAAATTCTAAGAAAGAACATATTAAAATCCAAATTTTCTAAATGCATATTCTAGAAAGAAGAAATGAAGTTCCTCGGTCATGTAGTGTCGAAGAAAGGAATTTCAGTAGATCCAGGTAAGATCACATCCATTCGAGATTGGAAGCAGCCCAGCATGCCCATAGAAGTCAGAAGTTTTCTGGGATTGGCTGGCTATTATCGAAAATTCATTAAGGATTTTTCAAAGCTAACTATTCCACTAACGAAGCTTACCAAGAAGAATGCAAGGTTTAATTGGACGACTGATTGTGAGACAGCTTTCCAAGAACTGAAATTAAAGTTGACTACTGTTCCAGTGTTGTTTGCGAACAAATTAAACAATTGTAAACAACTGTAAAATTTGTTCGTCTTTCCTAAACAACAAGGATCGTTGTAGAGGGTGTCGAACTCTGGGACCAAATTATTTTATTAATAAATCCAATCAAGTTATCCCTAACTTTTGGTTGGTTGAAAACAAAGAAAATAGCAGAAATTAAATAAAAGAAAGTTTTAACAATAAATGAAAGCAATTAGGGGATAATGATATAGATCAGATTCATAATCATCAATAGCCAAAAGATTAACCAGATCTAATACATGTTTCTGTCACAAACATGAATCAACGATAATAGGTTTTTAGAAACAAATATGTAAATAACGACAAGCATAGCCTATGCAGAAGCTCAGCTCTACAACCATAGGCTATCAGGACAGATTCACTATTTTATTTCTAAAACCCTAAATATTAAATCTAAATCTGATAAGTGTTCGATCGAACTCGAATATAGCCTATGAAGGAGCACAGCTCTTAAACGACACAGGGTATGAAGGTTCAGATCTAACACTTAGTTCATATCTAGATCTACATACATGAAGTTCAAATCTTTTGGCTATGCGATTCATATTGAATCATATCTATTAGCGTCATCACCCCCTAATCAAAGAGGATTAGCTAGACATAGCTAAAAGAAAAGAAAATAAAAAGAAAATAACAGACATGAACATAAATAAAATGCAAATAAAAACTAAATAGAAGAGAGAAAGAAGAGTTTTATTCCAAGCAAAGGATTACAGAATAAAACTGAGTGTGTTTTACAATGAATGAGATAAAGTGTATTTATAGCTGATATGACAAAGACTACTTGGCAAATTCCACAATATGGGACTAAAGAATTAGCCCAAATAACACATAAGCTAGTGTGAACGGGGTTGTAGAGTAAGAGGCCTTGTAAGTGAGCCAGTGTGAACGCGTTCAGTGCATGAATGAGAAGCCTTGCAAAGGAGCTAATGTGAACGCTACATGAGTGAAATGGTCTGCAATTGAGCCAATGTGAACACAATATGAGTCTTTAGTGAGCCAAATCTACCCAACTGAACTTTATTTGCAACCGTTCTTCAAGCTTTAAACTCTTCAAGCTTTAGTAATTTTAACTTCACTCTTTTTCAGCAAATTCTTCATGCTTTATTCATCAAATGCTCTAAACCATGATTCTTGTCAACAATCTGAAAACACAGCTATAAATACACAATATCAATTATTTAAAAGATAAAATAAGATAAATATGCGGATAAAATATACACATTTACGTGTATATCAAATACCCCCACACTTATCTTTTTATTCGTCCTCGAATAAACTAAACTAAGATATGTCACACTTTCGTAGGAAACACGATTGCATTTAGCGTATGCAACAAGCCGTTAAACCTCTGGGTGTCCCCAGTAGGACGAGTGTTGTCTCGTGAGGGTTTTCAGCGGATACTACCCACAAAATCCAAAGCGTCTTATGTACGCAGATTAATCAAACAATATATTTAAGGTCTTTCACATTCCAAGGACTTCACCTAACTTCAATAATAACGGTTTAGCCCCAAATTGTCCATCCCATAATTAGTGCAAAAATGAACAAAAATTTTCAAGCTGAATCGTAATTCCTTGATAACACTGTAATTGTCTTGAAGGTTAAGAGCGTGGTGTCAACCAAAGTTCTACACATCGACAATGTGCACCCAATCATTTATTCAACCTTTTTTTTTTTTTTTGAATAATTTTGCACCAATGTAACTGTAATGTATTGGATATGAGTTATGCATAGATGAAGGAAAATTTTGTAAGTTCTAAAAATATTCTAGATAAGAGGGCAAGTGTATTAGTTGAACTTCAGATTACAAAAAATAAAGTAATACTAAGGCACATATGAACATTTTTATTTCCTTTCATCTCATCTACTACAATCCTCACTTCCAAGTACAGTAGAATGGATGTGGATGGAATGGAATTGAATGCTTTTATAGTCAAGAATGATGAATGACTATTTTATTCAGAGAGACTCTCTCTTTATTTCATTTTTTTTCTATTCTTTTTTTTTCTTTTTTTTTCTTTTTCTCTTTCTTTTTCTTTTTCTTTTGCATGATGAATGGAGATGGAATGATGACGTACATTATTTCAATTGATTCCTCCTCTACTAAACCAACACTTCATGAAAGGAAAGTTTTGTGCCCTAGTTACTCTACTTCTATAACCTTAATTCAACACACAAGTCTGGATTGATGTTATACAAAAAGCTGAAAGGAATGATAAACAAAGTTTCGTAAGATAGATAACCCATATAAAATAAGATGTGGTATATGGTTATCCTACCTTAAAACAAGTACGGAATGGGTAGTGTAATATTGGTATATAAAGTGACGTATTTAACCTTTGAAAATAAATCAGTGAAAAGGTTCTTGAGTATACCAATATAAGAAAAAATTATCGAAACATGGATGTAAATCGACTAAAACTTGGGTTTGAATAATGTGGGGTATCGAAGAAGAACGCTACAATGAGTCATTTCTCCTTAATTGGGCCAAGTGGAATTTAGAACTTACAAGTGTGAAAATTTGAGTGAGAAAAATATTATGCATGAAAACAAACTCAGAAAATCCAACATATGTAGGTGCAAACTCCTTTTTTCTTTGATTATTTTTACTTGCACATTCTAACATGTATAACAAAGGTTGACACGCTAACTCCAGAACATGACTAACGTCTGCACGGTCTCAAGCTAGCATCTGAAAAAGACACATTACAATTCAATGAATAAATAATGTTCATTCCCATCACCCAAAAATTCAACTTATCAAACAAGAACCAAGGTGTTATTTATGAGTTTAAGTTAATCCTTGTTCAATGAATGACCTAGTTCATAAAATTTGATTGCTGATGTAATGTAAATTCCCCCCATACTTGAGTGTGACTGTGTCCTCACAGTCATTAATCAGACATATCTTAGTGAAAGGAAAAATAAAATAAGAGACTATTTACATATGTACAAAAGAGGGTTAGTGCGTCTTACCGAATGTAATGTGGCTCATAGAGGACCATGAGCTCTTCCTCTTGGTTTGGTATTGGTTCCAAGTAAGGTTTAAGGCGTTGACCATTGACCTTATAGGAAGATCCATCAGCTGGATTCTCAATTTCTATCGCACCATACAGAAAAACAGTCCGTACAGTGTAAGGTCCTGTCCATCTAGATTTTAGCTTACCCGGAAATAGATGCAGTTTTGAGTCATATAACAGAACTTTTTGACCTGGCATGAATGTTTTACGTAAAATTGATTTATCATGAAAAACTTTTGTTCTGTCCTTGTAAATTCGTTCATTTTCATAGGCATCATTTCGAATTTCATCAAGTTCATTAAGTTGAAGCTTCCTATGTTCTCCTGCTTGCTCTAAATCAAGATTCAAAGTTTTTATTGCCCATAACGCCCTATGTTCTAGTTCAACTGGCAAGTGACATGGCTTACCAAAAATCAACCGATAAGGGGACATACCCAAGTTGGTTTTGAAAGCGGTGCGGTAAGCCCAAAGAGCGTCGATTAACTTTTGGGACCAATCTTTACGATTTCGATTCACAGTTTTCTCAAGAATTTGTTTAATCTGCCTATTCGATACTTCAACTTGCCCACAAGTTTGAGGATGGTAAGGAGTAGATAACTTGTGGGTTATCGAATACTTTCTCATGAGAGCATCAAAAGAACGATTACAGAAGTGTGTACCATTATCACTGATTATTGTGCGAGGTGTGCCAAACCTAGAAAAGATGTTTTCTTTCAAGAAGCGCACAACAACCTTGTTATCGTTTGTTTTGCATGGTACAGCTTCGACCCATTTGGAAACATAATCAACAGCTAAGAGAATGTAAAGGTTCCCAAAAGAATTAGGGAAGGGTCCCATGAAGTCTATACCCCACACATCAAAAATTTCGACATCTAGAATGGGGTTTAGGGGCATCATATTCCGTTTAGAAATTTTCCCTAAGAATTGACATCGATCACAAGTTTTGCAAAATTCATACGCGTCTTTGAAAAGGGTGGGCCAGTATAAACCCGATTGGAGAACCTTTTCGGCTGTCTTTTTGGGACCGAGGTGATCACCACAGGCTTGGTCATGACAGAAAGAGAGGACACTGTGAATTTCAGTGTCAGGAACACACCTTCGAATGATTTGATCAGGACAATACTTGAAAAGATAGGGGTCGTCCCAATAAAAATGTTTAATTTGGGAAAAGAATTTGTGTTTATCCTTCTTAGACCAAAAAGAAGGGGTCTGCTTAGTGACTAAGTAGTTGATAATGTCAGCAAACCAAGGATCAGTGGATAGAGAAAACAGCTGTTCATCAGGGAAATTCTCGTTGATCGGAAGAGAAGAAGACGAGGCATTTGGAAGACGAGACAAGTGGTCCACAATAACGTTGTCAGATCCTTTTTTATCCTTAATGGTAAGGTCAAATTCTTGAAGTAGAAGGATCCAACGAATGAGACGAGCCTTAGCATCCTTTTTAGAGAAAAGATACCTAAGTGCGGAATGATCAGTATAAACCGTGATGTGTGAGCCAACTAGATAAGGCCTGAATTTTTCTAGAGCAAAAACAACTGCCAAAAGTTCTTTTTCAGTGGTCGTATAATTGATTTGGGCATCGTTCAAAGTCTTACTCGCATAGTAAATGACGTGAAGAATCTTATCGATACGTTGTCCTAGGACAACGCCAACAGCGAAATTCGAGGCATCACACATGATTTCAAAAGGCAGCTTCCAATTAGGAGAGCAAATGATCGGGGCAGAGACAAGTTCATTTTTAAGACGCTCAAAAGATGAAATGCAATGAGAATTGAAGTCGAAAGGAACATCCTTACCAAGAAGATTGGTCAAAGGTCGAGTGATTTTGCCAAAATCTTTTGTAAAGTGACGGTAAAAACCAGCATGACCTAAAAAGGATCGGATGTCCTTAACGGATTTGGGAATGGGAAGATTCGAGATAACTTCGATTTTGGCTTTGTCTACTTCAATTCCTTTGTTAGAGATGACATGTCCTAGGACAATGCCATGTTTGACCATGAAGTGACACTTTTCCCAATTAAGCGTTAAGTGTTTCTCTTTACAGCGATTAAGAACAAGATCGAGATGATGTAAACACTCAGTGTAGGAATCCCCAAAGATGGAAAAATCATCCATGAACACTTCCAAAAATCGCTCGATCATATCAGAAAAAATGCTAATCATGCTCCTCTGAAAAGTTGCAGGTGCATTACAGAGACCAAAAGGCATACGTCGGTACGCAAATGTACCAAATGGGCACGTGAAAGTGGTTTTCTCTTGGTCCTGAGGAGCGATAGGGATTTGATTATATCCCGAGTACCCGTCAAGGAAACAATAGTACTCATGACCAGCTAGTCGTTCTAGCATTTGATCGATAAATGGCAGAGGGAAATGATCCTTACGTGTTGCAGCGTTAAGTTTCCTATAATCAATGCAAACACGCCAACCGGTCTGGGTGCGGGTTGGGATAAGCTCGTTGGCTTCATTTTGGATCACGGTAATCCCTGATTTCTTAGGTACGACATGAATCGGACTAACCCATTGACTATCAGAAATCGGGTAGATTATTCCATTGTCAAGGCATTTAAGGATTTCAGCACGAACTGCTTCTTTCATGATAGGGTTTAGTCGACGTTGGGGATCACGAGTGGGTTTGGCATCATCTATAAGGTGGATTCGATGTTGGACTATCGAAGGACTAATCCCCTTAATATCAGCCATGGACCAACCAATTGCCTCCTTATTTTTCTTAAGAATGGGAAGGAGCAATTGTTCCTGCTCTAAAGTAAGGTCAGAAGCGATGATGACAGGAAAAGTTTCATTGTCTCCTAAGTAAGCGTACTTAAGATGACTGGGCAGCACTTTGAGGTCAGATTTTGGGGTGACTCAACCGAAGAAATTAGTTGAGGGATGGACTCTTTTGTGAGAGGCTCGACAGGAATCGAATCAGAGACATTTTCTGGAGTATCTTGAAACAAAGTTTCGTAATCTGATTCAATTTCGTTATTCAGATGGTCGAGCTCAGATTCATTATCGTGTACCGCATGGATTTCAGAAAACTGGTCCACATAAGAGTTAGGAGAGTTTTCAGTTCTGAAGATGTTTAGCTCGACAGTCATGTTACCGAAAGAAAGTTTCATAGACCCATTTCTACAGTTGATGAGAGCATTAGAGGTTGCTAAGAAGGGTCGTCCTAGAATCAAAGGGATCTGGTTTGCCGGATTGCTAACCTGTTGAGTTTCTAAGACAATGAAATCAACTGGAAACATGAATTCGCCAATTTTGATCAACACATCCTCGATTTCTCCCACAGGTTTCTTAATTGATCGGTCAGCAAGCTGAAGGGTAACCTTGGTGGGTTTCAATTCTCCTAGCCCTAATTGGTGATAGACGGAATATGGAAGCAAGTTAACACAAGCACCTAAGTCTAGCAGGCATCTATCGATTTTCTTGTCCCCTATAGTACATGATATTGTGGGGCAGCCAGGATCTTTGTATTTCACCGGCATTGATTGGGACAAGACTTCGCTTAGTGTTGCCGCTAGAAACACTTTCTTAGGTACATGTGTATGACGTTTTTGAGTGCACATATCTTTTAGAAATTTTGCGTATTGTGGAACTTGTTGAATAATATCTAAAAGAGGAATGTTCACTTTAACTTGCTTAAATATTTCTAGGATCTTTTCTATTTGGTCTGTCTTTTTCCTAGGTCGGAGTCTATGAGGAAATGGAGCAGAAAACTCAGTAGGTTGGGCTACTTGAGTTTGAGGATGGTCCTTGTCAGAAATTGGATCAATGTTTTGGTCCGAGTTGGTTGAATTTTCGGTTGGGTTTGGAAGATCGTACGGTAAAGCATTTGGGTTGACCACATGGTTGTCAATCTTTTTGCCGGATCTAAGAGTCGTGACCGCATTCAAGTGACTCACGTTTGAGTCTTGAATGATGTGAATTTGGTTGGAGTTAGGATTTTAACGGTTGGGGTTTGGAATGGGTTGACTCGGGAAAGTGCCTCTTTCCCGTTCGCTTACGGAAGTGGCTAACTGATTCATTTTCATTTCAAGTTTAGCGATCGATTGACTCGTGTTTTGCATGTGCGAAGTCAATAAATTTTGAAGATTGGTATTTGATTGGAGATTTTGAGTCGTCGCTTTAGTCAATTCTTCGAGAGTTTTCTCCAGTGATGTCAATCGTTTATCGTCTTGGGGAACAAAAGATTGTTGTGCTTGGTTTTGAGAAGGTGGCGCAGGATGTTGGAATTGAGTTTGTTGAAAGGGAAGTTTTGAAGGATTATTCGAAAATGATTGAAAAGGAGCTCGAACCGCATTCAAATTTGCATTGTTTTGGGTCCAAGAGAAGTTAGGATGGTTTCTCCAACCTGGATTGTACGTTGGGGAGAATGGGTCATTCCTAGCTTTGTTAAATGCGTTGAGTTGTTCCAATGAATGTGGGCATTGATCAGCTATGTGGTTAGGATCGTTAAATTTGTAACATGAGGTCTGAGACGCTTGAGCTTGATTTATTTGCATTGATGAAAGGACATTATCGAATTTGGATATCATCGCGTCTATTTTTGCTTCTAAGGCTACTGATGATCCTACCGAATAAGCGCTAGATCGCGAATAAATCGATTTCTCGTTAGATCTTTCCCATTGAGCTGATTTTTCGGCCAAATTTTCGAGAAATTTCCAAGCGGCATTGTGATCTTAGGCTAGAAAATTTCCTTGGCACATTGATTCGAGCATGGTTCGAGAGTTATTTTCAAGTCCATCGTATAAAATTTGACAAAGAGTCCATTTTTCGAAATTATGATGTGGACATTTGACTAGAAGCTCTTTAAATCTTTCAAAATATTTTGCAAATGATTCACCCCCAAATTGACGATTTCATTTCGAATTTTAGATGTTTTTTCCAGAGGGTAAAATTTCTTTAGAAAAATGTTTACAAATTCACCCCAAGTTCCAATCGTATTTGAAGGCAAGCTATACAACCATTTCTCAGCATAATCGGTAAGTGTAAATGGAATTAACCTAAGTTTGATTCCATCGTCACTTAATTGTTGAAATTTCATGGTTGCACAAAATTGTTCAAATTTGGTCAAGAAAATATACGGATCATCACATTCTAAATTGCCGAACTTTGGAAGAGTATTTATGTGATTCGAATGAATTTCAAAGTGATTACCCGTTGGGGCGGGCAATATGATGCAAGAAGGAATAGAAACCCGATCGGGGAAGTATCTATCCATAAGAGATCGAGGGGAATTTTCTTCGGCCATGGTTAAAGAAATGTTTGTTCGAACTAAACGATTGTCTGAAGGATCACGAGTCCAATGACGCATGCACTAGCGAGAAGAATAAGGGAAGACGAGAAAAAAAACAAATTTGAGCGATTTTTTTTTTTTTTTACAAAACGGGAATTATTTTAAAATTTTTTTTTAGAGAAAAAGAATTAGACACGAAAGATTTTTTTTAATGAACTTAAGGCAATTTACAATTTCTAGAATTATATAATGACGGTTTGATTTATTTCAACAAAAGACTTCTCAGCCAGTTAACGGACAGGAGTTATCGGTGCACCAGGAATCACCCTAGCAATGCAGCCGAAGGTTTAAGTACCTTCAGAGGAACAACCAATATAATATTTACGAATCATCGTAATATTTATAAATAGTTATTACTCTGCCGTAGTCTAGACACCGAGAAATAATCCGTTAGAACTAAACCAAATTGTCAAAATATAATGAAGTCCTTAGAAAATAAAAACAAAACTAAGATGAATGCAATATTTTTTTTTTCAGTCATAGAATGAACAGTCTCAGGACAGTCACAGAACAGTCAATTGTAGAAATAAATAAATAAAACAACTTTTTTTTTACAAGCAAGCCGATGCCCTGTAGAAGATTTTTACAAGCAATGTCTATATATATATATATATATATATATATATATTTACAGCAGCGGTCCCTGTAGAGATAGAAAATACTCACCTTGATCGGCAGTCCGTCCAGTGTAGTTGAGTCGCGCTAGCGCGTTCTCACCCCACTTGGTGTGCCACCGCTCCAACAATTCAAATTCTGCAAGTGCTTGTCTCTTGTATTTCCTGTTTTGCTGCTTGAATTCTTTTTCGCTTTTGATTTGTCTTCTTTTTGTTTTTGTTTTTTTTTTAAAAAATGGACAAACAAAACAAACGACAAGAAAATGAACACTAAGTTTAAACTGACTAGCTTCAATAAAACTAAACTAAAAAAAAAAGAAAAAACTAAATTCAAAGAAATGACGAAAACAAAACAAAATCCACACAATTAGGCTCAACAAATTGAAATCTAAAAGAAAACAATAACTAAAACAAATTTTTTTTTAGACGAAACAAAAGAAAGAAGGAAAGACAAACAACCAACGGTCCTAGTGAAATTAAAATTATTCAGATGAGAAGAAGCCATGTCTTTTTCCTTTTTTTTTGGATTATAAACTCACACCAACCCAAAACTAATGGGTTCAACGCAATGCAAGAACAGCTAAAGCCCAAACAAATCCATCTGATCCCACTTAAATAAACCAAAGCCACACCCTAATAAATGATATGTCTTAACCCCACAGTAGGTCAATTATTAAATTACGACCTTTGTTTTTAACCCAAACGAAAGTGCCAGAACGAGAATCACGTCCTTCTAATTTTAGAAACAAATCGTCCCCCCTCTCAATACAATCAAAAATCGCACTTTTTTTTCGGATTGGGTTAGGGTTTGAATTGGGTTTCTAGGGTTCGAATTGGAAATTGGATACGTTGAATTGTGGTTGCGTGTTTATAGGGGGATTCAGTGGTCTCAACGCTGGCTTTCTGGGGTTGTAGGGCTGCAGATTTTGGAATGATGGTGAGGGGACTGGTATTTGGGTGGTAGCCGAGGCTGTTTGACTGAGGGATTGTTGCGTTTGAACTGGTGAAGGAAATTTGGCACAGGTTGGTTTGTGTGAACACCAGGTGAGGTTGGTACGATGGTAATGTGATTCGGAATTTGGGTTGGTAGTTCTGTAGACTGGGTGAAGTATAAGTAATGAGAGGTTTATGAGGTGGATTTGTGCTGCTTTATACAGAAGTGAGGGGAGGAGATGCTGCGTTGTGGACGAGGCTGAGGGTGAGAGCGCGGTTTCTAGTCGGGGGTTTCGAGAGGGTTGAGCTTGGAGTTGTGGTGCTCGATTGGTTTTCGGAGTCACGGTTTTGTGGTTATGTACCGTAATTTTTGTGAAAGCAAGTTGAGCAGGTCGTGGATGATTGGGAGGTTTTTTGGAAATCGAGAGTTTGGGTAAGGTGCGATCTAGGGATGCTGGTGTTCGGAGGAGGATCGAGGTCAGAGGGGGCGGAGTGATTGCTTGCGTCGGAGTATTTGCTGTATTGGTTGCATGGGGGTGTTGGTGTATGTGAAAGGGAGATGTCTGAAGATGTGGGTTATCTGAAGTGATGAACATGGGTAGGTATTGGGTAGACAGGGGGATTGTGGTTTGATTTTTGTAGTGGAAGAAGATTAGAAGATGTGAAGAGGATGTGGTAGCGAGGTTTGTGACGGCAGAAGAAATATAAGTAAGGGAAGGAGAAACAGAAAAGGATTTTTTTTTTTTTTAGAATTGTTGAAAAGAGGAAAGAGAATGTAATGGGAAACAAATCAAATAGAAAATTGCAAAAAAAAATTCCTTTTGTTATAGAGATTGTGGCACCAATGATTTAATACCAAATTGTCTAAGCAAGATTTTTTTTTCTATATATAAAAGAAAATAAACGGAATAAAAAGGTTTTTTTTTATAAAGGAAAAAATAAAGAGAAAACAAATCTAACCCGAAGGATTCACTAAAAAATTGTTTTTGATCCCCGGCAACGGCGCCAAAATTTGTTTGCGAACAAATTAAACAATTGTAAACAACTGTAAAATTTGTTCGTGTTTCCTAAACAACAAGGATCGTTGTAGAGGGTGTCGAACTCTGGGACCAAATTATTTTATTAATAAATCCAATCAAGTTATCCCTAACTTTTGATTGGTTGAAAACAAAGAAAATAGCAGAAATTAAATAAAAGAGAGTTTTAACAATAAGTGAAAGCAATTAGGGGATAATGACATAGATCATATTCATAATCATCAATAGCCAAAAGATTAACCAGATCTAATACATGTTTCTGTCACAAACATGAATCAACAATAATAGGTTTTTAGAAACAAATATGCAAATAACGACAAGCATAGCCTATGCAGGAGCTCAGCTCTACAACCATAGGCTATCAGGACAGATTCACTATTTTATTTCTAAAACCCTAAATATTAAATCTAAATCTGATAAGTGTTAGATCGAACTCGAATATACCCTGTGAAGGAGCACAGCTTTTAAACGACACAGGGTATGAAGGTTCAGATCTAACCCTTAGTTCATATCTAGATCTACATACATGAAGTTCAAATCTTTTGGCTATGCGATTCATATTGAATCATATCTATTAGCGTCATCACCCCCTAATCAAAGAGGATTAGCTAGACATAGCTAAAAGAAAAGAAAATAATAAGAAAATAACAGACATGAACATAAATAAAATGCAAATAAAAACTAAATAGAAGAGAGAAAGAATAGTTTTATTCCAAGCAAAGGATTACAGAATAAAACTGAGTGTGTTTTACAATGAATGAGATAAAGTGTATTTATAGCTGATATGACAAAGACTACTTGGCAAATTCCACAATATGGGACTAAAGAATTAGCCCAAATAACACATAAGCTAGTGTGAACGGGATTGTAGAGTAAGAGGACTTGTAAGTGAGCCAGTGTGAACGCGTGCAGTGCATGAATGAGAAGCCTTGCAAAGGAGCTAATGTGAACGCTACATGAGTGAAATGGTCTGCAATTGAGCCAATGTGAACACAATATGAGTCTTTAGTGAGCCAAATCTACCCAACTGAACTTTATTTGCAACCGTTCTTCAAGCTTTAAACTCTTCAAGCTTTAGTAATTTTAACTTCACTCTTTTTCAGCAAATTCTTCATGCTTTATTCATCAAATGCTCTAAACCATGATTCTTGTCAACAATCTGAAAACACAGCTATAAATACACAATATCAAATATTTAAAAGATAAAATAAGATAAATATGCGGATAAAATATACACATTTACGTGTATATCAAGTGTTGACTATTATTGATGGCAATCAAGATTTGACAGTCTATACAGATGCTTCTCTTATAGGGGTAGGTGCGGTATTAATGCAAAGAGGCCAAGTAGCTGCTTATGCTAGCCGTCATTTGAATTCGCATGAGAAGAGATATGTTACTCATCATCTTGAGTTGTTAGCCATCGTATTTTCTTTGAAGATATGGAGGTACTTTCCTTTGGGTGAAAAGTTCGAATTATATATAGATCATAAGTCATTGAAGTATTTGTTCACCCAGAAAGACTTGAATTTGAGACAGTAGCATTGGTTAGAATTTCTTGCGGCATACGATCTAGATATTTTGTATACTCTAGATAAAACCAATGTTGTAGTATATGCGCTTAGCAGAAAGAATGCAATCATAACCAATCTTATTATTACGCCTTCATTGATTGATAAGATCTCTGTTCTTCAAAAATATGATGAATTCATTCAAAGGATTAGCAAAAGTGTTCAGGAAGGCGAACCCTCGAGTTTCCAGATTGATAACAAGGGAATTTTGAGGTTATTAGGCCAAATTTGTGTTCCAAATATTCCTGAGCTCAGAAGAGAAGTAATGGATTAATGTCACAAATCCAAGCTTAGTATTCATCTAGGGTTGAGTAAGATGTATCATGATATCAAGCACACAATATGGTGGAGATCTATGAAAAGAGACATGTCCATATATGTTAGCAGGTGTTCTACTTGCCAACAGGTCAAGAGTGATTAGCAAAAACCCGCACGATTGCTGCAACCGTTAGAGGTTCCAGATTGGAAGTTGGATCAAATTTCCATGGATTTCATTGATGGTTTGCCTATAACCAAGAAAGGCAATGACAATATATGGGTCATCGTAGATCGTTTCACGAAGACCGCCCATTTTATTCCTATGAAATCGAATAGAACAGCTCAGAGTCTGGCGCAGATATATTTTTAAGAAATTGTTAGACTACATGGAGTGCCCAACAATATTGTTAGTGATAGAGATCCGATTTTCGCTAGTAAGTTCTGGGAAGCATTTCAGGTAGAGTTAGGAACAAAGCTGAATCATAACACTGCATATCATCCTCAAACAGATGACCAAACCGAAAGGGTGAATCGTATATTAGAAGATTTGTTGCGGGCATGTATTCTAGATTTTGGAGGATCTTTGGAAGATCACCTACATTTGGCTGAGTCCTCATATAATAACAGCTATCAAGCGATCTTGGAAATGTCACCATTTGAAGCATTGTACAGTAGACCATGTAGATCTCCTGCATGTTGGTTAGAACCTGGAAATCGAATGGTATTGGGTCCTGACATGGTTCAAGAAGCTTCAGATAAAGTGGATTTCATTAAGAAGCGACTACAAGCAGCTCAAAGCAGACAGAAGAGTTATGCAGATTCTAGAAGAAAAGGTTTGGCATTTTCTGTTGGTGATTATGTATATTTGAGAGTTTATCCGATGAGAGGAGTAGTCCAATTCGGGAAGACAGGGAAGTTGGCACCAATATTTATTGGTTCGTTTCCTATACTCGAGAGGATAGGAACTCTTGCTTACAGGATTCAATTCCCAGACTTGTTGTCCGAAGTACATGATGTATTTCACGTTTCTCAACTTCATAAACATGTGCATGATTCAGACTTGGTTGTGGAAAAAGCATCGCAACAAGATTTTGATATTACTCCAAGTCTAGAAGTGAGAAGAGAGCCACTGAAGATTATTGACAAAGAAACCAAAGTTCTTAGAAACAAGAGGGTGCATTTAGTCAAAGTGCAGTGGAGCGGAGATCCTAGAGACTGTATATGGGAAACAGAAGATAGCATTAAGAAGGCTTATCCCAAATGCAGAGTGGACATCTCTGTTTAGCTTTGGTAAAAGGTATATTTACAATATATTCTATTTTGGTTTTGTTTCCTACTTTACTATTGTTTCTGTGACGGCCCATCCCGCACCAACCGACATTTCCAATGAAACGCGTTGTGTCGATGCCCAACCAGCACGGCATGTTCACCAAAGAAATCAAAAAGGAAAGGAATTTGAATGGTGAACCAACAAAGAATCCGTGGTATGTCTCACAGTGCATGGGATAAAATATAATAATAACTTAACTTTGACATAAAACAGGCGAGACAGTGCATAAGCTGGAAACTAAACCATCATAGCAGCGGAAATCCAAAATATAGCTTATCATCCAAACCAACATTATTACAACTTTGAAATACTGTCTCTAAAGCAAAAGAAAGAGGTACATTACTAATTCACAAAGTAGTGACATGCAACAACACAGGGAGTGTATATATATATATATATATATATAATACGTGGGAGCCTCCTGCTCGTCTCTAGTACAACTACTCGTGCATAATCACCTGACCTGTCTCTATTCTGCCCGTTTAAGAGCACCCAGAGTAATAAGAAGAGATATAAAACTCTAGGTCAGACAAAAGTCTGGCATGAACGATTAGCAACAAAACAGAACAATAACAGGTATACATAACCATACCTGGACCTGGACCTGCAACCAAAGAGTTAGCACAACAGGATGTACAATATTCTAAGGTGACACTAACACATGGTGTGAAAGTAACAGAGAGGGGGTGTGCATGTCATGTTGTAGCAAACATCAAACATAGAAATCATCCTCACATATCTTACTCAGTGCATAAAGTGTACGATATCTACCACTTTGATCACCCAATCCTTTGTTACGATCGCTCTGCCCTATGGAGTCATAACGGCTCCATTGCACTGACCCGTAACCACTAATACTTTGTTATATCCACTATGCCCCATGGAGTCATGACAACTCCACTGCACTGGCTCATAGCCCTGCTACGTTCACTTTGCCCCATGGAGTCATGACGACCCCACTGCACTGATCCATAGCCAATATCCGTCCCTCAGTGGTGAGTCAAAGCTGTAGACATGATAACCCCTTTGCACACGTCCCGCAACAAAGTCCAACTCATGAAGTTAACTCGTTGGTTCCCATCTGGATCCTGAATTACAATCTCCTACTTGGACTACCTTTGCATCCCGGGTTTCGATCCCCTCCGGATTAGTTCGGAAACAAGCTTCCATTCGGATTAGTCCTCTTCTCCTCGTTCAGTCCATGGTCATCAACCACATTCGGGTCGGGTCGTGAGTCCATCTCCAGGTCGGTTCGGTTCGTGATGCTTACTCCAAAGCATTGAGTCGGTTCGGGTGTGCAAGCACAGTGCGTGGACTACCAAGCGGTTCGGGTCGGTCCATGCTCCCTAGAGTGGTTCGGATCAGTCCGTACTTCTACCACCAAGTCGAGTTGTGCCACCATGCCAAGGTCGGATCGGTTCGGAGAACCCAGATGCGAGCGAGTTGGGGTCGTGGGGTGCTCCACGAGCGGGTCGGTTCGGAGGAGGTGGCCTGGGTCGGGGACTTCTGGTGTGAGCGGTTCGTAATACATGAGGCATGAGCGGGTTGGTTCGTGCTTTCTCCCTCCCCCTCCCCCCTCCCCCCCGCCCCGATCCGGTTTCCGCACCATTTCCTGCAACTTTTCCAGTGACTATTTTATGCCATACAACGGCATTTTCGACCACTCTAACTTCACTGGACAATCATAAAACATTCCAAACAGTAATAGCAACATGTATAATCAACCACAAACACTAAAACAACAATTCTAGCATGGCAATATGGATCAAACATATCCAAAACCCATGTTTTCCCTTAATCATGTTTAACTATAACTAATGATAGGATTATTAAAACATATCCAAATTAACCCAAACTTCTAACAAAGGCTTAAAATAATATTTAAGAATTTCTAAACATTTTTTCCAGAATTTAATCATGCATGATTTCGTTAATTAACACTAATCAACCCTAATTAGCCATAATTAGTGAAAACAATGAAAATCACTCATCTTAGCCGCAAATAAAACTTTAGATCTGAAACTCTACTGTTTTGGGGAGTTTTCCTATGCAACATAGCAACTCCAACTCTGATTTGGTGTTGATTCCCCTTGATTTGGTGTAGATCTTCTTAATTAGTGATTAGAAGGTGATTTGGGATGATTTTGAAAGGTGGAGGCCATGGCTAGGGTTAGAGAAATGTTTTAGGCGGCTGAGAAAATGAAATAAAATCATTTCCTAATTGATTTCAACCTCCCCATAACCCTAATCCCGAAATGGGTTATGGGCATAGCTGCTAATCACCCTAATTAGGCCCGGTTAAGCAGTTTTTCAGCTTCCAAACCTTGTTTCGGCCATATCTCCCAAATAATAAGTCCGTTTGATCAATGTGACCACTCTACGGAAAGGCAAACCATCATCTGAACCCAATGGAAGTAGTTTCAAATCAAAACTCCCTACGAATCAAAAGTTATAGGTGAAACAAGATTCATTAGGGGATAAACATTCATTTAAAAATCGGCAAAAATCGTGAACATGGGAAATGACCCCAATAGTCGATCCTCAAAGTTGCACAACGTGCGACTTCATATGAAAAAGAAATAAATATTCTACGATCCTTCGATACGTAGAATGCAGGTCATTACAGTTTCCTTTTCCAGGACGAAAAGTTTTAAGTGGGGAGAATGTAACAATCCTGAAATTCAGAACCAATTTTAAAATTATTTTTGAGGTATTTTTGTCAGAAATTGTGTCAGAATTGATAACTTCGATTTTTAAATTAGAACAAAACCCTTAAAAATAGCCATTTTGCAAACGACCTCCGTTTTCGACGAAACCACTTTTGTTGGATTTGAAATGTTAAATTATTTCTAGATTTAAAATTCTATAATTTTTGGAATTAATTTGTGAGCGTGGTAAACTAAAACGCGTTTAGTAATTTCAGTTTAATTGAATCGATCGGTAAAAAAAAGCCATCTTTCAAACGATCACCAAATTCGATGAAATTAGATTTATTAGGACCGTATCATCAAAACATAGCTAGATTTATTTTTTGGAAATTTTTGGAATCAGTATGTGGCCCCGGTAGATTAAATTGTACGTTCAAATCTAGTATTGAATGTTATATATTTTAATTTTAAGAAAAAATAACTGAAACAATCGAATTGGCTTACGAAACTTATTTCATTGTACCCAGAATGGGGGTATTAGCTAGGGGCGACAGTCATCGGGTTTGATTTGTTGTTCAGTTCGATTAATGGGTATTTTCGGAATTAAAAGGAATTAACTAATTAAATTATAAATATATGGTCCAATCAGGTTTTTCAAAACCCTAATTTTATCTTCACAAATATCTGTCGTCGGCTCCACCGATTCAATGCAGAAAACATTCCAAACTATTTCCCCCAAAATCATTTGATCCAAGCGATGATTCAAGAAATTTCTTAAGAGAAAATTGTAGAGAATCGTCTAATATCTAGATCTATATAGTGAGATTTCCTTTGGTGGGGCATTTTGCTCGAATCGAGCTCTCAAAGGTGCGTCGCCTTACCTTGATTTCCGCCGCCTTCTGACGTTCGAGTTCGACGCTGAGCACACAGGTGGGAAGCTCTCGCGAAGACCATGAACGAGGCACCACCTGATCGTCACCTATGTCTCGACTGGAGCAAAAAATGGAAACCTAATTTCGAGCAAAGTTGAAAATGTGCGGCTGTGTTAGTAAGAATGAAGAAAGGTTTAATTTTTCTAACTAGTTAATTAATTTTAAAATGTCATGAACCTTTAAAAATTCACCACTTGCTCATACGATGCTGAAATCCAATGAAATAGGGGACATTGGACTCGTGACAGCGTATTTTACATTCTAGAGTTGGCCGAAGGAATTTTAGAGCTAGCTACGAATTAAGGAGGAGTGGAACCCAATGTGATATTTCTAAATTAAAAATAAAATGGAGTAAATTATATATTTGTTGTAAAATCATTATAAATTGTATACGGTGCCTATTAGCTCACCTGCCTCGTCCATAGATCGTGGACGGTTTAAATTGACTGTATTGTGTTGTGATTGTAACGTAAAATGGAGTAAATATTATATATATGCGTAGTATAATATATATATGCAATGTATAATATGTATATGCGATGTAAAATATATATACATGCGTTGTAGAAAATGCATATGCAATGTTTAAAAATTGGTTATGCATTGTATAAATTGGAAATGCAACAAAATTGATTGTGTTGTGAAAAAATTGGTGGAATATGGTTTTGTCAACTCTATGATTGATTTGATTAAATGAAATGGTTATATATGGAGCGAGCCAGTATGAGGATAGGTAAAAAGGCAGACATTATTCTGGTTCTACATATCACGGCGTTATAATACCGAAATTTTCTGAAACTTTTGTCTAAAAATAACCATGTGTTGAAATATATTTTTGTTTGCCAAAAATATCATTTTTATCATATGAATGAAGTAATAAAAATAGCCATGTGTTGAAACATATTTTTGTTCGCTAAAAATGTCATTTTTATCATATGAATGAGGTAATAAAAATAGCCATGTGTTGAAATATATTTTTGTTCGCCAAAAATATCATTTTTATCATATGAATGAAGTAATAAACACAGCCATGTGTTCAAACATATTTTTGTTCGCCAAAAATATCATTTTTATCATATGAATGAAGTAATAAAAATAGTATGTGTTGGAATATATTTTTGTTCACCAAAAATATCATTTTATCATATGAGTGAAGTAATAAAAATAGCTACGTGTTGAAATATATTTTTGTTCGCCGAAAATATCATTTTAATCATATGAATGAAGTAATAAAAATAGCCATGTGTTTAAATATCTTTTTGTTTGCCAAAAATATCATTTTTGTCATATGAATGAAGTAACAAAAACAGCCATGTGTTGAAATATATTTTTGTTCGCCAAAAATGTTATTTTTATCATATAAATGAAGTAATAAAAATAGTCATGGATTGAAATATATTTTTTTTAGTTAAAAATATTATTTTTATCATGTATATGAAGTAATAAAAATAGCCATGTGTTGAAATATATTTTTGTTCACCAAAAATATCAATTTTATCATATGAATGAAGTAACAAAAACAGCCCTGTGTTGAAATATATTTTTGTTCGCCAAAAATGTCATTTTTATCATATAAATGAAGTAATAAAAATAGTCATGGATTGAAATATATTTTTCTTAGTTAAAAATATTATTTTTATCATGTATATGAAGTAATAAAAATAGCCATGTGTTGAAATATATTTTTGTTCACCAAAAATATCATTTTTATCATATGAATGAAGTAATAAAAATAGCCATGTGTTGAAATAAATACTTGTTCATTAAAAGTATCATTTTTAATGTGTATATGAACTATATAAAATAGTCGTGCGTTGAAATAAATATTTGTTCATTAAAAATATCATTTTTAATGTGTATATGAGTTATATGAAATTGTCATGTACGGAAATAAATATTTGTTTGCTAAAAATATTATTTCTAGCTTAGATATCCATATATATACACATGCTAAACCAGTAAATGGATTTGCTATTGAGTAAAGAATTTATTTGCGTGCCCGACAAATAGGTACACCTTAGTGAGTTGGATGCACAATTTCATTATTATATAAACTAATGTGAATGAAATTGAATGCGGTGTGTTGGTTGTTCTGTGTGAGATTATAAACAACGTCATAGGATAGCAAAAAATTAATTATGAACTACACCGCATGGCATACTGCATGAAGATAGCATCTCATATTATATTCCAAATAAGCATTTGGAGCTTATATGACGAAGTTGGGATTACCATACGAGCGAGATGCTCGTATGGCGATGACTGGATTACAAGTTGAACCGAAGATTGATTATGGGCATAACTAAGGAATACATGTAACTGTGCTCAAGGCAGGATTAATAAAAACCAAACACGGGTCTGGAGATGACAATAATTCACTTCTCTCTTGATTTTAGATACAACACATAGATTAATTATTTCCAACACTGAAAAAGGTGGTGAGATATGATTTTTACACTCTCCCTTGGCCATAGATAGGTCACTAACAATTGTGTATGCTTTTTTTGGATTTAATGGGTGCCTAATACGGCCCAATAAATTTTTTAGATCCCTCCCAAACAAAGGAGGTTATAGCGAAATTTTCCGAAATTTAAAGGCATTAGCCAATTATTTGAAGAAATTAATGGTTTCGAAGTCATCGAATAAATTATATAATTTATATATAAGATAAATTAAAATAAAACGAATCGTGCAGCTACAGTTCGCATTTTTGAATCGTAATTTTTAAATGATTATACCAAGAGAACGGACCAACGGATTTTCCCGAAACTGGAACCATTGGGTTCGCTTTGTAAAGATTTTTCCAATGATATTAAATTTGTTAAGATCCAACGGTTAGATTTTGAGAAATGTGTAATTCAAATCTGAATTAAAACAGCGCTAGGGTCGTGTAATGACCTAAAGCATCGTTCAAATTAAATGGGATATTTTATATAAATAAAAATAGCGATAAATCATTATAAAATATTATAAATAATATGGAATGAAAATAAACCAATTTCAATTGGTTTATAAAGTAATATGGATGGTTAGATTCATACGACATTAATATATAGAATTGAAATGAATTTGACCAAGAAAAGAAATGATTTGAATTATATATATATTCGAAAGTTGTTTGAAAAGTCCAAGTTAAATCACATTCAAATAATTGAACGACGATTAAAAGTCAAAGGAAATGAAGATGGTGCAAGACCGTTAATCTTCACATCGAATGGATTACTACTGATGCCTTCGATATGAGTAGCTCCCTTGATGAGGTTACAGTAGTGGTGGTCTGGACATATTTGTTGATTGTTCGGATATGCGAGGACCTCTCTTCCGTATGGGACATATGGAACGAGGAATAAGGTGCCTCTGGTTTCGTTCAGACCAAGAATAGACTTTTAAACGGATGTGTGTCTAACATTGGATTTCACTGTATGTTGATTGATTTCTATTAAATATATATCTGTTTGGTGGCGGATAATTTATTCTCTTGCTTAACACCCTTCTCTGAGACATACGAGCTTAGAGGTTATATATTGATAGACATCAATCGCATGGCGTGGATTGTCAATGTGGCATGCTAAAATGCAAATGAACAAGGTTATTATTGAAAAGCAGAGTCTTGTGGTTGATGATCAAAGCAAGGCTTTAATTAGCATGGCTTTGTGTATAGCGTTATTTCACGAGCCTCACACCCGGTATGAGTCAAAAATGGGATAAGGGACCCAAGGAATGCAGGACATTTCTTTCTAGCTAGAAGTAGTGTCATGGTATGGAGCCCAGACATTTTTACTTATGTGGATGATGGATTGCGAGGCGCCTTGGATATTGGTCGCTACTGACCAAGTGATAGATCCCATAGGACCAGGAAACGTGTGTTCAGGAAAAATTAATCCTCAAAAGTAAGAGAGGACCGACCTTGGAGGATCCAAGGGCTTGCCAGCATCCGAGCCCTGAGTCATCTAGCTAGAGGTGACTCGAATCAGTAAGGATACCATCCCTTGCCTTGACTCATGAAGGAATCCAATTTCCAAAACGACATCGTGTGGATTTGATTGTAAACCTATATATGGCGACATAGTATATGCTAGCTATGTTGTCTAGGATTGATACATTTAAATTGAAAGTGTTTTAAACTGACTAGACACTAGTAAGAATATCAAATGATTTTTGTTTAATACGTATCAATCATATTTGGCCATTATAAGGTAAAACTCTATCCTCCGGCTTGCGTTGCATTGTGTGATAGGACCTGAGTCTTATAATTGCTGCATTTTTCTAAAAAGAATTGCGTTGTTTAAATGATTTACATTATTTTTTCATTGGCAATCCAATGAAGTAAACCTGTTCCGCGTTAGCGGCGTGGTCCTGTGACTAGCCTTATTATTAAATAAGTTAAGTAAGATTTCTCATACTTGTCCCATGACTGACTCGTAGTTTGTTTTCACTTGCAAACTCGGGTGCCCTTATTTTTACACGGGCAACCAAGTAAACATGTAGCTAGAATTATTTTGGATATGCACCGCAGCATGAGGTGCTCTTTTGGATAAAGACGAAGACTATCTTTTATCACTTATTTTGGATATTTAGACATCACCTTATGTATGCTGTATTTGATGATGTAGTAGACTTATTATCTACCAGATAGAACCTTTTATGTACTAAGTAGTATCCTGTATCTGCGTAACTCTGATGATGATGGCATTTATGATTCCGTTGATATGATGATGTATATTATTCTATGATTTCATGTATTATGCTATTATATGTAATTTGCTAATGTGATAAGTGTTTTATATTCCAATGATTATCCTTGCCACCATCGTACGGAGGTTCGGGTTGTCACAGAAATCGAAGCAAGTGTCGATGGATTTTATTGATGAATTACCTAGGACAAAGGCAGGAAATGATAGTATTTGAGTCATCGTGGATCGTTTAATCAAAAGTATAAGATTTATACCTGTCAGGTCAACTAGGATGGCATCGAAGTTGGCTGAATTATATCTTAAGTGGATAGTTCAATTCCATGGGATTCCAAAGAGTATAATTAGCGATTGAAATCCGTTATTCACCAGAAGAATTTGGAAAAGTATGCAAGAGATATTGGGAGCCGCATGCTAAAATAGGGTCTAAAATGCATTGATTATTGAATGGTAGATTGGGTACTCGTGGATGTTGGGCGTGCGGGATGATGTGTTTGCTCATGTTTGCTTGGGATTTCGGGGGCGAAATTCCTAAAGAGGGGAGAACGTAATGACCGTATTTTACGTATCGATTGATCATAAAATAATAACATTTTATTCTCTAGTGATCGGATCATTCTCAGTTTTTGAAATGTTGTTCATCGGGATGTAAGACATTCCCATGAATTTTACCGAACCCAATTACGACCATTTTCCACTTTTAATCACTGTTTTGGCCGTAACATATGATAGGAATTGAATTCGATGCTAAGATCGGTTCTATTGGATTAAAATGTTGTTTTACGATTTCGTAGAGTTGTCATATGAAGGATTTTGTTTAGCAGTTTGGAAGGCATCGATATTTTAAATTTCAGCTTGTGTTAGGCAGACTAGTCAATAGCTAATGGGCTGATCAGCCAAGCCCATTAGACTAATGACCAACAAATATAAATAAGAAGACTTGGGGATAGAACTAGGGTCACTCTCTTCATTCTAAGCTTCAAGTTGGGCGACTGTGATTCTCTGGCTTAACCTAAAACCCTATTTATCTATTCTTTTCAATCAAATTCATAATATATTGCGTTTAGAAGATAGATAATCATCAAGGAAGGTTAGATCACATTAGGTTGCATCAAAATTAGGGAATTTTGTTATTGTCCAAATCCGAAATCACCAAGTATGCATTGAATCTGGAGATTAGGTGAGTAATGGATATCTCTCACACAAAAGCTATAGATTTTATGGGTAAATTAGGATCATATTCATATGTTATATGTTTAAATCACCTTAGAATTGATCAGTTATGTTTAATTCAGATTTAGAAACCCTAGAAAACCTAATTTGATCATATTAACTGGATAATTGTTAGATTAATAATGTTTATTCATATACTTAAATCCAAATCATGCTAGATCTCATAATTGTGATATGTTTTTGATTAAACTAGAATTCATTCATGTTTGTATGATCATGTATTGCTGAATTGCTGTTTGTTTTTGATTGAATTGATTGTGTTGCTTGAGTTGTATGTTAGATTGTTTGCCATAGAATCATAGATTGAAGAACAAAGCAAATCAGAGAGGTTCAGATGATCGGATTCAGACGAAACTTGGTGGAGGCGCTCTGGAAGACGGGGAAATTGAGTATGCAAATTTTGGTGCAAAAATGCACTAATTTCATGGTTCGGCACCGACCTATATGGGTGGCTCATGTAGCGACGGTTCTTTGAGGCATGGCTTGGAGGCAATGGGTAGAGGCTAGGTGCAAATTTTTAGATCTTTCTGAGTTGATTAGTGATGGGTTGAAGGTTGATTACTTAAGATATGAAGAGACCGGCAGAATCTTCAACATGAACGTCGAAAAGTTCAATGAGCGGGTAGGAGGGATGTAATCGAAGCAGAGACGGATATGGATCGACCACTTAGCCAAAAGTGGCTAAGAGGATAGGTCAGCAGCGACCCATGATGGGTCGGCACCGACGCATATAGGGAGGCCATATGGACTTGGTTTTTGGGGATCATAATAAGAGTGACTTCCTGAGGTTTCTGGTGTAGTTTGGTTGGAAATGGGCTTCCAATGGATGGTGAGCAACTCGAAGAATGATGTTGCTTCGATTGTGAACTCGCATTGGAGTGTTCGAAGTCAAATTGATGTGACATTAGTCATGATTCAATATATGATCCAGCACGATGATGGCTTGACATGATGGGAGTCAATCATAGATGATAATGGAATGGTTAAAGAATGAATTGAGTCGCCAAGATGAAAGGCTTGATAGATTTGATGTGCTAAGGAATCATCGGTAATTCGAAGTGTTCTAGCAAACTCAAACCAGGGGTATTGTGGCAACGCCCGTTAGGATCAGATTCGAGAGATCGTATTCCCTGAGCAATTATGATGGACCTAGTTGTCGAGAATGGGAAAAGACAATCACACGAGTCACAATGGCGTATGGTAGTTTGTCTAGAACCGAGGTTTTTCCATTAGCCCTTTTGATCGTTGAAAGCAAGTTCGATTATCGATGGATTCAGGGTTGTAGTCGGTGATAGCTAGGATATTGGATGCTATGAATGTTAAGGTTGATTGTGTGCCTTCTTCTTTGTTTTTCTTTGGGTAGGCTATCACCGTAGGATGCCGAAGGGAAGAGGGATTGGGTTGTACTTTCCAATCATGTAATGGCATGTGATGGATGGTTTTCACGTGTTAACTTGTGGGTTGTTGGGCATATCGGATGATTGTTCCGCCTATACTCATATTATCCTGTGTAACTGTTAGCTATTTTATCGCTCATTAAGACTGTTGTTAGCTCAAGTTTTTATGTTTCCCTCTTATTACGTTGGGTTGCTCACCAATTTGATGGTGAGCGGACCGAGTAGTAGGTAGCAGCGATGATGAGCAGGAGTCTGGTATGCTATAACTGCCTACTATTTAGTTATTTCTTTTTATATTTCCGAAGTGTGTTAATGTTATTGAGACTTTGAGGGATGTAGTGAGGAATATTGTATTCATAGATCCTTGTGTCAAGAAGTATTGTACCCAAGATTCTATGGTTTTATAAAACTTTGATTCTCTGTTCGGTTATGCTTCATTACTATATCCTGTTGTATATTTTATTATTATATATTATCGATGTGATGTGAGTTGTACGATACGTTGTGTTTTCGAGTTATTCTACGTTGGTGATCGTCCCGTATCGGCCTGGCATGTCATACAGCACACAATTTCTTAGTTTGATGCAGGAGATATGGGGTGGCCTTCATAGAAGGTTTCTCAAAATGGTCTCAAAACTAAAGAAAAACTTAATCTATACGGGCTCACTGTTCCAAATCATTGCATGTTCCATGCCAAATAGGTAGAAAGAATTTACAACCTATTTTTCCAACGTCAATTCATGATTTATGAAGCTGGATTATGAACTGTGTTGGGTGGAAAATTGTGAGAAGGGATTGTAGTAGCATTGAATGGCTGTCGATTTATGAGCATGACCTGCTACATGGTTTTGATTATGTTGAAGAAATTTATCAAATGCAAACAGTACAAAGAAATGTAAGATATTCTGCTTTTACGAGAAAGCAAAAAAGCAATGTTGTTGCAAAAGGTTTTCAAAAACATCCATTATGATATGAGGAAAACTAGTTATTCCTTTGACACTAAACTGCTTGAACTTTGGTGTTCATGCGTTTTTTTAATTCCTTCTAGTCACAACTCAGATTTTGACCCCCTCCCCCCAAAAGTATATTTGAATTATTTTAAATCAATAAATAATTATAATGAACTAATTTTGGAGAATTATTCCACATAATGATTCCTTATGGGAAAAGGCTAATAATTGGTTGAAGGCGTTTTATCGATAAATCTACTTTTTATCTATAAGGATCTCAAACCATCATGGATACATATTTTTCAAATAAGCAAGAATGTAAAACAAGATTTACGACCTATCATTTAAAATCAAATGTGTAACATATGCCCAAGTTCTAGATTACATGATTTACATGTTTACAAAGCTATGCTTAATTTACATAGATCAAGTTTTATACCCAAAATTCATGTATACCACGTTTACACCAATTTACCCATAAAAAGTTCTAGCCAAATTACATATATCAAGATCCATATCAAATTACATATGCCAATCCCATTCTTTCAATTACCATTTTAATGACAATACCCAAATATCCAATTTCATGTTAATGGTAGTAATACCCAAATACAACAGTTTATTGTTATGTTTCTTTGATTTTGAGCAAGACAAGTAATTGGGTATTGGAAGTTGATGGGCTTTTATTGTAAACAATTATATTTAATAAATGATTTGAAGTACTTCTACTTTACTTTCCGCTATTTTATATACGTAATATTTCTGTTCCAGTACCCATAATGCTCCATTGAAGTTAAGGCATTCCCTTTGTGAGTGACCTTAACGGATGTGGGGTGTTACAAAATGTATCAAGAAAAGATCAAATAAGGATATTGTTTTCAATAATTGATTTATTGATTTAAATAAAGGTTCAATGATTTAATAATTCTTATAATGATTCAAATAATGGTTCTAAATGATAATAATTCATTCTAATTTATTATATAGTGATAACAAATCATTTATAATAAGTCTTTTAAAGAATGTACGTAACCCAAAAATGTAAAGAAAACCAATATCATTTATCAATATAATCTCAACTTTTGAAAATAACTACTTAAATTTATTTACTATGATTTTAATACCTGAATAATCATGTTTTAAATATTTGAATATGATAAGAAAATTATTTTTTAAGTTTTCTTACATAGATGGATAGTCTGACTGAAAAATGAAAACATGGTCGAAAAACTGATTTAGAAAATATAACAGTTTGACAAATGGAAGTGGCTTAACATTGTAGACCATATGTGACACACACACACACACACATATACATATACATATATATATATATATATATATACACCCACACACACGCACGTGACCACATATTCACACATATGTCTTAGTATAAAAAGAGATTAACAAAATGAAAGTTTGATTCGAAAAACGTTAGTAAGGGTTTCACTTCTAGGTAAAATATAGAACAACATATCACCTTGCGTAACTATACGTTTTACTCAACCTTACCCTTACACAAGCATGCTTCTCACAAAGAAGTACAAGTGAGGGAGGAGTGATGTTTCAGCACTTTCTCATCCATTAAATTATTCTCTATCATTTCCTATAAATACCTCTACCAAAACTATCTTCTTCCTCATCCTCTTAAGAAACATTAATGGCTTCAAAAGTCTCTTAAAATAAATAAATAAATAAGAAGAAATATTTAGATTTATACAAGCAAAATACTTCGAAACAACCATCAAACTAATACACTTCTCCATTTACTAGCCTTTGCCACTTCCATTATCAGCAAGATGTAGAGCCTACTCCTTCCCAGGATTGGATGGGCACAAAAGAGGGGAGCAAAGAGAGTTCTACCATTTCATGGAATAAATACTCAAGTTCATGAAGCTTCCATGAAATTATAGCGGAGTAATAACAAATTTTAGGAACTATTATAACAAATTAAGGTGAGAAACTAAACTTTAAATGATATAAACAAACCACATTCTATGATGATATATATACTTGTTATGATGGTTGGTTATCATGTTAGATTAATTAGACTGTTGAAAGGACAATTTAACATGTAACGTTAAGAATTGTTTGATAAACACAAAGGAAATCACTTTTCTTTCACGAATGAAATTGTGTAAGTGGAATGGTTGAACCTCTTAAATAGGTGTAATATTTTTTTAGAAATGTTTTGTAAACACATTGAAGTGTTTATATGAAGCTCCAAAAGAATATAAATTTTAAACAAATTTTGGCGTATCCTGCAACGACAATTCGCGATTGCACATCTTAAAAAGTTGAAAATTTGTACATTGCAACATATGAATCCAAAACCGTTGAAATAATATTTTTCAAAACCCTTATAGCCATATCTTTCCATTGAATCGAAACATTCAAGATTTCATTAAGTAGATTTGAATTAGGAGCAAAAACAGGTTTTGAAAACATCACGGTTTTTCATTTCGAAATCCTGAAAATCCAATACTTTAAAATTGAGATTTATGATCTCTTAAAAATATGAAATAATTCTTATAAATCATTCAGAATGTTTAAAAGTGATTTGATTTTAATATATGAATTTTCCAATGATAGAAACATCGTTTTGACCAATTAAGCTAAAATAATACTTTCCGCAACATTATTTGCTACATTTTTCGGTCAGATTGAAACATAATTTTAAACTCAACAAATCTTCTTCAAACCTCTTATGAATGTACTCTAATAATTAATTTATTATTTTTCTGTTCAGTCCAATGATCTATAACTTACGTCATAGTGTTTTAATAATTGATTTGAACCAAAACCTATTATAAGAAATTGTTTTAATTTTTGATAATAAACCGACGAGTAAACTTGACCTTCCTATTCATGAGATTCAATGGTTGTTTAACTATAAAGCTACTGGTGTTGCAACTCGTTTAGACCTTTTCCTTGGTAGAAGGAAGATAAAGATGAAATGTTGGAAATAAGTTATGTGTAAAAGATTAAGTTTTCTTAATTTAAACGAATTAGATTATACTTAGAGATGATCTGTATCAAATTCTGAGATGGAATACTAACTACCGTAAGAATTTAAAAGTTATTTTCAGTATTATTCGATGAATGGTAAAGATTAAATACCGAAATTGATGTCAAGTAAAATGAGTGTGATTTCTTTGTATTTTTTATACTAAAATGTAATTTTCATCCAAGATAACATAATGAATGAATAAGGTTTAATAATTTCATATATCCAAAGAATATTTGAATGATATACATCCTTAAAAGATGTTTTTCCAAGAAATGAATTTTAGAAATAAGAAGCATTAAAAACTACTTAAACAATATTTTGTCGTTGATTGATTCGAAGAGACGGGGATCAAATTTGGGTGATCCCTAGCTGAAAACCTTGAATCGATTTACGTTTCAGAAGCGAAAGAGATGGGATGATCAAAAGCATGAATTTATCACTGACCCTCGAAGGAATTTTCTTACATTACAAATCGACAATAGTTTTTTTTTTGGAATCTTAGATGTAGGGGAACCTCGCTATTTCACACGATATGGTAGGAGAAGTGCCTTCAGTTTTATCTAAACTTAGGATGACTAATATGGATGCATGTTCGATGTTGCACTTCTAACGCTCGTATATTGATCTCCATTAATATAGATTAGTTTGGTGGTGTAGTATGTAACTTTCCGGCACTGTGTACACCCTTCTTTGAGAAGTATGAGCTCAAAGGTCGTATGTTTGTGAAAACCAATTGTATGTGATAGGCTTTGCAATATGACATTAAAAATAAAAGATATTCTTAGCATAAGATAATCGATGACCTTAAGCTTCATCAACCACTAAATGTAGAAATAAGGGAACAATGAGGCTATGCGTGTATAACCCATTAGGATATAATTGTTACCTTTTTAGGTTACTCTCCATATGTCAGATATGTGGTGTATTGTATGGGATATCCCGGAAAGATCTATTGCGACTGGGTTACGTCATATTCAATTAGTGAATCACCTATGGGTATGCGTAGCTAGGTTTGTCTTTCCATTTGGGCGGAGGGCATTTGGACCTTTGTACATCCCTCTAAAGCTTTACTATATAGAAGGTAGTTCCTTAACTTGCCATCGTATGGAAATTCATTCTCTCTATAAGTTTGTCGTTTTGTTTAAGTTATCTAACATACATAGAATTTAATAATGGTGAAAAAATTGGAATTTAATTTGATTAATTTTATGGGTTTTATCTTGCAAGTCATTAAAGATAATATATGAAAATTTTACATAACAAAGATTTGTTCATCATAAGGGATAAACCAGTTCCATGTTTATGTGTGGTCTTAATCTTATAAGATATCATTTTATTTCAAAACAACGGATTTGAATTTCTCACACCAGTCCCATGACTGACCCATAGTTTATTTTTCTTTTCCCCTAAAATTTTATATACCCCATCTTCCTGAGCAACCTAGTAGTTCAGGCTTTACTTGGAACAAATGGATAGAGCTTGAAGCTGAAGATTTTGTATACAATTATCTATTCCTACCTTCACTTAATTAGTTTATTCAGCATTTGTAAGAAAATGTATTAAAACTATCTAGGATGACATATGCCACACTCAAATATACATACATACATACATACATATATATATATATATATATGATTAAATTTTCTTCTGTAATGATTTTGTATCCGAAAATATATAAAAAAATTCCCAGTTGTCTAAGATTATGTTTGTACTACTTTATATTTTCTTCCTTACTAGAAATGAGTCGCTTCTCCAACACTTAGACTTATGGCACACGAATACCGTGGATGTAATCGTGTCGACTTCTAGGATCTAGGAAGCTGGTAGTTTCAGTTCTCATGCTTTGTTTTCTATGTATTTTTATTGTTTTTCCGAGTGCTCCTCGAGACATAACTTGTTATGTACAGATTTTTTTGCTCTTGGATTGTAGTAAAACTAGAAGGGGACAAGTTAACCTTGCTAGCTCCACTAAAAAATTTTTTTTTTACTAACTAACTAAAGTCCAAATATTCATTTTGTCATTTAATAAAACACTTTGGGTTTTAATTATTTATTTAAGGAATAACAATTATATAATTACTATTTTAAATGATGGCTAATATTTTATTATTATTTTAAAGAATAAATAAACGTATAATTATTATTTTAAAGGTTATCATTATTTATTCAAAGTTTACTAATTATCTATTTAAATGTTGATTTGGAATTAAATTATTTATTTAATAAATTATTTATTATTTGATTGTTATTAGAAGTTTAACATTTATTTAGTAATGATTTTAATATTAGTCAATTAGTAAATAAATGCTCCTAAATTCAAATTTCAATTCTCTAGTGATGTTTTAAATGGGTGTTTTATCCAGGGGATCTCATTATCAATTTCTTTTAAGTGACCTCTTGGATTAGGAATTATAAGTAGATATAAACATTTGTCCGCTATTAGTCTAAATTTGTCGAATTATATGGACACTTGTTAGTAGAGTAAAACAACATTCTTCTAGCTAAACTAAATTTAATTAGATATATTTCAATTAAAAACTTACATTCCTATTACTATATTGTTGTAGACAATTTAGATGTTAGTTCTGGTTGATGTTTTATGAAGTGATTGATGTGTATGGGCATTTATTAGCAGAATTTGTCTCTATTCTACTATAAATTAGTTGTTAATTATGTTAGACATCTACTATGAAGGGAAAAATGACTTTTTATTGAATTAACATATGATAAAAGAACAATTTATATCTATTATTATTACTGTAATTTGTTCAAGTAAAAACAATTAATAAGAAAATTTGTCCTCTCTAAGCTTCTTTCCAATTCTGGAATCAATATCTTATTCTTTTGAAAAGTATTCATGTTAGTTGAAGTTTAAGTAATGATTTTGTTAAAGATATTTTAAAATAATGTAATTCTTTTTAACAATTGCTTAAAGCCATCATATGAAATAAGAATGTTTCAAGTAGTAACTTGTTATTTATAAATGTTTTGAATCATTTCTTATTTTATAAAGACAGTTTATAAATGATTTTTACCAAGGCTAAGCCAGTTTTTATAGTGGTTGCAACCACTTTCATTGTAACAAATAATGATTACATGAAGTACAGGAGCAAGACAATGTGTCTAAATGCTACAAGGCTAGCTAGTGATGTGCCAGGACACATAGAAGGAAAATAGGAGTGAAGCATAGTACAACAAGGTTTGGTATAGAACATGGGTTATGACTACGAAACTTGTGCTCTTGATCCAAGAAGGATCATGGAACAAATACATGTTCATCCCACCTAGCTCACCTGTCTCAACAAGCTCAAAACCATCTCCCACTACCTGATATCAATCTCCTAAAACCATCATTAATGTCAAAGACATATTTATAGTACATATATTCAGTAGGATCATATCTCATCCCTGAAATATCATGGACCGACGAGCAATCATCTGAGAACCAGTAGATACCATCATCATTTGTTCCTCATCTGAAGATCCTTCTTCATTATCCAAAATTTCAATATTATCATTTGCCATCTTATCATCAACAATAAGAGCATATTTCACCAAGACACTTTGCTATACGGTTTGGATATCATCAGATTGTCAAGTTTCCATAACCCACCTAACATAAGAGGGTGTGGCAGTGGAATACGATGAGTAAGGGAAACTGGGACAAGAACTGATACAGTGGGTTTCTAGGTACATGAAATGTGAAGATATCCAAAATAATGACACATAGAGAATATATCGGACATCCATCCATAATGAACTCATACCTCTGCCACATAATCATTTGACATTATAAACTTTATCGTCACCGATATAGGTTTATCTATGGTTATTTCAATAAGGGCATTGGCATAAAATAGTTCATCTCTAGCTGTAGTGTTGGCACTAAAACACTTTAGCCATCCTATAGAGTTGGATAGCCAATTCAAACCAATAAGTGATTGCAATACAGAAGGGATATGAGAGAAATACGTCCATACAGGAATAGAGAGGACATGTTCTCTAGCTCGATCAATAGTAGGACTTCACGGAGTAATAATAAATGGCTTCCTCCTAATAATAGTTGATAGGATCGATTAGGAGTTACTTCAAGCTACACCCACAATATCATACACAAGACAATCAATCAACACACCATTCAAATAAAAAAAAAGATACGATGAAAGTAAAATAGCAAGACACAAGATTTTATACGTGGAAAACCTCTTCGATGTGAAGGGTAAAAACCACGAGACCTCTTAAGGAGTCTACCCTCTTCTCTTATTGATAAACCAAAAAGGAAAAAACAGCCCCAAAATGTTTACAAAAGATTCGCTTCTAATCACCGGAATCCAAAAACAATAAGAGATGAAAAAGGTGTAAGAGAACACCCTATGTGCACTTCAGGCCAGCGGTGAATCGAGCAAGAATAAAGCTCAATCTTGAAGACCAAAACACCTTGAAGAAGATGATAAATGACCAAAAATTGCTATTGCCTTATGTGACCAGATCTGGTTATAATAACCCTCTTTTCTTTTAATGTGCATACCAAAAATGTGAGTAATCTCCCAAATGTCTTTCTTGAAAAGAAAAGATATTGTTGCACAAAAGGCATGCTTGCACAAAAAATCTGGAAAAATGAAAAAACCAATAAATCTCACCCACAAATTAAGCATGGCCTGCATAAAAAGATATGCCAAATATGCCGCATAAAATTATGCCAAATATGCCTGCATAAAATTATGCCAAAATCTGGGCTGGAATACCCAACAATCTCCCCCTCCAGCCCAACTTGGGGAAGATGTGCATGCTTCAATCATCATTTGAAACTCATTCCCACAAGCTTGCTACAAACATCAAGCTTGTTTCCTGGAACCACTTTAGTCAACATATCTGCACCATTCTTGTTTGTATGAATTTTCTTTAACTTGAGCATATTTTCTTCAATCACATTTCTTAACCAATGATACCAAACATCAATATGCTTAGTGCGTGCGTGATACATGGAATTCTTGCTCAAATCCATAGCACTCTGACTGTCACAGAATACTATATACTCTTCTTGTTGCAAACCCAACTCTTGAAGGAACCTCTTCAAACAACGCATCTCTTTACTTGCTTCCGCATCTGCTATATACTCTGCCTCGGTTGTAGATAAAGCCACACACTTTTGTAACTTGGATTGCCAAGAAATGGCTCCCCCTGAAAATGTGAACACATAACCTGAGGTAGATTTTCTACTATCAATATCACTAGCCATGTCTGTATTTGTATAACCATCAAGAGCATGTTTGCTACCTCCAAAACATAAGCAAAATCTAGAAGTACCACGCAAATATTTGAAAATCCACTTTACTGCATCCCAGTGAACTTTACCAGGATTGGATAAGTATCTACTCACCAAACCAACAGAATGTGCAATATCTGGCCTAGTGAACACCATAGCATACATCAATGAACCAACTGCAGATGAATAAGGAATAGAAGATATACTTGATTTTTCCTTCTCCGTTGTTGGACAATCCCTCTTACTTAGCTTAAAATGAGATGCGAGTGGTGTACAAACCGGCTTAGCATGCTTCATATTGAACCTTTCAAGCACACGTTCAATATATTTTTCTTGAGATAGCCACAACGTCCTAGCTTTTCTGTCACGAACAATCTCCATGCCTAAGATTTGCTTTGCAGGACCCATGTCCTTCATGTCAAATGACTTGGACAAATCTTTCTTCAGGTTGCTAATCAATTCTAAGTTTTGTCCAACTACCAACATGTCATCCACATATAAAAGAAGAATAATGAAGATATCGTGTAATAACCCGAAAATCTGGGCCAGTTTAAAATTTTTATTTCGGCAATTTTAGCGAATTTTGATTATTTAAAATGAATTATTTTAAATAAAATCGACGAGAAATTTATTTGAATAGAATTCTAACGTATATATTATACGCGTCGTCGTTAGAATATAAATAATTATATATAATTATAAAAGGAATTGAAAATGGCGCGGTAGTTCGAAAATTCGATTTCTAATTTCAAATGAATATACAGAATTCAATATAAGTCAGAATTGAACGAAACAAGAAATATTTGAATCTGTATAACTATATCTTTGTAACGAAGTTAACAAATTGAGATTTCATGGCGGGAATCAAAAGATATGTCCAGTTGAAAATTCTGAATAGTCGCTATGGAATTCAGGCCCTTAAAAATGGACATTTTGCAAATGACCTCGGATTTCGACGAAACCACTTTTGTTGGGTCCGTGATGTCAAGTGATTGCTAGATTCCAAATTTCATAATTTTTCGAATCAATATGTGAGCGTGGCAAAGGAAAACGCGTTTGACCAGTTTCAGTTGATTTTAATCGACTGGAAAATGGCCATTTTTCTAACGGTCTCAGAATTCGACGAAACTAGTTTTGTTAGGACCGTATTGTCAATACGAAGCTAGAAAATATTTTTCTGGAATTTTTCGTGTTAGTATGTGACCCCGGTAATTTGAAATGTACGTTTAAAATTCAATATAGTGATTTAAATGTAAATTAAACGGAAACTGATTCAAATGGTCAAATCAGCTTGCGATACATATCCCATTGTGTTCGGAATGGGGGTAATTAGCTAGGGGCGACAGTCGTTGGGTCTCGTTTCGAGGTCAAATAAAAAGTCAATATTTTGGAAAATATAAAATAATAAATATATAAACAAATACCCCCCCTCCTCTCTATCTCCCTTCATTCAGATCCGAAATTAAAAAAAAAAAAAAACCTAACTACCTCGTCGTTCGATCCCGACCGAGCTCCTCCAGGTGGCGTTGCGCCACCGCGCCGCAGCCGAACCTCTCCAGCAGCGCCGCCCCTCAGGAACCCCTCCCCCGACGCCTTTCTTCATCCGCTGTAGTCGCGGCTCCTTCTTCTTCTTCCTCCACTACGCCGCCATCGCCATCAGCAAAGCCCCCACCACCGCAACCACCTGCCGCCGACGAAATCGATGCCCCCCCTTTTCTTCGATACAGTAAGTTTTTTTTCTTTACTTTATTTTATTTTTATTTTCAATTCTGAAAATATGATTTTAAAAAGGATATAAATCTGAATTTGAAAGGGGGTTTAATTCTGATTTTAAAAGCATTGAAAACTGATTTTTTTTTTTATTTACTTTAAAACTGATTTTTTTTATTTACTTTAAAACTGAATTTTTTTTTTTACTTTAAAACTGATTTTTATAAATTTAGATTAGAAAAAGATGGGATTTTTGAATTAGAAATGATATGAGTTTTAATCGAAATAAAAATAGGATTTTTTATATATTGAACTTCGAAATAAAAATAGGATTTTTATATATTGAACTTCGAAATAAAAATAGGATTTTTTATATATTGAACTTCGAAATAAAAATAGGATTTTTATATATTGAACTTCGAAATAAAAATAGGATTTTTATATGTTGAACTTCGAAAGAAAAATATGATTTTTATATATAGAACTTCGAAAGAAAAATTAGATTTTTATATATTGAAAGGCTAAGTAAAAATCATATTTTTATATATTGAATAGCATCGTAAAAATTCGATTTTTACATATGTAGAGAATACGGGCGAAAGCGACAAAAAGGCGAGGTCGACGAAGAATTCTGCAAAAGAAGAGTCAAGATAATTGGATAGCTATCGGTGAGAATTTCTCACCTTTCAATTTCATTTCTATTTATATATATATACTAGGATGCAGACGGTGCTTAGTAGCACCCGACACAATCGTCCACAGACCATGGACTTGTTTGTTTGGTTGCATAGCTTAGTTATATGATTTGATTTGAATTTGGTTGTTTGGTGATTTTGATTGATGTGTGAATGGCGTGGGCCTTCACTAGACCGGGGATAAGGCTAGGCCTCGTCCCGTTTCTAGTATCGTGCCGTTATGCCGCCGAAATTTTCTAAAATAAGTTAGAAAAATAAAGATATCATTTTATTGAATAAATGAATTGAATAGAAATTCATAGGTTGAAATAAAATGTTTTATCGTTAAAAATATAATTTTTAACGGGAATGTGAATAAATAAAATATTCATTTACAAACCGAACGGTTTGTTTATGTACACTTATTTGAAGGACATTGATTGGGTCGATAAATTTTACACATCGCCCAACTGCACAACTAAAATCTGTGTTTGATTGTTTGAAAACCCCACACGGGTGTTAGGATGAAATATGAATTTCACTCATCCTGATTGATTAAATATGTCGATCGATTGATTGACAGGCTGTTACAAGCGTTAGATACCAATATTTGATGCTTATACAGTGTAGTGCACTTTGGTTGATGGTTGATTATTTTTCAATGCTATTATACATGTGTTGTATGAAAATCCATATAATTAACCTTATATGGTGATTGATTGGGCCTCATTCCAATTTAGAAAATAAAGAATAATATAAAATAAAAGTTCATGTGTTGACTGTACTCATCCGTTGAGATTAGTCATGTGTTGAACGAAATATTTTAATAATAAAGTTTACATCTTTATCAATATAAAATAAAGGTTCATGTGTTGACAGTTTCATCCATTGAGATTGGTCATGTGTTGAACGAAATATTTTAGTAATAAAATTTACATCTTTATAATATAAAATAAAGGTTCATGTGTTGACAGTACTCATCCATTGAGATTGGTCATGTGTTGAACGAAATATTTTGATAATAACAACTATTTTGAAAAAGAAATATTTGAAATAGAATATTTGAAAATAGAAATTTATGAAGCCGTGTTGATTAGATTGACGCCATTTTGACGTGAACGATATTTATATCGATTTCGAAATGAATTGAATTGAAAACGATTTCGAAATGAATTGAATTGAAAACGATTTCGAAATGAATTGAATTGAAAACGATTTCGAAATGAATTGAATTGAAAACGATTTCGAAATGAATTGAATTGAAAACGATTTCGAAATGAATTGAATTGAAAACGATTTCGAAATGAATTGAAATGAATTCAAATTGAATTGAAAATGAATTGAAATAAATTCAAATTGAATTGAAATTTGAATTGAATAGAAATGAATTTTAAACCGAATTTATAAAGAAGAATTCAATTTTGATTTGAATTGAAATGGAAGTTGAAATTGCTTTTGAAACGATTTTAAAACTATTTATATAATTCGTTTTAAATAGAAATCGACGAAATATATATTATATATATTATATATATAATATAATGGCCTGAATAGAACGCGCCGCGCCGCGGTAGTTCGTGAATTTCGACCATTTATTTCAAACGGACATTACGGGAGATCCGACCGTCGGATTCTCCTAAAACCGGAACCGTTGGGTTCGCATCGAAAAGAGCTTTCTAACGAATGTTAGAAATTTGAAATCTAACGGTTGGATTTGGAGTTACGTCCAAATCAAATTTGAAAAAGGTCGCTGTAAGTGCAGTTCGATGGCCATTGATGGAAATCGACTGTACGGGCCTTGATAAAATTATTAAAAATAGTAATAATTTGTGTAAAATCATAAGAAATGGTTTAGAAAGAATTGGGATGAAAAACTCCATATTTGAAAAGATAAAAATAGATTTTTATCGAAATGAACTAGTTTTGAACTAGAAATATAATTCTATTTATTTTTAGGTAAATAAATTGAATTTGAAAAAGGTTTTAAAAATAACCAGGATTTCCAATGATTGCATTGGAATGGATTTGAATCGAAATTGCCTTCGGAATATTTCGATGTTGGATTTCGTGATGATACAGATATTGTTATGGGAATTTGAAAGATATATATATATATATCGTTATTTCCAATGCGATATTTGTTAGTCGTAGAATTTGATATTGAATATAAGCCGGTATATTTTCTATTCAGAGCCTTGTATTGAATATCAAATGTGATTTGGGTTTGTCGTGAATGGTGTCTTCACTAACACTGTTCTTGAACCCAGTTGAGAAAAGATTAAATCTTTTTATTTAGATTTAATGAAGTGTACCAATTAAACAATATTTAATTGGAATTGAATCGATATTGATCTTTGGGTTTATCGTGAACAGTGTTTTAAATAACACTCGTTCTTTAACCCGATAATGAATGAACGTGATTTTGGGTTTATCGTGGACGGTGTTTTAAATGACACTGATTCTTTAACCCAGTTAACGATTAAAACTAAGTGGAGTTTTAATGAATCTTTAATTAGATTGAAATAATCGAAATGTAGTATCACCAGTTTTGCTCCAGGCGTTAGTTAAATCTTTAATTAGATTTGAACGTGAAATGGTAATTGAATTTACCGATAACACCGTGGTGTTAGATATGAAGTATCACCAGTTTTACTTCATGGAATGAATAGGTTGGGATTGGGAAATTAAAACAAATGATTACTTCGGTAAGGTTCGTTAATCCCGACTAGTTTGAATTGATATTCAAAAATAGATTAAAGAATAAATTAAAGAATTTATCTTTGATAAAATTAATGGGAACCTTTCCCTATGAATGTGAAATTTAGAAATTGACTGTCGGTTAGCCAAACAGAATGGTTTTCTGAATATTGATCTGATGTTGGTTTCGGCCTTCGGGGTTAATATTTGGGGAATTATTCTCTTGATTAATTTACGGTTAGTGACTAATGAATTGGAATGAGGCGTATGTTGTGTTTGTGTAACACTTATTTAAAATATACGCGAGTTATTCGGAAAGACCGGGTTTATCCCATTCTGAATAACTGATACGACGATAAGTCGAAGATGAAGACGGTGGTCGAAGACCGGAGGTCTTCACGTCGTTTGGATAATTACTGATGATCTTGATTGGGCTGTACACCCAAGAAGATGGAAACAGTTAGTGATCGTCCAGACGTACTTGGAGATCGATGGATATGCGGGGTACTAGGTGCCTCCGGTTTCGTTCAGACCCAGAACGGACTTGTAAATGGACTGTGTGTCTGACATTGGATTTCAGTCCGTGTGATTGATCTCTATTAAATATATATCTGTTTGGCGGCGGAGAATTTATTCTCTTGCTTAACGCCCTTCTCTGAGACGTACGAGCTCAGGGGTTATATATTGATGAATATCAAACGCATGGAGTGAATTGCCTGTGTGGCATGCCTAAGTGGCAATTGATCGAGGCTTCTGTTGAAAAGCAAAGTCTTGTGGTGATGATCAAAGCACGGCCTTTGTGGCGTAGCTTTGTGTAACGTTTACTTCGCGAGTTTCACACCCGGTATGAACCAAAAACGGGAGACGGACCTCAGGGAGGGCCTGCATTTCCTCCTAGCTAGAAGTGGCGTCAGTGGTTTTACACGCCCTGACGAGTTTGACTTATGTGGTTGTTGCTGTTGCGAGGCGCCTCGGTTAGATCGGACGATCCGGGTCCGATGGAGTCATTCGTTGGCTCGCTTACGCCCCAAAGGGCGGCGAAACGCAGTGTTCAGGATTTAAGTTTAATCCACATCGGTGGACCGGCCCTGTCGCTCCAAGGGTCGATGCGTTCTGATCCTGAGACTCGGGCTAGGCAGTCTCGAATCGGTTGAGGACTATCTTTTGCTTCGGTTCATAGACGGAAATCCAATTTCCAAATACGTGACATTTGCGGTTTTATTTGTAAACCTATATATGGCGACATGATATATGGTACCCATGCCACCTATGATTGATACTTATGATTTGAAGTTGTTTTATACACTATGCACTTATTATGGTATCAAACGATTTGTTTTAACCGTATCAAGCATTCTTTGGCTGTTATAAGGGAAAACCCTATCCTCGGCTGCGTTGCATTGTGTGATGGGACCTGGGTCTTATAACAGCTTCATTTTTCTTTATTTAGCATTGCGTTGTTTGTTTTATGCACTGGTATTCTTGGGAGGAAACCCGTTCCGTGTTATACGGCGTGGTCCCTTGATTTACCTAACTTTAAAATAAAGATTAATAACTGTTTTAGTTCTCACACCAGTCACATGACTGACCTAGAGTTTATTGTTTTAACCTAAACTCTGGGTGCCCCTATTTTGACACGGGCAGCTAGTAGTTTTGGTTTTGTAGATTTATATTCACAGGATCCTGGTTTACAGCTGGAACGATATCCGGAAAGCTTTGTATCCGTATATCTCTTCTAGTTGTGTATTGTATTATTTTCCGCTGCTATGTATTTAAATGTAATTTAAATTTATGATATTTCTGTGTAATATTCATTCATACTCTGTATATTCTTGTAATCTGATGCATTGATGTAATATACAATGAAATGTTCTTTTATATGCGTTCTGTTGTGGCTTGTTCTCGAACTATCCGACGCTTTCCTTTACGGGGAAGTAACGGGTTTTTACAGTTGGTATCAGAGCTTTGGTTTACAAAGCTCAGAGAACAAGGCACATTAGAACCGTACGAAAGAATTCATCAGATATTGGATTAGTAATATCCAACGAGAATGACTCGTTAGAGATGGGATCAGTAGTATCCTAGAACGAGTGTGAAGAGTATATTTTTGAAAGTGAAAACAAATTTTTGTTTTGAAAATTTAAATCAATTATTCGTATTTGATTATCTATTTATATTGAGTTGGACAATCCAGTATATATAGATTTTGCGTATACGTCTGATCCGCGTGTATTCGAAGTTTTAATATATTGGATAGATATAGCATCACACTCTAGTCGCCCGAAGATGGTACTGATGATTGTCATGACATCATCAGTATTTATGTTCGTGTTTCGAAGGTGTGATTTTCTATATATTTCCATTAGGCTGGTGTGAGAACCAAAACTTATATATAGCTAGAACACATTGTTGTGGATTGGCATCAAAAATAAAATTTTCAGTATATATATCAAATTTATGAATTTGAAACTCTAATTCACTAATTGATTGATGTTTGTGTTGTTTGGTTATTTGTTTGATAATTTTGAACCATTTAGCCTAATTGAAACAAATATTGAATTGTTTTGAAAATTGGTCGCATTTGCTTGTATATACTCGTACTTACATTGAACAGGTCATAGCAAGGAGGCTAGAGCAGGGAATAAAATTTGTTTGCCCGACAAATAGGTACATGTTTACTACATAATTTACTGTTTTGTTTGGGTGATGATGATTTTATGAGCCTATTGGCTAGCCGCTTGGCTTTTTCTTTTTCTTTTTGAGATCTGAAGGACCGGGGAAGCTATTTGAAATTCCCCGATGCTCCCGGTGCAGGGGAGGTTATGGCGAAATTTTTCGAAAATTTAGGGTGTTAGCCAAATTTTTGAAATTTTTGGAAATTCTCAGAAACTGAAGAGTTAGAGAATGGAAGCGAGATCGAGCGTAGAGTTGGATAATCAAACCACTTTCGACTTTGTTCCTTTTCGGGGACGAAAAGTTTTAAGTGGGGGAGATTGTAATAACCCGAAAATCTGGGCCAGTTTAAAATTTTTATTTCAGCAATTTTAGCGAATTTTGATTATTTAAAATGAATTATTTTAAATAAAATCGACGAGAAATTTATTTGAATAGAATTCTAACGTATATATTATACGCGTCGTCGTTAGAATATAAATAATTATATATAATTATAAAAGGAATTGAAAATGGCGCGGTAGTTCGAAAATTCGATTTCTAATTTCAAATGAATATACAGAATTCAATATAAGTCAGAATTGAACGAAACAAGAAATATTTGAATCTGTATAACTATATCTTTGTAACGAAGTTAACAAATTGAGATTTCATGGCGGGAATCAAAAGATATGTCCAGTTGAAAATTCTGAATAGTCGCTATGGAATTCAGGCCCTTAAAAATGGACATTTTGCAAATGACCTCGGATTTCGACGAAACCACTTTTGTTGGGTCCGTGATGTCAAGTTATTGCTAGATTCCAAATTTCATAATTTTTCGAATCAATATGTGAGCGTGGCAAAGGAAAACGCGTTTGACCAGTTTCAGTTGATTTTAATCGACTGGAAAATGGCCATTTTTCTAACGGTCTCAGAATTCGACGAAACTAGTTTTGTTAGGACCGTATTGTCAATACGAAGCTAGAAAATATTTTTCTGGAATTTTTCGTGTTAGTATGTGACCCCGGTAATTTGAAATGTACGTTTAAAATTCAATATAGTGATTTAAATGTAAATTAAACGGAAACTGATTCAAATGGTCAAATCAGCTTGCGATACATATCCCATTGTGTTCGGAATGGGGGTAATTAGCTAGGGGCGACAGTCGTTGGGTCTCGTTTCGAGGTCAAATAAAAAGTCAATATTTTGGAAAATATAAAATAATAAATATATAAACAAATACCCCCCCCCCTCCTCTCTATCTCCCTTCATTCAGATCCGAAATAAAAAAAAACCCTAACTGCCTCGTCGTTCGATCCCGACCGAGCTCCTCCAGGTGGCGTTGCGCCACCGCGCCGCAGCCGAACCTCTCCAGCAGCGCCGCCCCTCAGGAACCCCACCCCCGACGCCTTTCTTCTTCCGCTGCAGTCACGGCTCCTTCTTCTTCTTCCTCCACTACGCCGCCATCGCCATCAGCAAAGCCCCCACCACCGCAACCACCTGCCGCCGACGAAGTCGATGCCCCCCCTTTTCTTCGATACAGTAAGTTTTTTTCTTTACTTTATTTTATTTTTATTTTCAATTCTGAAAATCTGATTTTAAAAAGGATATAAATCTGAATTTGAAAGGGGGTTTAATTCTGATTTTAAAAGCATTGAAAACTGATTTTTTTTTATTTACTTTAAAACTGATTTTTTTTATTTACTTTAAAACTGATTTTTTTTTTTTTTTACTTTAAAACTGATTTTTATAAATTTAGATTAGAAAAAGATGGGATTTCTGAATTAGAAATGATATGAGTTTTAATCGAAATAAAAATAGGATTTTTTATATATTGAACTTCGAAATAAAAATAGGATTTTTATATATTGAACTTCGAAATAAAAATAGGATTTTTTATATATTGAACTTCGAAATAAAAATAGGATTTTTATATATTGAACTTCGAAATAAAAATAGGATTTTTATATGTTGAACTTCGAAAGAAAAATATGATTTTTATATATAGAACTTCGAAAGAAAAATTAGATTTTTATATATTGAAAGGCGAAGTAAAAATCATATTTTTATATATTGAATAGCGTCGTAAAAATTCGATTTTTACATATGTAGAGAATACGGGCGAAAGCGACAAAAAGGCGAGGCCAACGAAGAATTCTGCAAAAGAAGAGTCAAGATAATTGGATAGCTATCGGTGAGAATTTCTCACCTTTCAATTTCATTTCTATTTATATATATATACTAGGATGCAGACGGTGCTTAGTAGCACCCGTCACAATCGTCCACAGACCATGGACTTGTTTGTTTGGTTGCATAGCTTAGTTATATGATTTGATTTGAATTTGGTTGTTTGGTGATTTTGATTGATGTGTGAATGGCGTGGGCCTTCACTAGACCGGGGATAAGGCTAGGCCTCGTCCCGTTTCTAGTATCGTGCCGTTATGCCGCCGAAATTTTCTAAAATAAGTTAGAAAAATAAAGATATCATTTTATTGAATAAATGAATTGAATAGAAATTCATAGGTTGAAATAAAATGTTTTATCGTTAAAAATATAATTTTTAACGGGAATGTGAATAAATAAAATATTCATTTACAAACCGAACGGTTTGTTTATGTACACTTATTTGAAGGACATTGATTGGGTCGATAAATTTTACACATCGCCCAACTGCACAACTAAAATCTGTGTTTGATTGTTTGAAAACCCCACACGGGTGTTAGGATGAAATATGAATTTCACTCATCCTGATTGATTAAATATGTCGATCGATTGATTGACAGGCTGTTACAAGCGTTAGATACCAATATTTGATGCTTATACAGTGTATTGCACTTTGGTTGATGGTTGATTATTTTTCAATTCTATTATACATGTGTTGTATGAAAATCCATATAAATAACCTTATATGGTGATTGATTGGGCCTCATTCCAATTTAGAAAATAAAGAATAATATAAAATAAAAGTTCATGTGTTGACTGTACTCATCCGTTGAGATTAGTCATGTGTTGAACGAAATATTTTAATAATAAAGTTTACATCTTTATCAATATAAAATAAAGGTTCATGTGTTGACAGTTTCATCCATTGAGATTGGTCATGTGTTGAACGAAATATTTTAGTAATAAAATTTACATCTTTATAATATAAAATAAAGGTTCATGTGTTGACAGTACTCATCCATTGAGATTGGTCATGTGTTGAACGAAATATTTTGATAATAACAACTATTTTGAAAAAGAAATATTTGAAATAGAATATTTGAAAATAGAAATTTATGAAGCCGTGTTGATTAGATTGACGCCATTTTGACGTGAACGATATTTATATCGATTTTATTCGATTTCGAAATGAATTGAATTGAAAACGATTTCGAAATGAATTGAATTGAAAACGATTTCGAAATGAATTGAATTGAAAACGATTTCGAAATGAATTGAATTGAAAACGATTTCGAAATGAATTGAATTGAAAACGATTTCGAAATGAATTGAATTGAAAACGATTTCGAAATGAATTGAAATGAATTCAAATTGAATTGAAAACGAATTGAAATAAATTCAAATTGAATTGAAATTTGAATTGAATAGAAATGAATTTTAAACCGAATTTATAAAGAAGAATTCAATTTTGATTTGAATTGAAATGGAAGTTGAAATTGCTTTTGAAACGATTTTAAAACTATTTATATAATTCGTTTTAAATAGAAATCGACGAAATATATATTATATATATTATATATATAATATAATGGCCTGAATAGAACGCGCCGCGCCGCGGCAGTTCGTGAATTTCGACCATTTATTTCAAACGGACATTACGGGAGATCCGACCGTCGGATTCTCCTAAAACCGGAACCGTTGGGTTCGCATCGAAAAGAGCTTTCTAACGAATGTTAGAAATTTGAAATCTAACGGTTGGATTTGGAGTTACGTCCAAATCAAATTTGAAAAAGGTCGCTGTAAGTGCAGTTCGATGGCCATTGATGGAAATCGACTGTACGGGCCTTGATAAAATTATTAAAAATAGTAATAATTTGTGTAAAATCATAAGAAATGGTTTAGAAAGAATTGGGATGAAAAACTCCATATTTGAAAAGATAAAAATAGATTTTTATTGAAATGAACTAGTTTTGAACTAGAAATATAATTCTATTTATTTTTAGGTAAATAAATTGAATTTGAAAAAGGTTTTAAAAATAACCAGGATTTCCAATGATTGCATTGGAATGGATTTGAATCGAAATTGCCTTCGGAATATTTCGATGTTGGATTTCGTGATGATACAAATATTGTTATGGGAATTTGAAAGATATATATATATATATCGTTATTTCCAATGCGATATTTGTTAGTCGTAGAATTTGATATTGAATATAAGCCGGTATATTTTCTATTCAGAGCCTTGTATTGAATATCAAATGTGATTTGGGTTTGTCGTGAATGGTGTCTTCACTAACACTGTTCTTGAACCCAGTTGAGAAAAGATTAAATCTTTTTATTTAGATTTAATGAAGTGTACCAATTAAACAATATTTAATTGGAATTGAATCGATATTGATCTTTGGGTTTATCGTGAACAGTGTTTTAAATAACACTCGTTCTTTAACCCGATAATGAATGAACGTGATTTTGGGTTTATCGTGGACGGTGTTTTAAATGACACTGATTCTTTAACCCAGTTAACGATTAAAACTAAGTGGAGTTTTAATGAATCTTTAATTAGATTGAAATAATCGAAATGGAGTATCACCAGTTTTGCTCCAGGCGTTAGTTAAATCTTTAATTAGATTTGAACGTGAAATGGTAATTGAATTTACCGATAACACCGTGGTGTTAGATATGAAGTATCACCAGTTTTACTTCATGGAATGAATAGGTTGGGATTGGGAAATTAAAACAAATGATTACTTCGGTAAGGTTCGTTAATCCCGACTAGTTTGAATTGATATTCAAAAATAGATTAAAGAATAAATTAAAGAATTTATCTTTGATAAAATTAATGGGAACCTTTCCCTATGAATGTGAAATTTAGAAATTGACTGTCGGTTAGCCAAACAGAATGGTTTTCTGAATATTGATCTGATGTTGGTTTCGGCCTTCGGGGTTAATATTTGGGGAATTATTCTCTTGATTAATTTACGGTTAGTGACTAATGAATTGGAATGAGGCGTATGTTGTGTTTGTGTAACACTTATTTAAAATATACGCGAGTTATTCGGAAAGACCGGGTTTATCCCATTCTGAATAACTGATACGACGATAAGTCGAAGATGAAGACGGTGGTCGAAGACCGGAGGTCTTCACGTCGTTTGGATAATTACTGATGATCTTGATTGGGCTGTACACCCAAGAAGATGGAAACAGTTAGTGATCGTCCAGACGTACTTGGAGATCGATGGATATGCGGGGTACTAGGTGCCTCCGGTTTCGTTCAGACCCAGAACGGACTTGTAAATGGACTGTGTGTCTGACATTGGATTTCAGTCCGTGTGATTGATCTCTATTAAATATATATCTGTTTGGCGGCGGAGAATTTATTCTCTTGCTTAACGCCCTTCTCTGAGACGTACGAGCTCAAGGGTTATATATTGATGAATATCAAACGCATGGAGTGAATTGCCTGTGTGGCATGCCTAAGTGGCAATTGATCGAGGCTTCTGTTGAAAAGCAAAGTCTTGTGGTGATGATCAAAGCACGGCCTTTGTGGCGTAGCTTTGTGTAACGTTTACTTCGCGAGTTTCACACCCGGTATGAACCAAAAACGGGAGACGGACCTCAGGGAGGGCCTGCGTTTCCTCCTAGCTAGAAGTGGCGTCAGTGGTTTTACACGCCCTGACGAGTTTGACTTATGTGGTTGTTGCTGTTGCGAGGCGCCTCGGTTAGATCGGACGATCTGGGTCCGATGGAGTCATTCGTTGGCTCGCTTACGCCCCAAAGGGCGGCGAAACGCAGTGTTCAGGATTTAAGTTTAATCCACATCGGTGGACCGGCCCTGTCGCTCCAAGGGTCGATGCGTTCTGATCCTGAGACTCGGGCTAGGCAGTCTCGAATCGGTTGAGGACTATCTTTTGCCTCGGTTCATAGACGGAAATCCAATTTCCAAATACGTGACATTTGCGGTTTTATTTGTAAACCTATATATGGCGACATGATATATGGTACCCATGCCGCCTATGATTGATACTTATGATTTGAAGTTGTTTTATACACTATGCACTTATTATGGTATCAAACGATTTGTTTTAACCGTATCAAGCATTCTTTGGCTGTTATAAGGGAAAACCCTATCCTCGGCTGCGTTGCATTATGTGATGGGACCTGGGTCTTATAACAGCTTCATTTTTCTTTATTTAGCATTGCGCTGTTTGTTTTATGCACTGGTATTCTTGGGAGGAAACCCGTTCCGTGTTATACGGCGTGGTCCCTTGATTTACCTAACTTTAAAATAAAGATTAATAACTGTTTTAGTTCTCACACCAGTCACATGACTGGCCTGGAGTTTATTGTTTTAACCTAAACTCTGGGTGCCCCTATTTTGACACGGGCAGCTAGTAGTTTTGGTTTTGCAGATTTATATTCACAGGATCCTGGTTTACAGCTGGAACGATATCCGGAAAGCTTTGTATCCGTATATCTCTTCTAGTTGTGTATTGTATTATTTTCCGCTGCTATGTATTTAAATGTAATTTAAATTTCTGATATTTCTGTGTAATATTCATTCATACTCTGTATATTCTTGTAATCTGATGCATTGATGTAATATACAATGAAATGTTCTTTTATATGCGTTCTGTTGTGGCTTGTTCTCGAACTATCCGACGCTTTCCTTTACGGGGAAGTAACGGGTTTTTACATATCGCCATGAAACTTTCTAAAATACACACAAGGATCTGCAACAGTCCTCTTGTAACCATTGCTTGTCATAAATGAATCAAATTTGTGATACCACTGCCTTGGTGCTTGCTTAAGTCCATAAAGACTCTTCTTCAACTTGCAAACAAGTTTTTCTTTTCCCTTTTCTTCAAATACTTCAGGCTGTTCCATGTAGATTTCTTCCTGCAAATCACCATGTAAAATGCAGTTTTACATCAATTTGTTCCAATTCAAGGTCACAACTTGCTGCTAAACCCAAAATGGTTCTGATAGAAGTCATCTTGACAACTGGTGAAAAAATCTCATCAAAATCAACGCCTTTTTTCTGATTGCGTCCTTTGACTACCAATCTAGCTTTGCGCTTTACTATCTTCTCACCATCTTTCTTGTTCTTGAAAACCCATTTGTTTTTCAAAACTTTCTTGCCTTTTGGAAGTTTCACTAGCTCAAAAGTCTGATTCTTCATCAAAGAATCCATCTCCTCTTTCATAGCCTCAAGCCAAATATTCTTGTCTCGACTAGACAACACTTCTTGGAAGCTCTCGGGCTCACCATCAGCTGTAACTAAGATATAATCTGTGCTTGGATATCTTGTAGATGGTTTATGTTCTCTGGTTGACCTTCTAACTTGAGCATCATCCACTTGTGGGGCAATTTGCTCTCCCTGCTCACAAGCCACTTCTCCATTTGGTTGAGCTTCATCATGAACATCATCAAAATGTGCATCATCAAGCTGTGCATCATCAACACCTTCATGTGTTGCATCAAGATCAGCCTGTATTGGCTGTTCAACAAAACCACGAGTAGGGGACAAAGAAACGTCAGTAGTATCAAATAAAAAATCTGAGCTAGTATGATACCTTGCACTCAAAAGTTCTGCACCTTTTTCATGCTCAAAGAACACTACATCTCTGCTTCTTACTACCTTTCCTTTTTCTGGATCATATAGCCTGAACCCATACTCTTCATCACCATATCCAACAAAAACACATGGATTAGTCTTGGAATCCAGCTTTGATCTTTGGTCTTTTGGCACATGCATGTATGCCTTGCATCCAAATACTCTAAGATGTGTATATACAGGATCACATCCCTTCCGTGCTCTCTCTGGAATATCAAGCCCCAATGGAATAGATGGAGAACGGTTGATCAGATAAACTACTGTATTCACTGCTTCAGCCCAAAATGACTTTGGTAGATCGGACATCTTCAACATGCATCGCACCTTCTCCACAATGGTTCTATTCATCCTCTCAGCTACACCATTGTGTTGGGGAGTGCCTGGAACTGTCTTCACATGTCGAATACCATATTGTGCACAATAATTCTTGAAATCATGTGAAGTATACTCTCCACTATTGTCTGAACGAAGGCACTTCAACTTGCTTTCTGTCTCCCTTTCCACCATAACATGAAACTTCTGAAAAGTTTCAAACACATGGCTTTTGGTCTTAAAAATGTAAATCCATGTCTTTCTAGTAGCATCATCAATAAAAGTGAAAAAATATTTGTTGCCACCATTGGATTCAACCTCAATAGGACCACATACATCTGAATGTACAAGCTCCAACTTAGCCTGCTTTCTTATAGACTTTCTAGCAAAAGAAGCTCTATGTTGTTTTCCTGCTAAGTAATGATCACAAGGGTTAAGAGAAATTGTAGTATTGACAGGAATAAGAGATTTACCTGCTAAACATTTCAAACCCTTTTCACTTATGTGTCCCAATCTTCCATGCCACAAATTAGGAGAATCTTTTTCTTTCACTGCATTGAGCTCACCAAAACATACAGTCAAATATGTCTTGTACAAAGAACAACACAACTCGCCTCTTGCAATTGTCATGGATCGCTTGGATAATTTCCACTTGCCACTCTCAAATGTGTGACGAAAGCCTTCATGATCAAGAATATGAGCTGAAAGCAAATTAAGACGCAAATCCGGAATATGGCGTACACTTTTAAATGTAAACATGCTTCCAACATTAGTCTTCACACGAATATCACCAATCCTAACTATGCTTGCTGAACTCTGGTTACCCATTTTGACACTGCCAAAATCACCTGCTTGATAATTAAAAAAATACTCTCTCTTAGGAACACAATGATATGAAGCATCTATATCAACCAGCCACTCAGAATCTGTACTGCTAACATGATGACATTCACTAGTTGCGCAAATTAAAGTGACATCATCATCACTTTTAGAGGCTACTGCCGCAACATTTTATCATCGCCTACTTTCTGAAAATCATTCTTCTTCCCATGTTCTCTTTTCCGACGAAAGCAATACTTTTTAATATGCCCAGGCTTCTTGCAATAGTTGCATATGAAGTGGTTCTTTCCATCACTAGACTTGGATCTTCCTCTTGAGTTATCACGGCCTTTGGGTCCTTTGATCTTGCTTCTTCCTCTATTCTCCACAACAAGAGCTTGTGAATTGTCAACTCCAATCTCCTTTCTTCTAATTTCTTCATTAAACATGCTTTCTTTGATCACATCCAAAGATAGCACACCATCTGGAGCTGAATTACTAATGGTCACAACTAAAGTTTCCCAACTATCTGGCAAAGAACTCAATAAGAACAAAGCTTGCAATTCATCACCAAAAATGATCTTCATAGTTGTCAACTTGTTAATAATGTCTTGAAAATCACTAAGATGCTCAGAAGCTGACTTTCCACCTTTCAACTTTAGATTAAAAAGCCTTTTAATCAATGAAGCTTTGTTATAGGCGGTTCTCCTCTCATACAAACCTTCTAATTTCTTCCACAAATCATATGGATCAGTCTCTTGTGACACATGGTTAAAAATCGTAATGTCAACCCACTGTCTAATGGTTCCTAAAGTTTTCCTTTTCAACTTTATCGATTCATTCTCTTCCATTTTATCGGGTTTAGAAGGTTTAGAGATAATACCACTCGAACTAGCGACGGTTTCAATTGGGTCATGTAAATCCTTGAAATATAACAAGTTTTCCATCATAGGTCTCCAAATAGAATAGTTGGTTGATGTCAACTTAATCATTGAGCTATGACTGCTCGACTCCATAGTGTGATAAATAACCTACCTCAAGCTCTGATACCAATTTGATAGGATCGATTAGGGGTTACTTCAAGCTACACCCACAATATCACACACAAGACAATCAATCAACACACCATTCAAAAAAAAAGATACGATGAAAGTAAAATAGTGAGACACAAGATTTTATACGTTGAAAACCTCTTCGATGTGAAGAGTAAAAACCACGAGACCTCTTAAGGAGTCTACCCTCTTCTCTTATTGATAAACCGAAAAGGGAAAAACAACCCCAAAATGTTTACAAAAGATTCGCTTCTAATCACCGGAATCCAAAAACAATAAGAGATGAAAAAGGTGTAAGAGAACACCCTATGTGTGCACTTCAGGCCAGCGGTGAATCGAGCAAGGATAAAGCTCAATCTTGAAGACCAAAACACCTTGAAGAAGATGATAAATGACCAAAAACTGCTACTGCCTTATGTGACCAGATCTGGTTATAATAACCCTCTTTTCTTTTAATGTGCATACCAAAAATGTGAGTAATCTCCCAAATGTCTTTCTTGAAAAGAAAAGATATTTTTGCACAAAAGGCATGCTTGCACAACAAATCTGGAAAAAAGACAAAACCAATAAATTTCACTCACAAATTAAGCATGGCCTGCATGAAAAGATATGCCAAATATGCCTGCATAAAATTATGCCAAATATGCCTGCATAAAATTATGTCAAATATGGGCTGGAATACCCAACAATAGTAGCCTCAACACTATGAACACAAAGATGCTCCTTCGAAGGAGAAAATTTCATACAAAACATTGATCGATCCAATCTTACTTGACGACTACCACTAAGTTTTTTCTTGAAACGCTAGTGAGGTTGAGAGGTCCTCTACCTCATTTTATTAAAAAAAAACAGGCTAAAAGTATACACGTACAACAACAAACACACAGAAGAAAAAGGGAAGAAGCAACAATCAAAATCCTCACCATAACCAAGAGTCAACACGGCCAGTGTTGAACGGGTTATTACAAAAGGATAAATGTCTCAAAATATCATGCTTTAGCCAACCCCAAAGCTCATCCTTGCTTTTTATTTTATGATTGAATAATCTATAGTTGCGTTCATTCCATACAAGACTCACGAATTTTTTATTGCATAATGGGGACATGCTAAATTTTTTCTTTTCTCCATTTTGTTGAAAGCAAGTTGATGTGCCACTGCTAAAAGGAACAAGAAGGAATGACCATCAGTCCAAACAGAGCCAACATACGCTTCCACATATCATGAATGCAGCCACATTCAAAAAACAAATGTTCAACATTCCCTTCAGCAAAATTACAGAATTCACACGTAGTGAGGATTTTCATGCCATAACTAATTAATTTCTGCCTTATTGGGAGAACATTGTGAACTTCCTTCCAAAATATGATGTTGTCTTTCGGATGCACCGACCTATTCCAAACCAAAATGCTCCATTTACAATTGGACACATTGACAAAGTTGATCAAATGCTTGTAGACCATCTAGCTGCAGTGATTTTTTCCATCCTAAAAAATATTAGCTTGTATGTCAATGAAAGAAGTACCAACAAACTTACCCAAATAGTTCGAACAACAAAGCTAGAATAGTAAGGGAGTTGAATTCGATCATTATTAATGTAACAAGATACCAAAGCGTCAAATGTGATACCAGTTAAAAGTTTATCAGCGTAAGAAAAAACGTTTGCAAGAATAACTCCCTTACTGATCCAAGGATCTCCAAGAAAGAAATACGGCTTGCAAGAGAGATAATGTGTTTAATGCATGGAAGAAAAAGAGAATGCAGTGCCAAAATTTTCTCTAAATCCAACTACAATTAATGGGAATATCCATTGACCAAAATTTATTTGTTTTAACATTATTCTTCCAACACCATTTAACCAATAAACAGTCCTTGCGTGCTATAAATAAAAGCAACAACATTCCACTGATTCAAAGAGAGAACACCCAAACCACCTTTATGTTTAGGCAGAAGCATTTTAGATAAGACAAAAGGAATAGGTTTCTTACTGAACATGTCACCAGTTCAAAAGAACTTAAGAAACACAGAGTTGACCATAGATAAAAGCTTCTTTGGAAGAATAAAATAGCGTGCCTAATATAATACCAAAGAAAAGGCAATACTCTTCACAAGCACAAGCCTACTAGCTTTGGCTAAGTAACTAATTTGCCCAACAATTAAGGGCAGAGGTGATTTTATTAAGTAGAGCCAGACAGTTAGTTGTAGTAACTCTCGAAGAACAAAGTGGTAGACCTAGATAATTAGAGCCCATAGTAAGAGGTTGCATAGCAAGCATGGCGAGGAGTGTAGCACTGGTGTCATTCGGAATGCCAGAGAACAAAGCTTGAGACTTTTCAGCATCAAGTCTAAGTTCAGTCATTAAGTAAAAGGAATTGATTGTTTCAATTAGAACGTGGTGAAGGGAGTCGGAGTTCAGTTTTGTGAAAACTAAGATGTCATCGGCAAATAAAAGAGTGGTTATAGATAAATCTTTGCATTTAGGGTGACAAGAAATTAAACCCCTCTGGTACTTATCATTGAACATGATAGTGAGTACTTCCGTAATCAATATGAGAATATAAGACGATATGGGATCACCCTGACGGATGCCCTGTTTACTCTTGAAATACCCAGTGGATTTACCATTGAAAAAACAAAAGAACAATGAGGTGGGGAAATGCACTAGTAAACCCAAGCAACAAATTCTCACCATAATTCGAACCACAACAGACCACTGAACGCTGTTATACACCTTGCTAAGGTCCAACTTCAATAAGGCACCAGATGTTGCATTAACCCCCATAACCTTTGATCAACTCATGAGACAACATGACATTATCAAGTATATTTCATCCGAGAAGGAAAACTGCTGGGTTTTCAGGTATTAAAGAAGGAAGTACAACGACTAGTTTTTCGAGAAAATTTTAGAAATGCATTTGTAAAGGACATTGCAATATTGGTCGAAAAGAAGAAACACAAGTAGGGTTTTTAAGCTTTAGGATCAAGACAAGGTTAGTAGAGGTTATTTCAGATAGCATCTTGAACTTATCAAAGAAGTTATGGATAGCATTGCAGAAGTCAACAGCTAAAACATTCCAACAACTAACAAAAAAGTTCACGTTAAAGCCGTTTGGACCACTAGAAGACTTTTTATTCATGGAAAAAAGAGTAGTCTTGATTTCTTCATTACTTACCCAAGCTATAAGAGAGTTAACTTGAATAGTGTTTAATTGTGGCAACACAACAGAATCAATTAAGGAGAGATGACAGCTGAAATTGCTACTGTTACTAAGAAGATTAGAAAAGTGATCAAGAAAGGCCTTATCAACACCATCTGGTTTATCAAAGAAATTACCATGCTCATCAACAATGGTGTATATGAATTCCTTAGCTTGTTTAACCTTAATAGCAGCATGATAGAATTCAGTATTTCTGTCACCCTCAATAACCCACTTTCTTTTCAGCATCTGCCTTTTCATAATGGCTTCAGTCTCAAGGGCATCATTTAGTTCTTTAAAAAGCCTATTTTCCTCACTTGCCAAGGCGGCGTCATCTGGTGCATTCATCATGTTAGTTTGTGCCTGCAACAAAGAAATCCTGATTGTGTAAGACAGTTTAGAACCAGTGCCAAATTTTTGTTTAGACCAAATTTCTTTGTAGACTTTAACTTCCTACAAAAAATAAAACCAGGATTACCAAAGAAAGGAGGAGACCAAGAAGTGGAAAAAATATTAGAGAACTCTGGATCGTGAATCCAAGAGTTTAATATTTTACAACTTCTTAACACCACTCTCGCAAGCAACCCACAGGAAAGGATAATTGGTGAATGGCCAGATAAGATGGGATGAGGAAGATTAGCATGAAGATTAGGCCAGGTAGAAAGGGTGGTAAAACGCATGGTCAATATTGGTGAAAGTTCGAACACCACTCCTGCTACGATTATTCCATGAGAATTGAACGCTAGATCGATTGATTGGGATGAGATCAGGGTCAAGAATAGCTCTGTGAAGAGGAACATTGTCTCTGGGATGTAAGGTTCTACCACCGTGTTTGTCATTTAAATTGAAACAACAATTAAAATCCCCTAAAACTAACCATGGATGGAAATTTTGTTTGAAATCTGGTAAGAGGTTAAAATGGGTTTGCCTTGAAAAAGCAGAGTTATCAGCATAGATTATGGTAAAGAAGAAGGAAGTGTGATCAATGCAGCATGATACATGAAAATGCATGAGTTGACTAGTTGAATGAATGAGGGAAAGAGAGAAAATTGATGGGTTGTGGAGGACAAAAATTCGATCATAGGGAGCAAAAGGTAAATTATGAGACACTACCACTAAGTTGCTATACCTTTCCATAATTCTCATTAACAACTACGTATAGCGGCGGAGTATTTAGGAAAACCCGACCAAATAATCAGTTCAAAGATCTTCTCCAACATTATTTACCTCCAAAGGTTGTGCACTAATTCCATCGGACACTGTTTGTTAAAAATATTAGGGCGCAATATGCTCCCATATTTCGTGGCAATCTCTCAAAAAGTGATTACCATTTAATGGATTTAGAAACAGCCACTATTGGCAGATCACGCTTCCTAGTGACATCACTTGAATTCATAACCTCTACTACATCAGGATTGTGACCGTGCCTTGCTGCACCAGGTAAATTCAGAGCATTAACAGGATCCAAAGGAAGATTTGATATTGAAGCCGAACTAACCCCAGAAGCATAATTCATGCCAATAGCAAGATTGGAATGGACATTCCCATTACCACCTTCCATTGTCATTCCTTCTATCTCCATGCTAGTTCGCACCAAATTTTCAGTGTCAACTTCAAATGCACTAATATTATTATCAAGAGCATTCAAATAACTATTAGGGGATGGGTTGCACTGAGCAGAATCCACATCCACAACATTAAACATAACATCACATGCACCTAAATTTTCAGCATTATTCTCATTTATAACAAATACCTCATTAGCACTAACTCCCAATGAAACTTTAGACTGAGTCCAGCAAGAGGCAACCACCGAGGCAACAAGAAGAGGTAGTGCATGATTACCTGAGTTTGGCACTGCGGTGGAACTGACAACGCTGCATTGAATAGCTAGACGTACCAACGGCATGGCTTCCAGTTCAGATATTAGATTTCTAATAGGCTCGATATCCTTCTAGTTACCTACTTTGATTGTAAGGACAATGTCATTGGAATTCCAAAAGGAGGTTGTTGATTGGATGCAGATTGCGTAGGCACAACTAGAGGAACGACTGCAGTACCAATGGAAGGATGTTGAGCAGAGCAATTTTTTTTTCCATATCTCGTCAAGGACAAGAGTTGTCAATGCCTACTCGAAAAATCTGAAATCCATCTGCATCTGTATCTGAAAAGTGAATAAATATCCGATATCCAAAAAAATGGATGCAGATATCAGCATCCGAAAATTAACCATCCAATTTTTTTCATACTATGCTCAAAATTATATGTATTTTAGTACAATGAATGAGATTTTTTTTAGTGCTTTATTAAGTTGAAGGTTTATATTATATGCAATAAATGCATATTAGCTTCTAAAATCTATGTAATTTCATCATATTTGTTTATTTTTAACACTTTTGTGATCAATTGAAAAACATTTATTTTAAACTTAAAATTTCCATTTATATTTCTTGATCATGATCGTTGGTGGATAGCATAATTATCTGATATTCATCCATATCCGTTGATCCGATATCCGAAAATGATTTCGGATGCGGATACGGATATAGCACTATCCGTATCCGAAAGTATCTATTGACAACCTTATCAAGGACTCTAAAACTAGATCTGGTTTAGGTGGTCTTGACATTTTCTTACCCATGGAGAATCGAGGCGATGAGAGGGGGAGGAGCGATGTAGGCATATAGAGAGGAGAAAGAAAGGATTTTGCCACAAGTAGTTGCCAATTTCAGAAGATAACATCCTATGGCCAATTTTAGAAGTATGATTTAACTTTTTTGAACACCAAATGATTTTAGTTTACAAATGATTTTAGAAGTTTATAAATAATGTTTTCAAACAATTTTGAATAGTATGTAAGGAATTTATAAATGATCTATATATTCATAATAGAAGCTTACAAGCAATTTTGGACTATTAAAGAGTTATAAATATTATTAAAGAATTCTTTTTTTCATAGCAACCAGGGTTGAATGGCCCTTACCATATATTATTAAACACCAAAGAGTACAACATACAACAAGGCTATAAACAAATCAAATACATCTAATAATAGACTGGACCATTACATGTTTAGATATAGATACACCAGTAAACACCCTAATGTTTTGTTCCATCTAAAGAAGATATATAGATTTCTTCAAAAGTTCCAAAAGTAGACACACACTTATGTTCTTCCATCTCATGAATTTGAATATGAGATCATACCATTCTTCAGTTGAGACACTTGCAGGCGTGTGAAGACCAAAATGAAGAAGTACATGCTTCCAGACATATGCAGTGTAGTTACATTCAAAAAACAAATGTGAAATAGTTGCAGCCAGAGAGTCACAAAAGGAACATTTATCATCATCTATAATCCCAAGCATCTTTAATTTCCTTCTTGTATGAACCCCATTCAATAATAATCTCCACAAAAACAAATTCTCTTTAGGCACCGTACTCGACTGCCAAATTCTTGAATGCCATGGAAACAGTTAGTTGCTTTGAATAATATTGCCAAAAATAGTAAGTACTGCATGACAGGTCCCATTCCACAAAGCATGTAGATTATATGTAGGGAGGGCAATATTCAATATTTTATGCCAAATAGAACGAATAACAGTAGAACTGGAACGAGGAAGATAAAGGTTTCCAACAACATACACATTCGCTAGCGATGCTCTTTCATTGATACCAGACAGCACCCTTCCATTATAATCAATTAATTTTGCAAGAATTATACCTCTATCATGCCAAGGATCAAACCAAAAGGAGATATGCCACATATATTTTAATCCACATTGGAATATAGGCATTAGATACACCCTTTGTTTCAACATATTTCGCCAGGTCCAACTACAATCAAGTGGCGAATCCATGGTCCAGATATTCTTTTCCTTGACTAAATGAGTTTTACACCTTGATGCCCATAAATTTGAGTCATAATTGAATAGTTTGTCAATTCTAATAGAGATAGCAGCTTGATTCCACATCTTTAAATTCATCACCCCAAGTCCACCATTGTTTCGAGAGCAACATAATTTCTTAAAAGATATCGGGATTAGCTTCTTAGAATAAGGATTTCCATGCCAAAGAAAATGACTGAGAGCAGCATTTACTATATCAATAATCTTAGAAGGCAGATGTATAACCTGGCATAATATATGCACATAAATATTGCAATGGATTTGACTATAACAAGCCTTCCAGCAATAGAAAATTTTGAAGAAGGACAACTCACAATTTTAGAAATAGTGCCTTCAACCTAGTTGAGCACAAAGGAGCACCAAGGTAATTTTTATCGTTAAGCATTTGAGACAAACCTGATAAAGAGTACAAAGACGACTTGGTCTGTTCGGATACTCCAGCACACTTAATCTTGGATTTGCTCTTGTTAATATTCAAGCTTGATAACTGTTTAAACAATTTAAGGGTGTCAAGAATCCCATTTATAGATTTTGCATTCGGTTTTGTGAACAAGAGAAGGTCATCGACAAAAGGAAGAGATGATATGTTAGAGCTTTTGCAGTAAGGATGGAAGTCAATTTGCCTGCAGATCATAGCTTTTCTCGACAGAATAGTAAATAATTCCATGGCACATACAAATAGATATGGTGATATGGGATCAACTTGCCTTAATCCCTGGTTAGTCTTAAAATAACCAAAAGTGGACCCATTAGCACTGAGTGAAATATGCACAGACGATATGCAAGTATATATCCAGCGAGGGAAAGGTAAGGGGAAGTTCATTTTGAATAAAGTATAAATAATGGTATCCCACCTTACAGTATCATATGCTTTTTGGATGTCTAATTTGAGAACACATCTAGGAGAAATTGAAGCCCTATTATACCCTCTCATTAATTTATAAGCTAAGAGAATATTATCGGCGATGTCTTTATTCGAAAGGAAAGCACTCTGGTTAGGTAATATAACATGAACAAGAGCACTCTTCATACGCCCGGCTAATATTTTAGCATTACATTTGTATAATATATTACAGCATGCAATCGGTCTATACTGCGAAACTGAAATAAGCATTTCCACTTTCGGAATCAAGGCTAACCTAGTTGCATTAATTCCACCCAACATTTTACTGTACAGGAAAAAAAATTAAAAGCTTTAATGACATCCTTGCCTACCGCCGACCAACATGTTTTAAAAAATTGGGCATTACACCCATCAGGACTCAGGAGCTAGTAACTTTCATGGAGAATATGGCTCGCTTTATCTCTTCATTCGTAATCACAGAGATAAGATTATATTTCAGGTCATCCGAGATTGTGGGAAAAAAAATATGAGAGAAGGAGTCGAGTTGTAAAGGAATGCTAGACGAATTACCGAGGGTAGACGAGAAGAAGTCCAGGAAAGCAGCTTGTATAGAATCAGTTTTCGAGCACATTCTACCATCTTTATCAATAATATTGGCAATATCTAAAGCAGCTTGGTGAATCTTTAAAGAATCATGAGAGGTAGATGCATTTTTATCACCATAAAATTTCTAGTTGTTTTTGCAATTTTGTTTTGCCATTTCTGCCTCTTCAATTATTGCTTTAGCGAGATCAGAAGACAGAGTTTTCTTGAGCAGAGAGCGAGCCAATAGTAGAGCTGTCTAGACAACCTTGCATATCACTTTGTATTTGAAATAACATCTGTCTAAATGAGTTTGAACGACTAACTCCATTACCAAAATGATCAGCAGCCCATTTCTTCATCACATACTTTAAGCGTTTGCGCTTAACCTGCACAATAAACATTGGGTTACCGTGCACTTGGATATTCCATGTATTAGATACTATGATTAAAAAAGTAGGATGATCTATCCAATTGTTAAAAAATGAAAATAAGGATTTCTTTCTCACGATCTTCTTGCCCCATTCCAACCAAGAGGAGAGTGGTCCGATAAGGAAGGGGGAAGAATTAAGGTACAAAGGGAAGGCCAAGTATTAACAGTGTCTAAGTTTTGGTAGGATCTTCCTATTCTACAATAAGTTCACAAAACATTCCGAGAACAATTATTCCAAGTGTAAGAAGCACTAGAGGAGGGGATGGGTAGCAGCTTAGAATCATAGATGGCGTTATTGAAGGGTCTAGTTTGTCTAAACGTGATTGGAGTGCCTCCCATTTTATCAGTGGAGAGTTGCTGCAATTCCAGTCACCTAAGCAAATCCATGAAAGGGAAACATGTTGGAGAAAGGGAAGGATATCCAGAAATTGTTGCGTGAAGGCAGTACAATTATCTGCGTAGATAACAATTAAGAGGAATTTGGAGGTGGTAGGCAAGTGGGTTAGTTTAGCATGTAAGAATTTTATTAGTAAACTTGGATTTTATAAAAACGTTTATTTAATGGATTTGGAATTTGAGTAACAAGTTTTCATAAATGAACGAGATTCATAAGTGTTAATAAGAGAAGTTATAAGAATTTTGGTTTGAGTTATTCTTATCGCTGATGTAAACAAAGATATTTAATCTTTGACATGATTTAAAATTGAGAAATCCTTTTTTTATAACAATTTTTGAATTCACTTAGTATATTAATATGTTGATAAGTATTTAAAAATAAGATTTAATAAATGAATGATTCTTCTGAAATGATGCTTAAGTTTCTCTACGCTAATTAAATCTTTGGATTATTTGTGTTGTTTGTTATTTGATTGTTAACCGACTATTAGATCTTGACCAAAATCTTAATCTGAAAACATCTATAAGAAACGGGTGAGTCATACCACACAGTCCTTCTTGATAATTGTTCATTGTAAGTATAATCCTTGTTTTGTTCTCCTATGAGAAGTGGTAAGGGTAATCTATCCATTAAGGGGTTTGAAGGCTAACTCCTCTCTTATCTGTTATCTGTTTATTTTCTGAAGAATTAGGGTTGAGTTTAACCTGAAGTTTATTCGAAGAGATCCGGATCACCTATGTTATTCAAAAACCACTTTGATCCAATTTAAGCATTGCAATTAAAATTTTCTTGAGGAACGTGGATTGGAAGATGGAGCTTTGAAGAGCAAGGGTTATTCAGTATAGGTCCTGAGGGTATTTCCAAAATAAATGTAGTAGTAATAGTTCCTTTGATTCGTTCAAATGTAGAACGGCCTATACAGATGAATGTTATCTGAACTTTACCACTGCAGGGCAATGAACATTCAAAGTGAATACATCGGAGAAAGGTAAAAGTGGTAGCCTTAAGCCTTACAATCTGAAATGACTAAAATACGGGAGATACGGTAGGGCTAAGTTGGGTCGCTCCCATTAGGGTATGAGCATCACCGAATTAGAATCAGACAACCTTGATTATTGTATGCTTCGGTATGGCTACTGATCACAACCAGTGGTGAAAATTTTGATATTGTAAAGCTAAGTGATAAGTTAATTCTATGTTGGTAGAGCATCTAAGAAAAGTCATCAATGTGCTTTATGTAAAGGTGTATTGGGTCTAGAGGTACCTTGGTAATCCAGTAATTATATGAAATCCAAACTCCAAGAAGTCCCTTTATGACTTTAGCTGGGAACCTATATTGTTGAAATTTAATTAATATAACAATTTCAACCATGATTAATAAGTTTTTTTATTTAGACAATATAATAATACTACTAAATAATTTATGAAATTGTTTTTATTATTCAAAGCTAAAATCTTATATGTGCTTATGTGTGGTGTAGTCTTATAAGAAACAATTTATTTTAGTAAGGCATTGAAATATTATAAATAAAGTTTCATGTTACTTAAGTTTTCTTATGAGGGTTTCTAGACCAACATAGGCACTATTTTGCGAAAATGCTCATATTTAGACCAACCATGATTTCCAGGTTAACTTTTGTGTTTGGAGCTTAAAAGAAGAGCTGGAGTCCTAGGATATATCTAGTTAATCTTCCCATAGTTGTGTTTGTGTTTAGATGTCAACATTTGTTTTGAAATATTTTATAATTATCCATGGTTGATAGTAGTAAAGTGTTGCACTCATATATTCGTTTTGTTTATAGATAAAAAAGTTCTTTTGTTTTGTAAAGACTTGCTCAAACTAATGTTATTCAATACATTTTTGTGAAATTATGTTCTTTTTTCTTATTCTTTCCCCTGTGATCTTTTTCTCTTATGATTAAATATTTAGTGTAGGAATACCAAGGATAAATTAAGTGTTGTCTTTAGTGATAAGAAAAATAGGTCTTTACATTTGTCATCAGAGCTCAAGTTAAAAGAATCTTTACTCTGATGGTGTTAACTCATTTGAGATCGGGTGAGCAAGACCATAGGATGAGTTTGAGAGCATACGTATTGGAGCATATATTTGTCATTGCTATACAAATGATTTGTGTTGATTGGTCTTTTAAGTCTAAATTTTGGAATTTTCGTTTGATAAATGTTTACAATGTTATTTATAAGCATTCCTAAACAATTGAATAGGAAATTGACAATCAACTAAAAATATGGTAACTGAAATAATTTTACATAAGAATATATTTTTTTGTATACAAAAATTATTATTTTTTAAATAATAAAGTAGTTTCGAAATATTTGTAGTTGGAGAATGATAATATTCGAATATCATCATCCAGAGTTACTTAGACTTGCTAGTCGTATTTTCTCACTGACTATTATTAGGTGCTTTGTAAGTAGTTTTCTTTAGATAGGGTTGAGAAAAAAAATGAAAGACATTGGAGCGAACACCTTATGAATTAAATTTCATAATTTGACTATAAGGCATTTTGTATTAATGTTTAATTAGGATATATGGTTTTAGATAAGATAATATTAGTCAAAAACTTGAAGACAATAATCCAAGTGCCTTTGAAAATGGTTTCGAAAATATTAATAATATAAATATGAGTTACGTGTAGAAACTTTTAAGGAAGATTTTTTTTGGGTAGCTTGGAAAATGGAAACTCGATTTGTTTTGCGATATCAAGAATTACCTTCCAAATGGCGATCAGATATTTGCTTAGGCAAACATTCTAAGAAACTTAGGAAATTATTCTCTTTATCATTGTACGGTTGAAATGAGTCCAAATCCAAATGAATTCAAAAAGGGTTGGAGATTAATATTTTGGAAGTATTCTATTAACCCGCCTTTTAACAAAACCATTGCGATTTGAAATCGGATGACTAGATTGCTTGGATTCGAGCATGGACGGTTATACGGATTCATGAAATTCCGAATATGCTTGAACAAAGCATTGAGATTGGAAATAAATTGTAGTTTAGGCTTGTTAGAACTCAGATCGATCTGATCATCTGTCCCCAGATCATATTATGGTGCATCATCAAAAGACGGATCAACCTAATAATTGAATTCGGATTGGCTAGGCATTCGTCCCACACATTTGATAAACACGAAACATTATACACTAGATCAATGCACTTCATATGGAATTAATACTTCAAACTTAACTAAACTTGGAAATTTATTCATTTTGAAAGGGCTGGATTAGTCACATCGTCAACAACCTAGATCAAGACCGATCTGAGCCCTGGATCAGTACCAATATGAAGTCACCAGGTGGACAATCCATTCAACTTCATGCTGACTTGGTCATAATGGCTTTCCTGTTTTCCCTATGAATTCATAGGTCGAAATGAGCCTACCTTCGGCTATAAATAGAAACTTGGTGGATCATTTTGGAATCTTTTTTGCACTTATAAGCTTGGACTCTACCATTGCAAAACTTTAATTCCTTTACCTCCACTTCTTGTACTTAATCAGATAGTGTACTAAAACCCAACAGTATAAATAATAGATTTCCCCACAATGGACACAGGCACATTTTCGTACCACTATAAATATTATATTTTTACTTTTTATTGCACTATGTGATTTGGATTGTGATTATTATCGGTGATTGTTCTGTAGAGTTTCGCACTTAAGAGTGTTGGTCGGACCAAAATGACTTATAGCATTTTTGATGCACAAGGAAGGGGCAAACCTAAGATGTTGGATTTATATTGCTTAAGGATTTGGATATGGGTAAAAAGAAGTCGAGTACGTGCTGAGGCAAAAGGCGCTGGTGTGAAAGGAAGTCAGGACCCTTTTTCTATCACACTCGGAAAGTGATGGATGAAATGGTGAAATATTTGGAATCTCATCTGAAACGACAAGAAGGACTGCTCAAAAGACATGAGAAAATGATAGCCAATTTTCTCAATCAAATCATACAATCAAGATGATTAGGTGATCAAGGGACAACTGTTGGTGGAAGACCTAGCAAATTGGCGAAACTCAGACAAGACTCAAGGTCAAACCCTGTACTATTTCCTTGGATCGATACCAATCTCCTTGGGTTGGTACCGACTTGGTTGGGAGCATTCCTCGTGAAGGACATCGTTTGACTTGCAATACTATGATAAACTTGGATTTTCATACTAGAACTGGGTTGCAAGCATATACAATCATTGATTTAGTAATGCATTAGGGGAGATTTGGCATTGTCTTTAAAAGCCAAATCGGCCCTGATCCCGCTTCTCAGGTCGGTGCCAAGATCCCGATGTCTGCATCGCTGATCAATGTCCGACGTTTGATGGATTAGAGACTAGGTTACAGGTGACATTTTTGGTGATTGGCAAGAATTCTGGACTACGGTAATCAGACTGTGGATGTGATTACAAAGTTTTTAGAGGTAGATTGTCTTGATAGGATACAGATTGTTTCACGGCCATTCGAAATTCTTGGAATCCGTCGTACTTTAAGTTATCAGTTATAGAAGCTTATAATGGCGGGAAGATTATACTATCCATCTTATGCGCTATATATGTTACATGGATATACTGAAGACACCGAAATGACGTCATGGAAAACTGCTTCTTGTTGTTTCTCTCGAATATTACAACCATGTCATTTTTGGCTGTTTGAAAGAGGATCTACTTGTAGTTGGAATAATCATGTGCAAAGGTTTATTGGGTAGTTTTGGTCGACATCTCTCAACCCAAGAACATTTTGACACTTACAACAATTAAGCGAACGATCGAAGAGACTCTATGTATTATCTTAGAACGGTTTATTGCCTTGGTACCGTCAATGGATCGACCGGAACCGTCCATAATATTGATGATGCAATTTCTGGCACATTGGATAATTCAGATTTTAAAGTTCCACTGGAAAGGACAAAGGCAAAAGGAAGGCTTTAGATTGATTTAACTGGAATAATAAGCAATGAAAGAAATCCAAGTTCACTACATATGCAGATCATTAAGCTACTCAAAGAAGATTTTTACCTTCTTTTTTTTTTATACTCAGGATACCCTTTTGTTTAGGAAACCACCTGGAGGGACCCAATGGAAAAAGAGCAGAATTTTGGAAAAACATTATGGGGCCGTTCGCAAGCTTTGAGCGTGCCACATCTAGTCGTGGCCGCATCGGAAGCGTCGGACGCAAGTCCGTTGGATGGCACGCTGGTTGAAAGCTCAAAAGAGCTTCGTTCAGATTTTGAACGGGGATGATTAAGAAGGGAGGGGGGCTGGACTGTTTAGTGGGGTAATTTGGTTTATTTCGTGTGTACGCACGCACGCGCCCTCGTACCCCAAGTGCCCATCTTTGACATTTTTAATATATATGTGTACATATCAAATCTTATCTTTATTTTAGTCCATTTGATTTCATTTCAATTGTGTATATAACTCGCATACATACATACATACATATATATATATATATATATATATATATATATCAAGCTATTCATATTATTTTGGCAATGTGGGACTAATATTCAAAATGTTTTAATTAACATAACACACATAAATTAAAATTAAACACGTACATTAATTCAAAACAATTAATCTAACAATTAAATACCCCGTTCAAATACCACGCTCAAATACCCCGTTCGTAGCTAAAAACGCATTTCCCCTTCATTATAGTACCATACTCAAATGTCATGCTCAAATACCACGCTCAAATGTCCCGTTTGCGTTCGTTAAGAACGCACCCTATTTGTTCCATGATCTGGACGTTCATAATGCAAACGTGTCAGCATCTTATGGATATGGTACATGATAACATTAGACGCACACAACTGGCACAATATGTTAGGAATAAGACTGCGGTGATGGAACATGAGCATCCATGAACTGCCCTAAAAAAAGATTGATCTAGAACCTAGCTCGTTTGGATTTGGATTCCGGATGCCCAAATTCACCACCTATGTATAGAGTTATAATCCATAGGTATGCTCTTTGTGGATGGAAAACCATCCGATCTCTTTACTTAATAAATTGGTAATAAGAACTGCTAATTAGCCTACTCTTGTAAGGGATTAGGACTTAGTCCCTAGGCATGCTCTGTATCCAATGATAGACCATTAGTTTTCTTTTGAATTTTTTAACAAAGAAAAATCTTTGAATGATAGTAAAGTCGTGTCACTTGTAGGAATTATGTTTGCAAGGTATGGAATCGAAAATTGGATTTTCAAGCTTTAATATCTGGTCCCTAAGTATGGATAATGCTTGGGAATTTAAGGTCTTCTTGTCGGGATTTGGAAAGTTTTCTTGATTAGATCTCGATCATGAACTATGCTTGCGGAGATTCATGCTTCTTTGTCAAGATTAGGTAGAGCTGCTTGAATGGTCATCAGCTACGAACCGTGCTTAGAAAAGACCAGGTTGTCTCGAAAATGTGAACGCTTAATCGAATTTTGTAGATATGGATTACACCCATGTTGGCTAGGCCCAAAGAGGCCTTGTACTTTAGATTTATATCTCTCATTTTGGATATGGATCTCATGGATACTCTAGATTTCATATTTATTAGATTTATCAAATTTCTTGGTATTACGGATTTCTTGGATTTTACTTTGGATTTATCCTAAATACGATCCGACATAATTGTGGGATTTTTGACGTAATTTTTATTATGAATAGGCATGATCATGATTTTCTAGATTTTTGGTTTATGCTATCAGATAAATTACAGAATTTTTTGGATTTCTCTTAGATTATGGTCTTCGGATTCGAATTTTTTTTGATTTTACGAAACACATCTTTCATCAAAAGACATGTTTTGAAAGGAAAGTGTTAACCTACCTTTTCAAAAGACCGTTGCCCTTTGGCTTCAGATGATTGGAAAGCTCGGGGTTTGATCGCGATAGAATGCATGAATTTACGAAATTTCAGATTCATTGGGACAAAGAATTTGGATTAGAAATAATTTAAAGTTTTGGCTTACTAAAACTCGAATCTGTTAAATAATCTTGCCCTAGTTCAGATCGAGGTGCATCATCAAAAGGTGGACCAACCTAACATTTCAACTTGGATTAGCTAGTCCAACATATCTCATCGTCAAATAAGCATGAAAATTGTACACTGAATTAATGCACTTCATCTAGAATGATTACTTCGAACGTATTTTTTTTTTTTGATATGGAAGCTTTCTAAAAGGGTCAGATTTGTCCCACTTCCCACTACAAAAAAGGGGCAATTTTCCAATCCAGAATTTCCTACACCATCCCTACGCTGCGTAGGCGCGGTGTAGTGAAAACATGAAATTATGTGGAAGGTGTAGGAGCCGTGCAGGAAGTCCCTACTCATTTCCTATACGTTGTAAACATGGTAGAATTTATTTAAACGTGCTTTCTGAAATTACGGTCCATAGGTGAAACAACAATGCCACCTGTTCTTGCCTGTAAAACAACTCGTTTTTTCACTTGTTTATTCGTTCATTTCAGATTAAAAAAAACCTAAATCTATTTGTGTTGCTCTGCTCGTTCCTTCAACTGCTATGGCACTGCCTTCAACCGCGTCACCGCCCCTGCCTCCTCTATTCGTGTTGGCGCCCCTGTCTCCTTTCCTCGCTCTGCCGCCCTCAATTTCCTCAAATCAGGTACGCATTTAGCCTCTAGATAAATAAAACGGTAATAGTATATCAAACAAGCATCCTGGAAATGTATGCATCTATATCATAGTAGGTATTTCAAATAATATAATGAAATGTAAAAGCGCATAAGTTGGATCTTTATTAAAATGTTGGGCTACCCTCTATGGACACAGGAGCCTTTATGGATATATTAGCATCAGTTATATTGCAGTCGTCAATCACATAAGCCAAACATTGTTTTAACATATGATAAACTCACAACATGAACGACTATAAACATAAATTATTGTAAAGACAATTGTGGATATGGATCCAGATCTTGGATTCACAATCAAAATTAACACACATTATAAAATGAAGTTTAATTCTAAAACTCCCACACATGAGCATCACACAATCAAAATAAGGTTTTTACATGAAACCATTGATCCACAAACGCAGATACGAAATTAAAAACCATAAACAACGGGATTGAAACTCATAAAACACAAATGAAACATCAAGAATTCTAGGCCCTCTCACCTCTGATCCTCCTAGCAAGCTGCATATCCTTTGGAATAATCGTAACTCTTTTAGTATGATTCACAAAAATATTAGTATCGTCAAACAAACTAACGAGGTGAGCCTCAGACACCTCTTGAAGTATAGAAACAATAGATCTCTAAACCTTAGATCGGAAATAAAACAAATGCCCCATAAAGGAAATAAAATGCATGAAAATACGTTGCATTAATTTTTATTTGACTACTCGTAAATAATAATAATAATAATAAAGTACCAAGCTATTGCAATAGTAGTCCAGTGGTTCCCTTTTTTGTGAACAAAACAAAATTAAGAACACATTAAATCACTTCTTATGGTATTTGACTTAAACTCAGATGATAGTAGTCATTGGTAAAGGCCTAATCCATTTTTATCTCCTTAAATTATCCTTTTTCCCTTAAAAGTTTATATTGATTATTTAAAATATTGGGTGCACATAATTTTGAAAACCCAAAAATACATATTATTATTACTATGATTAGTAAAAGTTAATTAAAATTTTTATTTTTCATAAATTAATGTTTGGCCTTGTTTGATAGGTATGTAGATGTTCCTTTAGTTGTGAAACGAACCATCTTATTATTCTTCAAACAAAATAAAATTAATAAAATTTTATTTTATTATTAGTTAGGTGGCACACATCTTTCAAACAAAATAGAGTGCATAAACAATTTCTTTTTTGTTTTATGTTAATTTAGTTCTACAACTCTGGACAACATCTTATTATTGTTCAGTCAATAATAAGAACATCTCATAATTATTATTAATGGGATGACTGGCAATGATAATAATATGGTGTATATTGTTGAACATAAATTATATTTTAGTTTAACAATGCAACTAAGTAGTGATGTTACAGACCTATTACGATCAGAAAATGCTTACCAGGAAAATACCCAGATAAAAAAAAGAACAATAATAAGACGTTGTTTAGAAAATGTTGAGCACTGGCTTTACAAGCAAAGGCAGTTGTGTGCACTGCCTTTGCAAGTGCAAAGGCAGCACTTAACGATGCATTTACTTATTGCATTTGCGCACAAAGGCAGCGCTCAGAGCTGCCTTTTTGCACAAAGCCAGCGCTCAGAGATGCCTTTGCTCGCTGCCTTTGCAAGCAAAGGCAGTAAGGCAACGCACTGCCTGAGCGCACTGCATTTTCATGCAAAGGCAGTAAGGCAGCGCTATGCACCACCTTCGCGCGCAAAGACAACACTGAGCATGCTGCCTTTGCACATGTAAAGGCAGCGCGCAGCGCACTGCCTTTGCAATTGCCAAGGCATTGCCCAACACTGCCTAGGCAAAGTCAGTGATGCGTTGTCTTTGCACGCGCAAAGGCAATGCTGGGTGCACTGCCCCATACCTTTGCAAGGGTGCCAGTGTTGTGTTCAATGCCTTTGGAATGGAAAAGGCATCTGTTTACTGTCTTTGCAATTGTGCTTTCCTTGATTCTTTTGCATTCTTTTCATTGTTTGTGTTACTTTAGATTTATTCATCATAGTTTACCAAAATCTTATGCTACGTATCAATATTTAATGCTACGTACCAATATTTAGTGCTTGTTTATTCGTTTTAATAATGGGATTAAATAATTTATGCGTAGATATATAAAGACTATGCATACATTGCTATGTTTGGAGTTTCAGATGACAGAGTGAAACTTGTGGAGGAAGTAGAAGAGCTACAGATTAAAAATCAAGAAATGAATGTTATGACAAACAAATTACAAGGGAATTTATGTTCCGTGTATGAGGAGAGGAGTTCTGTGCAAGATTTTATATGAGGGTTGAGGAGGGAGCAAGAATCAGAAATATAACATACTTTATAAGTTATTCTTATGTTGGAAGTGGGTTTGATGTTCTATTTGTATAAGTTACATTGTATGATGTTTGAATTAAATGAAACGACTATGATTGAATTATGTAGAAACTTTATTTTACTATTTGTTGGACCGCATTTGACCATGATATTAATTCTACTTCAATGTTTTTAATGATATATATTGTTAAGATTTTGCATATGTTCAGTTTTATTGTATTTTATTATGATATGTGTGGTAGGTGAAAACAAATACAATACAACCATATTGAATTTTAGTGTACGGTGGCGTATGAAATGCATAAGTAAAATCTGATTTTGCATTTTAAATAGAAGAAGGCTATGTATGGAAGAAGGCATAGGAAAGATATATGGACACACACGTAGGGAATGTGCATGGAATTAGGCGTAGAGAATGTAACACCCCACATCTATTAATGTCACTCATAAGAGAATGTGTTAAGTTCCGTAAAATACAACATGCAATCTTTACAGAGAATATACAAGACAGATAAAATAAGTAGCAAAATTTTTTTAAACTTTATTATAATAGAAATAATACATAGTCTCAGAAATATGTTAAAACCAGTTATAACCAGTAAACTATCTCAAACTGTCTTTCAAGCCAACTCAGAAAATAAAATACCAAAGTACATAAAGTCGTATACCATAGCATAAGCCAAACTAAAGTGGAAAGCATATCAAAGCGATACATTTAAATTGTCCAATTCAAGTCCAAGCTGAAGCGATATCCTAGTTACTGCCGAGTATCACCACCCTAAGAATCTGAGGGAGGAAAAGAAAGAAAGAGGCGAACAAAAAAGGTCAGACATAAAGTCTGGTGAATTCCAGTGATTTACAAATATGCATGAATTTGAAATGACGGGATAGGTAAATAAAACTAAGTAAGAAAGGTATAGTTTTACAAAAGATAATCTAAACAGAATAACAGAAATAAACTTATGATCCAATAAGGATTCACTTTTTTTTCTAAAAGGGTAAATGTTTGAACATATATGTCTGAACATACACGTTTCATATTTCAAATCCTAGTCTGCACCAATACTTGTATAACAAGTTTAACAGGATTATGTATTAATGGGATTAACAACAGCTATAACAGTAGGAATAATAGTAGGAATAACAACAAGAAAAATAGTAGGAATAACAACAGTATTAGGCGTACCCTAATTACAAAACAGGACTAAGTGTTAACCTAATTACATAATAAAAGGATTAGGTGTACCCTAATTACTACCCAAGCAATTGGCTCCCTATGACCCGAATATCCTGTGTCTGCCCCGGCAGTAGGGTATATCACTCCCTAACCCAGCGACTTATAGACCACAACAATATCCATAGGTGTTATAACATCTTATTTTCCCTAGTCGGACTCATGCACGCTCATGACTCCGCCGGAACGCGCTCGTAACCACCACCGTGTGAACCTCTTACTATCAAGTTTCAGTAAAGCGTGCCCTGCCCCATAGCTAGTGCGAGGCCCTTTCTAACAAGGTACTAAATAGGGATACTGACTGATATGGGTTCCAAACAGCAGATTGACGCAAGCCAAAACCCCTTAAGCTTGTGTCCCCAAATCTCGGATTTAAGAGCCCCCAAAACCCGATGCCACAGCGAACGGGGGATGTAACAACCAGCTCATTCGATGACAATAGATTTAAATATTTTATTTAAATATATCATCGTGTCCGATGCGTCACTCAAAATGTCGTTTTCCGCAAACGATAAAATTAGGATTCGGGACCACTTCCATTGAGTCTGGATCATCGTTTATGACCTTTTTGACTATAAGCGTCGATACGTTCAGAGTTAGGTAAAATTTGGTCGTTTTCTCATTTGAGTGTATGACCAAAATGTCACTTTTCGCATACGAATGAATTTGGAGGAGAAAGCTAGGTGGAGCTCTTAAGTGAATGAGCTAGGTTGGCTAACCAAGCCCCAGCCAAGGTGCCAAAATTCCAGAGCTCGGAATATATCAAAGTTTATACTTTTGATATTCCTCCTTTGTTTGTTTGAATCATTTGGATTGACAATTGTCTTCGCACGTTTGTTAACATTTATCAATCAAATCTTTGGGGGTTATGACCACTTTGGTTTAATCTCGTCTTGTTAGAGAAATTGTCTATTGCTTCTTTGATTAATTGCTGATGTTTTTGTGATTTGAGATTTTTTGCAGAAAATTATCTTAAATCATGTTGTTCCGAAGTGGTAAGTTGTGCACTACTTATCCGTCATCTTCTCGATGTTTCTGATATTCTAGAACTGATACTCGAGTTTCTGATTATTGGGAATTTTGTATAATTCCTAATGATTCGTCTTTATGGTTACTAAATGAGATTTAGTACTTGGTTAGAAATCGATTTCCCCGAATAGTTCATTGTTACTTCATTACCAATACTAGTTATCGATTTCTAGCTCGTTGGTATTCCGTACCACCCTGGGATCATTGATTATTCCTTCGAGAGTTGCTCGCTTTAGCTGACTTCGTTGGAATCACATTGTTGTGCTTTTGTTGGTGTCAGCCACCATGTCGCAAGACTAAAGTGCTGAAGATTGGTGTTCGCTACATCGACGTGATTGAGTTTGGGGATGGATTAGTCAACCACCGTAATTTCCCATCTCATATCCTAAGAGAAATATCTACTATGATATCTCGCGTCTGTAGGACACAGTCTCGTTGCTTCTTGAAATTCCAAATTAGATTCGCATGGTTTTTGTGCATTTTATCAATTCTCATTCCCTTGAGAATCATACTAAGAAAGGTGAGTCTATTTGAATTCATAGCGCTTATGAATTTTTCCGGAATTATTTTACCCGTTTGGGATAACTACCTTCATGGTAATGGAATTTGAGATTGAACTCTAGTTTTTGTGATCTTGTTACACGAAATTGGGATCTTACCTAGCCGTTGGTGTGATCTTTTCATTTCGTGTCGGATCTTGTGGTACCACTCCGTGCTATTATTTTTGGTTGTTACTCATTACTTCAATCTTAAGGAATTGCGGGGACGCAATTCTTTTAAGTGGGAAGTCTATAACAAACCGCTCATTCGATGATAATAGAAATATTTTATTTAAATATATCGTCGTGTCCGATGCATCACTCAAAATGTCGTTTTTCGCAAACGATAAAATTAGGATTCGGGACCACTTCAATTGAGTCTGCATCATCGTTTACGACCTTTTTGACTATAAGCGTCGATACATTCAGAGTTAGGTAAAATTTGGTTGTTTTCTCATTTGAGTGTATGACCAAAATGTCACTTTTCGCATATGAATGAATTTGGACTCGAAACCACTTCCATTGAGTTCAAAATATCGTTTAGGAGTTTGAAAAGTATAAAATTTGATATATTCTGAGCTCTGGAATTTTGGCACCTTGGCTAGGGCTTGGTTAGCCAACCTAGCTCATTCACTTAAGAGCTCCACCTAGCTCTCTCCTCCTTCATTCATTCTCACTTCAAAGAAAATAGAAAATGGGTGAAGGGAATAGGAAATAGAAATTCCCTAAGCTAGGGCCTTCAATCTAGAGCTCAATTCTTGTGCAAATCCAATTCTAAGACATGGGTAAACTTTCTAATCTCCCTTTCTACCTTATCCTCCTCTCAATTTCGGATTTTTCTCAGAAACATAACACATGTATTTTTGGCTGTGAATGTATGAGGTAATTTCGGAGGTGCAATTGATGAAAGAGGGGAGCTTTGCTCGTTTGGGTGCTTGTTCTCGATATTCAAGAGCCAAAGGTGAGTTCTTTTTAAACTTACATCTATGCCACAAGTCATTGGCTTGTACCAAGTGTAGTTTAGTGTTCATATGTGTTTGCATGTGCTAGCGAATTGGTTATGTTAGTGTAACTTAGCTGATTCCATATGTTTATGTTCCATTGAGTTGAAATTATAAGTAGGATTGTTTACACGATCTTGTGCATATGTTTTGAGTTGATTTGGTGATGTTGTGAAGATCCATTGTCCCCCGACAAAGTTCTAAGTCTTCACAAGTCGCTTGAATCTCTTTTGTAGGTTTTGGTTTGGAATTCGGTTCATGTTTGAATATATAACCAAAATCACTGCAACCTTATGTATATATATTTATGCATGTGAGTGTGTGTATATGCATGTTTTTTGTGCTTTAGAGGGTGTATGCAAGCCTTCTAAACGTTTAGAATCAATGCGGGAGGTCCGGGTTCATTCGAAAATCGATTGCATATCATTACCTAGGCAAAATGTAATATTTGGCCCAGTTCAGACGTCTGTTGCATCGCTTCAGACGTCTGACCGACGCAACAGACGTCTATAGAACTCTCTGGTATGAACATAATTATTGGCTTCAGCTCAGACGTCTGTTGCACCGCTTCAGACGTTTGACTGACGCAACAGACGTCTATAGAACTCTCTGAAATGAACATAATTATTGGCTTCAGCTCAAACGTCTATTGCACCGCTTTAGACGTCTGACCGACGCAACAGACGTCTGTAGCCATAGGTGAATTGACTATAGCACTTCCGGATGGTCGTTTAGATCATAGATTCGATGAAAGGAATTATTGAGTTTGCTGTGGATCGCAAAACCCAAATCTTCCCTCCACAACGGGAACTCCCATTCTCTCGAGTGACCATTCACTTAAGAAAATGAGAAGACTCATGGAATCACAAGAACAAGCTCCACAAGGAAGAACAAGCACCCAAACGAGCAAAGCTCCCCTCTTTCATCTATTGCACCTCCGAAATTACCTCATACATTCACATCCAAACATATATGTGTTATAATTGTGAGAAATTTTCAAAATTGAGAGGAGAACAAGGTAGAGAGGGAGAGTAGAGAGTTTACCCATGTCTTAGAATTGGATTTGCACAAGAATTGAGCTCTAGATTAAAGGCCCTAGCTTAAGGAATTTCTATTTCCCATTCCCTTCCTCCATTTTCTATTTTCTTTGAAGTGAGAATGAATGAAGGAGGAGAAAGCTAGGTGGAGCTCTTAAGTGAATAAGCTAGGTTGGCTAACCAAGCCCTAGCCAAGGTGCCAAAATCCCAGAGCACACAATATATCAAAGTTTATACTTTTCGAACTCCTAAACGATATTTTGAACTCAATGGAAGTGGTTTCGAGTCCAAATTCATTCGTATGCGAAAAGTGACATTTTAGTCATACACTCAAATGAGAAACGACCAAATTTTACCTAACTTCGAACATATCGACGCTTATAGTCAAAAAGGTTGTAAATGATGATCCAAACTCAATGGAAGTGGTACCGAATCCTAATTTTATCGTTTGCGAAAAACGACATTTTGAGTGATGCATCGGAGACGACGATATATTTAAATAAAATATTTAAATCTATTATCATCGAATGAGCGGGTTGTTACAAGGGACCTCTTTGCTTATTAATACTTATATTCAACTAAACAGGTTTAGGTTTTATTAATAAGCATGGTTGTAATGTCAGGTGTATACAACCCTATTTTTAACAAGTTCTTTACTTAATTTCCGTTTAAGTCAAAGTTAACATGTCTATTTCTTATGCATGCTATTTATTAACTACACTCCCAAGTTATGGGTTCATGCACAAGGTCCATTTACAGCAACTAACTACAACAAGTCTACATGTAACGACCCGGATTTTCAGCGACTTTGGTTATCGACATAAGCTCGATGTCGATAACCAAAACATCGAAAAATCCTGGTAATTACTGAAAGAAATTAGAGGGTGAGAATAGATAAGATAGAAACTTAGAATAGAAGAAGAAGATGAACACAACATCAGAGTAACACGAACCTCATAGCGGAACGAATAACATATAATATATAACATAACTTGAAATATACATCTGTACTGGAATATACATCATTATCAAAGTACAACACTTACAACACAGCGGAAATAACTATAGCTATATGATCCTGAAGCCTCCTGCTCCAAGCTCTTCCAGTATATCTGTAAATCCCGACTACTTGACTGCCCGTACAAATTTAGGCACCCAAGAGTTTAGGGAAAACAACAAAGTAAACTCCGGGTCGGTCATGGGACTGGTATGAGTAAAACAGTTAAAAACAGTTTAAGCGGGTAAATGATATCTCATAAGACCACGCCGTATAACGGAACGGGTTTTTCCCTTATGAGAATCCAAAATATCTTCATATCAAAAAACCTTTTGATATTATAATAATGTCTATCAACCACAGTATATATATAATCATCTAGCAGAAACGTTTTCATCTCACGTTCTACATATATAGTATACAATCAAAACCGCAAGCACGTATTGGGTAATGGATTTCCAACTATGACAAGGTATGGAACCACCTTTCGCTCGTGTACCTCTAGAGAGGAATACACTGGGTTCAACAAGAACATCTTGCAACCCGGCCACACATGACCGACCACTCATTTCGCTTGAGTGTATCGAATGTATATCACCAACAGTTGGGATCAGCAACCGTTTCCCGAATGGGACAGCATCAACAATAGATTTTTAGAAGTAAATGAAACTCTAGATCAGGTGATTATACACCCTACTTCGGTGCGACCGACTTAGCCATGCTGCCTGCCCGATTTCTGTCATTTACCGGATGATGAGGCTAGAAGCTACGCTTTTTCATCACATCAGATTTACTTCGAATGTCACATCGTCAAATCCATCAAATCACCGATTGACGTCCTCAACCATACATTATGTGTTAGCTAAAGAAGTTTCCTTCTTTGCTTCCACTCTTGGTACGGTTGGAGAAATCAATATACGTGATCGTCTGGAAATACTCTGTCAGACATCCGTCCATACAAGTCATCCAGGAATAGGATGAACCGAAGGCACTATTCTATAAACAGGATAGCCCTTGCATAACTCCGTCTTCAATTTCCTTTGGCATATCTGATTCCGCAACGCTTATGCCAATACAGAGTGGTTCTTTGGATAATAATCCAACCGGTCTCTCCATATTAACAACGTTAAAATGGTCAAAACTTCGATAGTCTATGATTTAACTATCGAATAAAAACAGGTGTGCAAACAACGATATTATTTCCAAATGGAAATTATATCGATCAAACATCATTTAACATTTATCTCTTTATTTCATTAATTTACTTATCTCCTGTTTCCCTATATTCAATATTTCTTATTTTCTAAATTTAGAAAATATACGTTATTAACAATGGAAAACATTTCCATTTCTTGTTTTCTTTATTAGAAAACATTTCTGGTTTCTTATTTGGAAAACATTTCCAAAGCTTCTTCATTGGACATAGACAGATGTTTAAACAAACCATCGCGATGCCAACTCAAACCATTTCCTTTACTGTCGAACCTTAACTGTTCCTTAGTTAAAAACGAAGCCAATCAAGTTGGGGTAGAACTACCTCTCAGACCTTAACTGAACAACATTTCTAACTTTGAAATAGACAAAGTTCACTTTATATCCCTTTACTAACTTCCTTACTTAACCCTCCTTCGAATAGCTATATTCGATTGACTCTTTTCAAATAACTCTATTCGATTAACCCTTATCAATTTACTCTATTGAATCAACACTATTGGATTAACTCTATTTGACTAACGCTATTGATTTACTCATATCACTTAACTCCTTTCGAATAAACTATATTCGATAACTCCTTTTACTTTCTTCGAATAAACTATATTCGATTAACTCGTTTGCTTCTATTCGAATATACTATATTCGATTAACTCCTTTGCTTTAACTCTAATCGATTAAACTAACATTGATTAACTCCTTTTAACTTTAACTCTAATCGATTAACTAACATCGATTAACTCCTTTTAACTTTAACTCTAATCGATTAACTAACATCGATTAACTCTTTTTAACTTTAACTCTAATCGATTAACTAACATCGATTAACTCCTTTTAACTATTACTCTAATTGATTAACTAACATCGATTAACTCCTTTTAACTTTAACTCTAATCGATTAACTAACATCGATTAACTCCTTTATTCTATTTGAATAAACTATTCATTTATAAAGATTTACTTTTAGTAACAGTTCTTCACTTTACAAATGATTTCCCTTTTATAAAACTCTATTCGTTTTAAAAACATTTTTCCCTTTTATCTACTTTCGAAATATTTCCTTTTATAAAATCTGTTGATTTTATAAAATCCCTTTATTTCAATATACATTGAAATAGTTCTTTTTACATCCCAGGGTCTTTTATGATATTTAAAATATCGAATAAAAATGATCAACATCATTCCAACACACATAATCCATAAATGATTATATAACACATCATATATCACAGTATATGAAAAACAGTAAAATAAATGTTGAGGAATCCAGTTGGATTCCTCCAACCTGTTTCCCTGCATCACAGATGTTAAACAATATAGATAACATCACTTTCAGTTCTATATGATATATTCTGTTAAACAGAATCGATATAGAAAATTCACCTAACTGACTAGCAGTTCAATCAAACAGTCAACATACAGTCAATCAGCCAATGTCTAACAGTTCTAAAAATACAACATGAAATTTTAAACTGTTCAGAGTTAGTGAGATTTACTCACCTTGTTTGCAGTTAACGGTTCTGCGTTGTTTTCATTTCGAACGAACAGACGTTAAAACCTTTTCCCTGAAATTCCAGAAACTCCGTTTCCCGCTACCTTAGTGTTATAATTTGGATCTTGTTGTTATGATTTCCACGGTACCAAATTCCCGCAGTTCTGACATCTTGAGAATGAATTATTTGGTTAACATATAAATGTAATATTTTAAATTAATTAAAACTCAAATATATAATTAATTTGGGCTTTACCAAAAATATCCGGCCCAGTCCCTCTTTAATACCCAAACCCGTTTTCTTCTTTCCAGAACTACATTGTTTGAGCTTTCAGACCTCGACTTCACTTCCTGCTACTGAACCAAGCCCACGCATCTTCAAAATTCCATGTACACACAACTTCCTCTTCTCCCTTTCGAACGTGCTGACCAACTCCAGATCTTCTCAACCTCATGCCTTCTCTCCCTCAACCAACAAATACCCAGCGTGCTCCTTCCACTGACAATGACCACTGTTGTACCCAAACACTAGCTCGCAACAACCCTTGCTACTCCCCTTATTTGATCCCACGTCCTCCATTTGTACACAACACCCATGCATTTAACCCTCCCTGCTCTCACGTCCATACCATGATACCAACCATCAACTGCTCCGCATTTTTCTGTCCACCAGACCAACATACTTCACCAATACCCCACGTCATCTCCTCTTTAGCTCCTCTACACATCCCTTACTCCATACACATACACATTCGAAAAATAGCACCATCCTTAAAATCATCACCTCACTTGATCACGTCCCTTTCCTCACTCGTTTGAAAACTGTAAACGCCAAAATGACAAACTTCAAAAGCTGTTGATGCCCCTACCGTGACTGCCTTGTGCAGAAAACTACTTCACCTCCTACCCTATACTTCGAACAACATTCCAGTTCCTCTCCCCTTTTGTTTTGTATTTTATTATTTTATTCTCTATAATATATATCCTACAGCAAACCCAAACTTTCCCAAGTCGTTCACAGAACCCATCGGTCCGCTCTCCACATCTCTTAAATGCCGCATTCGAACACCACTACACCGCCGCGAGATCATCCGCCCATGTTGCTGTACAACAGTGATAAGAGACACACATATTTCTTTTCTTTTCGAAATTTTTGCTAGAGGTTTGAAGAAAAAGTGGCGGCTAATGTTTTGATTTACAGTAGAAGGTAGGAATCAGTTAGGTCTTGAACGAAAACATTGTACTTATAGTGATTTTCTTTTGGATTAGTGGAGGATTGTTCTCCGCGTTTTTTTGCTTTGCTTAGATCCATACATTTTTCTAAAGCCAGAAAATATGTAGTGGTGGCTATCGCCTATCCACATCCCTTTGTTTAGTTTATAAGGTTTAGCGAACTTTAGTGCCTAATTTCGTTACACAAGACTTATACGATTGTACGGACTGCTATAGAAAGAGCTGAACATACCGTTGTGACGACCAACGTACTACGATCCCAAAGATATAATAATACCGGTAGATTGACTCAAATTTTGAAACTCCAAAATGTTGATTACAGGGTGCAGAATTCTTCAAATAAAAAGTTTCTTATTTAATTAATTAAAAATTACAGTAAAATTCTAAAAATTAAATTATCACTATTTCCCAAAAGAACCTTGTCTGAATTCACACCCGATATCTAGTTATTTTGAAATAACCGTTATGGCCGATAAACGATTCTATAGCGACTATTCTGAAATTTGATATGGACATATCTCAAAATCTACACGACGAAATCCTGATCTTTCTCTTCCGCTAGAAAGATATACTCCACCAGCTCCACACGTTTCTTGTTTCACAGAAATCCGATTTAAAATGAACTCTGTACATTCAGTTGAAGTTCGAATAGCCAATTTACGAACTGCAGCGCCATTTCAAGCTCGGTTTTAATTATAATATAATTATACGTTCAAACTATCGTTCAAATAATATATTCGTTATTCTACTTCAATTCTAAGCTGAATAAAATATCACAGATGATCTGGTTCACACCATATCGCCATTTCAGCCAATTCTGATTATTTCAGAATTAAATATATTATTTAATTTAATATTTAAATTAAATATTCACCATTATTAAATTCCACGATCATTAAATTCACTATATCACCATTGATATAATGAAATAAATTAATCATAATACCCCTGCCAATGCGGGTCATTACACTACACATGTATACTTATCCTTTTTTCCCTAATTCATAGCATACACAAGTTTGCTACGTAATAGCGTATACACATTACTGTAAGCCTAACATGTATATTCAATCATTCCCAATTAATCAATATGCCTAACTTCCCTTTTGTGTCATTCATTATTGCCCCCAATTATATGTATACCCTATGTGGGTATAGCCTAGGCTTCCAAAGGCTTGGCGCAAAATAAAAAGGAAACAAAGGGAGAAGGAGTAGAACCACATAGGCATATAAGACTGGAAATAAACATAGTAAATGGGAAAAGGAAGATAGATACATTTTATTTGTTATTTATCCAACATCATAGGCATGTGTATAACTTGTGTAATTAACATTACAGGCATGTATATAACTTGTTTAAACATAATAAGCATGTATATAACTTGTTTGAACATCACAGGCATGCATGACTTATTTTATTAACATCACATGCATGTATATAACTTGTAACATCATAGGCATATGTATAGATTTTTTTAACTAACAATAATACAAACATATAATAGATTACAATGGCATAGGTGATAACAGTGAATCAGGTATAATTATTTTACTACAAATCCTAGCTAGATTCATTTAACTGTCATGTTCAAGGCCTAAAAAATCAGATCTGTAACTAACTGTAACTCACAGTGAGTCTTGGTGAAGATAAATATGTATTTAACATAAGGCCACAACAATTCCAGTCAAAATTATACCCAAGTTGTATGTAACTTTTGATTGATGTTACTTCTGTTTAGTCCAATCTCTAGCAGCATTCCCCTATTATACACACACACACACAGATATATATATATATATATATATTTCGAATAATTTAGAGGTAGAGTAAGAGGTGAAGAATTTGTGTGAATTCCGTAATGAGGGGAGTTATCCATTTATAGAGTTATAGAACTAACATCAACCTTAGACCTAGGTTTTAAATTTGAACTGTACACATCATGCTAATTCAACATGAATATAGACACAAAATAGTGTTGATTCACAAGATTTTTAATTCAAGACAACAATGAAATGAAGATCATATTGAGGAGCTAAGGTCATATATATAGATATGTATGTATGAGTATTTAGTCGTGTTAGATATTTGTTAAAATCTATCCACATAGTATAACACGAATGCACAAATAGGAAGGGTGTACTTAATTGTTGGCTATTCAGTGTTTCGAGAACACAAGCAGAAGTCAAACTCTTGTAATTTTTAAAAGACCTATGTTGGTGCCCATGCGCGAAAATCCTTGTTGGGGCTCAGATTAATCCTTGTTGGGGCTCGGATCGTTGCGAACCTGTTCCTCTAGATGAAGAGAGAGTGTTGATAGTGAATTCCAGAAGGAGTCTGGGACATGACATTGGATGGGAAGTCCGAACCAGTATAAAATTCCTGGTGTCACTTTACTTAGTGCTATTACTTTTCTATGATATATCTATATTGTTTAGTTTTACTTACATAACTCTTGTAATAGACAAGTTGGTATTTCATAGTCAATTCCGCAATATTCCATATCTAAACATCCTTAAGTCATACATGAGTTTTCATTTGGTATCAGAGCCTCGTGTTCTAATGATCATAACAAAATTCTAGAACAAATGGAAATAAAGAAGTCTAGTCAAGGAACTAGAAAGTGGAAGAATAACATAGCAAAATCAACGGAGCAAGAGAGAAAATGTTTCATGGTTAAAGTCAGGTCATAATCGGTATGTGTAGATTCATTATATAAAGATCTTCTATTAGACCATGAAAAATTATTGAAAGATTTTAAAAGTTTGAGTAAACTTAATGCAGTTATTTTAGCTAAGTATAAAGGTTGTGAGCAAGAAGATACCAACTTAAAAGAGAAAAACGGTTTTTTAGCAGAACAAGCCAAATATTTTGAAGATACCTTAGTTGAGCTTGTTTTTCAAAAAGATTTCCTTTAAAAAGAGAATGAGAGACTAGAAGATAAAAACAATATTCATTTAAAGGAGATCGATATTTTGCAAAATAAAAATACATCTTTAAAAGATTCCTTAAATAATTCTTGTTCTTTATTTTCGTCTCTTGAAAAAGCGAATGGAGCTTTAACTGAAAAGAATTTAGAATTATCTAAAGAAAATGAGATTTTAAAAGATAATAACAATATTTTGCAAAATGAAATTTCTGACTCAAAGGAAAATTTTGAAAAATTACAATCTTCTTTAGGTAACTCTGAATCTCAAATTTTTGGTCTCAAAACTGAGAATGGTACTTTAAAAAGGAATAATTTTGAATTAAATAAGAAAATTGATAACAAAATTTCTTTTGAAATTGTCAGTCGCATCTTTGGAATAAAATTTGATAAACGTACAAGTAAGTTCGCGAAATTCAATACAGGTCAAAATGATTAAATATGATTTAATCTAGATCTCGATCTTTACATGACAAAAGTGGTTTAGTATATATTAAAACCAAATCATAGAAATAGTACTAGATATGCTTTTATGTACAATAAGAATATCACTGCTAGTACTAACGCACATCCAAGATCCAGTTATTATAAAAATTCGAATACTTATATGACTAGAGATGTTTATAATAAATCTAGAGATGTTTACTTAAGTATTTGGGTTCCTGTAAATTGGAGAAACAGAGAAAAATATATCAATGATTATTTTGATTCAGTAGTTAATAATGAAACTTTTATCTTTAAAAGTTCCATTAAACCCTCTGGGTTATGGTTACCTTCCATCTAACCCCTGAACCCCAAACAAAGCAAGTGGGTACCAAAGTATATATATCATATTTTTTGCAGGTACACCACAACAAAGAGAAGGCTATTTCGGTATCTCTCAATATCCATGAAAACAAAAATTCAGTTTATCGAGAAGCACATGATCGTATATCTCCTGAAGGTGCTATAATTAATTATGATCGAATACTGTTTTATCACGATACTTGTTCTTTTTAATCGATGACAAGGGGAAGAAATATGTTATCAATATATCATTATATACACTAACATTTTGTTACAGAAAACGGGAAGTATATTTTATTATACGCACTAACAAAATGTCCAGAAAAGATTTTTAGTTAGGGGGAGATAAATATATACAAGCATACATTCAGGAGGTGCAATTCATTATATCAACAAATATGCAAAGTGTTTCCATCACTCAAAAAAGGGGGAGAAAAAATATGTTATCATTATATACACTAACATTATGTTATTGAAAACGGTAAGTATATTATATTATATGCACTAATAAAATGTTGTAGAAAATCTTTTTACTCAAGGGGAGGTGAATATATACAAGCATACATTTAGGAGGAGCAATTCATTATCTTAGAAAATTTGCAAAGTGTTGTCATCAATCAAAAAAGGGGGAAATGTCGATTCACAAGATTTTTGATTCAAGACAACGACGAAATAAAGAATATATTGAAGAGCTAAGGTCATATATATATATGAGTATTTAGTCGTGTTAGACATTTGTTAAAATCTATCCACATTGTATAACACGAATGCACAAATCATAATATATATATATATATATATATGGCTAGAAATAGCCTTGACTGGACATAATTCATCTAAACATTCGACTGGCTAAAAATAGACCAGTCAACTGGTCAGTGAAATTTTTTCCAGTAACGACTAGTTTCTATAAGTTTTTAAGCATATACGATTTTTAGTATTTTAACCAGTTGACTAGGGATTTACAGACCATCAGACTAATTTGAAACCGCAACCATTTTTATGAAAGGTTACCATTCCTCATGAAGGGATTTCTCTTCATTTCTGAAAAGAAATTAGTACATCTCTTTGATTAAACTCTTCATGAAGGATCACTACATTTTAACTATTATATATACACTTCAATCACAGTTTTCAAATTGCTGATTCTTTGAAAATCTATTCTACATCCTGGTCTTCATCTCCAGACTCTTGCTTTCTAAAAAGCTCTCAAATATTCATATTACTTATCGAATCTTTGAATTTATTTCATTTCTCTTGATTCAATAAGCAATATACTTCCTTCCGTCTTTACATACATGTTATATACTTGAAGATAAGATTATAGGAAGGGTGTACTTAATTGTTGGCTATTCAGTGTTTCAAGAACACAAGCAGAAGTCAAACTCTTGTAATTTGTAAAAGACCTACATTGGTGCTTAGGCGGAAAAATCCTTGTAGGGGATCGGATTTATCCTTGTTGGGGCTCGGATCATTGTGAATCTGTTCCTCCAGGTGAAGAGAGGATGTTGATAGTGAATTCCATAAGGAGTCTAGGACTAGACGTTGGACAGGAAGTCCGAACTAGTATAAAATTCCTGGTGTTACTTTACTTACTGCTTTTACTTTTCTATGATATATCAATAATGTTTAGTTTTACTTGCATAACTATTATATTAGACAAGTTGGTGTTTCATAGTCAATTTCTCAATATTTCATATTTAAAGATCCTTAAGTCATGCACGACTTTTCAAATAGGTCAGGTTCAAACTTCAGAATTCGGATGAATCATGGTTGGGTCAACTTTGCCAAACCCTGGTTTGACCGGTGGGTCGAACGAGGTGGAGTGGGTCGTCCCCTAAAGGGACGATTTCCCACTTCTTCTTCCCTCTTGACTCATTTGAAATTATCGAATCTATATTTAATTTATAAATACACACAAGCATCTTATATGTGTACTAACTTCTAAAGCCCATAACTTCTTCATATGTTATCCGTTTTATGCAAACTTAGGGTCTATCTGAACCAGAATTCTGAGATGAACACAAAGGTAATGTCGGTTTCAGTTAATTCTGAATATTTATTACGGTTTTAGGGTGTCACATTCTTCGCTACTTAATGGATTTCGTCCGTGAAATCTCCAAGTCTATGAGAATGTTACTATCCTAACATCCACCTACAACCATCTACTCATTCATCATTCACAGGCATCCATTGTACTTAAGAGATTTCTAATTCTTGTACGAACTTATGCAAAGTGTTTTGTGTATATGTCCTTACCCTAATGTGAAAATATGGCGGTCGACTGATTCAGTTGACCTCCTTAATGCAATATATGTTGGTTCCATGAATCCAAAATGTATGCAAATAGTACTATATATCATGTAGACTCTATATGTATGCACAATCATCCATCCAAATGCAACATCCATATGATAATACATTCATTTCCATCCATAGAAAATCTAGAATGCACACACATCCATATGCAACTTGTACGTGATTGAGCAGATCTAGTGCCTAGTGTGTGTTATGCATCCACGAGCAAACACTTGCATCCACTTGCAACCATCAAACATAACATGCTTCAAACACATATTTCCAACCATTGGATTCTACATTAGGATCAAAAGCTTCGAATGATAGGATAAATAAACTTGAACAGTAGAAGAAAATGCAAAGTAAAAGCTTGGAAAAGAAGTCAAGAACGTACTCTCAAAAAGAAAAGGGTAAGAAACGTGAATACTATCTCTGGGTTCGCATGTAGCATCTTCATGGTCTTCTCCCCATTTCACTTTAACCAATTTGATCTCCTTATTGCGAAGCTTCTTGATTTCTGATCCAAGGATATAAGTAGGAACTCGTCTCACTCATGCTTCCATCTCAACTTCTATGTCCTCAAGAGTGCTCAGCTCTACTATTTCTACTGAATCAAGGAGAAATTTCCTCATATGGGATACATTAAATACATCGTGTACGCCTGCCGGTTTGTCTGGTAGCTTAATCCTATAAGCCATCTGTCATATATCCTCTCACTATAGGGAAAGGTCCTACAAATCTTGGCGCCAACTTCCCTACTGAGCCAAAGCGAACTATGTTCCTTAGTGGTGACACTTTAATGAAGATCATATCTCATACTACAAATTCCAATTCGGTCCTCCTCTTTTCAGCATAATATTTCTATTGGTCTTGAGCAGCTTTCATCCTTCGTCGGATGAGATCGATCTTTTCTGAGGTATCTCGAATCATGTTCGGCCCAAGCAGAAGTCTGTCTGTAGACTCCCACCAACATGTCGGCGATCTACAAGGTTGTACATAGTGCTTCGAAGGGTGCTATGCCTATACTGGATTGGTAACTGTTATTGTAGGAAAACTCCACTAAAGGAAGGTGCTCTTCCCAAGTCCCTCCAAAGTCTAGGATACACAGTCTTAGAAGATCCTCAAGAACTCTATTCACCCTCCCAATTTGTCCATCTGTCCGAGGATGATATGCAGTGCTAAAACGTAGTTGTGTACCTTGTGCCTCTTGCAAGCTTTTCCAAAACTCGCTAGTAAAGATGTGGTCGCGATCACACTATACTGGAAGGTGTCCCATGCAACCGAACTATCCCTCGGGGATAAACTGATGCTAGCAAAGAAGTTGTCCTCTTGCTCTTTACAGGAATAAAATGAGTGCCCTTTGTAAGTCTATCCCCTATCACCTAAATGCTCATATTTCCCTTCCTTGATCGTGGCAATCCATCGATGAAATCCATAGAGACGTTCTCCCACTTCCATTGGAAGATATCCAAGGGCTAAAGCTATCTGCCAAGTTTCTTTTGTTCATCCTTTACTCTTTGGCAAGTCATGAATCGAGCTATAAACTCTGCTACATCCTTCTTCATGCTAGTCCAAAAGAAAACCCTCTTCGTGTCTCGATACATTATTTTGGCCGCCCGGATGGATAGTCATCCGAGAATGATGAGCCTCTTCAAGTACTGCTTTAAACAATTCCTCAATCTTAGGGACACGTAGCCTTCTGTCTCGTCTTAGCCACCCCTTATCGTCCATGGCATATCTAGTGAGGTGATTAGAAGTCTCTCCTCTTCTTAGCTTGTCCAAGATATCTAAAATCTAAGTATCCTCTTGTTTCCTAGATCCAACTTGCTCCAATAGAGTAGGTAGCACCTTCAAAGATGCCAATAATCCAACGGTAATATATGTAGAAGGCTTAAAATTAAAGGTTGAGATATACTCCAAGCTCCTCCTTTCTACGAATAAAGGACTAAAAGTCATCCTCTTCCTACCAAGTGTGTCCGCTACTACACTGCCTTTACCAGGGTTGTAAGCTATCTCGAAGTCGCAGGACGTTAGAAACTCCATCCACCTTTGTTGCCTCAAGTTGAGATCATTTTGTGAGAACAAGTATTTTAGCGACTTATGATCTGTATATAGCTAAAACTTTTCTCTAGGTAGATAGTATTGTCAAGACTTCAGTGCGAACACTATAGCAACCAAATCTAGATCATGGGTTGGGTAGTTCTTTTCGTGAACTCTCAATTGTCTGCTTCCATAGCATACTAACCTTCCCTCTTGCATCAGAACGGCACCAAGTCATGTGCCAGAAGCATCGGTGCAAACAGTAAATATCTTGCTTCCATCAGGGAGAGTCAAAACTGGCGATGTTGTCAGAGCCTTCTTCAACCTCTGAAAAGCATTCTCACAATCAACACTCCATGAAAAAGCCAAGTTCTTCTTTGTCAATATGGTAAGAGGGGTTGTTACTCTTGCAAAATCTCTGATAAACTTTCTATAGTATCCCGCCAACCCTATATAACTTCTTACCTCCAATGCAATCCTTGGAGCTCTCCAATCTTGAACTGCAATGACTTTCATAGGATCCACAACTATCCCGTCCTTAAAGACCACACGCCCTAGAAATCTTACTTCCTTCCTCCAAAAGTGACACATAGAAAACTTCACCTTGAGTTGATGTGATTGGAGGATACGTGGAACCTCCCCTAAGTGTTGGGCATGCTCCTCGTTCTTTGAGAAGATCAGGATGTCATCCACAAAAACCACCACAAACTTGTTCAGAAACCCCTAAACACCCTACCCATCAAATCCACAAAATAGGCAGGTGCATTGGTCAGCCCAAAAGGCATAACCAACCATTTGAAGAAGCCATCTTGAGTTCTGAATGCAGTCTTATCAATGCTGTCTTCTACCACTCTTAACTGATGAAACCCTATGGTTAGATCCATCTGCAAGAAAACTGACGCGACAACCAGCTGATCAAACAGTTCATCAATTCTCGGTACCAGGTGCCTATTCTTCTTAATGAGCTTATTCAGCTTCCTATAATCCATACATAGACGAAGTGATTCGTCTGCCTTAGTTACAAAGATGACTGGAGCTCCTCATTCTGAAATGCTTCGTCTAATAAAACCTTTCTCGAATAGCTCCCCTACTTGCTTACTAAGCTCCCTCCTTTCCCTTAGATCCATGTGGCACACTATTAGAGCAACCGGCTTTACGTTCTCTTCTAAGTAAATATGGAAGTCTATCTCACGCTTTGGAGGTAGTCCGTTACCCTCCTCGAACACATCCAAAAAGTATCTAACTATGGGTACAGATCGCAGGTAATCAACAAAAGTATCAAGTGATTCTAGAAAGCTGAGCATCACCGACCCCCATGGGTCGCGGGAAATTTTGAGAGCCCTACCATGACACGAAAGAAGCCTAACCACTCTCTTTTCGCAATCAAGAATGGCACCGTACATGACTAGCCAATCGATGCCTTGAACCAAACCACAGCCCATAAAGCCCAGTGCATATGCATCACATTCAAATTCGACGCCCAAGATAGAAATTATCAACCCCCTATGCATCATAGATAAATGACTCGATTCTCCTATGGGTTTTAAAACTATTACAGGTTCATAGACTATACTAGTATTTAGGCGCAGACTATCTACTGAAGAACAGGATATAAATGAGTGTGAAGCACCAAATTCAAATAAGTTACGAACAAGATAGTCAAAAAAGGAAATCAAACCTTCAACTGTGACTTTCCAACCTCGATCATGTCTACTTGCTTCCAAAGCATGCACTTATCCAGAAGTTCCTGCCTCTTTCCGACATTTTTGTTTTTTACCACTAGCTTGAGTTTTCTCAATCTTATTTTCTTTCTTTTCTTCCTCATCATCTTCATGCATGAGCTCCATATCAACTAGCCTTTCAAAAGTTTCCCCCATTGATATGCGAGATAAAGCAAGCCCTCAGAGAGGATGATTCAATCCTATCGCAAATCTAAGCGCCTTCTTGTGGGGTGTATTCACCAACTCCAGTCCAAACGTCGCTAGTTGATTAAACTTATTCACATATTCCTTCACTGGCATGTATCCTTGTTTTAGAGCTAAGAGCCCTTCCATTTGTAGTCCCTCCTCGGCCTGAGATAATAATTTCATCTTAAACCTTTGCCTGAAATCATCCCATGTCACCACTGGTTGTCCATCTTGCATTATTTCTCACCAACCGGAAGCCTCATTTTTAAGTTGCCATACAACCATTTGTATTTTCCTTCGGTCGTCGACCTCAAAAAGTCCAAACAAGTTCTCTGTCTCTCATAGCCAGTTCAGTGCTTCCACATTGCTTTTGGTTCCACAGAATGCTTTTTCTCCCATAGCATATAAGTCCTTGTATATCGTAGATATATTATCTACTCGCGGAGATGGAGGAACAGCGGCTGCAACTGAGGGAGGGGTATCTCCTTGGCCTCCAACAGGTGTCTTAGCCTCAAGATGTCTACGGAGCTAAGCCGGTATCTAAACGCCCTTAGGAAGATTGGGTTCCCCAAACATGATGAAAAAAGGAAAAAGGATTTAATAAGATATCGAGAGATTAACTATAGTTTGAGGGGATACATTTTTCAAAAACAGATTTCTCCTTGAAAATACTTTCCTTTTAGAACTAATTTTTAAAATTCTTTCTCTGATCTTGTAACCTTCAGCTTTGATACCAAATGTGACACCCCACATCTGTTAATGTCACTCATAAGAGAATGCGTTATGATCTATGAAGCGCAACAGGCAACAATTATAGAGAATATACAAGATAGATAAAATAAGCAGCAGAATTTTTTTAAACTTTGTTGTAATAGAAATAAAACATAGTCACAGAAATATGTCAAAACTAGTTACAACCAGTAAACTGTCGCAAATCTGTCTTTCCAACCAAACTCAAAAAATAAAATACCGAGGTACATAAATTCATATCCCATAGCATAAGCTAAACCAAAGTGGAAAGCAGATCAAAGTGATACATTTAAAGAGTCCAAGTCAAGTCCAAGCTGAAGCGATATCCTAGTTACTGCTGAGTACCGCCACCCTGAGAACCAGAGGGGTGAAAAAGGAAGAAAGAGGTGAATGAAAAAGGTCAGACATAAAGTCTGGTGAGTTCCAATGATTTACAAATATGCATGAAATAGAAATGACAGGACATGTAAATAAAACTAAGTAAGAAAGTTATAGTTTTACAATAGATAATCTAAGCAGAATAGCAAGACGGATAGGATAACAGAAATAAACTTATGATTGGTTAAGGCTTCACTTTTTTTCCTGAAACGGGTAAATGTCTGAACGTATGCGTTTCATATTTAAAATCCTAGTCTGCAACAATAATAGTATAACAAGTTTAATAGGATTATGTATTAACAGGATTAACAGTAGGAATAACAACAAGAATAACATTAGGAATAACAACAGGATTAGGCGTACCCTAATTACATAATAGGATTAGGTCATAACCTAATTACATAAGCAAGATTAGGTGTACCCTAATTACTACCCAAGCGATAGGCTCTCGATTACCCAAATATCTTGTGTCATCCCCGGCAGTAGGGTGTATCACTCCCTAAACCAGCGACTTATTGAACACAACAATATCTGTAGGTGTTATAGTGTCATATTTTCCCTAGTCGAACTCATGCATGCTCATGACTCTGTCGGAACACGCCCGTAACGACCCCCATGTGAGCCTCTTACTATCAAGTTCAGTAAAGTGTTTCCTATGCCCTACCTAGTGCGAGGCCCCTTCTAATAAGATAACGAACAAGGATACTGACTGATATGGGTTCCAAACTGCAGATTGACACAAGCCAAAACCCCCTAAGCTTGTGTCCCCAAATCTAGGATTTAAGAGTCCCCAAAACGCAATACCACGGCAGATGGGGACCTCTTTGCTTATTAATACTTATATTCAACTAAACAGGTTTAGTTTTTATTAATAAGCATGGTTGTAATGTCAGGTGTATGCAACCCTATTCTTAAAAAGCCCTTTACTTAATGTCCGTTAAGTCAAAGTTAACATGTCTAATTCTTATGCATACTATTTATTAACTACACTCTAAGTTATAGGTTCATGCATAAGGTCCATTTACATCAAGTATCTATAACAAGTCTACACACTTATACTTATCCTTTTTTCCTTAATTTATAACATACACAGGTTTACCAGGTTAAGCGTATACACATTACTGCAAGCCTAACATGTGTATATACAATCATTCCCAATAAATCAATATTCCTATCTTCCCTTTTATGTCATTCATTATTGCCCCAATTATATGTATACCCTATTTGGGTATAGCCTAGGTTTCCAAAGGCCTAGGCTTGGCGTAAAATAAAAAGGAAATATAGGGAGAAGGAGTAGAATCATATAGGCATATAAGACTGGAAAAAACAAAGAAAATGAGAAAAGGAACATAGATACGTTTTACTTGTTATTTATCCAACTTCACAGGCATGTGTATAACTTGTCTAATTAACATTACATGCACGAATATAACTTTTTTAAACAACACAGGCATGTATATAACTTGTTTAAACATCACAGGCATGTGTGACTTGTTTTATTAACATCACAGCATGTATATAACTTGCAACATCATAGCATGTATATAACTTACAACATCACATGCATATGTATAGTTTGTTTAACTAACAATAATAAAAACACATAATATATTACAATGGCATAGGTGATAACAATAATCCGCGTATATTTATTTTATTGTAAATCCTAGCCAGTTTCATTTAATTGTCATGTTCAAGGCCTAAGAAATCTGATCTGCAATAATTGTAACTCACAGTGAGTCTTGGTGAAGATATATATGTATATAACACAAGGCCACAACAATTCCAGTCCAATTCAAACCCAAGTTGTATACAAGTCTTGATTGATGTTGCTTTTGTTTAGTCCAATCTCTAGCGGCATCCTGCATTTTACGTATATATTTTTCAGAATAATTTAGAGGTTGAGTAAGAGGTGAAGAATTTGTGTGAATTCTAGAATGAGGGAAGCCATCTATTTATAGAGTTATAGAACCAACATCAACCCTTAGATCTAGGTTTTAAATCTTAGTCGTACATGTCATGTTGAGTCAGCATGATTATAGACAAAAATAGGCCAGGTTCAAGCTTCAGAATCTGGATGGATCAGGGTCGGGTCGGCCCACCTATCCCTGGTTCAACCTATGGGTCGACCCATGCTGGAGTGGGTCTTCCCCTAACGGGACGATTTCCCGCTTCTTCTTCCCACTTTACTCATTCGTAATTCTGGAATCTTTATTTAATTTATATATATACACAAGCTTCTTATATGTGTACTAATTTCTAAAGCCCTAACTTCTTCAAATTTTATCCATTTTACGCAAACTTGGGGTCTATCAAAACCAAAATTTTGAGATGAACACAATGATAATGTCAGTTTTAGTTAGTTCTGAATATTTATTTTGTTTATAGTGTATTATGGTTTTGGGTTGTTACAGAGAATGCATAGAGAAAGTAGCGTAGGGAAGGCATTTGGATCATGGCACAGGGAACACGTAGGAATGCAGACGTAGGGAACCCATAGGGAATTTTTGCAAATATTTTCCAACTTCTTTTTGGTGTGAGGGTGGCGTGGGGAACTTTGACTCCATACGTTGTCCCTACACCAAATTGGCATAGGGAATTCAAAATTCTTTTATTGTGTCCAAGGACCCAGATCAGTACCGATCTGAAGTCATCAGGTGTGCGATCCAACAGACAACATGTTGCCTTGGTCACAATGGGTTTCCTCAGTTCTCCCCAGATTTATAGACCAATCCGGGTGTACCTTAAGCTATACACAATAGGCATGTTGACTCAGTTTAGGGATCTTTTTTGCACTTATAAGTCAAGAGCTCTGGTATTGCAAAACTTTGATTCTTTTATATATGTTTTCTTATAGTCAAACAAGTACTATATTGTAATCTAACAGTATAAATAATATATTACCCCACAATGGATGTAAGCACATTGTCGAGCCACAATGAATAGTGTATGTGATTTACTTTTTATTGCACTTTGTGGTCTAAATTGTGACTATTATATATGGTTGTTCTATGGAATTGCATATTTGAGGTGTTAGGCACAGTCGGACAAAAATCTCATCAAAATATATGTATTATGGTTTTAAAAATGTGAGTTGGAAAAGAAAAGTATTTTACTTTAACTAGTTTGATTGATTTGAAAACAACTTATAAAGTAGCATATGCGATGTATTCGAATGCTAATTGCTTCTCTTATGTATTACTCTTCTTAGTAAGGGGAAATATAATACTTTTTGTAGTGCTCAACACCTCTGTATTGTTTTGGATTAGCTTAGACTATATATACATACATTTTTATGTTTAAATATGTAAATGACATATGGACATCATATAAATTTATGAATAATATTGGTGTAATAATAGCTTATAATTTGATCACCACAATTACAGAAATTTGAATTATGTTACGTATCCAAATATTTGTTAATTTTACAATACTCAAGTTTGAAGAGATAAATAATGATAATGAACTTATTCCTAAAAATGTTTCCTTAAGGGAAAATGCTGACAAAAATCCCAAAACCATTTTATCAATTAATTTACTTTTTATCCATAAATATCACGATTGACTCTGGATACATACACATTTTCCCAATTAAAAAAGAATGAAAAATAAAGTTATGAGACTTATCGTTGAAAATGTAATGTACCAAGACATCGTCAATATAGGTATTATACCTAGGAAATGGTTTATGGGTTTGAATAAGGATTTGATGATTACCATAATTATCAACATAATAATTTTAAATGATAATAACTCATTTAAAATTATTGTATAGAGATAACAAGTCAATTATAAGTAAATATTCTTAACTTGAAAAATATAAGGAAAATCGGTATAATCCCAAATTTGAAAATTATTATTTAGTATGGTTTTAGTAATTAAATAACCATGTTTTAACTATTTAAAGATGATAAGTAATTTATTTCCACATTTGTTTCATTTAAATAAATAATTTAACTAAAATTGGAAATATGGCTGAAAAGCTAATTTCACATAATCAACGGTTTACGAATGGCAGTTGCACAATGCTGTATGTGACACCTATAAATGTACACAATACATCTCTCATGTTATTAGAGATTAACAGTAAGTTGGTAGGATATGGAAAACTTAAGCTTTTATCTAAAAACAAAAAAAACTCATCATTCTTACATAACCATACCTCTTTCACGCACCTGACATCTTACACACTATCCCTCTTGCAAGAAGGACTTGGAAAGGTGGTACTTGGTTTGGCCGAAGAGATGGAGGTAGGGGGTATGAGGTGTTTTGCAAAATTTACAAATTAATAAACTAATCTCCATCATTTCCTATAAATACTTCTCAATTTCACTCACTTATTCACATACAAAACTCTCTTCTTCCTCCCACTCATAAAGCAACATTAATGGCTTCCTAATACATTTGATCGGTAGGAAAAGAAAATGAAATTTGTCCAGAAGAAATGAAAGTGGAATTGAAAAGAAATCTTCCCAAAATCACTCAACCATCGTCTCTCTTCTATTTACATTCACTATCATCAACATCATAGGCTAAGCATGTAACACCCCGTAATTCTGCAACACTAAGATTCACAAATCAGGTTATAATTAATTCAAAATGAAAGCATTAAGGGAAACGGGTTACGCCATTGCATTCGTCTTGAAATTCTTCTTGGAAACGAGCCCGAGTTTGCGAGAATCGGAGTCCGTATGAGGGAGATATAACCCTCCGAAGTTTCAGGAATTTTCAAAATCGAAAACAGCTTGAAATTCGAATTCAAACCCAGAAGCGGGCTGGGCGGGAAAATTCCCGCCCAGGACCCAGGTCGACTGGGGAGTCCATTGGGTAGTCGACCCCCCCCCCCCCTGACCAGGTCGACTGGGCAGTCGACCTGGGTGTCGACCTGGGTGCAAAACCCACTTTTGGGCCCGGGTGCATTCTGATGTACCTGGTCCCGTTTTCTGCCTAGATTCGTCAGCCTAATCCTATATAAACAGCCCCTAGTCTCCTTCACTATTCACAATTCTTCTCTAACCTTATGCTGCAAAGATTCTTGGTGGACATGGTTTCTTCTCCTCCACTAATTTAAATAATAAATAAAATAATATATAAAATAAATCAAGGCGAGGAAATGTTGCTCAAGACTTTCAAGAGGAGATTCAAAACAAGTTAGGATTCAAGTGAAGATTCAAACGACTTCAACGACTATTTTTCTAAGAATCTAATGTAATCTCTGTAAGTCGGTTACTTTTTAGATTTGAACGTTTTCTCTATTCGTGACATGAAATTAAAGGAATAAAAGAATATACCAAATTTTTCTATTCGAATCAGTGCTTATATCTTTGGACCTAATTAAGAACTGTTATGATTCGATGACCAATAAGACTGTGACTATGAAACTAGGGACCTTAAAACCATATGCCTTTTTGACTATGAACATTGCCTATGACTGTGACTCATAACAGTGAGAATTATTTTCCTTTGACTATGAACATCGCCTATGACTGTGATTCATTAACTGTGAGGATTTATTGCCAATGACTATGGATATAAGATTATTATTTATGCCCATGACACTGTAATTACAAAACCATGTTGTACCCCAAACTGGCATTATATTGGATCTAGGCTTGACTTTCTATTTCAGTTTATTCTTAGTTATCCATGGATCTTGATCTTGGGAATTTACCTATTGAGTTAGGTCTACCCATGTTCTTGAACCTATACTATTCAACCCTTTTCATGTCGTAATATTACCAGATCTATATGCCTGTGAATTATCATCTTATGCCAGTTATTATGTCTATTCTTTCATGGCATTTTGGTTCGTTCCCTTTTATCCACGAATCTAGATTTATTTATAATCTAGGTTGAATCACGATTATACGAACGATGGGAATACGTTTTGGGAAAAACATGAAATTGACTAAACTTGGAAATTGGCATAATTTGGGAACATGCATTATAGCATGACTATTAAGATGAAAATTAGAATAACAAGTCTAGTTTTGACATGAACTGAAATTAGAATATTAAATCAGAATTGGGTGGCTAAATTAAGCATGATAAGTATATTAGCATAATTATGAATAATTTACATACATTGGGCGTAAATGGTAAATGGTTAAATGGGCCACAAAGTAGGTAGTTGGTATGCAAATTAAGTTTTGGGCATAAACGGTGAACTAGAATATGAAATCTAGTTTGGCATAAACTATAAACTAGAATATAAAATCTAGTTTTGGCATGAACTGTAAATGAGGATGTTGGATCTAAATTGCTATAAATTGTAAGATAGGCAAATCAAGATTTGGGCCTAGAATATAAGTCCATTAGTGGGCATGGCAAATGAATATGGTATAGGCCAAATTTATTTAAAAAGGGAAAATGGACTTTGAGGATAAATGGTTAAACTTTGAGGATAAATTGTTAACAATTTATAACTATACAAAAGAAAGGTTTACTAATGATATCTCTTTTAATTATACATACACCAGAAAGTTCTAGGGTGACAGAGAGGATAGTGTCTAGGCTTGGGTTTGGAAAATACAAGTTTCCTGCTCTCCCTGGCTATCCCTAACTGATCCGACGGACGGGATGGTTACTTTCAAAACCTGATTTGAAAATTAATCAAAACCCTTTGAACTTAGAAAACACGAATATGCCTAACCCAAGGTTAGACTGAGTTGCGATATAAACCTACCCGGAACCAACCGGCACATCCAGTAATCGCAACAATATCTGTCGAATGTGAGTGGTCGCGGCTTTAATTTATTAATTAAAGCTTGAACGAGAATGGTAGGGTTAAGTTAACTAAAACACTTAACCAACTCAACATGTTAACTAAATCCGATGAGTGGGGTTAGGCTAATCTGGACACTTAACCACTTAACATGTTAACAAGACAAGATTTGTAGGGGTTAAGTAACTAAGAAAACACTTAGCCAAACTAACATGTTAACTAGACTAGAAGGTGGGGTTAAGTAAAGTTAATACACTTAGCCAAATTAACATGTTAACTAGACTAGAGTTTGGGGTTAAGTAAAATTTAATACACTTAGCCAATTTGATATGTTAGCTGGACTAGACCGTAGGGTTAAGTAAACTTGAACACTTAACCATCAGATTGTGATAAATGAATAGGGTTAAATCTAAAACATGAAGGGATAATACTTAACCATTAATAACATGTTATTTAAAACAGACAGGCAAGGTTAAGTTAAAAAGGAACACTTAACCAATACAGGATGAATGGGTAGGGTTAAGTAATAAGAAATAATTAACCAATATAACTTGGTTTGTGGTAGGGTTAAGTCAACATGAATTACTGATAACACTTAACCAGTTTAACAGGATAAATGTAGAGGGTTAAGTTAGCTTGAATTGACTAATGACACTTAACCAATCCAACTTGACGAGAAAGAAAACTAAGTAGTAAACCTTAGTTAAAAGGAGCTAAGTAGTAAACCTTAGTTAAGAAAACAACGATTCTGGAAACTAAGTGGTAAACCCTAGTTAGCAAAACTAAGTAGTAATTCTTAGTATAACACGGGAAGGAGCGAACGTCCGTCTGATTAAAAAGAAGGCTCCAACGAATTGGGTTACGAAGCCCGAGGCTTCGAGGGAACGTGAGGGTACTCTTGGTATCCCTCTTTGAGGTGGCAGATGATCCACCTGGGCTCACAGAGGTTAAGGTCTGCGTTAGAAGAACCAAGGGTATGCCTTGGTTGCAATATAAGGCAACCTAAAGACTAAGATGGACTAGCGTGATTCGGCGAGACCAGTAGCCCTGTGATAGCAACTCGTCGTCTACCTATCGTCTTTAGTCAATCGTTGTACGTATGCGGAAACGCAGAGAACTCCCAACAGACAATATACTTGCTATCTAGTTATGGGTGAGGCTGGCCAATAGGAAAGTAGGGCATAGGGCGGCAAAAGTACAGTTCTCGCACTTGATTTTCTTGGATTGCCTTTCATTAGTTGAGGGAGGGGTCACGTGGGACCATAACCACTGGTAGAAAAACAGACCTTAGCATCGGCACCGGCAAATATCTGAAAAGCTCCCGACCGAGTTCCGTGTTTCTATAGTAGCCCTGCCACGGGACTCGGGTCGCACATTACAGGACATGTGCATCTAGACAAGCGATAACGATTCGCGATACATACGGGGGGAAGTCTAGGAACATATACCACTCTAGGTAGTGTGTCCTAGACTAGAGGGCATCGTTCGACAGGTAGCATAATCCCTAGTTGGACCTAGGTGGCATAAACCCTGAATTCGAGAAACATTTATTAGATAGCATAAACCCTGGTTGAATCTAGGAAGCACTTGATAGAAAACCCTAGATTAGATCTAGGTAATAAATAATAAATGTATGCCTGAAGGCAACCGAAATTACCGGGATTGGGATCACGTTATCATTACTAGTTGGGGCACTAGTTAGGTGGTGCAGAGATATAGAAACCATTATAACAAGGAAATAGCGAAGCGGTGAAAGTATTAGAGCATATCCAGTTTATCTTGTCTTAGCATATCTTGTGTTAATCTTATCTTATCTTGTTGATCCTTTCATCATGGTATTATCTTGTATTCGGTTAATTCATGTCATTTCGTTTGTCCTGTTCATATGCTAGAAGTAACTGAACTTACCAGACTTTATGTCTGACCCAGTTTTCTTTCGTCTACTTTTCTTCCGTTCCCCCCCCCCCCCACCAGGTAGTAAAGGAGGGAATAGTATAGCTCAAGTTAAGTTGGACCGTCACTCTTTCCCAGCTTGAAGATTTGTCGAAGTTTTGCTTGGATTCTCTTTTCAGATGCTATGGCTGGCTCTTGCTACATTGGGGAATATAAATGTTGTTTTATGCTTCTTTATTTTGTAGGACAGATGATACTCTGATATTGTAAAGGAATCGTTGTACAAACTATTTTATCAATAAAGCAAAGTTTTACTTTCCGTTGTTTTAATTTTTGTCTGTCTTGTAATTCATCTGCATCTTTTACCTTAAAATGCTCCACAAAACTTAGTGCATTCCCTTTGTGAGTGACACTAACGGATGTGGGGTGTTACACGTGGTATCAGAGCTGAAGGTTACCAGATCAGATAAAGGATTTGAAAAATTATTTTCAAAACGGTTTTAAAAGAAGCATTTTCTAGAGAAAAGATTTGTTTTAAAGGCATATTCCCCAAAGCCATATGCACCATCTTTTGATTCTCTGTTGAGTCCTTGTTTCCTTCTTTCTTGAGTCTCTGGGGCTCCTGGCTTTCTGGGATGTAACCTCATCGAAGGGCGAAGTAGTGCCCGACTTCCATCTATAGCTGTAGTTGTTTCACTTACGGCCAGTTTTCTTTCAAAGCTTATAAGGTTTTCCGTACGATGGAGGCAGCTTTCGAGAGATTTGTCAACATGGTTACACACGGAAGGGGATGAGGAGTTTGGCTAAGGAGCATAACCCAAGGATGAGGAATTCATGGATGTAGATTTAGCTCACGAAGGAGGAAGGAATTATAAAACCTAAGACAAGAGGAAGTATCTTTACTAGGGTATAATAGGGCATATAATTAAGGACAAGGGCAAGAACGAGGAACAAGATTTTCAGAAGGGCAAGTACATACTTTCACCACTAAGCGTACCTAGGAGAAAGGTAGTAAAGTTCTGTTGGAAGAGTCTAGTTTTTCTGTTCGTACTCTTTCGTTTTTAGCGCTTCGCATTTGTTCATATTTGCTTCCATAGTTGAGTCTCTACACCTTAGTACTTGCATAGTGAAAGATCCCAATTAGTCTCAAATCCAATTGGTGACTCGGCCCATTTATTTTTGGTTAATAGGGATTTGAGAATAGCTATCGAGTTTGCTTATATCATCTCATGTAGATCGTCTAAATTTGGAGGAGTATTCCTTGGGTGCTTGTCTGATATTGGTTTAGGCATTTGGGACTTGTACTTGAGGAATGTCGAGTTCGACTAGGATGGTTTGCGTGAGAGATGAATAGTTGTGGTAGGCACTCTAAAAAAAAGCATGTAGTGACCTTTTGACCCTTATAGTTATGGCATGATGGATAAGAGGGAGACCTCTAATCATCCTAGTATATACACTTGGTATCATGACTGACATCTGTTTATTTTGAAAATGGAGGTCAAGAAACTTCGCAATCGTGAAGTTAAATTAGTTAAGATACTGTAGAGTAAAGCTCAAGAAGACTGGATACGAGCATCATACCCTTTTTCTTGAGGGTGCATCCTTGATTTCTTTTTTTGTAGGAACCTTACGCATACTTGTTCCTCTCTTTCCAAAGTATATCCTCTAGGTCGTATCTTCTATCCTTAGGTAGAACCTCTTTTAGATGTAAACATGTATTTGAAACATGTTATGGTTGATGGTTGCGAGTGGTTGCTAATGGTTGCTTGTGAATGCATATGCATACGTATTAGGCACTAGATCAGTTCGAACGCTTTCATATTGCATTTACGGATATGTATTTGTTTGTAAGTTTAACTTGATATGTTATCATATGGATATTGCATATAGGTGAATGGCTATGCACACATGTAGTATTTACATAACTAGGGATGCTTGCATACATAATTGGACGCATGGCACTGACCTGATTCGCATTAAGGAGGTCAACTGAATCAGTAGACCGCCTGATTTTGCACTAGATAAAGACATATACACACACTATGCATATGAACATGAAAGCATTAGAAATCTTTTAAGGATAATGAATGCCTGTGATTGAATGGTTGAGTAGATGGGTGATTGGATGGTAGGACACATTCTTCCTAACTTGAAGATTTCGGGGACGAAATCCTTTTAAGTGGGGGAGAATGTAACACCCCGTAATTCTGTAACACTAAGATTCACAAATCAAGGTATAATTAATTCCAAATGAAAGCATTAAGGGAAATGGGTTAAGCCATTGCATTCGTCTCGAAATTCTTCTTGGAAACGAGTCCGAGTTTGCGAGAATCGGAGTCCGTATGAGGGAGATACGACCCTCCGAAGTTTCAGGAATTTTTAGAATTGAAAACAGCTCGAAATTTGAATTCGAAATTCGAATTCATACCCAGAAGCGGGCTGGGCGGGAAAATTCCCGCCCAGGACCTAGGTCGACTGGGGAGTCGACTGGGTAGTCGACCCCCCTTGACCAGGTCGTCTGGGCAGTCGACCTGGGTGTCGACCTGGGTGCAAAACCCACTTTTGGGCCTGGGTGCATTCTGTTGTACCTGGTCCCGTTTTCTGCCTAGATTCGTCCGACTAATCCTATATAAACAGCCCCTAGTCTCCTTCACTATTCACAATTCTTCTCTAACCTTATGCTGCAAAGATTCTTGGTGGACATGGCTTCTTCTCCTCCACTAAATTAAATAATAAATAAAATAATATATAAAATAAATCAAGACGAGGAAATGCTGCTCAAGACTTTCAAGAGGAGATTCAAAACAAGTTAGGATTCAAGTGAAGATTCAAACGACTTCAACGACTATTTTTCTACGAATCTAATATAATCTCTGTAAGTCAGTTACTTTTTAGATTTGAACGTTTTCTCTATTCGTGACATGAAATTAAAGGAATAAAAGAATATGCCAAATCTTTCTATTCGAATCAGTGCTTATATCTTTGGACCTAATTAAGAATTGTTATGATTTGATGACCAATAAGACTATGACTATGAAACTAGGAACCTTAAAACCATATGCCTTTTTGACTATGAACATTGCCTATGACTGTGAGAATTATTTTCCTTTGACTATGAACATCGCCTATGACTGTGATTCATTAACTGTGAGGATTTATTGCCTATGGCTATGGATATAAGATTATTATTTATGCCTATGACACTGTAGTTACAAAACCATGTTGTACCCCAAACTGGCATTATAATGGATCTAGGCTTGACTTTCTATTTCATTTTATTCTTAGTTATCCTTGGATCTTGATCTTGGGAATTTACCTATTAAGTTAGGTCTACCCATGTTCTTGAACCTATACTATTCAACCCTTTTCATGTCGTAATATTACCAGATCTACATGCCTGTGAATTATCATCTTATGCCAGTTATTATGTCTATTCTTTCATGGCATTTTGGTTCGTTCCCTTTTATCCACGAATCTAGATTTATTTATAATCTAGGTTGAATCACGATTATACGAACGATGGGAATACGTTTTTGGAAAAACATGAAATAGACTAAACTTGGAAATTGGCATAATTTGGGAACATGCATTATAGCATGACTATTAAGATGAAAATTAGAATAACAAGTCTAGTTTTGACATGAACTGAAATTAGAATATTAAATCAGAATTGGGTGGCTAAATTAAGCATGATAAGTATATTAGCATAATTGTGAATAATTTACATACATTGGGCGTAAATGATAAATGGTTAAATGGGCCACAAAGTAGGTAGTTGGTATGCAAATTAAGTTTTGGGCATAAACGGTGAACTAGAATATGAAATCTAGTTTGGCATAAACTGTAAACTAGAATATGAAATCTAGTTTTGGCATGAACTGTAAATGAGGTTGTTGGATCTAAATTTCTATAAATTGTAAGATAGGCAAATCAAGATTTGGGCCTAGAATATAAGTCCATTAGTGGGCATGGCAAATGAATATGGTATAGGCCAAATTTATTTAAAAAGGGAAAATGGACTTTGAGGATAAATGGTTAATCTTTGAGGATAAATTGTTAACAATTTATATATATACAAAAGAAAGGTTTATTAATTACATCTCTTTTAATAATACATACACCAGAAAGTTCTAGGGTGACAGAGAGGATAGTGTCTAGGCTTGGGTTTGGAAAATACAAGTTTCCTGCTCTCCCTGGCTATCCCTAACTGATCCGACGGACGGGATGGTTACTTTCAAAACCTGATTTGAAAATTAATCAAAACCCTTTGAACTTAGAAAATACGAATATGCCTAACCCGAGGTTAGACTGAGTTGCGATATAAACCTGCTCGGAACCAACCGGCACATCCAGTAATCGCAATAATATAAGTCTAATGTGAGTGGTCGCGGCTTTAATTTATTAATTAAAGCTAGAACAAAAATGGTAGGGTTAAGTTAACTAAAACACTTAACCAACTCAACATGTTAACTAAATTCGATGAGTGGGGTTAGGCTAATCTGGACACTTAACCACTTAACATGTTAACAAGACAAGATTTGTAGGGGTTAAGTAACTAAGAAAACACTTAGCCAAATTAACATGTTAACTAGACAGAAGGTGGGGTTAAGTAAAGTTAATACACTTAGCCAAATTAACATGTTAACTAGACTAGAGGTTGGGGTTAAGTAAAATTTAATACACTTAGCCAATTTGATATGTTAGCTGGACTAGACCGTAGGGTTAAGTAAACTTGAACACTTAACCATCAGATTGTGATAAATGAATAAGGTTAAGTCTAAAACATGAAGTGATAATACTTAACCATTAATAACATGTTAGTTAAAACAGACGGGCAAGGTTAAGTTAAAAAGGAACACTTAACCAATACAGGATGAATGGGTAGGGTTAAGTAATAAGAAATACTTAACCAATATAACTTGGTTTGTGGTAGGGTTAAGTCAACATGAATTACTGATAACACTTAACCAGTTTAACAGGATAAATGTAGAGGGTTAAGTTAGCTTGAATTGACTAATGACACTTAACCAATCCAACTTGACGAGAAAGAAAACTAAGTAGTAAACCTTAGTTAAAAGGAGCTAAGTAGTAAACCTTAGTTAAGAAAACAACGATTCTGGAAACTAAGTGGTAAACCTTAGTTAGCAAACTAAGTATTAATTCTTAGTATAACACGGGAAGGAGCGAACGTCCGTCTGATTAAAAAGAAGGCTCCAACGAATTGGGTTACGAAGCCCGAGGCTTCGAGGGGACGTGAGGGTACTCTTGGTACCCCTCTGTGAGGTGGCAGATGATCCTCCTGGGCTCACAGAGGTTAAGGTCTCTGTTAGAAGATCCAAGGGTATGCCTTGGTTGCAATATAAGGCAACCTAAAGACTAGGATGGACTAGCGTGATTCGGCGAGACCAGTAGCCCTGTGATAGAAACTCGTCGTCTACCTACCGTCTTTAGTCAATCGTTGTACGTATGCGGAAAGGCAGAGAACTCCCAACAGACTATATACTTGCTATCTAGTTATGGGTGAGGCTGGCCAATAGGAAAGTAGGGCATAGGGCAGCAAAAGTACAGTTCTTGCGCTTGATTTTCTTGGATTGCCTTTCATTAGTTGAGGGATGGGTCACATGGGACCATAACCACTGGTAGAAAAACAGACCTTAGCATCTGCACCGGCAGATATCTGAAAAGCTCCCGACCGAGTTCCGTGTTTCTAGAGTAGCCCTGCAACGGGACTCGGGTCGCACATTACAGGACATGTGCATCTAGACAAGCTATAACGATTCGCGATACATACGGGGGGAAAGTCTAGGAACATATACTACTCTAGGTAGTATGTCCTAGACTAGAGGGCATCATTCGACAGGTAACATAATCCCTAGTTGGACCTAGGCGGCATAAACCCTGAATTCGAGAAACGTTTAGTAGATAGCATAAACCCTGGTTGAATCTAGGAAGCACTTGATAGAAAACCCTAGATTAGATCTAGGTAATAAATAATAAATGTATGCCTGAAGGCAACCGAAATTACTAGGATTGGGATCACGTTATCATTACTAGTTGGGACACTAGTTAGGTGGTGCAGAGATATAGAAACCATTTTAACAAGGAAATAGCGAAGCGGCGAAAGATTTAGAGCATATCCAGTTTATCTTGTCTTAGCATATCTTGTGTTAATCTTATCTTATCTTGTTGATCCTGTCATCATGGTATTATCTTGTATTCGGTTAATTCATGTCGTTTCGTTTGCCCTGTTCATATGCTAGAAGTAACTGAACTTACCAGACTTTATGTCTGACCCAGTTTTCTTTCATCTTCTTTTCTTCCGTTTCCCCTCCCTCCCCCTCCCCCCCCCCCACCAGGTAGTAAAGGAGGGAATAGTATATCTCAGGTTAAGTTGGACCGTCACTCTTTCCCAGCTTGAAGATTTGTCGAAGTTTTGCTTGGTTTCTCTTTTCAGATGCTATAGCTGGCTCTTGCTACATTGGGAAATATAAATGTTGTTTTATGCTTCTTTATTTTGTAGGACAGATGATACTCTGATATTGTAAAGGAATCGTTGTACAATCTATTTTATCAATAAAGCAAAGTTTTATTTTCCGCTGTTTTAATTTTTGCCTGTCTTGTAATTCATCTGCATCTTTTACCTTAAAATGCTCCACAGAACTTTGTGCATTCCCTTTGTGAGTGACACTAACGGATGTGGGGTGTTACAAAGCACCCCTTCATTCTATCTAAGTCGAGAGAGAAAGGAGTAAACAAGGAGGAATCAAGCAAGTAGGAAAGGCATGCTCGAGTTTGATAAGCTTCTGTTAGATCATAGCGAAGCAATAGATCATTTTAGGGACATTAATAACACATAATAGTGATAATATCTACTTTAAAAGTGTCATAACAATCCATAGCCAATATGATTTAATGTCTGTTATGATGTTTTTTAATCATGTTCGATTGATAACATGATTATTGAATGGATGATTTAACAAATCACGTTATATATACATCAATAAGCATAAAGGAAATCACTTTTCCTCATGACTAAAATGATGTAAACCTTATTGTTAAAACTCTCAAGAGTGGTTCAAAATGTTTTAGAAATGGTTTATACACACTTGAAAGTGTTCACATAGAGTTCGAAGAAAATAAGGAAATTTGGATAAATTTGGATAAATTTTGATACATCACATAATGGCAGTTCGTTGTTATAAAAAGTTAAAGCTCTTTAATTCAACAAAATATAAATCCAATCTTTTTGAAACAATATTTTACCAAAATCTTATAACTAAATTTTCCAAAGAAACTAAAGTATCCATTTTACATTAAGTTGGTTTTAAAATATGAGAAAATAAGCCTCGCAAATGCTTTATTAACTCAAAACAAATTATGTTATACTAGTTTCCTTAGCTCATCCTTATATCCAATGTGTGAGAGTGCTAATGAGACAAATATTCATCTCTACTTTGATTTACTATAAATAAAAAATATGGGAAGACGTGAAATGTATTAGGGGAATCTAGTGTGGGTTACAAAGGGATGGAAACGAGTGGGTTAATGTATTTAAGGCTACTAGAAAAGAGCTTTCGTATCCAACATTCTTCTGTGTGCCCTTAAAATTCTACTATATGAGCTATGGAAATGTAACAACCCGGAAAATGCGAGCCAATTTAATTTTTTTTATTTTGGCGAATTTAGCGAATTTTGAATATTTAAAATGATTATTTTACATAATAATGACGAAAATTTATTTTGAATAGAAATAGAACGTATATATTTATATAGAACGTCATTAGAATATAGTTATTTTATTTTAATTATAAAAGGAATTGAAAATGGCGCGGTAGTTCGATAATTCGATTTCAAATTTCAAATTAACGTACCGGGTGCAAAATAAACCGGATTTTAGTGAAACCAAAAATATTAGAATATAATTGAGAATATCTTTCCAACGAATCCGAAAAATTGAAATTTCATAACGGGAATCAAAAGATACGTCCAGTTGAAAATTTTGAATAGTCGCTATGGAATTCAGGCCCTTAAAAATGGAAATTTTGCAAACGATCTCGGATTTCGGTGAAACCACTTTTGTTGGATCCGGGATGTCAAGTCATTGCTAGGTTTCAAATTTTGTAATTTTACGAATCAGTATGTGAGCATCGCAAAGGAAAACGCGTTTGACTAGTTTTAGTCGATTTTAATCGACTGGAAAATGGCCATTTTTCAAGCGGTCTCAGAATTCGACGAAACTAGTTTTTTAGGACCGTATCTTCAATAGGAAGCTAGAAAATATTTTTCTGAAATTGTTTGAGTTAGTATGTGGCCCCGGTAAATTGAAATGCGCGTTCAAATTCAATATATAGAGTTATATTTTGATTTTGACGAAAACTATTCGAAACGATCAAATCAGCCTGCGATACATATCCCATTGTGTTCAGAATGGGGTAATTAGCTATGACAACAGGAGGTGGGCCTCGTTTAGAGGTCGAATGAAAAAGTCAACTTTCTGAAATTAATAAAATAAAACAAAACCCTCTCTCCTCAAACATACCCCCCTCCCCCGTTCAAATTCAGTTCAGAATCATTCAAGGAGAAAAAAAGGGAGGCGGACGGCGGGGAGGAAGACCGCCGCCGCGGCCACCAGGGGCGGCGCGCCTCCAGCATCGCCACCCAGGAAAGCCCCCAGCTTCCTCTTCCCTCTCCTAAAACGCGCGAGACCCCCCCCCCCCCTCAATCCTCCACTGCAACATCCCCTGGCCCCCATCGACGTCATCACACCCTCCTCCTCCCACCAACTCCGCCCAGGCAACCCCATCAGCTCCAGTGGAAGAACCGCGAAGCCCTAGGCGCGAATGGCCACCACCCTGCCACCGACGAACCTGCGGCACCCCCACCAGCATCGGCAACCTCCCTGAAACCCTACCCCGCCCCGATAGTGAACTCCAGCTCGACAGGAAATGTGAGTTTTAATTTTGTTTTATTTTGAGCGATTAAAAATGGGATTTTTAATGAAATAACGCCATGATTTTTATATGAAGAACGCTGAGATTTTAGAAGTTAAAAGTAATGATTAGTTTTTATTATTCGTATATACAATTATATGAGTATGTGATTTTTCTTCTCATAGAAAACGATATAAATATATGATTTTGATATTAGTAGAGTATTAAAAATATAATTTTTGTATGATAAAGAATATAAAAGTATAATTTTTATTCATGTAGCGAAATAAAAATACGAATTTTAGAAGTGGAAAAAAATACGATTTTTGGAGGTGTAAAGATACGATTTTTAGAAAAATAAAAATTAGATTTTTAAAGAAGTAAAGATTTGATTTTTAAATATAAAAAGCTTTGATTTTTCATTATATAAAGTAAGGCTTTTTACTACCATAAAGATGTGATTCTTATATGCACAACATCGTTTTAAAAATATGATTTTTACCTATATAGCAGCAGAAACAAAATGTGGTTTGTTATTCATATAATGGCATGATAAAGAGGCGATTTTTATATATATGAAAATGAAATAAAAATTCGATTTTTATTTATATGTATAACATGGAAGGACGAGATTTTTATGTAAACGGTATTAGGATAAAAATATGATTTTTTTATACGAGCAGTATAAGAATAAGAATTTGATTTTTAACATCAAACTGCGTGAAACAGATCTCATTAGAAGCATGGCGAAGATTTCCTACCTAAGAAGAGTCGAGGCGTTTGGTTTAGCTGAACGGTGAGAACTTCTCACTTTAAATTTCATTTTCTAGTTATAATTATATACTAGGATGCAGACGATGCTTAGTAGCACCCGACACCCATCGTCCACAGACCATGGATGGCTTGTATGTTTGATTGTTTGTTGTGGTGAAAATTGATTGTGTGATGCGAAATGAAATAAAATATTTATATAGTTAAAAATATTTTATCGTTAAAAATATAATTTTTAACGGGTATGTCAAAAAATAAAAATATGTGTCTGTTGATTTGAAACCCTACACGGGTATTAGGATAAAATACGGCATACACTAATCCCAATAATTAGTTGTATGTCAATCGATTGATTGACAGGCTGTTATAAGCGTTAATTATTTATATTTGATGCTTATGCAGTTGTGTGGTGCACTTTGTATGATGGTTGATTATTTATCGTTGTTATTATATACATGTGTTGTATGGAATCCATATAATTAACATTATATGGTAATTGATTGGGCCTCGTTCCAATTGGGAAAATAAAGAATATTAGAATATAAAAATAGTCATGTGTTGACGAAGCTCATGTGTTGAGAATATTCATGTGTTGAAACTATTCATGTGTTGAGTAAAGTATTTTAACAATAAAATTCACATCTTTATCATATTTAAGATTAGAAACTACTTTACGGTTGGAGTCTGATTAAAAATCAAATGATGGATACCATAATTTTATAAAATATATTACATAACAAAAATAGTCATATGTTGACAGTACTCATGTGTTGAGATTAGTCATGTGTTGAAAGAAATATAGATTCATGTGTTGAATAGAATAAATATTCGTTTGTTGAATATAATAACGAATTTATTGAAATATATAAAGCCGTGTTGATTAGAGTTGCGCTATTTTGACATGAACGATATTTATATCGATTATATTCGTTTTTTATAATGAGTATAGAAAAGGTAGTGATTTCAAAATATAATGTTTTGAAAATATTGTCATTTATATAGTAATGATATAAAATATTCAATTTTGATTTGAAATTGAATATAGAGTTGAAATGGTTTTGAAAACGAATTTAAAATGATTTATAAAATACATTTTAAAAGGAAATCGACGGAATATAATATATATATATTATATATACAATGGCCTGAATAGAACACGCCGCGCCGCGGCAATTCGTGAATTTCGACCATTGACTTCGAATTGACGTTGCGGGAGATCCGACCGTCGGATTCTCCCAAAACCGGAACCGTTGGGTTCGTATCGAAAAGAGATTTCCAATGAATATTAATTTTTGAAATCTAACGGTTGGATTTGGAATTATGTCCAAATAAAATTTGGAAAAGGTCGATGTAAGTGCAGTTCGATGGCCGTTGATGGAAATCGAGTGTACGGGACTTGATAAAATTGTTAAAAATATTAACAATTTGCGTAAAATCATAATAGGTGAATTGGAAAGAATTGGGATGAAAAACTCCATATTTGAAAAGATAAAAATAGATTTTTATCGAGATGAACTAGTTTTGAACTAGAATTAAAATCAATTTATTTTTGAGATAAATAAATTGAATTTGAATTGCCTTTGAAAATAACAAGAATTTCCAATATATATAAAGTGGAAGTGGATTTGAATCGAAATTGTCTTTGGAATATTTCGATGTTGGATTCCGTGATTATACAGATATAGTTATGGGAATTTGAAAGATATATTTATATCGTTATTTCCAATACGATATTTGTTGGTTTCAGAATTTGATATTGAATATAAGCCGATATATTTTCTATTCAGAGCCTTGTATTTAATATCAAATGTGATTTGGTTTTGTCGTGAATCGTGTTTTAAGTGACATTGGTTCTTTAACCTAGTTAAAGACAGGATATTGATTTTTGAGAAGATTAAAACTAAGTGGAGTTTTAATGAATCTTTAATTAGATTGAAAGTGAATTGATAATTTAAACTATCAAATCTGAAAAGTGATCGAGAATGGAGTATCACCAGTTTTGCTCCAAGGCGATAGTTAAATCTTTAATTAGATTTGAACGTGAAATGGTAATTAATTTTACCGATAACACAGTGGTGTTAGATATGGAGTATTACCTGTTTTGCTCCATGGGATGAATAGGTTGGGATTGGGAAATAAAATAAATAATTACTTCGGTGTGATTCGCTAATCCCGACTAGTTTGGAAAACCATAATATGGTTTGAAATGATATCCAAAGGAAGATTGAAGAATAAATTTAAAAGAATTTATCTTTGATAAAATTAATGGGAACCTTTCCCTAGGAATGTGAGAATTTGAATAAAAGAATATTCTGAATTGGAATGAGGCGTATGTTGCGTGTGTATGACACGTGTTTATTATATACGCGGGTTATTCGGAAAGGCCGGGTTCATACCCATTCTGAATAACCGATTCGACGACAAGTCGAAGATGAAGACGGTGGTTGAAGACCGGAAGCCTTCACATCATTTGGGTGATTACTGATGATCTTGATTGGGTTGTACATCCAAGATGAGGGAATCAGTTAGTGATCGTCCAGACGTACTTCAAGATCGATGGATATGAGAGGAAAGTGCCTCCGGTTTCGTTCAGACCCAGAACGAACTTATAAATGGACTGTGTGTCTGACATTGGATTTTATTCTGTGTTTATTGATCTCTATTAAATATACATCTGTTTGACGGTGGAGAATTTATTCTCTTACTTAACACCCTTCTCCGAGACATACGAGCTCAGAGGTTGTATGTCGATGGACATCAGTCGCATGGCGTGAATTGTTGGTGTGGCATGCCTAAGTGGCAAATGATCAAGTCTTCTGTTGAAAAGCAAAGTCTTGTGGTTGATGATCAAAGCACGGCCTATGTGGCATAGCTTTGTGTATAGCATGAATTCGCGAGCCTTACACCTCGGGATGAGTCAAAAACGGGATAGTGACTGCAGGGAGAGCACGACGTTTCTTTCTAGCTAGTAGTGGTGTCAGTGCTTAAACTGGCTGACATTTATTTACTTTTCACCTGTGTGGTTGTTGGAATGCAAGGCGCCTCGGATAAAGATCTGTTAGGACCAGGAAACGTGTGTTCAGGAATAACTAATCCTCAAAAGTAAGAGAGGACCGGCCCTAAAGATCGAAGGATCATAGTGGGGTCTTGAGACATTTGCTAGAGTGTCTCGAACGGAGAGGAGCTTGCCCCTTGCCTCGACTCATGACGGAAATCCAATTTCGAATTCGTGATATTGCGGTTTTATTTGTAGAGCCTAGTATTGCGACATGATAGATGTACCCATGTTGCCTATGATTGATATTTATGATTTGAATTGTTTTGACACTATACACTTATAATAGTATCAAATGATTTGTTTTAAACGTACCAAGCATGTTTGGCTATTATAAGGGAAAACCCTATCCTCCGACTTGCATTGCATTGTGTGATGGGACCTGGGTCATATAATAGCTTCATTTTTCGAAAAAGCATTGCGTTGTTTATTCTATGCACTGGTGTTCTTGGGAGGAAACCCGTTCCGTGTTATATGGCGTGGTCCCTTGAATTACTCTCTTTTAAAGTAAAATTTTAAATAACTGTTTTTAGTTCTCACACCATTCACATGACTGATCTGGAGTTTATTGTTTTAACTTATACTCTGGGTGCCCCTATTTTTGACACGGGCAGCTAGTAGTTTTGGTTTTGCAGATTTATATTCACAAGATCCTGGTTTACGGCTGGAACTATTCTCGGAAAGCTCTGTATCCGTGTATTTCTTTCAGTTGTGTGTTGTATTATTTTTCCGCTGCTATGTATTTAAATGTAATTTAAATGTCTGATATTTGTCAAATGTGTAATATTTATTAATACTCTGTAATATTCTTGTATTCTGATGTAATTGTTGTAATATACAATGAAATGTTCTTCTGTTTGCGTTCTATTTTGTCGTGTTCTAAAGATAATCCGGGCTTTCCTTACCGGGGAAGTTACGGGCTATCACAGTTGGTATCAGAGCTTTGGTTTACAGAGCTCGAGAACAAGACACGTTAGAACCATACGAAAGAATTCATCAGATATTGGATTAGTAATATCCAATAAGAATAACTCGTTAGAGATAGGATCAGTAGTATCCTAGAACGAGTGTGAAGAGTATATTTTTAAAGTGAAAACAAATTTTCTTTTGAAATTTAAACCATTTCATACGTATTTGAATATTTTATTTGTTTTGAATTTGGACAATCCAATATATAATGATTTTGCATATATGCGTCATGAACATATATTCGAAGTTTTAATATACTGGATAGATATAGAATCGCACTCTAGTAGCCCGGAGATGATTCCACTGATGACGTACGGCATCAGTAGTTTATTTTCGTGTTTCGAAGGTGTGATTTCTATATATTTCCATAGACTGGTGTGAGAACCAAAAATATATAGATTTATTGTTGTGATTTGGCATCAAAAACATGATTTTCTGTATATATATCAAAATTATGAATTTGAAATGATAATCCACTAATAGATTGATGGTTGTGTCGTTTGTTTATTTGTTTGATAATTTTGAACCATTTAGCCTAATGGAACCAAATGTTGAGCAGTATTGAAAATGATTACAATTGCATGCATATACATGTACTTACATTGGACATGTCATAGCAAGGAGGCTAGTGCAGAGAATAAAATTGTTTGCCCGACAAATAGGTACATGTTTACCATAATTTACTGTTTTGTTTGGGTGATGATGATTTTATGAGCTGATTAGCTAGCCGCTTGGCCTTTTCTTTTTCTTTTTGATTGAAGAAGGCCATGGGAGGCTATATGAAATATCCAAAGTCCCCGGTGCAGGGGAGGTTATAGCGAAATTTTTCGAAAATTTAGGGTGTTAGCCAAATTTTTGAGAAATTTGAAAAGTTCTTGGAAACTGAAAAGTTGAAGAACTTAAGCCGTAGTGAAAATAATAGAAGTTGAGTTGATTAGTTAAACAACTTTCGGCTTCGTTCCTTTTCGGGGATGAAAAGTTTTAAGTGAGGGAGATTGTAACAACCTGGAAAATGCAAGCCAATTTAAAAATTTTATTTCGGCGAATTTTGAATATTTAAAATGATTATTTTACATAATAACGATGAAAATTTATTTGGAATAAAAATAGAACGTATATATTTATATAGATCGTCGTTAGAATATAATTATTTTATTTTAATTATAAAAGGATTTGAAAATGGCGTGGTAGTTCGATAATTCAATTTCAAATTTCAATTGAATGTACCGGGTGCAAAATAAACCGGATTTTAGTGAAACCAAAAATATTAGAATCTAATTGAGAATATCTTTCCAACGAATCCGAAAAATTGAAATTTCATAGCGGGAATCAAAAGATACGTCCAGTTGAAAATTCTGAATAATCGCCATGGAATTCAGGCTCTTAAAAATGGAAATTTTGCAAATGTCCTCGGATTTCGACGAAACCACTTTTGTTGGATCCGGGATGTCAAGTCATTGCTAGGTTTCAAATTTCGTAATTTTTCGAATCAATATGTGAGCGTGGCAAAGGAAAACGCGTTTGACTAGTTTTAGTCGATTTTAATCGACTGGAAAATGGCCATTTTTCAAACGGTCTCAGAATTCGACGAAACTAGTTTTGTTAGGACCGTATCATAAATACGAAGCTAGAAAATATTTTTCTGGAATTTTTCGAGTTAGTATGTAGCCTCGGTAAATTGAAATGCGCGTTCAAATTCAATATATAGAGTTATATTTTGATTTTGACGAAAACTGTTTGAAACGATCGAATCAGCCTGCGATACATATCCCATTATGTTTGAAATGAGGGTAATTAGCTATGGACGACAGGCGGTGGGCCTCGTTTAGAGGTCGAATGAAAAAGTCAACTTTCTGAAATTAATAAAATAAAATAAAACCCTCTCTCCTCAAACATACCCCCCTCCCCCCGGTTCAAATTCAGTTCAGAATCATTCAAGGAGAACAAAAAAAAAGGATGCGGACGGCGGGGAGGAAGACCGCCGCCGCGGCCACCAGGGGGCGGCGCGCCTCTAGCGCCGCCACCCAGGAAAGCCCCCAGCTTCCTCTTTCCCCTCCTAAAACGCGCGAGACCCCCCCATCCTCCACCGCAACATCCCCTGGACCCCGTCGATGTCAGCACACCCTCCGCCTCCCACCAACTCCGCACAGGCAACCCAATCAGCTCCAGTGGAAGAACCGCGAAGCCCTAGGCGTGAATGGCCACCACCCTGCCACCGACGAACCTGCGGCACGCCCACCAGCATCGGCAACCTCCCTGAAACCCTACCCCGCCCCGATAGTGAACTCCAACTCGACAGGAAATGTGAGTTTTAATTTTGTTTTATTTTAAGTGATTAAAAATGGGATTTTTAACGAAATAACGCCATGATTTTTATATGAAGAACGCTGAGATTTTAGAAGTTAAAAGTAAAGATTAGTTTTTATTATTCGTATATACAATTATATGAGTATGTGATTTTTCTTCTCATAGAAAACGATATAAATATATGATTTTGACATTAGTAGAGTATTAAAAATATAATTTTTGTATGATAAAGAATATAAAAGTATAATTTTTATTCATGTAGCGAAATAAAAATACGATTTTTAGAAGTGGGGAAAAAATACGATTTTTGGAGGTGTAAAGGTACGATTTTTAGAAAAATAAAAATTAGATTTTTAAAGAAGTAAAGATTTGATTTTCAATTATAAAACGCTTTGATTTTTCGTTATATAAAGTAAGGCTTTTTACTACCATAAAGATGTGATTCTTATATGTACAACATCGTTATAAAAATATGATTTTTACCTATATAGCAGCAGAAACAAAATGTGGTTTGTTATTCATATAATGGCATGATAAAGAGGCGATTTTTATATATATGAAAGTGAAATAAAAATTCGATTTTTATTTATATGTATAATATGGAAGGACGAGATTTCTATGTGAACGATATTACGATAAAAATGTGATTTTTTATACGAGCAGTATAAGAATAAAAATTTGATTTTTAACATCAAACTACGTGAAACAGATCTCGTTAGAAGCACGGCGAAGATTTCCTGCCTAAGAAGAGTCGAGGTGTTTGGTTTAGCTAAATGGTGAGAACTTCTCACTTTTAATTTCATTTTCTACTTATAATTATATACTAGGATGCAGACGGAGCTTAGTAGCACCCGACACCCGTCGTCCACAAACCATGGATGGCTTGTATATTTGATTGTTTGTTGTGGTGAAAATTGATTGTGTGATGTGAAATGAAATAAAATATTTATATAGTTAAAAATATTTTATCGTTAAAAATATATTTTTTAACGGGTATGTCAATAAATAAAAATATGTGTTTGTTGATTTGAAACCCCGCACGGGTATTGGAATAAAATACGGCATACACTAATCCCAATAATTAGTTGTATGTCGATCGATTGATTGACAGGCTGTTATAAGCGTTAATTAATTATATTTGATGCTTATGCGGTTGTGTGGTGCACTTTGTATGATGGTTGATTATTTATCGTTGCTATTATATACATGTGTTGTATGGAATCCATATAATTAACATATTATGGTAATTGATTGGGCCTCATTCCAATTGGGAAAATAAAGAATATTAGAATATAAAAATAGTCATGTGTTGACGATGCTCATGTGTTGAGAATATTCATGTGTCGAAACTATTCATGTGTTGAGTAAAGTATTTTAACAATAAAATTCACATCTTTATCATATTTAAGATTAGAAATTACTTTACGGTTGTAGTCTGATTAAAAATCAAACGATGGATACTATAATTTTATAAAATATATTACATAACAAAAATAGTCATGTGTTGACAGTACTCATGTGTTGAGATTAGTCATGTGTTGGAAAAAATACAGATTCATGTGTTGAATAGAATAAATATTCATTTGTTGAATAGAATAACGAATTTATTGAAATATATAAAGCCGTGTTGATTAGCGTTGCGCTATTTTGACTTGAACGATATTTATATCGATTATATTCGTTTTTTATAATGAATATAGAAAAGGTAGTGATTTCAAAATATAACGTTTTGAGAATATTATCATTTATATAGTAATGATATAAAATATTCAATTTTGATTTGAAATTGAATATAGAGTTGAAATGGTTTTGAAAACGAGTTTAAAACGATTTATAAAATACATTTTAAAGGGAAATCGACGAAATATAATATATATATATATATTATATATATAATGGCCTAAATAGAACACGCCGCGCCGTAGCAGTTCGTGAATTTCGACCATTGACTTCGAATTGACGTTGCGGGAGATCCGACCGTCGGATTCTCCTACAGACGGAACCGTTGGGTTCATATCGAAAAGTGCTTTCCAATGAATATTAATTTTTGAAATCTAACGGTTGGATTTGGAATTATGTCCAAATAAAATTTGGAAAAGGTCGCTGTAAGTGCAGCTCGATGGCCGTTGATGGAAATCGACTGTACGTGCCTTGATAAAATTATTAAAAATATTAATAATTTGTGTAAAATCATAATAGGTGAATTGGAAAGAACTGGGATGAAAAACCCCATATTTGAAAAGATAAAAATAGATTTTTATCGAGATGAACTAGTTTTGAACTAGAATTAAAATCAATTTATTTTTGAGATAAATAAATTGAATTTGAATTGGCTTTGAAAATAACCAGAATTTCCAATATATATAAAGTGGAAGTGGATTTGAATCGAAATTGTCTTTGGAATATTTCGATGTTGGATTCCGTGATTATACAGATATTGTTATGTATATCGTTATTTCCAATACGATATTTGTTGGTTTCAGAATTTGATATTGGATATAAGTCGATATATTTTCTATTCAGAGCCTTGTATTTAATATCAAATGTGATTTGGGATTGTCGTGAATCGTGTTTTAAATGACATTGGTTCTTTAACCCAGTTAAAGACAGGATATTGATTTTTGAGAAGATTAAAACTAAGTGGAGTTTTAATGTATCTTTAATTAGATTGAAAGTGAACTGATAATTTAAACTATCAAATCTGAAAAGTGATCGAGAATGGAGTATCATCAGTTTTGCTCCAAGGCGATAGTTAAATCTTTAATTAGATTTGAACGTGAAATGGTAATTAATTTTACCGATAACACAGTGGTGTTAGATATGGAGTATTACCAGTTTTGCTCCATGGGATGAATAGGTTGGGATTGGGAAATAAAATAAATAATTACATCGGTGTGGTTCGCTAATCCCGACTAGTTTGGCAAACCATAATATGGTTTGAAATGATATCCAAAGGAAGATTAAAGAATAAATTTAGAAGAATTTATCTTTGATAAAATTAATGGGAACCTTTTCCTAGGAATGTGAGAATTTGAATAAAAGAATATTCTGAATTGGAATGGTGCGTATGTTGTGTGTGTATGACACGTGTTTATTATATACGCGGGTTATTCGGAAAGGCCGGGTTCATACCCATTCTGAATAACCGATTCGACGACAAGTCGAAGTTGAAGACGGTGGTTGAAGACCGGAAGTCTTCACATCGTTTGGGTGATTACTGATGATCTTGATTGGGATGTACACCCATGATGAGGGAATCAGTTGGTGATCGTCCAGACGTACTTGGAGATCGATGGATATGCGACTCCGGTTTCGTTCATACCCAGAACGAACTTTTAAATGGACTGTGTGTCTAACATTGGATTTTATTCTGTATTAGTTGATCTCTATTAAATATACATCTGTTTGGCGGCGGAGAATTTATTCTCTTGCTTAACGACCTTCTCTGAGACGTACGAGCTCATAGATTGTATATCGATGGACATCAGTCGCATGGCATGAATTGCTAGTGTGGCATGCCTAAGTGGAAAATGATCAAGGCTTCTGTTGAAAAGCAAAGTCTTGCGGTTGATGATCAAAGCACTACATGTGTGGCATAGCTTTGTGTATAGCGTGAATTCGCGAGCCTCACACCTCGGTATGAGTCAAAAATGGGATAGTGACTACAGGGAGAGCACGACGTTTCTTTCTAGCTAGTGTTGGTGTCAGTGCTTAAACTGGCTGACGTTTATATACTTTTCACCTGTGTGGTTGTTGGAATGCGAGGCACCTTGGATATAGGTCTGTTAGGACCGGGAAACGTGTGTTCATGAATAACTAATCCTCAAAAGTAAGAGAGGACCGGCCCTGAAGATCCAAGGATCATAGTGGGGTCCTGAGACATTTGCTAGAGTGTCTTGAACGGAGAGGAGCTTGCCCCTTGCCTCGACTCATGACGGAAATCCAATTTCCAATACGTGATATTGCGTTTTTATTTGTAGAGCCTAGTATGGCAACATGATAGATGGTACCCATGCCGCCTATGATTGATATTTATGATTTGAATTGTTTTGACACTATACACTTATAATAGTATCAAATGATTTGTTTTGAACGTACCAAGCATGTTTGGCTATTATAAGGGAAAACCCTATCCTCCGGCTTGCGTTGCATTGTGTGATAGGACCTGGGTCATATAATAGCTTCATTTTTCGAAAAATCATTGCGTTGTTTATTCTATGCACTGGTGTTCTTGGGAGGAAACCCGTTCCGTGTTATACGGCGTGGTCCCTTGCATTACTCTCTTTTAAAGTAAAGTTTTAAATAACTGTTTTTAGTTCTCACACCAGTCACATGACTGACCTGGAGTTTATTGTTTTAACATAAACTCTGGGTGCCCCTATTTTCGACACGGGCAGCTAGTAGTTTTGGTTTTGCAGATTTATATTCACAAGATCCCGGTTTACAGCTGGAACTATACTCGGAAAGCTCTGTATCCGTGTATTTCTTTCAGTTGTGTGTTGTATTATTTTTTCACTGCTATGTATTTAAATGTAATTTAAATGTCTGATATTTGTCAAATGTGTAATATTTATTAATACTCTGTAATATTCTTGTATTCTGAAAGAATTTTTGTAATATACAATGAAATGTTCTTCTGTTTGCGTTCTATTTTGTCGTGTTCTCAAGATAATCCGGGCTTTCCTTACCGTGGAAGTTACGGGCTATCACAGGAAATAAAGGAATGCGCGCATTTTCAAGAAATAAAAAAGAGGAAGTAAGAAATCATATGAAAACGTATCAATAAAAATTAAAGCGAAAATGGTTAGATGGGCTAGAAACTTTTACAATAAATGGCTTGGTTTTTGTAGTTATGCTCGACGTTTTTGTAATTTCCTATAACTTGTAATACTTAGAGATGATCTTGTTGTATTCAGAATTAAATTTTGAGGACAGAATCCATACTGTCCGTAGGAATTTAAAAGGAGTTTTCACCATTATTCGACGGATAGTGGAGATTGAACATGGAAATTGATATCAAGTAAAATGATATGATTTCTTTGAATCTATCTTAGTAAAATGCACAAACCATCCAAGATGACATAATGAATGAATAGTTTTAATGGTTCCATATACGTACTCAAAAATATTTGAAAGATATGCATATTTAAAGGATGTTTTGTTAAGAAATTAACTAATCTAGAAGAAATAGCCAAATCTACTTATATGATATCTTCACAATAATTGGTTATTTGGTTTGTGTGTTTATTTATTTGAAAACCACTTTTAAATAATTTACGTTTCGAAAGAAAAAGAGATGGAAGATCAAGATTTGGAAGATTGAATAATGGATTGGTATCACTGTCCATTTAGTCAGTCTCCCCATATTACAAACAAAGCTCTTTTTACTGATCTTTCATACAAAAGCTCCTCACCACTAATCAAAGATTGTAGTAGGAGAAGTGCTTTTTATTTTTTTAAGGCCAGGATAAAATGTATGGTCGGATGTTTGACGTTACATTTCTAATGCACGCATATTGATCTCCAAGATTGTACATCTGTTTAGTATGGGAAGTAACTCTCGTACACTTTATATACCATTTTTTGAGGTGTATGAGCTCATAGCTTGTATGTTAGTGGAAATCAATTATGTGTGATAGACCTATCAATATGACATTCAAAGTAAATGATGTGCTTAGTATAAGATAATCAATGACCTTAAGCTACACCAACCATTAATGGTAGAAACAGGGCAAGCAATAAGGTTGTCATGCCCATTTGGATATAATCATGGTCTTTCTAGATTACTCTTTATATATCAAGTATGAGGTGTATATCAAGAGATGTCTTAAATAAGCGGAATGCAAAAACGGTGATGCCATATTAGACTAGAGCATTACCTTTGGGTCTGAATTTAGAGGTAAAAACTAAAAATAAAACTTTAGTAAGGGGAAAATAAATAAATATTTATTAAAGAAAAGTATCTAAAGGATAAAGACGATCTTCAAGGTTCATGAGGAAAAGCTTAGGTATCACGAATCAGAAAGCTCGATCAAGTAGCTTAGGTTATCGCTAGTATAGATTTAAATAAAATGCATATATCTGACTCCTTTACAAGTGTTAGGTTTAATTATAAATTCCAAATTTATACTTATTTGAGTATGAAAATATGGGAATAATGATAGGAAGGATTAAACATAAATCTAGACCTAAATGAAAGAAGCGGCCTTAATTAAACATTAATTAATATATTAATACGAATGAATCTGCATGTAGCATAGGATGTTAAAAAAAGACAAATGCCCCATTACAATACTTAATGAATAAAATAAAGACAAAGTCTCAAGTATAACACTTGATGAATAAAAAAAGATAAAGCCCAAATTATAATACTTAATTACCAAAAAAGGAAAAAGGCCCAAGTATAATACTTGAAGAATAAAAGAAGGAAAAAGGCCTATATATAATACTTGATGAATAAGAGAGAGATAAAGGTCCAAATATAATACTTGACAAATAATAGAAAGACAATGATCGAAGTATAACACTTGACGCATGAATTATATTTAAAGTTATAATAAAGGACAATGACAATCATTATGATATGTGGAGGTTTAGGAAGAAAAATTAGGCCTTGCTTCTATAACAAACCTTAAAAGAACAATGACTCGATAACCAAAGAGGATTGATTTAGGAGTATAATAGGATTATTGTTTAGTTCCCATCCAAATGACGAATGGACACGCATGTTGGAGGTGGAAATAAGTGGCCATATAAAGAATGAGAGTTGGAGTCTTAACAATGTTTGTGTGTGTAGGAAGTAGGGTTGAAAATAAAACACTTGTGTTCTTATGTGCAAAATAGGTAGATGTCTATCTGAATGGGTCGGCGAACAACTTTGAAGATGGAAATAAGAGACTACAACAATGAGTTTCCTGTCTAAATGATGCTTGCTCAATGAGATTATCGAAGCTAAAAACAAGAGCCATTTTGCTACTATGTATGAAAGGAGAGGAAAAATGTTTTCAAAGAGTCATTATACGAGATCATGCTTTGAGCCCTCCATTGGCATGGTAGAGTAGCTAAAGATAGAGGTCTGATAGGCCATCCATTGGACAGATTGAGAATGACATTTACGTAAGGACATATGGTTTAAACATTCAGCTTAAGTAAGAAAGCAAGAACACCGAACCTTTATGCCAAATAGAGTAGACTTAAGATTATTTTCCATTAATCTTTTTACTAGTCTATTTCTTGTTCATTAGAGTATTATGTCCGACTCATTCCTTATTTTTTCCTCACCTTAAGCATGTAGAAAAGTACCCAATATCTTGACATATTTAGTGAATTTCTAGGATGCTACATTGTTAATATGTTTTCCATCTTCATCTTATCTTCATGTTGATTTTTGATGAATTTTGATTTGAATGAGGCTTATTTTGATATGTTGTGTTCTCAATACTATGTTTTGAGACTTGGATATATTACCATTATATTTGGTTAGATTATTTTAAAATGATGCTTTTCCAAAGTTTTACATAAGCTCTATTGTTATACGGTTACTTTTTATCACGTATTGATATATTAGTCTTTAAATGATTTATCTATATCTGACAATCCATACTCTTTAATATGACCATAATTAGGGTATGTTATGGGTTGTGGATTGTCACATTCAGTATCAAAGCTTAAGGTTTAAACATTCCTAAAACTAATTTTGAATGTAAATTATTTTTCAAAAAGGTATCCAAAAGAAAGATTTTTAAAAAATAAAAGTACAAAAATTGTTTCAAAAATTCCTTAAAGCCATCTCCCTTTCTATTTCAATTCTTTACCTTGCTTCTTTGAACTCTATCTAATCTTATATATAGAATAACTATGCTCTCGATTTTCCTAATATTCAACGTGCCTATGTGGTCTCATAGATATCGACAAGCTATGATTCCCATAGAGCCCTAGAATAATGTGCAAGCTGATATACCCATCGATGAAGATGTTGCTAGTCCATCAAATGTTGTAGATATTTCTAAGCTTTGTAAGTATTTCACAAATCTTGAAGAAGACCTTTAATGGTACTGAATCATATATGGAAGATAGAGCATATATCAGAAACTGTGAAAATATATTTGGGATTATAGGCTTGGATATAGGACTAGGAGGTAAATTACCTTGGGACCTACAAGGAGATTCCCTTTGTTAGTCGGAGGTTCTTGTGGTTGAGCTTGGAGAGGTAACATGGGATTTCTTTAGGAGAAGATTCAAGAGGAAATTTTTGTCTCGGCGGAATAAGGAGTTTAATTTAAGAAGTTTATAAATCTGAAACAAAGGAAGATATCTACTAAGGGATACATAAATCAGTTTAAAAAATTAGCTAGGTTTAGAATGGAGCTTGTAAATACTCTATATAAGAACCCTTTGAAAATTGCTAAGGTGATGAACCAACCACTACTAGTCATGTGATCATGTGGACCACGATTGAGACCTTAGTTGAGATGGACCTGATAATTGAAGTTAAGAAGAAGGACACTGCAAATGCAACTTGAGGTAATGGAAAAGATTTTCGAAAAGAAAAGAAGAAGAAATGAGGAGGACCATGGTAAGAGGAAAGATCCAAAACGAATTGAAGTATCATAATTGCAATAGAATGGAACATTATAAAAGGGATTGCAAGTTTGACTGCTAGAAAGAAAAGCTCTTTTTTTTGTGACCAACATGAATTATTAGCAGAGATAGCCCATAGAGGACTGGAGCTGCATCTCGTCCTGCCACTCAGTTAGCTCAGGAATGTGCATTGGAAGCAACTCCACCTACTAGTGTATGCCAAGATAAAGGAAATAAGTTCATGGTGGAAGGTGCGATTTCTATTTTTTTATTTTCCTATTCGTGATTTGTTTGATTCCAAAGCATCCCCCTCTTTTTAGTAATTCGATTGGCAGTCTACAACTAGATGTTAGCATAGTCATAGACCCATTTGTAGTTTCAAACCTCACAATAAGATCAGCTTTTTTCTGTGAAATGCTTGATTTTGAAAATAATGATTACAGATGCTGAGTTCAACCGTATTACTTAGGTTTTAGACTTTTTTGGGTATGGGATGGTATGGGGGATGAACTGATTAGCCATGTACGGGCTATCCAAGATTATGATAAAAGGGTCACATTTTAGACATTTGTAGTGAACACAACCTATAGATTTCTTGCGATCCAAGAGGATCAGTTATGCAGAGCTGTCTTTATTCCCTAGACCTATCTTTTGAAATTTTGAATTTTATGCTTATTGTTTGTGACTTTCTAGATGATTTTGAGGAGGTTACTAGATTTCCACCTAAGAGATGATAAAATTTAAGTTACTAATATGACATATATCTCTAAAGGAAAGGTGAAAACTAAGTAAACAAATAAAGGGACTTCTAGAGAAGGGTTTTATTAGAAGAAGTATCTAAGAATGCAGAGCACCAATCTCTTTGCAACAAAGGTCGATAGTTCCCTTAGGCTCTGTGCCTAGAATTTAATAAGTTGATGAAGAAGAACCACTATCCCTTACCTCGCATTGATGATCTCTCCGATCAATTGGTACGAGATGGTTTTCTCTCAACAAGGTATTATCACTAGTTTCCACCAATTAAGGGTAACGGAAGATAGCACAGATACGATTGTTTTTAGAACTCCCGATGGATTTTACAAACGGTCAGTCATCCCCTTTTGATTAATTATAGATCCATCCTTTTTTGTTGACTTAATGAGTTGAGTTTTGTGGGATATTCTGAATTAGTTTGCAGTGGTCTTTATGGATGATATTTTGATTTACTCGAAGAGCAAGGAGGAACATTCTTTGAATTTGGAAGAGGGTCATAGTACCCTTTAAGGATATAGAGTCAAGGCCTAATTTCTGAAGTTCCATTTTTAAAGATACAAAGTACACTTTTTAAGACATGATTGTTTAGCATGGATTGGCAGTAAATCCTACCAAGGTAGTGGCTACGCAAGATTGGCAAGTTCCTAAGAATTCCACAAACATAAAAATATTTCTTAGTCTAGTCGGTAATGACAGGAAGATCATTAAGGACTTCGCTAAGATTTCAATGTCCTTAACCCATCAAACTAAGTAGTACTTAATTTTTTCTTGGGATGAGAAATGTGAAGAAGCTTTTAGGGATTGGAAAGATACTTAATTACTGCATCGGTGTTAGTTCATCTTGATGGCACAAACCCTTTTTGACGTCTCTCCCGATGCATGTGGTATTGGATTGGGAGTAGTGTTGATGCAAGAAGGTAGAGCAGTATGTTGTGCTAGTAGGAAACTTGGGTCCCATGAAAAGGACTTCCCTACCCATGCTTTGAGCTAGTTGCCATTATCTTTAACCATAAGTCATCGAGGCATTACTTGTTCGGAGAGAGGTTTGAGTTAAACTTAGGGCAACAAAGATGGATGGAGTACCTAGCATCATATGATTTTGGGACACCACATACCTTATGTAAGGGGAATGTTGTAGTGGACACAATTAGTAGAAAAAAAGTCTTTGCGTTCATTATTTGTGGAGTGGAAGTACTTTGAATATATAGACACATTTGATCTCAAGCCCACTACGGCCCTTACGCTAGGATTATTGGCAACTTAGGAGGTTCAGCCTAGTTTTTCAGAGTAGATTGGTCTTAAACATAGAGGTGATAAAGAGTTGGCCAATATTAAGGATTGATGGACAAGGGAGAGACATCAGGGAATCTCCAACGCTATTCTATATATTCTACGAAAGGCAAAGGAGGGACAACAGATTGTGTGTACTATGCATAGCAAACTTGACAAATGCGAGAGGCTCATTACTCACGGATGACCATTCACCGACAGAAGACGAAATGTAGTGGGACATAAAGCAAGTTTTCATTTGTCCTGGCACTAGGGGACAAGTATTGGAGATTTTTGTTAAATGTATAACTTATCAAAGGGTAAAGGCAAAGCAGAATAAGCTCCGAGCATGGCTCCAGTCATTAGACATACCACTGTGAAAGTGGGGAAAATATTTTGATGGATTGTGTAGACGAATTACCTATGAGCATATGGGTTGTAGTTGATAGGATGACTAAGTATGCGCTTTTTATTCCCATTCAAAGTAAAAGGTTGGAAGTATGTTTAGCATCCTTGTATGTAAGAGAGACTGTTCGACTATATGGAGTCCCCTCTAGAATAGATAGCGATTTAAACCCACTTTTCACTTATTATTTTTGGAGGAGTCTCTAAGAAGATTTAGGAACTCGGTTGAATTTTAGCACAACATATCACCTGCGAACGGATGGAAAATGGAAAGGGTGAACAGGGACTTAGAAGATTTGCTTCGAATGTGCTTCTTGGATTCCAGTTGGACATGGGACGAGAAACTACTATTAATGGAGTCTTCTTATAATAATAGTGATCAAGCCAGTATTGGAATGGCTCCATTTCGGTCTCTTTATGGCACATCATGCAGATTACCCTCTGATTAGTGGGATACCACAAATAGACTCATATTTGGGTCAGATATGGGGAGAGATACTTTAGGAATTGTATAATTAAGTCGGAGAAGTATAAAGGCAGCCTAAGACAGATAAAATTCTTATTATGATAAGAGGGGAGATCTGATTTAGAATATGAAGTTGGAGATTTAGTGTTCATCAATGTCTCTCCATTGAGGCATGTAATGAGGTTTGGCTCAATAGGATAACTTGCTCCAGGGTTTTAGGGACCCTTTCAATTATAGCTGGAGTCAATAAAATGGCCTATGAATTAGAGCTTCCAGGGAGGTTGACTAGTGTACTAGATGTTTTTTATGTCTCAAAATTGGGAAAGTATTAGCATGACTTAGTGACAACAATTGATCCTAGTCAATAGGAAAAGATGGAATCCTAGTCAGTAGGAAAAGATGAAAGTAGATTGCAGCTTTAGTTTGTCCTGAGCTTACCTGCATTATAGCAGATGACATCAGGCGACTCCACAACAAGGATATTCGTCTCGTCAAAACCCAATGGAGAGATGATTCCAAAGAAGTAATTTGGGAGTTGGAAGTAAAGACAGGCATTTCCTATCCTTACCATGTTGGCATACGCTTTGAATATTCTATCATAATATTTTTCTTTGTTAGGATCTTTCTTTTTCTAATTGGGACTAAACTTATGGATGGTAAGAAAGAATGTAAACATGCTATTATGGCATGTTACGTATGATGAATACAAATGATTTTAAGTGGATTCTAGCGGATGCACATGGTCACATTTACACACATTAGAAATGCACAGAAGTAGATTAGCTAAGTTGGTATTTGCACATGCCTATGGATATCTGATTTCATTCATGTCATATGTATGTAATATAAATGGATAATCCCTATGGATGTTGCATATGAATGATTAATAAAGGATGTGAATTGTAACACCCCGTATTTTCTGCGAATATTAAAATTAACAAATCTAAGAACACTTAATTTTTAGAAGAAGAATTAAGGGAAACGGATTACGCCATTGTGTTCATCTAGGAATTCTTCTTGAGATAGAGTCCGAGTTTGCGTGAATCGGACTCTGTATGAAGAAGTTATGGAGGTTAGAAGATTTCTAGTATAAACAGAAAATAATAAAGTTTAAAATTCGAAATTCGGCCAGAACAGCTGGGCGGGAAATTTACCGCCCAGGGGTGTCAACCCCCCCAGGGGAGTCGACATAGGTGTCGACCCCCTAGGGGTGTCGACATAGGTGTCGACCCTCCCTGTAGGGAGTCGACCCCTTTGAGATCCACATCCGGTGACAAATTTTTGCATCATTGAGCTGATGTGGCCTTCTCTGATTGGCCGATGACTAATTTCTGAGGTATTAGAGCTTATGTGTCGTGCTATGGTTGGCTGGATGACACATCTCTTTGGTTTGATGGCTCTGATTTCTCCTAGACAAATCTAAAGGCTAGAATCAATCCTAGACTTCTATATAAACGCCCCAAACCTTAACCCTAAACCTCACAATCTCATTCTATGAAGCCGTCATGATGTCCATCCCTAAGCAAGCATAGCCTCCATCTTCTCCAAATTAGAAATCAAGTTAGAAAGCTCCAAACCAAATCCAAACTAGATAATCAAACGTGTACATCAAAGGATAGCTTAACAAATTCAGAAATCAGATCCCAAAATACAAGATCCGTCTTTTTTCTGTAATTTCAGTAATTATTTAGATTTAAACACCTAATAGAAATCATGACTGTAATAACCGGATCTAGAACGATACCTAATTCTAATTCATGCTTATTCTTTTGTCAAATCTGAATTGCCTATGTCCATAAGACTATTGTGACTGATGTAATGACACCTATCGTGCCTATGAGACTGTTGTGACTGACATAATGAAACCTATCATGCCTATGAGACTGTTAGATTGACATAATGGAACCTATCAAGCCTATGAGATTGTTGTGATTGATGTGATGGAACTTATCATGTTGTACATCCTATGCCTATGAGACTATTGTGATTGGTATAATGGGACTTATCATGTTGTACATCAAAATTAGTGATTCTCTTAAGTCCAATTCTACCTAATATTTATACCTATGGTGTAAATTGCCTAGCTTATCCACACTTATTGTTAATGTAAAACATTTAAACATGATCCTTGAATTTGGTACACCTTTACATGCCTATTTTTCCTTATGTCAATTCTTATGCTCCTTCTCTATCTTTCCCATTTTATTTTCTTTTGTGAATACTAAGTTCATTTGGAACTTAGATTGAATCTCGTTGTATTTGCGATTATAACGCGAGAAAACTGGAAATAATTTGATTTAGTAAACTTTGGCATAGCAAGTGAATGTGGCAAAAAAATTGTACTGACTTCACTTGGGGGAATATTGGCATAAAAAGACCTAAACATGGACACATATGACAAATATGTTAAATTGGCTAAAGATGAACATGCCTAACCCGAGATTAGATTGAGTTGTGGTGTAAGACTGTCTGGAACCACCTGGCACATCCAGCGACCGCAACAATATAGATCTAATGTGAGAGTATAGCGCATTAAGCCCAAAAAACCCGAGGTTAGATTGAGTTGCGGTGTAAGAATGCCCAGAAGCGCCGGGCACATCCAGCGACCGCAACAATATAGATCTAATGTGAGAGTATAGCGCATTAAGCCCAAAAAACCCGAGGTTAGATTGAGTTGCGGTGTAAGAATGCCCAGAAGCGCCGGGCACATCCAGCGACCGCAACAATATAGATCTAATGTGAAAGGTTGGTTCTTTAATGAATGAATTAAAGCTAAGGAACAGACAGACTAAGAATGGTAGGGTTAAGTTAATTAAGGCAACACTTAACCAATACAACATGTTAATAAACAGTTGGGTGGGGTTAGGTTAATTTGAGAACACTTAACCGTTATAACATGATGATTAGGAAACCCTAGTAATGGGGACCCATTTCAGCAGTAACCCACATAGATGTATCACGGTACCCTGAACTAGGTAGGGTGAGACATGATTATGGGTTGATTATAAGCGGTCAAAATAGTGACAGGTGGTGCAGCAGTGTAGGTTTCGGCGGAGTATGGGCGTACACGTACTCTGGAGTGGATAAAGCAGGCACTGGGCATCAGTAGTATACACTGTGCATCTAGAATTTGTGTCATGTTCCTAACATAGGAATTGATACACCCTATGGCAGGACCAGCACAGGTATCTACAATCAAGCAGGACCGAATGACACAAGTAATAAATGCATGCGAGTAGAAGCTGATCGAAAAATTGATCACTTTGTTATGAACACATAATGGTAGTTGAAACATTTGTTAGTAGGTGCAGAGAAATGGAGATGAGTGCGATGGTATATTCAATTCATCTTATCTTATGTTATCTTATTGATATGGTATTGTCCTATGTTCAGTTTATTCATGTCATGATCCTTTTAGCTGTTTACATGCTGAATAGTCACTGGACTTACAAGGCTTATGTCTGACCCGTTTTCTTTCGCCTTTTTTTCATTCGTCCCCCCAAGGTCCGTAGGGAGGGAATACTTCAGCTTAGTGCAGACCTTTTCCAACTTGAAGAGAGTAGATGTATTGCTTGGATTCTCTTTTCTTGGTGTATGGCTGTGGTTTTATTGGGGATTTATGCTGCTTTACTATTGTTTTATGCTTCTTTATGTACTTGGTGTTTTAAATCAAGACAGATGTTTTATTGTAAAAATTTAGAAGTTGGGTTTTGAGACAATGCTTGTAATATTTTGATCGACCCACGTTATTTATGAAATGATTTCAGTTTTCCGCTGTTTATATGTCTGTCTTGTAAATTATCTGTTTTACCTAAAATGCTTCACCAAAGTTAATGCATTCCCTTTGTGAGTGACCTTAACGGAGGTGGGGTGTTTCACTTGGTATCAGAGCGATGGTTTACCAGATTAGATAAAAGATTATGAAAACTATTTTTCAAAAAGAAATTTAAAGAAGCATTTCAAGAAAAAAATGTTGTTTTATTTTAAAGGCATAATCCCCAAAGCCATATGCACTATCTTTCTGTCCTTTGTTTTGAACCTTTTCGTTTCAGCATGTCTGGGGATCTTAATCTTCCCGAGGGAGTACCGATACCTGGCTGGTTCAGAAGGTATCTGGAGGCTAGGGCTAATAACGTAGGCCTAACAGACGTTCCTCCTCCCCCAGCGGCAGTCGTTCCTCCTTCTCTACGTGTGAATTCTTTCTCGAAGATATGTAGTGACTTTCGAGCTATGGGAGGAAAGAACTTTAATGGGACTGAGTCATTTGTAGAAGAAAGAAACTGGCTCAAGGAAATAGAAGATTTGTTTATTATCCTCGAAGTGGACGATAGGCAGAAGATACAATTGGTTGTATGGTTACTTAAGGACGAAGCCTCTTACTGGTGGGAAGTTACTAATGCTGAGAGACCAATTGAAACTTGGGAGGATTTCAGAAGGAGATTTGAAATGAAGTTCCTCTCGCAAGCTGAACGAAGCCTACAGATGGAGAAGTTCTTAGCACTCAAACAAGGAAGCCTATCGGTTAAGGAATACGTCATCTAATTCAACCAGCTGGCTAGATTCGGACTGGAGTTAGTAAACACTCCACATAAAAAGGCTCTCCATTTCGTTAAAGGGTTGAATGAGCCACTGCGCAGCCTAGCTATGTCCCATATACCTATAGGCACGACTTTCGATAGACTGGTGGACATGGCACTGTTACAGGAGGAAGACAAGGATGGCAAGAAAGAGGCAAAGGTGGAAGAACCACTAGACAAGAAAGTGGAGGGATCGCAGAACAAGAAGACGGATTCCAAGAAAGGCGGGAAGAATAACAAACCCCATGACAAAAGGAAGTGTAAATTTTGTGGCATACCTGGACATCTAATTAAAGACTGCAGGAAGAAGAAGAGGAATATGGATGGTTTCTTTCAATGCGACGAGACAGGACATATGGCTAAGGATTGCCCAAAAAGGCAAGGGCAGGGGCAGAGGACTGGATCTACTTCTGGAGGGCAGATTCACGCTCTCATGGCACCTCCGTAAGAAAGAGGTAGAAATATTTCTATTGAGAGTTTAGTTTATCTTTCTGATCATCCAGTTCGTGCGTTTTTTGATTTTGGCGCATCGTACTCTTTTATATCTACTGCTTTAGTTGAATCTCTACACCTAGATAATAGTATAGTAGATGATCCCATGGTTGTTTCAAATCCAATTGGGGGCTTGGCCTATTTGTCCATGATTTGTTTGGATTTGGAAATTTCTATACTAAGCGTTGGGTTTAGATGTAATGCTTATGTTTTGGGTTTCATGGGCTATGGGTTGATTCTAGGCATGGATTGGTTATCCAGTAATGGTGCCATCCTTGATTGTGAAAGGAGAGTGGTTAGACTTATGATTCGCCTTGGTAACACTCTCAAAATCTCTTGTAATCCCATGAATTCTGTTATGCTTAGCTACCTAGAATCTCTGGATGCGTCTGTTGAAAACTTGCAATCTGTTAGAGTAGTCCGTGATTACTCGGATGTCTTTAAAGAGGTGAAGGGCTTACCTCCAAAGTGAGATATAGACTTCCGCATATACCTTGTTGATAATGCAAAACCTGTTGCTTTACCCGTTAGACGCATGGCTCTAAGGGAAAGAAAAACTTAGAAAGCAAGTTAAAGAGTTGCTTGAAAAGGGGTTCATAAGCCGGACTATTTATGAATGGGGTGCTCCAGTGGTGTTTGCAACCAAAGAAGATGGTTCACTTCGCATGTGTGTGGACTATAGGAAGCTAAACAAGCTGATTAAGAAGAATAGGCATGCACTTTCTAGAATAGACGACTTGTTCGACCAGCTCGTAGGTGCCTCGGTTTTCTCCCAACTGGATCTAGCCACCGGATTTCATCAGCTAAGAGTGGTTGAAGATAGCATAGATAAGACCGCGTTCAGGACCCCGGATGGCTTCTTCGAATGGCTTGTCATGCCTTTCGGTTTGACAAACGCACCTGCCTACTTCGTAGACTTGATCAGTAGGGTGTTTAGAGAGTTCCTTAATAAATTTGTAGTGGTCTTCACGGACGACATTTTGATTTTCTCAAAAAAGTGAAGAAGAACATGCTTTGCATTTAAGGGAAGTCATGGATACTCTTCGTGCACATCAGCTGAAAGCAAAATTCTCCAAATGCCATTTTTGGAGAGATGAAGTAAGGTTTCTTGGACATGTTGTGTCCAAAGAGGGGATAGCTATGGATCACGCAAAAGTTGTTGTGGTGCAGGATTGGAAGATTCCACGGAATGCAACCGAAGTACGGAGTTTTCTCGGGCTAACGGGCTTTTACAGAAAGTTCATTAAGGACTTTGCAAAGATCTCAGCCCCACTTACTAGGTTGACAAAGAAGAACCTAACTTTTTCTTAGGATTTGGATTGCGATGTTGCTTTCCAACGATTGAAAACGACTAACAACTGCCCCGGTTCTGACAGTGCCTGATGGGAGTAAGATGTTTACAGTGTACACAGATGCATGCAGTACATGATTGGGCGCTGTCTTGATGCAAGAGGGCAGAGTAGTTTGTTATGGAGGAAGGCAGTTGAAGATACATGAGAAAAACTACCCAACTCATGATTTAGAACTAACTGCCATTGTTTTCGCTCTTAAATCAAGGCGTCGTTACCTGCTAGGAGAAAGGTTTTAATTGTTTATTGATCATAAATTGTTAAAGTACATTTTCTCACAGAAAGATCTTAACTTAAGACAACGATGGTGGATGGAGTTTCTTGCCTCATACGATTTTGAGATTGCTTACACCACTGGCAAGGGCAATGTGGTAGCAGGCGCCTTAAGTAGGAAAAAGCTGACCTTAAGTCCTCTCTTTGTAGAAAGGCAAAGCTTGGAGTACATAGCAAACTTTGACTTTAGACCCTCCTTTGTATTTGTACCTGGTTTGTTAGCATCGCTAGAGGTGCGGCCTACTCTTTTAGACTCAATAGGAACCGTGCAGCGTGAAGACCCTCAGCTTGTTGATGTGATGGATAAGCTGATTAGATGTGAGACTTCTAGTCACCTCAATAGATACTCCATCGATGACAAGGGTTGGTTGAGATGGGATGGAAAACTATGCGTCCCTCAAGAAAGGGATTTGGTGAAAACCGTTCTCGAAGAAGCACACCATTCTAAGTTGAACACACACCCAGGTGGGGACAAGATGTATAAAGACATAAAAAGGGTTTTCTTTTGGGATGGTATGAAGAAGGATGTAGCTGAGTCTGTCTCTAAATGCTTGATATGCCAAAAAGTCATGGCAGAGCAGAAGAAGCCTGGTGATCTGCTTCATCCTCTAGAGGTCCCACAGTGGAAATGGGATAGCATTTCGATGGACTTTATTGTTGGGTTGCCTAGGTCAAGAAGGGGCAATACCAGTATTTGGGTAATAGTGGACAGGCTCACTAAAAGCGCTCACTTTATATCTATTAAGAGTAGAAGGACTGCCTCATCGTTAGCATCCATTTATCTTAAAGAGGTAGTTCGACTTCATGGGATACCCTCTAGCATAGTAAGTGATCGAGATCCTAACTTTACGAGCGAGTTTTGGAAGAGTTTGCAAGAGGCTATAGGCACACAGCTATGCTTAAGCACTGCCTATCACCCTCAAACCAATGGTCAGACGGAAAGGGTGAACAGAGTATTAGAAGATCTTTTGAGATTGTGCATTCTTGATTTTGAAGAAACATGGGGAGGATCACCTTCTTTTGGTGGAATTCGCCTACAACAATAGCTACTAAGCCACCATAGGCATGGCACCCTTTGAGGCTTTATATGGAAGACCGTGCCGATCACCAACTTGTAGGTGGGAGTCTACAGACAAGCTTGTACTTGGGCCTGACATGATCAGAGAAACTTTAGAGAAGGTGGACTTGATACGAATACGAATGAAGACCGCACAATATAGACAGAAGTCCTACGCTGATAAAAGAAGGACCGACCTTGAGTTTGAGGTTGGAGGCAGAGTTTTTCTTAAAGTATCTCCTTTAAAGAATGTCGTTCGCTTTGGCTCCGTAGGAAAATTGGCACCAAGATTTGTAGGGCCATTCCCTATCATTGAGAGGATTGGGAAGATGGCTTACAAAGTAGAGTTGTTCAAAAGATTGGCTGGAGTACATAATGTCTTTCATGTCTCTCATCTACGAAAGTGCTTACATGAGTCGGCGGAAGTTGTGGAGCCAAGCATACTAGTGGAATTAGAAGTGGAACGAGAAGAGACGGTGAGAAGAGTTCCAACTCGTATCTTGGGTACAGAAGTTAAAAAGCTACGCAATTGTGAGGTCAAGCTAGTTAAAGTACAGTGGAGTGATGCTGAAGAAGACGCGACGTAGGAGACTGAGGACAAGATATGCGCAACCTACCCTTATCTTTTTGAGGGTACATTCTTGATCTCTTTTTCCATAAGTTTATGCATGCTTGTATTTATCTCTTAAGTATATCTCCTCGATCCTACTATTAATCCTTAGGTAGAAACCAATGGATGTAAACATGTATTTGAAAACATGTTATGATTGATGGCCGCAAGTAGTTGCAAGTGGTTGTTAGTGGTTGCTCGTGGATGCATATACACACACACTAGGTGCAAGATCAGATCAGTCACTTTCATATTGCATATGCATATATGTATTTATATATGGATTGAAACATGATGTGTTATCATATGGACGTTGCACTTGTATGATTGATTGTGCACTCATGTAGAAAGTATGACTAGGAATAATTGCATAAATAATGGACTCATGGCACTGAGATGATTCGCATCAAGGAGGTCAACTGAATCAGTAGACCGCCTGATTTTGCATTAGATAAGGACATATACACACACTATGCATTTGATCATGAAAGCATTAGAAATCTTTTAAGGACAATGGATGCCTGTGATTGACGGTTGAGTAGATGAATATTGGATGTTAGGATACATTCTTCTTAACTTAGAGATTTCGGGGACGAAATCCTTTAAGGAGGGGAGAATGTAACACCCCGTATTTTCTATGAATATTAAAATTAAAAAATCTAAGAACACTTAATTTTTAGAAGAAGAATTAAGGGAAACGGGTTACGCCATTGCGTTTGTCTCGGAATTCTGCTTGAGATAGAGTCCGAGTTTGCGTGAATCGGGCTCCGTATGAAGAAGTTATGAAGGTTAGAAGATTTCTAGGGTAAACTAAAAATAATAATTAAATAATAAATTCAGTTTAAAATTCGAAATTCGGCAAGAACAGCTGGGCGGGAAAATCCCGCCCAGGTGTGTTGACCCCCCCCCAAGGGGAGTCGACATAGGTGTCGAACCCCCTACAGGGTTGTCGACATAGGTGTCGACCCCCCCTGTAGGGAGTCGACCCCTTTGAGATCCACTTCCTGTGACGAATGTTTGTAGCCCTGAGCTGAGTGGCCTTCTCTGATTAGCCGATAACTAATTTCTGAGGTATTAGAGCTTATGTGTCGTGCTATGGTTGGCTGGATGACACATCTCTTTGGTTTGATGGCTCTGATTTCTCCTAGACTAATCTAAAGGATAGAATTAATCCTAAACTTCTATATAAACACCACAAACCTTAACCTTAAACCTCACAATCTCATTCTATGAAGCCGTCATGTTGTCCATCCCTAAGATAGCATAGCCAGCATCTTCTCCAAATTAGAAATCAAGTTAGAAAGCTCCAAACCAAATCCAAACTAGAGAATCAAATGTCTACATTAAAGGATAGCTTAACTAATTCAGAAATCAGATCCTAGAATACAAGATCCGTCCTTTTTCAGTAAGTTCAGTTATTATTTAGATTTAAACACCTAATAGAAATGATTACTATAATAACCGGATCTAGAACGATGCCTAATTCTTATTCATGCCTATTCTCTTGTCAAATCTGAATTTCCTATGTCTATAAGACTATTGTGACTAATGTAATGACACCTATCGTGCCTATGAGACTGTTGTGACCTATCATGCCTATGAGACCGTTGGATTTACATAATGGAACCTATCATGCCTACGAGATTGTTGTGATTGATATGATGGAACTTATCATGTTGTACATCCTATGCCTATGAGACTATTGTGATTGATATAGTGGGACTTATCATGTTGTACATCAAAATTAGTGATTCTCTTAAGTCCAATTCTATCTAATATTTATACCTATGGTGTAAATTGCCTAGCTTGTCCACACTTATTGTTAATGTACAACATTTAAACATGATCCTTGAATTGGGTACACCTTTACAAGCCTATTTTTCCTTATGTCAATTCTTATGCTCCTTCTCTATCTTTCCCCTTCTTATTTTCTTTTGTGAATACTAAGTTCATTCGGAACTTAGATTGAATCTCATTGTACGTGCGATTATATCGCGGGAAAATTGGGTATAATTTGATTTAGTAAATTTTGGCATAGCAAGTGAAGGTGGCGTAAAACTTGTACTGACTTCACTTAGGGGAATATTGGCATAAAAAGACCTAAACATGGACACATATGACAAATATGTAAAATTGGCTAAAGATGAACATGCCTAACCCGAGGTCAGATCGAGTTGCAGTGTAAGACTGCACGGAACCACCCGACACATCCAGCAACTGCAACAATATAGATCTAATGTGAGAGGTTTCAGCATTAATCCCAAAAAAAAACCCGAGGTTAGATTGAGTTGCGGTGTAAGACTGTCCGGAACCGCCCGGCATATCCAGCGACCGCAATAATAGATCTAATGTGAGATGTTGGTGCTTTAATGAATGAGTCAAAGATAAGGAACATGCAGGCTAGGAATGGTAGGGTTAAGTTAATTAAGGCAACACTTAACCAATACAACATGTTAATTAAACAGATGGGTGGGGTTAGGTTAATTTGAGAACACTTAACCGTTATAACATGATGATTAGGAAACCCTAGTAACGGGGACCCATTTCAGCAGTAACCCACATAGATGTATCACGGTACCCTGAACTAGGAGATTACTGGGCTAGTTATAAGCGGTCAAAATAGCAATGGGTGGTGCAGCAGTGTAGGTTCTGATGGAGTATGGGCGTGCACGTACTCCGGAGTGGATAAAGTAGGCACTGAGCATCAGTAGTATACACTGTGCATCCAGAATTTGTATCGGGTTGCTACTATAGGAATTGATACACCCTATGGCGGGACCAGCACAGGTATCTACAATCAAGCGGGGCCGAATGACACAAGTAATAAATGCATGCAAGTAGAAGCCGATCGAAAAAGGGAACACTTTGTTATGAACACATGATGGTAGTTGAAACATTCATTAGTAGGTGTAGAGAAATGGAAATGAGTGCGATAGTATATTCAGTTTATCTTATCTTATGTTATCTTATTGCTATGGTATTGTCCTATGTTCAGTTTATTCATGTCATGATCCTTTTACCTATTTACATGTTGAATAGTCACTGGACTTACAAGGCTTATGTCTGAACTGTTTTCTTTCGCCTTCTTTTCTTCCGTTTCCCCCTAGGTCCGCAGGGAGGGAATACTTCAGCTTAGTGCAGACCTTTTCCAGTTTGAAGAGAGTAGATGTATTGCTTGGATTCTCTTTTCTTGGGCTATGGCTATGGTTACACTTTTATTGGGGATTCATGCTGCTTTACTACTGTTTTATGCTTCTTTATGTACTTGGAGTTTTAAATCAAGACAGAAGTTTTATTGTAAAAAAATTAGAAGTTGGGTTTTGAGACAATGCTTGTAATGTTTTGACTGAACCACGTTATTTATGAAATGATTTCAGTTTTACGCTGTTTATATGTCTGTCTTGTAAATTATCTGTGTCTTTTATCTAAATGCTTCACCAAAGCTAATGCATTCCCTTTGTGAGTGACCTTAATAGAGGTGGGGTGTTTCATGAATAGCATTTTCAATTACCCTTAGGATTCCTACAAATATTTTGATGCATGGCATAAGCATATCTGCATAAATAGGAGATTGAACTAATTGACATATGCACTTCATGATTGCATAGTAACATAATTTTTGTTAGAATATAATATGGAGAATGATTTCTACAGGTGATATTTGAGTAGATGATTGTATATTTTGGATATGGTTGCCAATTACATTTTTTTATAATTAGAGATTTCCGATGCAAGATTCTTTACGGAAGGAGACTCTAACACCCCAAAAATTTATAGTAACAAATTAAATAAGAAATGAACTAAAATAAAAAATTGTACAAATGCACGAATTTGGAGATGGAATCGCCACGTTGATAATGTTCATATATAACTCATTACAGTTCGAGAGAACAGGGAAGATGTTAGTGAAAGAAGATTTAGAAATTTAAAATATAAATTCAAGTATAAATCAAGAAAAGAAACTTGGATAGACTCCCCTTGGGACGTTCATCGCCCTTAGACTTTCCACTCAGACAATATTTTGGCCAAGTACATGAAGAATGCATAGGATTTTCTGCTAATGTGGTTCAAAATATGGAAACTAATTTTGTTTTAAGAGCCATATTTAAATATGAGGCTGAGGTGAGTGGTCGAATTAAAAGTAAAACTAGACCTAAGGTTAGACCTAAACCTAAAAGCTAATATAATAGTTACAAAGAAGGATCTAACATGGTTACGCTAGATTAAACCAGATTAGATCTGATGGCCCTGGATTTTCCACTAAACCTATAAATAGAGGGCTTGGTCTAGCCATAAATAACATTGTCACTAATTTCTTCTTCTTCCTCACCTACAGTCTTCTTTCCCCCTCTGTATTTTAGAGATGAAGACAAAAATTAAAACTTTATAAGGGAAAAATGAATTAAATTTTTATTGAAGAAAGCTAGTTATAAGACAAGGAGAATATTCAGGAGCCAAGAGGAAATTCTTAGGACAAAGATTGGGTGGGAAGTTAATTTATTACGAATCAGGATGGTTGACCAAGTAGCCTTATGTTTTCTCTAGTTTAGATTTAATTTGTATGTATATATTTGGATCCTTGTTAAGTGTTAGGTTGAACAATAAATTCTATATTTATGTATATTTAAGAATGAATATATGGGAATAATGATGGGTATGCTTAAATGTAAATCCCAACGTAAATGAAAGGTGCAACCTTAATTAAACAATAATTGATATTTTAATGTGAATTGAATATGCATGTAACATAGTCATTAAAAGAAAGAAAAAAGGCTAAGTATAATATTTAATGAATTAAAAAAGACAAAAGCCAAGTATAATACTTAATGAATAAAAGAAAGATAAAGACCCAAGAATAATAATTAATGAGTTAAAGATAGACAAAGACTCAAGTATAATGCTTGACGAATTAAAGGATAATAAAGGCTCAGGTATAGTACTTGACAAATAAACAAAAGGCAATGACCTAAGTATATTACTTGATGAATAAAATAAAAGATAAAGGACTCAAGTATAATACTTGATGAATAAAGGAAAGAAAAAAGCCCTAGTATAATACCCGATAAAAAAATAAAAAGGCAATGACTCTAGTATAACACTTGATGCACGATTATAACTTAATTTATAATGACAACGACTATTATCACGATAAGTAGAGGTTTAGGATTTAGGATTTCCTTCTAAATGAAACTTTAAAGAACAACGACTTAGTGGTGAACGAGGTGGGAGCGCAAAAGGATTATTTTTTGGAGCCTTTCCAAAAAAACGAGAGAGAGCTCAAGGAAGAGCATCCCAATTATGTTCGCATGAAGGCATGAGAGTGGAAAATAAGATACTTTGGTTTTTCAAGATATAGACAGACAGATCCAGTCCGGTCCAAAGACAATTTTAGATATGGAAATAAGATATTACAACAAGAAGTTACATTTCAAAAATGATGCTTGTTCGAAGCGAATACCATAGCAAGAAATAAGAGACATTTTTCTAATATGTATTAAAGGAGAGCATTAAATGTTTTCAATGAGTCATTATGCAAAATCATGCTTTGTGCTCTACTTTAGTCGTGGTAGAATAGTTGATGACAGAGGTTTGATAGACCAATCATTAGGTAGATTAAGGGTGACCTATAGGCAAGGACGCATGATGAAGACAATCATCTTATGTATGAAAGAACGAATATTGAACCTTTGTGACACCTATAGTGGACGTAAGACTACTTGCACTAGAATTTTTTTTTCTACTATTTTATTTCCCATTCACTAGACTTTTATGGCTGACCTGTTGTAACACCCCGTAATTTTAACAACACAAAAGACGATAAATTAAAGAATAATTAATTAAATATTTAGAATTAAGTGAAATAGACTACGCCATTGCGTTCATCTCGGAATTCTGGTCAAAATAGAAAATTGGTTTGCATAAAACGGACACCGTATGAAGATATTAAGGTTTGAAGTTTGTATACGCATAAAAAGAATATATATAATAAGTCCAGAATTCAAAATATTTTAAAAATCGAATAGAAAAAGTGGAGCGGGAAAATTTCATTCCATGGGTGTCAATCCCATCAAGGGGATGTCGACCCATGGGTCGACACCCACATAGGGGTGTCTACACCCCTGCCAGATCCGAGGCAAAATTCATTTTTCTGAATATGGACTCCTTTCTTGACTAAGTTCGTTGATTCTAAGCTATAAATAAGACCCTATACCCATTGTTTTATTCATTCTAAATCAGCGGAGTACTAGATGCTGCCTCTGCCTAGAATAAAATAGCTTATTCTTCTTCTTCAACGGGAGTTAGACTAACTCAGAGATCTGTGATTCAACATCACCAATCCCTCTTCTGTTTCTTAGATCTGATCATAGTGACTCTACGTTATTTTCAGATTTAAATACTTAAAAGTTAATCTTGACATGACTAGAACTTAGATCTAAGCATGTGACTATTGGAATCATATCAGATATGCTATAATCTGTGTATCTAAGTTATTTTGACATGACTATGAACTAGACCTAAGCCTATACCTATTGAATCATGTTAGATCTACCATTATTTGTAGATCTAATTTACTATTTAGATCTCATAATGTTTGTCCCTATTATGTTAATCAGTGTTATTGTCACAACAGAAATGTTATTAGTTGAGTATCTAATTCCTTGTTTAGATATTATCATGCCTGTTTATGATATTAGAATCAGTTCTGTTATCACATGTTCATCAGATCTGTTCCTATATGTCTATCTTGTCATTATGTCCAACTTTGTCACTGTATATTTATTAGTTGCTATGCCTATTTCTGCCATTTATATCAACCTTGTTATTATGTTTATTTTTGTCTTCTTCCCTTCTTCTTTTCCCTTTTTATTTTATAGCCAGGATATCTTCGAGCTTAGGCATGCCAATGAAATATGCAAACGCATTAAATTGGGGAAGAGGGGAAAACGTTAAAATTGAGGCATAAATTATATTCGGAAATTTGGGCATAAATTGAATGAAATACATGAATATGAATTTGGGGAATAAACCAAACTTTGACAAAAGATCTGAATTTGGAGCATACGATAGATGTTGAACACGGCTTGGGAAAGGGGCATGAGATCCTATAATGAAGTAGGAATAGTTGTTAAAGAATGAGCATGCCTAGAATTACAGTAATCAGAAACTATAACTCTTAGACACGAGGTTAGATTACACTTGTGGTAGAAGTCTGCCAGGATCCGCCCAGCATATCCAGCAACCACAAGTGATGAATCTAATGTGAGGGGTCTAAGTGCATAAACACACAACGTGCTAACATACGAGGTTAAGTCCAACTTGTGGAAGAAGTCTGCCCGGACCCGCCCAGCTTATCCAACATCCACAAGTTGTAGGCTTAATGTGGGAGGTCTAACGCATTATAACCATAAATAGATAAATGGTAATAAATTGGAGTAAACGGGGAAGGATAGTAACCTATTATAATTATCTACTCTAATGAGAATATAATATAATAGGTAGGCTTGTCGTAGGGACAAGTGGAAATTATAACATATGTTGTAATAAAAGGAAAGGAAGCTTATTAGTAAACCTTAGTTAAGAGAACTAGGTTAATAAGTAAACAACGACAAGTTGTAGTGATATGTTAAATAGAAAACAGGTGAAGTATACTTAATTACATATTAAGTAAAACATGTTATTGTAACTATAGAATCAGACAATGAATAATAAAAAGGGATTGTAAGATTACTTCCATTAATTACGAACCAAGGGTGAAAGATTGTAGATCACTTTCGTTAATTACAATCTAAAGAATAACATGTGATGGGGCTTATTAATAAACTTAAATGGATTAAGTTATATATATACATATATATATATATGAAGTTAATAAGCAAGTGGAACTTGACAACTGGAAGAAAAGTCAATGCGAATGGGGATGACCTGTTAACCTGTAGTACTTAACCCGTTTGAATCCATAGGGATTACCTGAACATGTTAACCTGAGTAGAGGTTAAGTAAACTTGCTTGAAATATTGGGCGAGTTAAGTAAATCTTGGGGTGGTGGGTAATATATATAGGCCCACAAACTTAACCTGTGGGGTTATGTAATCATTTACTCTGGTATGACATAACCTATGGAAAACCTAGTGGGGATGCAAGCGTAGGGGGAAGTTTGTATCATCTTGTATGTGGGACCCATTTCAGTTAGTAACCTATATATAGTTATCAAACGAGTACTCCGAACTAGGTCGGAGTTGAGGCTTGCTTACTAGGTTGATTGTAAGAGATCCAAACGTACGGGCGGTGTGGGCAGCGCGTTCCAACGGAGTCATGTGCGTGCATGGGTCCGGACAAGAGGTGGCTAAGACTACGTGACATCAGTAGATATGGTTGTGCACATCCTGAAAACAAAGGGTTGCCACTTTAGGAAGTGATATATCCTACTGTGGGGCCAGCACAGGGTATCTACGTAGTACGGAGCCGATCGATTGGGGTTGTAATTACGGTACATCTAGACTCGGTATGTTTAGGAGCCCGTTATTATCGTTAGGGGTAACTGTGGTATGTTGGGCTACCTGTTGATTGTTGGGGTTAAACCTCTCACTAGAAGTACACTTAAGTCTACCATCTTATAATTGTTGGGATCATCTCATTCTGCTTATACTAGTTGGTGCAAAGAAAGGTGAAGTATTAGAGAAGCGCAATATACTCTATCATGTTTATCCTGTTTACCTTGTCATACCTACCATTTATGATGTTATCTCCCTTATCCACTTTATATGCCTGTCATGACACTTTTACTTATTTGTATGCTAAAAGTAATTGGACTCGCCAAACTTTATGTTTGACCTATTTTGCTTCCTCTTCTTTCTCTTCCTTCCCCCTCCCTCCCAGGTTCTCAGGGTTGGAATACTCAAGCTTGATCAGCACTCTGCTTTCATCTTGCTTGGAGCTGTTTTATATGTACGGCTTGATATCATATATTTCTACTATGGTTGTGTTTTGGGGATTATGCTTCTTTTATTATTATATTCTGATGTTTTAAGTACAAGACAGAAGTTTTAATGATGTACTGGGGTTTATGCATTTCAGACATATGATGTAACCAAGTTTTGAACTACGACGTTTTCTACATAATAAAATTTTAAATTTCGCTGTTATTTTATTTATGTCTCGTAAAGTTTCTGTTTCTGTTTACCTATAATGCTTCATGAAACTTAATGCATTCTCTTAATGAGTGACACTAACGGATGTGGGGGTGTCACATTTGGTATCAGAGCTAAAGGTCACCAGATTAGATAAAAAAATTTGAAAATTGTTTTCAAAAAGGTTTTAAAAGAAAGCATTTTCAAAAGAAAAGGTCTGTTTCGAAAAACGTATTTCCCAAAGCCATAGAAAATATCTTTCGATTCTCTGTTTGAATCCCTTCTTCCTTTTCGTTTCAGCATGTCTGGGGACCCTAGTATTCCCGAGGGCATTCAAGTACCGGATTGGTTTCGTAGGTATCTTAAGACTACGACATCAACCGAGAGCCAAGGAGACGTCCCTCCCTCAACTGCATTCGTTGTTCCTCCACCATCGCGAGTAGGTAAATCCTCTAAGAAATGTCGTGGTTGTAAGTGCTTGGGTCATTTGATCAAAGACTGCTGGAAAAGGAAGAACGCTTGCTTCAACTGTGGTGAGGTTGGACACTATAAGAGAGAATGCCCGAAGAAACAAGGACAAGACCAAAGGGCAGGATCTTCTGAAGGGCAGATGTTTGTTCTCGTGTTCAGTGTACCAGATAGAGGTAGTAAAGTTTCCACTGAATTTTTAATTTCCCCTTTCCAAATTTTCCGGTTAGAACACTTTTTGATTTGGGCGCTCATTTACGTCTAACTCTATGGTTGAGTCTCTGCACCTTAGTACTAGTATGGTTATGGATCCCATTGTTGTCTCAAACCCCATTAGTGGTACGGCTCATTTGTCCATGATTTGTCGGGGTTTGAGAATATCTATGTTAGGCGTCGAGTTTGAGTGTGACCCATATGTGTTCGGTTTTATGGGTTATGGTTTGATCCTAGGGATGGATTGGCTAGCCATGTATGGTGTCATTCTGGATTGTGAGAGGAGGGTCGTTTGACTTTTGACTTTCCATGGGAGGACCCCCGAGATTTCTTGTGACCTAAAGGGGTCTGTCATGCTTAGTTTCCTAGAGTCACTTGATGCATCTATTGATGATCTGCAATCTGTACCAGTAGTCCGTCAGTATCTTGATGTTTTTGATGAGGTTCAGGGATTACCTCCGAGGCACGAGATCGATTTTCGTATATACTTGATGGACAATGCAAAGCTAGTTGCATTGCAAGTGCGCCATATATCTCAAAGGGAAAGGAGGGAGCTTAGCAAGCAAGTAGAGGAGCTACTTGAGAAAGGGTTTATTGGGCGAAGTATATCTGAATGGGGTGCTCCAGTGGTATTCGCAACTAAGGCGGATGACTCGCTTCACTTATGTGCAAACTATAGAGAGTTGAATAAACTCACCAAGAAGAACAAGCACCCACTCCCGAGGATAGATGTTCTTTTTGATCAGCTTGTTGGTGCATCTACTTTTTCTTAGTTAGACTTGGCCATGGGGTTTCATCAGTTGAGGGTGGCTGAGGACAGTATAGACAAGACTGCCTTTAGAAATCCAGATGGTTTCTTCGAGTGGCTCATTATGCCTTTTGGATTGACAAATGCACCCACCTATTTTTGTTGATCTAATGAGTAGGGTGTTTTTGGGAGTCCCTAAACAAGTTCGTTGTGGTCTTTGTTGAAGACAACTTGATTTTCTCGAAGAGGGAGGAAGAGCATGCCCGACATTTGAGGAAGGTTGTGGAAACTCTCCGTGCGCACCAGCTTAAAGCAAAGTTATCTAAATGCCATCTTTGGAGAAAAGAAGTGAGATGTTTAGGGCTTGTAGTCTCTAAGGACGGGATAGCAATAGATCCCACAAAGGTAGTTGCAGTTCAAGATTTGCATATCCAAAAGAATGCAATGGAAGTGAGAAGTTTTCTTGGTTCAACGGGCTATTATAGGAAGTTCATCAAGGACTTCGCAAAGGTATCTGCCCCACTCACCAAACTGACAAAGAAGAATTTGACCTTTGGAACACTGATTTTGAGGATGCTTTTCAACAGCCAAAGAGGGCTCCGACAACAGCCCCAGTTTTTACTTTGCCTGATGGAAATAAAGTATATACTGATGCGAGGTGAACAGAGCTCAATGCCGTCTTGATATAGAAGGGAAGGGTAGTATGTTATGGAGGTAGACAGTTAAGAGTTCACGAGAAGAACTACCCTCCCATGTTTTGGAATTAGCCGCTAAAGTATCTGTGCTTAAGGCTCAGCGACGGTATCTTCTTAGAGAGAGGTTCGAGTTATACATGGACTATAAGTCGCACAAGTATAAGTTCTCGCAGAAGGATCTCAAATTGAAACAGTAGAGATAGACTTCTACTTGGACCTGAGACGATTAGAGAAACTTCATAAAAAATTGAACTTATCCATAGGTGCATGAAGATAGCTCAGGACAAGCGGAAGTCATACGCAAATAAAGGAAGAACCGATATTGAGTTGAGGTGGGAGACATGGTTTCACCAAGGTTTGTAGGACCATTTTCCATAATGGAAAGAACTTAAATGGCTTATAGGATAAAGCTACCAGAGAGATTAGCGGATGTTCTTCGACAGAAATGTTTGCACGATACAGCATGAGTAGTTAAGCCGAGTATGCTTGAGGAAGTAGGGGTGGAACGGGAGGCGACAGTTAGACAGGTTCCTACCTGCATTCTTGGATTACAAGTTAAGAAGCTACGCAATAGAGAAGTCGAGTTGATGAAAGTTCAGTGGGGAGATAACCAAGAGGAGGCAACTTGGGAAATTGAGGACAAGATTCGCGCTTCATACCCTTTTCTTTTCAAGGGTATATTCTTAACTTCCTTTTCAAAGCTTTTATTCACGCTTGTTTCCATCATTTAAAGTATATCTTATCGATCGATACTTTGACCTTTAAGTAGGAATCCCATGGACGTAAACATGTGTTTTGAGACATGTTATGTTTGATGGATGCAAGTGGATGCAAGTGTTTGCTAATGATTGCTTGTGGATGCATATATACACACATTAGGCACTAGATCGGCTCAATCACTCTCATACTGCATATGGATGTGTGTGCATTTTTCTTCTTTTAATGGATGAAAGTGGGTGTATCGTCGTATGGATGATACATTTGGATGGATGATTGTGCACGCACATAGAACTTACATGTTATAATAGGATTATTTGCGTACATGTTGGATTCATGGCACTAACATACATTGCATTAAGGAGGTCGACTGAATCAGTAGACCGTCTGATCTTTGCATTAGTATAAGGACATATACCCACACCTTTGCATATTCTCATATAAGCATTAGAAGCCTTTAAGGACAATGGGTGCTCATGATTGGTGGATGAGTAGATGGGTGATGGATGGTAGGATATACATTCTTCTTAACTTATAGATTTTGGGGACGAAATCCTTTGAGCAGGGGAGAATGTAACACCCTGTAATTATAATGACACTAAAATGATAAATTAAAAAATAATTAATTAAATATTCAGAATTAAGTGATACGGACAGCGCCTTTTTGTTCATCTCAGAATTCTGGTCAAATAGACACTTGATTTGCTAAAACGAACACCGTATAAAGAAGATATTAAGGTTTGAAGTTTGTATACGCATAAGAAGAATATATATAATAAGTCCAGAATTCAAAATATTTAAAAAATCGAACAGAAAAAGAGGACTGGGAAAATTCCCGTCCATGGGTGTCGACCCAATCAAGGGGGTGTCGACTCATGGGTCGACACCTACACAAGGGTTCTACACTCCTGCCGGATCCGAGGCAGAATTCATTTTTCTGAACGTGGACTCCTTTCTTGACCAAATTCGTTGATTCTAGGCTATAAGTAAGACCTTATACCTATTGTTTTATTCATTCTAAATCAATGAAGGACTAGATGCCGCCTCTGCCTAAACTAAAATAGCTTATTCTTTTTCTTCAACGGGAGTTAGACCAATTCAGAGATCTATGATTCAACATCAGCAATCCCTATTCTGTTTCTTAGATCCGATCATAGTGAATCTACGTTATTTTTAGATCTAAATACTTAAAAGTTAATCGTGACATGACTATAACTTGGATCTAAGCCTGTGACTATTTGAATCATATCAGATCTGCTATAATCTGTGTATCTAAGTTATTCTGACATGACTATGAACTAAACCTAAGCCTATACCTATTGAATCATGTCAGATCTATCATTATTTGTAGATCTAATTTACTGTTTAGATCTCATCATGCATGTCGCATTATGTTAATTAGTGCAATTGTCACAGCAGATCGGTTATTAGTTGAGTAGCTGATTCTTTGTATAGATCTCTTCATGCCTGTTTATGATATTAGAATCAGTTTTGTTATCACATGTTCATCGAATCTGTTCCTATATGCATGTCTTGTGATTATGTCCGACTTTACCACTGTATATTTATTAGTTTCTATGCCTATTTTCTGCCGTTTATGTCAACTTTGTTATTATGTTTATTTCTGTCCTCTTCCCTTCTTCTTTTCCCTTCTTATTTTATAGCCAGGCTATCTTCGAGCCTAGGCATGCTGCTGAAATATGCAAATGCGTTAAATTGGGAACGAGGGAAAAACGTTAAAATTGGGGTATAACTTGAATTGGGAAATTTGGGAATAAATTTAATGATATACATGAATATGAATTTGGGGCATAAACCAAACTTTGACAAAAGATCTGAATTCGGGGCATACGATACATGATGAACATGGCTTGGGAAAGGGGCATGAAAACCTATAATGAAGTAGGAATAATTGTTAAAGAATGAGCATGCCTAGATTTATAGTAATTAGAAACTATAACCGCGCTTAGACACGAGGTTAGATTACACTTATGGTAGAAGTATGCCCGGATCCTCCCGGCATATCCAGCAACCACAAGTGGTGAATCTAATGTGAGAGGTCTAAGTGCATAAACACGTGACGTGCTAAGACACGAAATTAAGTCCAACTCGTGGAAGAAGTCTGCCCGAACCCGCCCGGCATATCCAGCAACCATAAATTGTAGGCTAAATGTAGGAGGTCTAACACATTATAATCATAAATGGATAAATGGTAATAAATTGGAGTAAACGGGGAAGGATAGTAACCTATTATAATTAGTTACTTTAATGAGAATATAATATAATAGGTAGGCTTGTACTAGGGACAAGTGGAAATTATAACATAAGTTGTAATAAAAGGTAAGGAAGCTTATTATTAAACCTTAGTTAATAAATAAGTAAACAACGACAAGTTGTAGTGATATGTTAAACAGAAAGAAGGTGAAGTATACTTAATTACATATTCAGTAAAACATGTTATTGTAACTATGGAATCAGGCAATGAATAATAAAAAGGGATTGTAAGATTACTTTCGTTAATTACAAACCAAGGGTGAAAGATTGTAGATCACTTTAGTTAATTACAATCTAAAGAATAACATATGATGGGCCTTATTAATAAACTTAAATGAATTAAGTTATATATATATATAAACGAAGTTAATAAGTAAGTGGAACTTGACAACTGGAAGAAAAGTCAATGCGAATGGGGATAACCTGTTAACATGTAATGCTTAACCCGTTTAAATCCATAGGGATTACCTGAACTTGTTAACTTGAGTAGGGGTTAAGTAAACTTGCTTGAAATAGTGGGTGGGTTAAGTTAATTTTGGGGTGGTGGGTAATATATATGTAGGCCCACAAACTTAACATGTGGGGTTATGCAATCGTTTACTCTGGTATGGCATAACCTGTGGAAAACCTAGTGGGGATGCAAGCATAGGGGGAAGCTTGTATCATCTTGTGTGTGGGACCCGTTTCAGTCAATAACCCATATATAGGTATCAAACAAGTACTCTGAACTAGGTCGGAGTCGGGGCACGCTTACTGGGATGATTGTTAGAGATCCAAATGTAGAGGCGGTGTGGGCGGCGCGTTCTGACGAAGTCATGTGCGTGCATGGGTGCGGACAAGAGGTGGCTAGGATGCAGTGACACCAGTAGATATGGTTGTGCACATCCTGAAAATGAAGGCTTGCCACTTTAGGAAGTAATACATCCTACTATGAGAACAACACAAGGTATCTATTGAGTACGAAGCCGATCGATTGGGGTAGTTATTAGGGTACATCTAGACTCGGGTATGTTTAGGAGCCTGTCATTATCCTTAGGGGTACTCCAGTATGTTGGGCTGCCTGCTGATTGCATGTGGTTAAACCTCTCACTAGAAATACGCCTAAGTCTACCATCTTATAGTTGTTGGGATCATCTCATTCTGGTTATACTATTAATGGTGCAAAGAAAGTATTAGAGAAGCGCAATATACTCTATCATGTTTATCCTCTTTGGCTTGTCATACCTGCCTTTTATGATGTTATCTCTCTTATCCACTTTATATGTCTATCATGACTCTTTTACTTATTTATATGCTAAAAGTAACTGGACTCGCCAGACTTTATGACTGACCTATTTTGTTTCCTCTTCTTTCTCTTCCGTTCCCCTTCCCCCCTCCAAGGTTCTCAGGGTGGTAATACTCAAGCTTGATCAGGACTCTGCTTTCATCTTGCTTGGAGTTGTTTTAGATGTACGATTTGATTTCACATCTTTCTCTACGGCTATGTTTTGGGGATTATGCTTCTTTTATTACTGTACTCTGATGTTTTAAGTGCAAGACAGAAGTTTTAATGATGTACTGGGTTTTATGCATTTCAAACAAATGATGCAACCAAGTTTTGAACTACGATGTTTTCTGCTTAATAAAGTTTTAAATTCCGCTGCTATTTATATTTGTCTTGTAATGTTTCTGTTTCTGTTTACCTATAACGCTTCACGAAACTTAATACATTCTCTTAATAAGTAACATTAACGGACGTGGGGTGTCAACCTTTAACACCCAACACTATCCTGAGCCAAAATTTCGATAAACGTCGGAACCAAAACCCATCCAAGCATGGTTCATGTTGCTTTGGTGCCTATAATAATAAACATGAGCATAATCAAAGTATTATAAAAACTAACTCACAACGGAAATAAAATAGGATAAGTACTAACTATCACTACTACCTTAAAAGTGAATCACCAGTTCAATATCGAGCAGGAGAGAATAAGAAGGAAAACCAAACACCTGCTTATATAGAATTATTTACCCCTAAGGTAAACTGAGACTTGTTATGAGTAGCGTGTCTGAACAGCAAGTCCTAGTGAGTAGAAAATGTATAAAACATTCCACAATATTAAAATAGATCCTGTTTGGTTTCACCTAAATTATATGTCCAACAAGTTTAGAGGTTCTAGCTTAAACTTGCACTATTACGCACAATGATTAATTGCCATGCCCAAGGTAGTGCTCTTCCCAAATAAAGTTATTAAATCTTGAGAAAGAACCTTTTATAAATATAAATCCCATAAACCACCATACAAAGCAATAGCTAATAGGTGGTCCTTCTGATCACTTAATAACTCGCTAAATTCTCAAAAGAGGCAGGTACTACAACCGCTTATGATCTCACTCATAACATAATATATAAATATATATAAGGTCGATTCTACTGGTCATTTACGGCCATGGCAGGTGGTTTCATGAAATACGATTATTGATTAGAGGACACTAGCTGCTAAGTCCTCTAATTATTAATTAAAGCTTCCATCATTCGCATATCTCAACCTCACATAAGGCAAGAGGTTGTAAGAAGCCACTTAGACCGATGAGATAGGTAGACGACAACTTGTCATTAAGACCTTCCCTCGGTGGACCTTCATGTTACTATCTAGCTGAGATAGTAACATCAGAGTAACAAGATAAGAAAATTTTTGAAAATTTGTAGGACACTTAATCTATAGGACACTTAATACATCTCACAAGATAAGAAATTTTTTGAAACCTTCGTAGCGACTATTTAATAACTTACTCCATGACGGACTCTAACCCAAACACTTAATACCTATAGGAAGATAACCCCTTTTGAGATTCTCAAATTCTTACCCAATTAGCCATTTAATACTTCTTGTTGGAAAAAGGCGAGTCCTTCAATCACTTAAGACCTGATAAGGGCAGACCCAATGACTATGCCCATATTCCATAAGACCCCTAGGAAAAGGGAGGGCCCGACTACTACCCATACTCCTTAGAATAAATTCTGAGAAAAAGGGCAAGTTCGACTACCACTCATACTCCCCAGGTTAAATCCTGAGGAAATAGGTAAGTCCAATCACTTAATACCCCAAAAGGAAGATCCCATAAACTTTAAGACCTTAATCCTAAAGAAGGTTGTAGAACTAAATGCCCTTTAGGTTTCTTCTTTCTGAAGGGATGTAGACCCTATGGTCACTTAAGATCTCAACGCTTAAAGTGAACATTAGGAACATTCCTCACCACGATATAGTAATTTTTATGTGTTCCTATGATTGATGATATCTTATATCAATGTGTGTATATCCAACTGCAAAATATAGACTTTTGTTTGATAACTCAACTGACCTCGCATCATTAACCAACTTAGTCCAATTATTATATTCAATGAGATATTATTCCTAGGTTTACCAATTTATAAGATACTCCATAGATTATGATTATAACTCTAAGGTGATTTATTGGAATTAGCATAATTATGGTAACTTATATCCAAAATTGTAACGACCCAGAAAATCTGAACCAATTTAAAAATTTTAAATTGGCTAAAATAATGGATTTTAAATATTTAAAATAAATATTTTAAATAATGGCAATGAAAAGTGAGTTTGAATCGACAATTGAAAACGAATATAATTAATTCTAATTATAAACAAGGCTTGAAATGGCGCTGCAGTTTCAAAAATTGAATTCAAACTTTATCGGACTGTACCGGGTGCAAAACAAAACGGATTTTAGTGAAACCAAAAATATTTAAATCTGTTAGTAAATACCTTTCGAACGAATCTGAAAAATCGAATTTTCATAGCGGAAAGCAAAAGTTATGGCCGAATGAATTTTCAGAAAGGTCGCTATGGAATTTATATAGCCCGTGAAATTGGCCATTTTGCATACGACCTCGGAATTCGACGAAACCACTTTTGTTGGATCCGGGATGTGAAGTTATTGCTAGGTTTCAAATTTCATAATTTTTGAAGCTAATATGTGAGCGTGACAAAGGAAAACGTGTTTTGGCCAATTACAGTTAAATTGGATCGACCAGAAATGGGCCTTTTTGCAAACGGTCTCAGAATTCGATGAAACTAGTTTTGTTGGGACTGTATCGTCAAAACATAGCTAGATTTATTTTTCTGGAATTTTTTTTCGACTCAGTTTGTGGCCCAGGCAAATTGAAATGTACGTTCAAATTAAATATTGAATGTTTTATATTTTAATTTGAAGGAAAACTGACTGAAACATTCGAATGGGCCTTCGAAACATATCCCATTGTGTTCGGAATGGGGGTAAAACGCTAGGGACGACAGTCGTTGGGTTTCAATTGGTGGTCGTGTCAGAAAACCCCTTTAAAGACCCACCGACCAATCAGAATTTAGGAAAAAAAATCCTCAGACCCCCCCCCCCCGATCGACGGCGATAAAGGCTTCCCCCCTTCTCTCCTCCGCCGCCGCCGCCGCTACAGGCCACAAGAGCCACCGCCACCACATCCACTCGAACCGCCTCCCCCTCCTCTTCAAATCCGACACCAGCTCCGCCTCCATCGACGCCCCGATCGCCAGAAACGGCCGTCCAAAGATCCGACCTTCCTGACGCCGCCGCCGCCGCTACAGACCACTGTACCCACTCAAACCACCACCAATCTACAGCCCTCACCTCCCTCTACGACGCTACAGCCACCGATCATCCCAGTTCTTCCCGGATTCCGCGAATTTCTTCGACCTAGTTTTGAACAGCATATAAAGGTAATTCCTTTATATTGTTTAAACACTTTTTAGTGTTGCAAACCTTTTAAAAATCGTATCTTTTTCATTCGTTAACGAAATTCGATGAAACAGGAAACATCGTGACCGTGTGGACGTCTTCTACATTTTAGAAGAGACCGCATATTTTTCTGAGCCTTTTGCTATTTTTGGTGGAGTGGAACCCAATGTGAGATTTCTAATTTATAAACAATATGGAAAACGACGATGTATAAATTATATAGTCGATGTATGAGTTATATAAGCGTTGTACACCTCTTGTATAAGCGTTGTATAAGTTGTACGTTCGATGTATAAGTTATATATGCGTTGTAAAAATTATATATGTGTTGAAATGGAAGTGAATTGCTATATATAAATTTATATATATATATATACGCCCCTCGTCCACAAACCATGGACGATATTTATTGATTATGAATGGTGTGAAAATTGATTGATAGCGAATGGTTGTTTGGGATTGTTTGTGGTTGATATTGATTGATTGTGGTTGAAAAATACCCATTTGTGGTTGAGAAATATTTGGTTGAAACCACATAGGATTAGTTTGTGGAAATGAAATAAATATATACATGCCGCCTGCGTGCGAACTAGATGCATGATCCTCATTGTCAAAAACTGCGAGGTTTTAAGGTAGAGCGAGGAGCCGTACTAGGGACGGTCCCGGTTTTAACTACCCTGCCGTTATGCTGCCGAAATTTTGAATAATATTCATGTGTTTGAATTATTTTCATTTGCTGAAACTATATTTATTTGTTGAATAGAAAACCTTCATGTGTTGAATCGATATTCATTCGTTGATTAGAAATTCATGTGTTGAATGGTATTCGTGGTTTGAATATAAAAATCACATTTTTACCTATATATAGAAACTATAGAAAACCTTCATGTGTTGAATCGATATTCATTCGTTGAATTGAAATTCATGTGTTGAATGGTATTCATATTTTGAAATAAATTGTTTCATAATAAAAAATCACCTCTTTAACATCAATATGAAATGTATAAAATAATCCAATTTTGAAACAAATTGTTTTACGATAAAAATCCCATTTTTATCACCTATATAAACTATATAAAATAATAGTGTTTTGAAATGAATCGTTTTACAACAAAAATCACATTTTTGTTATATACATGAATTATTGAAATGTGAAGTGTTAAAAATAACAACTCGTTCAAATAAATATGCATGAGTTGAAATATTCATTAATTAGCTAATGATATGATTTTTGCCTATGCATGCAACATTAGAATGAATGGTGTTTTTAAACCAAATTGAATCAAATATGCAGTTGAATGGAAAATGATAAGTGAGAAGAACTGTATATATGTACATGCATATTTATTGAACAGGTTATGGCAAAGGGGCTAGAGAAGAGGAATAAAATTTTGTGCCCGACAAATAGGTACACATTTACTGTTTTGTTTGGGTGATGATTTTATGAGCCTATTGGCTAGCCGCTTGGCATTTTCTTTTTCTTTTCGACATGAGACGCCCGTGTGGCTATTTGGGAATTTTCCCAGCCCCTTCCGTACAAAGGAGGTTATGGCGAATTTTTCCGAAATTTAAAGGCGTTAGTGAAATATTTGAAGTGAAAACGATATAGGAATTTTTGAATGAACTATATTTATATAAATATATAAATATAAATAAAATTAAAACGAAACGTGGTCGTGCAGTTCGCATTTTGAAACCGTGATTTCAAACGATTATACCGGGAGATCCGACCATCGGATTTTCCTGAAATCGCAACCGTTGGGTTCGCTTTGGAAAAATCTTTCCAACGGCACCAACTTTGTAAAAATCCAACAATTGGATTGTCTGGAATTTTTAATTCAAATCTGAAGGAAAACAGCACCAGAAACGATTATATATATATATATAAATATAATTATATTTAATCGAATAACGACGCTGCAGTTCGTATTTTGAAATCGAAACTTCAAACGATTGTACCGGGAGATCCGACCGTCGGATTTTCCCAAAACTGGAACTGTTGGATTCGTTTTGAAAAGACCTTTCTAATGATGTAAATTTTGTGAAGATCCAACGGTTAGATTTTCAGATATGTGTAAATCAAATCTGAAGAAAAACAGCGCAACGGCCGCGATATGGCCCGAAGCGTCGTTTTGAATAAATTGGCTATTTTAAAATAAATAAAAATAGCGATAAATCGTTATAAAATATTATAAATGATATGGAATGGAAATAAACTGAATTTGCTCGATTTATGTGGTATTTGATGATTGATTGTGTTTGGTGTGAAAATTACATTAAAGAACAAAATTGGTGTTGTCGAATGATAACCATTGAAATAAATTGATTTGAAATTCTAAATATACGTGAATTATTTGAAAAGGCCAAGTTAATTCTCATTTCAAATAATTGACCGACGATTGAAAGTCGAAGATGAAGATGGTGGTCGAAGACCGAAGATCTTCACCTCGTTTGGATGGTAACCGAGGTCCTGATTGGGAGGCATCCCGAAATATGGATAATGAGTGGTGATCGTCCAGACGTACGTGGTGATCGATGGGTTTGCGAGGTATTTAGTGCCTCCGGTTTTGTTCAGACCCAGAACGGACTTGTAAATGGACTGTGTGTCTGACATGGAATTTTATTCCGTATTGATTGATCTCTATTAAATATACACCTGTTTGGCGGCGGAGAATTTATTCTTTTGCTTAACGCCCTTCTCTGAAACGCACGAGCTCAGAGGTTGTATATCGGTGGACATCAGTCGCATGGCATGAATTGCCTGTGTGGCATGCTAAGATGCAGTGATCAGGGCTTCTGTTGAAAAGCAAAGTCTTGTGGTGATGATCAAAGCATCGCCTGTTGGCGTAGCTTTGTGTATAACGTGCAATCGCGAGCCTCACACCCCGGTATGAACCAGAAACGGGAGAGGACATCAGGGAGGGCCTGCGTTTCTTTCTAGCTAGGGTGGTGTCAGTGACCTACCAGCCCTGACATTTATATACTTTTCACCTATGTGGTTGTTGCTGTTGCGAGGCGCCTCGGTTAGATCGGACGATCCGGGTCCGATGGAGCCATTCGTTGGCTCATTTACACCCCAAAGGGTGGGGAAACGCAGTGTTCAGGAATTTTAATCCACATCGGTGGACCGGCCCTGACGATCCAAGGGTCGATGCGCTCTGACCCTGTGGCTCGGGCTAGAGAGTCACGAAGTCAGTAAGGACTATCTTTTGCCTTGGTTCATGACGGAAATCCAATTTCCAAATACGTGACTGTGCGGTTTTGATTGTATATATATAGGGCGACATGATATATGGTACCCATGCCGCCTATGATTGATAGTTATGATTTGAAATTGTTTTCAAAACTATATAAACACTAGCAATAATATCAAATGTCTTTGTTTTATTCGTATCAATCATATTTTGGCCATTATAAGGTAAAACTCTATCCTCCGGTTTGCGTTGCATTGTGTGATGGGAACTGAGTCTTATAATGGCTTCATTTTTATAAAATGCATTGCGTTGTTTAAAAGAAAGACTTGTTTTAAAGCACTGGCAATCCAATGGAGTAAACCCGTTCCACGAAAGTGGCGTGGTCCTGTGATTAGCCAAATTATATATGTGTTGAGTAGATTTCTCATACCAGTCCCATGACTGACTCGTAGTTTGTTTCACTTTCAAACTCGGGTGCCCCTTTTTCTACACGGGCAGCCTTGTATTCAGGTTTAGCTGGTTCTTTCTGGATAGCTGGAGCTGAAGATGGATTCTATCATTTATCTCTTTTTATGCTGTTCAGCTCCTATTGTACATATTTTGTTTGTTTCCGCTGTAGACATTTATGTATAGCTGAACTGTATTTTTATTAAGTAAGATCCTGTATACTGTGTAACTCTGATGATTACTTTTATCCAGTATATTCTATTGTTCATTATCTGGTGTGTTTATTTAATTCTATTCTGCTATTATCTGTTTCTGTGTTATATTCCATGGATTACCCTTGCCACCGTCAGTACGGGGTTTGGGGTCGTCTCATTTTGGTATCAGAGCTTTGGTTAACCTTAGTTCCGGGATCTAACACATTAAAAACCTCGTTAGAATAGAATCAGTAGTGTTCTAAGGCGAGTAGCTCATTAGAGATAGGATTAGCAATGTCCTAGAATGAGCTAAGAAGATTAGCAAAAAAAATGGCCATATTCAATTAAACGACGTTTCAGGTCGTGTTGTGGGAAGACAATCTGCATTTGGCTGAATTCTCTTATAACAGTAGCTACCAGGCGAGTCTGATAATGTCGCCATTCGAAGCATTGTATGGTAGACCGTGCCGATCTCCTGCTTGTTGGGTCGAGCCCGGAAATAGACTTGTGTTGGGGCCAGATATGATCCGAGAAGCTGCCGACAAAGTCGATTTTATTAAGAAGCGATTACTCGCCGCTCAAAGCCGACAAAAGAGCTATGCCGATAGAAGAAGAAGAGATATATCCTTTGTTGTTGGCGACTATGTATATTTGAAAGTATCGCCGATGAGAGGAGTTATCCGGTTCGGTAAAACTGGAAAGTTGGCGCCCAAATTCATTGGTCTGTTTCCTATTCTGGAACGGATCGGAACTCTCGCTTATAGGGTCAAATTGCCTGACTGGTTGCCTGGAGTTCATGATGTATTTCATATATCTCAACTTCGAAAGCACGTTCATGATCCAGACTTGATCGTGGAAGAAGCAGCTCAACAGGACATTGAAATTACTCCAGAATTAGCTGTGAGACGAGAGCCGCTAAAGATTATCGGCAAAGAAACCAAAGAGCTGAGGAATAAGAAGGTTCACTTAGTCAAAGTGTAATGGAGTGGAGATCCGTGAGATTGTACTTGGGAAACTGAGGAGAGCATTCAGAAAGCTTATCCTAGATGCCGAGTGGATATCTCTGATTGACTCTGGTGCAAGGTACATTTACCCTACTTTGCATTACCATTTAATTCTCTACTCTGTTGTTATTTTCTTTCCATGGATGTGCACTTTTAAATTCTATAGTCTGAATGATTTTAAAAGTGCATAGAAATTAATTTGTATGGTTTTGAAAGGTTGAAAACAATTGGATTGGTTGTTGTGTTGTGTGATTGTAGATTTTTCAAACCACTTTCGACTTTGTTCCTTTTCGGGGACGAAAAGTTTTAAGTGGGGGAGATTGTAACGACCTAGAAAATCTGAACCAATTTAAAAAATTTAAATTGGCTAAAATAATGGCTTTTAAATATTTAAAATAAATATTTTAAATAATGGCAATGAAAAGTGAGTTTGAATCGACAGTTGAAAACGAATATAATTAATTCTAATTACAAACAAGGCTTGAAATGGCGCTGCAGTTTCAAAAATTGAATTCAAACTTTGTCGGACTGTACCAGGTGCAAAACAAAACGGATTTTAGTGAAACCAAAAATATTTAAATCTGTTAGTAAATACCTTTCTAACGAATCTGAAAAATCGAATTTTCATAGCGGAAAGCAAAAGTTATGGCCGAATTAATTTTCAGAAAGGTCGCTATGGAATTTATATAGCCCGTGAAATTGGCCATTTTGCATACGACCTGGGAATTCGACGAAACCACTTTTGTTGGATCCGGGATGTGAAGTTATTGCTAGGTTTCAAATTTCATAATTTTTGAAGCTAATAGGTGAGCGTGGCAAAGGAAAACGTGTTTTGGCCAATTACAGTTAAATTGGATCGACCAGAAATGGGCCTTTTTGCAAACGGTCTCAGAATTCTACGAAATTAGTTTTGTTGGGACCGTATCGTCAAAACATAGCTAGATTTATTTTTCTGGAATTTTTTTCGAATCAGTTTGTGGCCCAAGCAAATTGAAATGTACGTTCAAATTAAATATTAAATGTTTTATATTTTAATTTGAAGGAAAACTGACTGAAACATTCGAATGGGCCTTCGAAACATATCCCATTGTGTTCGGAATGGGGGTAAAACGCTGGGGACGACAGTCGTTGGGTTTCAATTGGTGGTCGTGTCAGAAAACCCCTTTAAAGACCCACCGACCAATCGGAATTCAGGAAAAAAAGAAAGAAAAATCCTCAGACCCCCCCCCCCCCCCCCGCCCCCGATCGACGGCGATAAAGGCTTCCCCCCCTTCTCTCCTCCGCCGCCGCCGCTACAGGCCACCAGAGCCGCCGCCACCACATCCTCGAACCGCCTCCCCCTCCTCTTCAAATCCGACACCAGCTCCGCCTCCATCGACGCCCCGATCGCCAGAAACGGCCGTCCAAAGAACCGACCTTCCTGACACCGCCGCCGCTACAGACCACCGTACCCCCTCAAACCACCACCGATCTACAACCCTCACCTCCCTCTACGACGCTGCAGCCACCGATCATCCCAGTTCTTCCCGGATTCTGCGAATTTCTTCGACCTAGGTTTGAACAGCATATAAAGGTAATTCCTTTATATTGTTAAAACACTTTTTAGTGTTGCAAACCTTTTAAAAATCGTATCTTTTTCATTCGTTAACGAAATTCAATGAAACAGGAAACATCGTGACCGTGTGGACGTCTTCTACATTTTAGAAGAGACCGCATATTTTTCTGAGCCTTCTGCTATTTTTGGTGGAGTGGAACCCAATGTGAGATTTCTAATTTACAAACAATATTGAAAATGACGATGTATAAATTATATAGTCGATGTATGAATTATATAAGCGTTGTACACCTCTTGTATAAGCGTTGTATAAGTTGTACGTTCGATGTATAAGTTATATATGCATTGTAAAAATTATATATGTGTTGAAATGGAAGTGAATTGCTATGTATAAATTTATATATATATATATATATATATATACGCCCCTCGTCCACAAACCTTGAACGATATTTATTGATTGTGAATGGTGTGAAAATTGATTGATGGCGAATGGTTGTTTGGGATTGTTTGTGGTTGATATTGATTGATTGTGGTTGAAAAATACCCATTTGTGGTTGAGAAATATTTGGTTGAAACCACATAGGATTAGTTTGTGGAAATGAAATAAATATATACATGCCGCCTGCGTGCGAACTAGATGCATGATCCCCATTGTCAAAAACTGCGAGGTTTTAAGGTAGAGCGAGGAGCCGTACTAGGGACAGTCCCGGTTTTAACTACCCTGCCGTTATGCTGCCGAAATTTTGAATAATATTCATGTGTTTGAATTATTTTCATTTGCTGAAACTATATTTATTTGTTGAATAGAAAACCTTCATGTGTTGAATCGATATTCATTCGTTGATTAGAAATTCATGTGTTGAATGGTATTCGTGGTTTAAATATAAAAATCACATTTTTACCTATATATAGAAACTATAGAAAACCTTCATGTGTTGAATCGATATTCATTCGTTGAATTGAAATTCATGTATTGAATGGTATTCATATTTTGAAATAAATTGTTTCATAATAAAAAATCACCTCTTTAACATCAATATGAAATGTATAAAATAATCCAATTTTGAAACAAATTGTTTTACGATAAAAATCCCATTTTTACCACCTATATAAACTATATAAAATAATAGTGTTTTGAAATGAATCGTTTTACAATAAAAATCACATTTTTGTTATATACATGAATTGTTGAAATGTGAAGTGTTAAAAATAGCAACTCGTTCAAATAAATATGCATGAGTTGAAATATTCATTAATTAGCTAATGATATGATTTTTGCCTATGCATGCAACATTAGAATGAATGGTGTTTGTAAACCAAATGGAATCAAATATGAAGTTGAATGGAAAATGATAAGTGATAAGAACTGTATATATGTACATGCATATTTATTGAACAGGTTATGGCAAAGGGGCTAGAGAAGAGGAATAAAATTTTGTGCCCGACAAATAGGTACACATTTAACTGTTTTGTTTGGGTAATGATTTTATGAGCCTGTTGGCTAGCCGCTTGGCTTTTTCTTTTTCTTTTCGACATGAGACGCCCGTGTGGCTATTTGGGAATTTTCCCAGCCCCTCCCGTACAAAGGAGGTTATGGCGAATTTTTCCTAAATTTAAAGGCGTTAGTGAAATATTTGAAGTGAAAACGATATAGGAATTTTTGAATGAACTATATTTATATAAATATATAAATATAAGTAAAATTAAAACGAAACGTGGTCGTGCAGTTCGCATTTTGAAACCGTGATTTCAAACGATTATACCGGGAGATCCGACCATCGGATTTTCCTGAAATCGCAACCGTTGGGTTCGCTTTGGAAAAATCTTTCCAACGACACCAACTTTGTAAAAATCCAACGGTTGGATTGTCTGGAATGTTTAATTCAAATCTGTAGAAAAACAGCGCCAGAAATGATTATATTTATATATATACAAATATAATTATATTTAATCGAATAACGACGCTGCAGTTCGTATTTTGAAATCGAAACTTCAAACGATTGTACCGGGAGATCCGACCGTCGGATTTTCCCGAAACTAGAACCGTTGGATTCGTTTTGAAAAGACCTTTCTAATGATGTAAGTTTTGTGAAGATCCAACGGTTAGTTTTTCAGATATGTGTAAATCAAATCTAAAGAAAAACAGTGCCATGGCCGCGTTATGGCCCGAAGCGTCGTTTTGAATAAATTGGCTATTTTAAAATATATAAAAATAGCGATAAATCGTTATAAAATATTATAAACGATATGGAATGGAAATAAACTGAATTTGCTCGATTTATGTGGTATTTGATGATTGATTGTGTTTGGTGTGAAAATTACATTAAAGAACAAAATTGGTGTTGTCGAATGATAACCATTGAAATAAATTGATTTGAAATTCTAAATATACGTGAATTATTTGAAAAGGCTGAGTTAATTCTCATTTCAAATAATTGGCCGACGATTGAAAGTCGAAGATGAAGATGGTGGTCGAAGACCGGAGATCTTCACCTCGTTTGGATGGTAACCGAGGTCCTGATTGGGAGGCATCCCGAAATATGGATAATGAGTGGTGATCGTCCAGACATACGTGGTGATCGATGGGTTTGCGAGGTATTTAGTGCCTCCGGTTTCGTTCAGACCCAGAACGGACTTGTAAATGGACTGTGTGTCTGACATGGGATTTTATTCCTTGTTGATTGATCTCTATTAAATATACACCTGTTTGGCGGTGGAGAATTTATTCTTTTGCTTAACGCCCTTCTCTGAAACGCACGAGCTCAGAGGTTGTATATCGGTGGACATCAGTCGCATGGCATGAATTGCCTGTGTGGCATGCTAAGATGCAGTGATCAGGGCTTCTGTTGAAAAGCAAAGTCTTGTGGTGATGATCAAAGCATCGCCTGTTGGCGTAGCTTTGTGTATAACGTGCAATCGCGAGCCTCACACCCCGGTATGAACCAGAAACGGGAGAGGACATCAGGGAGGGCCTGCGTTTCTTTCTAGCTAGGGTGGTGTCAGTGACCTACCAGCCCTGACATTTATATACTTTTCACCTATGTGGTTGTTGCTGTTGCGAGGCGCCTCGGTTAGATCGGACTATCCGGGTCCGATGGAGCCATTCGTTGGCTCATTTACACCCCAAAGGGTGGGAAAACGCAGTGTTCAGGAATTTTAATCCACATCGGTGGACCGGCCCTGACGATCCAAGGGTCGATGCGCTCTGACCCTGTGGCTCGGGCTAGAGAGTCACGAAGTCGGTAAGGACTATCTTTTGCCTTGGTTCATGACGGAAATCCAATTTCCAAATACGTGACCGTGCGGTTTTGATTGTATATATATAGGGCGACATGATATATGGTACCCATGCCGCCTATGATTGATAGTTATGATTTGAAATTGTTTTCAAAACTATATAAACACTAGAAATAATATCAAATGTCTTTGTTTTATTCGTATCAATCATTTTTTGGCCATTATAAGGTAAAACTCTATCCTCCGGTCTGCGTTGCATTGTGTGATGGGAACTGAGTCTTATAATGGCTTCATTTTTATAAAATGCATTGCGTTGTTTAAAAGAAAGACTTGTTTTAAAGCACTGGCAATCCAATGGAGTAAACCCGTTCCACGAAAGTGGGGTGGTCCTGTGATTAGCCAAATTATATATGTGTTGAGTAGATTTCTCATACCAGTCCCATGACTGACTCGTAGTTTGTTTCACTTTCAAACTCGGGTGCCCCTTTTTCTACACGGGCAGCCTTGTATTCAGGTTTAGCTGGTTCTTTCTGGATAGCTGGAGCTGAAGATGGATTCTATCATTTATCTCCTTTTATGCTGTTCAGCTCCTATTGTACATATTTTATTTGTTTCCGCTGTAGACATTTATGTATAGCTGAACTGTATTTTTACTAAGTAAGATCCTGTATACTGTGTAACTCTGATGATTACTTTTATCCAGTATATTCTATTGTTCATTATCTGGTGTATTTATTTAATTTTGTTCTGCTATTATCTGTTTCTGTGTTATATTCCACGGATTACCCTTGCCACCGTCAGTACGAGGTTTGGGGTCGTCTCAAAAATCCTCATTTAAATCAATTACCATAACTAATATATGCCATTAATGACCATAATGGTATTGCTTCATAAGGAAACAGAAATAGAAATAAATGTTGTTAATATCAGTCCTATTTATTTGCATTAAATACTGTAAATTGTAAGTCATTGATTATTTTGCACATTTATTATATTAATTTCCTATGATAATTTATTTTTTTGGTAAGGCAATTTTTTTTTGGCCATAATTGTAACTTCTTGGAATTCTGCATTTTTTAGTATTTACTATCCATAAACCCTAAGGTGATAATTGTTATTTGTCTATTTATTATAGGTAACATTAGCTATTATCCATGATTAATGAAGAACATTTCAAATTCAAACCTAACATAAACGTCTACTTAATAATACGAACAACAAACATTAATTACGTAGGATAACGTATTGATATATATATATATATATATATATATATGTTGACGTGGAAAATTGGATATTTGCGCACGTCAACCCCCGAAGTGTAGGTTTAGCTGTAAACTTATAATATAAATATCCAAAGTACGAGAAAACTAAAGAAATGTAAAACATTTTATAGTGGTTTGGACAATTTGTGTATAAAAAGTTGTACAATAGAATACCAAATACCTTGTTAATTCATAATTTTAACCAAAATGCCCTTCTTTTTCTTCGCTAAGCCAAAATGAGTATCAATGTCTAAGAAATAGCTCTAATGTCCAAAAGTATGCAAATATGTCAAAAAGCAAGCCAAAAGTCCAATTGAATGTCCAAAAATTATACACAAATGTTTATGTAACGTTTACAAGTCCATCGATATGTCCAAAGTCATGAAGGTGATGACTGTAGCCATTAATGGTGCTTGAAAGCTCCAATCCCATATGTCAAAGTGTAGACAAAGTACCTTGCCAAAATCCTTGAGAAACACGTACAGATTAGCTAAAAAAAGAGCGATCCACACGTATACTGGTGTGCCAAAATACCTCGCCAAAAACTGAAACTTCGCATCCCATGTTTTAACCCGGATTTCGCATCTCGATCTTCAACTCGAGCATAGGAAATATCTTATCCCAACCGATATGATCACTCCTTTTTCGCATTGGCAGATCAGTGTGCCAAATTTGTAACCCAAACCTCACAATGTGCGAATGGGAAAATTCGAGTTCGCGATGATTCGAACAGGGGATTCGCATCCCTGTCCTATGCCAAAATTGTATCCGCTCCATTGCCAAGACTTCCTATCGTGTCCGATCCCAGGAAATCTGCTTCATATCCCGTGTCACACTCGAGATGTCGAGTGATCCGCATATGATTTCACATCTTATTAGGGATGCAAAATATGGGGATGTGAAATCCCAATGAAACTATGCCAAACCCTGAGCCTGATCGACCCATCACGCGCCTATGGTTTTTGCTGATTTTCCAATGTCGATCTGCTGAATTTGACGTGCCAAACCAAGGATTTGCCAAATGCCATATTTTAACAAACCAAGTCGTGCAAGTGATTTTAAGTGATCGCGACAGCTATTTCAGTGCGCGAAACCAGAATTTACCAAAATCCAAATATTTTCTAACAATGATTTTTTCCACGTGATTGGACCGACACACTCAAGGATTTTGATCTGATCGAACTGAGTCGAGCAAGCATTTTTACCATGCCAAATTTTCCAAGATTATTAACGATAATTTCAAGAATCGACGATACTTCCAATCTTTTCTGAATACATCGCGACTTCGACCAAATCGTTTTATGTTTTTTAATGACGTTCTCGAGACTTGGGCGCGTCGCTAACTAAAATCTTGGCGTGTGACTGCTTTACCAAAAAGCTGCAACACTTTCCCCCTCAAAACTTATTTTTCTTGATCGAAGGAAGATGTGTTTTTCAAGTAAACTTGAAATCCAGAAATCCGAAAACCAAAGCCAGAAGAAGTCTGAAGTGAACTTTTATAACCGAAAAAACTGAAGAGCCATGATCGCGCTGATCGTATTAACCAGAAAAACAAAGCCAATAAACCAGAAATCCACAATTGCATTGGATCGTATTAACCATAAAACCAAAAAACTAGAAGGCCTAAAATCCAATGAAAGCCGATGATCGCTCTAGATCATTTCTTTAGATATAACAATGTTTTCACATCTCGATCTTCAACTCGTGCATAGAAAATAATGTATCCCAGCCGATACTATCACTCCTTTTTTGCATTGCAAGATCAGTGTGCCAAAATCGTATCCCAGCCCTCACGATGCGTGCATGGGAAAATTCGTGTTCGAGCCGATGCGAACAAGGGATTTTGCATCCCTATCTTGTGCCAAAATTGTATCCGCTTCCTGGCCAAGACTTCGTATCATGTCTGATCCTAGGAAATCTGCTTCATATCATGTGTCACACTCGAGATTTTAAGTGATCTACATACGATTTCGCATCTGATCAGGGACGCAAAATATGGGGATATGAAATCCCAATGAAACCGTGCCAAACCCCGAGCCTGATCGACCCAACACATGCCCATGGTTTTTGTTGATTTTCCAATGTCGATACGCTGAATTTGACGTGCCAAACTAAGGATTTGCCAAATGCCAGATTTTACCAAACTAAGTCGCGCAAGAGATTTTAAGTGATCATGCGACGCTGATTACCTGTTTCAGTGCGCAAAACCAGAATTTACCAAAATCCAAATATTTTCCAACGACGAGTTTTGCTACGTGATTGGACAGACACGCTCAAGGATTTTGATCTGATCAAATCGAGTTGATCTCGTATTTTAACCATGCCAGATTTTCCACGTTTATTAACGACAATTTCAAGAATCGACGATATTTCCAATCTTTTTCGAACATGTCGCGACTTCAACCAAATCGCTTTATGTTTTCCAACGATGTTCTCGAGATGTGAGCACATCGCTAACCATAACCTTGACGTGTAGATGCTTTACCAAAAAGTTGATCAACACTTTGCTATAAAAAACATAGTTTTCTTGATCGAAGGAAGATGTGTTTTTCAAGCAAACCAGAAATCCAAAAATCCGAAAACCAAATCCAAAAGAATTCGAAGTGAACTTTTATAATCGAAAAACCGAAGAGCCACGATCGCGCTAGATTGTATTAACCAGAAAATCAAAGCCAGTGAACCAAAAATCCATGATCGCGTTGGATCGTATTAACCAAAAAACCAAAAGGCCTTAAATCCAATGAAAACCTAAGATCGCTCTGGATCGTTTCTTGAGAGATACCAGAATGTCGAATAACTAAAATAATTGAAGTAATCGAAATAGTCAAAGAACCGAGGAGGCCCGACACTTAGAATAACCAAACTAAATAGAATAACCGGGGGACCACGAGGGTTTGAGAGCCTGAATAACCAGAATACTCATAGCTAGGAAATCAGGAAAATCTGAAATCCATAAATCCAAAGTAACTAATAACCAGATAGCCAAATAACCAGATGAGTTCAAGGCGAACTTACTGAGCAAAAATGACCAAGAATAGCCAGAAAAGTTCAAGGTCGTCTTCATGAGGCAAGGTGACCAAGAATAGCCAGTAGGGTTCAAGACAGCCTTGCCAAGGCAAGACAACGAAGAATAGCCAGAAGAGTTCAAGACAGCCCTACCGAGGCAAGACAACCAAGAATAGTCAGAATGTTTCATGGCGGACTTGGCAAGGTAAGACGACCATGAATAGCCAGAAACCGTGGACCAGGGTCCATAGAGTTTGCAACCCAGTTTTAGATTTCCTAACCTCGTAGCCGACATGCCGACAAACAAAGTAATTTTAATTGAAGTTATAAAACTTTGGAGTTTTAAGTGAAGCCAAAAGGGAAACTTAACGGTTTATCAACCGTAAAGAGCATGCCTAGGGATGCTTATTCTTGTACAAGGGTATGCAAACTTAGTCGTTTTCAATTTCAAATTTGTTCGTAAAGGAGACTGAACAGTTCATCATTTGCAAAGAGCATGCCTAGGGATGCTTGCGCCCGTACATGGATAATTAAACTTAGCCGTTCCAATTTCAAAACTAGAGTTATCTCAAAAGCGGCCTTGGCGGAGCAAGACGGCCAAGAGTAGCTAGAAAAGTTCCAGGTGTCCCTATCGGAGAAGGACGACCAAGAATAACCAAAATGTTTGAGGCGGCCCTACCGAAGTAGGACGACCAAGCAAAGCCACGTAAACCACTTTTTGATAACCAAGGGGTGATGGTGTGTTGCCGAGAAAAAAGCATGCCTAGGGATTATAATAGCTCCCATACATGGGTAGGCCGACTCAACCATCTATAACAAGAAACCAGAAAAGATAAATCCAAAGGGCCGGAGCTTACAAAGCAAAAACCATGGGATGCAACCCGAATAACCAAATCCAGAATAAGCCAAAACCAAATCATTAGCCAAAGAAACCAAGAAAAACAAAAGCCGGAAAATCAAAAGTAGGAAAGCCATAAGTGGGAAGATTGTCATCCAAAAGCCAAAAAGTAAAGAGAGCCAAATTCCAAAAGCCAAAGCACAAATCCAAGAAGCCAAAGAAGACCAAAACCAAGAAAATAAAAAGGCAGCACCCAAATCCGAAAAACCAAGTAGAACCAAGAGAAAGGAAACCAAAATATCCACAATACCCAAAGAACAGAAACCACAAGCCATAAGATACTAATGTCCGGGAGGCCTGAATCCGAGACATCAGAGACAGAGTTAAGACCAAATGATAATTATGCCGTCGGGGCCAGAGTGGTCCCAGGCCTATCCTAAGTAGCATGAGGGGGCTATGCCAGCCCTGACACCATAGCCCAAATCCAAATAAACTGTGTCAGCTCACTGCATCTGACACTCTCCTCGATCATATCCTTGATATGTCGACAATCGTTTGTGTTATGATCGTCGGGGTCATGAAACAAGCAATGCCGACCAGTATCCTTTTCTCTTTAAGTCATCTCCCTCGCGCGAGGCTTCCTAAAAGGAGCAATGGATGAACTTCCAACTAAATCTCTTTAGAGGTGTGAGTAAGTTCCGAATAAGGAAGGAATTTAGGTTGCTTCCAAGCCAAGTTTAGATCATTCCCCGAAGGAGGTTTACTTGCACCAGAATCCTTAGCTTTACCAGAGTTAGACAGTGTCCCGCTCTTAACCACATTAGCCTCGAGAACTTTTTTATTAGTCCTCACATCCTCTTACCAAAAAACCTTTCGGCTTAAAAATAGAACTCATCAAGATCCCTCGGCAAGTCCCGAAGCAATGAAGTTTTTGAAGTCATACTTATCCATAACAACAGAGACTGTGGCCATCAAAACCATGGACAGACCGGGTCTATCGACCGGCGCCACCGTCGCATTAAACCTTTTCAAGAATTTGTGCAGAGTCTCATCGAACTTTAGCTTAATTGTTGTTAGAGTCATAATGCTTTTTGGACAAGCGATGTGAACTCAAAACTGCTCGACGAACCTTCTAACCAAAGCATTGCAAGAATGAATAGAATTCGTTTCTAACTGCCTAAACCACATACCAGCAATGTCTGTCGGGTAAAGCGCGAAACACTTTGCCATGACACTTTTCGAAGCAGAGAGAACTTCCATATGTCGTAGGTAGCGCATCAAGTGAGAAGTCGATACTTCCAACCATCATAAGCTTCCAACATCGACAATTTGAAGTCCGGTGGGTTGCGAGAAATCCTGATATCCAAAGGGAACAAACTATAACTAACACAATTCAAATCCGAAGAGAAGGCACCACATTGGGTAAATTGACGAATAACATCAACGATCTGAGACCCATTACTAAAAGCGAACAAATGGTTCAAGTTATCCAAAGCGACACTGGTGCCCCTAGTGTTCAAGTCCAAATTAGCAATCAGTTGATTGGATAAAAGAACTTCCAGTTGAGTTCCAACCCGAGGAGCCGCGTTGGGCACAATCCATACTCCTGGAATCGTAGAAGCACTACCATCAAAAACTGCTTGCAAAGGCGCTTGAACCACATTAACAATGCCTAAACCTGAAACTTGACCAACCAAAGCGTCACGGGATAGAGTGATATCGGATTAGGGGGGCCCTTGTGTGTAGTGGGAATGACATCTGTCCGAGGGTCGGCGTCGCCCTGCTGATTATTTTGCGAGATTTCCCCAACTTCCGAGTCACTGCTTGTGTAACACTAGTACTTATCCCGATAATGTATGCCTAGCATGTCGGCCTTCCAGCACTTCCAAGTCTACCCTCAATCTGAGCAAGAAAAGATGTCATCGTTTCTTCCTATCGCTCGAGTTGACCAGTCAAATCCATAGCCAAATTCTTAATCATCCCGTCGATGTCATCTCGAGTGAGGAAGCTTGAGGGAATACCAGTCGAAGAAAGTTCTTGACTTCCTTCATCTCCAGTACCTTTAGCTTCAGCAATAGCGTCGACCTTCTTGCACTTAACCATGATGAAAAGTGAGCAAGGACTATTTTTGAAACAAAGTAGTTACTGATAACTGAAATCAAAGTTGAAATCCAAAACCGAAACTGAAAACCAAAGAACAAATCAAATCCAAGAACCAAAACCAAAGCAAAAGTCAAAGCTGTGCGCCCCCTAACTGGCGTGCCAAAATGTTGACGTGGGAAATTGGTTATTTGCGCGTGCCAACCCCCAAGTGTAAGTATAGCTGTAAACTTAAAATCTGAATATCTAGAGTATGAGAAATGTAAAAGAACACACAACTTTTTATTGTGGTTCGGCACTAATGCCTACGTCCACTTTATAGTAATCTTTTATCGTAATATTGTCAATTACAATGTTTGTATTGGTTCAGACAATTTCTGTATACAAAATTGTACAATTGAATAATAAACAACTTGTTAATTCATAACTTTGACCAAAATATCCTTCTTCGTTGAGCCATAATGAGCATCACTGTCTAAGAAAGAGCTTCAATGTCCAAAAGTATGCAAGTATGTCCAAAAGCAAGCCAGAAGTCCAATTGAATGTCCTAACGTTTTAGGCAAACGTTTATGTGATGTTTACAAGTCCATGGAAATGTCCAAAGTCATGAAGATGATGATGGCAGCTGCAATGGTGCTTGAGAGCTCCAATCCTGTATGCCAGAGTATAGGCAAACTCCAAAAATGCAAACTATTAAGAATTCCATGAAAGGGGATGTTTATAGATGAGTTATAGAGACATCACCCCAAAATTTTGTATTCCGAGGGGATGCGAAATTCGCATCTTGAAAAGATAGCCAAAAAACCATGTTTCATTCAAAATTCGTATCTCGGAGCCATGTCTTTTCGCTTCCTGAAAATCCATGAGCAACACGTGCAAATCGGCTAAAAAATGGTGATCCCCACATATAAACTGTTGTGCTAAAATGACTCGCCTAAAACCAAAACTTTGCATCCCATGTTTTAACCCAGCTTTTGCATCTCGATCATCGACTTGCACATAGGAAATAACATATCCCAGCTAATAAAATCACTCCCTTTTCGAATTATCAGAACAATGTGCCAAATTCATATCCTAGCCTTTGTGATCGCTCATGGCAAAATTCGAGTCTGAGCCGATGCAAACAGGGGATTTTGTATCCCTGTCCCATGCCAAAATCGTATCTGCTCCCTTGCCTCGCCAAGACTTCGTATCATGTCCAATCCCAGGTAATCCGATTCGCATCTGATGTTGCACTCGAGATTTCGAGTGATCCGCGTACGATTTCGTATCCGACCAGGGATGCGAAATCCTAATGTAACCATGCCAAACCCTAGACTTGGTCGACCCGACATGCGCCAATGGTTTTTGTTGATTTTTCAATGCCGATCAGTTGAATTCGACATGCCCAGCCAAGGATTTTCCCAATGCCAGATTTTACCAAACTAAGTCGCACAAGCGATTTTAAGTGATCATGCCATGCCGATTATTTGTTTTTCAATGCGTAAAACCAGAATTTACAAAAACCCGAATATTTTCCAACGACGAGTTTTGCCACGTGATTGGATCGACACACTCAAGGATTTAGAGCTGATCAGACCGAATTGATCACGTATTTTTACCATGTCGGATTTTCCAAGTTTATTAACAACAATTTCAAGAATCGACCATAATTCAAACATTTTCCGAACATGTTGCGACTTAGACAAAATTGCTTTGTGTTTTCCAATGACATTCCTGATACATTAGCGCTTTGCTAACCATAATATTGACGTGTGACTGCATTATCAAAAAGCTGGTCAATAATATATTAGACAACAATTACGTATTTACTAATTTTCTAGTTCTAATTATTTTACGTTCTAGTTCCAATTAATTACAAGAAAAATCTTTCTATGTGATGATTTGCTGAGATTAGTTCCCATCAAAAGGTATTTTGTTGCGATTTCCATAAATTTGCCTAAAAAGAAAAGATAAGTCGCTTATTTAAAATTACAAGAAACGGTTTTTTTTTGTTTGGAAGAAACGGTGTAAATTATGCGCAAAACACGTGAATTTACACATTTATTCCTTATATTTATGTACATATTCCATATAATTTCAAACATGATCCTTTTATGAAAAAGGAAAATTAGGCTGATTTATAAAATTTAAGCAAATATCCTTAAATAAACCAAAGCATATGGATTTAAACTAAAAAGTGCAATTTACAAAATTCTATCTTTACACTCATTTCTACAGATCTAAATCACAATAACAAACAATAATTTTAATATCTTTTGGGGCTGGTTTCCAAATTTCATGCAAACACTAATCAAAAGACACAAAAAATTTGTACATAAGATTTAGATATTTTAGTAAAAGACCTACAATTCCAATTATCAGATTTATGCATATAAATTCAAAATATACCTATGAAAAAGATCTTATATTATAAACAATGTATAGATTTCTCACTAACCTTAAAGCTATCCCAAATCTAAGATCTGAATGGAAAATTCTAGATTTCATTTCCAAATCCTTACAAATCTATATAATATGTTAAAAAAAAGATATACTTATTAAAAATTGAAGATCTAGAAAAGAATTAGAATAGGAAAGAAGATAAAGAATAGAAACCAAAAAAATTACCGTACACAAACCTATCTTTTATTATAGATCTGGATTCATTCTTCCCAATTTTTGCTATTTGAATTGAAATCTATTTTGTTTAAGAAAGTATGGAAGAGAATGAAGAAATGAAAATGACAAAGCGTCAATCCTGCCTCTAGAAAATATGAGAAAATTTATGGGGTCTACGCCTTTATTTATAAGCATTGAAATTGGCCTAAGCCATTAGATTAAAGTCAAGAAAAGCCCATCCGTATAAATATAAAATCCTTCTCAAAAACCCTAGATGCCACTGGACTCAATCGACCAAGCGGTCATTATAGAGATCGACAACTTGGTCGACTGTCTGATCGATCGCCTTGGTTGACCTGGCTCTAGTGACGTTGAATGTTTTAATGGAGGAGTTAATAAAATTTATTTATATAGTCATTTCCTGCTTGTATACACTTTTCATTTTTAATCTCTTCATACAAACCTCATTTACGAAGTTCCAAATAACAAAGTTGATCAGAATTTTATCACAAACGCAATGGTGCAAATTTCGTTGTCAAATTCCTTTTGCTCAAATTTCATTTTTAAATCCTAAGTAACTAATTTAACTAATGCTAGATTTCAGAGTGTTACATTCTTTCCTCCTTAAAATAAATTTTATTTCGAAATTTTACCATTGATTAAATCTTGAACGAGTACCTAATTATACTAAATTACATAACCAATTGTGCAATCAAACGTGTGCATGTGCACAGTGTACATAATGAGTAACAACCATGAAAATTATGGATGCATAATTATTCTAAATAGGACCCTCCTATATAAATGCATTTTCTTTCTAAATTATTTCTTAAAATATGATGCCACCAACCTAAAATATATAGGTACTTCTACATGTACGCAGCTTAAAAAAACATTTTTCAACTAAAACCTTCACACCACAACAAATTGGAGTATGAAGAAAAAATTTGCATCAAAATCCTAACATCCAAAATTATAGTGCTTTTAGATTTGCTTCCTAATTATCTCACCTATATTGGAAAAAGGAATTTTATCCGGGAATATAACATTCTTACGACTTCTAAATTTTCTGTTTTTCGTTATATAATGAAATTTACCACATTTACCCCGAAATACTTTATACATGTAAGATGCATAAGGAGGCTTATATTTAAGCTCTAAAGCATAACAAAAGTCTAAAAGTAACTCGCATGCATCGTCGACAAGGTATGAAAACAGTGTTTCCGTAACTAAAACAACTTTCACCTTGTTACCATCAGTGGTTGAAATGTATCGTCGTTCCTGGTATACCATTAATATTGCAAATCTAATATCTAATTATCTTCCCGATGCTTAACATGAGACCTTAAAAGTCGCCATTTTCAATGAAATAAAATTTTACTTCTTAAAATTGCATGTTTATTTTGGAAAATCAGCTTAAATGCATAAACATGCATTCCTTTTGAAAATAAAAAATTAATTTAAAATTCTTAATTCAAAATCATTTTCTGCTTGTTTTCAAAGCATTAGAAAAAGATTTCTAAAATTATTTTTCTAAAAATCTAAAAACATAATAAGAATATTTAAAAACAAATATTTACAAAGCAATCTTATTTATAAATATGTTTATAAACTAACGAAAGTTTAAAGTGCTATCTCGAAAGCGCAAACACTTATGAGTTGAAATGATTTTTCAATGATATGAAAATATAAACAACAACTTGGTTTATGAAGTTGATGAATATAAGAGAAAATTATTTGTCACTTTGTGTAAAAAGCAACTTGATATGTTACCGACGATACGGGTAACTGATTGTTGAGAGATGAGCACTGATTCGAGGGTTCATTTTGAACTTGAGTATAATCCATCGAGGATGTACTTTGATTCATTCGTTTATGGACCATGACTCATTGGCCTTCTTATTGAGAATAATTTCCCTATTCGATTTCATATCACTTGATATGATTGTCTGTAATATTCGAATTTCAAAATAACCATATTTTCAAAAGTAAATTGTTCAAAAATTCCAAAGAAGATATATGATTTAATATGAAAAAATCGAATATATTATTATTTCAATGATTGAAATAAAAGGGTGGAAATGACTACTAATTGGAAATAGCTAAGTAATTAGATTTTACCACATAACGATTTTTAATTATTGCATCTTTATTCCTTGATTTGAATTTTCTTACATAAGAATATATAAACCTAACTTGGGTGCTTTATTCTTTTATTATGCTCGAGTCAACCTAAGTTGTTTTCAGTTATCAAAGACCTTAGTTACATAAAGATGAAGTTTTAAAGATCAAATAAACTATTATTAGTTCCATTGCATTATTAGTATGTTCTGGTAAATGCATAACTTTAATATATTGTAAACTGAAATCAAATGTATATTGTTAAACAATTTTATGAACTATTTATGTTATTACTATAAATTACCTTACCGCTATGAGATTCTGTGTATCGATTAGTTCTTTCTCTACCTATTTCCCTCTTTTGTGTTAAACCTCATTGGTAATTCCTAATTTTGAAATGGTTTGAGTTGGACACGCATGGTTTATCATCGACTTGAATCATTCTGAAAGAGCGGGTTGTGTGACGACCCGGTTTTGAGCCCGCTTCATACCGATAATTAGCCCACTCGAAATGTTCTCAAAGGTGGATTGTTATGAGAAACGATACATCGGAACAAAACACAAAAGAACATTTCATTGCTATTACAACATTTTTACATCAGAGTACAAGAATATATCAGAGTACATTTAATCGATACACAGCGGAAAAATATCAGAGGATAGTAAATTACAATACAGCGGAAATACAAATATATACAGCGGAAGACTTGAAATAATCCAGAGTATAGCTCCAGCCAAAATACAGGATCCTCTTTTAAAAATATCTACAAAACCAAAACTACTAACTGCATGTGTGGAAAATATGGGCACCCAGAGTTTAGGTGGTAAACAATAAACATAAAATTCATGTCAGTCATGGGACTAGTATGAGAACCAAAACAGTTATTTATTTTATTTTAAAACTTGAGTATATCACGGGACCACGCCGTATAACACAGAACGGGTTTTCTGCACATGAATACCAATCATAAACCAATCACAATGCTTTTTGAAAAAAGAAGCTATTATAAGACTCAGGTCCCATCACACAATACAAGCGCAAGCCGGAGTATAGAGTTTTACCTTATAATGGTCAAACATGCTTGATACGAGAAAATCTAAATCATTTGATATTATTATTTGTGTCTAAGTGTTGAAATCAATTTCAAAAATAAATGTATCAATCTTAGGCGGCATAATACCTCATCATATTATGTCCCCATATAGGTTTACAACTGATAACGCAAGGTTCGTATTGGAAGTTGGATTTCCATCAATGACCAAAGCAAAGGATCTTTCCTTATCTGATTCGGGCCATCTCTAGCGGGAAGCCCAGGACCACAGGCATGTGACCCTTGGAGCAGTAGAGCTGGTCCACCAATTCCCGGTGGATTAGACAATTATCTGAACATAACGTCCTCTTGTCCTATCAGACCTACAATCTGGTCAGTACGTCGACCATCATCTGAGGCGCCTCGATTCCAACATCCACATAAGTAAATACATCTGGGCTCCATACCATGATATCGCTTTTAGTTAGAAGGAAACTTATGTCCTTCCTCTGTTGTCCTTCATCCTGCTTTTGGCCATTTCCGGGTTGGTAGGCTTGTCGAAGTCATGTCCCGACACAATATGTCAGCCATGCTTTGATCATCATCCACAAAGCTTTATTTTCAACAAGAAGCTTTGATCTATCAACATCTTAGCATGCCACATTGTCAATTCATACCATACAACTGATGTCTATTAATATATAACTTCTAAGCTCATACGTCTCAGAGAAGGGTATTAAGCTAAGAGAATAAAGTCTCCACCACCAAACAAATATATATTTGGTAGGGATCAATTAATACAGCATAAAATACAATGTCATACATACACTCATACAAGTCCATTCCGTGTATGAACGAAACTGAAGGCACCTTATTCCTTGTCCCCTAAGGGAGAGAGGTCCTTGCATATCCGGTCGATCTCCAAGTACGTCTCGACCACCACCTTAACCTTATAACGGGAGCTACCCAAGGCATCATTCAATAATCGAAACGATGTGAAGATCTCCAGTCTTCAACCACCGTCCTCAGTATCTTTGACAATCATCTTATAGTTATTTAAAATGGGTTAAAACCCGGTTTTTTCGAATACCCGTCGCATCATTAAAATCAAGTGTTGTATAAACACATCATAAGCCTCATTCCATTTCAGAATATTATTTTATTCAAATATTCTTTACATTGGGAATTGCTCCCTTAAATCTTATTAAAGATTTATTTCATTTAAACTTCTTGTTTAAATCTTTCCTTGGAAACCATTCCAAAAGATTATAAACTCTCTTTTCACAAACTTAACTCAAATTAAGGTTTATACGCCTTATCGGGACTATCAAGCCTTACGAAAAGGTAATCTCTCGTAACGTTATCCCAATCTCGTCTTATTCATCCCATGGAGCAAACCTAGTAGTACTCCATACTGACACTCCTTGGGTTTTTGGTAAATTTATTTACCGTCTTTCATTTCAATCCAAATCTAATTAAAGATTCATTAAAACTCTAGCATAGTTTTAATCTCCATTTCCTTCATACAAATCTTTTTTGAAAGATTTATTAAAACTCTAACTTAGTTTTAATATCCATTTCATTCGTACAAATCTTTGTTGAAAGATTTATTAAAACTCAAACTTGAGAAATCATATTTCCTTTAACCCTGTTAAAGAACATATGTTATTTAAAACATCGTTCATGATAAACCAAAAATCAAACTTCCATTAGAAATCCTTAATCTTCACGAAAATCATACCACTTCATAATCGATATAAATTTCCGCATCAGACTAATAATATAAACAAAATAATGGCAAAGACTTTTAAATTCCTTAAATAGTAAAGGTCTTCCTCCACGGAGGATCATCTCGATTATCACTAAATTGATTTCCATTCAACTCCAATTAAATTTATTAATTGGAAAACTTGACTTCGGAAAATTCCATTAAATCTTAATTAAAAGATTTATTCCATAAACGTCTTTTACACCTGAGTTTAAAACAGTGTTATTGAAGACATCATTCACGAAAAATCCAAAATCCAAATTGATATTAAATATAAACCTCTAAATAGAAATCATATCGACTTAGATTCAACATCAAATTCTGAAACCAACATATACTGTATCGGGAATAATGATATCGATATCTTTCAAATTCCTCAAATAGTATTTATATAATTATGGAATCCAAAATTGAAATATCTGAATATTATTTCCATTCAAATCCAATATTCTTAAATTGGAAAAACTTAACTTGGTGAAGTTTTGATTAACTTCAAACTTTTTCAATCACTTTTGTCAAAATAGCTAATTTTCAAAAAATAGCTTTTTACTATCCAGAACCAAATATATTTAGTTCAAATCACTTTTAAATCATTTATCATGATTTATCATAATTTTTCTCTACTTTTAATAATTTAAAAATAGCTCAATTCATTAAAAACCAATTTCAGGTCATTAAGAGCAACAACATTGTTTTTATTCAAATTTGATTTGAAGATTTCTCAAAATCTAGCCGTTGGATTTTAAAGCTTCACATATCATTGGAAAGCTCTTTTCATTCTAAACCAAACTTTTTTCGTTTCCACAAAATCCAACGGTCGGATCTCTCGGTACGTCAATTTGAAGTTAGTGGTCGAAATTCGCAAACAGTTGTTGTGCCACTCGTCCTATTCAAACCATTTAAATAACCTTCGTCGAAAACGTATTTTATAAAACGTTTATAAATTCGTTTTAAAAATGATTCAACCACAAATTCAAATTTCAATCAAAACTGAATATTTTATATTATTATAATCTTAAAGTAACAATATTTTCCAAAATATTAGATTTTGCAATCCAAACTTTTCCAACATCCATTATAAAAATAAGATTAAAGGAAAAATCCGTCCGAGTTAAAAAAAGTCGTTTATATACCTAACTCGAATTCACATTTTGAGTTTACTATTCAAAATCCAATTTGAATTAAAACTAGTCGTTTTAAATCCAAATTTCCTTCAAATCCATTCCAATTATTTCAAAAATTGTTTGAAATTATATCAGCTTCATTTTTAAATCGTTTTGGATTTAAAAATCCAACTTCCATTTTCTCGTCAAATCTCGCTTGAATGAATATAAATTCATTAAAAATTCCAATAATGCAATCAGTTTTCAAATATCATATTTGTGGTGTAAATTTTGTGTCAACCATACAAACACATCCATATCAATTATCATTCATCAATCAATATTTATAATATAAGCGTTTATATCGACAACGCTTATATTCACATTTAAATAATATGAACAAAAACATTTTAAAAATTGTTTGAAATTATATCAGCTTCATTTTCAAATCGTTTTGGATTTAAAAATCTAATTTCCATTTTCTCGTCAAATTTCGCTTGAATGAATATAAAATTCATTAAAAATTCCAATAATGCAATCAGTTTTCAAATATCATATTTGTGATGTAAATTTTGTGTCAACCATACAAACACATCCATATCAATCAATATTTATAATATAAGCGTATATATCGACAACGCTTATATTCACATTTAAATAATATGAACAAAAACAACAGTAAATATCATCCATCCACCATGAAGCAAACATTGCAATCACAGGTAGTCAATACATATTTAAATACGATTATAATAACATAACAAAGCAGTTGAGTGAGAGTTCTCACATTGGTCGTTCATCATTAAATAACGATGAACGTTGATAGCTTAAATCAGACGTTTTCCTTCACCAAAAATTGCAATGAGCTCCAAACCAGTTTCATTGCGAAGCTCTCGTCCTTACAATTCCAGTGGATCATGTTTCGCTGAATTCCGATAACGTATGAAGAATTTATGATTTTTACAAGTTTTTATATATTACATTGTCATTAACTCAATAATTAAATAAAATATAGTAATCTTAATTATCTTCCCTTTAATCATCTTCTTCTCCCTACAAGTCATGAAAAAAAAACCGCTCCTTCCTACGGCCACTCACGCAACTTTCTCCACCCCGTTCTCCTTTATTTTGTCATGAAAATCCACAAACTCTTCACCATTCTCCTCCACATCACAATCTCTACAACCGCCACCCTACTTTAACAAACTTGCACGCCTCAAACAAAAGGCGTTCGACATCCCCTTATGCACCATCACGAGCAGGTCACGAATTTTTTTCTCACCGAATAACCCAAAAACTTGCATATAAACTCCATACGACCTCACGAATCCATATACACACTCAAATTCATGAATTGATGCTCCCATTTGCCTCCAACCTCAAACCTAGATCACAGTTTAGAAAACGCAACGAACAATATTGACATCGAACGGCATGAAACGCACCGCATATTGAAGAGCTACTCAGCAGGATTCCATACATATATTGTTCATGATTTCAGGGGAGAAAAGAACTTGTTTTAATTTTTTTGAAGATTCATTTCTTCACGTTGGAAGAAAGTGGCGGCTGTAGGAAATTTTTGTTGACCATGGGAAGAAATGAATTAGGTTTTAGGGTTAGACAGGATATTATATAAGGGTAGGTTAGCTTATACGATAAGCCTCGTATTTTTATTTTAGTATTTTCCTAGTTATCGCTACTTCGATTGCGGTTTAAAAATTCGCACAGGTACACACGAACTCTGTTCGAGGTGAAATTTGATACACACCTATGGTTTGTCATTACGGTCCTAATGAAACTTGTTTCGTCGAATCTCAAGTCCGCTTGCTTAAATAGCACTAGTTCGAACTCGAATTGTTGATCGATTCTCTACATTGAACGTTTATCTCTTGCACAACCACATACTAACTACAAATGACACGAAATTTGATATCTAGCAATAATTTAATATTTCAGATCCAACAAAATTGGTTTCATCGAAAACGGAAGTCATTTGAAAAACGAATATTTTAAGGCTTAAATAAATCTAATAAAATACAAATAAATTCAAAAATTATTCAAATAAATAATAATAAATTAATATTATCATATATATATCCAAATATAACATCATGTAGTTCCAAAATAATCATACATGAGTTTATAACTCGATAATTTCAAAATCCAAGGTAAATCGATATTCGATTTTATAATAAACCCTTTTATTTTATTAATTAAATCGTTATAATTTATAAACAATTTTCATAGCGACATTTTAAAATTTTGATTTGGACATAACTTACAATCTATAATACGAATAACTTACAATCTATAAGACGAGATCTTGATTTTTCACATTTGTTAGAAAGATATAGTTAAATAGATCCTACTATTTCTTGTTTTACTGAAATCTGGCTTATATCAAATTCTGTATATTCCATTGAAATTCAAAACGTAATATTACGAACTGCCGCGATGTTACGGGCTCGTTTTATAATTAATATAAATTTATACATTCAAACTTCGCTTTATATAATTTCTAAGTTGCTAATTCTCAAAATAAATCGTTTTAGATATTTAAAATCCATTAAAATAATTAAAATTTATATTTCAAACTAACTAAAAATTTGGGTCGTTATAGGTTGTTACAAAGATTAAATGTTGAATCTTATTTTTAAGCGAGATGCAAAAAAGATTTGTTTGTTAAATTATACTTTTAAATGATATAAAGATTTAATGTACATACAGAGGGACTGTAAAATTTATAAAGAAATTTTAATAGTTACATCCTATTTTTAAGTGATATTAAGATTTGGTATTATATGTATAACGATGTTTTTGATAGATCAAACTGACCTAAAAAGAGCATAACACCAAAGATATTACTAAGGATTTTTCAATTAAAGATAAAATTATATATTTTGGTATAATGAATTAAGCAATTATATGTGTAATGCTCCAAAACCGAAATCGAAATCCAAACTCGCAAAAATTACGAACTAGATCAAAAACCTTAGAATTACAACATACCGAAATAGAGATCTCTAACTTCGGTTTTCTAGCCTCATTGTAGCCCCTTTATAATGTTCATTAGGTTAGATAAATAAATAGATGAATTTGATGTTATTATCTGCCATGCTTTATTATTATTTTTCATACACTATCGTCAAATTCATCAACGATTTATAAAATCCATGTAACTATTGAACAGCTACAAAAGATATGGAAGTGCATGTTATATACATAACCAGTTGTATGTACATGATATATATGGGAAATGTTCTACAACACCTCATAGGCTACACCTTTATCTTCCCCTGAATTCCAACCACTCATTCTGATTTTAATATTCATTCTCTCTCTCTCCCCTCCCCCCCCCCCCCCCCCGATTGAATTAGATAATATAGTGTAGTGGAAAGTGAGAAAAAGAATGAATATTAAAATCGAAATGAGTGGTTGGAATTTAGGGGGAGATAAAGATGTAGCCTAAGAGGTGTAGCGATATATATATATATATATATATATATATATATATATATATATGTATGAACATAGAATGGTGACAGAAAACTAAACACAAAAAATCTCAACGATTGGATCTCTTCCTAAATTCTACCTTTGTAAAGGTATATAATTTGTGTGTTTGGTTTTTGTATTTAACTTTTTGTACGTGTGTGTGCGTGTGTGTATATATATATATATACATATATATATACACATATATATATACGTACATACATACATACATATATATATATATATATTAGTGTGTGTGTGTGTGTGTGTGTTCAAAAGTAGACATGCACTTTTCTTTTCGAACTTATCAGGTGACAGTCCCTTCCTCTAATTTTACCAAACATCTCTCTAAGTATTTAAAATCATTAAATTTTCCTTTTTCTTTAGAAATTTTGATCTGCACTTTTAGGGCGAAGGACAAACTTAGGAAATAAATTAGGCTGAAGGACGCCAAGTTTTATTTTTGGCCAAAGGACAAACCTTGGAAAAAATTAAACTTAAAAAATACTAATACAACTAACATTATATTCAGGTTTTACACTATACCAAAACGCTAGTTACAACTAGCATTATATTCAATTTTACACTGAATAAAATGCTAGTTATACTTAGCATTACCTTAACCTATTATTTTTTAAAGTTTGTCGTTCAACCTAAAAAAGAAGCTTGATGTCCATCGGTCTAAATTTTTTTAAAGTTTGTCTTTGTGCCTATCTCCTACATCTTGTTGTTACCAAGAAAAAAAAAATCTTTAATTTGCAGTTTTATTATTGTTGTACTTATTTGAAATTTAGTCGAAAATTGCTTAGATTTGTGTTACGGTACGGATCCAAAATGTAACGACATAAACTTTTGAAAATATAAAAAGTCGTCGGGTAGAAAATAATTTTAGGAGGGTCCCTGCATTTTAATACTTAAGAAAAGATATTTTAAGAACCATTCTGATCTATACACGATATATTTAATTATACATAATTATAATTGTGTATACTCATAATTGTATATATGTATATTGGTATATGTGTATATAATTGATGAATTCTTATATGGACCATAGTGTTTTCCTTTTTTTCATGGACTGTCCTTTGATTTACTATTCGTTTATTTCAAAATAGTTATCCTTTGTGAGTAATTATGCATTTTAAGATTTTCAAAATGCTAACTATTGTTTTTTTATAAAAATCATTATTTTACTACCAATCTTAGTAGCCACACATTATTATATTATTGCTTGCATATTCTTATCTTTAGTCTGATACTAATTGAGAATTATAGACAACCGTGACGTTGTACATATAGCATGAATCAACTAAAAAATTCCAATTTGCACCAGTGGTTAAAAACTTAGACTTCGTTTGTTTTAGATGCTGAAAGCTGAACACTGAACACAAATTGCCAAATGTTGAATTCTTAATGTTTATTGTTGAACACGGAATCATGAATAGTTGTTTGTTTCAATTTCTAGAAGTTACGATTATTGTTGAAATATAAAATTATTTTGATAATACTATCCTCTATTTTAGTTGTTTTTATAGGATAACTATTAAATTTAGAAATTTGAATAGAAAACATAAATCATTATCGAAAAAATTTGAATTTATAATATTTGACCTTTTAGAAAAAAACCTAAAAGTTAGATATAAAATAAAAATTTCAAATTTAACTTTTAAAATAAATGTCCAAATTTAATTTAAAATTTCCAGCAAAAGAATATTATTTATGGATATTAGTTATTAAAAGTTTAATTATTAGATAATTTTTATTAGAAAGTTTCAATCTTAAAAAGTTTAGGTTCTTAAAAAGTTTTTTTTTTTTTGGGCATAGCCGATAGCATTAAAAGGACCCCGTCCTTTTTATTGAAGCAATAAGAGTGAAAAATACAAAGCCAGCATGAGGAAAACCAACATGAAGGAGAATACGGGGGAAAACAATTGCTTCAAACACATGAAGCATAAAAAGAAAACAAGCAAAATAGATAGAGCTGGCAATTAGAACCGAAAACCCGAACCGAACCGACCCGAAAAGACCCGAACCGAACCTGATGGGTCTCGGGTCGGATCTAGGTGATGAAAAATACCATTAAGACCCGATCAAACCCGACCCACATAGACCCGACAAAAAAACATTGAAATATATGTATTTTTAGTGTTATTATTCAATCAGACCCGAATGGACCCGACCCGAACTGAAGCTCGGGTCGGGTACAAATTTTTGAAATGTATAATTTAGACCCAACAAAACCCGACTCACCTAGAACCGAGACCCATCGAGTCGGGTTCGGGTCCGTCAGATCGGGTCTAATTGCCACCCCTAAAAATAGAACAGAACAACACAATGTCAACGTCAACAAGTTTTGCAAGGCACAATAATAATAGCATTCCTCAAGGAGGATAGGCCAGCGAATCAGTATGAGGAACAGCTTGGGCAATGAAGGCAGCGAACTCAGGAGCAAGAATAGCAACATAGTAACTGGAATACGAAGTATATAAGAAGGATCTATCCCAGGATGGATCGTTAAGAATAACTTTGTTCGAGTCACCCAACGTCCCCTCAACAGCTAAATACAACTCTCCATATAAAATTTGTAGTGAAGCATACAATGTTCTCCAATATCACTAGAAACAAAGCGCATGTAAGAATTCTTTCTAGGGAAGAACCGAAAATCAAAAGGGCAATGAACCCAGGAGCACTCAGATGGAGCCCATACAAAAGGGCAAGGAGGCGTAGTGTCAACCAAACACTCATCAAGCACGGGAACAACAATTGTAGCAGAGGAAGCCTAAGAAAGTACAGGCGGGATGAGAATAGCGTCAGAGGCAGGAGAAACAATGTGGGAAACAATAGGAATAGGCTCGACAACTGGTTGAACTTCCTTAGGGACCCAACGACAGGTAGGAGGCTTAGGAAGTGGAACTTTAACAAGAATGGGTATAGAAGGAGGAAGTTTACAAGTCGAGGCAGCGTGACCGAAAGACTGACAAGAGGTACGGATATCTGGGGTCCAACCATAATGCACTCTAACCTCAGCAACAATATCAAGGGCAAGCTAGACCTTGGTAAAATTGGAAAGAGGCTTGTAGTGGGGAAGTTCTATAAGGGCTTTAACATAAACTAGTTTAGTACATGTTGTGGTAGTGGGATCAAAACGCCTCAATTTTCCATTGTGGAATGCAAGCCAGTTCAGGCCAACCAACGGTTGAAGAATGGATGGGATTTGGGAGAAGTATGTCCAAACTGGAATAGATAACACCTGCTCTCGAACGTTGGAAATCGTTGGAGACCATTGGGAGACTATAAACGGATTGCCTTCAATAAAGGAGGGTTTGGATTGCAGAACAAGAAGGCGCTCTTCGGAGGAGGAGAATTTGAAGTATACATAGAATCAAGGAAGATTACCTTAATATCGCCCATGAGTTTTCATAAATATTTGCATAGCGCTTTCAGGTCAACAATACGCTGCAAGAGATCCAGGAAAAAACCCCCACTACATAACCTGACCAAAAGCTAGCACCGGCTTCAATTAAATCGGGAAATATTTGCGATACGTCGTTCACTACATGCGGGACAAAATCTAAAGGGCTATAAGCACCAGCAGTTTTTGGCAATGATGAGATTAGGGAGGTCCATGACTTGGGGGGAGCTGCCTCAAGAACAGAGCTAACACAGTCAGGCAACACATTACCGACCTTGGCATTTTCACAGTCAAAATGAGCGCAAGATGGAATTACACACAAGTTACTACTCTTCAAGGCAGGAATAACGTGACTACAACAGACTAAGCCATATATGCTACACCAATCTTTCAATCCAATCGAACCAGTGCTCAAGACATTTTTATCTGGCAAATCGTAGGACCCAAGGTACCAATTGAGGATTTATCGCAAGGGGAGCGGAGAGGCTGACTAACAGCGTCTACAGCAGATCGGAAAGCAGAGGAAAGGGCCGGAAAATCATCAGCCGAAGGAACGGGAGGCGTTGGTTCAGAAGTGCGACGTACAACATGGAGGCCTCGCCTATGAAGATTGAAGCAGCAACGTCTTCATGAACGCTTTGAAGAGGCGAGAACCTAGTTTTCCTAGTCATCCAAGGCAGAAACGGGATCGAGGAGTAGTTTTTCCAGTTCAGATCTAGGTCGCAGAACCACTAAATCAGATCTGCCATTTTTTAGAAATATTTTAAAAAGTTAAGATTAAAGAACCTAAACTAACAAAAAGAACCTTTAAAAATGAGTTCAAATTACGATAATTTGAAACTGATAATTATAATCATTGGGTTTTCTAGATATATATTCTTAGGTTTTGTATTTTACAAAGTCTAAATTTTTATTCTTTTATATATACAAGGTAATTTGATAGATACGCGTAACGGGTATAAATCGAAAAAATTATTATTAAGTATTCAAAACTTGAATAAGCAATTTAAAGTGCTTAATGTCTTTTAACTTAATAGATGTTATAGTTTAGAACACTTAATAAAAAAACAAAATTATAATTCTTATTTTGCGACAAGTGGTCAAACAAGAGGATATTGGTTCTAAACAAACAGTACCTCACTTTGTAGAGGCCTACTCGTAACATTCAAAAAATCACAACTCCCTCCGCTAGTTCCGCATCAGTATGCTATACGGATTCGTGTTTCAGTACTGAATACTGTACACATGATCATTGACCCAACCCCACACTAGGGGTGATCATTTATTAGTTAAAACCAATTAAGCTTGGTCGGTTTGGTTTGATTTTGTCAGTTAATTGGTTAGTGTTGGTTTACTTTTATGTACTTTGGTTTATTAGTCGGATTTGGTTTTTAATATTTGAAAACCGGACCAACTAATTAATCAAATTTAGAAATTAATTTATTTTAAAGTTAAAAAACTACCACTAACAGTGTTATTGTTTGCAATATTTTCATAATGATAATATTTTTCTCTAGTTTCATATTAACATTTTTAGAAGTATGTTTGTTTTCTAAAATGTTTCCATCGTATGAACTCAATTAGTTGTTCAAATCACATGTTATATCAACAACTAGAAGATATATTTTATTTTAAGATAAACCAATTAAACCAACCAAACCGGACCAAATATTATCGATTCGGTTGATTTTGGTTTTAAAAATATCGGTTTGGTTTGGCTTAATTCGGTTCATAACAGTCAAGGCGCAAGTCTTGAGCCTTGGGTTTTTTAAGCCTTTGGCTTTTTTGTGCGACTTTTATACAAGTATGGGCTTTTTTGCTAGATAAAAACTACCCTACAAAATGCTACTGAAAATGATAAATTTAGTTATAAAAATACATAGATTAGTAGGAACGAAGTCATAAATGCAATTTTGGAACTAAAACGATCACAAATTCATTAATTTTAATTATTTAAAACATAACATTTTAAACAGTTAAATTAAAACATTACTCAATAAATTTTAAAACATATCTAAATTTTAATTTAAAATTTAAAACATAGCTCGGTAAATTAACTAACAAGTTTACATTAAAGCTTAAACCTTTAAAGCAATTAATTTAAATGAAAAACAGTTAAAAAAACCTGTCGCTGATATTCGGAATACACACACACACACACCCGTGATGGCGGTTGCAGCGGCAGTTTTTTAGTATCGAATACGTTAAAACGAAAGGGAAAACCCTAAAAATCAAACAAACTTGTTCGAATTTGAGAATTGAGAGTCGGATTAGGTTTAAATGAAAGTGAGATTCACATAATATCAATTATTTCCCAAGACGCGTTTATTTGAGCTTCAACGCCTCGAGAAAAAGCGCCAAAGTCGCACTTTATTTGCACCTCAGTTAGCTGAGGCGCCTCGAAGGCCAGCGAGGCGCAAAGCCTGCACCTGAGCCTTAGGTGCGCCTTGACAACTGTGGTTTGGTTTATGTTTCTTGAATGAATATTTTGATTTAATATTTTTGGTCGATTTCAAACCGAACCAATCATTTGCTCACCCCTACCCCACATGTTATTGTTGCTAGATCAATTTATGACCCAATGTACGTAGGCAATTGTAGCATTCACTAGGAAGACCTATTGCACTCAATGGTATTAATAATTATTGATTCATCATTTTTGTTTGTTTTGCATCTGACAATAATCTATGCATATACAAACATACATATATGTACATGTACGCGTGTTTATGTGTGTATATATAGAGATCAGATCAAGAGCACCCATTTAGCCCAATTAATTTTCACCATACGTTCAACATTCTCTTTATTCCCACTAACTCTCTTCCTACTAATTTATTTAATAATAAGTGAGTGGCTATAATCCGGATGCAAATGAGATGCTGCTAGATAATTAAGTTGTCATACAACGTGCCTCGTGTGTGTACATACACATACACACATGTATCGTAGATTAGATAGCTGCAGTGACAAGATAGTAGAATTATAGGCTGCAGAACTATAACTCAATTGCTTTTATACTTAGAAAAGTGGTAGAGAATTATAAAAAGAAGAAAATATAGTTAGGAGATCAAGTGATTCAAAACTGGAGTTTAGTCCGGTTTTTATAGAACTGAGGAGATACAGGTGCTTCTATTCGAATAAGTGATTGCTATTCTTTTCAGAATAAGCGCACCTGTTTGTACCAGTCGACTGGTCTCAAGGCTCAAGGCCCATCTTTTGACCTTTAAATATTAATGTTCATGTCAGTGTCATGTTCTTGCCTTATCTGTCCTCCTCTTCCTTTTGATTGTATATCATGCATTTATATATATAGTGACATACCTTCATATATTCCTTGATGTGGGTTGTTTCTTCCTTCTTCCATTTATTTCAAATTAGCTCGTAGGCCCCACTAAAAAAAACAGGTTAGAGTCATAGCAAAATGGTTATAAGCCTACTGATTAGGATACCGTCTGGCTTCTAATACTCCACCTGTCTTTTTATTTTTCTAAATTCATACCTCATATCAAGAAAGAGTTTATAGAGGAGTTTACGTATACATTGTGTTATAGTCTAAGTGTACACGCACAGTCCCACTTTCTTAGAATCTTTTAAAAGTAAGCTGAATCTTAAAGTATATTTAACCACATAAAACCAATCTGTTCATCTTTATTTCCTGAACGCCTACTTCTACATCATGCATTAAATACAATTTACCGGAATTAAGAAGACTCAAGCCCCAAAGTCAAGTACTCAGCCTTTGAGCAACAATACATTTCGACGAAAGAGAGTTTTGTTGTCATTATTTGCAAAATATTCAACCCATTTATTTCAAAGGAATATTCAGTTTTATCATTATGCAAGCCGGCACTAAGGAGTCTCCTCCAAACATATGGAAAGCAACTAAAGTTACTGGTATACTAATTTTTAGCAAACCATCAACCATTTCTTTCTTGCATAACGTATCGTGATATTATAATAATATCATGTTATCACTTTAATATGAGTGATCCAAGTACAAAAATCTAGTTTACTATAATAATAACAACGTACATATACAAATAATATAGGAGATTGCTTAGAACACATGGCCACACTGAATATTAAATACCGACGACCTTGTGTAATTAATTAAGTTCATATGATATAATACAATTTAACAGATTTAGGAATATTGTACATCTAAAATAATACTTTATTTTGATTTTAACTGTAACTATTTCAGGTCGCAGAGCCAGTCCTAGACAAATCCATGGTTATAACCCATAATTATATAGCAATACCAGACAAGGCCGGCATTCTGCTATATATACACACAACACTCATATTGTCTACTGCACATATAAAGCATACAATGGTGGATCTACCCATAAACCTACAAGCATCAGAAGCGAGCCCGGACTGGCTAAACAAAGGTGACAACTCATGGCAGTTAACAGCAGCAACGCTAGTCGGCCTACAAAGCATACCAGGCCTTGTAATCCTGTATGGGTCCTTTGTAAAGAAGAAATGGGCCATAAACGCAGCTTTCATGGCTTTCTATGCATTTGCAGCAGTGTTACTATGCTGGGTGTTATGGGGATATAACCTATCGTTCGGTGAAGAAATGGTGCCGTTTTGGGGTAAACCAAATGTGGCCTTAGACCAGAAATATTTACTAAACCAAGGGTTTGCAGGGTTATACCCAACAGCGACCTTGGTGTATTTTCAATTTGTTTTCGCTGCTATTACACCTATTCTGCTTGCTGGGTCGCTGCTTGGGAGAATGAATTTTGTAGCGTGGATGATATTTGTACCGTTATGGCATACCTTTTCCTATAGTGTAGGAGCTTTTAGTATATGGTCACCGAAAGGGTTTTTGTCTAAGGCTGGGATCATGGATTTTGCTGGCGGTTTTGTTATTCATCTTTCTTCTGGTGTTGCTGGTTTTACTGCTGCTTATTGGGTAAATTATCTGATTTGTTTTAACAGTCATGTCTACTCTTAAATTATGGAAAAGAAAATTTACATCATTCAATAACTATATCAGTTTCTTTTTAATATGTTATATCTATAAGTTCTCATAAGTTTATCTTGAAAACTGGTAATTAATATACAGAGGATTCATTGTCATGATACGTTTTTTTTTTTTTTTCCCTTTTGTTGGAAGAAAGAAAATAGGTAAGATTTTTGTAAAGAAAAACAACAGTACAATGTTTTTGTCCTAGCCGTTTTATTAATTTACTTGAGCAACAGCCTTGTAGGCTCAGATGATGTAAATTTATGCAAGAATAATAGTTTAACAAAAGAATATAAACTGTGATATCGTTCTATGGTATTCTACATAACTGTATAATTTTCAAATCAAACTGTCAATTTTACCTCGTTCTCTTGACTGTATAGTCAGTCAATGTGATCATTAGCGTACTCTCGGTTTAGACTTGCCAAAATTTCTAGTTATATTTTAGTAAAAAATGTTGGATGCAGAGAGTCTTGTGCAGTATATTAAACAACAGGGGTAGTGTACTAGGGTAGATTCAAGATTTAAAATACATAGAAAGCTTACCACAACACTAGCTTTGAGGTGTGTCTAAGTTATTTCACCAGTCATGTCTATTTTGAAGACACACATTTGCTTAAAAGACCATAATATAAGAAAATAAATTTTATCATATATAATAATAACATATTTCAAACCTGAAACCACATCCGGCTCATGGTAGATGGACAAAAACAAAAGAAAGAAAATCTTTCCTGACCACAGGGGCTTAGAACCTAAGATTTTACTACTTTGCTACTGGACGGTCTCTGGGTATTTGTTCTGCAATCAAGCTAATATTTTACACTTGTTAGGACAAAGATTAAAAAACGTTTTCTTTTCTTCTCCGAAACTTGTTGCATACGAAGAGTTTACTAGTGTTCAAATAGCCATATTATACATATACAATGGCCTTGTGTTGATTTAACTGACTACTTATATTCTTAAAAATAAAATTAAGCAATCAAAATTTCAAAATAACCAGGAAGATTACCTCAAAACTGAGTTTTACATTGCTTGCAAACAGGTGGGGCCCCGATCAAGTAAAGATAGAGAGAAATTTCCACCAAACAACATTCTGTTGATGCTTGCAGGAGCAGGGATGTTGTGGATGGGCTGGTCAGGGTTCAATGGAGGAGCTCCATATTCTGCAAATATAGTTGCATCACTTGCAATCTTAAACACACACATATGTGCTGCTACAAGTCTTCTTGTCTGGCTTGTACTTGACATCTCCTTCTTTGGTAAACCATCGGTCATAGGGGGCGTTCAAGGCATGATTACTGGTCTTGTCTGCATCACTCCTGCTGCAGGTAAAATCCATATCACGATAAATATCAATCATCGAACATATTTTGTTATTGAAGTTCTTGATGATTACTAATATACCAACACTTAATAAAATATACAATTTTAATTGATGTAAACTGCATGAAAACAATGGATTAGGTCTAGTTCAAGGATGGGCAGCGATAATAATGGGAATATTATCGGGTAGCATTCCATGGTACACGATGATGGTCCTACATAAAAAAATTCGGTTCCTAAAACATGTGGATGACACCATGGCAGTCGTCCATACACATGCAGTTGCAGGCAGTCTTGGTGGCATTCTGACTGGCATATTTGCTGAGCCCAGACTGAACCGCCTCTTTTTCACTGACCCGAGCAGTATAATTGGTTGGGTCTATGGTCTCAAGTAAGCAATGAAAAATAGTTTACTTCATAAATGTTCTGTTATTTCTATCTCTATCTATCTATTATACAAGGAAATACTTAATTTTGAGGAAGCTTTCAGAAATGCTAAACATGCCCTTACATAAATCACCTGTAAGAGATTAAATCATTTTATGAATTCCAAAAGAAAAGTTCAATATGCTATCCTAACTCCATTTTCTTTACCATCCTCCATCCGATTATCATTCATTCTCAAATAACATTAAATAGATTTAATGGCAACTACATAATAAAATTAACTGATTGGTCTCCTAATATGCTTTTCTCCATTTTATATGCTCATCGCATGTGCCAAAATACTGGTAGCTATAAACAGAATTTGGTTTTACAGAGATGGAAGAGTTGGGGCTGGATTTAGACAAATGGGCATTCAGCTAGCAGGCATTGTGTTCATCGTGGCACTTAATGTCATCATTACCACCATCATATGCCTCGCGATAAGAATGTTCATTCCACTAAGGCTCAGTGTTGAAGACGTTGAAATAGGAGATGATGCAATCCACGGAGAAGAGGCCTACGCTTTGTGGGGCGATGGTGAAATAATTGAAAACTCTAGAAGCAATAGAATGTATGATGTCGAGGAGTTTGCATCGGGTGCAAAGTCTGTTCAAATGGCTTAATAATTGGTGAATATTTGATCTTAACTGACTGAAAAAAGTTAAGTTTGAGCTATTTTGGTCACATATTTAAGATGGAATATACAGTATTTGGTAGCTTATATGTGGGCCTTCTGAGCAAAGTTTCCAGGGGAAACAAAATTTTAGACATCAATGTTTTTCGGATTTATAATCTAAATTGTATAAACAAATTCTAATATTTTTGTCATAAACCAGAAAAAGAAATGAAATTCTGCACCTATTTTATATGGCATGCTGCACAAATTTTATATGACTCTGAAGAAACAAAGACAAAATTCATACAATGCAAAATGTGTACCCTTAGTCCATGCAGCTAAAAGAAAGAAATAAGCAAGCCATTGAGACAAATTTTTAGAGCTATCCAGCACCGCTGTCCCAGTGATTAACGCTCCGGCTAGTGTGCTTATATCCTACATAGCATGAGTTGAACAATTGTATATATGTTGACTTGTGCTCTGCTATATTCTGTAGTTATAAATTCAGACTTAAATAGCAAACTCAAACCCATACTCACAATCATTGTGCAAGACAGGATCGATGATAAGCTTGCAAAAACAATCGATCATAATATCTCAATTGCCAAAAAAACAAATAATCAATTCAAATAACAATATCTCAATCACGAGCAATCTAAAATAAGCAATAACGATGAAATAAATCACACATAAAATTTATAGTGGTTCTACTAACGACATGTTATTGTACATCGACATTGGAGAAAGAGTTTATTAACAAAATGAGAAGAGTATAAGAAATTATGCAGTTAGCACTCAATAATCACTAAAGAAAAAGATTTGTCGAGAACAATATTGAAGAAATTAAACCAAAGTTAAACCATAGTTTCCTTTGGATAAACCCTTAATCAAGTTAGGAGATCTTTCCCTTGAACCTGAGAAATAGCTTTTATATATGAGTATTTGAGTCATGGCAACATATCAGTTTGCCCCCTAAAATTTTCACAAAATCCCACCAGCAACTCAAGCAAAATTGCCAATTTTCAACATCTCAGATGTTTGGCCCAAAATGCTAGACATTTGATCAGAAATAACATGCAAAAGTTATAGCTGTTCAGACGTCTAACCCGCCTTGACAGATGTCTGGCTCTAGTCTCTGGATTAAGACTACCAAGCAATTAGAAGTCTAACACAGGATGCTGGACGTCTGGTTCAGCTTTCACGAAACACACTGTAGACAGACTACCAAAACGGTTGACTCTCCTTGTCAGACGTCTGATCTAGCTTTTAGATTGCAATAAACTATGTGCTCAGATATCTAATTCTTTCATTTGGATGTCTCAACTCATGTGAATCTACCAGCTTCATTCACAATATATTGAGCATCTGTTCTCCGATTCACAAACTATTTCTGCTGAAACCAAACAATTCTCAACCACTTTAATTCGTTATATAATGTCGTCAAAATTCAACAAATATATCTAAGACTTGCAGTTCAACTTTTTAGTACCACCGAGGAACTCGATTTTTAAAAAAAAAAAAAAAATAGAGTTAAAGATCATATTGCAAATTTGCAATACAAGAACCTAGACTTAGTTTCTAATGTCAGTTCATGACTGTAACAGAAGTGTACATGCAATAAACCAAAGTGTTCGTATCAAACAATATTGGAGAATAAGTTATCAGCTACATTGTGATAAACAAGTGTTGAAATTTTACTTTGGCGCATGATTGTAACAGCATTGTACATGCAATAAGCCAAAGTGTTCAAATCAAACAATATTAGAGAATAAGTTATCAGCTACATTGCGACGAGCAAGAGTTAAAATTTTACTTTGCGGAGTTTGTGCAATTAAAACGCTTAGCGGTTCTATAACGGTAAAAATGAAAAATAAAATAAAATGGAGATAAAGCGGGGATAGAATGGAACATAACAGGGTGTAAAACGCTTCATTATGTATAAAACCAAATATTTAAAAGTTATTTTATTATTTTCCACATCATTTATGTAGGAAAAATCGAAAAAGAAATATTGTTTAAGCTTATATAACAAAACAGAAAAAATATCATAATTTATGCAGATTAGATTTGGTTACCGCAACATATTTTGAACTTATATTGAACATTTAAACCTTAAATTAAGTCTTTATCTTATATTGTTGACTTGGTTCAAAAAAGAACGAGATCTTTATCGTAACTTAAGTTAGGTCTTATCATAACTTTTCATATTAATGTTGCTACGTCAAGTACCAAAAAAAAAAAAAAAAAAAAAAAAAAAAAAAAAAAAAAAAAAAAAAAAAAAAAAAAAACAGATGTAGCAAAAAATAGTGGGGCTTAGAACCGATTTACAGTTTAACATGTTAGATTGAAATAACGTACCGGTTAAAAAGCGCTATGGTGGAGGTTTTGAGGAGATTTAACTCCACGCGTGGTGCAAAAATCGAGGCTAAGAAGAATATTGGTAAAAGAAAAGCCATTTAAAATACTGAGAACAGTAATGTGAAAGTAAAATACAAAAGCCTGCCAAAATTGGCCAAACAGTAAAAGACCACATGAAGAACACAAGAGTTTAATTGATTTGCTTATGCAAAATTGATTAACATATGCAATTAATTAATGCCCAGATTTTTATGAACGATTACTCTTAAGCTAACATTAGTTCACGCATTCCATCATAACTAAATGCTTTAAAATTAAGCAGGCACAATTATATAGTATCACGTACATACCCGTTAATATAAATGATGTCTTGCTCTGCTCTTTACTAGCTTTTCTTTTCCATTTTTTTTTCCTTTTACATTAATACATCACTTGGTAGCCTACTTCCAATGTTCAGGAACCTTGTCTACTGTGATGTTAAAAAAAGGAAAGAAGAAAATAAACTAAAATAAAAAAACACAACATTTCTGCTGTTTATGATGTTATGGCTAGCAGTAGTCTTCAAAAGGAAAGTAAAAACTAAAAGAGTGAAACCAGACTATAACATCTGATCATGCATTAAAAAACTTCTTGCCATGTTGTGACGTGTAATACAAGTTTTAAACAACCACTAGCCATCTTAATGAAACTATCACTAAGAATAGAAAAGTTCAAATTTTTAAACAAAGAATAAGGAATGAACGGCTATATTCTAAGACAAAAGAAGTGACATTACAGCTAGATAGTGGTAAGCATGTAAGACTGAACTGGACATTCATGAATTCCAATATGAACGTCCTCTCAAAAGAAAAAGGAAAAAAAAAAATCATCTTTTTCTTTTCTCTAATCATGCAACTCATATTCAGTGTTTAGTACCAAAATGTTACTCCAACTGACGATAAATTTAAAAAAAAAAAATAAGAATACTTCCACATTCTGTGATCACAGTTGGAGTCAAATTTTCAATATGAAATCCATACAAAAAGAAATATTCCGCCTGGTTATGTTTAGAGCCTGTGTTTAGTGATGTTTTGAACCATATCTATGGTACGTGTTAAAGGTATGCATCGCTTGAATTCTTCTGTTTTCAATGACAAAAATGTAAAACTTCATCTGAGCTCAAAAAGGAAAAGGTAAGGAGAAAAAACATCTTTATCTAGGACACACTTTGAAAAGCAAAAAATTAGGCAAAGGAAAATGAGTTTCATTTTTAGGTTGGAGGATGGAATGATAGTTATAACCACCGTTATATTCAATTTTACACCACACAGCATGCTAATTATAACTAGAATTATTCAATTTTAAATTGCTCAATATGCAAGTTATACTTAGAATTTTCCTTTGACCCAAAGAAAACCAAGTTGTCCTTGTGTTTATTTTATGTTTTTTAATTATAAAAAATACATGTATGGATCACATATAGGTAGTAGGCAAATTCTATTTATAAAAGCAAAGTTCTATTGAGTTGCCCTCCTATAGTTATTAACAAAAAAAAGACAAAAATAACTTTCTAATCATTTTTGCCAAATTTATGTTTTATATTTTTATTTTCCGAGTTTTTTGTACACAACACAATGGCTGTGCATGGTGCCCTTGCGAGGCATCTTGAAGGCATCACGTAGAGCTGCGGCGCGTAGAGGCCTCCCAAAAAAGAAAGCGAGGCCAAGAATGCAAATGATGGCCTTCGAATTTTTTTCTTTTTTTTTCTTTTCCTTTTTTAGCATTAGGGGCAACTCAGCAGTTTCATGGGTTCCAACAGAATTTGCCTGGTTAGTACATAGTTGGCAGGAAACAGGAGTGTGAAAGGACGACAACAGTCAGCAAAGTATAGGCATCGGTCCGTGACTGTATATTTCAAACCACGACATAAAAAGATGAGATGAGGTTACATTATTTTCTGCTTACTGTCAAGAACTAGCTTAGCATAAAGAATCCTTACCACTAAAGAAAACGATTATAAAAAGGAAAAGGAAAAAGAAGACAAGGATAGGCCACTGCTAAAATTTCAGCTTGCACATGAAGTTAAGGACCTTTAGTACTTTGCCACCTTTATGTTTTAACCTTTTTCCACATATGCAAAGTTAAAGAGTGAAAGCAGTGACTAACCATAACATAACAAAATATTTACGTTCTATAAGTCTATAAGAGCAATGAATTATTGATTTTAAGGGCATACCCGTATAAACAGAGCCGTCTTCAAAATAACACTCTACAACCATGAATCTCAAACTCATGGTTGAAGTAATAGAAGCTCGAGACCTCCTTCCAAAAGATGGCAAGGGCACTTCAAGCCCATACATCGTCATAGACTTCGATGGTCAAAGGAAACGCACTAATACAGTTCACTGCAACCTCAGCCCAGCTTTCAATGAAGTCCTCGAGTTCAAAGTGAACGGCATAAATATAAACTCACTTAAGGAACCTTTAGAGGTAGATGTTCTCCATGACAGGAAGGCATGTCCTACACGGAGGAACCATTTCCTTGGGAGAGTCAGGATCGACCCTTCGCATTTCGTTAGAAAAGGCGAAGAGGCACTAGAGTATTTTCCTTTAGAAAAGAAAAGCTTTTTCAGTTTTGTTAGAGGTGATATTGGGCTCAAAATTTATTACGTGGACGAACCTGAACCCGAACACAAGCACGAGCCTGAACCTGAGCCTGAGCGTAAACCATCTCCAAATGCAGTTAAAGAAGCTGATGAGCAAATGGAAGGCACTGAACAAACAGAAGTAGTAGATCCTGCACCTCAAAAACCAATAGAAGATAAAGCAGAAGCTAAACAAGAGGATGTACAGAGTAAAAAAGAAGAAAGTGCTGATCCTGCAGAAACAAAACCAGATACTAGCAAACTTGAACCGCAGTTGCCACCAGAGCCTCCCAAGTGGGCTCCACAAGCAAGGCCCAAAACACCTGACCATATCGAGAAATCTTCGTATGACCTAGTGGACAAAATGCACTACCTTTTCGTCCGGGTTGTACGGGCCCGGGCCCTCCCAAAGGCACGCAACCCGCATGTGCGTATAGAAGCCTTAGGCCACCATGTGAGCACGCAGACGGCTAGACGTGGAGCCTACTACGAGTGGGACCAAACGTTTGCCTTCTCTCTTGCCTCCTCCACCACTGAATCGAACATGGAACTGTCTATCTGGGATCTGCCTCCTAACGCTGACATCACTTCTGTAGATGCCAGTGACAGCTTCTTAGGCGGTGTTTTCTTTGACGTCTCCGAAATACCCTCCCGGGACACACCAGACAGCCCCCTGGCGCTGCAGTGGTACAAGCTTGAAGGTGGGCCTCAGAACAAGGGTAAATCTGACATTATGCTCGCTGTATGGATAGGTACTCAAGCAGACGAGTCCTTCGGCAACTGCATCAAAGTCGAAGACATAAAAAACAGCCATGTCAGCAGATCAAAGATATATATGTCCCCCAAACTCTGGTACCTTAGGGCGACTGTTCTAGAAGCAAACATGGGTTTTACAAACGTAAACACAATCTCGATCAGAGCAACTTTAGGGTTCCAGGTCCTAAAAATGAAAGGAATGCAAGAAGACTTGTTATTTGTTGCAGCAGAGCCATTCTGTGAAGAAACTCTTACCTTCACCTTAGAATCAAAACACGGAAACGAAACCTTCCTTATTGGATTTGCATCCATTAAGCTCATGGACATCGAACGTAGAGTTGACAAGCGTAAAGTAAAATCTCAATGGCTAGATCTGGTCGTTTCAAAAACACAACCGTCCGGAAGACTGCACGTAAGAGCATGCTTCGATGGTGGATATCACGTCTCTGACGAACCACGTCAGTTCATTAGCGATTTTCGACCATCCGCTAGACAGCTATGGAAGCAGCCAATCGGCACACTCGAACTCGGCATCATCTGTTGTAAAATACAGGCCCAAACAGGCTCCCCCAACTCCTACGTGGTGGCTAAATATGGGCCCAAGTGGGCCAGGACACGAACCGTATTCAACAGCTATGACCCGTTATGGAATGAGCAATACACATGGCCCGTTTACGACTTATGCACTGTGTTAACTTTATCGGTGTTTGATGAATCGTCATGCCCTTTAGGGAAGGTTCGGATCCGTATTTCGACCTTGCAAGCAAACCGGGCTTACAGGTGCTGGCATCCGATGGTTGTGATGGCGCCATGCGGCGCAAAGAGGACGGGCGAAATAGAACTCGCTGTACGGTTCTCGTCCGCCATTTCAAAGTTCGATCTCCTACACTCGTACCTCCGACCAATGATGCCGCTGATGCACGCCATCTGTCCGATCAGCACGGCTCAGACTGATCTCCTACGTCTAGCTTCTGCACGAATCACAGCAGGACACCTGTCGAGATCGGAACCGCCTTTGACGAAGGAAGCGGTGATGTGGACGCTGGATGCAATGGACCCTCGAGGATTCAGCATGAGGAAAATGCGCGCCAGCTATTACAGAATCATCAGAGCTCTGTACTGGATTGCAGATGCAGGTAAGTGGGTTGCAGATACCAGAACCTGGCGAAACCCGACTTCAACAGTGATAGTACACGGTGTGATAGTGTTACTAACATGCTACCCTGAACTAGTCGTACCGACACTTGCACTACACTTGTTTGGGGTCGGGGCATGGAGGTACCGGTACAGGGCCCGGAACCCAGAAGGGAGTCCGGACATACGGATTTCGGGTTCGGACAATGTGGATAGAGATGAGTTGGACGAAGAGTTTGACCCCATACCGAGCATGAGAAGTGCTGAGGTGGTGAGGATGAGGTATGATAAGGGAAGGGTGATGGGGGCGAAGGTTCAGGGGATGCTCGCTGACGTTGCAGGACAGGTGGAGAGGGTACAGGCGCTGGTGTCGTGGAGGGACCCACGTGCCACTGGGATGTTTTTGTGCACGTGTGTTTTTGTTGCTTTGGTGATGTATGTTGTTCCTAGTAAGGTGGTTGCTGTGCTGGCAGGTTTTTATTGGATGAGGCATCCGGTGTTTAGAGATGGAAGGCCGTCGGCTCTGGTGAATTTTTTTAGGAGGCTTCCTTCGTTGTCTGATAGAGTCATTTAGACAAGCAGATTGTAGACTATATATATGGTGTAATATGTAGACGTAATGTAATGCTGTTGTCTAACCTTTGATTTATGTTAATCTTCGTCCATTTCTTCTGCTTGTGTTCATAGAAAACGTATGTTAAGCCTAACATTTGACGAAGTAGAAAATACTAAAATTTGACGAAGTAGAAAATAGAAATTAGAATGTGTGACGAATTATGACAAACGGTATATGTGCAGTGATTTTATCTATCAATTTATGCTTGGTGCTTCCGTTCGGCCATAAAAGTGAACCTGTGTTTACTTTGTTATCGAAGAAAATACTTATCTTCGATTGTAAGAGCCATAAATTAAGCTCGGTTGATATTCTGATGATCTCATTGATTTGTACGGATCTGGTGATGAAGTAATCAAGATATAAACCTACAAGATCGTGAAGAATATCAGATAGCATACACTAATCATAATCCCTAAACATGTCCTAAAGAAAATTGATGGATTATTCGTGTAGATCGCACCGGTACGAATTTCTAAATTTCTACGTGGATGAACTAGCATGGCAGAATAAAGAACTACTGCAGCGCCGATCAACATTCCGCTAGTTGGTTTAGGACCATTACATTGCGTGACAAATTTAGGTGGCCCTAAAACAACTTACTACAACTTTAAACAAAAAAACTACTTGCGAAAACATAATTTGTTTTCGTAGTTTGTGCATTCATGAAATGTGTAAGCGATATTTTAAGCGAACCGTAATATGCACAGCCTATGCATAATATTTATAGGCGATTAGAATTATTCAAACTCTCTACAAGCATAGATGAATTATCAAGTATGAAGACCGGTAGGTGAGTAAAATTTGGTTGGCTACACATGTGAAAAAGAAGCAACCATCCACTAAATGGTTACGTAAGGGATGACCGTGTGTGTGTATATATATATAAGCCTGTAAATATGGCTAGTTTGTTGTGTATTGATATCAAGTAAGCAAACAAAAAAGAAGCTAAAAGAAAGAGAGTTGAAGCTCTAGAGTGATAGAGCGATAGAGAGAAAAAAGTTGTAGCTTATTTGTGAGCAAAGCAAATATTAGTTTTTGTACTTGTGTGAAATAAAAGAGAGAAGTGTGGGTTAAATTTATAAAAAAACACCAGTATTTGCTATAAGATTCATACACGTTTCTAATAAGTGGTATCAGAGCGATGGTTCCGTTCGTGGAAAATGGCGAATATGGTGCAACAACAAATCCCAAAGTTGGCGGCTACAAATTATGGGAACTGGAGTATCCAAATGAAGGTGTTACTCGGTTCATAAGATAATTGGGATATTATCGAAAAAGGGTACATCAAACTCGTAAATGCAACTACTGAAGCACGTTTATCCAATGACGAGAAGACGACATTGAAAGAATCTCGCAAAAAAGACAAGAAAGCTTTATTCATGATTTTTCAAGGGGTTGACGAATCGAACTTCGAAAAATCTCGGAAGCAAAAACATCAAAAGATGCGTGGGAGATTCTGCAGAAATCATGACAAGGAGCTGAGAAAGTAAAAAAGGTACGACTCCAGGTAGTACGTGACGAGTTCGAAAATGTAAAAATGAATAGTTCGGAAAGCATCGATGAATATGTTACGCGTTTAAAAACGATGACAACTGAAATGAAAAGAAACGGCGAAAGTCTCGATGATGTCGGGTGATGGAAAAGCTTCTACTTTCATTAACAAGAAGATTTGTCCACAATTTCGACTGACGAGCTTGTTGGTTCGCTTCAAGCACATGAGCAATGGATGAACCAGTACGATGATACAGGTCATTTATAGAAGGCTTTTTAAAGTAAGGTGTCCATAGGTGACAGTTCAAAGAGTAGCAGTAATGACCGTGGAAGAAGTGGCTATAAAGGTGGCTATAGAGGAGGACAATGGACGTGGAAGGCAACTTTTTAATAGAGGTCAGAATAATGAAGGCTGTCAGCAATCTGGGCACGGTCAAAATTTCAGAAGCCGAGGAGGAGGCATATTTCAACAATGAGGTGACAGGTCTCATTTACAATGTTATAATTGCAATAAATATGGTCACTTCAGTTAGGAGTGTAGATCTCCAAAAGTGGAAGAAAGAAGTCATTTTGCAGCGGCAACAGAAGACAAAGAAGTAGGAGCTGCTATGTTTCTAACATACAAAGGAGATGACGAAGGCAAGAAAAATACATGGTATCTTGACTCAAGCGCCAGCAATCACATGTGCGAACACAAGGAATTATTTACAGAGATAGACGATAACATCAATGGAGAAGTTACTTTTGGAGACTCATCAAAAATTCTGATCAAAGGTAAAGGTATCATCATGATTGTGTTATAAGAAGTATATAAATGATGTTTATTATAACCTGCTTTGAAAAGTAATATCATCGGTATAACGACCCGGATTTTTGGTCGATTTATTTTAAATATTGAGTTGATAACATAAATCGATTTTTTATATTAAGTTATCGATTTATAATCGAAATGCAAATTCCGAAATCGTATGTAAAATTTCGTAAAATAATTAAATAATCATGAACCTTCTATTGAAAGCCAAATTTTTCCTTCCAACTGAAGCTACCCTTCTATTTATACAAATGCCCCATTCCCTTTCCTTATTTCCATTCACAGCTGAAATCGAAAAAGGGAAAAATACTGAACCCATCTCCCTAGTCGTAACTTCGAAAAATCATATAAAAATAATTACTCCACAAAATTCGATAATTTCGTATCCGTTAGCTTCATTGGATCAAGGGCTTCGAGTTTATGGTCATAGTTTAGGGTGCGATGGTTTTCTAATGAGTTCGATTTTTCCACGCGAGGACTACGGTTGGAGTCGCAGTGATTTTGGAGGGGTATTGGCCATGGGGATGGCAGTGGTGAGCTTCAATGTCAAAGACAGGTTGGATGGGGGTTTATTGGGTGGTGCGATGCCCTTTTTGCCATCGCAATTTTTTCCAGATTTAGGGAGGGCTGATTCAAAGTGGAAGCACGCATGCTGCTGAGTGATAAAGTGGGAGTTTAGGTCGAGCTCGTGAACAAAGGAGAGGTTAATGCTGGGTTTTGTCAAAGTTGTGTTCGTTTTTTTTACTAGAGAAGAGATATAAAGGTCGATCAAACTGGTGATGGTGTGTAGCATGTTTGGATTGGATTAGAGGATTGAAGAAGAAGGCACGGGTTAATTAGGTAATCGGTTTATTTTAAGGATAGTAAGTTAAAACTGAATTTGAATGTTAATTTTATTTAGTAAGTTATTTAATAAATTTAGAAATTTAACTAGATAATGATGCCATTAGGGTTTTTAAGTTATATTAGTACAGAAAACCATTTATATCCTTACACGATACATTAGAACCTTTAAATACAAAGGATTATGTTATGTTATGTAACATGTATGCTTTAGATAATAACACCGAATTGGTCCGTAAGTTTAAAAGGATAACTTTAGAAAAGGAAATAAGGAGCTAATTAGACAAGTAAAATTTAATTAATGGAGTTGTTAACTAAATCATTTGCTTAAAATAAATAAATAAATATAAGAATAAACTTGTAACAATTATGTGTTGTTCATATGCGATCAGGATTACACGAAAACAAAGTTCGTTGGGTTCTGATGGACGTAGACCTAACATTAGAACAATTTGGAGCTAAAAACAACTGTTTAAAATTAGATGAAAACGACGATAAATCATCGAACTGAAAATCAGGTGAGTAAACTCACTCTCTGGTTCGTTTATAATTTTATTATAAACGATTTTTTTTAATAATTTTTATATGTTGTCTGTTGGTTGTTTGGATGCATTGAAATTTTATTGTGGCTATATTATAAATATATTATTTATTTAGGCTTGATATTTGTGGCTATTATATATATATATATACATATATATATATATATATTGGTGGTTGGATATTTCCCGCAGTACCATTAGCGGACGCCCGCAGTATCATTAGCGGATGACCCTATGTGTCCCACAATATGATAGTGGATGACCTTCTATACCACAATATCCTACCTCGAAGCGGGATGGGTATTATTTATGTTGACTAACATCTGTGGATGTGAGGAAACAGGTTGGATGGATCCAACTGGATTCCTTAAAAATAATATTATTTGTTTGTTTTTATATATATATATTTGATATATGATGTGTTAGAAAACATGTGATTGATAATTGGGTGTTTTGAATGTTTGAAATATCACTGGGCCTAAAATGTTGATATATAAAAATACCGTGAAAAGGATATTTTGAGATTTAAAAGAAAAAATCTATTTTTTTAAAATAGAATTTGAATTTCGAATGGGATAAGAAATATTAACTTGTTTTGAATATATAAAACAAGTATTGAATTCATAAATGATGTTTATAAATTAAACAATGCAGGGAATTTAAGTGAATTTATAAACGGTTTTATAAATGAAACGTAAAATTGTCATTTGGATAATTTGGGAGTTTTAAACTCAAATGTAAATTTAAAAAGAGAATTGAATTTAGTAAAAAAAAGGAAACGATAAAATCTATTCTGTTGTTCTGAATGTAAATTGAATTAAAATAAATCCGTATGGATTCATGATTTAAATTTGATTAAATCGAATTTATATAAGCAAAATACTTTTCAGAAAAGATATTGGAACCTTATTAGATAGAAGTAAAATTGAATATGAAAATAAATTTTGTGTTATATATAAGTTAGGTTAAATAAAATATTCCAAAATAAGATTTTTGTTTTAAATAGATTTTGAAATGGGAACTTGTTTTAAATTATGAAACAAGGAATTTAAATTTATAAACAATATTTATAATTTAAGTAAAATAATTATCGTGGGATAATTTGGAATTTTAAATTCGAGTATGAATTTAAAAGTGAATGGGAAAACATGTTGAAATATATAACGATTGATTATATTCCAAAATTCAGAATATAAGCTAAATTGAGAAAAATCCAATGGATTTATAATTGAAATTCGATTATATCGAATTTTATAATAATTTATTTCTAACAGAATGGGAAGTTAATATTAAAATGGAGTTGTGATTGGATTTATAACTGAGTACTAAAATAATCGACGATTAGGAATAATTGGAATTTTAAGTGAGATTTGGTAAATTGTTTTAATTTATATTTAATATTTATGAAATGGGATTTGGATATTTATAACAAACGAAGTTTAACGTTTGTATTAAAATGTAATTATAACGAACTCCCCACAGTGCGGTTGCCCGTAATTTGGTGTTTCGAACTTCAACTGAGTATATAAAACTAAATTTAAGTCGAAATTCTATGAAATAAAAATCACCAGGACCGATTTGATAGTAGTTTTCTAATGGAAGAGAAAAATATGTATTTCGTCTTATAGATTTTGATTTACGTCAAAATCAAATTTCCAAAAAAAATAGTGCTATAGTCGTTTAAAAACCATAACAGTTTATTTAATAAAATGGATTTTATGCGAATAAAAATTAGATTTCCATTAGAAAAATCCAGGTTTGAGTTATAAAATAAATATGAACTCAAGTGGAGTATGTGAATTGATTTTCTAAAACAAAAATCAGATTTTTAATTATTAAATAGGATTAACAAATTTGAAGAATAATTAGTTAATCGAGTTTTGATACGAAATTGGGTTTTGGTCAAGTAAATTGAACTGGTGAATTCATATTCAAAATCGAATGTGAAACTTGAATTGAAAATTGAATTCGATTGGTTTATAAGTAAATTAAAATTTTACTTGAATGTGGTATGTTCAAATAAAAAGTGAAATAGGCAAAAAAGCTAATTAAAGAATAAATTAGCTAAGTGAGTTAAAAATAATTGGATTGAGTTGGAATAAGTTGGGAATGGACGTATATATGTTAAATAGGTATGTAATGAAGTGTATGAAAATTATAATTCGAGTGCCCAACAAAAAGGTACATGTTTAAATTCCATATGATTTTTAATGCACCGAATCAACAAGACACTTGGCTTTTTGATTTTCTTTTTGAATGGAAAGGGTCTAGAGAGGCGAGTTGGAGTTTGAGCTATTGACCGGTACAAAGTAGGTGCTGGCGAAATTTTCCGAAATTTAAGGAGTTATAGTATTTTTAAGAAAAATTGATAACTAGAAATCAATATATATATGATTTGATAAGGAACGAACTTAAAATAGAAAATTATAAACAAAAAGGAAATATGTAATTAAATCTGGTAAAAATAAAAAGAGAAATGTATACACATTTTGAAAATGAATAATTGATTTTTATGGTGTTGATTATTTGAGGTAAGTGGTCTTGTCTGTTTTGAAGTTAAGGATGTTTTCAGTCAAGGTCTGAGAAGTAGTTATACCCCAACTTGATTGATTTCATTATTAACCGATAGATAGCAAGACTCGGTCTCGAAGATCAATATGCGGATAAGATTTAGATGAATGCAGTATTTTGGGTGGTAGCAACGATGTTTTACACAACATTCGTTTTAACGCAAATAAGTGGAATTTTGGAAATATAATAACGAATATTTCCTAAGTATATAAATAAATAAATTTGGGAAAGAGATAAGTAATTAGGATATTTCCCAATTATAAATAGAAAATATTTTCTAAGTATAGAAAATAAAATAAGGTGATATATAGAAATGTTTTCCTAATAGCGTAAGAGGTCCAGATGATTATTGAAAATATTGGGGTTAACAAATATTGATAAGGAAATGAAAAAGTGATTTAATTAATGAAATATAAATTAAGGGGCCCAGTGATTGTTTCATGCTTTGGATGAATGTGTGTTTTCTTCGATAGTTAAATAATCGATTATCAAAGTGTTTGCCAATATCGTTGTCAATATGGAGAGAACGGTTGGATTATTATTCGAGAACCACTTCGTATTGGTGGTAGCGTTGCGAATCAGTTTATATGAAGACAAATTGAAGAGGGAGTAAAAAGCAAGGGATTTTTTTGGTTAATCCTAGGTAGAAATTGCCTAAGATAGATTAATGGAAATTGTGCCTTCAATTCCGTTTAGTCCCAGAACAAACGTGTATGGATGAATGTCTGAAAGAGAATTTTTAATGATCGAATATGTTGGTCTGTACAAATATACAACCGGTGGCGGAGAATTTATTCTCTTAGCATAATATCCAGAATATCTTTGTGCATATCAATTAGTGATTAATAGATCTGACAATGTGGCATTCAAAGTGATTGTGCTATCAATAAAAGGTAAGTAATCGTAACCTCAAGCCTCGCAACCAGGAAATGGTATAAAACGGGTAGGGTGCATAGCTAAGTGGGTCGCACCCAAGTAGGGTGTATTATCACCTGGTCTAGAGAAATTCCATTTGCTTCTTTAATCTTTTGATGTTGTCCCTTTCGGGAAACGATTGCTGATCCCAACCGTTGGTGGCAATACATTCAGTACTCTCAAGTGAAATAAGGGGCCGGTCATGTTTAGCCTGGGTTGCAAGATGTTCTTGTTGAACCCGATGTATCCCTCTCCAGAGATACACTGTCGGAAGGGGGTCCCATACCTTGCCAGTTGGATCCATTCTCCAAAAAGAGCCCGTGGTTTTGATTGTATACTATATATGTAGAGCGTGAGATGCAAGTGTTCTATTAGATTGTTATTTACTTATTTTAGACACTATTATAATATCAAAAAAGTATTGATTTTAAAGAATGATTTAGGTTACCTTAAGGTAAAAACCATCCGTTTTTATGTGTGGATCGGTATTATGATTATCTTTTCTTTCGAAAAGGATTTTTAAAAGTTAAACCAAGTGGTTGGAGTTTACACACACTAGTCCCAGACTGACCTAGAGTTTATTTTGTTTTGCTTACCCTAAACTCTTGGGTGCCCAAATTTGTACGAACAACCAAGTAGTTAAGGTGTTTACAGATATACTTGGAGGAGCTTAGAGCAGTAAGCTTCAGCGTTATCTAGTTATTATTATTTCCGTTGTTTTAAAAGTATTGTACTCTAATGATGGTATGTATACTTTGTATTCCAAAAGTTGTTATATATATTATATTTTATTACGTTGCATTGTGAGATTCCGTGTGTTGTTTCTGTTCTTCTATCTTTTTCTTCTTCTATTCTAATATTTCATTCTTTATATTTGTCACCCTCTAACTTCTTTCTAATTATGGTCTAGTATGTTCGATGCTTGAATAATTGACATGGATTTTATTTCGATTTTCACGGTCGAAAATCCCAGTTCGTTATAGTGGTATCAGAGCTTAGGTTGAGTGAATACCTAGGCTTTGGTGGGGTTTACTCATTAGAGATAGATTCAGTAGTACCCTTGAATGAGTTGAGTATATATACGAGTGAGCATATTTATAAATTGATATAAAAATTGTTTTATATTATATTGGTTTGTCTGTTGGGTAGTTTATTAATTCTGATCGAATCGTGGGACGCCACAAAGTCGATAGGAATTTCTAAACACTTGAACAGAAAAATTCGACATGATATTGTTTTAAAATGGGTAAATGAGATAATTTTATCAAAACTTCTATTTTGATATAGGAAGAATAGTTTTCTGAAATTATTATAATATATGGATGTGTTGGTTTTTGTTATTATGATCAAATGAGATTATAAAATTGAAATGGATATATATAATCAAATATATCTTGTATATGGACGAAATATACAAATGAAATGAATTGGACTTTAATTCAAACCAGAATTTAGAATTTAAATCTTAGGAAGTTGGAAAATATTTTCTGAAGTATATTAAGATAATATAGCTTTGTTTTGAAAGGATTTTTGAATAAAAATAATTTTAAATGAATTTTGAAAGTGATTTAGCATTGAACTCACTTGAGTTGCTGGAAAATAATTCTGATGATGACTGCAGCATCATCAGTATTTTCGAGTTCTTAAGTGATGGATTGCTACCTTAGAAAAAATTTTGTTGGAAATTTGTTTGAAACAAGTTGATTTGAAAATTCAAATGTTTTGAATCTTAGGTGGTTGTGAATATATGTATATATATATATCTATATGATTTCCAAAGGATTTGAAATCAAAACCCGAGAATTTGAATTCTGGAATTTAAATTTAACTTAAGGAAGTTAAACAGATCAAAGTGAATAAATTTATTAAAACCAATTTGAATGAATTAAATGAATGGAATGTGAATTGGATGTGAATATATATTGATTATAATTCATTCATATTGAATGAATGTAAGCATATATGTTGTGCCATATGAATGAAAACCCAAAGTTTTAGTAGGGCTTCAGTTGTAGAAGTATGAAAGGTTGGGTTTCAACATAAGTGTGTTTTTGGAAAGTAAATGGGTTGGAAGCATTTTTCCTACCTTAGTAATTTCGGGAACGAAATCCTTTTAAGGGGGGAAGAATGTAATAACTTGTATTTTTGGTCGATTTATTTTAAATATTTAATATGGTTTTAAATATTGAGTTGATAACATAAATCAATTTTTTATATTAAGTTATCGATTTAATAATCGAAATACGAATTCTTAAATCATATGTAAAATTTCGCAAAATAATTAAATAATCATGAAGCTTCTATTGAAAGCCAAATTATTCCTACCAACTGAAGCTACCTTTCTATTTGTACAAACCCTTCATTCCCTTTCCTTATTTCCATTCACAGTCGAAATCGAAAAGGGTAAAAAATACTGAACCCATCTCCCTTTTCGTAACTTCGAAGAATCATATAAAAATAATTACTCCACAAAATTCGATAATTTCGTATCCATTGGCTTCATTGGATCAAGGGCTTCAAGATTATGATCATAGTTTAGGGTGCGATGGTTTTCTACTGAGTTTGATTTTTCCATCCGAGGACTACGGGTGGAGTCGCAGTGAATCTGGAGGGGTATTGGCCATGGGGATGGTAGCGGTGAGCTTCAATGTCAAAGACAGGTTGCCTAGGGGATTATTGGGTGGTGCGACACCCTTTTTGCCATCGCGGTTTTTTTTCTTCAGATTTGGGGATTTTAGGATGTCGAGGGTTGATTCAAAGTGGAAGCACACATGTTGTTGAGTGATACAGTAGGATTTTGGGTCAAGCTCGTGAATCATGGAGAGGTTAATGCTGGGTTTTGTCAAAGTTGTGTTCGTTTTTTTACTGGAGAAGAGATATAGTGGTCGATCAAACAGGTAAAGGGGTGTTGCATGTTTGGATTGGATCAAAGGATTGAAGAAGAAGGCACAAGTTAATTAGGTAATCAATTTATTTTAAGGATAGTAAGTTAAAACTGAATTTGAATGTTAATTTTATTCAGTAAGTTATTTAATAAATTTTGAAATTTAACTAGCTCATGATACCATTAGGATTTTTAAGTTATATTAGTATTGAAAACCATTTATATCCTTACATCATATATTAGAACCTTTATATACAAAGGATTATGTTATGTTATGTAACATGTATGCTTTAGATAATAACACTGAATTGGTCAGTAAGTTTAAAAGGGTAACTTTACAAAAGGAAATAAGGAGCTAATTAGACAATTTAAATTTAATTAATGGAGTTGTTAACTAAATCATTTGTTTAAAATAAATAAATAAATATAAGTATAAACTTTTAGCAATTATGTGTTGTTCATATGCAATCAGGATTACACGAAAAAGAAGTTCGTTGAGTTCTTATGGACGTAGAACTCACATTGGAATAATTTGGTACTAATGGGGATTTATGTTTAATTTTAAACAACGGTTTAAATTTAGATGAAAACGACGATAAATCATCTGAAAATAAGGTGAGTAAACTCACTCTTTGGTTCGTTTATAATTTTATTATAAATGAATTTTTGTTTTAAATAATTTTTATATGTTGTCGGTTGGTTGTTTGGATGAACAGAAATTTTATTGTGGCTATACTATTAATATATTAGTTATATAGTCTTGGTGTTCGCGACTACTATATATATATATATATATTGGTGGTTGGGTATTTCCCACAGTACCATTAGTGGATTCCCATAGAATTATTAGCGGATGACCCTATGTGCCCCACAATATGATAGTGGATGACCTTTTATGCCGCGATATCCTGCCTCGAAGCAGGATGGGCATTATTTATGTTGGCTAACATCTATGGATGTAGGAAAACAGGTTAGATGGATCCTACTGGATTCCTCAAAAATATTATTATTTGTTTGTTTATATGTATATATATATATATATATATTTCATATATGATGTGTTAGAAAACATGTGATTGATAATTAGGTGTTTTGATTGTTTAAAATTTTACTGGGCCTGAAATGTTGATATATAAAAATATCGTGAAAAGGATATTATGAGATTTAAAAGGAAAAAAACTATTTTAAAAAAAAATAGAATTTGAATTTCGAATAGGCTAAGAAATATTAACTTTTTTTGAATATATAAAACAAGTATTGAATTTATAAGCGATGTTTATAAATTAAATAATGCAGGGAATTTAAGTGAATTTATAAATGATGTTTATAAATGAAATGGAAAAAATGTCAAAAAGGGAATTAAAATTAGTAAAAATAGGAAACGATAAAATCTATTATGATATTCAGAATGTAAATTGAATTAAAATAAATCTACATGGATTTATGATTTGAATTCGATTAAATCGAATTTAGATAAATAAAATATTTTTCGGAAAAGATATTGGAATCTTATTAGATAGAACTAAAATTGAACATGAAAATAAATTTTGTGTTATATATAAGTTAGGTAAAATAAAATATTCCAAAATAAGATTTTATTTTTAAACAGATTTTGAAATGGGAACTTGTTTTTAATTATAAAACAATGAAGTTAAATTTATGAACAATATTTGTAATTTAAGTAAAGTAATTATCGTGGGATTATTTGGAATTTTAAATTCAAGTATGAATTGGAAAACGTGTTAAAATATAGAACGATTGATTATATTCCGAAATTCGGAATATAAACTGAATTGAGAAAAATCCAACAGATTTAAAATTGAAATTCGATTATATCAAATTTTATAAAATAACGTATTTCAAACAGGATGGGAAGTTAATATTTAAATGGAGTTGTGATTGGATTTATAACTGAGTATTGAAATAATCGACGATAAGGAATAATTGGAATTTTAAGTGAGATTTGGTAAATTGGTTTAATTTATATTTAATATTTATGAAATGGGATTTGAATTTTTATAACAAATGAAGTTTAACGTTTGTATTAAAAAATAATTAAAACGAACTCATCGCAGCGTGGTAGTTCGTAATATGGTGTTTCGAAATTCAATTGAGTATGTAAACTCAATTTAAGTCAGAATTCCTCGAAATAAGAATCGTTAGGACCAATTTGATAATTGTTTTCTAATGAAAGAGAATAATCTGGATTTCTTCTTATAGATTTTGAGTTATGTCAAAATCAAATTTCCAGAAAAACAGTGCCATAGTCTTTTAAAAACCATAACGGTTTATTCAATAAAATAGATTTTAAGCGAATAAAAATTAGATTTCCATTAGAAAAATCCGGATTTGAGTTATCAAATAAATATGAACTCAAGTGGAGTAAGTGAACTGATTTTTCAAAACAAAAATCATATTTTTAATTATTAAATAGGATTAAAACATTTGAAGAATAATAGTTAATCGAGTTTTGATACGAAATTGGGTTTTGGTTAAGTAAATTGAACTAGTGAATTCATATTCGAAATCGAATATGAAACTTGAACTGAAAATGGAATTCGATTGATTTATAAGTAAATTAAAAATTTATTTGAACGGCTATGTTCAAATAAAAAGTGAAATAGTCAAAAGAGCTAATTAAAGAATAAATTAGCGATGTGAGTTCAAAAATGATTGGATTGATTTGGAATAAATTGGGAATGGATGTATATATGTTAAATAGGTACAGAATGAAGTGTATGAAAATTATAATTCGAGTGCCCAACAAAAAGGTACATGTTTAAATTCCTATGAGTTTTTATGCGCCGAATCTGTAAGCTGCTTGGCTTTTTGATTTTCTTTTTGAATGGAAAGGGCCTACAGAGGCGAGTTGGAGTTTGAGCTATTGACCAATACAAAGGAGGTGCTGGCAAAATTTTCCAAAATTTAAGGAGTTAGAATATTTTTAAGAAAAATTGATAAATAGAAATCTCTCTCTCTATATATATATATATGTATGTATGTATACATAATTCGATAAGGAACGAACTTAAAATTGAAAATTATAAACAAAAAGGAAATATATAATTAAATCTGGTAAAAATAGAAAAGAAATGTATACACGTTATAAAAATGAATAATAGGTTTTTATGGTGTTTTTAATTCGAGGTAAGTGGTCTTTTCTGATTTGAAGTTAAGGATGTTTTCAGTCAAGGTCTGAGAGGTAGTTATACCCCAACTTGATTGATTTCATTATTAACCGATAAATAACAAGACTCAGTCTCGAAGATCAATGTGTGGATAAGATTTAGATGAACGCAGTATTTCGGGTTGTAGTAACGATGTTCTACGCAACATTCGTTTTAACCCAAATAAGTGGAATTTTGGAAATATAATAACGAATATTTCCTAAGCATATAAATAAATAAATTTGGGAAAGAGATAAGTAATTGGGATATTTCCCAATTATAAATAGAAAATATTTTCTAAGTATAGAATATATTAGAAGGTGATATATGGAAATGTATTCCCAATAGCGTAAGAGGCCAAGATGATTATTGAAAATATTGGGGTTAACAAATATTGATAAGGAAATGAAGAAGTGATTTAATTAATGAAATATAAATTAAGGGGACCAGTGATTGTTTAATGCTTTGAATGAATGTTTATTTCCTTCGATAGTTAAATAACCGACTATCGAAGTATTTGACAATATCGTCGTCGATATGGAGAGACCGTTTGGATTATTATCCGAGAACCACTCCGTATTAGTAGTAGCGTTGTGAATCAGTTTATATGAAGACAAATCGAAGACGGAGTAAAAAAGCAAGAGAATTTTTGTTAATCCTAGGTAGAAATTTCCTAAGATGGATTAATGGAAATTGTTCCTTCAGTTTTGTTCTATCCCAAAACAAACATGTATGGACGAATGTCTGACAGAGTATTTTCAACGATCGCATATGGTGGTCTGTACAAATATACATCTGATGGAAGAGAATTTATTCTCTTAGCATAATATCCAAAATATCTTTGTGCAAATCAATTAGTGATTAACGGATCTGACAATGTGGCATTCAAAGTGATTGTGCTATCAATGAAAGGTAAGTAATCGTAACCTCAAGCCTCGCAATCAGGAAATGGTATAAAATCTGGTAGGTCGCATGGCTAAGTGGGTCGCACCCAAGTAGGGTGTATTGTCACTTGATCTAGAAAAAATCCATTTGGTTCTTTAATCTTTCGATGTTGTCCCTTTCGAGAAACGGTTGTTGATCCCAACCGTTCGCGACAATACATTCTGTACTCTCAAGCGAAATGAGGGGCCAATCCTATTTAGCCCGGGTTGCAAGATGTTCTTATTGAACCCGGCATTTTCCTCTCCAGAGATACACTATTGGAAGGTGATCCTGTTAGCCTATTTTGCGACCAGGCCACCCAAAACTCAAACGATCAGGGTTACATATGTTAGAGGTTAAAGCTCTTATACGTTCTAAAACCAGAGCTCGGATCGGATCGGATTAGAGAGCCTATGTCGGATTAGATTGGAGAGCACACAACAAGGAGACTTGTCAAAACAACATCGGTTCGGATTAAAGGAAGCCGACCCGATCCCATCACCTGAAGCACGTAACTGCCCTTAACCGTAGACATGTTCTCTTTCCTATAATACCGAACCGGTACACACTTATCACCCCGAACCAATCCTACATTTGAATATCCTAAAGCTGTTATACCCACTCAAATAAGGACCGAATTTCATTCCTAAAAGAGGGGACCGAATGCCACTTGCTTCTCACGAAATAAAGGCCATTTCCCCTACTATCTCCATTACTTTCGAAGTCCTCCCTGATGCTGCCACATGGCCACTCTTCCATAACCGAATTTCTTCTTATAAACACATGAATTCGCAGCCATTTGAGGGGACTTTTGGCATTTTTGTTCCCGATGTCTGCCATGAACGCACCCCTTCAAGAGAGAACCTTCCAACGAAAATACAGTGAATTCAGAGAGAAGTATTCATTAAATTCGAGTGTTTGTGTGATTGTATTCGTCGTATTTGTAATTCTCTATTGAATGAAGAATTATAAAGTGGATGTAGGCTCATTAATGCCGAACCACTATAAATCTTCTATGTTGATTGCTTTTTCTCTGTTTTTAGATTACTATTCTTCGACATTACCTATGAATCCTAGACAATTAGGTTGCCATTTTTTGGTCTAACAGATCCTATACCTTGCCAGTTGGACCCATTCTCCAATAAGAGACCGCGGTTTTGATTGTATACTATATATGTAAAGCGTGAGATGCAAGCGTTCTGCTAGATTGTTATTTACTTGTTTTAGACACAATTATAATATCAGAAAAGTATTGATTTTAAAGAATGTTTTGGGTTATCGTAAGGTAAAAACCATCTGTGTTTATGTGTGGATTGGTCCTACGATTATCTTTTCTTTCGAAAAGGATTTTTAAAAGTTAAACCAAGTGGTTGGAGTTTACTCACACCGGTCCCATGATTGACCTAGAGTTTATTTTGTTTTGTTTACCCTAAACTCTTGGGTGTCCAAATTTGTACGAGCAGTCAAGTAGTTCAGATGTTTACAGATATACTTATAGGAGCTTGGAGCAAGAGGCTTCAGCGTTGTCTAGTTATTGTTATTTCCGTTATGTTAAAAGTATTGTACTCTAATGTCTGTATGTATATGTATGCTTTGTATTCCAAAAGTTGTTATATATATTATATTTTATTCTATTGCGATGTGAGATTCTGTGTGTTGTTTCTATTCTTCTTATGTCTTTTTCTTCTTCCATTATTTCATTCTTTCTATTTCTTACCCTCTAACTTCTTTCTAATTATGATCTAGTATGTTCGATGCTTGAATAATTGACATGGATTTTATGTCGATTTTCGAGGTCGAAAATCCCAGTTCGTTATAGTGGTATCAGAGCTTAGGTTGAGCGAATACCTAGGCTTTGGTGGGGTTTACTCATTAGAGATAGTGTCAGTAGTACCCTAGAATGAGTTAAGTATATATACGAGAGAGCATATTTATAAATTGATATAAACATTGTTTTATATTATGTTGGTTTGTTTATTGGGTGATTTATTAATTCTGATCAAATCGTTGGACACCACAAAATCGATAGGAATTTCTAAACACTTAAACAGAAAAATTCGACACGATATTGTTTTAAAGTGGGTAAATGAATTAATTTTACCCAAAATTCCATTTTAATATAGAAAGAATAGTTTTTTGAAATTACTATGATATGGATGTGTTGGTTATTGTTATGATCAAATGAGATTATAAAATTGAAATGGATATATATATATATAATCAATATAACTTGTATATAGATGAAATATACAAATGAAATGAATTGGAATTGAATTCAAACCAGAATTTAGAATTTAAATCTTGGGAAGTTGGAAAATATTTATGGAAATATATTAAGATAATATAGCTTTGTTTTGAAAGGATTTCTAAATAAAAATTATTTTAGATGAATTTTGTAAGTGATATAGCACTGAACTCACTTCAGTTGCTGGAAAATAATTCATATGATGACTACTACATCATCAGTGTTCATTTTCGAGTCCTAAGTGATGGATTGCTACCTTATAAAAGTTTTTGATGGAAATTTGTCTGAAAGGGAACAAGTTGGTTTGAAATTTCAAATGTTTTGAATTTTAGGTGATTGTGAATGTTTGTGTATATATCTAGGGCTGTCAATTTCCTATATGACCCGAAACCCGATCCGAAACCTGCACGGAAATTAGCAGGTCAACCTGACCCGTTTAGTTAGCAGGTCATTTTCGGGTCAACCCGAATTTGACCCGTTTATAAATGGGTGGGTTTAGGGTTAACCCGCTAACCCGATTTTGACCCGCCAAACCCGATTACATGTTGTATCTCTTCCACAGTTTTAATTTTTTCTGAATGTTGTTAGTGCTAGTCTTTTATGTATGCAGTAATCGGTGTGCTCATATATTCTTGTGTAAGCTGTTATATCTTACTTATTTATTCTTATATGTTGTTAGTTATATTTTACTTATAACAACTATATCTCCTCCATACTATTAGTAAGTTGTGTATGCAGTAAGCTCAAATATTCTTATGTATGAGAATGATATTTTGATATGGTGATTTCTTGCTTTATATATGTGTTGCCTGTTGATGATTTCATAACTTATTGCATGTTGGTGATTTTGTAACTTGCTGCATGTTGGTGATTTGGTTCTTTTACTGTTTATATTGGAGGGCAATATTTTCCAATGGGTCAAACAGGTAAACCCAACATGACCCGACACGAACTGTTTAGTTAAACGGGTTACACGGGTCGGGTCAACCCGTTTATAAATGGGTCGGGTTAGGGTTGAGAAAAAATGACCCTTTTAATGAACGGGTTTAACTAACCCGTTTATAAATCAACCCAAACCCGAATTGACCCGACCCGACCCACTGACAGCCCTATATATATCTATATGATTTCTAAAGGATTTGAAATCAATACCCGGGAATTAGAATTCTGGAATTTAAATTTAACTTAAGCAAGTTAAATAGATCAAAGTGAATAAATTGATAAAAAACAAATTCAATAAATAAAATTGAATGGAATGTGAATTGGATGTGAATACATATTGATTATAAATCATTCAGATTGAATGAATGTAAGCATATATGTTGTGCCATATGAATGAAAACCAAAAGTTTTAGTAGAGCTAAAGTTGTACAAGTATAAAAGGTTGGGTTTCAACATAAGTGTGTTTTTGGAAAGTAAATGGGTTTGAAGCATTTTTTCCAACCTTAGTAATTTCAGGGATGAAATCCTTTTAAGGGAGGAAGAATGTAAAGACCCAGATTTTTGGTCGATTTATTTTAAATATTTAATATGGTTTTAAATATTGAGTTGATAACATAAATTGATTTTTTATATTAAGTTATCGATTTAATAATCGAAATACGAATTCGTATGTAAAACTTCGTAAAATAATCATGAAGCTTCTATTGAAAGCTAAATTATTCCTTCCAACTGAAGCTACCCTTCTATTTATACAAACCCCCCATTCCCTTTCCTTGTTTCCATTTACAACCGAAATCGAAAAAGGAAAAAATACCGAACCCATCTCCCTTTTCGTAACTTCAAAAAAATCATATAAAAATAATTAGTCCACAAAATTCGATAATTACGTATTCGTTGGCTTCAATGGATCAAGGGCTTCAAGTTTATGGTCATAGTTTAGGGTGCGATGGTTTTCTACTTAGTTCGATTTTTCCACGCGAGCACTACGGGTGGAGTCGTAGTGATTCTGGAGGGGTATTGGCCACGGGGATGGCAGCGGTGAGCTTCAAGGTCAAAGACAGGTTGGATGGGGTTTATTGGGTGGTGCAACGCCCTTTTTGCCATCACAATTTTTCCTAGATTTGGGGATTTCAGGAAGTCGAGAGCTGATTCAAAGTGGAAGCACGCATCCTGCTGAGTGATACAATAGGATTTTGGGTGGAGCTCGTGAATCAATAGAGAGGTTAACACTGGGTTTTGTCAAAGTTGTTTTCGTTTTTTTACTGGAGAAGAGATATAGTGGTCGATCAAACTGGTGATGGGGCGTAGCATGTTTGGATTGGATTAGAGGATTAAAAAAGAAGGCACAGGTTAATTAGGTAATCAATTTATTTTAAGGATAGTAAGTTAAAATTGAATTTGAATGTTAATTTTATTTAGTAAGTTAGTTAATAAATTTAGAAATTTAACTAGCTAATCATGCCATTAGGAATTTTAAGTTATATTAGTATAGAAAACCATTTATATCCTTACACGATATATTAGAAGCTTCAAATACAAAGGATTATGTTATATTATGTAACATTTATGATTTAGATAATAACACTGAATTGGTTAGTAAGTTTAAAAGGGTAAATTTAGAAAAGGAAATAAGGAGCTAGTTAGACAGCTTAAATTTAATTAATGGAGTTGTTAACTAAATCATTTGTTTAAAATAAATAAATAAGTATAAGTATAAACTTGTAATAATTATGTGTTATTCATATGCTACCAGGATTACAAAAAAATGAAGTTCGTTGGGTTCTTATGGACGTAGACCTCACATTGGAATAATTTGGAACTAATGGGGATTTTTGTCTAATTTTAAACAACTGTTTAAAATTAGATGAAAACGATGATAAATCATCAAAATAAAAATCAGGTGAGTAAACTCACTCTCTGATTCATTTATAATTTTATTATAAACGAATTTTTATTTTTAATAATTTTTATATGCTATCTATTAGTCGTTCGGATGCATTGAAATTTTATTATGGCTATATTATAAATATATTTGTTATTTAGGCTTGGTGTTTGTGGCTATATATATATATATATATATATATATATATATATATATATATATATATATATATATATATTGGTGGTTGGAAATTCCCCGCACTACCATTAGCGAATCCCCGCAGTATCATTAGCGGATGACCCTATGCGTCCCATAATATGATAGTGGATGACCTTCTATACCGCGATATCCTGCCTCGAAGCATGATGGGTATTATTTATGTTGGCTAACATCTGTGGATGTAGGAAAATAGGTTGGATGGATCCAACTAGATTCCTCAAAAATATTATTATTTGTTTGTTTTTATATATATATTTCATATATGATGTGTTAGAAAACATGTGATCTATAATTGGGTGTTTTGAATGTTTGAAATATCACTGGGCCTAAAATGTTGATATATAAAAATATCGTGAAAAGGATATTTTGAGATTTAAAAGAAAAAAATTATTTTCTTAAAATAGAATTCGAATTTTGAATGGGCTGAGAAATATTAACTTGTTTTGAATATATAAAACAAGTATTGAATTTATAAACAATGTTTATAAATTAAATAATGCGGGGAATTTAAGTGAATTTATAAACAGTGTTTATAAATGAAATGGAAAAATTGTCATTTGGATAATTTGGGAATTCTAATTTCAAATATAAATTTAAAATTGGAATTGAAATTAGTAAAAAAGGAAACAATAAAATCTATTTTGATGTTCTTAATGTAAATTGAATTAAAATAAATCTATATGGATCTATGATTTGAATTCGATTAAATCGAATTGATATAAATAAAATATTTTTCAAAAAATAAATTGGAATCTTACTAGATAGAACTAAATTGAATATGAAAATAAATTTTGTGTTATATATGTTTGGTTAAATAAAATATTCCAAAATAAGATTTTGGTTGAAATAGATTTTGAAATGGGAACTTGTTTTCAATTATAAAACAACGAAGTTAAATTTATAAACAATATTTATAAATTAACTAAAATAATTATCATGGGATAATTTGGAATGTTAAATTCGAGTATGAATTTAAAAGTGAATTGGAAAACGTGTTGAAATATAGAACGATTAATTATATTCCGGTATTTTGAATATAAACTGATTTGAGAAAAATCCAACAGATTTATAATTGAAATTCGGTTATATCGAATTTTATAAAATAATTTATTTCTAAAAGAATCGGAAGTTAATATTAAAACGGAGTTGTGATTGGATTTATGACTGAGTACTGAAATAATCGACGATTAGGGATAATCAGAATTTTAAGTGATATTTGGTAAATTGGTTTAATTTATATTTAATATTTATGAAATGGGATTTGAATTTTTATAACAAACGAAGTTTAATGTTTGTATTAAAATATAATTAAAACGAACCCACCGTAGCGCCGTAGTTCGTAATTTGGTGTTTCGAACTTCAAATTAGTATATAAAACTCAATTTAAGTCGGAATTCCTTGAAATTTGAATCGTCAGGACGGATTTGATAATATTTTTCTAATGGAAGAGAATAATTTGGATTTTGTCTTATAGATTTCGAGTTATGTCAAAATCAAATTTCCAAAAAACAACGCCATAGTCGTTTAAAAACCATAATTGTTCATTTAATAAAATAGATTTTCAACGAATAAAAAATAGATTTCCATTAGAAAAATCCAGATTTGAGTTATAAAATAAATTTGAACTCAAGTGGAGTAAGTGTACCGATTTTCTAAAACAAAAACCAGTTTTTTAATTATTTAATAGGATTAACAAATTTGAAGAATAATAGTTAATCGAGTTTTGATACGAAATTGGGTTTTGGTTAAGTAAATTGAACTGGTGAATTCATATTTGAAGTCGAATATGAAACTTGAATTGAAAATGGAATTCGATTGGTTTACAAGTAAATTAAAATTTTATTTGAACGTGGTATGTTAAAATAAAAACTGGAATAGGCAAAAGAGCTAATTAAAGAATAAATTAGCGAAGTGAGTTAAAAATGATTGGATTAAGTTGAAATAAATTGGTAATGGACGTACATATGTTATATAGGTACGGAATGAATTGTATGAAGATTATAATTCGAGTGCCCAACAAAAAGGTACATGTTTATATTTCATATGAGTTTTTTTGCACCGAATCGGCAAGCCGCTTGGATTTTTGTTTTTCTTTTTGAATGGAAAGGGTCTAGAGAGGCGAGTTGGAGTTTGAGCTATTGACCGGTACAAAGGAGGTGCTGGCAAAATTTCCGAAAATTTAAGTAGCTAGAATATTTTTAAGAAAAATTGATAACTTGATATCAATATATATATATATAATTCGATAAGGATCAAACTTAAAATAGAAAATTATTAACGAAAAGGAAATCTATTATTAAATCTGGTAAAAATAGAAAGAGAAATGTATACATGTTTTAAAAATTAATAATTGGTTTTTACGGTATTGATTATTCAAGGTAAGTGGTCTTGTCTGTTTTGAAGTTAAGGATGTTTTCAGTCAAGGTTTATACCCCAACTTGATTGATTTCATTATTAACTGATAAATAGCAAGACTCGGTCTCGAAGATCAATGTGTGGATAAGATTTAGATGAATGCAGTATTTTGGGTTGTAGTAACGATGTTTTATACAACATTTGTTTTAACCCAAATAAGTGGAATTTTGGAAATATAATAACGAATATTTCCTAAGTATATAAATAAATAAGTTTGTGAAAGAGATAAGTAATTGGGATATTTCCCAATTATAAATAGAAAATATTTTCTAAGTATAGAAAATAAATAAAGGTGATATGTGAAAATGTTTTCCCAATTGCGTAAGAGGCCAAGATGATTATTGAAAATATTGGGTTAACATATATTGATAAGGAAATGAAGAAGTGATTTAATTAATGAAATATAAATTAAGGGGCTTAGTGATTGTTTGATGCTTTGGATGAATGTTTGTTTTCTTCAATAGTTAAATAATCGACTATCGAAGTATTTGTCAATATCGTTGTCAATATGGAGAGACTGGTTGGATTATTATCCGAGAACCACTCCGTATTGGCAGTTGCGTTGTGAATCAATTTATATGAAGACAAATTGAAGACGGAGTAAAATGCAAGGGATTTTTCTGTTAATCCAACTAGAAATTGCCTAAGATGGATTAATGGAAATTGTGCCTTCGGTTTCGTTCAGTCCCAGAACAAACGTGTATGGACGAATGTCTAACAGAGTATTTTCAGCGACTACATATGTTGGTATGTACAAATATACATCTGGTGGTGGAGAATTTATTCTCTTAGCATAATATCCAAAATATCTTTGTGCAAATCAATTAGTGATAAATGGATCTGACAATGTGGCATTCAAAGTGATTGTGCTGTCAATGAAATGTAGTAATCGTAACCTCAAGCCTTGCAACCAGGAAATGGTATAAAATCAGGTAGGTCGCATGGCTACGTGGGTTGCACCCAAGTAGGATGTATTGTCACCTGATCTAAAGAAATTTCATTTGCTTCTTTAATCTTTCGATGCAGTCTCTTTCAGGAAACGATTGTTGATCCCAACCATTGGTGTCAATACACTCGTTGCTTTTAGGCGAAATGAGGGGCCAGTCATGTTTAGACTGGGTGCAAGATGCTCTTGTTGAAACCGGTATATTCCTCTCTAGATATACACTGCCCGAAGGTGGTCCAATACCCTGTCAGTTGGAATCCATTCTCCAATAAGAGCCCGCGGTTTTGACTGTATACTATATATGCGGAGCGTGAGGTGCAAGCGTTCTGCTAGATTGTTATTTACATGTTTTAAACACTATTATAATATCAAAAAAATATTGATTTTAAAGAATGTTTTTGGTTATCGTAAGGTAAAAACCATTCGTGTTTATGTGTGGATTGGTCTTAAGATTATTTTTTCTTTCAAAAAGGATTTTTAAAAGTTAAACCAAGTGGTTGGAGTTTACTCACACTAGTCCCATGACTGACCTAGAGTTTATTTTGTTTTTTTTACCCTAAATTCTTGGGTGCCCAAATTTGTACGGGTAGTCAAGTAGTTCGGGTGTTTACAGATATACTTGGAGGAGCTTGTAGTAGGAGGCTTCAGCTTTATCTAGTTATTGTTATTTTCGCTGTGTTAAAAGTATTGTACTCTAATGATGGTATAGATATGTATACAAATTTTTTTTTATTCCAAAAGATGTTATATATATATTATATTATTCCATTGCGATGTGAGATTCTGTGTGTTGTTTCTGTTCTTCTTCTGTCTTTTTCTTCTTCTATTCTAATATTTCATTCTTTCTATTTCTCACCCTTTAACTTCTTTCTAATTATGATCTGGTATGTTCGATGCTTGAACAACTGACATGGAATTTATGTCGATTTTCGGGTCGAAAATTCCAGTTCGTTACAACCAATCTTGGTCAACTAGTGGAGAAAGGATATAATATACAGATGTAGGACACTTCTCTCATTATCAGAAATCAAGTTATAGAGTTGTTGATTGCCAATGTGGAGATGTCAATGAATCGTCTATTTACACTTGATATGCAGACGAAAGTGAAGAAATGCTTGAAGTTAGTCATTAAAAATGATTCATGGTTATAGCATCTGAGATTTGGTCATCTTGGATTTACTGGCTTGAAATTATTGTCAAAGACAAAGATGGTGGATGGTTTTCTAGAAATCAATGGATCAAATCAACTATGTGATGCTTGCATCAGAGGAAAGCAACAAAGACAAAGTTTTCCTGTTGGAAAATCATGGAGAGCTAGGAGGCCACTAGAGATTGTTCACACTGACATAGCTGGTCCATTTGATATTACATCACTTGGCGGGAGCGGGTATTACCTAACATTTATTGATGATTTTAGAAGAAAAAGTTGGGTTTATATTCTGAAAGAAAAAGCAGAGGCTCTTGATAAATTCAAGGAGTTCAAAGCAACGGCAGAAAAGCAAATTGAAAATTATGTGAAGATACTCAGATCAGACAGAGGAGGCGAGTATACTTCAAACTTGCTTAAACAATTTTGCAAGACACATGGAATCAATCACCAGTTGATAACAACGTATACTCTATAACAAAATGGCATTGCTGAATAAAAGAATCGCACTATTCTTGATATAGTGGGAAGTATGGTGAAGGGAATGCACATGCTAAGAAGTTTTTGGGTTGAAGTTGTACTATGCGTTGTTTATTTTATGAATCGCTATCCAACAATAAATATCCGAAACAGAACTCCAAATGAAGCATGGAGTTGTAGTAAACCATCAGTTGGACATCTACGAATATTCGGATGTGTTGCATATGCATATGTTCCCGATCAGAAAAGAAAGAAGCTGGATGACAAAGGAGAGAAATGTATTTTTACCGGATATGACAAAAGAAGCAAGGCCTACAGACTTTATAATTCACTCACAGAGAAATTAATCATTTCTCGAGATGTTGAATTTGAAGAATTAGATTACTGGGGATGGAGCGTGGAAGAAAGAAAAGTTGCAGGTCTATTATTTAATGATGATGATAATAACGATGATGACTCTGATATAGACGGTGATGGAAATGATGATCAGACTCCTCCAGAAATCCCTAATCAACAAACTCCTACTTCGGTGCTATCAAGTTCAAGAAGCAACAATAGTTTAGAGGGAGTACCAAGAAGAATGCGGATTCTGGATAATATATATATGAGTCAACAAGTCCGGTACAAACAACCTTTGATTATTCATTTTTGTTTTATGACCCAATGACATTTGAGGAAGCTAGTGAAGAAAGCAAATGGAACAAAACCATGAATGATGAAATTGGTTCAATAAAGAAGAATGACACTTGGGAGCTCACATATCTTCCAAAAGGACACAAAGCAATTGGTGTCAAATGGGTCTACAAGACAAAGACTAATCAAGATGGAGAAGTGGAAAAGTACAAGGCAAGTTTAGTGGCTAAAGGCTACAAACAGAGATACAAAATTGATTATGATGAGGTATTTGCTCTAATGCAAGAGTTGATACCATAAGACTTCTAACAACACTTGCAGCAAAGAATTAGTGGAAGATATATCAAATGGATGTAAAGTCAGCATTCTTGAATGGCTATCTCAAAGAAGAAGTCTACATTGAGCAACCTCCTGGATATGTTCAAAAAGGCCAGGAAAACAAAGTCTACAAACTGAAGAAAGCTTTATATGGTCTGAAGCAAGCTCCGCGAGCATGGAACACAAGGGTTGATGAATACTTTAGAAAAATGGTTTTGTCATGAGTCCATACAAGCATGCACTCTACTCAAAAACAAATTCAGGAGGAAATATTATGATCATGTGCTTGTATGTGCATGACATGATCTTCACTGGGAACAACCCTGGTGTGTTTGATGATTTTAAGAAAGTAGTGACTAACGAATTTAAGATGACAGTTACTGGTAAAATGTCGTACTTACTTAGAGTCGAAGTCAGGCAAAACAAAATGGGATTTTTATGTCATAGAAAAAAAATACATGGAGCAGATTTTAAGCAAATTTAGAATGGAAATATGCCAACCAGTGAGCACACCAGCAGATGCAAGCATAAAGCTGATAATTAATTCAACCAGGAAGTTGGTAAATCCGACGTTGCTCAAAAGTTTGGTTGGAAGTTTAAGGTATCCAACTTTCATTCGTCTCGATATTATGCACGCGGTTGGATTGGTTAGTAGGTACATGGAGAAGCCAAAGCAAGATCATTTCATGGAAGCTAAAAGAATTTTGCGCTACGTAAAAGGTACACTTGATCATGGGCTTTTTAGACCCATTCACAAAATTCAAAATTAGTTGGCTTTCAGACAGTGATTATGGCAGTGATTTGGATGACAGGAAAAGCACTGCAGGATATGCTTTCCATATCGGTTCGACGATATTTTCGTGGTCATCAAAGAAGCAATAGACAGTTGCTCTCTCGACATGTGGAGCGGGGTATATTGTAGTTGCATCAACAACATGTCAAGCTATGTGGCTAGGCTACATATTGGGTGAGTTAAATCTTGCAAAGGATGATCCTGTTACTATTTACGTGGACAATAAATTCGTTATTTCTCTCGCAAAGAATCCAGTGTCACATAGTCGAAGCAAGAACATCAAAATAAATTATCTGTTTATTCGTGAACAAGTGAACGATAAAATTATGGAGCTAGTACATTGCAGGACCGAAGAAAATTTAGCAAATATGTTTACAAAGTCGTTGAAGCCAGAGGTATTTCATAAAATGAAAAATATGCTTGGGATGGAAAGTCGAGTTCGAGGGGGAGTGTTAGAATTATTCAAACTCTCTAGAAGCATGGATTAATTGTCAAGTATGAAGGCCGGTAGGTGAGTAAAATATGGTTGGCTACACATCTGAAAAAGAAGCAACCATCCACTAAATGATTACGTAGGGGATGACATATACATACATACATACATACATACATACATATATATATATATTGAAGCCTATAAATATGACTAGTTTTTTGTGTATTGATATCAAAGCAAACAAAAGAGAAGCTAAAAGAAAGAGAGTTGAAGCTCTAGAGCGATAGAGAGAAAATGATTGTAGCTTATTTATGAGCAAAGCAAATATTAGTTTTTGTACTTGTGTGAAATAAAAGAGACAGTTTGTGTGTTAAATTCATATAAAACACCAGTATTTGATATAAGATTCATACACTTTTCCAATAAACAAAGAACAATTGCAGCACTGATCAATATTTCACTAGTTGGTTTAGGACAATTACATTGTGTGACAAATTTAAGTAGCCTTAAAACAACTTACTACAACTTCAAACAAAAAAAAAACTAATTGCAAAAACAATTTTTTTTTGTAGTTTGTGCATTCATGAAATGTGTAAGCGATTTTTAAATAAACCATAATATGCACATTCTATGCATAATATTTATAGGGGATTGAAAATGACAACCTTAGTGTTCCTCCTCTTTTTACTTCACATGTTTCATTTCATCGAAACTCAATTCATTTCTCCCTGAGTCCTTATATTGTTCTTTGCTTATAGTTGAAGATTAGTTAAGTATCATCCTCTTCGCAGACAAAAGTATTAATTTAGTTAATTTTTGTTTTAGATTTTTTAGAAAATAAAATTTTTCGATTCAGGGTATGCATTTTTTCACGGATGATGTCGATGATACCAACAATATCTATCTTTTGTTGGTTGTGATGACAATAAATCTCGGTATGTTAGTGGTACTTGGAAAGGTTCGAAAATTAAAAAGTACTATAGCTTTATGGAGTTTATGTGTCTGAAATGACATAATCCAACCATTTCGAATACAATTTAAAATTACCAATGAAATGGGTTAGAGATGAAAGTTCATCTACCATCGATTTAGAGAAAGATGATTATGTGAATTATATGTTTTCATTCAGAACGAGAGTGATATAAATTTATGTTGCAAGAACATAACATGTTGATGTGATATAACTACATCACTCTGTTATTTCTTATCGAAGAGCCTATACCTACTACACAATTTAAGAAACACAATTTTCGCACGTCTTTTTCTAAAACCATAGTAAATGATGTTTTGATGATAACAAATACACAAGAGTGCTGCTATTAATGAGTTTACGAGTTTTTATAGATCTACAAGTATCGACAACATAAAGAGAAGAAATATAAAGCATTTTCATACACAAAAGCAATATATACACACATACACACACATGTACATGAAGGAGTATCGAAATAGGGGAAACACAGTTTCAAAGTGGAGTATAAGTGTTACAAACCGAACTTTTTTCAAAAATTTTAATCTATCGAAGCTCAAGTCGGTTTGTTTGGTATACAGCAGAAAAGACAGAGATGAAAAATAAGTCATAGCTCGATAAACATCTCATAGCGAAATAGATAAAAATATAATATATTCAAATATAGCCTTACTGAAGTAATAATACTGTTTAACCAGTATCCAAAGGTATCAAATCTCTGCCATAAACCTAACCTGCGAGTATGTTATGAGGAGGGGTCAGAACATAAAGTTCTGGTGATTGGACAAATTATACATTCTAAAATAACCCTACATATACTGTTCAGTTATGTTTTATTATTTATTAGGTTATTTGGGTTCACAACACTCAAGGCTCTACACTCACGTCGTACCCATCTACTTCCCAGTAGATTAACCTAATATAGTATACATATAGCCATACCCAACATCTCAGGGTACTCCCCAAAGTACCCTCCTCGTATGGCCTTCACCGTCATGCCACGGAAGCATATCCAACGCCGAATGACATACGAAATCTAAATCATTACGCCGTGTAATCACACAGAATCATCATTGTTGTACCACGTAAGCATACAGATCGTCATATTTGAACTCCTTGGTCGAATCAAGCCTCAACACGGAGTAATGTTGTACTATGTGTATCTACACCCTCAGACGAACGTATTGTCTACTGTACCCCGAGTCCCGTAATAGGGCTTCATCCAATGCAAGGAAACCGGTAGGGAGCTTTTCCATATTTGTAAAGATGCGCCTCGTTAGGCCTACAATACAGATGTCTAGAGTATGGTCTTCATTTTCATGGCGCCTATGGTCCCACCCTGACCCCTCCCTCAACTATGGAAGACTACATCAAGAGCTAAGTGACATCCCCTAGAAAGCAATCTAACATCCAATTTAGTGTGTCCCGCAACCAACACCTCGATAATGAAAGACCAATGGCCTCTAGGTTTAGCTCTAGTTTTTCCGTGTCTCATTGACTACCGATAAAAGGTATAAGATGATTACTATCCTATATTGGTCCTGACCCGCTTCTCCTGAGGTAAATCACCGAAGCACCCAGCGCCTTCCGCCACGGCCTTCTGATTACCAAACTATAGTTGTAGTCAAGGTATACTTACCGAACGGTACCGCGCAGACCAAACCCCTGTGAGTGCAGCCCGAGCATGCACTACACAAAGGACCATCACGGAGTATCCTACCACGTCCCGCAAAAGTTGTGTTCTTTCCTCCAGGCCCGCAGAGCAATCATACATAATAATCATGTAGAATAATCAGATGGACATTCTCCTCTCATGTCTCCATACATCACGATGATCTACCAAGTTGGGTTCTTCACCTTCGTACATGCAGATTGATCCAAGCGCATCATACTTACATGTTATAAGATTCTACGTCTAACTTTTTAATCACGTGCTTGGCATATCTTATTAGATTGTCAATTAACTTGATTATTCACATATTAGCTTTTTATTCAAGTTACTAGGTTATCTCTGAGTCCCTTATATCTCAAAGTAATGGACCCCTCTCTCGCTTATTAATACAGTGATTTAACTTAACCCGTCTAAGTTCATTAATAAGCCCAGTGACATAACATGTTATTTCATAGATTGTAATTAACGAAACTAATCTACAACCTTTTACCCTCATATTGTAATTAACGAAAGTAATTTACAACCCTTTTTTTATCACCATGTCATTTATTGTCCAATTACATGTTTACAAGTTATAATAACATGCTTTACTTAATGTATATTAAGTATATCCTTCGTTAATTCTCACGTTTTCTTATGGCATGTTTATTTAATACATAATTAACTACAACTTATTTCATTTCATAAGTTTAACAATAATAAACCTACTTTACTCTTTCTTATTTAATCATCACTGCTGTCACAAATTGTTGTTGTTGTTTGCTTATTAACTTATTTCTCGAAACTAAGGTTTATTATGAAATTTCCTTTTCCATTATTATAACCCATATTATAATTTCCACTTGTCTCTAGAACAAGCCTACCTACTATACTACATTCTCATTCATATAATCAGTTATAATAGGTTATATTCCCCGTTTATCATGATTCTTTTTAGGTTCCTTAATATTAACCAACCCTTTTTCTGTTGTAATCTTTCTTTAATTACCGTCATGTACATTTTTTTTATTTCAGGAAAACATTTCATTTATCTCATTAGTTTGGTTAACTGAAATATATAATGCCCTATTTCGATGACGCACACCGACTTAGATCCATTATTGTAAGCTATTTCTTTTATTTTTAATGTTGACACCATGCAGAAAGATATAATGATCTATTATGTTCTCAGTAATTTTATCATTATGGAAATATCATTTTTCACCATATCCAACTAACTCAGTCCACTGCAAATTTTCCCCTTTTAATTTCTAAGTTAGACATTAAATTTTTGTTTTCATATACTATTTACAATTACTGTAAATTTTCCTTAACCCATTAGGCATATCAATTCTTTTTCACTATTCCTGAATTTAACTGTAATTTTGTTTACAACATTTTGGCATTTAACAATAATCTTAAGGACATATTCACATTTATTGTAAATTCCACAATTTTAGTATTACAGTAATTCTCAATTCAAGCAGAAGATTAATGGAATAGGTTTTGTACAACAACAATATTCTTAATGTAATCAAAGCAGATTAAACCACAAATTGCAATTATCCATTTACGGGAAATGTAAATGATAAATATACTGTTACCAAAAGGTATAATTTAAATCCACTCACTCCAATCCTTGAATCTGATTCAGATCTGTTATTTCGTGCTCTTTCTAACTGAATCTAGTATTAAGAAAACCATGGATTTGCAAATCCGATGCTAGAAGAAGAGGGAAAGAAAGAAACCTAAATAAATTAGATTCATAGGACTTACCTCACGTTGATCAGAAATCTGAATACCTATATCGTAGAATTACATTTTTTTGTCTTCAAATATTGAACCAGAACTCCTAAAATCTAATATTCTTAATTTCTGAAAAATTCAAAGAAGAAAGAAAATGGCAGAGCTTAGGCATCGTCCCAAAAAATATGTGTTGGAGGCTAGGCTTTGCTAGTCTATTTAAAGGTGTACAGGAAATTCTGGTCTGTCGGATTTAATAATATAAAATTCGAACCATTTAAACAAGAAGAACACGTCACTTCAGAAATAGATCTGGTCTGGGTAGATCGACCCATGTATCAACCCACCTTAAAGGTGTGTCGACCCTATGGTCGACCCATGGTTCGACCCACGTATATCTTGGGTCGACTCAGATCCTAGGTTTGAACGTGATTTCTATCGAATTAATTCTAGATTAATGTTTATATTAACATTCATTTTATTTCTAAATATCACTTATGTGAATTATTTTTTTCTGTTTATAACACATAGCTGATTTCAAATTTCGAGTCTATGCTTGTATATACGCATACAACCTTGTAAATCTTTATATGTTAGTAACTTTCCCATACCAACTCCATTTGGGGCAAGTCATATATCAAAATGAATCAGAAAATTGCCACGAACACAGTGGTATATGTTTCGAGGTTAAAATCTGAAATCATAATTATCAATATTTTTGTTTAATATTTAAATAAAATGAGGGTTGTAACATTCTCCCTCCTTAGGTACTTTCTTCCCCGAAATTTGATAAGGATAGTGTTAGACCAAAAATTGGCACTAACACCCAAATGCAGATCGCAGAATGCAGAAAACAGTAAATAAAGAGGAGACACACAAAGTTTTTATAGTGGTTCCGCTGTAGATGTAGCCTACGTCCACTTTATAATCTTACTGTTATACTGACAGATTACAAGAATCAGTTACATGCAAGCACACAATCCATGTGTTAATTGAGGTTGCAAGTGATTATACACGTAATTCATGTGTTAATTGTGGAGAAAAGAGAAGAATTTGGCTGTTGTAAAGTGCAAAGTCCTTTCACTTCAGTAATGGTGGAAGTAGTGAAGAAGAATGGCCAAAAGATCCTTGAAAATGTCTTCAAATGGTGTATTTATAGCTGTAGGAGGGATTCTGGGAAGACCGGTTCATGATGGCGTACGTGGTACCCTATCCAGGAAAATAGGAGAGCAAATAGCCTTGAGAACAGGTCAAAACAGGCTGCCCAGGAGCAGGTTGGGGGGTCGGATCGTGATCATGAGATCGTGGTCCATGAGGGCGAGCCGAACAGTTGCGTGACAGTGAGATGTGAGGTGGCGACGAGCCGGAGTGGTCGGGTCGTGGTCTACATTTGCTCCACGATCCGAAGGGGGGCGATCCGATGAGGGGCGAGTCGATGGTGCTTCACTTCATGCTGGAATTTGCCAGATTACACCCGTTCACGGAAACGGGCATAACTTTCAAACCGTATGTCCAATTGAGCCAAAATAAAGCTCAAACTGAAGCTAATTTAGAGATCTATGAGAGTTGCATAGCTTAGCTCTGTAATTGCTGTCTTCGGGCCCAAAAAAGATCGTCTGATAGGAGTTTCGGGCCTTTCTTTGTTCGTGATGCGACTTTGACCAAATCGCTGCCTGTCTTCTGATGTTGTTCTCCATATCCGAGCGCGATGCTATCCAGATATTCAGTGTGACAGCTTTTACCAAAAAGTGTGTCAACAAGTTTGCCCCCCAGAACATATCTTTCTTGTTGAAGGAAGATGTGTTCTGGATAATCTGAGAAATCCAAACCTAGAATGCGACGATCACGCCGGATCGTATTAAGGCTCGAAAATCGACGATTACATGGGATAGTATTAAGGCCAGAGAAATCCAAGAAGACCAGGAGTTTGTACCTGCAAGAAGATAAAACAAATAATGCAAGAATATTTCCTAGATGGCCTTACCGGAGTAAACCATCTGAGGAGATGTTAGAGTGGTTCCGAGACGGCCTTGCCGGAGTAAGACGACCAAGGAAAAGCAATGAAGGTTCCAAGACGGCCTTACCGTAGTAAGACGACCAAGGAAAAGCACATGAGGTTCCAAGATGGCCTTACTAGAGTAAGACGACCAAGGAAAAGCACATGAGAATTTGTTTATACTGGACGGATCCAGTTGGGAGCCGGAGCTCATGTTTGTACTGGACGGATCAAGTTAGGAGTCGGAGATCAATGTTTATACTGGACAGATCCAGTTAGGAGCCGGAGCTCAATGCTTATTACTAATTCATGAAAATGCAGCAGTCGCTTGCCGGACACGACTGGAGACCACAAGCCGGTTCCGTGCGTGCGGGCTGCTGAGACTGCTTTTATTACGTGCAGGGAAAACAAAGGAGAGCGAGAAGTCGCCTAAAAACCTAAAAAATGAACTATGGACCGGAGTCCAGCAAACTGAAGGGATCCACTAAGTGGGATCAGTTAATGATAAGCCCGCGATTGCTCGATTCGGGATCGTTCCCTCTTCGGGGATTCAGTGGTGGCAGCGTAGGTGTGGGCACTGTTGGTTAAGTGACGTACTCGGGTAGTTCTCCTCGCCTGATTCGAGCCTCAATAAGGTCATGCAGATGTCTGCAGTCATCAGTGTTGTGACCGTCCATGTCATGGAATATGCAATGTCTGCCGGAATTGCGTTGTGCTAGTGTTGGTTCCCTCTTGGGAGGCCTTGGATATGAGGCGGCACCCCCGGTATCCACGTATATGTTGCTCAGAGAGTGTCATTCAGTTCAGTGTATTTGTCGTACCTGGACCCTCTCCGGGGTGGAGCACTACGATCATTTGTAGCAGGGGTCTTTCCTTTACCCTTGTCATTGCCTTTTCTAGGATTGGGCGGTTCTCCATCTCCAAGCATGTTGACGTCGAGAGTGCATTTCTCAGAAGTTACATCTTCTTCCCGCAGGAATCTATCTGCTTCAAGGTAGAATTCGCTGAGGTTTCGCGGTGGATCTCTGTACAAAGACTTTTTGAACTCCGAGTTATCTAGAACGCCAGATACTGCTGCCATCAGTACCATCGATTGTTCAGGGCGATCCACTGATGCTGCTGCAACGTTGAATATTTCCAGGAATGAACGCAGAGTTTCTTTGGGCCTCTTCTTGATTGTAGTGAGTGACATGACGTTCTTGGGTCAAGCGATGTGGACCCGAAACTGTTCAAGGAAGTGAGCGGCCAACATATTCCCACTGTTGATCGATTCCGTCTTTAGTGCCAAATCCATATGACTGCTATATCAGTCAGAAAGAGGGAAAAAAACTTTGCCATGACGTTTTATGATGCCGATTGAACTTCCATATGCCGTTTGTAGCGCATGAGATGCACGGTAGGATCTGTCCTGCCGTTGTAGGGCTCCAGTTGCGGAAGTTTGAAATCTGGTGGATTGCGGGAATTTCTGATTTCCTGAGTGAAGGAGTTGTGATTGACGTCATCTACGTCATTCTGATAAGTGCGGCCTCTCGTGAGGCGTTGAATCAGATCAACGAGTCGATTGCCTTCAAAAAGCCGTTGTAAGTTGCCAAGATCAGAGCTGGTGCCCCCATCGTTGGGTGTAGGAGAAAACGGAAGCTGATGGTGAGCTGTCGGGAGCGGATCGCGGATCGTGGCTCATGAGGGGCAACTAGAACCGGTTGTGAACAATGGAGGTTGGCCCGTGAGCTGGGGTCGTGAAGCGGGGGGGGGGGGGGACCCGACTGGATCCTGGAGCCCCTACACGAGCTGCTTCATGTTGTTGAGTGGGAGCTTGTGCTATGTTGTCCATCCAATTCGAAGCTGAATTCGGTTGTTCCTGAGCATTACCAAGAGCAAGGGGGTTGCCCCCGAGTCCATGTGATGCACGACCCGCTTCTATGGCTTCATTTCCAGTGACTTGTTCGTTGCTCGGCCTTCCATCCGTCCGAGCGAAGAATTGGTCCATCAATTTCTGTTGTTTTTGGAGGAGATCATCTTGCCTTGCCATTTGGTCCCTCAGTTCAGCGAGAACGCCATCCATCTCGTCTCTGGTCAGGTATGCAGAAGGATCTTCATGAGAGGAAGCCTCCTGGCTCGCCTCGTTCCTTGTGTCTTCAGCGTCAGCGTCAGCGTCCTCAGCATGAGCGGAAGTTCCAGTTTTCTTCCTTTTGATTGCCATTAATCCAATAGCCAAAAAATCCAAGCAGAATTTGAAGTTGTCGTGTGCCCCTTCCTGGCGCGCCAAAATGTTAGACCAAAAATTGGCACTAACACCCAAATGCAGATCACAGATCACAGAATGCAGAAAACAGTAAATAAAGAGGAGACACACAAAGTTTTTATAGTGGTTCGGCTGTAGATGTAGCCTACGTCCACTTTATAATCTTATTGTTATACTGACAAATTACAAGAATCAATTACATGCAAGCACACAATCTGTGTGTTAATTGAGGTTGCAAGTGATTATACACGTAATTCATGTGTTAATTGTGGAGAAAAGAGAAGAATTTGGCTGTTGTAAAGTGTGCACTTCAGTAATGGTGGAAGTAGTGAAGAAGAATGGCCAAAAGATCCTTGAAAATGCCTTCAAATGGTGTATTTATAGCTGTAGGAGGGCTTCTGGGAAGACCGCTTCGTGATGGGGTACGTGGCACCCGATCCAGGAAAATAGGAGAGCAAATAGCCTTGAGAACAGGTCAAAATAGGCTGTCGAGGAGCAGGTTCGGAGGTCGGATCGTGATCATGGGATCGTGGTCCATGAGGGCGAGCCGAACAGTTGCGTGATGGTTAGATGTGAGGTGGCGACGAGCTGGAGTGGTCGGGTCGTGGTCTACATGTGCTCCACGATCCGAATGGGGGGCGAACCGATGAGGGGCGAGTCGATGGTGCTTCACTTCATGCAGGAATTTGTCAGATTACACCCGTTCACGGAAATGGGAATAACTTTCAAACCATAAGTCCGATTGAGCCAAACCAAAGCTCAAACTGAAGCTAATTCAGATATCTACGAGAGTTACAAAGCTCAGCTTCATAATTGCTGTTTTGGGCCCAAAAAAGGTCGTCTGATAGGAGTTTCAGGCCTTTCTTTGTTCGTGATGCGACTTTGACCAAATCGCTGCCTGTCTTCTGATGTTGTTCTCCATATCCGTGCGCGATGCTATCCAGATATTCAGTGTGACAGCTTTTTCCAAAAAGTGTGTCAACAGATAGGGTAATGTTCTGCCACGTATAAATAGCAACCATTATGTGTACATCTAATTTTTCAATCATCTGTGCACTTATGCAAAGCGTAACACAATATAATAGTACATGAATGCCTAAGTGGTATCTCCTATATGAATGCAAATTTTCTTGAAAATCTTTTTAAAAATATGACGCACACATCCTAAATATACTAGCAATTTATATATGAATGCAATATTTTGAAAATCAAAATACTTTTTCATCCAATTTTTCCTACACTCTTACAGAGCGAGAACGTAGTTCTTCCATGTTTTACATCCAAATTCTACAAATTGACTTTAAATTTGCGAATATCAAAAAAGTTTAATTTCCTGAATTCAATTTCTTATGTTACAAAAAATTAGAAAACGAAAAACTTCACATCTTCTGTTTTTCTTTTATGTCTATGCGTACTTGGATTTTTTGCAACTATTATATAAATATTCCCTATCTTCCTATACAGTCATAGCTTACATAAGAAAATTTTCTTTGTTATATTTTTTTCCTCGAATTTGTAACGACCCGCATTTTTCAGCGATATAATTAATTTATTTAATTATTGGAATAATGGTTTGGTTATTTAAAATGGTTTGGTTATTTAAAATGACCAGAATTGAATTATATCGAATATTTAATTAAAATAAATGATATAATAATATATTTAATTTTTGAAATAGTCAGAAATGGTAGAATTCACAAAATGGTGTGAATTGGATCATCTATGATATTTAATTCAGTTTAGAATTGAATTAGAATAACGAATATATTATTTGAACGACAGTTTGAACGTATAATTATAATCGAGTTCGAAATGGCGCGGTAGTCGCCATTTGGCGATTTGAACTTCAATTGAATGTACAAGGTCCATTTTAAATCGGATTTCTGTGAAACAAGAAACGTTAGAAGCTGGTGAAGTATATTTTTCTAGTGGAAGAGAAAATTCGAGATTTCGTCGTGTAGATTTTTAGTTATATCCAAATCAAATTTTAGAAAAGTTGCTATGGAATTCCTTTATAATTTATATCGATTTATTTATATTATAAAAGAATTTTTAATATAAATCGAATATTGATGTAATACTGGATTTGAAATATTGAGTTAAAAATCCCAGTGTAGCAGTATGATATTCTGTTGTGAATATATGCGATAATATTTATTTTTAAATATTAAATTTAATTGTTTTTAAATATATTTATATATTTAAAAGGGTTATTTAGAGCTTTAAAAGTAGCCAGTTTTTCAAACAACCTCAGAATTCGACGAAACTAATTTTGTTGGATCCGCAATATTAAATTATTGCCAGATATCAAGTTTCGTGATTTTTAGAGAAAGTATGTGGCCGTACGGATTTTTTATTTGGAGAACAGTCAGTATTCTGACAGTTAAAAATATGCTGTGTGAGCAAACGGATTCGAAATTCGAAGAAACCAGTTTCGTTGGGTTCGTAATGTCAAACTCTGGTTGCATGTCCAGTTTGGTGATTTTTGGGTATCATATGTGATCACAAGGATTTTAGAGTACAAATACATACAGCGATTGCTTAAAAATAAATAAAATAATCAAATAAAAAAATATAAAACCTATCCTATATAATATCCTTTACCCTCCTTAACCCTAAACATTTTGCCATCCTTCTGAAAAACTCACACCGCCACCACATGAAAATAAAAACGTGAAAGTACCCTCTTCCAAAAATCAAACAAATGGATTTAAATTCCTATAAATTATGAAACATATATATATATATATATATATGCATTCTTCATCTGGGTATGATTTTCGCTGAGCTCGACATTGTGTCGTTGTTTTTCTCTTCAAAGCGAAATTCTAGGGCTCGGAAATTCTGGCGTAGGGGAGGGTTTTTGCTCGATTTGACTTTGGTTTCGAGATCGTGGAAATAAGGAGAGTCAGCCATAATTTTATTGGTTGTTTTCGCGCCTAGAGATGACGCGCGCGACATACTGAAGGTGCCATCCGAAGCTGTCGACCGCGATTCAAATGGAGCGATCGATGTAAGCATTTTTGGTATGATGAGGAAGAGGAGTTCGAGAGAAGTGGTTTGGTGAGTACGGTTTTGATTTTAGCTGAGAAATGAAGGAGAATGGATGATCTAAAGGAGCAGTAATGGCATCATGATGTTACTGGAGGAAACGATTTGGGAGAGAATCAATAGTAGCGGGTCTGGTATTCGAAATTGGTATGGGCATTGTTTTAGTTATGAGCCCAGTTGGAAATTAAGATTTGAAGTTTTATTCAATTTAAATAATATGTATAACTTCTAATGTTAATATCTTATTCATACGCTATCAGATTCACGAACGGTCAGATCCATTGGGATCGTCTGGAGGTGAGCTACAGAATGAAACTGATTAGAAGTGAATTGAGGCTCATCACAATTTATTTCGAAATAAATTGTCTGATCGTAATCAACTAATGCAAATCATTATTTAACGGTTAACGCGAAATGTGAGTAAACTCACTAACTCTTCTCAGTTATATTTTTCTAAAGTATTTTTAGAAATGATAAATGATGGTGGTTTGCTGTGTGTTGGCTGTTTGGTTGAACTGCTAGTCAGTTGATTGAAAATATAGATAACGATATAAGTATAAATCATTAATCAAATATTTATTCTGTTTAGCAGAATATTTCATAGTGAAATGAAATTGATGTTACTGTTATTGTTTAACATCTGTGGATGCAGGGAAACAGGTTGGAGGGACCCAACTGGGTTCCTCAACATTTATTTTACTGTTTTTCATATATTGTGTAATATGATGTGATATGAAATCTGTTGTTGATTTTATATGTTAGAATGATACCGATCATTGTTATATGGTACATTAAATACCAAAAGGAATACTGGAATGAAATTTTCAACATTATATTGAAAAAGAAATATTTATAAAATCAAAAGATTTCATAAAAAGAAACTATTTATTTAGAAATTAAATAGATTGGAAAGGAATATTTATTTGTTAATCAAATAGATAGAATTGAAAAAGAAATATTTGTAAACTATTTAAAAATAGAATTGAAAGGGATATTTATTTGAATAATAAATAGAATAAAAAGGGAAAATATGTGTAAAACAAATAGAAAGGGAATAGTTAGATTATAAAAGGAATTACTTATAAAATCAATAGATTTACTTGAAAAAGTGACTAGAATTGTATAAAAGGAGAATTTTACATTTGAAAGGTTTAGACCCGTGCTTCGCACACGGGTATAACGTGTTATGGATTTAAAGCAAAGATTTTAAATAGAATCTATTTCTGCCGATAGATTTAGAAGAATAATTTATAAATAATATTTTATAAATTAAATAAGATGTTTATCATTGTACAAACAGGATATATAAGTCAGGACTTATGTAGAAAAGTAAGAATCGATTTCAACATCGACATTTGAAAACTGAATAAACATAGAGTTAATCAAAGGAGTTAACCAGTCAGAGTAAATCAGTTAGAGTTAATCTGGTAGAGTTAATTAGGTAGAGTTAATCGAATTAGAATTAACTGAATATTAGATATTCAAGTAGAGTTGATCGAATATAGTTATTTGAGATAGAGTTAGTCAAACATAGTTATTTAGCATGTGTTGCCATTTCGTATGACTGCTAGCATAATTCGCAGGGCTGCAGATAGCCTATGGCGATCGGATGTTTCCTGAGGGAATCAGGCGTAACCATTGTGATCGCTGCGATCTAGAGTCAAGCGAATGGATTTAAATCGAATATTAGCTATTTGAAATAAAGTTGAAACAGACATAGTTATTCGAATATTAGTTAATCAAATATTAGTTATTCGATAGGAGTTAATCAAAATGTATTAATCAAAATGTGTAATCAAAATGTATTAATCAAAATGGGTTAATCAAAATGTATTAATCGAAAGAAGTTATAGAATATTAGTTATTCGAAAGGAGTTATCGAATATTAGTTATTCGAAAGAAGTTAACGAATATTAGTTATTCGAAAGGAGTAAATTGAATATAGTTTATTCGAATAGAGTTAAAGGAAGTAAGTTGATAGGAGTTAATTGATAAGAGTTAATTGATTAAGGTTAATTCAATAGAGTTAATCAAATAGAGTTAATAGAATATAGTTAACTAATAGTGTAATGGAATAGAGCTAATCGAATATAGTTTATTCGAAGAAAAGAGTTATCGAATAGAGATTTGTTTGAAAGAGAGTTACGTAAGGAAGTTGTTAAAGGTTTAAAAGGTGAACTTTGTCTATTACAAGGTTAGAAAGATTGTTCATCTAAGGTCTGAGAGGTAATTAGACCCCAACTTGATTGACTTTGTTTTTAACTAAGAGATGGGTAAGGTTCGATAGTGAAGATTGATTAGGTGAATTTAGTTAATGAGTGCAATGGTTTAAATTGGCTTAGTGATGGTTTATTTAACATCTGTTTAAGTCAAATGAATAAATTTTGGAAACATTTTCCAAATATTATCAGAGATATTTTCTAATCATATAAAATGAACTGCAAATGAGAAGGAATAATGGAATGACAGTGATACGTGAAACAGAGATGGAAATGTTTTTCAATGATTGATGATGTATATTTTTCTAAATTTAGAAAATAAGAATTTACAATATACAGAAATGGGGAAATAGATAAATTAAAGATAATTTAATAAAAAGAGATAAATGTGGATTGATGATTGATCGATAGGATTTCCATCTGGAAATAATATCGTCGGTTGCACACCTGTTTTTCTTTGATAGTTAAATCACCGACTATCAAAGTTTTGACCATTTTATCATCGTCAATATGGAGAGGCCGAGATCAGATATATTATCTGAAAACCACTCTGTATGGACGTTAGCGTTGCGATCAAATATTGAAGACAGACTTATGCAAGGGCTATCCTGTTTACAGAATAGTGCCTTCGGTTTGTCCATTCCCAGGACAACGTGAATGAACGAATGTCTGACAAAGTATATCTAACGGATCGCGTAAGTTGATCTCTTCGAACGTACTTACGTTTGGTGGCGGAGGAATTCGTTTCTCTTAGCTTTATTCCCGTGGTATTTTTGAGGAAATCAATTTGTGATTTGACGGGTATGACGATGTGGCATTCAGAGTGAATGGTGGTCAAGTGTTTCAAAAGATACGTAATGACCTCAAGCCTCATCAACCGGGAAATGACATAAATCGGGCAGGCAGCATGGCTAAGTGGGTGGCTCCCATTACGGAGTATATCACATATTTAGAGGAAATCCAAATTATTCTCTTATCTATTATCGATGCTGTCCTTTTTTGGGAAACTGTGGGTAGCTCCCAACCGTTGGTGATATACATTCGATACACTCAAGCGAAACGAGTGGTTGGTCATGTATGGGACGGGTTGCAAGATGTTCTTGTTGAACCCAGTGTATTCGTCTCTAGAGATACACTATCGGCAGGTGGTCCCATACCTTGTCATAGTTGGAACCCAATCTCCAATAAGCGCCCACAGTTTTGTTTTGTATATTATATATGTGGAACGTGAGATGCAAGCGCTCCGCTAGATTGTTAATTACTTGTGATTAGACATTATTATAATATCATGATGTATTGATTTCAAAAACTGTTTTGGGTTATCGTAAGGTAAAAGTCGTCCGTGTTTATGTGTGGATCGGTCTTAGGATTATCTTTTCGTTTGAAAAGGATTTTGAAAAGTTAAACCAAATGATTTGAGTTTACTCACACTTGTCCCATGACTCACCCAGAGTTTATTTTGTTTTTGTTTTCCCTAAACTCTTGGGTGCCTAAATTTGTACGGGCAGTCAAGTAGTTCAGGTCTTTACAGATATGCTTGGAGGAACTTGAAGCAGGAGGCTTCAGGATTATATGGCTATTGTTATTTCCGTTGTGTGTAAGTGTTGTACTCTGATAATGTTATTCTATGTATATACACTATTTTATTGTAAAGTTATATTATGTATTATATTTTATTCGTTCCGATGTGAGATTCGTGTTTACTCTGATTGTGTTCTTCTTCTTCTTCTATTCGAATTTTCTATCTTATCTATTCTCACCCTCTAACTACTTTCTATTAATGATCTGGAATGTTCGATACATGAAAAATTAACATGGGTTTTGTGTTGATTTTCTGGGTCGAAAATCCCAGTTCGTTACAGTGGTACCAGAGTTGAAGGTTGAGTGATTACCTTGGCTCTGTGGCGTGACTCAGTAGAGATGAGGTTAGTAATACACTAGATTGAGTTGAGTGTATATATGAGTGGACGTATTTGTAGATTTTTCTAAAAATAATTTTATATTATGGAGATTTATTGGTTGAGTAGTTTGTGAATTTTGGTCGACCAGTTTGATCCACTGTATCGATAGGAGTTTCTAAACACTCGAATACGATGAACCGACACAGTATGTTTTGAAAGAGGGTAAATGAAATAATTTTACCCAAATTATATTTTGATATAAAAGAAAGGTATATTTTGGAATTATTATCATATATTTGATGTGTTGGTTGATTATAATTGAAACGGTTATATAAATAACCAATTTGAGTTCGTATAATTCAAAAGCAGATTAATTAAATCAGAATTAAAATTCTGAAACTGGGGAAAAAGTGATTGCAAGTGGATTTGAGCCAAGTTTAAGGAATTTTTAAAATTATGGGAGATTTTAAATTGTTTACAGGTATCGTGAATGATATTTTGAAAAAGACTTCAAAATGAAAGTGTTTAAAGATGGTTTTGATAAGTGATATAGTATTGAACTCACTTCGATAGCTGGGAAATAACTCTGATGATACTGGCCACATCATCAGTGTTCATTTTTGAGTTCTAAATGACGGATTACTACCAAGGATTTCGTGTTGGATTGTTTTGAGGAAAACGAGTTGTTTGAAGTGCCAAAAGAAATATTTGGTTTAGAAAAGCAAAGCTGTTTAAAATCCCCAGGTAGTATTGTTGAATCAAAGACAAATTAGAGAAATTTGTGAAAGCAAATATGGATTTAATTGAAACCAGTTAACTGGAAATTTAATTGGAATATAATATATGAAGTAAAATCAGATTTTGAATAGTGAGACAGGGATCTGAAATGATATTGAATTAATGAGTTAGAAGGTTGGAATCAAGGACGGAACTTTGGTTTGAAATAGAATTTGGCTTGGATATGTGAATGATTTGGTTTTGAGGGAAAAATTGGAATTTTGTTTGGGGATGCATTTGTATATGTTGATAGGGTAGCAGATGGAAAGGATATAATGATATGCCCGACAAAAAGGTACATGTTTAAATTTCCATATGAGGTTTTACGCGCCAAATTGGCAAGCCGCTTGGCTATTTTATTTTCTTTTGGATTGGAAAGGGCCTAGAGAAGCGAGTTGGGGTTTGAACCATTGACCGATACAAAGGAGGTGCATGCGAAATTTTTCGAAAATTTAGGATGTTCGAAAATTTTCAGGATTTTAGAAAATTTTCGTTGATAAGAATTATTTAATATTTTAATTGAAATTAAATTGGTTCAGTTGAAAATAAGGTTGGTAAGCAAACAGATAAATGTATACTAGTCAATAGGGTTTGTTCTCTACCTTAGCAATTTCGAGGACGAAATTATTTTAAGGGGGGAAGAATGTAACGACCCGCATTTTTCAGCGATATAATTAATTTATTTAATTATTGGAATAATGGTTTGGTTATTTAAAATGTCCTGAATTGAATTATATCGAATATTTAATTAAAATAAATGATATAATCATATATTTAATTTCTGAAATAGTCAGAAATGGTAGAATTCAAAAAATGGTGTGAATTGGATCATCTATGATATTTAATTCAGTTTAGAATTGAATTAGAATAACGAATATATTATTTGAATGACAGTTTGAACGTATAATTATAATCGAGTTCGAAGTGGCGCGACAGTTCGCCATTTGGCAATTTGAACTTCAATTGAATTTATAAGGTCCATTTTAAATCGGATTTCTGTGTAACAAGAAACGTTAGGAGCTGGTGAAGTATATTTTTCTAGTGGAAGAGAAAAATCAAGATTTCGTCGTGTAGATTTTTAGTTATGTCCAAGTCAAATTTTAGAAAAGTCGATATGGAATTCCTTTATAGTTTATATCGATTTATTTATATTATAAAAGAATTTTTAATATAAATCGAATATCGATGTCCGGATTTGAAATATCGAGTTATAAATCCCAGTGTAGTAGTATGATATTCTGTTGTGAATATATACAATAATATTTATTTTTAAATATTAAATTTAATTGTTTTTCAAAAGACCTCAGAATTCAACGAAACTAATTTTGTTGGATCCGCAATATTAAATTATTGCCAGATATCAAGTTTCGTGATTTTTAGAGCCAGTATGTGGCCGTATGGATTTTTAATGTGGAAAACAGTCAGTATTCTGACGGTTAAAAATACGCTATGTGAGCAAAACGGAGTCGGAATTCGACGAAACCAATTTCATTGGGTTCATAATGTCAAACTCTAGTTGCATGTCCAGTTTGGTGATTTTTGGGTATCGTATGTGATCACAGGGATTTTAGAGGACAAATACAAACAGCGATTGCTTAAAAATAAATAAAATAATCAAATAAAAAAAATATAAAACCTATCCTATATAATATCCTTTACCCTCCTTAACCCTAAACATTTTTCCATCCTTCTGAAAAACTCACGCCGCCACCACAGGAAAATAAAAACGTGAAAATACCATCTTCCAAAAATCAAACAAATGGATTTAAATTCCTATAAATTATAAAACATATATATATATATGCATTCTTCATTTGGGTATGATTTTCGCTGAGCTCGACATTATGTCGCTGTTTTTCTCTTCACAGCGAAATTCTAGGGCTTGGAAATTCTGGCGCAAGGGTGCTCGATTCGACTTTGGTTTCGAGATCGTGGAAATAAGGAGAGTCAACCGTGATTTTATTGGTTGTTTTCACGCCTAGAGATGACGCGCGACATACTGAAGGTTCCATCCGAAGCTGTCGACCGTGATTCTAATGCAGCGATCGATGTAAGCATTTTTGGTATGATGAGGAAGAGGAGTTCGAGAGAAGTGGTTTGGTGAGTACGGTTTTGATTTTAGCTGAGAAATGAAGGAAAATGGATGATCTAAAGGAGCAGTAATGGCATCGTGATGTTACTAGAGGAAACGATTTTGGAGAGAAGCAATAGTAGCGGGTCTGGTATTCGAAATTGGAATGGGGCTTGTTTTAGTTATGAGCCCAGTTGGAAATTAAGATTTGAAGTTATATTCAATTTAAACAATATGTATAACTTCTAATGTTAATATCTTATTCATACAGTATTAGATTCATGAAAGGTCAGATCCGTTGGGATCGTCTGGAGGTGAGCTACAGAATGAAACTGACTGGAAGTGAATTGAGGCTCGTCACAATTTATTTCGAAATAAATTGTCTGATCATAATCAACTAACGCAAATCGTTATTTACCGTTAACGCGAAATGTGAGTAAACTCACTAACTCTTCTCAGTTATATTTTTCTAAAGTACTTTTAGAAATGATAAATGATGGTTGTTTGCTGTGTGATGGCTGTTTGGTTGAACTGCTAGTTAGTTGATTGAAAACATAGATAACGATATAAATATAAATCGTTAATCAAATATTTATTTTGTTTAGCGAATATTAGTGAAATGAAATTGATGTTAATGTTATTGTTTAACATCTGTGGATGCAGGGAAACAGGTTGTAGGGACCCAACTGGGTTCCTCAACATTTATTTTACTGTTTTTCATATATTGTGTTATATGATGTGATATGAAATTTGTTGTCGATTTTATATGTTGGAATGATACCAATCATTGTTATATGGTACATTAAATACCAGAAGGAATACTGGAATGAAATTTTCAACGTTATACTGAAAAAGAAATATTTATAAAATCAAAAGATTTTATAAAAAGAAACTATTTATTTAGAAAATAAATAGATTGAAAAGGAATATTTATTTGTTAATCAAATAGATAGAATTGAAAAAGAAATATTTGTAAACTATTAACAAATAGAATTGAAAGGGAAATTTATTTGAAAAATGAATAGAATAAAAAGGGAAAATATGTGTAAAACAAATAGAAAGGGAAAAGTTTGATTATAAAAGGAATTACTTATAAAATCAATAGATTTTATATAAAAAGAAATATTTTATAAATAAATAGAATTATCAGAAAAGGATTTATTTTGTAAATAGATAGATTAAAAAAGAAAATACTTGAAAAAGTGACTAGAATTGTATAAAAGGAGAATTTTACATTTGAAAGGTTTAGACCCGTGCTTCGCACACGGGTATAACGTGTTATGGATTTAAAGCAAAGATTTTAAATAGAATCTATTTCTGACCGATAGATTTAGAAGAATAATTTATAAATAATATTTTACAAATTAAATAAGATGTTTATCATTGTACAAACGGGATATATAAGTCAGGACTTATGTAGAAAAGTAAGAATCGATTTCAACATCGACATTTGAAAACTGAATAAACGTAGAGTTAATCAAAGGGGTTAACCAGTTAGAGTAAATCAGTTAGAGTTAATTAGTAGAGTTAATCGAATTAGAATTAATTGAATATTAGTTATTCAATTAGAGTGGATTGAATATAGTTATTTGAGATAGAGTTAGTCAAACATAGTTATTTAGGATGTGTTGCCATTTCGTACGACTGCTAGCGTAATTCACAGGGCTGCAGATAGCCTATGGCGGTCGGATGTTTCCTGAGGGAATCAGGCGTAACCATTGTGATCGCTGCGATCTAGAGTCAAGCGAATGGATTTAAATCGAATATTAGCTATTCGAAATAAAGTTGAAACAGACATAGTTATTCGAATATAAGTTAATCGAATATTAGTTATTCGATAGGAGTTAATCAAAATGTATTAATCAAAATGTATTAATCAAAATGGGTTAATCAAAATGTATTAATCGAAAGAAGTTATAGAATATTAGTTATTCGAAAGGAGTTATCGAATATTAGTTATTCGAAAGAAGTTATCGAATATTAGTTATTCGAAAGGAGTAAATCGAATATAGTTTATTCGAATAGAGTTAAAGGAAGTAAGTTGATAGAAGTTAATAGATAAGAGTTAATTGATTAAGGTTAATTCAATAGAGTTAATCAAATAGAGTTAATAGAATATAGTTAACTAATAGTGTAATGGAATAGAGTTAATTGAATATAGTTTATTCGTAGCAAAGAGTTATCGAATAGAGATTTGTTTGAAAGAGAGTTACGTAAGGAAGTTGTTAAAGGTTTAAAACGTGAACTTTGTCTATTTCGAGGTTAGAAAGATTGTTCAGTTAAGGTCTGAGAGGTAATTATACCCCAACTTGATTGACTTTGTTTTTAACTAAGAGATGGGTAAGGTTTGATAGTGAAGATTGATTAGGTGAATTTAGTTAATGAGTGTAATGGTTTAAATTGTCTTAGTGATGCTTTATTAAACATCTGTTTAAGTCAAATGAATAATTTTTGGAAACATTTTCCAAATATTATCAGAGATATTTTCTAATCATAGAAAATGAACTGTAAATGAGAAGGAATACTGGAATGACAGTGATACATGAAACAAAGATGGAAAAGTTTTCCAATGATTGATGACGTATATTTTTTAAATTTAGAAAATTAGAATTTACAATATACAGAAATGGGGAAATGGATAAACTAAAGATAATTTAATAAAAAGAGATAAATGTGGATTGATGATTGATCGATAGAATTTCCATCGGGAAATAATATCGTTGGTTGCACACCTGTTTTTCTTTGATAGTTAAATCACCGACTATCGAAGTTTTGACCATTTTATCGTCGTCAATATGGAGAGGCCGAGATAAGATATATTATCTGAAAACCACTCTGTATGGACGTTAGCGTTGTGATCAAATATTGAAGACGAAGATATGCAAGGGCTATCCTGTTTACAGAATAGTGCCTTCGGTTTGTCCAGTCCCAAGACAACGTGAATGGACGAATGTCTGACAAAGTATATCTAACAGATCGCGTAAGTTGATCTCTTCAAACGTACTTACGTTTGGTGGCGGAGGAATTTGTTTCTCTTACCTTTATACCCGTGGTATTTTTGAGGAAATCAATTTGTGATTTGACGGGTATGACGATGTGGCATTCAGAGTGAATGGTGGTCAAGTGTTTCAAAAGATACGTAATGACCTCAAGCCTCATCAATCGGGAAATGACAGAAATCGGGCAGGCAGCATGGCTATGTGGGTCACTCCCATTAGGGTGTGTATCACCTATCTAGAGGAAATCCAAATTATTCTTTTATCTATTATCGATGTTGTCCCTTCAGGAAACGGTGGGTAGCTCCCAACCGTTGCTGATATACATTCGATACACTCAAGCGAAGCGAGTGGTCGGTCATGTGTGGGCCGGGTTGCAAGACGTTCTTATTGAACCCAGTGTATTCGTCTCTAGAGATACACTATTGGCAGGTGGTCCCATACCTTGTCATAGTTGGAACCCAATCTCCAATAAGCGCCCACGGTTTTGTTTTGCATATTGTATATGTGGAACGTGAGATGCAAGCGTTCCGCTAGATTGTTAATTACTTGTGATTAGACATTATTATAATATCAGAGAAGTATTGATTTCAATAACTGTTTTGGGTTATCGTAAGGTAAAAGCCGTCCGTGTTTATGTGTGGATCGGTCTTACGACTATCTTTTCGTTTGAAAAGGATTTTGAAAAGTTAAACAAAATGATTTGAGTTTACTCACACCAGTCCCATGAATGACCCAGAGTTTATTTTGTTTTCGTTTTCCCTAAACTCTTGGGTGCCCAAATTTGCACGGGCAGTCAAGTAGTTCAGGTCTTTACAGATATGCTTGGAGGAACTTGAAGCAGGAGGCTTCAAGATTATATGGCTATTGTTATTTTCACTGTGTGTAAGTGTTGTACTCTGATAATGTTATTCTATGTATATACACTGTTTTATTGCAAAGTTATATTATGTATTATATTTTATTCGTTCCGCTATGAGATTCGTGTTTGCTCTGATTGTGTTCTTCTTCTTCTTCTATTCAAATTTTCAATCTTATCTATTCTCACCATCTAACTTCTTTCTATTAATGATCCGGAATGTTCGATACCTGAAAAATTAATGTGGGTTTTGTGTTGATTTTCTGGGTCGAAAATCCCAGTTCGTTACAGAATTTTTCCATTTTTCTCAGTCCTCGTATTTGTTGCTTTATTGCATTTGTTATTTTCTTTTAGTTATGCCATCACTTTTTTTCCTTGCCTTATTTAACTTAATCCATAGATCTAAGCTTAATTTCAATAAATTTTCTAATTATTTCAAAACTAAAATAGGAAAACAACACACTACACAACTACTACCCAAGTGCTAAGAATCCTAGGACCGTGTCCCTGTTAACAAAGAAAAGTCCAAACCATAGGATCTAAACAACTCGCTTTCCCTCTACCGTCCACTTGTCACAAATAATCTTTGTTGTGTACTAACGGTCTTTTCAAAGCAACAAACTAGGTTCTATAGTGCTTATGCACTCTACGGGGATTTACTATTATTCTAAAACAATTCTTGCTATCTTCTTTACAGCCTCAAAAATAAATCCTCGTCTTTCATAGTTACTAATCCTTACCTACTTCATGATTTAAAAATATGGTTTTGCTTCATCATTTAATTTTCCTTTCAAAAACTAAAAGCTTCAAAACTTTAGTTTTTCTTCATTAAACTTATTTTTGTTAAACCATAAAAAACAACAACATGTTACAATAAAACACAAAACCTCTTTTTTTAAATCATAAAAAGTGGAGTAGACAAGGACAACTATTTCTCAATTAATTTCGCAACAACTCATATTTACTACACTAGTTCAATCACTTACAACTTGGTGTTAATTTCTAAACTAATCCCAAACACCTACTCTGTTCTAAATTTCAACAAATTATTTTGTCCACCCACCATAATTTATGTCACATAAATTGTCAAAAGAAAAGAATAGAGATTTTCAAAATTTTCCATAGCGAAATTTTAGTCTTTGACAAAAATGAAATCTTTTCTATGTTTTGTTATGTAATTCTTTCATACATTATAGCTTAAAAACATGCAAGCTATACATGCTTTATAATGCACACATTTTTCTGAAAAATTCTTTTTAGACAAATATTTCCATAAGAAATCACCATTTCCAAAATATAACCCATTTTATTTTTCTTTAAAACCCAATATGTACTTTTTCAAATATGTTCCTTACATTTTTTTCAAATGACAAAAATACTTCCTTTTGTTTTCAAAATTTTCTTCTACACAATTTAGCTAGTACATATATTTGAAATTGTAAGCTTTTAAGGTAAAAACTTGAAAAACACCATAAACTATCACCCAAAAGCTATTTAAAGTTTCAAGTTCTCCAAAGTTAACAATGGGGCTAGATTCAAAGTGGGTTTCCAACTTACTTAGACTTTCCTAAATATTTCTGCAAAGTCATTTCTCTCAAACATATATATTCCTATCCATTTTCTTTTTTACATTTTGCCAATTTATTAGGCTCAACTGCCAAACTCACTAATCCAAAATACTAACATCTCAGATACTAACATATGGGATCCATATTTTTCCATTACAAAACACATTATACGCTTTTCACCCAAACCACCTAAAGGTCTCAGATTTCCATAAACATTTCTTTAGTGCACAAGACTGATATCCCAACTCTTTGTATATGCTGCACTTCCTATTTAGTAGGTTCTTTATGGATCTAAGTGCATATATATAATATAATTATATTTTTAAAAATACAAATACGACACCCACTATCTATATAGGAATCCTAAACCTATGCTCTGATACCAGATGTAACAATCTGAATTTTGACAGACCAATTTTTTTGAAATCCCAATCTATCGAAGCTCGAGTCGGCTTGTCTGGTATCCAGCAGAAAAGACAGAGATAATAAATATATCAGAGTTTGATAAACATATCGCAATAGAATGGATAAAATATATTACAATTAATATAGCCTTAACGAAGTAATAATATTGTCTAACCAATATCCAAAGGGATCAAATCCCTACCATAAATCTAACCTGCAAGTATGTTATAAGGAGGGGGTCAGATAACAAAATTCTGGTGACTGGAAAAAATATACATTCTGAAATAACCCAACATATACCGTTCAGTTATGTTTTCTTATTTATTAGGTAATTTGGGTTAACAACACTCAAGTCTCTACACTCATGTCGTACTCATCTACTTCCTAGTAGATTAACCTAATATAGTATATATGTAGTTATACTCCACATTTCAAGGTACTCCCCATAGTACCCTAGCACGATCTCCGTTGTCATGCCGTGGAATCATATCTTACGCTGAATAACATACGGAAATTCAAATCATTACACTATGTAATCACATAGAATCAACATCACTATATCACGTAAGCGTACGAATCATCGTATCTGAACTCCTTGGTCGAATCAAGCCTCAACACAGAGTAGTTCCCTATTGTCTACAATACACCACCCAGTGCGTGTATCTAGACCCTCAGACGAACGTATTGTCTACCATACCCTGAGTCCCGTAATAAGGCTACATCCAATGCACGGAACTAGACTAGGAGCTTTTCCATATCAATAAAGGTCCGCCACATTAGGCCTATAATACAGATATCCAGAGTATTGTCTACATTTTTATGGTCCCACCCTGACCCCTCCCTCAACTAGTGAAAGACTACATCAAGAGCTAAGTGATGTCCCCCTAGTAAACAATCTAACATCCAATTTGGCGTGCCTCGCAACCAACATCTCGATAGTGAAAGATTGATGATTTCTAGGTTTAGCTCTAGTCTTTCCGCTTCTTACTGACCGCCGATGACAATTATTAGACGATTACTATCCGGATTGGTCCTGACCCGCTTATCCCGAGGCAAATCATTGAATCACCCTGCGCCTTCTGCCATGGCCTTCTAATTACCAAACTACAGTTGTAGTCAAGATAAACTCACCAGATGGTATCGCGCAGACCAAACCTCTGTGAGTGCAACCTGAGCATGCACCACATAGAGGATCACCACGGAGTACCCTACCACGTCCCTTGGAAGTCGCATGCTTCCCTCCAGTCCCATAGAGAAATCAGACATAACCAAGCAGAATAACCAGGCAGAATAATCAGATGGATGTGCTCCAATTGTGTCTCCAAACACCACAATAATCTACCCCTTGGGTTCTTCCCCTTCGTACGTGCGGATTGATCCAAGCTCATCAAACAAACATGTTATTAGATTCTTCATCTAACCTTTTAATCACGTGCTTGTCTTACCTTATTAGATTGCCAATTAACTTGATTACCCACATATTAGCTTTTTATTCAAGTTACCAAGTTATCTATGAGCCTCTTATATCTCAGAGGAATGGACCTCTCTCTCGCTTATTAATACAGTGATTTACTTAACCCATTTTAAGTTCATTAATAAGCTCAGTAACATAACATGTTATTTCTTAGATTGTAATTAACGAAGTAGTCTACAACCTTTTACCCTTGAATTGTAGTTGACGAAAGTAATCTACAACCACTTTTTTTTATCACCATGTCATTTATTGTCCAATTACATGTTTACAGTTACAATAACATGCTTTACTTAATGTATAATTAAGTACATACTTCCCCAATTCTCATGTTTTCTTATGACATGTCTATTTAATACATAATTAAGTACAACTTATTTCATTTCATAAGTCTACCAATAATAAACTTATTTTGTTCTTTCTTATTTAATCATTACCTCGTCTTACACTATTGTAACAACTTGTTGTTGTTGTGTACTTAATAACTTAGTTCTCTTAAATAAGGTTTATTAATAAGTTCATTTTTCCTTTGTTATAACCCATGTTATAATTTCCACTTGTCCCTAGGATAAGCCTACCTATTATATAACATTCTCATTCATACAATCAGTTATAATAGGTTATATTCCTCGTTCATCATTACTCTTTTAGGTTCCTTAATACGAGCCAACCCTTTTTCTGTTGTAATCTATTAGCCTATTTTGTGACCAGGCTACCCAAAAAAAAGGACTTGAATATGGACATACATTGATCAGCAATCGCTCGGATGAAGTGGCGGAATATGGGAAAACTTGGATTTTGGCACTTGTGAAGATCGGCTCGCCTCCTATCGGTTCGTGACCCCCTTCTGGGGTCGGTTCATGATTCCCCCCGGGATTGGGTCATCACTTAGCGATTCGCCCCCTACCTGACCTGCTCAGAGTTGCAACTGCTGCACACAACATGACCTATTCTTTAGGCTACAAACTTGCTCCACTCATTCCTACATTCAAGGGTTGAACTCCATACGTTCTCCACTCTCTCATAACCAATTTCGAAGCCTGCTAGATGCGCGCCACGTGGCATCCAATCCGTGGCTCTCCACCCCGTATAAATATAGGAAGACATAGCCATTTTAAAGGAGCTTGGGCATCTCACCATCCATGGCTACCATGGTAACATTCCTACATAGATAATCACCATCTTATTTAATAAAATTCAATGGGTTCGGAGAGAATTATTCATTAAATTCGAGCGATTGAGAGGCAATATTCATTTTAATTGTATTCTCTAATTGAAATGAGAAAATATAAAGTAGATGTAGGCTCATTAACGCTGAACCACTATAAAACTCCTGTTATCTTGCGTTTTCCCGCATTTTCAGTTATTTCTTCATATTCTATGCTCGAAATATAATGATTTGGGTGTTAGAACCATTTTTTGGTATAATATTTGGTGCTTTAACTAAGAATTGAATTTTCATCCCTTTGGATTGTTATTCTACTATTTGGACTTCCCCGTCTGAAGAGATAATCTGGATTTCTGTCATACTTGAAGATTTCAGTGATTTTAGTAAAATCAGAACTTTATGGCTCCGAAGAAAGCAAAGGAATCGCAAACTTCACGAGAAAATGAAGAACGAATAGATAACGCGCTAGAGTAGATGGCCGACTCGCTGCTTGTGGGGGGGCCATGAACCGACTCGGAGTGGCCTCCATGACCCGGGCCCAAAGAGCTTTCACAAACCGATCCGGAGTGACCACTATGACCCAAACCCAAAGAGCTATCATGAACCGGCCTAGAGTAACCTCCACAACCCAACCTAGAGCAATTGAGCGAACCGCGACCTGAACGGATGTGCGAACCACGACCCGCGATCCAGAATAGCATGGGCGAACAACAATGGTGACCCGACCCAAAACAGGGTGATTTTCACGAAAAATGCAATTTTCTGATCGTTTCAAAGAAGGCTCCGTTGTCCAAAATCGAAAAAAATCATGCTTTTCCCACATTTTTTACCTAGGACTTGGGGCCCCGGACCCCCACTAGCACTGCGCCCGGACCTGTTGACCGCTCGGAGCAAAGTGACAACGATTGGGATTCTTTCAAGAGCAATGATCCCTATTTACTAATGTTATTCAATGTGAGGAGTCCTTGAGCAAATTCATCATGTTAATTACGACACTATATGGGGGAAAGATTGTTTCCTCACATCCCCCTCTTCTGGAACTCCGATGGTGTATAGATTTCACCAATGCAACTGATGATTGCTCTTGAACGAGTAGTGAGCACCTGATTTATGCGAATTAGACCTGTCCAATCGGTGGGTTCCCGAATGACGGTTATATGAAGTAGTCCGGGTTCTATTTCGAAGGTAGTTCATATGATCTTAGCAATCATGATTCTTAATGATGGGATATCAGAAAGCAACTAAGGATCCTAACACTACCAAGCTACACCTCACTTGAGAGAAGTGGTGGCGGATATATGTCTTGTGGTTTGCTCCCTGAATAGCTTAACTAACATTTGCAATGCCTATTTGCTTTTAACCGTATCGAGGGAGATTGATTACCATCGAATAAGGGTTAGATCAACATATTTTGGTTCCCAGATTTAGGTATCAGTTGAACCACCACAGGCCATGATTGGACCTAGCACTACAACAAAATGACCCTATTACAACGGTGGAACACCGTTGTAATATACATTTTACAACGGTGGGCAAACCGTCGTGTATTAAGAAGTTGTAATAGACTCATATCTTTTACAACATTTTTACACTGTTGCAACACCGTTGTAATATGTATATTTTACAACTTTTTTCCACCGTTGTAGTAATACATATTACAACATTTTTGCATTGTTGTAGTAGTAATTCCTGCAACAATTAATTATAACAATACGATTTTTGTTTCGTTATACATTACATTTCATATAAAAATAAATATTTATATTGAATAAAATGATACTACACTGATCTGAAATAATCAATTAAATATTGTATTTCAATATTTGAATTAGTACAACTTTCCGATCCACTATCGTACAACTCACTTTTACATAATACAGTCATAACAATACATACATTCCTCACTACAAACTGATCACTCAATGCACTCAGTTACATACGCACTTTCGTATAAATATATATACACATTGACATACACCGAGTCTTTATGCTCCAGCATCCCCAATCTAAGCTTAAACTGTCACCGAATGTTTCTGCGTATGATTTTTCTCCCACTGCAATTATTGCGTACGAAATGTCTTCTTTGTTTTTCTTGATGAAGTGCATGTCTGGGCTTTCATTGTAGACTACTTTGGTAGATGGAGAAACTGTGGATTTAATTGCATCAATAATTCTTGTTCCTGCATAATATATATTCAAACTCAAAATTTAATTGCATCAACAACCATCATACCTCCTCATGCATATTCCCATTTCACTATAATCTGATTCCCATCACTGTCAATTTCTATTGGATATCAATGTGATCCCTTTCACGTCCAACTTAATGACCTGCAATCCTTCATAGGCTGGAACAAAAAAACAAATTAAATGGTTTTAGAAAAAACAGTCAATATTTTTTTTAATAGGAATCAACTTAAATTTTATTCGTTTACAGTTTCTCATGTACACTAATTGTTATTTTAAGTAGTGTGGTTTCTGCAAGACCAGTTCTAGTTCAGATGTCTTCTTTTTCTAACCACTTCTCCAAAACCAAAGAACTGTCTTGTGTTGTTGGTTAGTTCTAAAGCCTAGCACAGTTAATATGGATACAGAGAACACATGCAGGTTGAACACTCCTAACATACTAAATCTGATGAGTTTGAACCAAATCCCCAATCTAGACTACAGACCTACAACAAAAATAGACCAGGACGACTTCGACGTCCACAAAATTATCGCAAGTCAACTAATTTTATCACCAATCCAGAAAATTAAACCCACAAAATTACTGAAATATTTCTCACCAATCAAAGTCGCTATCGATGCAAAGTACACCAAGACGACCTCGACATCCACCCAATCACCAGAACGACATCCGAACAACGCCAAGTTAGCTGAAATCGGTCTCGATAGGCGATTAAGGAGGATGAGAAGCTCGGCAAGGCGGCGATAAGGGAGACGCGGATGAAACTGCAGAGCGAACTGAATCAAAGCATGGACAACTAGGAGGAAGGAGAAAAGCACGATAAGGAGGCGGAAGTGAGCAGAGGACGTATATGATTGGAAAAGAGATGGCGGCGCTGAAACCCTAGTTCCCATTAAAACGTATTTGCTGAGCGTGAGTTAATTATGACTTTGTCAGCGCAAGACCATACCAGTCCACTAATTTTAGGGTTAATTTTTTTAAGATCCCGCTTAAATGAAATCATTTCCGCTGCTTCTCGTTTTTGGCGGGTTGGTGCTAAATTTTTGTGACGTGGCCAAAGTTCACCGAAAATTCTGAAAGACAATAGTTAGAAATTAGATTTCAGTACATACTGAAGCGGGCTTGAGAGGCAAAACGAAAATTTTAAGTACACAACCGTTAGCGGGGGCGTTGCCCCAGCACCCCCACCTAGGGGGGTTGCCACCCCCCCTGGAACCCCCCTCCGTAGGGGATCATATTCGACAAAAGGTTTTGGTAAAACTTTCAACATTATCAATTATAAATTAAGAGTATTTGGTATTATTTAGTATTATATTTTAATTACTGATTATTTTTATTATTTAACATTAATTTTCAACTTTGGTTAATATTTATTTTCAAACAATTTTTTTTAATTATTAGTTACTATTATTAATTACTTATCATTATCATTATCTAATAGTAATTACTATTGTTGTTGTTAATTATTTAATAATTTTATTTATATTGTAATTTAATTATAGTTACTTATGTATTATTCATGATTAGCATTAATTAGTATATTTTAATTATTAATTATTTAATAGTAATTATGTAATATTAACGATATTTTTTAATTATTCTTCTTAATTGCTAAGTATTAATAGTAATTATTAGTTATTAATTATAAATAATCAATATAAATGTAATTGTTTAATAATAATTGACTATTAATAGTAATTATTACTTATTAACTATTAATTATTTAATAATAATTGACAAATATAATTTATTCCTAAGTTAATTATTAATTATTATTATTAAGTATCAATATAATTAGTTATTAAATATAGATATTATAAACATGAAGTTTGCACTAGGCATCTCAATTACAACGAATAAAATGAAAAGTTGTGATCTATATGTTTATTACAACAGTGCGTTTTGCAAGGTTGTAAAAAAAGATCTATTACAACGGTGCCTTTGCACCGTTGTAAAATTAAAGTTGTAATATGGTAATATATATGTTCTTTACAACAGTGATTATTGCACCGTTGTAAAAAAGAATCTATTACAACGGTGCTTAATGCACCGTTGTAAATTAAAGTTGTGATATGGTAATATATATATGTTCTTTACAACAGTGATTATTTTACCGTTGTAAAAAACATTTATTACAACAGTGTGTTTTCCACCGTTGTAAAAAAGGATCTATTACAACGGTGCTTTATGCACCGTTGTAAAATTAAAGTTGTAATATGGTGTTTTTGTTGTAGTGTAGGGATCTTTGCCCGGAGGATAACAACATTGACTACTCACCAACCATTATATGACCTCGGTCAAGAGATGAGAATTCAAGATTAACGCAAATATGAATCAACCATTAGTTGTCCACTTCATACAACAGTTATGACAGAATGTATGAACATCACTCGAAGCCTTGCAAACCGTGCTATTGCATTTAAGCTTATCTGATCAAGGCCTCGACTAACCAGCTCTAGCGGAATTCCGAGCTTACATAGCACCTTGGTGTCTACTGCTAAATATCCCAACCGAAGCTGAAGTGGGAATGGTTTGGACAACCAAGTTACTGAAGGAACTTGCTCTTTGGTTGAATGAAATATGTTACACAATAGAGATGGCGTGGAACCTAACAACGCTTCCCCTCCCGATGAGATGGAGTGTAAAGGAGGCATGGGCTTAGCAAGGAAGGAAGACGTCACAGGAAGAGTTGCCCGATGATTTACCCAAAGATATAGATCCCAGAAAGGATGAAAATTCGAGATGCAAGGAGTTGACATCTAACAAAGCAACTTCCCAAAGATGGAAAAGCTCGCTTACAGCTTGCTGATTACTTCGAGAAAACTCCGCCAGTATTTCCAAGTTCATCTGATTGTGATACACACTGATTAGCTACTACGACAGGTCGTGCAACGACCTGAGGCATCTTAGAGATTGCTCAAATGGAACATCGAGCTTAACCAGCTTGATCTCAATCCCCTCCTAAAGAAATCCATACGAGGGAAAACATTAGCTGAATCCATCGCTGAGTTTAACATTCCCAAAGAGGATCTGTTAGATAAAGAAGATGGTCCTTCAAAATGAAAAAATAATACAAGCACCCTGTAGCTGTATATAGATGGTGCAAAGAATGATTGATGACCCGACGCCGGAGTTGTATCGATAACTCCTGAAGGAAGATTCGAAGGGGATTCAAGATGAAGGGGCCACGACTCGCCGCTTATCCATAACGAGTACAGGAGTTGTTGGATAAATGGGAACATGTGACAACCGCCTATAACCCCTGCACTAAACAAGAGGAATAATGCACTGAAAAGTATGCCAGGCAGCTATGGACTATCATCAGAGTAGATAAACAACATCGAGGCCTGTCGTAGAACTCACAGCGCAAGGATAAAATATAATAGAACGTATACAACAGGAAATCAGAAGGTGGATAATCTAGCCAAGTTAGAAAGTTCCGAGAATCCAGAAGAGATGGAGGTGATCCCAATCAAGACACTACAAACTCCGACCATTGATCAGATGGAAGTTGATCCAGTGTTGAAGACTGAACCCGGAAGAAAATCATCGACAACCCCCATAAGAAACTTCCTGCAGCATGGAATGCTTCCAACAAGGATAATGAATGGCGTACCTACGACATTGCTTATTTTTCTTGCAGGATTGTCCCAAGACAGACACCAATGACTCCCATTGCTGAATTCGTCGCCCTAAGTGATTCAACGAAATACTACACAACTTCCAGCTAGATGGAAGATGTACATGAATGAAACTTCTAATGAACGATGTTTCTAGAATCATAAAGTGGAGATTCACAATTCCACTTACTGCACCGATTATCCTCCAAGTGACTCATTCCTCGGACGCTAGGGGCAACTGGAAATTTGAGCATGGATCGCTTGAGATTACATTACACAATTCAAAGTTGATATATCAAAAATTTGCATGACAAACTGCCTCAGTCTTGCCCGAAGAGTGGTGAGTTAAAGGTTGGGAACACTTAAGCCTGGATACTGATCGACTGTCTGTGCACCATACTCTTATCCCCGACATGGGATCGAAGGTATATCAATGGATATATGACATATGAATATCTACCTAGCAGCCATATTCTATTTCCTACTGTGGAAAGTCTGAAAGTTTATGTAAGTGTAGATCCGTAGTTCTTCTGCCAATTATCACCTTAGCGCTAATGAAATGATGTGCTACCATTAGCGGTGCAGACGTGACTATCTGACATTCAATCCTTGTCCTTGCCATAGAGGCAAGAAAGCGATTCAAAGGGGATGCGACCTCGTCATTCACTTGCAGTATCTACCTAACCGCCCTTTCCATTTCAAGACCTCGATCCAAGTTAATCATTCTTGGGGCTGCCTCCCTATGATAGTTTGGAAAGATATCCTTTGTCAGCTAAAGTCTTTTGCAGCCATCCTCTGGTAGAAAAAGGATAAGGCAAAATGGACCTGCAATCAACATGCAATTCCATTTTGCTCCGAATGATATTCATTCCTTTAACAGGTTTACTCTTTAACCATGACTCTTATTTTTTCATGTTTTATGAGTTGTTGATGTAACTAACTCAGATTAATTAATATGTAGATGGTGTAGGAACCATAGAATTGATACCGTTCAGGCTTCTAACACCCACATATGGGGTTATGGAACAAAATCATAATGAGCTCGACTGAACTGCTTGTCTACAAATACACGCCCTCCGTCTAAAGAAAGTTGTATATCTCAAGGTGGATCCGAGATGACCATACAATCCATGGCTCACACGTGGCAGACCACAAGACAGTTGCACATAAATCTTTGAATTGCAAAGTTGGAGTCAGACTCCAGATGGATGCAGTGTGACCGTCTATATGGCTCGATCCTACCCTCGATGCCCCGATATTACATGAATCCTGATAGAGGGGGATGCAGTGCCCATTGAAATCCTTATTTTTCAATCATGCAATTTACTTTCATATGCTTCCTGAATTATTGACATGACTAACTCAAGTAATATGAATGATGCAGGTACCTGATGTTTGGTGCCAGTCACTCCTCCCATAGATTGATCGGAGGAACACAAAGCTTTGGCAAACGTCTTTTAAATGTTTGCCCAATTAACTATAATCCTCAGAGCTTGGATATAAGTATAAACCTAGGACGAGTGTGATGGGCGCGCCATGATTAAAGACCACTCGATCCGTAACTCTAACTCTCATGATTCGAGAGGTAGTATGAAGGACAGCAAGATGACGTCCACAACTCTACCTGTCATGATTCAAGAGAGTATAAAGGACATGACAATTGCGTCCTCAAGGCGTGAAGGTGCACTACGTTAAAAGACCGCCTTGATTCCACTCAACCCATGGCATTCGATGGGAGAGTATAAAGGCGCCAGGGACCGAGCACTGCAAATGAACTCCTACCCCACTGAAGGATTAGGGGGTAGACTGAAAAATGAGTTCAAACTCTATCCTAGGCATATGACAGGAAAGTATAAAGGCATTGCGATTAAATGCCATGGAAGGGCTCCGACCCCGCTGCAGGATTGGGGAAAGAATGAAAGTTGAGCCCGAACCTCTCATTTCCGGACATGGGGGGCAATACACTGTCAATCCTAATCAATCCTAAACAAGCCCTGACGAGGAACTTGTTCACTATTGATTGGGGGCATACACACATCACACCCCTACAATGGCTGCAATATGATATGTTATTTATTTGCAAGGATACTGAATTGAAACCCTTATCTGATTGTGATGCGATTTACTGCTTGCTACTCAGTGTAGTAATGCTCTGACTACAAATATATTTGATTGAAATATATAACAAACTTGCAAATGTATGATACTGTAGGAATACCACTTTGTTTGCTGATGGCAGATTTACAGAGGATAACCGGTCAAGAACGCGAGGCCCATACTCGCAACAACAGCATGCCAGTAAAATAAAATAAAGGGGCATGTCCAGAAGGCTGACATTGATGCCCAATGATAAGCATCCTATGTGGCTCAAGGTGGCGACCAAAAAGAGGCCTTGAGAGTGAATTATTCAATGAAACGTCATGCAACCTAATACACGCGGCTGGGAAAGACCCGACGAAGCCCTGGGTTTCTTGGATTTCTACCCTGCCTTAATATGATCTTAAGCAATCATCGGTTTTCCAGTCTTAATATGATTTGACACGTTCGTGTCATTCGGGATTTCTGTGGATTGAAGATTTCCTTGAATATCCAGAATACGCCTCCTTTCGTCTAAATTCGAAAAGGACATGATCCGACCACTACCTGTCTTATGTTGTTACCTCGGGTTAGGGGTATAACGATTAAAAGTATTCACAAATGGCATAGTTTAATTGCTTTTACTTAACTTATTTTGTGATCTTGATAGGCCATTTGAGGACCATGAAACAAATGCTGAGAGAACATCCATTTACCAGTCCTAAATGACTTCCCGATTGGAAGGGTCGCATATGACCAGACGTGGATGGACAACCCTATTTGGCATGCTAATTGGATGCATCATAACTGCTTTGCCTACGACTTTTCCCTTGATGCAAAGAGAAAACGGAAGCACTCGAGGTGACTACGATCTGACCCTTCACCGCTTGATTTCAATCCTCGGAGCTTGGATGGGAGGCTAGGGCTTAGCATGGGCTGAGTACCAACAATCCATTTTGCATTCAACTCTAACTCATGACTTGAGGAGGTCCTAAGAACTTAGAGAAGATATGGATTTGACGCTCATCACTCAGCAAAACCCCCATGGATGGGGGCATGAGATACGAGTTTCGAGCAGCATGTTTCAACTATTCGATGACTTTATGCACATCTATTGTCCTCGGGGTTCCGCAAGATCCCAAACTACGACCAAAAGGATGACTCCTCAAGATTGGTACATTTGAATAGCAGATCATCATCTAGAATCAAATAATAGAAGACTGATTATTGGCTACTGCATACGCGGAACCAAGAAGCCCCCACGATCGAATTTCACCTAATTCAAAATTTCACGTTGGGGGCACCAGCGGTGAATTGGAAACCCGAGCAACAATCATCAACTCACTTGAAACGATGGAATCAAAATTCAAGAAGTGACAAACCTTGCTCGATTAGATCGCAACCACCAATTCGAGTTGGGCACAAATCGATCACCAGGCGTGCAGCATGCGGCTTCGATCCAGAACATTGTGGATGAAAACGTGGACAATGGAGAAGCTACCCGTAACATCTTAGATGAGAATGGACGAACTGTAACAAACTCAGGTCATGCACGAATAACTTCAGCTCCAACTCGAATGGACACTCAAGCATCAGAACACGCTCAACTCCAAGCTGGAACACAACAATTCGAAGAAAAATGACTCAATTGGGTCGAATAACTCGATCCACGACCTGGGGGCAATATCGACACGGAAACAAGAAATCAGCGAAGTCCCCCCTCGTAATATCAGATTCGATGCTGGGGGAATCAATCCTGATCTTGGAAATATGTAGTAGCTTCTTGGCGGCACTTCTCAAGATGATGTGGATAATATGAATCATAGCCTTTTTAGACGGGACATCAGGATCTCCTATTATTCCCCTGGACTTCAAGATTTCTCTACGACAACATCTGCTCAGAGGCTCTGATGAATTCATCCCTAAGAGAAGGAGCAACATCCTATTCCTGAAATGATAAGGACAAAGGAAAACCATTGAAAAGAATGATAAGTGTATGTGGTGTCTAGAGAGAGCCTTTTTTGTTAATCGAGCCCACGATTTGTTTGTCATGCTCAATGGAACAGGGAATGGAGATAGACTACTCAAGATTGTGATGGCCATTTCAGATAATGCTAAAGCAAGAACGGAGGGGCCCGAGTAACTTCGTAAAGACATTCATCTGCTTGCATTTTGACAAGCTCTTTTAACTCTGCAACTGGTCCGATGATAGTAGCTAAGTTTATTGTGCCCGATGAGGCACTCCCCACTTCTCGATTAAAGAGGAGGGATGACACCAAAGCAAATGTGGTTCGACCATTCACATATGCAATTCCAATACTTGCTAACTTGAGTAAGAGTATAGAATGATCTGGATCGACTAAGATTGCTGAACCTGCCACTCTTACCAGATGTTACGAGGGAATTATAAAATCTTGAAGATTGGATGCCTGATTGACTCAACTCATCCCCATCGATGCTAGGGGCATAAGCCCTGACTTCGCTTGTCCTCCGATGGCGCTGAGAGCACGAGCGTCAATTCATAGACTAACTTTGAAGACAATCCTTGCTTGGAGTGAGATTAAAAATACGTACGCTATGCCTTTGGAGTATGACCTGGTTCATCTTTCCCGACCAAGCAAGCCAGCTTGTGGGTCAAATGTGAATTTCGAGACTCAAATCACTACTACCTTGGATGGAAGGTGTGACAAACTTCTTTACTTCTTTACGATTGTGACAATCATACAGACATTGGTTCATATGATTTCCAGTACGTCCCTTACCGAATTTTATGCAATCATTGGAATATGAAATGATCCAAAGCAACTATGGATTCCTTTAAATATGGTCCAATTTAACCATGGACTTCTGATTTTTCATTGACATGATCCGAAGTGATCGTGGATTTCAGGTTCCTTATTATTATGATTCGACGCGATCATGGAGTCCTAGACTAATATCATGGTATCAAGATAGTCCAAAACTGAATACAAGAGACATATTCGCATGATGATTCTGCTGTTCTCCATCCCAACAGACCAGAAGCTAACTAAGAGCCTGAAGATTTTCGAACTACCCAATGATTCGAATGGAAATTTCATACATTGACTCATATGTAAAAGAAAGTCTGAACTGACAATGCACTTGACTTGCGTAACAAGATAATGTTATTTGGCAATGACCTGTGCGTGTAGAATCATGCTCGAGAGCCAATGATCTAGCATGACTTTTGATGAATGAGTTAGACCTCTTGGTTCGACAAGTTTTAAATAATTACTTGATCATCTCAAATACTCCCTCTATAGAACTTGGCCTGACTAGCTCTCATGGAAGCAATGCAACAATTGTGTAAAGCCTTCTCAAGGATAGATGATGTTCCAAAGAGATTTAGCTCAACATATTCAAAGCACATCTCATCTGCGATAATATGTACATTGGGGGGGGGGGGGGGGTAAAATGTTAACCTGCTTTGTGATCAGGCTACCCAAAGCAAAGGACTTGAATATGGACATACACTTATCAACAATCACTCGAATGAAGTGGCGGAATATGGAAAAGCTTGGATTTTGGAATTTGTGAAGACCGACTCGCCCCCTACCGACTCGCCCCCTATTGGTTCGTAACCCCCTTCTTGGGTCGGTTCGTGATGTCCCCTGGGGTCAGGTCATCACCTGGCGGTTCTCCCCCTACTCGACTTGCTCGGAGCTGCAACTGCTGTACACAACATGACCTATTCTTTAGTCTCCAAACTCGCTCCACTCACTCCTACATTAAAGGGATGAACTCCACACGTTCTCCACTCTCTTATAACTAATTTCAAAGCCTACTAGATGCACGCCACATGGCATCCAATCCATGGCTCTCCAACGCCTATAAACACAGGAAGACATGGCTATTTTAAAGGAGCTTGGGCATCTCAACATCCATGGCTGCCATGGTTAACACTCCTACATAGATAATTACCATCTTATTTAATAAAAATCAATGGATTCGAAGAGAATTATTCAAGAATTCGAGCGATTGAGAGGCAATATTCATTGTAATTGTAATCTTTGATTGAAATAAGAAAATATGAAGTGGATGCAGGCTCATTAACGCTGAACCACTATAAAAATCCAGTTGTCTTACTTTTTCCCACATTTTTAAACTATTTCTTCATATTCTATGCTCGAAATACAATGATTTGGGTGTTAGGACCATTTTTTGGTCTAACATAATCTTTCTTAAACTACCATCATGTATAATTTCATTCTTTTAGGAAAACATTTCATTTGTCTCATTAGTTTGGTTAACAGAAAGATATAATGATCTATTTCGACGATGCACACCGACTTAGATCTGTTGTTGCAAGCTATTTCTTTTATTTTAATGTGGGCATACATACATAATTTATTAGGTTAGTGTGCAATACGGTAAAAGAATATCTATTCCACACTAATCCCTTTTTTCTTTCTTTTCTTGTAACTACATTCTCAGTAATTTTGTCCTTATAGAAATGTATCATTTTTCCCTATCTAACTAACTTAGTCCACTACAAATTTTCCCTTTTTAAATTTATGAGTTAGACATTGAATTCCTGTTTTCATATACTATTCACAATTACTGCAGATTTACCTTAGCCATTAGGCATATCAATTTTTTTCTATTATTCCCAAATTTAGCTGTAATTTTGTTTTCAACATTTTGGCATTTAACAGTAATCTTAAGGACATATTCACGTTTATTGTAAATTCCATAATTTCATTATTACATTAATTCTCAATTCAAGCTGAAGATTAATGGAATAGGTTTTGTACAACATTAATAATCTTAATGTACTCAAAGAAGATTAAACAACAAATTCTGATTACTTATCACATTAAGAATTACGGGGAATGTAAACGATAAATATATCATTACCAACTATATAGTTAAATCCCTGAAAATTCCCGCTATATCCCATAGCACTTTCCGGCCGCTACGCCATCTCAGTTTAGCACTAAGGAATAGTAGCTTCGCCTTAATCCCTGCTATTTTCTTTTGCACCCACTAAATCAACGTTATTTAGCCACCACTTTAGCAATATTAGTTTACAGAAGATGATTCAACAAGTTCTCTTTTAAAATAAATCAATAAACTTAATGTAAAGAGCTAATTTTAAGTCATAAGTGCGTTATATAAGATAGAAATCTTTAGTAATCCTCGAATATTGTGTGCATAACCATGATATTCTTAGATTTTATTATATAATATTAATTAATATTCATTTCTTTTACACAAATGATACGAGAATGATAATTACTTAATTTTAATTGTATAGTTTTATATCTAGTTAACATTTTTGCAGATCCTCTATATCCCTGCTATTGACCTGCTTTATCTCTGCTATAGTTTTTTACACCTGTACCGCTAAGCGCTTTAACTGCACAGGTTACCAAAAGGTACAATTTAAACCCACTCGCCGGACTGGTTTCCAATCCTTGAATCTGATTCAGATCTGCTATTCCGTGATCTTTCTAACTGAATCTAGTTTTAAGATTACCACAGAATTACAAATCTAATACTATAAGAGGAGGAGAAAGAAGAAAGAAACCTAAATAAACCAGATTCACAGGACTTGCCTCACATTGATTAGAAATTTGAACACCTATATTGTAGATTTACCTTCTTTGTCTTCAAATCTTGAATCAGAACTCCTAAAAGATAATGTACTAAATTCTAAAAGATTTGGGGAAGAATTAAAATGGAAAAGCCTAGGAATCATCTCAGAAAATACGAGTTAGAGGCTAGGCCCTACTAGTTTATTTATAGGTATATAGGAAATTATGGTCTATCAAATTTAATAATATAAAATTCGAACCATTTAAACAAGAAAAATACGCCACTCCGGAAACATATCTGGCCTTGGTGGGTTAGCCTATGTGTTGACCCACCTTATAGGTGTGTCAACCCTATGGCCGACCCATGTGTAGACCCATGTATACACTAGGTCGACCCAGAGCCTTGATCTGAACGTAATTTCTACAGATATTAATTTTGGATTAACGTTAACATTAACGTTCATTTTATTTCTAAATATCACTTATGTTAATTATTATTTCCCATTTATAACACATCTGATTTCAAATTTCGAATCTATGGGCATATATATGCTACAATCTTTTAAATCTTTATTCGTTAATAAATTTCCTATATGAACTCGGTTTGGGGCAAGTCATACATCAAAACGAATGAGAAAATTGCCACGAACACAATGGTATATCCATATATGTTATAGGGCTAAATTCTAAAATAATAAATTATCAATATTTTCATTTAATATTTAAATAAAATACGGGGTGTTACAATAAGTATTCAAGAACATACAATGAAAAAACATACAATGGAGTTACCAAATCAAATAAAGCAAAAATAAATATCTGAATGGATCAAAGAGCTAAAAATAGAGTATATTGTTTTGTTGAGTTCTTATTTAGAATTGATAAAACCCACAAACGATCTCCAAATCACTTTAAACTTATTTACAACATTTTAGTTATCCTAATAATTTTTTGGAAAAACAATCAGAATTTTGTAGAATATTTTGTGGTAAAGCCAGTGGGTTTAACTGGCTTATAGCAGTTTATTGATATATCACGAAAAAGAAACAACAAATCACCAATCTTTGAAACAAGTTTTGGAATTGCCGAGACTGCATAGAAAGAAGACATACAAATACACTAAAGAAGCAAACACAACCAAAAGGGGAAACAGAAAAATAAAAACATAATTCATAGGACCACAATAACAATGCCAACTGTTTCAAATGCCTTTATTACACGATGACCAAGTACAAAGGAAGCATATTTCAAGCCCCTCCATATTTTATGCGATATGTACTTCATAAGTTGAGATGTGCTCGTGCTATTTCCTTCAAATATGGTAGAATTTCACTCTCTTCAGATTATACAAATGAATATTTGTAACAACCCAGAATTTTGGCGGTATAAATTAATGGGTGCGTTTTTTACAGGTCCCTATTAACTTTCAAAATAGAAAATAAAAACCCGCTGATAAAAATAATGTGAAATACATCCCTATTTTTGAATTTCCGCTCAGAAAATTACAGAATTACCCATACGAACGCACTAAATCTCCAAATAACGACTCATTCAACGAAGCAGTCAAATCGCTCCTTTAATCTCTCCCAAATCCCTAGCTGAACAATTCGTGAAAACCCTAAATCAATAAATCGTGTATCAGAATCTATAGCCGACATTCATCAGTTTTTGCAAGATCGTCCTGTTCTGCTCCTAACGATTCGTGAAAACCCTAAATCAATAGATCGACTATCAGAATCTAAAGCCTGCGTTCATCAGCTTTTGCAAGATCGTCCTTTTTTGGTCCTAATTTGTTGTCGTCGACATCAAGTTACAGGAAATGGCAAAAAAAGGTATAAATCCGAATATTTTTTTCATATTCGACTGTATATGATATCTTCTTCTATGATACTGTAATTTAAAAAAACATTGCAATTGAGTGTATGATGTTCGTAATAATTGTTGAATTTTTTTGTATATGTTATTTAGGAATATTACATTTTTTATAACAGTTGCACACTTTTGAGCATTTTTTTTATAATAGTTGCACACTTTTGGGCATTTGTTCATAATACTTTCACAGTAATGTTCATGTATTCAGAATACTTGCACAGTTTTGTGCGAGTATTAAGAATATTTGCTCACAAGTGTGCATCAATTCATAAATACTTTCACATTAGTGTGCATCTATTCATAGTACTTTCACACTTGTGTGCATATATTCAAAATAATTGCACATTTGTATGCATTAATTTGGGAATTTAAGAATATTTATTAGAATTCTTGTATGCAGATTTCCTAAATATTAGCATACTTATATGCAGATATTCAGAAAAGTTGTATATGTTATATTGCATTCAGATATTGAAGATGCTTGCATATTTGTATGCATGTTTTCGTATCAAAAACAAGTATTCAAACAAATTGATAACTTTTTACAATTCTACAGAGTCAATTGCAGATGATCATTATCAATATAATGAAACAAAGAAGCAAGGACAAAGAAATTGATAAAGGTGATGAAATATACAATGGTGATGCTGTTAATGCTCAACGACCTGTGCGTGCTCACAAAATTCTCAGTTGCAAACGTTATAGTTGGAATGTTGGTGGTCAACGTACACAGACGTACCTGCTATTAGATGCAAACATCCTAGTGATTAAAATTATGGAAAATTGTTGTTTTTATTTCTTGTAAAAATGTAGACTGATATTATGTTTTCGAACTATGCAATGATATTTATGTAGTTTCTAGACTGAATTTCTGGGGAATTTAATGTACTGAATTAATTTCTTATTAATTTAATTGATATTATGTAATTTTGCTTACTTGTGTACAGGTATTTATAATAATTGCATACTTATTTGCAAATATTATGAAATGTTCCGCAAATTTTTTTTTGCAACCCAAAATGTTCCGCATATTTGAATTGCCAAAATATTCAGGATACTTTCATACCTATATGGAAGTATTATTATTAGTTGCATACATGTATGCAAATGCTATAAATGTTTGATGTGTGAATTTTTTTGAATACTTACATACATTTATGCATTTTTATACTAATAACGGCTTTAATAACAACAAATATTTGCAGTATTAATCAAATAGCTAATGTTGTTTTTGATGTTTTAAATACTTGTTGTATGAAAAGAACTGCAAAAGCTTTACAGAATATGTAACAAAAATAACTACAAACATATAATTGTGAACATATAAGCTAGTAAATGTAAACATCATATAAATTACTGCAAACATATCGATGTAAACATCACAGAAATTAACAAATTGCAGAAACCACATTAGAAAAAATAACTGCAAACATATAGATGTACAATTCAGCAAAATAACAATAAATATCTGCATATTTATATGCAAGATTTCTAGATATATGCATACAAATATACATATATTCTATATTCTGTTTGTCTGCATGTTTGATAAAAAGGTGCATACAAATATGCATATATTAAGAATAGATGCATATTTCTATGCAACTTTTTAACATAAATGTTGAAAACAAATATTTAAGATATACAGAGATTTGTATGCATATATCTAGAATATATGCATACATATACGCAACTTTCCTAGATAAATCCAAACATATATACACGAGTTCTAACAATAGTTGCATACATATATGCTCATATTAACAATATATGCATATTCCTATACACGTATTAAGAAAATAAGATCAAATAAAATGAAAAAATAATACATACGACTGTATGATAAAAAAAACCATAAATTTTATACAAAATTTGCGTTAATCATTTACTGCTCATAAACCTTTACTGCTCATAAATCGCGACTTGGTACAACAATCTCCCATACACGGTCGCATGAAAAATAGCAACCACCAGCTTCCCAAGGGATGTATTCCACTGCGTTCATCATTTAAACCAAGTATGGATCTAATTAGTTCACTGAAGAAATTCCGAGCAGTGGAAATTATAGATCGACGGAATCAACATCTGAAAAAATAAAAAAAATGATGGCGCCGCCATGATTAAGAAAGATAAGTTTCTGGAAAAATTAAAACCCTATTACGTTTCTGGTTTCTGGGTATACTAGATCCGTATAACGTGATTTAGGACCACGTTAATTGCACCTTAAATTGCGAAAAGGGCAGTTGTGTAAAAAAATTAGCCGCTATTTAAAAACAGGGATGAAATTTCTATGTTTTGAAACAGAAGGATGTGAGCCTAATTAACTTTGCTTTTAAGGATGTGTGTCTAATTTTCACTAAATTAATTATTAGAATTTCAAAAATAGGAATTTCTGAAAATTATGGAATTTGGCCACAAGACTTTAACCGTTGCGTTCGTCTCGGAATTCTGGTCAACTTTCATGTACGAAGTTTCACAAAAGGAGTCCGTATGAAAAAGTTACGGACAAAATACAAAAACGGATGGAAAATAAATAAACAATTTTTTTTTAATTTTAACTTACCTAATTAACCAAGCCGACCAAGGCAGTTTGATGCCTAGGCAGTCGACCACCTCGATAGACCTACCGGGTGTCCAACTGCCCTGTGACGACTAGGTTTTCAGGCATTGGTTTATTATATTATTAGAAAGAATGGACGGATATAACTTAAAACTAACCCGACGGTTCTAGGCCATTTCCATCCCTATAATTAAAGGGGTAGAGCCTTATTCTTTTCCATTCAAATCTAAAGAGGCAGCGAACCTCTGCCATTTTTCTTCCTCTTCTAACCTAATTTCTAAAAATATGTTCATACATATCAAATCAAATTCATATGCAATTGGGAAGATAATTAGATTCAGTGGAATAGGATTCTCAACGATACATTCACCGCTCTCTTCCCTTTTTCATACATTTCTACAGATCTAGAATTTTCCCCATTCTAGATAAATTATAGATTTATAAGAATTTGGGGAGCCTAAAGGGTTCAAAACTTAGAATTTGGAAGTAATAAGGTGAGTGGGAAATTTACTAATACAGTTATAATGACTTATCTATTTTGTTTGAATTAAATCTATGTTTTATGCCTATCAGATATGTTCATTTAAATATTGTGAAATTATTGGCAACCATTAGATTTGATTATGAATATGGTCAAAAGTTGTAAATGATAAGTTGTGGTTATGTACAACATGAACTGTAGGATTTTTAAATATTTTCCCACATATTCCTACAGTTATGTCATGAAATATGTTGTACATGTTACATAGCGTTGTAGATCTGGAAATCAGTCCCATTAAACAAAAATTAGTTGTAGTTGCATTATAGATCTTTATTTCAGTGTTGAATAATAAAACATGATAATTTGGATAAAAAGATGAAATTGGTGAATTATGTGATTGTAAGAATAAAAGAAATATTCTGGTTTACATTTAATATTGTTGGATTAGTGCTTAAGCATTGTGAAACATGTCGTTTTCTTCCTTTTTAATAAAGAGGCATTATTTTGAAATCACAAGAGGTATGGAAAAAAAGGATTATGACACGACCCGAACTTCCCGAATCTCTGAAGAGAAGAGAAAGCAAGGATTGTCTGAGAACATGACTAATCAGAACACAAATAGAAGAACATTTCATTGCTTATTACAACAATTCCATCAGAATACAAGAATATAACAGAATATGAATAAATAATATACATTCGATAAATATCAGAGATTTAAAATTACATTTAAATGCATAGAAGTAGAAAACTAATACAAAGACAACTAAAAGGAATATACGGATACATATCTGTCTGAATATCATTCCAGCTGTAAACCAGGATACTGTGAATATAAATCTGCAAAACTAAAACTACTAGCTGCCCGTGTGGAAAATAGGGACACCCAGAGTTTAGGTTAAAACAATAATCTCTAGGTCAGTCATGCGACTGGTGTGAGAACTAAAACAGTTATTTAAAACTTTGTTTTAAAATCAGATATATCAAGGGACCACGCCGTATAACGCAGAATGGGTTTCCTCCCAAGAATACCAGTGCATATAACAAAACAGCGCAATGCTTTTTGGAAAAATGAAACTATTATAACACCCAGGTCCCATCACACAATGCAACGCAAGCCGGAGGATAGGGTTTTCCCTTATAATAGCTAAACAAGCTTGGTACATTAAAACAAATCATTTGATACTTATTATAAGTGCATAATGTTTAAAACAACTTCAAATATACTTGTATCAATCCTAGACAGCATGGGTACCATATTTCATGTTGCGAATACTAGGCTATACAATCAAAACCGCAAATGTCACGTATTGAAAGTTGGATTTCCATCTGTGAACCGAGGCAAGGGATCGTCCTTACCGCTTCGGGACAATCTAGCCCATGTCTCAGGACTCAAACACAGGTGGGCCCTTGGATCGTCAGGACCGGTCCACCCGAAGTGCAAAGGATGAATTAAAATGCCGGAACATGCGTTTCCTCGTCCTATGAGACATAAATTTGGTCTGTATAAAGACCATATCATTCATCGGCCCGTATGCCAATATATCCGAGGCGCCTCGCTATCCATCATCCACATAAGTAAAACATCTGGACGTGCAAAACTCAGACACCACTCCTAGCTAGAAGGAAAAGCATGCCCTCCCTGAGGTCCTCTCCCGTTTCTGGTTCACGCCGGGGTGTGAGGCCCGCGAATTATCTCTATACAAAGCTATGCTATATTAAAGCCGTGCTTTGATCATCAACCACAAGACTCTGCTTTTCAACAGAATCCTTGATCATTTGCATCTCCGCATATCACACAGGCAATTCACGCTATGCAACCGATGTCTATCAATCACACAGAATGAGATCGGATGTCAGACACACATCCATTTACAAGTTCGTTCTTGGACTGAACGAAACCAGAGGCACCTTATTCCTCGTCCCGCATGTCCAATACCGGAGGGAGGTCCTCGCATATTCGGTCGATCTCCAAGTACGTCTAGATGATCACCACTTATTACCTTGTCTTGGGTGTACAACCCAATCAAGACATCAGTAATCATCCAAACGATGTGAAGATCTCCGGTCTTCAACCACCATCTTCATCCTCGATATATCGTCGAATCAGTTATTCAGAATGGGATAAACCCGGTCTTTCTGAATAACTCGCGTATATAATAAACAAGTGCTACACAACATACGCCCTATTCCAATTCAGAATATTCTTTTATTCAAATATTCACATCTTTAGGGATATGTTCCCATTAATTTTATCAAAGATAAATTCTTTAATCTTCCTTTGGATATCATTCAAACCATATTAAGGTTTTCCAAACTAGTCGGGATTAAGGCACCTTACCGAAGTAATCATTTATTTAATTTTCCAATCCCAGCCTATTCATCACATGGAGAAAAACTTGTAGTACTCCATATCTAACCACGGTGTTATCAGTAAATTTAATTACCATTTCATGTTTGAATCTAGTTAAAGATTTAATTATCGCTTGAAGCAAAACTGGTGGTACTCCATTCTCGATCATTTCTTGAGTTTGATAAATTTAGTTATCAGATTCACATTTCAATATAATTAAGATTCATTAAAACTCTAATTCAGTTTTAATCTCCAAAAATCACTACTTAATGATTATTCCAAGTTAAGAAATTAATCTTATCTTTAATGGGTTAAAGAAATAATATCATTTAAAACACAGCTCACGATAAACCCAAAATCACATTCCATTAACAATGGAATCTTCACGGAATACAGATAAATATATATAATCGATATGAACTTCCATATCCAACCGATAATATAAATGGAATAATGGTAAAGCCTCTTAAATTCCATATATTGTAACAGTCTTCCTCCACAGAAGTTCACTTCGATTATTACCGAATCGAATTCCATTCCATTCCAATTTATTTTATTAAACTGGAAAACTTTACTTTGGAAAATCTCCTTTAAATCTTAACATAATATGTATAAATTCCAAATCACATTTCATTGTAGACGGGTAAAAAAATGAAGGTCGTTAAAACACAGTTAACGATAAACTTAATTCACATTCCATTAGTCTCTAACCGTAAATTAGTAAGAGAACAATTCCCTAAGTATTAATCCTGAATGCCGAAATCAACATCAGATCAATACCCAGGAAACCATTCAGCTTAGCTAATCTCTAGTTAGTTTCTAATTTTCTTAACTCTACTGGGTTTAAGAACAACATTTTTAAAGATACCATTCATGATAGACCCAAAATTTAATTCAATTCAACTCCAATTAAATATTAATTAATTGGTAAACTTCATTAAATCTTAATAAAAAGATTTAATCTTTTCTCAACTGGGTTTAAGAACAGTGTTAATGAAGACACCGTTCACGACAAACCCAAAATCCCATTTGATATTAAATACTAGGCTCTGAATATAAAATATATCGGCTTATATTCAATATCAAATTCTGAAATCAACAAATATCGTATTGGAATAACGATATATACATCTTCCAAATTCCTCCACAATGTCCGTATAATCACGGAATCCAATATCGAAATATTCCGAAGGTAATTTTGATTAAATTCCATTCCAATTCATATGTTGGAAATTCTGGTTATTTTTAAAACCATTTCAAATCCAAATTATTTATTTAAAAATAATTGGATTATAATTCTTGTTCATAACTAGTTCATTTCGATAAATATATTTTTATCTTTTCAAATATGGAATTTTTCATCCCAATTCTTTCCAAACCATTTATTATGATTTTACTCAAATTATCGATATTTTTAATAATTTTATCAAGGCCCGTACAGTCGATTTCCATAAATGACCATCGAACTTAACTTACAACGACCTTTTCCAAATTTTATTTCGACAAAATTCTAAATCCAACCGTTCGATTTCAAATCCCTTGTATTAATTGGAAAGCTCTTTTCGATACATACCCAATGGTCCGGTTTAGGAGAATCCGACGATCAGATCTCTCGTAATGTCCATTCGAAGTCAATGCTCGAAATTCGCGAACTGCCGCGGCGTGTTCTATTCAGGCCATTATTTACATAATATATATATATATATATATATATTATATTTCATCGGTTTCCATTTAAAACGTATTTTATAAATCGTTTTAAATTCGTTTTCAAAACGATTTCAACTTCATATTCAATTTCAAATAAAAATTGAATATTCCATATCATTAATATATGTAAATGATAATATTTTTAAAACATTGGATTTTGAAATCATTTCCTTTTCGATATTCATTGTGAAAATGAATAAAATTGATACAAATATCGTTCACGTTGAAATGGCGTTAATCTAATCAACACATCTTTATATATTTAAATATATTCGTGTCCATCCCAAATCGGACATCAAAATCAGATTTTGATCTTTTACTGAATATTATTTTAAAATATTCATTATTTTAAAATATTTGTTATTTTAAAATATTCATTCTTTCTGAACTGGAATCAGACACAGTCAATTACCATATAATGTTTTTTTTTGCAAGGCTAACCAGTTTTTATAGTGCTTCGTAACACTTTATTATTAAAAATAAAAATAAAAATACATGTAAAACAGGAGCTATGCATACATAGCATCTGGCAAAGCATTAGTTCCCTCGCAGGGGATACCAAGTTTACAGTTACATATCACCATACATGGAGTACAGCAACACATTACACATCACAAAGAACTTTCCTAGTGCAACAAAGTACACACACTACATCACAAAGGCAGCTAGCCGTTGTCTTGTTGCATTCTCAACATCTCTCGCTTCTTGCTGCGGGTAAGAGGGGTATGCACCACCTCTACGCTGGGTGTTGCAGCTACTTGAGACATATGAAGAGGCTCAGGCGGAGCCCTATATGCCGGTGGAGGAGCGATGTGAGCGTAGCAGTGACTCTTGGCCACACGATCACGCTTTGGGCTTTGAGAGTTCAGGAAACGAGGTTTGAATGGGATGGGAGATTGGTACTTGGTTTGAGATGGCAAGTTGGAGCCAGGATCGGAATTAGCCTTATGTTGACTGGTGTCACAGTCTGGTGCAGTTTTCATGGTCATGAAGGAGGAAAAATTCTTTTGCATTAGCTTCATGAGATTTTCCTTTTGGACGTATAACTCACCACTAACTTTACCGCTGTCCAATTCGGTTCTTAGCTTTTGAATAAGATCCGGCACAGTTTCATTGATATGATTTTTATCTTTTGCTTTAACATCTGGTAGGTTTTTTCTCTTTCTACCAGTACAATCCGGTTCAATATTGAAGTTTTGAAGCAGGAAACCATCAAGTGATTCAGTCCCGCTTGAGTTAGCATTAAGTGTTTCGTTGTTTGTGATATCAGCCTCCTTTTCAACTCTTAGAGAACCAGTACCAATCATTTGTTGCGCATTGGGAGCCTGATTGCTAACAGAAGAATCCGCAGATGCTTTTTCTCCGTCAATAGAATTTGAAGTTGTTTCAGCATTGCACTTTTCAATACCGACCACTTCGGCAGTTTTGCCATAGTTCATAACTTCCACCATCAACTCTATCATGGGATTATGGCTTCCCAGGTTATTACTGTTCGTGTTGACAGTGCTTGGCATTTCATATTCTACATCTTTTCTACCTTCTTCATCAATTTCAACCTCAGAAACGTTTGTAACTAAATTCTCTTCATTATAAACAACTACAGCACTACTGTTTCCTTCATGCGTACTATCCTCATTCAATCCATCAAGCACCCCATACCTGTTCAATTTTTGCAAATTTTCACTTACAATGGATGAGCTTCCATTCTGTTTTGTAGTTTGTTTCACATTTCCTTTTTCTCCTATTTTGTTCTTCTCGTTGGCGTGAACTTCTTTGCCTTTGCTCCTGTTCACTCTAGCCCATTCTGTCTTCTGGTTTACCTCTGTTTCAACCACTTTACTATGGTGTTTGGTCTGTCTTTCATATCTTACTTTGTCAACCCTGACATTATCGTGTCCAGTAGCTTTAACGACTATAGAATTGCCTGGTAAGCTATCACTGCTGTTTGGACACTTAGAGAGGTCATGTCCGAAAACATTGCAGCTCGAACAAACTTCAGGTTTCCACTGGTAATAGACATCGACTACACACACTGACCCATCAGGATGCTGCAATGGAAATTGACTTGGCATTTCGCACTCAGGCGAAACTTCGACCTGGCATTTTGCGTATTCCAATCGGTCCAGTTTTTCAGTTGAAGTGTCAAGGCACAGGCACTTCCCTATTCTAGTAGCCAGCCAACATATACCCGGTAACGACCAAGCAAAGGGAGGGATATTGAAGATTTTAATCCAAACTGGAACACGACTAATGCTGTTACCAGTTGGATTAAAAGTTGCAGCCCAAGGTCGAATAATGAACATTTTCCCACGAATGAAGAAAGGGTCTGCATCAATAATTTTCATTTGGTCTTCATTGTTAGAAAAGCGAAAAAAAAAACACTTTACCGTTTGATTTGATCTTAATTTCTCCTTTCGGATTCCAGATCTTTTTCAAGTGGTATGTAACGACGGAGAAGCAGAGTGGTTTGTCGAGAAAGAAACCGACAAAATAATCGCTCCATACTTCCTCTCCAGCTGAAACAATGTCTTCTGTTGGTACAAGAATCTTTCCATTGAACTTGAGTGATATGGAAGGTGGCGTGAAGCCTCCAGCATTCCTCGGTTTGGCTTCGAAGAGCGTGGACCATCTTCTGGAAGGAAAGGGAGCAGAGGCTGGTAGTGGAGGAGGCGGTTCAGGAAGTGGAGGGGTTTGGATCGGAGGGGGTTTATAAATTTGGGGTAGCGGCTGGTTATTGAGTAGATTGGAAGGGTTAGAGGAGGATGAGGGATCCGCCGCCATGATTGGAAGGGTTTTGCTAGTTATTTGCTAATAGTTGCATACATGTATGCCATATAATGTTATTTATATGGATTTCATATAACACATGTATAGAACAACAATGATAAACAATCACTCATCATCCAGAGTGCATTCTACACTGTATAAGCAGTAAATATAATTATTTAACGCTTACAATAGTCTATCAACCTATCGATTGACATACAACTAAACAGTTGGGATTAGTGTACGTCAAATATCATCCCAACACCCGTGTGGGGTTTCAATCAACAAATAATGGATTTTATTTGTGCAGTTGGGCAATGTGTAAAATTTATCTTCCCAATCAATATCAATCAAATCTGTGTAAATAAACAAATCATTCGTTTTGTAAATGAATATTTATTTTATTCATATACACGTTAAAAATTATATTTTTAACGATAAAATATTTTATTCGACACATGAATATTTTACATTCCATTCCACATCACAATCAATTACAACAACACAATCGAACAAACAAGTCGTCCATGGTCTGTGGACGACGGAGAGCAGTTCATATATGCAGTTATAAAATAAATATCTGTACAAGAAATTTCAATGAGGAGTTCTCACCTTGGGTTTCCACTCCGCCATCCTTTAGTGGACGATTTCGATTCCGTTAAGCTTCCAGTTCGTTCAATCGCGGTCTGTTTCATGCAGTTCATGTTAAAAATCACATTTTTTACTTTGCTAACTTCATAATAAAAATCGAATCTTTATCGTTACTTCATATATATACAAATTATATTTTTACATCGCTACTTCGTTATAAAATTTATATTTTTACAACGGTGTTCATATCATACACATCAAATATTAATAGCGATGTTCATATCATCAAAATCAAATTTTTATATCGATCTTTACATTATAAAAATCATATTTTTATGTTACTAAAAATCTAAAATTTATGTTAATAAAAATCGAAACTTTCTTTGTATAAAAATCTCACCTTTCTATAAATAAAAATCCCGCCTTTTCTATCACTAAAAATCATATTTTTATTCAAATAAAAATATAAACTTTCTTTATATAAAAATATAAACTTTCTTTATATAAAAATATAAACCTTCTTTATATAAAAATACAAACTTATATAGAAAAAATCAAATCTTTTCATGCTATATGAATTATTTAAAAAAAAACTGCATGTTTTAAAAATTGCTATGTATGTATAAATAGACTGTTTTATAAACCTAAAACTGATGCTATAACTCAAAAACTGATTGAATAAAATAAAATTTACCTTCTTCTATTTCTGGCCAACTGGAGGTGGAGGGGAAAAGGCGCCGGGATCAAGTGGGCGGAGTCTCGTGCTGTGGAGGCCCTCAGGCGGCGCGTCAGGGCCTGAGGCGGCAAACTGTAGGCCAGGCGTGGCGGCAGGTGGTTCGTGGTTATAGGTACGATTTAGTGCTAAGGGTTTTAGGGGGGTGCGGATTCCTGACGGAGGAGAGGGGGAGAAGATCGGAGGTGGAACTGGAGGGAGGCGCGACGACCTTGGGGAGAGACGGCGCTCTGATGATGCAGTGGCTGGTTTGCAAGGGGAGGGGCGACAAATTGTAGCTAGCAGGGTGAAGGGGGGTTCTTCAGATCGATAATGGGAGAGAGAAACAAGGGGAGGGGAATATATAATTAATTAATTAATTTAATTTATTCTCCAAAAGGTTGGTTTTACATTTGATCCCGAATCGCACCCAACGACTGTCATCCTTAGGGTATTGCCCCCTTTCCGAACACAATGGAATATGTCCGGTAACCCAATTCGACCGTTTTGATTAGTTTCCATCAAAATTAAAATATAAATTAATATAACGTTCAAATTTTACTTTAACGTATATTTTAATTTACCGGGGCCACATATAGACTCTAAAAATTACAAAAAAACTATTTCTAGCTTCCTATTGATGATACTGTCCTAACAAAACTAATTTCATCAAATTTGAAGACTGTTTGGAAAATGGCCATTTTCTAGTCGATCCAATTCAACTGAAATGGTCAAAACACGTTTTCTTTTGCCACACTCACATATTGATTTCAAAAATTATGAAAATTGGAATCAAGCAATAATTCGACATCCCAGATCCAACCCAAGTGGTTTTGTCAAAAACAGAGTTCGTTTGCAAAATCTGTATTTTTAAGGGCCATATTTCCATAGCGACTATTCTGAATTTTCAACTGGGCATAACTTTTTATTCCCGCTATGAAATTTCAATTTTCTAGATTAGTTGGAAAGATATTTTTGAACAGATTCAAATATTTCCAGTTTCGCTAAAATCTGGTTTATTTTGAATCCTGTACATTCATTTGAAATTTGAAATCGAATTTTCAAACTACCGCGCCATTTCCAGTTCCTTTTATAATTAAAATAAATACTTATATTCTAACTTCAATTTAAATAATTATATACGTTCTTTTTCTGTTCAAAATAAATTTCTAGTCATTATTATTTAAAATAATTCATTTTAAATATTCAAAATTCATTAAAATTGCCAAAATAAAAAATTTGAATTGGTTCTGATTTTCCGGGTTGTTAAAATCTCCCCTACTTAAAATCTTTTCGTCCTCGAAAAGGAACGGAGCTGGTTGTTTAACCAACCAACTCAACTTTCATTCTGTCTTTAATTCTCAATTTTTCAGTTTCTAAGAATTTTTAATTTTTTCAAAAATTTGGCTAACACCCTAAATTTTTGAAAATTTTCGCCATAACCTCCTTTGTTCGGGGAGCACTAATAAAATCCCCAAACCGCCACACAAGCCCTCTTATCTCAAAAAGAAAAAGAAATAGCCAATTGGCTCATAAAATCATCCAAACCTAATAAATTAGTAAACATTTACCTATTTATCGGGCATACAATTTTATTCCTCTGCTTAGCTTCCCTGCTATGACCCGTTCAATGTATATACATGTATATGCAAGCAATTCCAAACAATTTTCAATTCAGTTCAATATTTGATACAATTTGGTTATATGTACCGTTCTTTCACATAATGGTTTTATTAGATAACAAATAATCATACAATACAACCATCAATCAATTAGTGAATTAACGTTTCAGATTCATAATTTTGACATATATACGGAAAATCATGTTTTTATGCCAATTTAAAACAATAACCCTCACTAGTTTAGGTTCTCACACCAGTCAATTGGAAATATATAGATATCTCACTTTCGAAACTCGAACACAAATACTGATGATACTATAGCATTCATCAGGTTCGTCTCCGGGCGACTAGAGTGATCCTATATCTATCGAATATATTTGAGGCTTCAAATACACGTGAATCAGACGTATATTGAAATCTCTATATATTTGATTGTCCAAATTCAATATAAAATAAACATTCAAATACGAATAATTGAATTTAAATATCAGAGATTTAAAATTACATTTAAATACATAGCAGTGGAAAACTAATACAAAAACAACTGAAAGGAATATACGGATACAGAGCTTTCTGAATATCATTCCAGCTGTAAACCAGGATCCTGTGAATATAAATCTGCAAAAACAAAACTACTAGCTGCCCGTGTGGAAAATAGAAGCACCCCGACTTTAGGTTAAAACAATAAACTCCAGGTCCGTCATGCGACGGGTGTGAGAACTAAAACAGTTATTTAAAACTTTACTTTAAAATCAGATATATCAAGGGACCATGCCGTATAACACGGAACGGGTTTCCTCCCAAGAATACCAGTGCATATAACAAAAAAGCGCAATGCTTCTTGAAAAAATGAAACAATTATAAGACCCAGGTCTCGTAACACAATGCAACGCAAGCCGGAGGATAGGGTTTTCCCTTATAATAGCCAAACATGCTTGGTACGTTAAAACAAATCATTTGATACTTATTATAAGTGCATAATGTTTAAAACAGCTTCAAATATAAATGTATCAATCCTAGACGGCATGGGTACCATATATCTTGTCGCCAATACTAGGCTCTACAATCGAAACCGCAAATGTCACGTATTGGAAGTTGGATTTCCATTGGTGAACCATGGCAAGGGATCATCCTTGCTGCTTCGATAAAATCTAGCCTAGTCTCAGGACCCACACATAGGTGGGCCCTTGGATAGTCAGGACCGGTCCACCCGAAGTGCAAATGGTGAATTAAAATGCCTGAATATGCGTTCCCCCGCCCTATGGGGCATAAGTCTGGTCTGTATAAAGATCACATCATCCATCGGCCTGTAGTGCCGATATAACCGGGGCGCCTCGCTGTCCATCATCCACATAAGTAAAACGTCTGGGCGTGCAAAACCCAGACACCACTCCTACCTAGAAAGAAACGCATGCCCTCCCTGAGGTCCACTCCCATTTCTGGTTCACACCGGGGTGTGAGGCTCGCGAATTAACGCTACACAAAGCTATGCTATATTAAAGCCATGCTTTGATCATCAACAACAAGACTCTGCTTTTTAACTGAAGCCTTGGACTGAACGAAACCGGAGGCACCTTATTCCTCGTCCCACATGTCCAATGCAGGAGAGAGGTCCTCGCATATCCGGTCGATCTCCAAGTACGTCTGGACGATCACCACTTATTACCTTGTCTTGGGTGTACAGCCCAATTAAGACATCAATAATCATCCAAACGATGTGAAGACCTCCGGTCTTCAACCACCATCTTCATCCTCGACATATCATCGAATCAGTTATTCAGAATGGGATAAACCTGGTCTTTCTGAGTAACTCGCATATATAATAAACAAGCCCTATAAAAACACAACATATGCACCATTCCAATTCAGAATATTCTTTTATTCAAATATTCACATCTTTAGGGATATGTTCCCATTAATTTTATCAAAGATAAATTCTTTGATCTTCCTTTGGATATCATTCAAACCGTATTAAGGTTTTCCAAACTAGTCGGGATTAAGGCACCTTACCGAAGTAATCATTTATTTAATTTCCCAATCCTAGCCTATTCATCCCATGGAGCAAAACTAGTAGTACTCCATATCTAACCATGGTGTTATCAATAAATTTAATCACCATTCCACGTTCAAATCTAATTAAAGATTTAACTATCGCTTGAAGCAAAACTGGTGGTACTCCATTCTCGATCATTTCTTGAATTTGATAAATTTAATTATCAGATTCACATTTCAATCTAATTAAAGATTCACTAAAACTCTAATTCAGTTTTAATCTCCAAAAATCATTATTTAATGATTATTCCAAGTTAAGAAAGCAATCTTATCTTTAACTAGGTTAAAGAACTAATGTCATTTAAAAAACAACTCATGATAGTCCCAAAATCACATTCCATTAACAATGGAATCATCACGGAATACAGATCAATGTATATAACCGATATGAACTTCCATATCCGACCGATAATATAAATGGAATAACGACAAAGCCTCTTAAATTCCATATATAGTAACAGTCTTCCTCCACAGAAGTTCACTTCGATTATTAGCGAATCAAATTCCATTTCATTCCAATTTATTTTATTAAATTGGAAAACTTTACTTTGGAAAATCTCCTTTCAATCTTAACAAAATATTTATAAATTCCAAATAACATTTCACTGTAAATTGGGTTAAAGAACGAACGCCGTTAAAACACAGTTCACGATAAACTCAATTCACATTCCATCAGTCTCTAACCGTAAATTAGTAAGAGAACAATTCCTTAAGTATTAATCCCGAAGGCTGAAACCATCATCAGATCAACACCCAGGAAACCATTCAGCTCAGCTAATCTCTAGTTAGTTTCTAATTTTCTTAACTCCACTGGGTTTAAGAACAACATTTTTAAAGATACCATCCACGACAAACCCAAAATTTAATTCAATTCAACTCTAACTAAATATTAATTAATTGGTAAACTTCATTAAATCTTCATAAAAAGATTTAATCTTTTCTCAACTGGGTTTAAGAACAGTGGTATTGAAGACACCATTCACGACAAACCCAAAATACCATTTGATATTAAATACTAGGCTCTGAATAGAAAATATATTGGCTTATATTCAATATCAAATTCTGAAATCAACAAATATCGTATTGGAATAATGATATATACATCTTCCAAATTCCTCCACAATGTCCATATAATCACGAAATCCAATATCGAAATATTCCGAAGGTAATTTTGATTAAAATCCATTCCAATTCATATATTGGAAATTCTGGTTATTTTTAAAACCATTTCAAATCCAAATTATTTATTTAAAAATAACTAGATTATAATTCTAGTTCATAACTAGTTAATTTCGACAAATATATTTTTATCTTTTCAAATATGGAATTTTTCATCCCAATTCTTTTCAAACCATTTATTATGATTTTACATAAATTATCGATATTTTTAATAACTTTATCAAGGCCCGTACAGTCGATTTCCATAAACGGCCATCAAATTGCACTTACAACGACCTTTTCCAAATTTGATTTGGACATAATTCTAAATCCAAACTTTAGATTTCAAATCCCTTGTATTCATTGGAAAGCTCTTTTCGATACATACCCAACGGTTCTGGTTTTAGAAGAATCCGATGGTCAGATCTCCCGTAATGTCCATTCGAAGTCAATGGTCGAAATTCGCGAACTACCGCGGCATGGCGCGTTCTATTCAGGCCATTATATATATATAATATATATTATATATTTCATCGGTTTCCATTTAAAACGTATTTTATAAATCGTTTTAAATTCGTTTCCAAAATGATTTCAACTTCATTTCAATTTCAAATAAAAATTGAATATTCCATATCATTAATATATATAAATGATAATATTTTTAAAACATTAGATATTGAAATCATTTCCTTTTCGATATTCATTATAAAAATGAATAAAATCGATATAAATATCGTTACCGTCAAACTGGCGTTAATCTAATCAACACGACTTTATATATTTAAATATATTCGTGTCCATCCCAAATCGGACATCAAAATCAGATTTTGATCTTTTACCGAATATTATTTTAAAATATTCATTATTTTAAAATATTCATTCTTTCTGAACTGGAATCAGACACAGTCAATTACCATATAATGTTATTTATATGGATTTCATACAACACATGAATAGAACAAAATGATAAACAATCAACCATCATGCACAGTGCATTCTACATTGTATAAGCATTAAATACAAATATTTAACGCTTACAACAGTCTGTCAACCTATCGATTGACATACAACTAAACAGTTGGGATTAGTATACGTAAAATATCATCCCAACACCCGTATGGGGTTTCAATCAACAAATAACGGATTTTATTTGTGCAGTTGGGCGATGTGTAAAATTTATCGTCCCAATCAATATCAGTCAAATCGGTGTACATAAACAAATCGTTCGATTTGTAAATGAATATTAGTTTTATTCATATACACGTTAAAAATTATATTTTTAACGATAAAATATTTTATTCGACACATGAATATTTTACATTCCATTCCACATCACAATTAATTACAACAACACAATCGAACAAACAAGTCGTCTATGATCTGTGGACGATGGGGAGCAGTTGATATATGCAGTTATAAAATAAATAACTGTACAAGAAATTTCAGTGAGGAGTTCTCACCTTGGGTTTCCACTCCGTCATCCTTTAGTGGACGATTTCGATTCCGTTAAGCTTCCAGTTCGTTCAATCGCAGTCTGTTTCACGCAGTTCACGTTAAAAATCACATTCTTACTTCACTAACTTCATAATAAAAATCGAATATTTATCGTTACTTCATATATATAAAAATTATATTTTTACATCGCTACTTCGTTATAAAAATTATATTTTTACAATGGTGTTCATATCATACACATCAAATCTTAGTAGCGATGTTCACTCCATCAAAATCAAATTTTTATATCGATCTTCACATTATAAAAATCATATTTTTATGTTATCAAAAATCTAAAATTTATGTTAATAAAAATCTAAACTTTCTTCATATAAAAATCTCGCCTTTCTATAAATAAAAATCACGCCTTTTCTATCACTAAAAATCATATTTTTATTCAAATAAAAATATAAACTTTCTTTATGTAAAAATATAAATTTTCTTTATATAAAAATATAAACTTTCTTTATATAAAAATATAAAAAAATCACATCTTTTTATGCTATATAAATGTATTTAAAAAAAACTGCATGTTTTAAAAATTGCTATGTATGTATAAAAAGACTATTTTATAAACATTAAAACTAATGTTATAACTTAAAAACTGATAGAATAAAATAAATTTTACCTTCTTCTATTTTTGGCCAACTAGAGATGGAGGGGAAGAGGCGCCGGGGTCAAGTGGGCGGAGTCTCGCGCTGTGGAGTGCCCTCAGGGGGCGCATCAGGGCCTGAGGCGGCGGAATGTGGACCAGGGTGGCGGTAGGGGGCTCGTGGTTATTGGGTATGAATTAGGGCTAAGGATTTTAGGGAGGTGCGGATTCTTGACGGAGGAGAGGTGTAGAAGATCGGAGGTGGAACTGGAGGTAGGCGCGGCGGCCTGGGGGAGCGGTGACTCTCTGATGGTGCGGCGGCTAGTCTGCAAGGGAAGGGGCGATGGATTATAGCTGAGCATGGGGGGGTTTCTTTTTTTTTCTTTCAGATCGATAATGGAATAGAGAAACAAGGGGAGGGGAATATATAATTAATTAATTATTAATTTAATTTATTCTCCAAAAGGTTGGTTTTACACTCTAATCCCGAATCGCACCCAACGACTGTCGTCTCTAGCATGTTGCTCCCATTCCGAACACAGTGGGATATGTCCGGTAGGCCAATTCGACCGTTTCGATCATTTTCCATCAAAATTAAAATATAAATTAATATAACGTTCAAATTTGACTTTAACGTACATTTTAATTTACCGGGGCCACATACAGACTCTAAAAATTCCAAAAAATATATTCCTAGCTTCATATTGATGATACGGTCCTAACAAAACTAATTTCGTAAAAATTGAAGATGGTTTGGAAAATGGCCATTTTCTGGTTGATCCGGCTCAACTGAAATGGTCAAAACACGTTTTCTTTTTCCACGCTCACATATTGATTTCAAAAATTATGAAAATTGGAATCTAGCAAATATTCGACATCCCGAATCCAACCAAAGTGGTTTCATCAAAAACGGAGGTCGTTTGAAAAATCTCTATTTTTAAGGGCTATATTTCCATAGTGACTATTCTGAATTTTCAACTAGGCATAACTTTTTATTCCCGCTATGAAATTTCAATTTTTCAGATTTGTTGGAAAGATTTTTTCAAACAGGTTCAAATATTTCTGGTTTCGCTAAAATCCAGTTCATTTTGATTCCTGTACATTCATTTGAAATTTGAAATCGAATTTTCAAACTACCGCGCCATTTCCAATTCCTTTTATAATTAAAATAAATATTTATATTCTAACTTCAATTTAAATAATTATATGCATTCTATTTCTGTTTAAAATAAATTTCTGGTCGTTATTATTTAAATAATTCATTTTAAATATTCAAAATTCATTAAATTGCCAAAATAAAACTTTTAAATTTGTTCTGATTTTCCGGGTTGTTACAAAAAGGGAAAAGTGGTGCAAAGGCACATATGAATATAAATACATATATTTGTGTGTAATTTGCATCGACTATTGCAAAATATATATTTGCATATATTTCTTGTGATTTGGAAATATGTCAATTCCACAAAATATGCATTATTTACAATGATTATGGCTAACGGTCCATCATGAGACTTTAAACTTTTTGGCAGGTTTGAATATAAAAAGGGAATGCTTGGTTAATTGATTAGACCAAATCAATAATTTAGTAAGAACAATAATAATAATAACTTCGTTGACCGCACGAAAATATAAAAATAAATATGTGCATAATATACGTCCAAATCAGTGTAAAATGGTAAAATATACATTGTATGCAATGTTTGGATAAGGTTCAATTATGGAATTATGTGTAAATATAATCCATTTTGAATTAATATATTTGTGGTGACCATTTGTAGCAATCAATATAATTAATTGGCATAAATGAGACCGCAAATCAATAACTAACCATTGCAACCAATATTGATTGGAGGAAAATAAATGTGATAGGAAACGGTTACGATTCCAAATCAATTAGGATAAATATAGTAAACCCCAATTAGGCAATTTGAATAGTGACCACATTTAGACATGAGGTTAAGCTCAACCTGTGGTGTAAGCTTGCACGGAACCGACCGTCAAATCCAGCTACCATAGGTAACCAACTTAATGTGAGAAGTCTAATGCATAAATATAATCGTATTAAGGCATGAGGTTAAGTTTACTTGTGGTAGAAGTCTGCCAGTAACCGACCGACAAATCCAACATCCACAAGTAGTTAACTTAATGTGAGGCCTGGCACACACAAACACACACACACACACACACATATATATATAATAGTCAACCAATGAATAAATGAATAAGAATAGAAATTGTCCGTTGGGGTACAACAAATAGATAACTTGGGACTGATAAATTATTGCCTTAGGAAAATATGTCTATTAGGGTCATAAAGGGTAATAAATAAGAAAGAAAAATGAAATGGGTGTCATAAAGGAATATATGATTTTTGTTTAAATACTAAGTACAAATTAAAGAAGGTATTAAATAAATATCCTAGAGAAAAAGGAATATAACCTTCCTGATTTATAATAATGGAGATAGAAAATATAGTTGGACTTGGTAGGTTAATAATGTAAAATATTATTAACCATATAAACCCGTGACAAAAATAAATGGTGTAAGTATAGTATTCCCATATAAAGGGACTAAACGGGAATGACTCAATAACATAGCCTATTTATCCCAAAAGGGAAAGGTGCAAAAGGCAAATGGGGTACGAACTAATAACATTTGCGTATAGTCCGTTTCCTGGGTCCTAAAAGGATAAGTGACTAAGGTTGAAGAGTCCACCTAGGATTATGTTTTTCAGTATAAGGATCTTAAAGGGCAGGTGTGTGTGGGCCTACCCAAACCTGGAAATTAAAAAGGTCAGATATGACCACCTATCTTACAGGAAATAATAAGTGACTAAGGAGATTATCTAATAAGGTCAGTTAGAAGGTACAACAAACAATAACATACCATCTCTAACCTTATGCATGGCAGGGGTATATGTGTGAATGACGGAAGCCTTAACTAGTAGGGCCTGTAGCTAGTGCCCTCTAGTTTATGTTAATGTTGAATAAGTTATCGAGGGTTAATAAGTGGCTAATAGGTCCGCCTAGGGTCTTAAGTGATCAGGTAGAATCCACCCTATCTATCATTGATAGTAAGGCGTTAAATAATAAAGAATTGTGAATAAGGATATAGATAGAAACCCAGATTAGGGGCCTACTCTCGATATAGTTAACAAGTTAAGCTCAAATGTGTGTAAATGTCTTAGCTCAGTAATGTAATTTAGGTATACTACTTTGGGAAGAGTAGTAGAGTCATGCGTAAACATTAACAAGGCTGGTTTAGAATCACTAACCTTGTTAGGCATACAACTTGGGTTGAACCAAACGAAATATATTTGTGTTATAGTCTGTGTTGTACATTTCTTAGTCACCAGAACTTGTTGTTCTGACCCCCGTGCTCATTACAACCTCCCAGGTTTATTAGAGAACGTCAGGTTCTCACAGATGATTAAGTTTGGCTTTTGGTTCTCGTTCTTTCTCATGCTCGGTATTGGCAAAGTGACTTACTTTGAAAAAGGTAGTTACTTAAGTTAATACCAGTTTATCCTATTTTATTTCCGTTGTGAGTCGTATTTATTGTACTCTGTTTATGCTCATGCTCATTTATTACCAGATATACACGCTCCATGCTTGGATGTGTTCAAGTTTTGATTTTTGCCAAAATTTGGGTATAGAAAAGTGTGGGGTGTTTGTAACGTCCTGCCTTAATGACCACTTCAAATCTATAATTAAACCAACTTAAAATGATTAAAATTTGACCACTTCAAATATGTAATTAAACCAACTTAACATGATTAAAATGGCGGATTGTTATTTAGCTTACAGAGTTTAAATCAGAATAAACATAGAAAAATACTAAATAAATAAATAATACAGTATTAAACAGCAAAATAATCTTTATATATAACTTAGGAATTTTTTGTTTGAAACAAGAAACTTTTCTCTACAACGAAATCTAAAATGCAGATTTAATGCAGAAAAAATATTTACCATTTAAAATCTTTAGAGTGCGCGTTTCCGGAATCCCAGCTTCGTCAATCTTCGAATCCTAAACTGTAGCCTTTAAAATATGTAACACTCGGGTCTGACCCGAGCATTTTATGCAAAACACAAAATACTCGAGTCAGGATTAAACTTTTGTTTAAGTAAATCGACTTCAGTAATAAACTATAACATTTAATCTTAGCATATTTGCGATTCAAGAGTCGCAAATTTCCCATGATAACCTAGATTTTAGTGTAGACATTAACCGTGACATATGGAAAGCACATATAGGGCTCAAGATATGTATATACAAACTCAAGATCTAAAACAGGTGTGCACGTATGAATAACAAATGCATATAAAACAATGTGTGTACACTGATTGGAAGAAGGCAACTAGCATGACTCATACATATCATAAACTTTGGAATGGTGAGCATGTACATAAACATGGAGGCTAAAAGGGCAGCTCCATACTTTTTGTCAATCTAAAAGTGTTGCATGCGCCATTTCTTTCAACAAGGCATATTAAAGTATTTATAAAGCATGTGGTGATTTGCCATATCAAGTGTATTCATAATAGGTGTAATAACAAGGGCAGCTAGGAAATTACTTTGTAGACTATAACAATACAACAAGAATTTAGGAATTTATTCATTATCACAAGTGGTCTACAGAATTTCAATGTTTCACATATAATCAATTAACACATGTTAAGTCCTAACATGATAAAAATGAACAAAGACAAGATTCTTACACTGTAGTCCTCCTTTTACATATATGTGTTATATGAATGAATAGGAAATACAGGTAGTGGGAAATTCAAACAGCTACAAGTGGAATACAAGTGAACACATTCGCATGTATGGACATGGCTTAACATCCCCACAATCGCTGGTTGCTACAGCAACATAAGTTTAACACTAACGGATTTATCAACAAAAAAATGGGATGACATATATATTTATTTTTCTTGCTTAAAAACTCTTATTCCCAAAGAAATATACATATGTGATATTAACAGTATGCAACTAGATCTTGATATATCCTAGAATTACAATTGTGTCACACTTTAACGTACATGTAAAGGACGGGGTGCCTTATTCAGGTTACTCCATATTCATGAATATGACTATAGGTGTAACGACCCGCATTCTACGCATCGCAGGATCGTAGGATATTTATTTCTTTCACACACGAAGTCGTATAGTCATGTAACTTTGGAAGACGACTATTGGGGTCATTTCCTATGTTCATGATTTTTCCCGATTTTTAAATGACTGTTTTGCCCATAGCTAATACTGTTTTGGCCATAACTTTTTGACTGGAAAGTAATTTTGACCTGGAACCACTTCCATTAGATTTGTTTGATAGTTACAATTTTGTAGAGTGGTCACATTAGCCAAACGGACTCACCGTTTGGGAGATATGGCTGAAATAAGTTTCAGATAGTGAAAAACAGCTTAATTGGGCTTAACTGGGTGATTAACAGCTAGGTCCAATGGGGAATTTCAGGATTAGGGTTATGAGGAGGTTGAAATCAGTTAGAGAACGATCTTATCTTCATTTTTCAGCCGCCACTTTCATTCTTAAAACCCTAACAATGGCCTCCAACACTCAAATCAACTTCTAATCACTTTCTAATCGAGTTTTGGCTTAATCAACAACAAATCAAGGAAGATCTTCACCAAATCAGTATTAGAGCTGCTGTTAGACCTCAGTATTCGCCGAAATCAGCGAGGTTTCGGTTCTGAAAATTTTATTTGTGGCCAAGGTGAGTGATTTGCGTAGTTCCTCACTAATTAAGGTTAATTAAAGGTAATTAGTGTTGATTAGCGAATTTATACACTAATAAATTCTAGAAAAATATTTATAAATTCTCAAATAATGTTTTAGACCTCTGTTAGAAATTTGGGTTAGTTTGGTTAAGTTTTGTTAATCCTATGCTTAGGTTTTCTTAAACATGCTTAAGGGGAAAATATGAGATTTTGGCTATATTTGATCCATTTTAACCCATTATGTTGTTGTTTTGGTGTTTGAGGTCACTTCTATTTGTTGCTATGACTGCTTGGAATGATTTGTGGTTGTTTTGAAAAGTTACATTGGTCGAAAACGTCGTCGAATGGCATAAACAAGTCGCTGGAAAAAGTTGCAGAAAGTTGTGCAGGGTTTTGGATCAGATCGGGTTAGAGGATCGGGTCGGATAGGAGAGCTGGCCAAGGAATCCGAACCAAAATGAAGTCTGGCACAAAGGAAGTTTGGCAAGAAGGAAGGCCATTGCTTAGAGTTGGAGTTGGACAGAGGATCGGATCGGAGCTAGGGAGCGCGATCGGATCGTAGCAGGCAAGCTGGAGTAGGAGGGACGAACCGAACCGATTAGAGCATGGCACCCGAATCGAACCAAATGAAGTGTGGCACCCGAACCGAACCGAATGGGAAGCTTGGATATGATTTATCCGAACCGAACTGACTGAAGCAGATTAGACCAAACCGAATTGAACTTCCATCTCTTCCACGTAACGACTCTTTTGAAGACCAACTCCAATTCGACCAAAACCCGAGATGCAAAGGAAGTCCAAATGAGGATCTTTGACTCGGGATCTAGTTGGGAACCAATGAGCGGGCTTCATGATTGGGCTTTGCTACGGGACGTGTGCTAAGGGGTTGTCGATGTCTGTAACTTCGAATCACTATGTGTAGGGAGTACGTGAACGGATTCAGTGCCACAGTGGCCTAGGTACGACTAAAGGGCTATAGACCAATGAAGTGGGGTAATTTGTAAGATTGGCCATGACTCCATGTGGTAAGATTGGTAGTAGCAGTAGTTGTACAAGTCAAACTCCATCACTACTTCAATGGGTCTAGTGATTGACAATGGTGGACATCGTATGCTTTACACGCTGAGTGAGAGATGTGAGGATGGTTGTCATGGTTGATTTGTTTGCCATCATTATGACATGCACACCCCCACCCCCGTTATCTTTACACCATTTTTTCAGTGGCACCTTAGAGCACTGTACGGTATGTAGTGCTAACTCTTTGGTTGCAGGTCCAGGTTCAGGTATGGTTTCGTATACCTGTTATTGTTCTATTTAGCTACCAGACTTTTTGTCTGACCCAGAGTTTTATGTCTCTTCTTATTACTATGGGTGCTCTCACGAGCAGACTAGAGACAGGTTAGCTGGTGATGCACGAGTAGCTGATCCGGAGGCGAGCAGGAGGCTTCCACGTATGATATATATAGATATTCTCCCTGTGTCGTTGGTGGTCACTACTTGGGCATTAGTAGTGTACCTTCCTTATCTTGCTTTTACCTTTAGAGACAGTTTGAAAGTTGTAATGATGATGATGTGGAACATAAGCTGTATTTGGATTTTCCGCTGCTGTGATAGTTTGTTTCAGCTTATGCACTGTCTCACCTGTTTTATGTCAAGTATATGTTATGATTATATTTTATTCCATGCGCTATGAGATATTCTATAGGTTTCTTTGTTAGTTCCTTCATCTTCTTTCCTTTCTTTAGCGACCGTTCCGTGCTAGTCAGGCATGTCTACAGCGCACTATCGGAGGAAATGTCGACTGGTGCGGGGCGGGTCGTTACATTTGGTATCAGAGCTCTAGGTTATGTAGTTAACCTAGGGAAAGACACTAGGGAGAGATAGTATGTATATGAGAGTGCGTATTTGTGATTACTTTGGTTTTCAAAAGCTATATATATACTATTAGTATAGCTAAGGAAGAAGTCGCACTGCACTAGCAACACTATGGAGATGGTTAATCGTTTTCTCTTTACAGATTGAACGATGAGCCAATACGCAAGAGGTGCTGGGAGGAGCCAATAATGGGAATGCTGCTGACATGAGGACGATGTTTACTGACCTCATAAGGGAGATGCTTAGGGATGTGCAGAGGGCAGCTCCCAATGGTGGTAATGGTGGTGGTCCAATAGTGCAGGCGCCTAGGGCCGATTTCACCAAGCTGAACAAGGATTATACTAGTCTTGGTGGGAAGCCGTTCCACGGAACGGAGTCGGCTACGGATATTCAGGATTGGTTGGACAGCTGCAAGCGTATCTTCGAAGATTTGTGTATCGAGGATGCGATGAAGAGAAGGCTAACATCCCGTCAGCTGCAAGGACGAGCAATGAATTGGTGGAATGCTATAAAGGCAGCTACTCCCGAGGATCAGATTACTTGGGAGTAGTTTAAGGCTCGCTTTAGTGAGAAGTTCATTCCAGCTGCTTAGAAATCAGCGTTGTTTGAGAAATTTTTTGAGGTCAATCAAAATGGCAGAGCTATCTCGGAGTATATTGCTTAATTTGACACTTTGTCGAAGTATGGGTTATCTCTTATTGATACTGCCGAGAAGAAGAACGAGAAGTTCATAACTGGTTTGGATCAGTACTTGGGGAGAGGCTCATTAACCACATCGATGAGGCGTTTGAATCGATTGCGGGGAAAGCATTGAGGTCAGAAAGTCTTTACCCTAAGTCAAAGACTGAGGTTGCATCTGCAGAGGAGCCAAAACCACAAGTAAGTGGTGGAGGCAAGAGTAGTTCTCAGAATAAGAGGAAGCAGAACCAGAATAAGGATGGCCAGAAAAAGAATAAGAAAGAGGTTGAGTGCTTCAGCTGTGGTAGGAAGGGCCATTATGCTAGTAATTGTCGGGCCAAGCCAGCGGATAGGAAGTGCTTCAACTGTGGCCAAGTGGGACATCACAAGGACAAGTGTCCACAACCCCCTAAAGAAAAGCAGATGGTGAAAGCATATGCCCTTAATGCTATTCCTTCTTCGTCGAATGCCCCAACCACGGCGGAGAAGGGAAAGAATGTCGTCGTTCAAGGTATGATTTCTGTTTATGATGTTCCTGTTAGAGTTTTGTTTGATACCGGGGCTTCCAGTTCATTCATATCTAGTGACCTGGTAGATAGGTTGGGATTGGAGCCCAAGGTTGTCGATAGACCTTTAATATGACGAACCCGATTGGTGGTTCAACTAACCTTGGCATGATTTATCGTAATGTGGTCTTATCGAGTCATGGATGCATGTTTGTTTGTGATTGCTTTGTTTTGGGCTTTACTGGGTTTGGCATTATTTTGGGAGTCGATTGGCTCCAAAGATACGGGGTGGTGGTAGAATGTGAGGGCTTTTTGGTGACAGCTAGAGTGGATGATGGGCGGAGGGTAGTGTTTGGTGGTCTACCCAGTGATGGGGTAATGGCTAGTTTTCTAAATTCCCTCGACACCCCGCATAGTGAGTTGTCAGGTTTGCCCGTGGTTGGCCAGTATCCGGACGTTTTCGAGGAAGTGACCGGGCTTCCACCACACCGAGAGATTGAGTTCCGTATTGATTTTGAGAAAGATGCCAGGCCTATAGTGATTCCACTTCGTCGTATGGCACCAAGAGAGCAGCGAGAGCTCGGGGTGCAAGTCAGCGATCTTTTGAAGAAGGGATTTATCAGGAGTGTTTTTGAATGGGGAGCACCAGTTGTGTTTGCTACCAAGGCGGATGGTTCCCTTCGTTTGTGTGTAGACTACCGCGAGTTGAATAAAGTGACGAGGAAGAACAAGTATCCTCTATCGCGGATCGATGATTCGTTTGATCAGTTGAGTGGCGCGAGAGTATTTTCTCAGTTGGATCTCGCGACAGGCATTCATCAGCTTAGAGTGGAAGCTGAGAGTATAGCTAAAACGACATTCCGGACGCCGTCTGGGTTTTATGAGTGGTTGGTCATGCCATTTGGACTGGCCAATGCCCCAACATATTTTGTGGATCTTATGAATAGAGTATTTAGAGATTAGTTGAATAAGTTTGTTCTTGTGTTCGTGGATGATATACTTGTTTATTCGAGGACAAAGGAAGAACACAAGGAACATTTGAGGATAGTAATGGAGGTATTGAGAAAGCACTAGTTAAAAGCAAAGTTTTCTAAGTGTCACTTCTAGAGGAGGGAAGTGAGATTCTTGGGCTATGTTGTTTCAGAGAATGGTATTGCCGTGGATCCTGCGAAGGTGGCTATGGTACAAGATTGGCCTACGCCCAAGAATGTAATGGACATAAGAAGTTTCTTGGGATTAGCTGGATATTATTGTAAGTTTATCCAAGACTTCTCCAAGATAGCAGCACCATTGACTCAGTTGATTAAGAAGAATCAATCTTTCGTCTGGGACGAAAAGTGCGAGAATGCATTTATGAGTTTAAAGGAAAAGTTAACATGTGCACCAGTGTTAGTCATTCCTAAGGGGAATGAAGAGATGACAGTATATACGGATGCATGTGGCACAGGACTAGGTGGTGTATTGATGTAAGGAGGTAGCGTTGTAGCTTATGCAAGTCGGCAATTGAAACCGCACAAGAGAAGATACCCTACCCATGATTTGGAATTGGCAGCGATCATGTTTGCATTGAAGATGTGGAGACATTATCTCTTGGGAGAAAAATTCGAGTGGTTCACCGATCATAAATCGTTAAAGTATCTTTTCTCTCAAAAGGATCTAAATCTCCGACAACAAAGATGGTTAGAATTTTTAGCCTCCTATGATTTCGAGATCGCATATACACCAAGAAAGGGCAATGCGGTGGCTGATGCATTGAGTAGAAGACATGCCAGTTTAGGGGCCATGTTCCTAGAATGGAAACAACTGGAGTACATCGCTGGGTATGATTTCAGACCAAAGTGCGAATTGGATCCAGAAATATTAGCAAGTTTGACGATCAGACCCACTTTGATTGAGCGAATTGGTTCCAGTCAGAGGAACGATCCTAACCTAATGGAAATCATCTCCAAGCTAGAAATGGGTATCGACGGAGAGATGAACAAGTATGGGCTTGATCGAGATGGATGGCTTAGAAAGAATAGAAGACTACTTGTACCCAATGTCAATGGATTGAGAGATGAAGTGCTCAAAGAATGTCATCACTCAAAATTGACTATACATCCCGGTGGTAACAAAATGTATCGGAACATGAAGCAGACCTACTACTGGGAAGGGATGAAAAGAGACATTAGAAAGTTTATATCCAAATGCATGAATTGCCAGCTAGTTAAAGCTGAGCAAAAGAAGCCTAGTGGTTTGTTACAACCATTAGAAATTCTAGAATGGAAATGGGAACAAGTGTCAATGGATTTCATTGATGGGTTGCCAAGGACTAGATCGGGCCATGATAGCATTTGGGTGATTGTGGACCGATTGACTAAGAGTGCAAGGTTTATACCCGTCAAGTCGAACAGGACGGCAGTTAAGTTAGCGGAACTATATATAAATTGGGTAGTGAGATTTCATGGAATACCCAAGGGCATTGTGAGTGACCGAGATCCGTTGTTCACTAGTGGATTTTGGAAGAGCTTACAAGAGGCGTTAGGATCAGAATTACATCTAAGTACCGCATATCATCCTCAAACCGACGGACAGACAGAGAGGGTGAATCAGGTGTTAGAGGATCTCTTGAGAGCCTATGTATTGGATTTTGGTGGATCATGGGATGACCATTTGCATCTAGTAGAGTTTGCATATAATAATAGTTATCAGTCCAGTATCGGTATGGCTCTGTTTGAAGCTTTGTATGGGAGACCGTGCAACTCCCCGTCTTGTTGGTTAGAAACTGGTGAGAAGTTTGTGCTTGGACCCGATGTGATAAGAGAAACTTCAGCTAAGATTAAGATTATCCAACAACGAATGAAGGCTGCCCAAGATAGGCAGAAGAGTTATGCTGATAAGAGGAGAAGAGAATTAAAGTTCTCCATTGGCGACTTGGTGTTTGTCAAGATTTCTCTGTTGAAGAGCGTGATACGATTTGGCAGGAGAGGCAAGTTGGCACCATGATTTGTTGGTCCATTCCCTGTTCTTGAGCAAATTGGGAATTTGGCATACAAATTTGAATTACCAGAGAAGATGGCAGGAGTTCACAACGTATTTCATGTTTCCCAGTTAAGGAAATTCGTACACGACCCAGATATGACTATTTCACCTGATCAGTTGGATGATGTCGAAGTTGAACCCGAGGCGGTTGGGAATCGCAGGCCTATGCGTATTGTTGGGAGCGATATAAACCAGCTTCGAAGGAAGGCGGCGAAATTAGTCAAAATTCAGTGGGGCGAGAATGAGGATGACTGTACTTGGGAGACAGAGGAGAGCATTAGGAAGACGTGTCCAGAACTCTTCGCCTGGTAAGATTTCAGTTTTGATTTAGTCTTTCCGCATGCTAGGATAGGTTGTTTTGTTTGTTTTGCATGTTTGATTGTTATACATATGATTGGTAGGCATGTGGAATCCTTTGTATGTTTTGGATTAAGGAATTTCGGGGACGAAATTTCTTAAAGGGGGGGGGGGGGAGAGAGAATGTAACAACCCGCATACTACGCATCGCAGGATCGTAGAATATTTATTTCTTTCACACACGAAGTCGTATGGTCATGTAACTTTGGGAGACGACTATTGGGGTCATTTCCCATGTTCATGATTTTTCCAGATTTTTAAATGACTTTTTTGCCCCTAGCTAATACTGTTTTGGCCATAACTTTTGACTGGAAAGGAATTTTGACCTGGAACCACTTCCATTAGATTTGTTTGATGGTTTGTAATTCCGTAGAGTGGTCACATTAGCCAAAAGGACTCACCGTTTGAGAGATATGGCTGAAACAAGTTTCAGATAGTGAAAAACAGCTTAATTGGGCTTAACCGGGTGATTAACAGCTAGGCCCAATGGGGAATTTCGGGATTAGGGTTATGAGGAGGCTGAAATCAGTTAGAGAACAATCTTATCTTCATTTTTCAGCCGCCACTTTCATTCTTGAAACCCTAACATGGCCTCCAACACTCAAAATCAACTTCTAATCACTTTCTAATCGAGTTTCGACTTAATCAACATCAAATCAAGGAAGATCTTCACCAAATCAGTATTAGAGCTGCTGTTAGACCTCAGTATTCACCCAAATCGGCGAGGTTTCAGTTCTGAAAATTTTATTTGTGGCCAAGGTGAGTGATTTGCATAGTTCCTCACTAATTACGGTTAATTAAGGATAATTAGTGTTGATTAGCGAATTTATACACTAATAAATTCTAGAAAAATATTTATAAATTCTTGAATAATGTTTTAGGCCTCTGTTATAAGTTTGAGTTAATTTGGTTAAGTTTTGTTAATCCTATGCTTAGTTGTTCTTAAACATGCTTAATGGGAAAATATGGGATTTTGGCTATGTTTGATCCATTTTAACCCATCATGTTGTTGTTTTGGTGTTTGAGGTCACTTCTCTTTGTTGCTATGACTATTTGGAATGATTTGTGGTTGTTTAGAAAAGTTAGATTGGTCGAAAACGTCGTCGAATGGACTAAACAAGTCACTGGAAAAATTTGTGCAGGGTTTCAGATCGGATCGGGTTAGAGGCTTGGATCGGATAGGAGAGCTGGGCAAGGAACCCGAACTGAACTGAAGTCTGGCACAAAGGAAGTTTGGCAAGAAGGAAGGCCATTGCTTAGAGTTGGAGTTGGACAGAGGATCAGATCGGAGCTAGGGAACGGGAACGGATCAGAGCTGGCAAGCTGGAGCAGGAGGGACGAACCGAACCGAATAGAGCATGGCACTCGAACCGAACCGAATGGAGCGTGGCACCCGAACCGAACCAAATGGGAAGCCTGGAAATGATTTATCCGAACAGAACCGACTGAAGCAGATTAGACCAAACCGAATTGAACTTCCATCTTTTCCACGTAATGACTCTTTTGAAGACCAACTCCAATTCGACCAAAACCCGAGATGCAAAGTAAGTCCAAATGAGGAGCTTTGACTCAGGATCCAGTTGGGAACCAATGAGTGGGCTTCATGGTTAGGCTTTGCTGCGGGATGTGTGCTAAGGGGTTGTCGATGTCTGTAACTTTGAATCACTATGTATAGGGAGTACGTGAACAGATTCAGGGCCACAGTGGCCTAGGTACGACTAAAGGGCTATAGACCAATGAAGTGGGGTCATTTGTAAGATTGGCCATGAATCCATGTGGTAAGCTTGGTAGTAGTAGTAGTTGTACAAGTCGAACTCCGTCACTACTTCGATGGGTCTAGTGATTGACAGTGGTGGACGTTGTATGCTTTACGCACTGAGTGAGAGATGTGAGAATGGTTGTCATGGTTGATTTGTTTTCCATCATTATGACATGCACACCCCCACCCTCGTTATCTTTACACCATTTGTTCAGTGGCACCTTAGAGTATTGTACGGTATGTAGTGCTAACTCTTTGGTTGTAGGTCCAGGTATGGTTTAGTATACCTGTTATTGTTCTGTTTAGCTGCTTATTGCTCATACCAAAATTTTTGTCTGACCCAGAGTTTTATGTCTCCCCTTATTACTCTGGGTGCTCTCACGAGCAGACTAGAGACAGGTTAGCTGATGATGCACGAGTAGCTGATCCGGAGGCGAGCAGGAGGCTTCCACATATGATATATATAGATATTCTCCCTGTGTCGTTGGTGGTCACTACTTGGGCATTAGTAGTGTACCTTCCTTATCTTTCTTTTACCTTTAGAGACAGTTTGAAAGTTGTAATAATGATGATGTGGAACATAAGCTGTATTTGGATTTTCCACTGCTATGATAGTTTGTTTCAGCTTATGCACCGTCTCACCTGTTTTGTGTCAAGTATATGTTATGATTATATTTTATTCCATGTGCTGTGAGACATTCTACAGGTTTCTTTGTTAGTTCCTTCATCTTCTTTCCTTTCTTTGATGACCGTTCCGTGCTAGTCAGGCATGTGTACAGCGCACTATCGGAGGAAATGTCGACTGGTGCGCGGCGGGTCATTACAATAGGAGTTAACATGTTCAAACTAGCATATATAGGGCGCAAATATTTAAAATACTGGCCTTTAGTATGTCAAACAGTGTAAGTACAAGACAATCCATGTGTATTCTTATTCTTTCCCAACAGTCATAGCCAATCTATTCTTTTTAAATGGAATGAATATTTCCAAAGTATGACCAATACTGAACTAGATACCAGGACAGAGAATGCAGTTTGATTAATGATAGGATTATTTTTCATGCTTGATATACGCAGAGACTCATTTAGGAAAATCCTATGCATTTCTCAACCTTCCTGTATATTTTAGAACTCCAAATACATATATCTATGTATTCATTTTACATACACTGACTTAGTTTCTACATTTATCCTTTTATTTGCTAATTTATCAGAAATAATCAGACAGGGTTTGCAAAAAGAGGATAACAATATTACTAGCGAATATAGTTCATAATTGTTAACAGTGTATAATAAGTGGCCCAGCAGCAAAACTTATGTCACAAGGAATGAAATAAAAACCACAGGTTAACAAACCAAGTAGCATGGAGACTCATGTAATTTCAACAGCGAGCACCCACGAAAAAAATGTATGCATAAACAAGCAACACAGCTCCAAGCTTCGATTCAACATGGATACATATCTACACTTACCACTGTAAGCATATACATATACCTATGACATAAACTTACTGCAACAGAAAAACAAAATGTCTCAAACAGCCAAGCATACAGGTATGTGGAAATCGGCACTGTCACAAAAAGAAGGGTCCACAGCAAAACATAATCTACCTATGGGCAAATTCTCTACATAACGCAAGGCAAGAACTTGTGGTGCAGAACCTATAATAGCCCGCACCTCCGTTCACGCAAGATATTGTCCCCAACTTAGCCACCGTATAGGTATGGAGTTTTGTTCGTCAAAAGGCCTCGGCGTTAGTAAGAGATGGGCTCTATGATATAAGTACCCACTTCACACAGGCTTCCAAGATGTGGGACTTAGGGGTGTTACATTCTCCCCTCCTACAGAGCCCAACGTCCCCGTTGGCTCATAAACACCTCTCCCGGGTGCTGTGGTCCATATAGAAGCCACAATTCCGACTAGGTATTGGCTCTGATACCAGTGTAACAGCCCGCACCTCCGTTCGCGCAAGATATTGTCCCCAACTTAGTCACCGTATAAGTGTGGAGTTTTGTTCCGCAAAAGGTCTCGACGTTAGTAAGAGATGAGCTCCACTATATAAGTACCCACTTTACACAGGCTTCCACGATGTGGGACTAATTTAGTCGAATTCGACGAAATTAGTTTTTTTAGGACCACATCGTCAAAACATAACTGTAACGATTCACATTTTGCTCGGACCTAATCGATCGCTAAATCGACCAAGACCGTTCAAAACCCGAATACGTTAACTCTGGGAATACAATACATCAGAACAAATAACAGAAGACTTTTATTACATCATGATAATGTTACATCAGAGTATAGAATATATCAGAGTACAACGAATATAATAATACAACGGAAGATTAAATTACAACAAATGTAATACACTACAGCGGAACAATTAAATTAACACAGCGGAAGACTATCAATGCTCTGGACACAACTCTAAGCTTCGATCCAGAATCCTGCTTAATATATCTGCAAAAAGCTACTCGACTGCCCGTGTGGAAATGAGGGCACCCGAGTTTGCAAAGTGAAACAAACTATGGGTTAGTCATGGGACTGGTATGAGAAATCTGTACTTAACTAATAATAAGGCTAATCATAGGACCACGCCGCTAACGGGGAACGGGTTTACTCCATTGGATTGCCAGTGCATAATTTAAATAAAGTAATTCGTTAAACAGCGCAATGCTTTTTAGAAAAATGAAACCATTATAAGACTCAGGTCCCATCACACAATGCAACGCAAGCCGGAGGATAGAGTTTTACCTTATAATGGTCAAAAATGCTTGATACGATAAAAACGGATATGATATTATTATTAGTGTATATATGTTTTAAAAACAATTTCAATCATAATGTATCAATCATAGACGGCATAACTACCATATATTATGTCGCCATACTAGTTCTACAATCAAAACCGCATGGTGTCGTATTGGGAGTTGGATTTCCATCACGAGTCAAGGCTAGGAACGATCTCCTTACTGATTCGAGACACTCTAGCAATGTCTTAGGGTTTGGACGTTGGCGAACCTTTGGATCCTACAGGGCCGGTCCACAAATACTTTAGTGGATTAGTTATGCCTAAACGCACGCTTCTCGGTCCTATTGAACCTATAATACGGCCACTGGCGACCAATAAATCTGTGGCCTCAAAAATTCCATCATCCACATAAGTAAAATGTCAGGGCTGGTAAGTCGCTGACACCACTTCTAGCTACAAAGAAACGTGCGCACTCCCTGCATTCCCTTGCTCCGTTTCTGACTCATACCGGGGTGTGAGGCTCGCGAAGTCACGCTATACACAAGGCTATGCCGAAATAGGCTATGCTTTGATCATCATCCAGAATGCTCTGCTTTTCAACAAAAGCCTTGATCATTTGCATCTTGGCATGCCACATTGACAATTCACGCCATGCGATCGATAACTACCAATATATAACCTCTGAGCTTGTGCGTCTCATAGAAGGGTGTTAAGCAAGAGAATAAATTCTCCGCCACCACAGATATATATATGAAATAGAAATCAATTTAATTACACAGGATGAAATTCAATGTCAGACACACATCCATTTACAAGTCCGTTCTGGGTCTGAACGAGACCGGAGACACCTTATTCCGCCTCTCATATGTCCAATACGGAAGTGAGGTGCTTGCATATCCAGACAGTCAACAAGTACGTCTGGACAAACAACCACTTTTAACCTTTTCTTGGGAGCAAATCAGTCCAAGGCATCAGTAGTCATCCATTCGATGCGAAGATCGGCGGTCTTCAATCACCGTCTTCAATGTCTTTGACTTTAAATCATTGTATAATTATTTGAAATGAGACTGAACTCGGTCTTTTCAAATAATTCTCGCATAATTATAATTAAAAATCATTTCATTTCGTTAATATTATTTTATAATGATTTATCGCTATTTTTATTTATATAAAAAATAGTCCATTTTAATTTAACGACGCTTCGGCCAATGGGCGACCCTAACGCTGTTTTTATCAAAATTTGATTTACACATTTCTCGACATCTAACCGTTGGATTTTAATGAATTTTATATCGTTGGAATGATCTTCCCAAAGCGGACCTAACGGATCCAGTTTTGGGAAAAATCCGATTGTTAGATCTTTCGGTATAATCGTTTAAAGTTACGATTTTGAAACGCGAACTACCGTGAGCGATTCGTTTAATTATAATTTATATTTATATACATATAAAATTATATATATATATATATAAACTATTCGGCGATTCCTCTAACATATTTAACACGCCAAATAAAAGAATGTTTTATTGGCATATCGCATCTAAATGTTCATAATGTCAAATAGATATGTATTTTATTTACATGACATCTTTGCTTATGACAAACAAAAGATACTTTTCTAATTTTCATTATTGCATGCAATTTCTATTTTACTTTAACAAATAAAAAGAAATATTTTATTTGTATATAGTTTCCATATGTGACATGACACCCATAAAAAATGTTTATTTTAATTTGCATACAAACTCTAATATATATGCTGACGATAAAAATGTCTCTTTAATTTATACACAAATTCTAATGTGTATTTTTGCAATAAAAATGTCTCTTTAATATATACACAGATTCTAATGTGTATATTGACAATAAAAATGTTTCTATAATTTGCATACAAACTCTATTTCAAGAAAATGCATAAAAAGTGATACATTCATTTTTGTTGACAATTCCAGTTCAACAAAATGATTAAAAAGTAATTCATTCATTTTGTTGAAAATTCTATTTGCACAAAATGATAAAAATTGATTCTTAACTAAATGTCAACTACATATTGTTAACAATTCTATTTTGATAAGATGAATAAAATTGACACTTCGTTTTGTTAACAACTATATTTTTAACAAATTGAATAAAGGTGATATTTCATATTGTTAACAATTCCTATTTAACACAATGAATAAAAGAGATATTTCATAGGGTTAACAAATTCTAATTTTAGTTTAACAAAATGAAATAAAATGACTTTCATTTTATCTAAATATTACATTTCAACAAAATGAATAAAAAGTGACAATTTCAGATTGTTAATAATTCTAATTTAACAAAATGAATATTCTTGTTGTAACACAAACCTACTTGGCGAAAATGCTATTTGTGTTTTGACACAACCCTATTTAACAAAAATGTTATTTGTGGTTTAACTCTTTTATTTAACAAAAAATTGATTTTTTTGTTTTATTTCAAATCTAATTTACAAAAATGCAAATTTTGTTTTCCAACATCATATTTAATAAAATGTAATTTTTGTTTTAACTATTACATTTTGACAAAATGAATATTTTGGTTCAACTAATAATCTATTTGGCTAAAAATGTTCATTTTGAAGAAAATGTGTATTTTGATTCAACTAATCTATTTTGAAAAAAGTGAATATATTGTTTCAACCAATCAAATTTGACAAAAGTGCATATATTTTTTCGACTAATCAAATTTGACAAAAGTGCATTTTTTTTCAACTAATCAAATTTGACAAAAGTGCATACGTTGTTTCAACTAATCAAATTTGACAAAAGTGTTAATTTTGTTTCAACTAATCGAATTTGACAAAAGTGCCAAATTTGACAAAAGTGCTCATTTTGTTTCAACTAATCAAATTTGACAAAAGTGTATATGTTGTTTCAACTAATCAAATTTGACAAAAGTGTTTATTTTGTTTCAACTAATCAAATTTGACAAAAGTGCATATATTGTTTCAACTAATCAAATTTCACAAAAGTGTTTATTTTGTTTCAACTAATCAAATTTGACAAAAGTGCATATGTTGTTTCAACTAATCAAATTTGACAAAAGTGCATATGTTGTTTCAACTAATCAAATTTTACAAAAGCGCATATGTTGTTTCAACTAATCAAATTTGACAAAGTGCATATGTTGTTTCAACTTATCAAATTTGACAAAAGTGTTTATTTTATTTCAACTAATCAAATTTGACAAAAGTGCATATGTTTTTTCAACTAATCAAATTTGACAAAAGTGTTTATTTTGTTTCAACTAATCAAATTGTTGTAACATAAAAATGTGAATTATTTTATGCTACAACAACTTTCCTATTTAAACAAATGTTCATTTTTCATATTTTCTCCTTTAAAATAAAAATGTAAACATTTTATTATTTAACTTTTTTTTTTCTTTTTTTTATAATAGATTTTTTTTTTAAATTCTGACGCATTTTCTATTTAAAATTTCTTAAAATAAAATTTAAATTGGTTCTGATTTTCCGGGTTGTTACAATCTCCACCGTATAGGTGTGGAGTTTTGTTCCTCAAAAGGCCTCGGCGTTAGTAAGAGATGAGCTCTACTATACTAGTCCTTGTTGTTGGCTATGGAGCTGGTCACGCATGATAGGGGGTTCTCGCCATGTTCTTTGGTGGCGAATAGTGGGCTCTTACCCCTACATGTCCCTTATTTATTAGGGTTGGTTACTGCAGTCGAGGGGCTGGCTGTAAAACAAGGTGTCTGGGGAATCATCTGTATGTCACAATGGGAGGTTAACCCACTGCCTGCGGGTCGTTACACTGTAACGATACGACTTTTGCCCGGACCTAATCGATCGCAAGATCGACTAAAACCGTTCAAAACCCGCATACGTTAACTTTAGGAATACAACACATTAGAACAAATAACATAATACTTTTATAAACATTACAATAATGTTACATCAGAGTACAGAATATCAAAGTACATCGTGCTTATAATACAACAGCGGAAGATTAAATTTACAATAGATTTAATGCAGTACAACGGAAATGAATAAACTGATACAGCGGAAGACTATCCATGCTCTAGACACAGCTTTAAGCTTCGATCCAGGATCTTGCTCAATAGATAAATATCTGCAAAGCAAATCACCCGACTTCCCGTATGGAAAAGAGGGCACCCGAGTTTGCAAAGTGAAACAAACTACGAGTCAGTCATGGGACTAGTGTGAGAAATCTTACTACACTAATAATATGGGTAATCACTGGACCATGCCGCTAACACGGAACGGGTTTACTCCATTGGATTGCCAGTGCATAAGGTTTATAAATTTGAAGTTAAAAATAACGCATTGCTTTTTAGAAAATGAAATCATTATAAGACTCATGTCCCATCACACAATGCAACGCAAACGGAGGATAGAGTTTTACCTTATAATGATAAAAAATGCTTTATATATAGAAAATAATACTTTTAATATTATTATTAGTGTATAATATGTTCCAAAAATACTTCAAAGTAAATGTATCAATCCTAGACGGCATAGCTACCATATACTATGTCGCCATATATAGGTTTACAATCAAGACTGTAATGTCGTATTAGAGGTTGGTTTCCATCATGAGTCAAAGCTATGGACGATCTCCTAACCGATTCGAGACACTCTAGCAATGTCTCAGGATTCATACGCTGGCGAACCCTTGGATCCTGCAGGGCCGGTCCATAAATACTTTAGTGGATTAGTTATACCTGAACACACGCTTCCCGATCCTATTGGACCTATAAATTGGCCATTGACGACCAATAAAAATCCGAGGTGCCTCATTCCATCAACCACATAAGTAAAAATGCCGGGCCTTGTAAAAACCCAAACACCACTTCTAGCTAGAAAGAAACATGTGCACTCCCTGTGTTCCCTTGTCCCGTTTTCGACTCTACCGGGGTGTGAGGCTTGCGAGGTAACGTAATACACAAAGCTATGCCTAAATAGGCCATGCTTTGATCATCATCCACAAGGCTATGCTTTTCAACAAAAGCCCCGATCAATTGCATCTTGGTATGACACATTGACAGCCCATACCATGCGATCGATAACTACCAATATATAACCTTCGAGCTCGTGTGTCTCAAAGAAGGGTGTTTAACAAGGGAATAAATTCTCCGCCACCACAGAAATATATTAATAGATATCAATTTAATTACACAGCATGAAGTTCAATGTCGGATACACATCCATTTACAAGTCCGTTCTGGGTCTGAACGAAGCCGGAGTCACCTAGGTGCTCACGTATCTGGACGATCAATAAGTACGTCCGGACAACTACCACTTTAACCCTTTATTGGTAGCTAGCAATTGCCAGGCATCGGTAGTTATCCTTTCAATGTGACGATCGTCGGTCTTCAATCGCCATCTTTAAGATCTTCAATTCAGATCGTCGTATGACCATTTGAAACGAGATTTAACTTGGTCTTTCCAAATGATCCTCGCACATATATATTTTAAAAATCATTTCATCTCGTGAGTGGTATTTAATAGCGATTAATTGCTATTTTTATTTATATAAAAATAGCCAAATTTAATTAATGACGCTTCAGGTCGATGGGTGGCCCTGGCGCTGTTTTTACCAAAATTTGATTTATACATATCTTAAATTATAACCATTGGATTTTAACCAAATTTATATAATTGGAAAGATCTTCCCAAAGCGGTTCTAATGGTTGCAGTTTTGGGAAAATCCGACGGTTGGATCTTACGGTATAATCGTTTGAAGTTATGATTGCCGAAATGCAAATTACCACGCGAGATTTGTTTTAATTCTAATATATATATATATATATAAATCATTGGCGGTTTCAACAACTTTTCAAACAATCACAAGCAGGCCAAACACGGTCTATATTCATGTTAGAGATTTATATATGATTTTCATAATTCTTCTAACATGATAAAATGATGACTTGGAATAAATCATGTTTTTAATGACTAATTATTTCCAATGGTAATTAAATTACGTTTGAAATATATTTTCCTAATGTTTACTCTTTTTGTTGAAACCAAATGATAAATAAGACATGATTTTAATTCTACTATTTTTATTGTATCTAAAGTAACAATAAAAATCTTAACATTTAAACCTATTCTTTTATTTCATATAAAATGTCAATAAAAATGTGACTTTTAAAATCTATTCTTTTTTCTTCCCTAAAATGACAATAAAAATGCAATGTTAAAATCTATTCTTTTTATTGACTCTAAAATGACAATAAAAATGCAACTCTTTAATTCTAGCAATTTACTACAACTAAAGTGCATAAAAATGTAACCTTTAAATACTAGCTTTTATTTACATCTAAAATGCAAATAAAAATGTAACACTATAATCTATTCTTTTATTTACATCTAAAATGTAATAAAAATATAACTTTTTATTCTATGTTTTAATTTATATCAAAATTGCAAATAAAAATGTAACCTTTTAATTCATGTTTTTATTTACATCTAAAATGTAAAAAAAATGTAACTTTTATTATAATATTTTTATTTGCATCTAAAATTGCAAACAAAAATGCAACTTTAATTAAATGTTTTGTTTGCAACTAAATTTGCAAACAAAAATGCAACTTTTTCCTATGGTGTTTATTTGCATCTAATTATGCAAACAAAAATGTAATCTTTAATTAAATGTTTTGTTTGCATCTAAAATTGCAAACAAAAATGCAACTTTAATTCTAATGTTTTGTTTGCATCTAAAATTGCAAACAAAAATGTAATTCTAATGTTTTGTTTGCATCTAAAATTGCAAACAAAAATGCAACTTTAATTCTAATGTTTTTTGGTATCTGAAATTGCAAACAAAAATGCAACTTTAATTCTAATGTTTTGTTTGCATCTACAATTGAAAACAAAAACGTAACTTTGATTCTAATGTTTTGTTCGCATCTAAAATTGCAAAAAAAATGCAACTTTAATTCTAATGTTTTGTTTGCATCTAAAATTGCAAACAAAAATGCAACTTTAATTCTAATGTTTTGTTTGCATCCAAAATTACAAACAAAAAATGCAACTTTGATTCTAATGTTTTATTTGCATCTAAAATTGCAAACAAAAATGCAACTTTAATTCTAATGTTTTGTTTGTATCTAAATTTGCAAACAAAAATATAACTTTTCAAATCATGTTTTTAATTTGTATCTAAGTTAAAAATAAAAATATAACATTTGTTTTTTAAAAACGATGTTTTATTTGCATCAAGAACTGCAAATAAAAAAATTCAACTTCCAATTTCAACATTTTATCTATATCAAAGGATGCAAATAAAGGTATAACTTTTTATTTAAATGTTTATTTGCATCAAAGAATACAAATAAAAAATAACTTTTTTATTTCTATGTTTATTTGCATCAAAAAATGCAAATAAAAGAGTAACTTTTTATTTCAATGTTTATTTGCATCAAATAATGCAAATAAAAGAATAACTTTTTATTTCAATGTCTATTTGCATTAAAGAATGCAAATAAATGAATAACTTTTTATTTCAATGTGTTGACAACCCTATCTCAATTCAATGATATAAACAAAAATGATATATTCTCAATTGTATTGACAACTCTATTTCAATACAATAATATAGACAAAAATGATATATTTTCAATTGTATTGAAAATTCTATTTCATACAGTAATATAGACAAAAATGATATAATTTTCAATTATATTAACAATTCTATTTCAATACAATAATATAGAAAAAATGAAATATTTTTCAATTGTATTGACAATTCTATTTCAATACAATAATATAGACAAAAATGATATATTTTCAATTGTATTGACAATTCTAATTCAATTCAACCAAAAATGACAAAAATAATAATTTAATATTGAATTGACAATCTAATTCAACTCAACAGAAATGATAAAATATTATATTTTTATATTGTTGACTACACATGATTCACCAAATATTTACAAAGAGAAAATGATTTAATTCAACCAACACGTTCAGATCTATAATTATTCGCCACTAAACAATAGACCAATCATCATCCAAAATGTCAGAACAAAGGAGATCTACATCATATACATGCGATCGTTACATAGCAAAAAAATAATTAAATTAATTAATTATAAAAAAAGAAATGTAACAACCTGCTCATTCGACGATAATATATTTAAATATTTTATTTAAATATAACGTCGTTAATTATTAATCGATGCATGTTCAAAAAGTGAAATTTGCATTTGGTCGAATTTGGACTCGAAACCACATCCATTGAGTTCGGATCATCATTTACGACCTTTTTGATTATATGCATCGATATGTTACGAGCTTCGGAATTTAGGCACTTTAGGGTTGGGCCTTGGTTGAGCTAACTAGCTCACCATATAACCCCAAGTCTTCCTCCCTCCTTCATTCATTCTCCAAACTTAGAAAAGAAAGAAATGGAGAAGGGAATGGGAAATAGAAATTCCTAAGCTAGGGTTAGCTCCTTGGGATCCAAATCAAGAGGAAATCAAGTGTCGAAACATGGGTAAGCTCTCTAGTCTCCCTCTCTACCTTTCTCTCCTCTCAATTTTGGATTTTTATGATGTTCTAGCATCCATGAGTCTTCATATGTGTTCATGTGGTGATTTGAGAGGAGTGATTGAAGAAAGAAAGCTTCTTTGCTTGGATTTGTGCTTGTTCTTGCCATTCATGAGTCAAAGGTGAGTTCTTTTTGGACTCACATCTATGCCACAAGCCATTGGCTTGTACAAGTGTAATTTTGTGTTCGTATGAGTTTGCATATGCTAGTTAATTGGTTATGTTAGTGTAACTTAGCTGATTCCATGTTTCATGTTTCATTGAGTTGACAACTTATGATAAGGATCGTTCATACGATCCAATGTATATGATATGAGTTGATTTAAGTGATGTTGTGAAGCTCCGTTGTCCCCCGATACGTCCTAATCTTCACAAGTCGCTTGAATCGCTTTGATATGCTTTTTTTATTCGTTTGAAATAGAGATTATGACATGTGTAATTCACTCGATCAATACACATGATTTGAATCGATTAAGTGGTGTTATTACGTACCATTGTCGCACCCGGCAAGTTCTAAGACTTCACAATTCGCTTGGAAATTTGGTTCGTTTAGAACCTATAATCAAAATCCTTGCATTCGAGCTTCGCGAGTCAATACGGTGGATCGAAGAGGTCTCGTTGATGTCCCGAAGAAGTCACAGGCCTCAACGATCGACGCCGGAAGCTCGCGGGGGACGAATCCCCCTAGTTTTTGGCCTGGGCAACAGCTCAGGCCAAAATCGGTCGACTGGCCCAAAAGGGGCGGTCGACCTTTTTTATTGCTTTTTGAAAATGGTCGACCGCCCCTTTTTTACCGGTCGATCGGTTTTGGGCTGTGGACCTGAGAGACCTCGGTCCACAGTCTACCCCCATCCGGGCTCTTTCACGGCCGGAGCTCAGGCCGTTCGGACTTCGTTTGTGAGCTTCAACTTCACAAATTCATAGATTCCAGTAGCTCGATTCATCGTCTTTGATTCTCAAGTGATTCTTCCTATGTGGATCCTTATTGGCCGATTCACATTTGTTTATGATGTGAATTGAATAAGTGATCATTCTAAATCCCGTGCACTCTATTTTGTATATCAAATTTATTCGTTACTCTTGTTAAGGTGATTCACGCCATTAAAACGTGAATTATCGACTCGATATCCTTTGAGTCTATTCCGTTGTAGTTTAAAACCTTCGGGTGCTAGTTTGGGATTTTGATTTGTTCTTTGATCGAAATTACAACCGTTATCCCTTGATTTCCTGTATGTTGTTGTGATGTGAGTATGTGTTTCATGATGTTTGTGTTCTATTCACTACGGCGACGGTTTTCATGAATATTTGAACCACAATGGATAATGGGGTTTTATATTGTCAATGGGCATCGAACCAACGTTTAATCAGTTTTTAAATTCAAATCCTTTTAAAATAAATTCGGTTTCTAAACCCGATTATGGTTCTATTGATTTATATACGATTCCTTATCCTATCGATCGGATGAGAAAATTAGTTTATTTACCTTAGTAAAACTGAGGACTATGACCCCTTATACGTTTACTTCGGCGAATAACTCTTGGACTCGTGCGTTTGAGCATATGGGGTGATTTACTCATATCTATTCCGCCTTTGTGATATGATTATTCTGTGTCTGGCTTTGAGATATACCATATTTATATTATTGTTGTTGTCTGTTTTATACTACTTTCCAGATTGCATATAGCCATTGTGTAGTTGCCCTATGTGCCGAATGGTCATGTCAAAATTTTAATTGGTATCAGAATTCGATGTGCATTCCTCACATGGAGTGATCATACAATCGGTCGCCCTTCATAAACCTCATTTTCCGTTATGGTCTACGACATTTCTCTGAAATGAATTGGACGATAGTGGGTATAGAGGCAGGGCGTTACAGTTTGGTATCAGATCCAACTTTTCGGAACAGTGTAAGATAGCATGACGATGGTAATGTCTTGAGCCTCTCTCGGGAATCGTGCATTAGGGTTTTAGTTAGAGTCTTAAGACCCATCATAGCTTATCTACCTATACGATTGCATTTTGATTGAATTCGCATCATTTGAATTCGTTTTAAGACTAACTTTGTCTTCCTTCTTTTTCCTTAAAGAAGCAAAATAGTTGGTCGTAGCCGTGCAATTGCCGGTTCACCCAGTGTACCTCCTACGGGAGGGTTGATTATGTCTCAAGTGTCCTGTTTTTAGTCTTTTGGAATAGTTATCGACTCGTTTGTAACACCCCGAATTTTAGTTAATATTAAAATTCACTAATTACAGGATAAATAATCTCAGATGAGGGAATTGGGGGTAACGGGCTGCGTCATTGCGTTCGTCTCGGAAAAATACGCGAAATAGAGTCCGAGTTTTCGAGAATCGGAGTCCGTATGGCCCGGTTATGGCCCATAGAAGTTTTCAGAAAATTCAAAGTTAAAAACAGATTTAAAATTCAGTTCTAAAACAAGTTTGGAGCCAAAAGTGGAAAGGGCGGGAAAGCTTCCGCCTAGCCCCGTGTCGACAGGCATGTCGACAGGGGTGTCGACAGCCCTGTCGACAGGGGTGTCGACACAGGGTGTCGGCCCTGTTGATCTGGGTGCACCAGATCTGGTTTTTGGTTGAGTCTTGGGCTGTGTTCTAGAGATTTCCGAAATCTGATGGTCCTAATCTAATTTAGGGCTAATCCTATGGTCCTAAAACACCTAACTAATCTATATATACACCCTAATACCCCCCTAATCCTTACTAAAAATAGATCTAAGGCCATTATGCCACCACTTTGAAACTTGAAGGAGCCTCCATCAAAATTAGAGAAGGGATAGCATTCCAAATCAGCTTCTAGCCTCTTAATCTTCTTCATTAGTTTGCTAATCTTGATTTTGGGTGAGCTTCTATCCCCTTAATAATCAATTGTTAAATTGATTAAGATAGGATATGAGGATGTATGGTTATGTTTGTGGATTAATGTGTTTATGCAAGCTTAGTATAGTGTATGTTATGTGTTTTGCAAGTTATATGCTATATGTCATGCAAGTTTAGTGTATGTGTTCATGACATCTTTATGCAAGTTTGGTGCTATGTTTCATGATGCTTATGATGCAAAACACTAAGTTGAACATTGATCTATTATGCAACATGCTTATGCAAGTTATGTGAATGCTTATGCAAGTTATGTATATGCTTATATGCAAGTTCAACATGTTATGCAAGTATGCATGCTTATGCAAGTTATGTGAATGCTTATGCAAGTTATGTATATGCTAATATGCAAGTTCAACATGTTATGCAAGTATGCATGCTTATGCAAGTTATGTGAATGCTTATGCAAGTTATGTATATGCTTATATGCAAGTTCAACATGTTATGCAAGTATGCATGCTTATGCAAGTTATGTGAATGCTTATGCAAGTTATGTATATGCTTATATGCAAGTTCAACATGTTATGCAAGTATGCATGCTTATGCAAGTTATGTGAATGCTTATGTAAGTTATGTATATGCTTATATGCAAGTTTAACATGTTATGCAAGTTATGTGAATGCTTATATGCAAGTTCAACATGTTATGCAAGATATGTGTATGATAATATGCAAGTTTATATGCAACATGTTATGCAAGTCATGTGTATGATAATATGCAAGTTTGGGTTAGATGTAGTTGGGTTAATATATGCTCATATATGCAAGTTGACATCCTCTTAACCCATGACAAAGTTATATGCTAAGATGTGGTTACACCCATGATATTTGTGATGAATCTTCCCTTTATTATGTCATGAAATGAGAACGATTTACGTGGGGAACGATGGGGTTAAAAATGTATATTAACAAAATAAAATGAATGAACATAAGTGGGAATTTACCTATTGAGTTAGGTCTACCCCATGGGAATTTACCTATTGAGTTAGGTCTACCCATGCTATGGAATTGGGAATTTACCTATTGAGTTAGGTCTACCCATATTCTTAAAAATGTGTGATTAATTAGGGATAATTAATTATGGGGGTGATTAATTAGGTGTAATTAATCAACTAAGACACGAGGTTGGACCCTTTTGTAGCGGAAGTCTGCCCGGAACCGACCGGCCATCCAGCGGCTACAAATGATTGGCCCAATGTGAGAGGTCTTAGTCATAAATTAAATACGTGATTAAAGTAAAGACACGAGGTTAGACCCTTTTGATGACAGAAGTCTGCCCGGAACCAACTGGCATATCCAGCAGTCATAAAAGACGGTCTAATGTGAGAGGTCTTTATGAGGTCATGATCTTAATTAATTAATTAAGAAACACTTAACCATATTAGCATGTAGAGGGACATGAGGGGTTAAGTGGGTGCCTTGGGTGGCATGTGGAAATCTAGTGGGTTGCCTTGGGTGGCAATAGAAAATACGATTAGAATACTTAACCAAGTGGAAACATGTAATTAAACATGATTAAAGGGTTAAGTGGGATACACTAGATAAGTGACAAGCTTAGGTGGGTAGCTTGTGGGGGCCCATTTCAACCAGTAACCCATTTGTATCTTTGTGGGCTCGACCCATGTCGAGGACGGGACACGCGTACTGGGCTTGATTATAAGAGGCCAAAACGGGTTAGCGGTGGCAACGCAAGTCCAACGGGTTTCATATGCGTGTGTGGGCCCGGGCTGGTAGATAAGCCGTTGTTGCATCGTGTAGGTATAAGCCGTGCACCGTTGATAGTATTGGGTTGCCACTTTAGGGGAGTGATACACCCCACTGTGGGACCAGCACGGGTATCTACGTTAGGGAGCCGATCGCTTGGGGAGTAGTGGGGTACACCTAGTGGAGATAGGGGCAGACGGAACCTATGTGGTCAGCTAGGGGTACATGAAACTACTAGTTATATCTTTCTTTTAAGTCCTTGGGTGGGATCAATCTTTGAGTAGGAATGACTGGTGTGGTGCAGTTAGTAATTATCCTTGGGTGGGTAGATGCGTCTTTACGGTTATCTTAGTTCACCCTATGTTTGTTGGCTACTTAGTGTAGTCATTATCCCCAAAGGTACCGTACCGAGTTCATATCATACCCTAATTACTTTAATAATTGTATTGTTAAGGTTATAGGGCTTACTCAGGCTTATGTCTGACCCCGTTGTTTTTATCTTTTTCCCAACCCTCAGGTTCTCAGAGTGGGCCCAGCACGAGTGGGCTTTGATCAGTCTGCCTTTATTACTCTCTTGGAGCTTGGACCCTAGATGTAGAGCTCAGCTTACCCTTTTCTTTTATGGCTATCAGTTCATGTATTGGGATTATGTATTTTTATTTATCATGATGGATATTTGTACTTGACTCCTATTATGGTTTTGTGATGTAACCAGACATGTTTTATTTTCCGCTGCAAGTGAAATGATGTTTTAAATTTTCAAGTATTACTTATATCTGTCTTGCTGTAATTACTCTGTTCTATATTCACTCAAAATACTCCACCGATGTTATGGCATTCCCTTAGAGAGTGACCATAGCGGGCGTGGGGTGTTACACGTGGTATCAGAGCAAAGGTTACCGGAACATATAAAATTTTTAGAAAACTATTTTTCTAAAAACATTTTTGGAAGAGATATTTTCAAAAACATGTCTTTAAAGAGAAAAGTTTTTGAAAGAAAAGCATAATCCCCAATAGCCATATCTTTATCTCTCAAATTCTCCGTTTTGAATCATTCCTTTTTCGTTTCAGCATGGCTGAGGATCTTAACTTTCCGGAGGGTGTGACGATACCAGTATGGTATAGGAGATTGATGGAGGCTAGGGCCACCGCTGCGGGTCCAGCAAATGGTCCTCCACCAACCGTGGCACCCGATCTTCCTCCTCCCCCTCCTCCTCGTACGGATACTTTTGCTAAGACTTGCAAGGAGTTTAAAGCTATGGGAGGGAAACCTTTTCAAGGATCCGAAACTTTTGTGGAAGCTAGAGATTGGCTTAAGGAGGTGGAAGAGTTGATAGATATCTTTGAGATGGAAGAAGGAAAGAAAGTCAAGTTAGCTGCTTGGTTAATGAAGGGAGAGGCCTCATTCTGGTGGGAGGTCACTAATGGAGAACGCCCCGTTGACTCTTGGGCGGATTTTAGGCAAAGATTTGTGGCAAAGTTTCTCTCAAGGGCGGAGGAAAACTTGTATATGGAAAGATTCTTGACTCTAAAGCAAGGAAATCTCTCAGTGAAGGAATATGTCAACAAGTTTAATCAATTGGCAAGGTTTGGCCTAGACATGGTGAATACACCGGAGAAGAAGGCTTTGAGGTTCGTGAAAGGCTTGAATGAACCGATGCATGGGTTGGCTATGACTCATATCCCTATGGGGGCCACCTTTGAGAAGCTAGTTGACATGGCACTCATGCATGAAGAAGAGAAGGGTCCCAATGCTAATAAGGCACCCGAGAAGAAGGGAGATCAAAAGAGACCTCAGCAACAACAGCAAAACAAAGGTGGGAAAGGCAACGGTGGCAAGGGGAAGAAGAAGTGCTTCAATTGTGGGATACCAGGTCACATAAGCAAAGATTGTAGAAAGAAGAAGAAGACTGGTTGCTTTCATTGTGGCGAAGCAGGACATCTAGTGAAGGATTGCCCTAAGAAGGGGCAAAGGACAGGATCTACCTCAGGAGGACAGGTGCAAGCTCTTATGGCACCGGGTCAGGCTAGGGGGCAAGTACAGGCTCTCGCGGTCCCACCGATTCAGGAAAGAGGTAGAACTATTTCCGTTGAAAGTCTGGTTTTTCTATTTGATCATCCTGTCCGTACATTGTTTGATTCAGGCGCATCGCATTCGTTTATCTCATCATCATTAGTTGAGTCACTGCACTTAGACACCAGTCTGGTAGATGATCCCTTGGTTGTTTCAAACCCAATTGGGGGCTCCACTTATTTGTCCATGATATGTTTGGGTTTGAAGATTTCTATACTTAGCATTGAGTTTAGATGTGATGCTTTTGTGTTGGGCTTCACGGGCTATGGGTTGATTTTGGGCATGGACTGGTTATCCAGTAATGGTGCCGTTCTTGATTGCGAAAGGAGAGTTGTTAGGCTCATGACCCGCTTGGGTAACACTCTTGAGATCTCTTGTAATCCCATGGATTCTGTTATGCTAAGTTATCTTGAATCGCTTGACGCTTCGGTCGAAAGTTTGCAATCTGTTAGAGTGGTCCGGGAATACTCGGATGTGTTTGAGGAGGTGAAGGGCTTACCCCTGAAGCGGGAGATTGACTTCCGAATATATCTGGTGGATAATGCTAAACCTGTATCTTTACCAGTGCGCCACATGGCTCCTCGTGAGAGGAGGGAACTCCATAAGCAAGTAGGGGAGTTGCTTGAGAAGGGGTTCATAAGATGAAGTATATCGGAGTGGGGTGCTCCAGTAGTTTTTTCTACGAAGGCGGATGGGTCCCTCAGACTTTGTGTAGACTATAGAGAACTCAATAAGCTCACAAAGAAGAATAGACACCCATTGCCGAGGATTGATGATCTTTTCGATCAATTGGTTGGCGCTTCAGTATTTTCTCAATTGGACTTAGCCACGGGGTTTCATCAGTTGAGGGTGGATGAGGATAGCATAGACAAGACTGCCTTTAGAACTCCGGATGGTTTCTATGAGTGGCTGGTGATGCCATTTGGGTTGACGAACGCCCCTGCATACTTTGTTGATTTGATGAGTAGGGTGTTCAGGGAGTTCCTTAATAAGTTCGTGGTGGTCTTTGTGGATGATATCTTAGTATTTTCTAAGAGTGAAGAAGAGCATGCCCTACATCTTGGGGAGGTGTTGAAGACTCTTCGAGTACATAGCCTTAAGGCTAAATTCTCTAAATGTCACTTCTGGAGGAAGGAAGTGCGGTTCTTGGGGCACGTGGTCTCCAAGGAAGGGATAGCTGTGGATCCCGCGAAGGTAGTATCAATTCAGGATTGGAAGGTTCCGAAGAATGCTACCGAAGTAAGAAGTTTCTTGGGGTTGGCGGGTTACTATAGGAAGTTTATCAAAGACTTCGCAAAGATATCAGCCCCATTAACCCGCTTAACGAAGAAGAATTTTGTTTTCACATGGGACGTAGATTGTGATGATGCGTTCCGACGGTTAAAGAGAGCTTTAACCACCGCTCCAGTTTTAGTGTTGCCAGATGGGAGCAAGCCATTTGTTGTCTATACCGATGCTTGTGGGACAGGACTAGGCGCAGTCTTAATGCAAGAGGGAAGGGTAATAGCCTATGGTGGAAGGCAGTTGAGAGTGCATGAGAAAAATTACCCTACCCATGATTTAGAGTTGGCCGCTATTGTTTTTGCGCTTAAGATTTGGCGCCATTATCTTCTTGGTGAGAGATTCGAATTGTTCACTGACCACAAATCATTGAAGTACTTGTTTTCTCAGAAGGATTTGAATTTGAGACAACAAAGGTGGATGGAGTTCTTAGCATCCTATGATTTTGAGATAGCATATACCCCTGGCAAGGGTAACGTGGTGGCGGACGCCTTGAGCAGAAAAAGGTTGTCCTTGAGTCCATTGTTCATGGAACGACGAAGCTTGGAATTTATCTCGATGTTTGATTTCAGACCCTCCATTGACTATATACCCGGTTTGCTAGCATCCTTGGAGGTCAGACCTACTCTTTTGGGGAGGATTGAAGAAGCACAGAGGGACGACCCACAGTTGGTTGAGTTGGTAGAGAAGCTCATAAGGGGGGAGTCGTCCAGCCATTTGAGTAGGTACTCCCTAGACGACAGGGGGTGCTTGCGTAGAGACGGTAGACTTTGTGTACCGCAAGACGAGGGTTTGAGGAAGGTTATTCTTGATGATGCACACCGTTCTAGGATGACCATTCATCCCGGTGGGGACAAGATGTACCAAGACATGAGGCGGGTTTTCTTCTGGGCCGGAATGAAGAAAGATGTGGCTGAATATGTTGCTCGGTGCTTGGTATGCCAACAGGTGAAAGCGGAGCAAAAGAAACCTGGTGGGTTGCTTCACCCATTGGAAGTTCCGCAATGGAAGTGGGATAACGTCTCGATGGATTTTATTGACGGGTTACCCAGATCGAGAAAGGGTAATACGGGAATTTGGGTTGTGGTAGACAGACTTACTAAAAGCGCCCACTTCATACCTGTGAAGAGCAAGAGGACTGCTCCATGGCTAGCTTCAGTATATCTTCGAGAGATAGTTCGATTGCATGGGGTACCCTCTAGCATAGTGAGTGATCGAGATCCTATCTTCACTAGCGAGTTCTGGAGAAGCTTGCAAGAAGCAGTGGGGACTCAATTATGTCTGAGCACCGCATATCATCCTCAGACGGACGACCAGACTGAGAGGGTGAATCGTGTCCTAGAAGACCTTTTGAGGCTTTGTATCTTAGATTTTGGAGGTACATGGGAAGAGCATCTTCCATTGGTGGAGTTCGCATATAATAACAGCTTTCAGTCCAGTATTGGTATGGCTCCTTTCGAAGCTCTTTATGGAAGGCCTTGTCGATCACCTACATGTTGGTGGGAATCTACGGATAAGATCTTGCTTGGGCCTGATATGGTTAGGGAGACTTCTGAGAAGATTGACTTGATTCGAAGGAGGATGAAAGTAGCGCAGGATAGGCAAAAATCTTATGCGGACAAGAGAAGGACGGATCTTGAGTTTGAAGTTGGGGACATGGTCTTTGTCAAAGTGTCTCCGTTACGAAATGTGGTTCGCTTTGGATCTGTTGGGAAGTTAGCACCAAGGTTCGTAGGGCCATTTCCCATTAAGGAAAGGATTGGACGGATGGCATATAGAGTGGAGTTGCCCGACAGACTTAGTGGGGTACATGATGTATTCCATGTGTCGCATTTGAGGAAGTGCTTACATAAGACGGCAGAGGTGGTAGAGCCAAGCTTGCTTAAAGAAGTGGAAGTAGAGCATGATGCGACTATTCGACGAGCTCCTACCCGCATCCTTAAGTCAGAGACTAGGAAATTGAGGAATCGAGAGGTTCAACTAGTCAAAGTACAATGGGGAGAAGACGAGAGCAACGCAACTTGGGAGACGGAAGCGAAGATGCGTTCATTGTACCCATTTCTTTTTGAGGGTATGTCTTTACTTTCTCCTCTATTGTTGTCTGGCACTTATCTTATCTTTAGTATGTCCTCTCATTAGTACCTTTGACCTTTAGATAGGGTAAACCTATGGTTTAAACATGTGTTTGAGACATGTTATGTTTGATGGATGCATGTGGATGCAAGTGGTTGCTAGTGGTTGCTCGTGGATGCATATATACACACTCTAGGCACTAGATCGGCTCAATCACTTCATATTGCATATTGCATAAAATTGTGTGTAGGAAACTATATTTATGGATGTATAATGATTATGTTATCATATGGATGATGCATTTTGGTGAATGATTGTGCACTCATGTAGATATTGTATGTGTCGATAGGGTTCTTTCGCATACATATTGGATGCATGGCACTATCATGGTTTGCATATGTTCATACATTAGATAGGGAACATATACACACACTTCTTGCATATGCTCATACATCATTAGAAATTTTGATTTAAGGACAATAGATGCTCGTGATTGATGGATTGAGTAGATGGTTGTTTGGATGGTAGGATATGCATTCTCCTTAAACTTAGAGATTTCGGGGACGAAATCCTTTAAGGAGGGGAGAATGTAACACCCCGAATTTTAGTTAATACTAAAATTCACTAATTACAGGATAAATAATCTCAGATGAGGGAATTGGGGGTAACGGGCTGCGTCATTGCGTTCGTCTCGGAAAAATACGCGAAATAGAGTCCGAGTTTTCGAGAATCGGAGTCCGTATGGCCCGGTTATGGCCCAAAGAAGTTTTCAGAAAATTCAAAGTTAAAAACAGATTTAAAATTCAGTTCTAAAACAAGTTTGGAGCCAAAAGTGGAAAGGGCGGGAAAGCTTCCGCCTAGCCCCGTGTCGACAGGGGTGTGACAGCCCTGTCGACAGGGGTGTCGACACAGGGTGTCGGCCCTGTTGATCTGGGTGCACCAGATCTGGTTTTTGGTTGAGTCTTGGGCTGTGTTCTAGAGATTTCCGAAATCTGATGGTCCTAATCTAATTTAGGGCTAATCCTATGGTCCTAAAACACCTAACTAATCTATATATACACCCTAATACCCCCCTAATCCTTACTAAAAATAGATCTAAGGCCATTATGCCACCACTTTGAAACTTGAAGGAGCCTCCATCAAAATTAGAGAAGGGATAGCATTCCAAATCAACTTCTAGCCTCTTAATCTTCTTCATTAGTTTGCTAATCTTGATTTTGGGTGAGCTTCTATCCCCTTAATAATCAATTGTTAAATTGATTAAGATAGGATATGAGGATGTATGGTTATGTTTGTGGATTAATGTGTTTATGCAAGCTTAGTATAGTGTATGTTATGTGTTTTGCAAGTTATATGCTATATGTCATGCAAGTTTAGTGTATGTGTTCATGACATCTTTATGCAAGTTTGGTGCTATGTTTCATGATGCTTATGATGCAAAACACTAAGTTGAACATTGATCTATTATGCAACATGCTTATGCAAGTTATGTGAATGCTTATGCAAGTTATGTATATGCTTATATGCAAGTTCAACATGTTATGCAAGTATGCATGCTTATGCAAGTTATGTGAATGCTTATGCAAGTTATGTATATGCTTATATGCAAGTTCAACATGTTATGCAAGTATGCATGCTTATGCAAGTTATGTGAATGCTTATGCAAGTTATGTATATGCTTATATGCAAGTTCAACATGTTATGCAAGTATGCATGCTTATGCAAGTTATGTGAATGCTTATGCAAGTTATGTATATGCTTATATGCAAGTTCAACATGTTATGCAAGTATGCATGCTTATGCAAGTTATGTGAATGCTTATGCAAGTTATGTATATGCTTATATGCAAGTTTAACATGTTATGCAAGTTATGTGAATGCTTATATGCAAGTTCAACATGTTATGCAAGATATGTGTATGATAATATGCAAGTTCATATGCAACATGTTATGCAAGTCATGTGTATGATAATATGCAAGTTTGGGTTAGATGTAGTTGGGTTAATATATGCTCATATATGCAAGTTGACATCCTCTTAACCCATGACAAAGTTATATGCTAAGATGTGGTTACACCCATGATATTTGTGATGAATCTTCCCTTTATTATGTCATGAAATGAGAACGATTTACGTGGGGAACGATGGGGTTAAAAATGCATATTAACAAAATAAAATGAATGAACATAAGTGGGAATTTACCTATTGAGTTAGGTCTACCCCATGGGAATTTACCTATTGAGTTAGGTCTACCCATGCTATGGAATTGGGAATTTACCTATTGAGTTAGGTCTACCCATATTCTTAAAAATGTGTGATTAATTAGGGATAATTAATTATGGGGGTGATTAATTAGGTGTAATTAATCAACTAAGACACGAGGTTGGACCCTTTTGTAGCGGAAGTCTGCCCGGAACCGACCGGCCATCCAGCGGCTACAAATGATTGGCCCAATGTGAGAGGTCTTAGTCATAAATTAAATACGTGATTAAAGTAAAGACACGAGGTTAGACCCTTTTGATGACAGAAGTCTGCCCGGAACCAACCGGCATATCCAGCAGTCATAAAAGACGATCTAATGTGAGAGGTCTTTATGAGGTCATGATCTTAATTAATTAATTAAGAAACACTTAACCATATTAGCATGTAGAGGGACATGAGGGGTTAAGTGGGTGCCTTGGGTGGCATGTGAAATCTAGTGGGTTGCCTTGGGTGGCAATAGAAAATACGATTAGAATACTTAACCAAGTGGAAACATGTAATTAAACATGATTAAAGGGTTAAGTGGGATACACTAGATAAGTGACAAGCTTAGGTGGGTAGCTTGTGGGGGCCCATTTCAACCAGTAACCCATTTGTATCTTTGTGGGCTCGACCCATGTCGAGGACGGGACACGCGTACTGGGCTTGATTATAAGAGGCCAAAACGGGTTAGCGGTGGCAACGCAAGTCCAACGGGTTTCATATGCGTGTGTGGGCCCGGGCTGGTAGATAAGCCGTTGTTGCATCGTGTAGGTATAAGCCGTGCACCGTTGATAGTATTGGGTTGCCACTTTAGGGGTGTGATACACCCCACTGTGGGACCAGCACGGGTATCTACGTTAGGGAGCCGATCGCTTGGGGAGTAGTGGGGTACACCTAGTGGAGATAGGGGCAGACGGCACCTATGTGGTCAGCTAGGGGTACATGAAACTACTAGTTATATCTTTCTTTTAAGTCCTTGGGTGGGATCAATCTTTGAGTAGGAATGACTGGTGTGGTGCAGTTAGTAATTATCCTTGGGTGGGTAGATGCGTCTTTACGGTTATCTTAGTTCACCCTATGTTTGTTGGCTACTTAGTGTAGTCATTATCCCCAAAGGTACCGTACCGAGTTCATATCATACCCTAATTACTTTAATAATTGTATTGTTAAGGTTATAGGGCTTACTCAGGCTTATGTCTGACCCCGTTGTTTTTATCTTTTTCCCAACCCTCAGGTTCTCAGAGTGGGCCCAGCACGAGTGGGCTTTGATCAGTCTGCCTTTATTACTCTCTTGGAGCTTGGACCCTAGATGTAGAGCTCAGCTTACCCTTTTCTTTTATGGCTATCAGTTCATGTATTGGAATTATGTATTTTTATTTATCATGATGGATATTTGTACTTGACTCCTATTATGGTTTTGTGATGTAACCAGACATGTTTTATTTTCCGCTGCAAGTGAAATGATGTTTTAAATTTTCAAGTATTACTTATATCTGTCTTGCTGTAATTACTCTGTTCTATATTCACTCAAAATACTCCACCGATGTTATGGCATTCCCTTAGAGAGTGACCATAGCGGGCGTGGGGTGTTACATCGTTCTCTTTTGGGTTGATTTCTATAGTCCATCTAGGGCCCGTGTGCTCTAGTGGTGCTCCTGTTTCATTCTTTGACTCGGGTTGCTAATCGATGTCTGTCTTTGTATAAATTACGTTATTGAAATGTAAATTTCAAGTTGTCGATCGCTTCGGTGATCGTATTTTGACATTTGTCATCACTACTTCAATCGTACAAGAAATTTAATTAAACGCCTTAGTAAACATGAGCACTATGGACCCTTGTGGTTGCTTTGACAGATAATTACTGGAATTGTGCACTTGAAAACTATGATAATAACCATTTTGAATATTCGAGTGGGATTCAACAATTCGTTCGTTAATTCTTAAGTTAAGCTGGCGGTATGGGATGTTCGGCTGAATTTGTTTATTAACTGGCCTATTGTGTTTCATACTTATCTTGTTGATCATTTATGATCCTTGTAATTGATTGATCATTGGATATCTTGCCCATGCATCGTTATGCATGTGGTAAGCGCCTTTGATCCTGATATTTCTTGATTTCTAATTAAAATTGTTTTGTACGTCGTTACGTACCTAGCATGGTCTATTGATCACTTGTCGGTCGGTATGGAGATACCATGTCTTTGTGACTAAATCTATTCCCTTGTTGTTAGCTATGTAGTTTTAGTTCAGTGTGAGATCACCAAGCCTTCGGGCCAAAACAACTAATTTGTTACCTCGTTTTGCCGGTGTGAGTCACCAAGCATTTGTGCTAAATTAACTCAACAAATGTGCAACGATACATTTGTGTTACCTCGTTGCGTTCCAAATTCAAGATAAAAAATGAGAGAAAGTATCCCGCTTCTTGTGATCCCTCTTCTTGAGTCAGGGTACGTGTCATTAATTCCTTAATGTCATTTACCTTGTTCAGAGATTATTTTATTTATGTTCTTTTGATATTCGTCGACCGTGTTCTTCGTTATCAAAAGATATCAAATGTGTTTTACTCATAAGTTGATAAAGGAATTTTATTTCCTTTATGCCATCCCGAATGATTTATTGAATTTTTATATTTTCGCGAGATCTGTGTGAACTTTAGAAATTGTGAGGACTTTCTTATGTTAACTTATCCATCGGATGCGTTAAGGATCTCGAACGAGACGTGGGACGCCATGTTGTAGTTTGGAATTCCTAAACACCATTATGTGACAATCCGACATTTGAAATGATCCCTAAAATTAAATTAACCATTAATAAGTTAATCAAAAAAATATTATTTTGGATTTTTGCGATTTTTCGTAATCGTTTGTTATCTTTCTAGATAATTTATTCTATTCCTTGAAGCAATTCCAAGAACTTGAGTAGTTCAAGATTTTTAATTAGAAATTATATTGAATCTTTTCCTTGAGTAAATCAAATAACTCCATGAACAACCCAAAAAGTTATTCATGTCTCATGTTTCTGGATTTCGGATCTTTGATTTTCGAGAATTCTTAGTGATTGAGAATCTCGCCTAATTCTTAATCCTTGTCTCGATTTGTTAAAGATAATTTAGTATTCTTGTGATTCATTGGGTCTCCTCATTTTCTCTAGTGAACGATCATTCGACAGAATGGGAATCCTGTGGGGAGGGAAATTTGAGTTTCTGTGATCCCCGACAAACTCAATAATTCCTTCCTTCGAATCAATGATCTAGTCGACCATCCGAAAGTGCTATAGTCAATTCACTTATGGACTTAGCCTTGCGTTGTCCTTAGAAATGAATATCGAAAGGATGAGCTCTTTTGGTATTCATCCCTCGTTTGTTTGAATCATTTGGATTGACAATTGTCTCCGCACGTTTGTTAACCCTTGTGAATTAATTTTTTTGGTGACTATGACCTCTTTGGTTTAATCTCATCTTTTTAGAGGAATTGTCTAGTGCTCCTTTGATTAATTGTTGATGTTTCTGCGATTTGGATTTTTGGCGGAAAATTATCTTAAATTATGTTGTTCCGAAGTGATAAGTTGTGCACTACTTATCCATCATCTTCTCGATGTTTCTGATTTTCTAAAATCAGTACTCAAGTTTCTGAATATTGGGAATTTCATATAATTCCTAATGATTTGTCCTAATGGTTACTAAATGATGTTTAGTACCTGGTCAGAAATCGATCTTCCCGAATAGTTCGTTGGTGTTACATTACCAACCTTGAATCGTTGATATTAGAATTGATTATTCCTTCAAGAATTGCTCTCTTTAGCTAACTTCGTTGGAATCTCTGAGTTGTTCTTTTGTGGGCGTTAGCCACCTTGTCGCAAGACTAAAGTGCTGAAAATCGGTGTTTGCTACGTCGTTGTGATTGAGATTTGGGAATGGATTAGTCAACCATTGTAAATTCCCATTTCATATCCTAAGGGAAATATCTACTATCGATTCCGCATCTGAAGGATGCAGTCCTGTTTCTTCTTGAAAATTCCAGATTTGATTTGCAAGTTTCATATGTATTATACAAATTTTCATTCCTTTGAGAATCATACGAAGAAAGGTAAGTCTATTTGAATTCATAGCACTTATGAATTTTTCTGGAATTATTTTACCCGTTTGGGATGACTACCTTCATGGGTAATGGAATTCGAGATTGAACTCTAGTTTTTATGATTTTGTGACATGAAATTAGGATCTCACCTAGCCGTTGGTGTGATCTTTTCATCTCATGTCGGTTCTTGTGGTACCACTCCGTGGTATTATTTTTGGTTGTTACTCATTACTTCAATCTTAAGGAATTGCGGGGACGCAATCCTTTTAAGGGTGAAGTCTGTAATAACCCGCTCATTCGACGATAATATATTTAAATATTTTATTTAAATATAACATCGTTAATCATTAATCGATGTGTGTTCAAGAAGTGAAATTTTCATATGGTCGAATTTGGACTCAAAACCACTTCCATTGAGTCTGGATCATCGTTTATGACCTTTTTGACTATAACCATCGATATGTTCCGAGCTTCGGAATTTTGGCACTTCAGGGTTGGGCCTTGGTTGAGCTAACTAGCTCACTATATAACCCCAAGTCTTCCTCCATCCTTCATTCATTCTCCAAACTTAGAAAAGAAATAGAAATGGAGAAGGGAATGGGAAATAGAAATTCCTAAGCTAGGGTTAGTTCCTTGGGATCCAAATCAAGAGGAAATCAAGTGTAGAAACATGGGTAAGCTCTCTAGTCTCCCCTTTACCTTTCTCTCCTCTCAATTTTGGATTTTTATGATGTTCTAACATCCATGAGTCTTCATATGTGTTCATGTGGTGATTTGAGAGGAGTGATTGAAGAAAGAAAGCTTCTTTACTTGGATTTGTGCTTGTTCTTGCCATTCATGAGTCAAAGGTGAGTTCTTTTTGGACTCACATCTATGCCACAAGCCATTGGCTTGTACAAGTGTAATTTAGTGTTCATATGAGTTTGTATATGCTAGTTAATTGGTTATGTTAGTGTAACTTAGCTGATTCCATGTTTCATGTTTCATTGAGTTGACAACTTATGATAAGGATCGTTCATACAATCCAATGTATATGATATGAGTTGATTTAAGTGATGTTTTGAAGCTCCGTCGTCCCCCGACACGCCCTAAGTCTTTACAAGTCGCTTGAATCGCTTTGATATGCTTTTGTTTATTCGTTTGAAATAGAGATTATAACATGTGTTATTCACTCGATTAATACACATGATTTGAATCGATTAAGTGGTGTTGTTAAGTACCATTGTCGCAACCGGCAAGCTCTAAGACTTCACAATTCGCTTATATCGCGTTTATTCGTTTTGGTTTGGAAATTTGGTTCGTTTAGAACCTATAATCAACATCCTTGCATTCGAGCTTCGCGAGTCAATACGGTGGATCAGAGGGGTCTCGTTGATGTCCCGAAGAAGTCACGGGCCTCAATGATCAGCGTCGGAAGCTCGCGGGGGACGAATCCCCCTAGTTTTTGGCCTGGGCAACAGCCCAGGCCAAAACCGGTCGACTGGCCCAAATGGGGCGGTCGACCGGTTTTCTTGCTTTTTGAAAACGGTTGACCGCCCCTCTTTGACCAGTTGACCGGTTTTGGGCTGTGGACCGGAGAGACCTCAGTCCACAGTCTACCCCCATCCAGGCTCTTTCTCGGCCAGAGCTCGGGCTGTTAGGACTTTGTTTGTGAACTTCAGCTTCACGAATTCATAGATTCCAGTAGCTCGATTCATCATCTTTGATTCTCAAGTGATTCTTCCTATATGGATCCTTATTGGCCGATTTACATTTGTTTATGATGTGAATTGAATAAGTGATCATTCTAAAGCCCGTGCGCTCTATTTTGTATATCAAATTTATTCGATACTCTTGTTAAGGTGATTCAAGCCATTAAAACGTGAATTATTGACTCGATATCTTTCGAGTCTATTCCGTTGTAGTTTAAAACCTTCGGGTGCTAGTTTGGGATTTCGATTCGTTTGTTGATCGAAATTACAACCGTTATCCCTTGATTTCCTGTATGTTGTTGTGATGTGAGTTTATGTTTCATGATGTTTGTGTTCAATTTGCTATGGCGACGGTTTTCATGAATTTTTGAACCACAATGGATAATGGGGTTTTATATCGTCAATGAGCATCGAACCAACGTTTAATCAGTTTTTAAATTCAAATCCTTTTAAAATAAATTCTGTTTCTAAACCCGGTTCTGGTTCTATTGATTTATATACGATTCCTTATCCTATCGATCGAACAAGAAAATTAGTTTATTTACGTTAGTAAAACTGAGGACTATGACCCCTTATACGTTTACTTTGGCGAATAAATCTTTGACTCGTGCGTTCGAGCATGTGGGGTGATTTTCTCTATCTTGAATAGAAACCAATTACGAGTTCATAAATATTTGAGAATAGCATGTGGTTATGGGACATGTTGCTATTTCCTTATATTAACTAGCTCGGAGTAATTTCTATTCACTCGGATCGATGTTGTAATGACCCGGGATTTCGTCGACTTTGGTTATCGCCATAAACTCAATGATGACTAACCAACATCGAAAAATACCGGTCATAAATGAAAGAAATTAGAGGGTGAGGAAAGATAAGATAGAAACTTAGAATAGAAGAAGAATAACACAATATCAGAGTAACACGAATCTCACAGCGGAACGAATAACATATAATATATGTAACATAACTTTGAAATATACATTTGTATTTGAATGTACATCAATATCAAAGTACAGCACTTACAACATAGCGGAAATAACTATAGCTATATGTTCCTGAAGCCTCCTGCTCCAGCTCTTCAAGTATCTGTAAATTCCTGACTACTTGACTGCCCGTACAAAATTGGGCACCCAAGAGTTTAGGGAAAAAAATAATAATAAACTCCGGGTCAGTCATAGGACTGGTATGAGTAAAACAGTTTGAACAAGTAAATGATATCTCATAAGACCACACCGTATAACGGAACGGGTTTTTCCCTTATGAGAATCCAAATTATCTTTATATCAAAAACCTTTTGATATTATAATAATGTCTATCAACCACAGTATAATAATCATCTAGCAGAAACACTTTCATCTCACGTTCTACATATATAGTATACAATCAAAACCGCAAGCACGTATTGGGTAATGGATTTCCAACTATGACAAGGTATGGAACCACCTTTCGCTAGTGTACCTCTAGAGAGGAATACACTGGGTTCAACAAGAACATCTTGTAACCCGGCCACACATAATCGACCACTCATTTCGCTTGAGTGTATCGAATGTATATCACCAACGGTTGGGATCAGCAACCGTTTCCCGAATGGGACACCATCAACAATAGATTTTTAGAAGTAAATGAAACTCTAGATCAGGTGATTATACACCCTACTTCGGTGCGACCGACATAGCCATGCTGCCTGCCCAATTTCTGTCATTTACCGGATGTGAGGCTAGAAGCTACGCTTTATCATCACACCAGATTCACATTGAATGCCACATCGTCAAATCCATCAAATCACCGATTGACGTCCTCAACCATACATTATGTGTTAGCTAAAAGAAGTTTCCTTATCCGCTTCCACTCTTGGTACGGTTGGAGAAATCAATATACGTGATTGTCTGGAAATACTCTGTCAGACATCCGTCCATACAAGTTGGTACGGTTGGACGAATCCCCCTAGTTTTTGGCCTGGGCAACAGCTCAGGCCAAAATCGGTCGACTGGCCCAAAAGGGGCGGTCGACCTTTTTTATTGCTTTTTGAAAATGGTCGACCGCCCCTCTTTTACCGGTCGATCGGTTTTGGGCTGTGGACCTGAGAGACCTCGGTCCACAGTCTACCCCCATCCGGGCTCTTTCCCGGCCGGAGCTCAGGCCGTTCGGACTTCGTTTGTGAGCTTCAACTTCACAAATTCATAGATTCCAGTAGCTCGATTCATCGTCTTTGATTCTCAAGTGATTCTTCCTATGTGGATCCTTATTGGCCGATTCACATTTGTTTATGATGTGAATTGAATAAGTGATCATTCTAAATCCCGTGCACTCTATTTTGTATATCAAATTTATTCGATACTCTTGTTAAGGTGATTCACGCCATTAAAACGTGAATTATCGACTCGATATCCTTTGAGTCTATTCCGTTGTAGTTTAAAACCTTCGGGTGCTAGTTTGGGATTTTGATTTGTTCTTTGATCGAAATTACAACCGTTATCCCTTGATTTCCTGTATGTTGTTGTGATGTGAGTATGTGTTTCATGATGTTTGTGTTCTATTCACTACGGCGACGGTTTTCATGAATATTTGAACCACAATGGATAATGGGGTTTTATATTGTCAATGGGCATCGAACCAACGTTTAATCAGTTTTTAAATTCAAATCCTTTTAAAATAAATTCGGTTTCTAAACCCGATTATGGTTCTATTGATTTATATACGATTCCTTATCCTATCGATCGGATGAGAAAATAAGTTTATTTACCTTAGTAAAACTGAGGACTATGACCCCTTATACGTTTACTTCGGCGAATAACTCTTGGACTCGTGCGTTTGAGCATATGGGGTGATTTATTCATATCTATTCCGCCTTTGTGATATGATTATTCTGTGTCTGGCTTTGAGATATACCATATTTATATTATTGTTGTTGTCTGTTTTATACTACTTTCCAGATTGCATATAGCCATTGTGTAGTTGCCCTATGTGCCGAATGGTCATGTCAAAATTTTAATTGGTATCAGAATTCGATGTGCATTCCTCACATGGAGTGATCATACAATCGGTCGCCCTTCATAAACCTCATTTTCCGTTATGGTCTACGACATTTCTCTGAAATGAATTGGACGATAGTGGGTATAGAGGCAGGGCGTTACAGTTTGGTATCAGAGCCAACTTTTCGGAACAGTGTAAGATAGCATGACGATGGTATTGTCTTGAGCCTCTCTCGGGAATCGTGCATTAGGGTTTTAGTTAGAGTCTTAAGACCCATCATAGCTTATCTACCTATACGATTGCATTTTGATTGAATTCGCATCATTTGAATTCGTCTTGAGACTAACTTTGTCTTCCTTCTTTTTCCTTAAAGAAGCGAAATAGTTGGTCGTAGCCGTGCAAGTGCCGGTTCACCCAGTGTACCTCCTACGGGAGGGGTGATTATGTCTCAAGTGTCCTGTTTTTAGTCTTTTGGAATAGTTATCGACTCGTTCTCTTTTGGGTTGATTTCTATAGTCCATCTAGGGCCCGTGTGCTCTAGTGGTGCTCCTGTTTCATTCTTTGACTCGAGTTGCTAATCGATGTCTGTCTTTGTATAAATTACGTTATTGAAATGTAAATTTCAAGTTGTCGATCGCTTCGGTGATCGTATTTTGACATTTGTCATCACTACTTCAATCGTACAAGAAATTTAATTAAACGCCTTAGTAAACATGAGGACTATGGACCCTTGTGGTTGCTTTGACAGATAATTACTGGAATTGTGCACTTGAAAACTATGATAATAACCATTTTGAATATTCGAGTGGGATTCAACAATTCGTTCGTTAATTCTTAAGTTAAGCTGGCGGTATGGGATGTTCGGCCGAATTTGTTTATTAAATGGCCTATTGTGTTTCATACTTATCTTGTTGATCATTTATGATCCTTGTAATTGATTGATCATTGGATATCTTGCCCATGCATCGTTATGCATGTGGTAAGCGCCTTTGATCCTGATATTTCTTGATTTCTAATTAAAATTGTTTTGTACGTCGTTACGTACCTAGCATGGTCTATTGATCACTTGTCGGTCGGTATGGAGATACCATGTCTTTGTGACTAAATCTATTCCCTTGTTGTTAGCTATGTAGTTTTAGTTCAGTGTGAGATCACCAAGCCTTCGGGCCAAAACAACTAATTTGTTACCTCGTTTTGCCGGTGTGAGTCACCAAGCATTTGTGCTAAATTAACTCAACAAATGTGCAACAATACATTTGTGTTACCTCGTTGCGTTCCAAATTCAAGATAAAAAATGAGAGAAAGTATCCCGCTTCTTGTGATCCCTCTTCTTGAGTCAGGGTACGTGTCATTAATTCCTTAATGTCATTTACCTTGTTCAGAGATTATTTTATTTATGTTCTTTTGATATTCGTCGACCGTGTTCTTCGTTATCAAAAGATTTCAAATGTGTTTTACTCATAAGTTGATAAAGGAATTTTATTTCCTTTATGCCATCCCGAATGATTTATTGAATTTTTATATTTTCGCGAGATCTGTGTGAACTTTAGAAATTGTGAGGACTTTCTTATGTTAACTTATCCATCGGATGCGTTAAGGATCTCGAACGAGACGTGGGACGCCATGTTGTAGTTTGGAATTCCTAAACACCATTATGTGACAATCCGACATTTGAAATGATCCCTAAAATTAAATTAACCATTAATAAGTTAATCAAAAAAAATAATATTTTGGATTTTTGTGATTTTTCGTAATCGTTTGTTATCTTTCTAGATAATTTATTCTATTCCTTGAAGCAATTCCAAGAACTTGAGTAGTTCAAGATTTTTAATTAGAAATTATATTGAATCTTTTCCTTGAGTAAATCAAATAACTCCATGAACAACCCAAAAAGTTATTCATGTCTCATGTTTCTGGATTTCGGATCTTTGATTTTCGAGAATTCTTAGTGATTGAGAATCTCGCCTAATTCTTAATCCTTGTCTCGATTTGTTAAAGATAATTTAGTATTCTTGTGATTCATTGGGTCTCCTCATTTTCTCTAGTGAACGATCATTCGACAGAATGGGAATCCTGTGGGGATGGAAATTTGAGTTTCTGTGATCCCCGACAAACTCAATAATTCCTTCCTTCGAATCAATGATCTAGTCGACCATCCGGAAGTGCTATAGTCAATTCACTTATGGACTTAGCCTTGCGTTGTCCTTAGAAATGAATATCGAAAGGATGAGCTCTTTTGGTATTCATCCCTCGTTTGTTTGAATCATTTGGATTGACAATTGTCTCCGCACGTTTGTTAACCCTTGTGAATTAATTTTTTTGGTGATTATGACCTCTTTGGTTTAATCTCATCTTTTTAGAGGAATTGTCTAGTGCTCCTTTGATTAATTGTTGATGTTTCTGCGATTTGGATTTTTGGCGGAAAATTATCTTAAATTATGTTGTTCCGAAGTGATAAGTTGTGCACTACTTATCCATCATCTTCTCGATGTTTCTGATTTTCTAAAATCAGTACTCAAGTTTCTGAATATTGGGAATTTCATATAATTCCTAATGATTTGTCCTAATGGTTACTAAATGATGTTTAGTACCTGGTCAGAAATCGATCTTCCCGAATAGTTCGTTGGTGTTACATTACCAACCTTGAATCGTTGATATTAGAATTGATTATTCCTTCAAGAATTGCTCTCTTTAGCTAACTTCGTTGGAATCTCTGAGTTGTTCTTTTGTGGGCGTTAGCCACCTTGTCGCAAGACTAAAGTGCTGAAAATCGGTGTTTGCTACGTCGTTGTGATTGAGATTTGGGAATGGATTAGTCAACCATTGTAAATTCCCATTTCATATCCTAAGGGAAATATCTACTATCGATTCCGCATCTGAAGGATGCAGTCCTGTTTCTTCTTGAAAATTCCAGATTTGATTTGCAAGTTTCATATGTATTATACAAATTTTCATTCCTTTGAGAATCATACGAAGAAAGGTAAGTCTATTTGAATTCATAGCACTTATGAATTTTTCTGGAATTATTTTACCCGTTTGGGATGACTGCCTTCATGGGTAATGGAATTCGAGATTGAACTCTAGTTTTTATGATTTTGTGACATGAAATTAGGATCTCACCTAGCCGTTGGTGTGATCTTTTCATCTCATGTCGGTTCTTGTGGTACCACTCCGTGGTATTATTTTTGGTTGTTACTCATTACTTCAATCTTAAGGAATTGCGGGGACGCAATCCTTTTAAGGGTGAAGTCTGTAATAACCCGCTCATTCGACGATAATATATTTAAATATTTTATTTAAATATAACATCGTTAATCATTAATCGATGTGTGTTCAAGAAGTGAAATTTTCATATGGTCGAATTTGGACTCAAAACCACTTCCATTGTGTCCGGATCATCGTTTATGACCTTTTTGACTATAACCATCGATATGTTCCGAGCTTCGGAATTTTGGCACTTCAGGGTTGGGCCTTGGTTGAGCTAACTAGCTCACTATATAACCCCAAGTCTTCCTCCATCCTTCATTCATTCTCCAAACTTAGAAAAGAAATAGAAATGGAGAAGGGAATGGGAAATAGAAATTCCTAAGCTAGGGTTAGTTCCTTGGGATCCAAATCAAGAGGAAATCAAGTGTAGAAACATGGGTAAGCTCTCTAGTCTCCCCTTTACCTTTCTCTCCTCTCAATTTTGGATTTTATGATGTTCTAACATCCATGAGTCTTCATATGTGTTCATGTGGTGATTTGAGAGGAGTGATTGAAGAAAGAAAGCTTCTTTACTTGGATTTGTGCTTGTTCTTGCCATTCATGAGTCAAAGGTGAGTTCTTTTTGGACTCACATCTATGCCACAAGCCATTGGCTTGTACAAGTGTAATTTAGTGTTCATATGAGTTTGTATATGCTAGTTAATTGGTTATGTTAGTGTAACTTAGCTGATTCCATGTTTCATGTTTCATTGAGTTGACAACTTATGATAAGGATCGTTCATACAATCCAATGTATATGATATGAGTTGATTTAAGTGATGTTTTGAAGCTCCGTCGTCCCCCGACACGCCCTAAGTCTTTACAAGTCGCATGAATCGCTTTGATATGCTTTTGTTTATTCGTTTGAAATAGAGATTATAACATGTGTTATTCACTCGATTAATACACATGATTTGAATCGATTAAGTGGTGTTGTTAAGTACCAATGTCGCAACCGGCAAGCTCTAAGACTTCACAATTCGCTTATATCGCGTTTATTCGTTTTGGTTTGGAAATTTGGTTCGTTTAGAACCTATAATCAACATCCTTGCATTCGAGCTTCGCGAGTCAATACGGTGGATCAGAGGGGTCTCGTTGATGTCCCGAAGAAGTCACGGGCCTCAACGATCAGCGTCGGAAGCTCGCGGGGGACGAATCCCCCTAGTTTTTGGCCTGGGCAACAGCCCAGGCCAAAACCGGTCGACTGGCCCAAATGGGGCGGTCGACCGGTTTTCTTGCTTTTTGAAAACGGTTGACCGCCCCTCTTTGACCAGTTGACCGGTTTTGGGCTGTGGACCGGAGAGACCTCAGTCCACAGTCTACCCCCATCCAGGGTCTTTCTCGGCCAGAGCTCGGGCTGTTAGGACTTTGTTTGTGAACTTCAGCTTCACGAATTCATAGATTCCAGTAGCTCGATTCATCATCTTTGATTCTCAAGTGATTCTTCCTATATGGATCCTTATTGGCCGATTTACATTTGTTTATGATGTGAATTGAATAAGTGATCATTCTAAAGCCCGTGCGCTCTATTTTGTATATCAAATTTATTCGATACTCTTGTTAAGGTGATTCAAGCCATTAAAACGTGAATTATTGACTCGATATCTTTCGAGTCTATTCCGTTGTAGTTTAAAACCTTCGGGTGCTAGTTTGGGATTTCGATTCGTTTGTTGATCGAAATTACAACCGTTATCCCTTGATTTCCTGTATGTTGTTGTGATGTGAGTTTATGTTTCATGATGTTTGTGTTCAATTCGCTATGGCGACGGTTTTCATGAATTTTTGAACCACAATGGATAATGGGGTTTTATATCGTCAATGGGCATCGAACCAACGTTTAATCAGTTTTTAAATTCAAATCCTTTTAAAATAAATTCTGTTTCTAAACCCGGTTTTGGTTCTATTGATTTATATACGATTCCTTATCCTATCGATCGAACGAGAAAATTAGTTTATTTACGTTAGTAAAACTGAGGACTATGACCCCTTATACGTTTACTTTGGCGAATAAATCTTTGACTCGTGCGTTCGAGCATGTGGGGTGATTTTCTCTATCTTGAATAGAAACCAATTACGGGTTCATAAATATTTGAGAATAGCATGTGGTTATGGGACATGTTGCTATTTCCTTATATTAACTAGCTCGGAGTAATTTCTATTCACTCGGATCGATGTTGTAATGACCCGGGATTTCGTCGACTTTGGTTATCGCCATAAACTCAATGATGACTAACCAACATCGAAAAATACCGGTCATAAATGAAAGAAATTAGAGAGTGAGGAAAGATAAGATAGAAACTTAGAATAGAAGAAGAATAACACAATATCAGAGTAACGCGAATCTCACAGCGGAACGAATAACATATAATATATGTAACATAACTTTGAAATATACATTTGTATTTGAATGTACATCATTATCAAAGTACAGCACTTACAACATAGCGGAAATAACTATAGCTATATGATCCTGAAGCCTCCTGCTCCAGCTCTTCAAGTATCTGTAAATTCCTGACTACTTGACTGCCCGTACAAAATTGGGCACCCAAGAGTTTAGGGAAAATAATAATAATAAACTCCGGGTCAGTCATAGGACTGGTATGAGTAAAACAGTTTGAACAAGTAAAGGATATCTCATAAGACCACACCGTATAACGGAACGGGTTTTTCCCTTATGAGAATCCAAATTATCTTTATATCAAAAACCTTTTGATATTATAATAATGTCTATTAACCACAGTATAATAATCATCTAGCAGAAACACTTTCATCTCACGTTCTACATATATAGTATACAATCAAAACCGCAAGCACGTATTGGGTAATGGATTTCCAGCTATGACAAGGTATGGAACCACCTTTCGCTAGTGTACATCTAGAGAGGAATACACTGGGTTCAACAAGAACATCTTGTAACCCGGCCACACATAATCGACCACTCATTTCGCTTGAGTGTATCGAATGTATATCACCAACGGTTGGGATCAGCAACCGTTTCCCGAATGGGACACCATCAACAATAGATTTTTAGAAGTAAATGAAACTCTAGATCAGGTGATTATACACCCTACTTCGGTGCGACCGACATAGCCATGCTGCCTGCCCAATTTCTGTCATTTACCGGATGTGAGGCTAGAAGCTACGCTTTATCATCACACCAGATTCACATTGAATGCCACATCGTCAAATCCATCAAATCACCGATTGACGTCCTCAACCATGCATTATGTGTTAGCTAAAAGAAGTTTCCTTATCCGCTTCCACTCTTGGTACGGTTGGAGAAATCAATATACGTGATTGTCTGGAAATACTCTGTCAGACATCCGTCCATACAAGTCATCCAGGAATATACGTTTCTAACCTTGAAATATTCGATTAACTCCTCTAATTCCATTCGAGTAAACTATATTCGATAACTCCTCCTCTCGAATATACTATATTCGATAACTCTACTTCGAATAAGTGATATTCGATAACTCTACTCGATTACTCCATTTGAATAACTCTAATCGATTAAAGTAACTCCGATTAACTCCTTTTACTTTCTATTCGAATAAACTATATTCGATTAACTCATTTGCTTTAACTCTAATCGATGAAACTAACATCGATTAAATCCTTTCGATTAAACTAACATCGATTAACTCCTTTTAACTCGATTAAACTACATCGATTAACTCCTTTTAACTCGATTAAATTAACATCGATTAACTCCTTTTAACTCGATTAAACTATCATCGATTTACTCCTTTTAACTCGATCAAACTAACATCGATTAACTCCTTTTAACTCGATTAAACTAACATCGATTAACTCCTTTTAACTCGATTAAACTATCATCGATTAACTCCTTTTAACTCGATTAAACTAACATCAATTAACTCCTTTTAACTCGATTAAACTATCATCGATTAACTCCTTTTAACTTGATTAAACTATCATCGATTAACTCCTTTTAACTCGATTAAACTATTCATTTATTAAGATTTACTTTTAGTAACAGTTCTTCACTTTACAAATGATTTCCTTCTTATAACAGTTTCCATTTTATAACGTCTATTCATTTTCTAAACATCTCCTATTTATAAATATTCCAATTTATGAATATTTCTTATTTATAAATATTCCATTTATAAATATTTTATTTTCAAATATCACTTTGAAAATATTCCCTTATCAACATTTCAGTATGTTATGGTTTTTAGCATATCAAATCACGATGATCAGTATCGTCCAAACACATATAATCGACAACAGATTATATATCACATCATATATGACAATATATGAATCACAGCAAAATAAATGTTGAGGAATCTAGTTGGATTCCTCTAACCTGTTTCCCTGCATCACAGATGTTAGACAATATAGATAACATCACTTTCAGTTCCATATGATATATTCTGTTAAAAAGAATCAAATATAGAAATTCAACTAACTGTCTAGTAGTTCAATCAAAAAGTCAACACACAGTCAATCAGCCAATATTTAACAGTTCTAAAAATACAACATGAAATTATAAACTGTTCAGAGTTAGTGAGATTTACTCACATTTGCAGTTCATCGTTAAAGAACGATGAACTGTTTGTTTGATTTGAATCAAACAATTTATTTCGCCATAAATTCATACGAGCTCCAATGGACTTCCAGTCAGTGCCATGGTGTTGTCCTCGTCCATAAGATCCCGACGGATCTTGATTCGTCTAATTCTGATCACGTACGGTCAAGTTACAGTATTCAAAAGTTAATAAATATTTATTTTAAATCAAACTAAAAACATATATAAGTATCGGGCCTTAACTTTTCCCAGACTTCGGCCCACAATGATTTAAACCCGCACCCTCTCCTTTGTTTTCTTCCTAAATCAATTCATGAGCTCCAGCAATCATCCATGCCATTAACGCAACTTTAAACTACCACCATCCCTTCACTGCTTGATAATAACAACTCACACAACTTCCATTAGATTGCTCTCCGAAATCCCTATCCTCTTACACTATTCTCATGAAACTCGAACAACCCTCCCCCTTGCGTCGTCGCTCAGGTCATCTGGTCACTTTCGACCCTTTTATATATCGAATCCTCCTAAAAATCATACACCAAAGCCAAACAACCTCACGAACACCATTATAGTACTCAAAACATGTTTCGATGCTTAAATCTCTTCGATTCCTGAACCCTAGCTAACGACACTGTATAGGCATCGACCTCTAAAGCATTCGAAGTCCACCAAACACCTATCAGGCTGAAGGGAATTGCTTCACGAGTGCGAATATATGTATAAATTGATTTATAAGATTTTATTTGGATTGTTTGAATTTGTTGAAGATCCATTTCTCACGTTTTCTGGAGAAATGAGTGGCGGCGTGATTTGGGTTGACTGTGGGATGTAAAGAATTAGGTTTAAGGGTTGTAGGATATTTATAGGTAATTTATAAAATATTATATTCGAATTTTATATTAAATTATAAGCAAACGCTAGTTTTCTTTGTTCTCTAAAATTCCTGTAATCACATATGATACCCAAAAATCACCAAACAGGACATGCACCTTCAGTTCGACATTATGGTCCCAACGAAACTGGTTTCGTCGAATTCCGACATCGTATGCTCACACAGCGTATTTTTAACTGTCAAAATACTGAATATTTTCCACTCTAAAAATCTGTACGGCCACATACTGACTTCAAAAATCATGAAACTGGAAATCTAACAACTATTTGACATTGAGGATCCAACAAAATTAGTTTCGTGGAATTCCGACTTCGTTTGCAAAAGTGGCTATTTTTAAAGCTCTGGATGACCCATTTAAATATATAAATATATTTGAATAAAAATTAAATTAAATATTTATAAATAAATATTATCGTATATATTCACAGTGGAATACCATACAGCTATGAAAATCCTATATTGATTTCTAACTCGATATTTCAATCTGGGTCAACTCGATATTCGATTTACATTGAAATTCCTTTTTAAAATATAAATAATTCCTTTATAAATTATAAAGGAATTCCACAGTGACTTTTTCTAAAATTTAATTTGGACATAAATCAAAATATACACGACGAAATCCCGATTTTCCTCTTCCACTAGAAAGATATACTCCACCAGCTCTACACGTTTCTTGTTTCACAGAAATCCGGCTTAAAACGAATCCTGTACATTCAGTTGAAGTTCGTATCGCCAATTTACGAACTGCAGCGCCATTTCAAGCTCGATTTTAATTATATTATAACTCTACGTTCAAACTGTCGTTTATATAACATATTCGTTATTCAAATTAAATTCCTAGCTGAATTAAATATCACGGATGATCCGGTTCACACCATATCGTCATTTCAGCCAATTCTGATTATTTCAGAATTAAATATATTATTAAATTTATTATTTTAATTAAATATTCACCAATATTAAATTCTACGACCATTTAATTCACTAAACCACCATTTATATAATTAAATAAATTAATTATAATACCTCTGCCAATGCGGGTCATTACAATCTTCCCCACTTAAAATAATTTCGTCCTCGAAATTGCTAAGGTAGAGAACGACCCTATCGACTGGTTAGAACATATTTGCTCACTTTTTAACTTCAGTTTCAACTAAACCAATTTAATTTCAATTAAATAATTAATTAATTCTTATCAACGAAAATTTTCAAAAATCCTGAAAATTTCCTAACGCCTTAACTCTTCAAAATTTTTCGCCATAACCTCCTTTGTACTGGTCAATCGGTCAAACTCCAACTTGCCTCTCTGGGCTATCTCCAACCCAAAAGAAAATCAAACAGCCAAGCAGCTTGCCAATTCGGCTCATAAATCTTATAACATATGAACTATAAACTTGTACCTTTTTGTTGGGCATATAAACTCTTTCACTTCCATCTGTTATCAATTCAGCGGATACAAGGTTCATCCCAATAAAATTCCAATTTGCTTTTATCCATAACACAACCATTCGCTTATATCCGAGCCAAATATCATTTCAACTCGAGTTTCTTCTCGATTCCCAACTCTTAACTTGATTATCACATAACACTTCAAATTTGAATCTCACAATCCAATTTGTCTTGATATTATTCTAATTCAAGCTCAGTTACCACTTTACTGGCTTTACTTTAATTCAAATTTGCTTTCACAAATTTCTGTTAAATTTGTTTTTAAATTCAAACAGTCTTTCCTTGGGAGTTTTCAAACAGTTTACTCTTTTCAAAAATCAAATTTTCCTTTTGAACATGTCACTGAGCCCTTAATTAATATTCCATTAGTTAAATCACTTCTCTATTTCTTTATCAATATTTGTTAACCAAATATTTTCAATAACCATATTGGTCTTTTATGTTATTTGGAAAACATTTCCGAATATCGCCTTCCTTTATTTTCTAAACTTTAGAAAATAAATGCTATTTATAATTGGAAAATATTCCAATTACTTATCTCTTTTCCGATCTTGTTTATTTCTATACTTAGGAAATATTCTTTATTATATTTCCAAGCTTACACTTATTTGAGTTAAAACGGATGTTGTGTAAAACATCGTTATGACAACCCAAATACTATATTCAACTAACTCTTATTCAACCTTGATCTTCGAGCCTGAAATCTTACTATTTATTTGTTAATAATGAAATCAATCAAGTTGGGGTATAACTGCCTCTTAGACCTTGACTGAATAACATTTATAACGTCAAAACAGATATGACTACTTACTCAAATAATCAATACCATACAACTGCTTATTCACTTTTAAACACGTATACGCTTCCTCTTTCTATTCTTACTAGATTTCATTCTTAGTCTTCCTTTTAGATTTTACTATTCTATTTTTAAGTTCGTTTCCTTATCGAATTCTATATATATATATATATATCGATACGTTGATTTCTAACTATCAAATTATCTTAAAAATATTCTAACTCCTTAAATTCCCGGAAAAATTCGCCATAACCTCCTTTGTACCAAGAGCATCGGGATATTTCAAATAGCCTCCCATGGCCCTCACCAATCCAAAAGAAAAAGAAAAAGCCAAGCGGCTAGCCGATACGGCGCATAAAATCTCATATATGAATTAAATACATACCTTTTCGTCGAGCATTCTATTTACATACCTTCATACCTTATCCTACCTATCTCATGTATATATATTCCTGCCCAATCTATTTTAACTATACCTGATCATTTTAACTCAATTCGTTAATTAATTTGTTAATTAACTCTTTAGCCTATTTCACTTTTATATTTGAACATGACATGTTCAAATATATTTTAACTTGCTTATTAACTAATTTGAATCCAAATTTCAAATTTAAGTTCTATATTCGATTTCGAATATCCATTTACAAATCAAATTCACCTTTCAAAGTTCAACTTCAAATTCAAAACTGGATTAACTAATTCCTCTTCGACTTAGTTAATTCTATTCAATTTCTATACAAAGTTTATATCACTTCTATTATTCAAATCTATATATTAAATTCTATTCAAATTCTATAGTTCAAATTCCATTTGAATTTAATATTCAAATCTATATATTCAAATTCTATATTTGAATTCCTTATATTTTCTATATTCAAATTCTATATTTGAATTCCATTTGAATTTCCATATTCAAACTCTATTTCAATTCCATTGAATTTCATATATTCAAACTCCCTTTGAATTTCTATATTCAATCTCTATTTCAAACTTTCTTTATTCATTCTTTATTATAAATCCCACTTTGAAATTTAGTACAACTTGTCTTTCCCAAAACAAAATCAAAACAGTATCTTTGGTAGTAATTCGTCACTTACAACTCGAAAATGAATACTGATGATGCAGCTGTCATCATCAGAATCTATTTTCCAGCGATCGAAGTGAGTTCAATACTATAAAACCATTTTTAAACATTTCCACTTTGAAATTCATTTCAAAATATAATCCACACTGCTTGTAAAACAATTTAAAATCTCCTAGGATCTTAAATTTTCCTTATTTTTAATCCAAATCCATTTATAAACACTTATCCAATTTTCCAGAGTTTTAGTTCAATTTTTGGCTTAAATTTCAGATTTAATTCATCTGATTTCACGTATTTCACTTATATGAATTCTGATTGGTTATTTACATAACCATTTTACTTATAATCTAACTCGATCATAATCACAACCAATACATCCAATATATTAAAATCTTGATATTTATATCTTCTTTGTATCAAGATATACCTTGGGTAAACTTATTTTAATTACCCTCTTTTCAAAACATATCGTGCCGACCCATCGTATTCGAGTGTTTTCAAACTCCTACCGATACAGTGGATCAAACTGATCGACCAGAAATCATAAACAACTCAACCGATAAATCCCCACAATATAAAACAAATTTTTATATCAATAACAAATACGCTCACTCGTATATATACACTCAACTCAATCTAGGGTATTACTAACCCCATTTCTACTGAGTTACGCCACAGAGCCAAGGTAATTCACTAAACCTTAAGCTCTGATACCAACTGTAATGACCCGGGATTTTGTCAACTTTGGTTATCGCCATAAACTCAATGATGACTAACCAACATCGAAAAATACCGGTCATAAATGAAAGAAATTAGAGGGTGAGGAAAGATAAGATAGAAACTTAGAATAGAAGAAGAAGAACACAATATCAGAGTAACACGAATCTCACAGCGGAACGAATAACATATAATATATGTAACATAACTTTGAAATATACATTTGTATTTGAATATACATCATTATCAAAGTACAACACTTACAACACAGCGGAAATAACTATAGCTATATGATCCTAAAGCCTCCTGCTCCAGCTCTTCAAGTATTTGTAAATTCCTGACTACTTGACTGCTCGTACAAAATTGGGCACCCAAGAGTTTAGGGAAAACAAAACAAAATAAACTCCGGGTCTGTCATGGGACTGGTATGAGTAAAACAGTTTGAACAAGTAAACGATATCTCATAAGACCACGCTGTATAACGAAACGGGTTTTTCCCTTATGAGAATCCAAATTATCTTTATATCAAAAACCTTTTGATATTATAATAATGTCTATCAACCACAGTATAATAATCATCTAGCAGAAATGCTTTCATCTCACGTTCTACATATATAGTATACAATCAAAACCGCTAGCACGTATTGGGTAATGGATTTCCAACTATGACAAGGTATGGAACCACCTTTCGCTAGTGTACCTCTAGAGAGGAATACACTGGGTTCAACAAGAACATCTTGCAACCCGGCCACACATGACCGACCACTCATTTCGCTTGAGTGTATCGAATGTATATCACCAACGGTTGGGATCAGCAACCGTTTCCCGAATGGGACAGCATCAACAATAGATTTTTAGAAGTAAATGAAACTCTAGATCAGGTGATTATACAACCTACTTCGGTGCGACCGACTTAGCCATGCTGCCTGTCCGATTTCTGTCATTTACCGGATGTGAGGCTAGAAGCTACGCGTTATCATCGCACCAGATTCACTTTGAATGCCACATCGTCAAATCCATCAAATCACCGATTGACGTCCTCAACCATACATTATGTGTTAGCTAAAAGAAGTTTCCTTATCCACTTCCACTCTTGGTACGGTTGGAGAAATCAATATACGTGATTGTCTGGAAGTACTCTATCAGACATCCGTCCATACAAGTCATCCAGGAACAGGATGAACCAAAAGCACTATTCTATAAACAGGATAGCCCTTGCATAACTCCGTCTTCAATTTCCTTTGGCATATATGATTCACAACGCTTATGCCAATACAGAGTGGTTCTTTGGATAATGATCCAACCGGTCTCTCCATATTAACAATGTTAAAATGGTCAAAACTTCAATAGTCTGTGATTTAACTATCAAAGAAAAACAGGTGTGCAAACAACGATATTATTTCCAAATGGAAATTTATATCGATCAAACATCATTCAACATTTATCTCCTTATTTCATTAATTTACTTATCTCCTGTTTCCTATATTCAATTTTTCTTATTTTCTAAATTTGGAAAATATACGTTATTAACAATGGAAAACATTTCCATTTCTTGTTTTCTTTATTAGAAATCATTTCTGGTTTCTTATTTGGAAAACATTTCCAAAGCTTCTTCATTGGACTTAGACAGATGTTTAAACAAACCATCGCGATGCCAACTCAAACCATTTCCTTTAATTACTAAATTCACTTAACCATCCATTACTATAGAACCTTAACCATTCCTTATTTAAAAATGAAGTCAATCAAGTTGGGGTAATACTACCTCTCAGACCTTAACTGAACAACGTTTCTAACCTTGAAATAGACAAAGTTCACCCTTCTAATTCTTTAACAAACTTCCTAACGTAACTTTCTATCAAATATTTTCTATTCGATAATTCTTTCCTTCGATAAGGTATATTCGATAACTCTATTCAATTTATTCTATTCACTTAACTCTTTTGATTTAACTCTAACTCTATTCACTTAAGTCCTATCGAATAAACTATATTCGATAACTCTTTTAATTCTATTTGAATAAACTATATATTCGATTAACTCCTCTAATTCCATTCGAGTAAACTATATTCGATAACTCCTCCTCTCGAATATACTATATTCGATAACTCTACTTCGAATAAGTGATATTCGATAACTCTACTCGATTACTCCATTTGAATAACTCCAATCGATTGAACTAACATCGATTAACTCCTTTTACTTTCTATTCGAATAAACTATATTCGATTAACTCATTTGCTTTAACTCTAATCGATGAAACTAGCATCGATTAACTCCTTTCGATTAAACTAACATCGATTAACTCGTTTTAACTCGATTAAACTACATCGATTAACTCCTTTTAACTCGATTAAATTAACATCGGTTAAATCCTTTTAACTCGATTAAACTATCATCGATTAACTCCTTTCAACTCGATTAAACTAACATCGATTAACTCCTTTTAACTTGATTAAACTAACATCGATTAACTCCTTTTAACTCGATTAAACTATCATCGATTAACTCCTTTTAACTCGATTAAACTATCATCGATTAACTCCTTTTAACTCGATTAAATTATCATCGATTAACTCCTTTTAACTCGATTAAACTATTCATTTATAAATATTTACTTTTAGTAACGGTTCTTCACTTTACAAATGATATCCATCTTATAACAGTTTCCATTTTATAACGTTTATTCATTTTCTAAATATCTCCTATTTATAAATATTCCAATTTATGAATATTTCTTATTTATAAATATTCCATTTATAAATATTTTATTTTCAAATATCACTTTGAAAATATCCCCTTATCAACATTTCGGTATGTTATGGTATTCAACATATCAAATCACGATGATCAATATCGTCCAAACACATATAATCGACAATAGATTATATATCACATCATATATGACAATATATGAATCACAGTAAAATAAATGTTGAGGGATCCAGTTGGATTCCTCCAACCTGTTTCCCTGCATCACAGATGTTAAACAATATAGATAACATCACTTTCAGTTCCATATGATATATTCTGTTAAACAGAAACAAATATAGAAATTCAACTAACTGACTAGCAGTTCAATCAAACAGTCAACACACAGTCAATCAGCCAATATTTAACAATTCTAAAAATAAAACATGAAATTATAAACTGTTCAGAGTTAGTGAGATTTGCTCACATTTGTAGTTCATCGTTAAAGAACGATAAACTGTTTGTTTGATTTGAATCAAACAATTTGTTTCGCCATAAATTCATACGAGCTCCAATGGACTTCCAGTCAGTGCCATGGTGTTGTCCTCGTCCATACGATCCCGACGGATCTTGATTCGTCTAATTCTGATCACGTACGGTCAAGTTACAATATTCAAAAGTTAATACTTATTTATTTTAAATCAAACTAAAAATATACATAAGTATCGGGCCTTAACTTTTCCCAGACTTCGGCCCACAATGATTTAAACCCGCACCCTCTACTTTTGTTTTCTTCCCGAATCAATTCGTGAGCTCCAGCAATCATCCATGCCATTAACGCAACTTTACACTACCACCATCCCTTCACTGCTTGATAATAACAACTCACACAACTTCCATTAGATTGCTCTCCGAAATCCCTACCCTCTTACACTATTTTCATGAAACTCGAACAACCCTCCCCCTTGCATCGTCGCTCAGGTCATCTGGTCACTGTCGACCCTTTTATCTATCAAATCCTCCCAAAAATCATACACCAAAGCCATACGACCTCACGAACACCATTATAGCACTCAAAACATGTTTCGATGCTTAAATCTCTTCGATTCCTTAACCCTAGCTGACGACACTGTACATGCATCGAACTCTAAAGCATTCGAAGTCCACCAAACACCTATCAGGCTGAAGGGAATTGCTTCACGAGTGCGAATATATGTATAAATTGATTTATAAGATTTTATTTGGATTGTTTGAATTTGTTGAAGATCCATTTCTCACGTTTTCTGGAGCAATGAGTGGCGGCGTGATTTGGGGACTGTGGGATGTAAAGAGTTAGGTTTAAGGGTTGTAGGATATTTATAGGTAATTTATAAAATATTATATTCGAATTTTATATTAAATTATAAGCAAACGCTATTTTTCTTTGTTCTCTAAAATTCCTGTAATCACATATGATACCCAAAAATCACCAAACTGGACATGGACCTTCAGTTCAACATTACGGTCCGAAAGAAACCGGTTTCGTCGAATTCCGACTTCGTATGCTCACACAGCGTATTTTTAACTGTCAAAATACTGACTGTTTTTCACTCTAAAATCTGTACGGCCACATACTGACTTCAAAAATCACGAAACTGGAAATCTAACAACTATTTGACATTGCATATCCAACAAAATTAGTTTCGTCGAATTCCGACTTCGTTTGCAAAAGTGGCTATTTTTAAAGCTCTGGATGACCCATTTAAATATATAAATATATTTGAATAAAAATTAAATTAAATATTTATAAATAAATATTATCGTATATATTCACAGTGGAATACCACACAGCTATGAAAATCCTATATTGATATCTAACTCGATATTTCAATCTGGGTCAACCCGATATTCGATTTATATTGAAATACCTTTTTAAAATATAAATAATTCCTTTATAAATTATAAAGGAATTCCACAGCGACTTTTTCTAAAATTTGATTTGGACATAAATCAAAATATACACGACGAAATCCCGATTTCCCTCTTCCACTAGAAAGATATACTCCACCAGCTCCACACGTTTCTTGTTTCACAGAAATCCGGCTTAAAACGAATCCTGTACATTCAGTTGAAGTTCGAATCGCCAATTTACGAACTACAGCGCCATTTCAAGCTCGATTTTAATTATATTATAACTCTACGTTCAAACTGTCGTTTATATAATATATTCGTTATTCAAATTAAATTCCAAGCTGAATTAAATATCACAGAAGCTCCGGTTCACACCATATCTTCATTTCAGCCAATTCTGATTATTTCAGAATTAAATATATTATTAAATTTATTATTTTAATTAAATATTCACCAATATTAAATTCTATGACCATTTAATTCACTAAACGACCATTTATATAATTAAATAAATTAATTATAATACCTCTGCCAATGCGGGTCATTACAGACGTGATCCTTTATGACTTGTGTTTTGTGGTCCTCGATCGCCCGAGTGGGATTTACGATTCTTGGATTTCACCTATGGGACTTCGGTCCAACCTCCATGATTTATGTTTTAAGAATGAACTAACAACTATTTAGTAAATATTTGAGAATAGCGAGTGGTTATGGGATATTTAGCTATTTTCTTATATTAACTATCTCGGTGTAATTCATACTCACTTGGATCCACGGTATCCGCCTCTATGACATAGTTGTTTGGTTCGCGATCGCCCGAGTGGGAAATTACGATTTGTGACCTTCATCTATGAGACTTCGGTCTGACTTTCTATAATTTTCTATGATTTATGTTTCTCTCTACCGGGGTCACGACCCGACTCTGTGGGGAGCTCCTGCTCAAAGTTATGGGTTCGCTACCTAGAGATCGTATCTCATCTATGAACAGGTCTGCCCCTTTATGATGTTTTCTGGATTTCGAGTGATTTCTCGATTCTTGATTACTTTGACGCGATGCGCGTCAATTTGAGAAACGGTTTATGATTCATGATTTACTTTGATGCGGTGGTCATCAATTTGATGTGTATTCGGCATTCCGCTGTCATTCATGTGTTTAGTTTATTTGGCATTCCGTTGTCATTCATGTGTTTCGTTTATTTGGCATTCCTCTATCATTTCCTGTTGTGTGCTATTATTTGAATGTTGCATTCTATATTAGCTAGGAGATTACTTAAAGATATGTTATGTGCTGACATTCCATTGTCATTTCCTAATTGTGTCGACATGCCATGTTCATGTCATCCTATGTTATATCTCTTGTTATCTCGGTTTATTTGATAAGTACAGCTAGACTGATCTATATATTGTTTATTTCCTTATAAATAATACTCGGGTCAGACCGAGTCAATTTAGGTACTCCTCTGGGATTCATCGCAGGATTGATCTTCCGCTTTCAGCTTGCTACTCTGTCTCTGCTGCTTTATGTACTTTTATACCTATGACATTATCTTGTTGTGTACATATTCTTTTATTTAGATCATGGTGCATGTATCTATTCTTTTGGGATTAGTGGATCTTTGTTGACCACTGTCTTGTTGTACACATCCTTGGTTTATTCATATCTATTCCTCCTTTGTGATATGATTATTCTGTGTCTGGCTTTGAGATATACCATATTTATATTATTGTTGTTGTCTATTTTATACTGCTTTCCGGATTGCATATTGTCGTCGTGTAGTTGCCCTATGTGCCGAATGGTCATGTCAAAATTTTAACCGATATCAGAATTCGATGTGCATTCCTCACATGGAGTGATCATACAATCGGTCGCCCTTCACAAACCTCATTTTCCGTTATGGTCTACGACATTTCTCTGAAATGAACTGGACGATGTTGGGTATATAGGCAGGGCGTTACAAGAAATCTCACCGTCGTGTTGCAAATTTGTCCAAAATTCTATCAGTTCCGAATTGCTCCTTTTCAGTCTAGGAACGTAGATATCTATCGTACGATCGCAACGCTTCAGAAATTGATCAATTCTGAATCAGTACGAAAGAGTTACGATTTAATTAAGGTTTACAACATTTTAAAATAATTAAATATTAAAATATATTTTCTATACCCTTCTTCCTCTTTCAGCAACAAGCCGTAAGAAAACCCAATAGCTTCAAATCTAGGTCTCCAATTTTTGTGCAAATGGTGATATGGTTTGACGATCGGAGAGTGGGACGTCGGAGGGGGTTATGTGGCGCACGTGCACCTACAAGGGGGACCCACTCGGTGGTGGTTTCCTGACGTGGAGGCGGTGGGTTTGGGTGCATGGTTCTCGAAGTATGGGCTATTAGAGAATGATCAAGCCGTATAGAAATGAAGAGTGAGAAAATCTCTTTGATATTTCCTAAAGGATTGAGGTCTAATTTGCTCTGGATTGGAAGAATTTAGAGGAGGAAGGTAGGATCATTTTCATCCATGAACTGGTCGGGGCGGCGGCTATGTTCTTTGTGTATTAGGGTTTGGAGGAAGATGATCTGTATTTTTATATTATTTTATTGTAAATTTTACAAATAAATCCAAAAGTTTTAAACCAATCCAATTTCAGTCCAACCAGAGTTGATCCTACCCAATAGCCCTCGTTCTGGATCCAATAGGCTAGGTCTCGTCAGCCCGAACGACTGTCTGTGGCCTGAAATCTTTAATTTAATATTAAAATCCTTTAATAAAATAATTTGATCGTATATTTAAATTCATCGGAGCCACATACGAACTCAGAAAAATCCAGAAAAATTATTTTTGGCTTTGTTTTGACGATACGGTCCTAACAAAATTAATTTCATCGAATTCTGAGACTATTTGAAAAATGGCCATTTTCAAGACGATCAGATTTGACTAAAATTGACAAAACACATTTTCGTCTGCCACGCTCACATATTAATTCCAAAAATTCTGGAAAATTAAACTTAACAATAATTTTACATTTCGGATCCAACAAAGTGGTTTTGTTAAAAACGGAGGTCATTTGAAAAATGGCCATTTTTAATATTAAAAAAAAAATATAAATTCTACAGCGACTTTTCTGAATTTTAAATTGGGCATAACTTTTCATTCCCACTATGAAATTTCAATTTTTCGGATTCATTGGAAAGATATTTTTAAATAGATTCTAATTTTTGGTTTCACTTAAATCCGTTAGATTTTGAATATGGTATATTAGATCAAAGTACAGGTTTGACTTTTCAAACTACCGTACTATTTCTGATTCCTTTAGAAATCAAAATAAATATATTTGCTCTAACTTTGATTAAAATAAATTTTTAACCATTATTATTTAAAATAAATTATTTCAACTATTAAAATCCCATTAAAATTTCTAAAATAAATTTTTTAAATTGGTTCAGAATTTGCGGGTTGTTACAATCTCCCCAACTTAAAATCTTTTTGTCCTCGAAAAGGAACGGAGCTGGAAGTTGTTTAATTAAACATTTATATTTTTATTCTTTTATTGTTTCAATAATTGTTTTATTAGTTGATTAACTTGTCAAATATATATAACTTCTATGTATTCAAAAATTATATTTTTAGTGCAAATCACAGCAATAGACCCTATCTAGTTTTGGTTCTCACACCAGTCAATGGAAATATATAGATATACCACTTTTGAAACTCGAACATAAATTCTGATGATGTTTCAAACCACCATCAAAACATCTCCTGGCGACTAAAGTGTGATCCTATATCTATCTAGTATATTTGAGGCTTTGAATACACGCTAGCTAGGCGTATATGCAAAATCTTTACATACTCATGTAACGACCTGGGTTTTCGCGATCCTGGATATCGGCATACAACACTATGTCGACTATTCAAGCATCGGGAATATAGAATAGTCCATGAAAGAAATTAGAGGGTGAGAATAGATAAGACAGAAACTTAGAATAGAAGAAGAAGAAGAAGAAGAACATACAACATCAGAGTAAACATGAATCTCAAAGCGGAACGAACAATATATAATAGATACATATCTTTGAAATAAAATCAGTATATGTATACACTAACAATATCAGAGTATAACACTTACATCACAGCGGAAATAAACAATAGCTATAAAAACGTTGCTGAAGCCTCCTGCTCCAGCTCCTTCTAGTGCATCTGTAAATCCCGACTACTAGACTGCTCGTACAAATTTGAGCACTCAAGAGTTTAGGGAAAACAAAACAAAACAAACTCCGGGTCAGTCATGGGACTGGTGTAAGTAAAACAATTTAAAAACAGTTGAGGAATTAAACGATATCTTATTAGACCACGTCGTATAACGGAACGGGTTTTTCCCTTATGAGAATCCAAATTAGTTTGATTTAACTTTCAAATCATTTTGAAAGAAACAATGATCTTTTACATCAAAACTCTTTTGGTATTATAATAGTGTCTATCAACCACAATATAATAATCATCTTGCAGAACACTTTCATCTCACATTCCACATATCTGGTATTCAATCAAAAGCGGGAGCACTTATTGGGTAACAGATTTCCAACTCTGACAAGGTATGGAACCACCTTCCGATAGTGTACCTCTAGATAGGAATACATGGGATTCAACAATAACATCTTGTAACCCGGCCACACATGACCGACCACTCATTTCGCTTGAGTGTATCGAATGCATATCACCAACGGTTGGGATCAGCAACCGTTTCCCAAATGGTACAACATCGAATAGATTAAAGAATGAAATGAATATCTCTAGATAGGTGATAATGCACCCTAATTGGCAGCCAACCACTTAGCCATGCTGCCTGCCCGATTTTCATCATTTCCCAGTTGTGGCCACGCTTATCTCTGACAGATCACATATTTATTCACTTTGAATGTCACATCGTCATACCCGCCAAATCACAAATTGATTTCCCCAAAAATACAATGGGTATACAGCTAAGTGAAACGAATTCCTCCGCCACCAAACGTACATACGTTTGAAGAGATCAACTTACGCAATCTATTAAATATACTTTGTCAGACATTCTTTCATACAGGTCGTCCTGGGACTTGACAAACCGAAGGTACTATTCTGTAAATCTATCTTAGGAAATTTCTACCTAGGATCGCCAGAACAGTCCTTGCATAACTCCACCTTCAATTATCTTCATCATATTTGATTCACAACGCTAGTGCCCGTACAGAGTGGTTTCCAGATAATGAATCTGATCCTTGTCTCTCCGTATTGACAACGGAAATGGTCAAAATCTTCGATAGTCAGTGATTTAACTATCAAAGGAAAACATGTGTACAAACAACGGTCGTATTTCCAAATGGAAATCATACCAAGCAAATCATCAATCAACACTGATCCACTTTAATTTAATTTGTCATTTAATTATCCATTTCCGTATTCCTGTTTCCATATATTCAACACTTCTTATTTTCTAAATTCAGGAAATATAAGTTATTAACAATGGAATACATTTCCATTTCTTATTTTATATATTCAGGAAATATACGTTATTAACAATGGAAAACATTTCCATTTCTTATTTTCTATATTTAGGAAATATACGTTATTAAAAATGGGAAACATTTCCATTTCTTATTTTCTATAGTAGAAAACATATCTAGTTCTTATTGGGAAAACATTTCCAAAACTCCTACACTTGGATTTAAACAGATGTTTAAATAAACCATCGTTATGCAAACTCAAAACATTACACTTATTTAACTAAATTCACTTAACCAACTTTCACTATCGAAGTTTAACCATTTCTTAGTTAAAAACGAAGTCAATCAAGTTGGTGTATAACTACCTCTCAGACCTTAACTGAACAACATTCCTAACTTCGAAATAGACAAGGTTCACTGTAACACCCCATGTCCATTAATGTCACTCACAAAGGGAATGCATTAACTTCTATGGAGCATTTTTAAGTGTGTATAGAACAGAAACTTAACAACAAGACAGATATAAATAGTACTAAACTTTAACATTTTATTCATTGCAGCGGTAAACACATAGGTTTGATTATATTATCAAAAACCAGAGTCGAAGTACATAATATCCATCTTGACTAAATCAAAGTACATAAATTGAAAGACATAACCCCAACACAAAATAGCTATAAATAAGATAGGCTGAACTTTTACTTCAGCGATCCAAGCAACTTCTAAAAGCATGAGATACAGCAGTCCAAAATCGAGCATCACTGGTGCTAGTTCCACCCTGAACACCTGGGGGGAAAAGGAAGAAAAGAGGTGGAAACAAAGGGGGTCAGACATAAAGTCTGGCGAGTGCGATAACTTTAACAATATAATTACCAAAATAACTAGGCTAAGGCATAAGTTGTAAAATAAGGAAATGACTGCGAACAATTGGGTATAACAGAGTAAACAAGGAAATAAGATGAACAAAGATAACGTTAAAGGCACACCTAAACCACTATAAGATAATTACTATTATGCACCACCACGAGTCACCCTAAAGTTGATCCCGCCTACAGAACTTAATAATGATAATGGTAGTTTCGTGCACCCCTAGTTGCCTTCATATGTGTCGTCTGCCCCTATCTCCACTAGGTGTACCCACTACCCCTATGCGATCGGCTCCCTAATTCGTAGATACCCGTGCTGGCTCCACAGTGGGGTGTATCACTCCCCAAAGTGGCAACCCGATACCACAAATAATGCACGGCTTATACCTACCCGATGCAACAACGTCTTACCTACCAGTCCGGGCCCACACACGCACATGAACCCGTTGGACTTGCGTTGCCACCGCTAATCCGTTTTGGCCTCTTAAGTTAAGCCCAGTGCGTGTGTCCCGTCCTCGCTTGGGTCGAGCCCACAAAGATACTTATGGGTTACTAGTTGAAACGGGCCCCCATTACTTGGCACAAGCTATCCACCTAAGGTTGGTCTCCTTTAGTACATCCCACTTAACCCTCTTCTTATTCATGTTCACTTACATGTTTCCAATTTTTGGTTAGGTGTTTCTAATCGTATTTCAAATGCCACCTAAGGCACCCACTAAATTCCACATGCCACCCAAGGCACCCACTTAACCCCCTCATGTCCCACTACATGTTTATCTGGTTAAGTGTTTCTTAATACATTAACACCGTAACCTTGTAAAGACCTCTCGCATTAGACTGGCATTTGTGGCAGCTGGATTTGTCGGGCGGGTCTGTGCAGTCCTACATCACAAAAGAGCCTAACCTCGTGTCTTTACAACTGTCATGCATTTAATTTATGCCTAAGACCTCCTACATTAGACTGGCATTTGTGGCAGCTGGATTTGCCGGGCGGGTCGGGTAGTCTTACACCACAAAAAAGCCCAACCTCGTGTCATAGACGATTAATTACACAAAATTAATTACTTCCCCAATTTGAATTAATTTCCCTATTCAAATTATCAATCAATTCCAAATTTAACGATGTCCATAATTGACTCAATTATGTCCATCTATTTATGGTATGCAAAATTATACCAATTATCATCACAAATTTATTTTATGCCATTTAAGGCATTTATGCCAATTCTCAATATTAAATCTTTTAATATTATCCCATGGCCACACGTTGTACGTTCGTTCGTTTAACGTAAAATATACATTAGACTTGAATAGTCTAACTTATGGAATAAAGAGAAAACATCACAACATACATATAGATAAAACTAGATCTAAACATAAGGGGTGAACTTGCATGTGTGAATGAGGTTCTACATCTAAAACTTGCATAGGCCAAAGTCACAACTTGCATAAAACTACATATGTCATAGATCTAAATCTAAAGGTGTAAACTTGTTTGGGTAATAGTCTCAAACTTGCATAAACCATGTATGTCATAGATCTAATCATAAGTTGTAAACTTGCATAGGCATGATTCATACTCCAAACATGTATATATACTTGCATATGTGATTTATGCAACATAAACGATAGTGTAAACTTGCATCTAAACATGTAAACTAGCATGTAGAATTTTGTATACTAGCATATAACTCACACATGTCATAGCCTAACTTTAGATCCAATTTACACACATAAAAAAGGGGTCATGAAACATGTAAAGTTGTTCATAATTTCATTAACTTGCATATGATCTAGATCTAAATTAACATCTAGACTTGCATACATACATACATATGATTTAACATATGAATTAGTTCCAACAACATAACCAAACTAGCATATGAAACATCATTATGAATTTATTATACATAAGCCAATCAAAAAATTACAACATAGATGATAACATCGCAACTTTATAACATACATGATAACATCATAGAATTTACATCATAAATAATAACATGCAGTCAATAATTAACAACATAGCCATATAATCCACATCATATCTCAATCCAATTAAATTGTTAAATATTTTATTAAAGAAATCGAACTCACAACTCAAAGAAGGTCTTGAGTTCTGAAATCTGAGTTCTGAAGTTGAATTAGCTTTCCTTTGTAGTAGATTCATTGTTAGAGTTGAATAGAATTGAATTTGATTAGCTTTCTTCCTCTCTAATTGGTGGCGGCTATTCTAGGTTGCAAGGTGACAGCATAGAGGCCATGATTCTAATTTTAATTTGACTTTAGGGTTTGAGTCTACATGTATTTTTATAGAGTTTAGAATTAATTTAGGCCATCCGATCAACCTAGAATTAATCCCAGCCAATCAGAGCAGATCAGAAACCCTAATGACTCAGCATACATTCATAAAAAGGTCATCAATCAATTCTGCCTGGGGGGCCAGGTCGACCCCAAAGTAGACCCAATGGTCAACCTGGTGAGGGTAGGTCGACCCCATTGTCGACCTGGCCCTGGCGGGAAATTTCCCGCTTAGCCCATTCAAACTCTGAAATTTGAAATTTTGAAATCTGTTTAAATTTTTCTGAAACATACGATGGCCATAACTTCTTCATATGAAGTCCTATTTGTAATAACCCAGATTCTTGGAAGCTGATCAGAAAATTTTGGCTCTCAGAAAATGAATTAAATTAAGATTTATATATAAGTTATATTGTAAATCCAAATTAAAATTTGAAATTTATCCTTTGAATAAGAGCGTTTTGTCAAAAGCAAACGTTGTTAACGTTATCAACAAATTGTAGTTTGGAACCCGTGCTCCGCACACGGGTCAACGTTGAAAGCAGTATGAACATTTGTCAAGGTTTGTTAAATAAGCAATATTTATATCATTAACTGATTTTGGGATTATTTGTAGCGTTCAACTTGAAAATATAGATCTTGTAATTTAATTAAGAAATTCGGTCGAGATAATGTATTGTGATACTTGATATTTGATTATGGTTTTGAAATCTAGTTTATTATCAATTCAATTTCTGAATCATTTTTGTAAATGTGAATTTAAATTTTATATTTAATTCTAAATTTGTTCTGTTAAATTTTTACGATATTAATATTTAAAATTAAATCAAAAAAAAATATTGTTTAAGAAATTATAACTTGATTAACTAGAGAATTTAGATTTAAATTTGGCTTGTGAAAATTTAAATTTAAAACCTATATTTAAGTATATATTGCTTGTATATATATACATAGTATATAAAAATGGTGTACACATTGAAAATATATTTTTATTCAAACTTGCCACTTGTCATTGTTAGCTGAATTGGGTGCCACCTATTAGAATGGTTCTGAAATTGTATTACACGTGTTATCTTCAGTCAGCTGCTGTTCCGTTCGTTGAATTAAAATAGGGGCACTCCTCTTCGTTCGAGGGAACTCTGGATACCTCTCCTTTATATTTTTAACAGGTTGTTTTCCATTCGCGAAGGGGGAAAAGGGGGGCACTATGGTATTCTAGATTTACAACAGTCGCCTTGATATTCATCCAGGAAAATCTAGTTTTTTTCCAAAAAAAATCAAAATTCAGTTTGTTCTCACTAAATCGAAGATCACAACGGAAAAACTTTGCCTTTCTGGGGTCGCCATTCATCTTCGATCGTCCACCGCGCCTTGGCCATCCGTGTTAACCTTCACCCTTCCACCTTAGTCCGCAAGCTTCCCTTTTTCCCTCTTTGGCACAAAATACGGTTGCAGAAATGGAGGGAAAACAAGAGTCAGAAGCTTGCCTTCATTCATCGTCCTTGTCTTACACCATGCGTCAGCTGAAACCAACTGCTCCTCCTAGCGGTTGCTGCTAGTGACAGACTTGAACGAAGGTGAACTTGGCATGGACCAGTGCAGAACGAGCAGGAGAACCACATTGAAATGCTATGTGTCCCCGGATATTGTATGAGTGGAGTATCAAACTAAGCTCAATTTCTTTCAATGTCTGATGTTGTCTCGATGTGCATTGAAAGGTTGTACTGATATTGTTCCAAGGTGTGCAAGTTTCTTTTCTTTTTCTCATTTATAAGTGTTATTATTATTCTTATTATTCTCCACAAAATATTTGCTTGATGTTATCTTAGTGTGAATTGATACTTCACATTTGCTCAATGAGATCTTAAAACATGCTATTTTTGAAGTTTTTGCTTGACCCGAGTCACCTGACTTTCAAACATAATATATGGTTACTGCTTTCTCCTAGAGTTTAAGGCAAATCAAACTTTGTTAACATACGTTAAGGAATCAAATTGATGTTGGCCTCATTTTGTTAAACCTTGTTGTTTGCCAAATTACCATACTGCCCTAACGTTCCTTTATTACTTCGGAATTCCAAAATAATAAAGTTTTATGTAGTTTTATAAACCTGCATGTTTTCCTGGGGGTAAACATTCTGAATTGTTTTTATCGGGTAGATAGTCTGATACATAACGTTTCACCTTGAACGATGATAAGAGTTGGCAGCTTTTTAATGTTTACTATGTCATTTCGGCCTTCTAAGAAATTTTCGTGACCACTAGTGATATATTGATGAATTCTGTAATTTGTCAATGTTATTTTGTTTTATTCTCTTTTTTTGTTGTTTGGTTTTTGGCTTTACAAACATAACTTGTTTCTCAGGTACAAAACAACATTATTATATTTTTCTTTGAAACCATCTTTAGAGTAAAAGTGGAACCAACATATTTATGCTTAGCAAAACAATTGGTCACCACATTTTAGCATTTCTCCCATTTTATGTAATGATTTACGAGCAAGTCATCCTTTTTATGAAAGAATTTGACCTTTTATGTTGCAAATTCACTTCCTCATCCTTTTTTGATGATGTCGGAAATGTTTGGTGTTTACAATGTCCTTGTTTCCCAGCAAGTATAACGCCCTGTAATATGCATTTGCATTATTTGGGGACCAATATAGCATTTTTAATTGGTCTTCGGTGCTTATTTAATAAGTGTTCTATATTGACATTTATTTAATAAGCGTCTAAATTAAGTCCCTTATATAATAAGCTTTGGTGTACCATACTGTGATGAGGTGCTCAAGCATTAACTGGTCACAGATTATTTATTAAGCTTAGTAATCAAGTGTTAATTAAGGAACGTACCTTTCTTCATGATTTATTAAACAAACACTCAGGTTAGGTTGTTGCTTAATAATCATTTAGATTCAATGTGCTTATTAAATAAGAGTTATGCTTCTAGCTCACTTTCTGTATGTTAAGGGCTGAATGTTCATGGGATGAATATTCAACATTGAATTTGTCGTAATTGCTTAGTAATTCTTTATTGTTGATACGACTTCTATGTTTAATAGATGAATCATGGACCTAATCTTTGTTTAGTCAAATATGGTTGTATTTTATCTTAAGATGTAATTTTCATATTTTAGTTTAAGATGAAATCTACAGTAGTTAGGCATGACTTGCTATATGACTGTGTGGCTGATAATTTATTTGTTTGCATAAGTTGTTATTTGCCTTTTAGTGAAAATGGTTTGTTTTTAAAATAATTTTGGGACATCTACTATGTAATGATTGATACCTTTTCTTGTTTATACGAGTAGTGAATTCTTTAGTTCACCAGTGAAACTTGCGTTCTGTATTTGATATCTCATGTGTCTTCTATATCTTAAGATTTATTGACCTGAATAGAAACATTAATGAGTTTTGTTGTTGGAGTTACATACTCGCATGGTCAAATAGATCAAAATAACCCAAGTGTACAGATGCGAAGGTTTCAGTTCTTAAAGAGGAGAGGCACAAGAAGATGCATGCACACAACGATCAACAAAAGCTGTAATGTATTAAAAGAAATATATATATATATAATTTCTTTTTCTGCTGTATAAATATTGTAAAACTCTGAATATTATTATAAAAATATATATATCGTTGTAGTTATTGTGTACAGTGATTCTATGTTACATTCCATTTTAAACCCTGTAAGCCAATAACAATCCGTCATTTTGAATGCGTTGACTTGGTTTAATTACCGACTTGGGGCGGTCAAAATGGTGGGCTGTTACATTTGGTATCAGAGCTAAGGTCTATATTAAAATTTGGCTTATTGGGTTTGAAAACTCATTAGAGATCGGGTAGAAATACCCTAGAATGAGTGGAATTGATACTAGAATCTTTCTAGAGAGAGCGCATTATTAAAGAATAAAATATTTTAATAAGATTTTGAAAAAAAAGATAAATAAATAAATAAGAATTATTATGAGTTTGAAGTAAATATTTTCAAAATATAAGTTTCTTATTCAAATTCCCATCTGGAAGCCCTTTGCGACGAGAATTTCCAAAGTTCACCGTCAAGGGAAAATATATAAGTGATTTTTGGTTAAAAATCAAGATGAGAATTAAGTATGGAGTTTTGAAAAATACTTAGAGTCTCCACAAATGCGGAATGCAAATGTTGTTCGAGAACAGTTGACGAAGTAAGAGATGAATCAATCTTGAAATTAACTCAGATCAGATTGGGGTTAGAATCAACCACTTTAATAAAGAGTTAGGTTGTTGAACATAAAGTAAGGAGGCCGATAATAATTAATAATAAAAACAACCAAGCGTAAATCAACTATTTTTCCTTTCAACTATTTAATAAAGGCTTTGATATGTGTGTGTGTGTATATATTGAATTGAACATTATGTGAAATCCTGCATAATGAGGATTTTGAGTAAATGGGTTAGTAATACCAAGTAGTATGAGACATTTGGTAATACTTTTCTGATTACTCTCTTGACTTTTCATATGGAACGATTGTTTGTTTTGTATTTTCAGTTGGTGTGATTTTCTTCCTTACTATAAATATTTAAGTAACACAATGTGACATAGGAAGCTTACGTTATATTTAAATAATTAATGTTGGAAGTTTCCGTTAATTTTTGAATTGAAATATTTTTGGGACATTTTTAGTTGACATGTATTTACGTCATTTGTATGATGATACTTTTATTCTATATCACAACTAGTGTGACTTAATTTGAGAAGTTAAACCACCACATTTTATGAGTAGGCCTATAATAGGCTTGTTCTTATTAACTATTTGATGATTAGATTGGTGGTTAAATATTGGTTTTGGTTGTTTAATTTGGGTTTTATGTATTTAGTGATGAGTTTTGAGCACACATTGAACGATTTAAACTAGCTTTCTGATATACGTATAAATTAAGTTTTCGTTATAGTTTTGAGGTTAAAAGAGTTTTATAATTTTATTTTTCATGCTAAATGGCCTCAAAACAATATTATAAAGTTATTTTCAAAAATATATGGATTTTATTGGTTTCATAAAATATTTCATAACTTGTTTCGAAATCAAGTATTTTCTTATATATATAAACTACACAATCTTGCACCATTCAAGATAACGTATTAGATTTTAAACGATGTTGTACACTTCATGGTATGGGACATGAAAGTATACGAAGTCGGTTAATTCCAGTATAGTTAGATTGAAGCTAATATCTTATTAATGATGATTTAGTGTTTTTGATGTTTTCCATTGCGAAGTTGATAAGCAGCTAGTGAACCAATACTGAGAACATGTGGAATGGGATGCACTGTTACCACTACTTGGGTTATTAATTGTGAGTCAGTGATGCATATTGTGTTTGTTGAGCCAGTACTTTGCTTCGGGGGGGGGGGGGGGGGGGGGCGAGACTCAGGGAGAGTCGCATATATGTATTCACTTGACCGGGGGGGGATCAAGATACACTCGACTGGGGGGTCGCAGTGGAAGCCGAGACTCGGGGGGAGTCACGTATTCACTTGACCAGAGGTGTCAAGATACACTCGACCGGGGGGGGGGGGTCACAGTGACAGGCGTCTAACTTGAATACGTATAAGTACTGAGCTAAGCTCGGGGGAGAGCTATATTATCCTGTGGTTGCACATGCATGATTATTTCTAATGGATCCATATTGTGATGATGTTTTGTGATTTGATCTATACGATCGTATATTGAAAATTATTGGATTTTAAATTAACCTAAACATTTTGTGATTTCCTATGTTGGAGTGTAATGCTCCTTTTGTGATATTTGACTCATTCAAGTTATAGAATGATTTTGGTGATTTTTATTTGATAATACATGACTATTGCTCAAGATGAGCAACATTATAGCTCGGGATGGGTTTATTATTATTGTATGTGCACATTTTTTATAATTTCTTTTATAAGTTGGGTTTGATGATTTTAACTGGATCGGGATGATTGTACATTTGCAAAGTGCATTTGGAGTTCTAATCATCATATTGTGAGATTTAGACGTTTTGGAGTGAGGTACTCCCTTTATTGATCATATTGTTTTATATAGGAAAAGTGTTATGAGTATCATATTGATTTATATATGATAGTCTTCTTTAATTATCATGTTGAATATGGTGGGAGTATCTTCTAATTGTGAGAGTTGAATTTTATTTACAAAATATATATATATTAAATTAAGTAATCAAGTTTGAAATTTTCTGTTGTTACAATCTAAATAAGTTGGGAGAGACTACAGAAGTTTCAAACTCTATATGTTAGATACTTAAATAAAAGGGAAGAAGTTAGGGTGCAACATTGGAATCTTGTAATGATGTATATTAGCCTAATTAAATTGCGAGGACGCAATTTTATTAAGGGGGAAGTCTGTAACAACCCAGATTCTTGGATGCCGATCAGAAAATTTTGGCGCTCAGAAAATGAATTAAATTAAGATTTATATAGAAGCTATATTGTAAATCCAAATTAAAATTTTAAATTTATCCTTTGAATAAGAGCGTTTTGTCAAAAGCAAACGTTGTTAACATTATCAACAAATTGTAGTTTGGAACCCGTGCTCCGCACACGGGTCAACGTTGAAAGCAGTATGAACATTTGTCAAGGTTTGTTAAATAAGCGATATTTATATCATTAACTGATTTTGGGATTATTTGTAGCGTTCAACTTGAAAATATAGATCTTGTAATTTAATTAAGAAATTCGGTCGAGATAATGAATTTGGATACTTGATATTCGATTATAGTTTTGAAATCTAGTTTATTATCAATTCTATTTCTGAATCATTTTTGTAAATATGAATTTAAATTTTATATTTAATTCTAAATTTGTTCTGTTAAATTTTTATGATATTAATATTTTAAACTAAATCAAAAAAAAATTGTTTAAGAAATTATAACTTGATCAACTTGAGAATTTAGATTTGAATTTGGCTTGTGAAAATTTAAATTTAAAACCTGTATTTAAGTATATATATTGCTTGTATATATATACATAGTAGATAAAAATGGTGTACACCTTGAAAATATATTTTTATTCAAACTTGCCACTTGGCATTGTTAGCTGAAATGGGTGCCACCTATTAGAATGGTTCTGAAATTGTATTACACGCGTTGTCTTCAGTCAGTTGCTATTCCGTTCGTTGAATTAAAATAAGGGTACTCCTCTTCGTTCGAGAGAACTCTGGATACCTCTCCTTTATATTTTTAACAGGCTGTTTTCCATTCGCGAAGGGGGAAAAAGGGGGCACCACGGTATTCTAGATTTACAGCAGCCGCCTTGATATTCATCCAAGAAAATCCAGTTTTTTTCCAAAAAAAAAAAAAAAAAATCAGTTTATTCTCACTAAATCGAAGATCTCAACGGCAAACCTTCGCCTTTCTGGGGTCGCCATTCATCTTCGATTGTCCACCACGCCTTGGCCATCCGTGTTAACCTTCACCCTTCCACATCAGTCCGCTAGCTTCCCTTTTTCCCTATTTGGCATAAAGCACGGTTGCAAAAATGAAGGGAAAACAAGAGTCATAATCTTGCCTTCATTCATCGTCCTTGTCTTACACCGTGCGTCAGCTGAAACCAGCTGCTCCTCCTAGCGGTTGCTGCTAGTGACAGGCTTGAACAAAGGTGAACTTGGCGTGGACCAGTGCAGAACGAGCAGGAGAACCACATTGAAATGCTATGTGTCCCCGGATATTGTATGGGTGGAGTATCAAAATAAGCTCGATTTCTTTTAATGTCTGATGTTGTCTCAATGTGCATTGAAAGGTTGTACTGATATTGTTCCAAGGTGCGCAAGTTTCTTTTCTTTTTCTCATTTATAAGTGTTATTATTATTGTTATTATTCTCCACAAAATATTTGCTTGATGTTATCTTAGTGTGAATTGATACTTCACATTTGCTCAATGGGGGTCTTAAAACATGCTATTTTGGAAGTTTTTGCTTGACCTGAGTCACCTGACTTTCAAACATAATATATGGTTACTTCTTTCTCCTAGAGTTTAAGGCAAATCAAACTTTGTTAACATACGTTAAGGAATAAAATTGATGTTGGCCTCATTTTGTTAAACTTTGTTGTTTGCCAAATTTCCATACTGCCCTAACGTTCCTTTATTACTTCGAAATTCCAAAATAATAAAGTTTTATGTAGTTTATAAACCTGCATGTTTTCCGTGGGGTAAACATTCTAAATTGTTTTTGTCGGATAGATAGTCTGATACATAACGTTTTACCCTTGAACGATGATAAGAGTTGGCAGCTTTTTAATGCTTAATAAGTCATTTCGGCCTTCTAAGAAATTTTCGTGACCACTAGTGATATATTGATGAATTCTGTAATATGTCAATGTTATTTTGTTTTATTCTTTTTTTTTGTTGTTTGGTTTTTGGCCTTACAAACAGAACTTGTTTCTCAGGTACAAAACAACATTATTATATTTTTCTTTGAAACCATTTTAGAGTAAAAGAGGAACCAACATATTTATGCTTAGCAAAACAATTGGTTACCACATTTTAGCATTTCTCCCATTTTATGCAATGATTTACGAGCAAGTCATCCTTTTTATGAAAGAACTGGACCTTTTATGTTGCAAATTCACTTCCTCATCCTTTTTTGATGATGTCGAAAATGTTTGGTGCTTACAATGTCCTTGTTTCCCAGCAAGTTTAACGCCCTGTAATATGCATTTGCATTATTTGGGGACCAATATAGCATTTTTAATTGGTCTTCGGTGCTTATTTAATAAGTGTTCTATATTGACATTTATTTAATAAGCGTCTAAATTAGATCCCTTATATAATAATCTTCGGTGTACCATACTGTGAAGAGGTGCTCAAGCATTAACTGGTCACAGATTATTTATTAAGCTTAGTAATCAAGTGTTAATTAAGGAACGTACCTTTCTTCATGATTTATTAAACAAACACTCAGGTTAGGTTGTTGCTTAATAATCGTTTAGATTCAATGTGCTTATTAAATAAGAGTTATGCTTCTAGCTCACTTTCTGTATGTTAAGGGCTGAATGTTCATGTGATGAATATTCAGCATTGAATTTGTCGTAATTGCTTAGTAAATCTTTATTGTTGATACGACTTCTATGTTCAATAGATGAATCATGGACCTAATCTTTGTTTAGTCAAATATGGTAGTATTTTATCTTAAGATGTAATTTTCATATTTTAGCTTAAGATGAAATCTACAGTAGTTAGGCATGACTTGCTATATGATTGTGTGGCTGATAATTTATTTGTTTGCATAAGTTGTTATTTGCCTTTTAGTGAAAATGGTTTGTTTTTAAAATAATTTTGGGACATCTACTATGTAATGATTGATACCTTTTCTTGTTTATATGAGTAGTGAATTCTTTAGTTCACCAGTGAAACTTGCGTTCTGTATTTGATATCTCATGTGTCTTCTATATCTTAAGGTTTATTGACCCGAATAGAAACCTTAGTGAGTTTTGTTGTTGGAGTTACATACTCGCATGGTCAAATAGATCAAAATAACCCAAGTGTACAGATGCGAAGGTTTCAGTTCTTAAAGAGGAGAGGCACAAGAAGATGTATGCACACAACGATCAACAAAAGCTGTAATGTATTAAAAGAAATCTATATATAAAATTTCTTTTTCTGCTGTATAAATATTGTAAAACTCGGAATATTGTTATAAAAATATATATATCGTTGTAGTCATTGTGTAGTGCGATTCTATGTTACATTCCATTTTAAACCCTGTAAGCCAATAACAATCCGTCATTTTGAACGCGTTGACTTGGTTTAATTACCGACTTGGGGCGGTTAAAATGGCGGGCTGTTACACTATTCACGCAAACTCGGACTCTATGTCAACCAGAATTCCGAGACGAACACAATGGCACAACTCATTCCCTTAAATCTCATATCTGAGATTAGTTATTCTTTAATTTGGTGACCTTTAGTGTTAACAGAAATACGGGGTGTTACACTCTCCCCTCCTTAAAGGATTTCGCCCCCGAAATCTCCAAGTTAAGGAGAATGCATATCCAAATATCCAAACAACCATCAAACATAGGCATCCATTGTCCTTATAAAATTCCTAATGCTGTATGAACATATGCAAGAAGCGTGTGTACATGTTCCTTGCTTAATGCAAAATCAGGTGGTCTACTGATTCAGTTGACCTCCTTAATGCAAACCATGATAGTGCCATGCATCCATTGTGTATGCGAAAGAATCCTATTGATACATATTATTTCTATATGTGTGCCCAACCATTCACCAAAATGCAGCATCCATACGATAACACAACCATTATACATCCATTAACTTAAATATGTACACACATTTATATGCCATATGCAACATGAAGTGACTGAGCCGATCTAGTGCTTAAGGTGTGTGTATATGCATCCACGAGCAACCACTAGCAACCACTTGCATCCATATGCATCCATCATACATAACATGTCTCAAACACATGTTTCAACCATAGGACTACCCTATCTAAAGGTCAAAGATACTAGCGAGAGGACATACTAAAGATAAACAAGTACAAGCTAAGCGATAAAAGAGAAATTAAAAGACATACCCTCGAGAAGAAAAGGGTACAATGAACACATCTTCTCTTCCGTCTCCCAAGTAGCGTTGCTCTCATCATCTCCCTATTGCACTTTGACTATCCTGACCTCTCAATTCCTCAACTTCTTAATCTCCGATCCAAGAATGCACGTAGGAGCTCGTTGAATCCTCGCATCACGCTCGATCTCCACCTCTCCAAGCAAGCTCGGCTCTACCACTTCCGCGGTCTCATGCAAGCACTTCCTCAAATGTGATACATGGAATACATCGTGTACACCACTAAGTCTCTTGGGCAACTCCACTCTATACGCCATCTGTCCAATCCTCTTCTTAATAGGAAACGACCCTACGAACCTTGGTGCTAACTTCCCAACGAACCCAAAGCGAACAACATTACATAATGGAGACACCTTGACAAAGACCATGTCCCCAATATCAAACTCAGGATCTGTCCTCCTCTTATCTGTGTCGGATTTCTTCCTATCTTGCGCCGTCTTCATCCTCCTTCGAATCAAATCGATCTTTTCCGAAGTCTCTCTAATCATATCGGGCCCATGCAAGATCTTATCTGTAGATTCCCACCAAGATGTAGGCGAACGACACGGCCGCCCATAAAGAGCCTCGAACGGTGCCATGCCAATGCTAGATTGAAAGCTATTATTATATGCGAACTCCACCAACGGAAGATGTTCCTCCCATGTACCTCCGAAGTCGAAGACACACAACTTCAATAGGTCCTCTAGAATACGATTCACCCTCTCGGTCTGGCCGTCCGTCTGAGGATGATATGCGGTGCTCAAACATAACTGAGTCCCTACCGCCTCTTGCTTCCAAAACTCGCTAGTAAAGATAGGATCACGGTCGCTCACTATGCTAGAAGGAACACCGTGCAAACGAACTATCTCTCGAATGTATACGGAAGCTAACCATGGAGCAGTCCTCTTACTCTTCACGGGAATGAAATGGGCGCTCTTAGTAAGTTTGTCTACCACAACCCAAATCCCCGTATTACCCTTCCTTGATCTCGGTAACCCATCAATAAAGTCCATCGAGACACTTTCCCACTTCCATTGTGGGACCTCCAATGGGTGAAGCAACCCACCGGGCTTCTTTTGCTCTACTTTTACTTGTTGGCACACCAAGCATCTAGCGACAAACTCAGCCACATCCCTCTTCATGCCGGCCCAAAAGTAAACTCATCTCATTTCCATGTACATCTTGTCCCCGCCGGGATGGATGGTCATCTTCAAACGATGTGCATCAACAAGAATGGCCTTCCTCAAATTTTCGTCCCGTGGTACACAAAGCCTACCGTCCCTACGTAACCAATCCTTATCATCTAGGGTATACCTACTGAGATGGCTCGATGACTCCCCCTTTTGAGCTTCTCTACTAACTCAACCAACTGCGGGTCATCTCGCTGTGCCTCACTAATCCGTCCCAAAAGCGTAGGTCTGACCTCTAAGGATGCTAGCAAACCGGGTACAAAGTCAGTGGAAGGTCTAAAGTCAAACGTAGAGATGAACTCTAAGCTTCGCCGCTCAACAAACAACGGACTCAAGGATAACCTTTTCCTACTTAAGGTGCCTGCCACCACGTTACCCTTGCCAGGAGTATATGCTATCTCGAAATCGTAGGACGCTAAGAATTCCATCCACCTTTGCTGCCTTAAGTTCAAGTCCTTCTGAGAGAACAAGTATTTTAGCGATATGTGGTCAGTGAACAATTCGAATTTCTCGCCAAGAAGATAATGGCGCCAAGACTTAGGCGCGAAAACAATAGCGACCAACTCTAGGTCATGTGTAGGGTAATTTCTCTCATGCACTCTCAACTGCCTCCCTCCATAGGCTATTCCCTTCCCTCTTGCATTAAGACTGCGCCTAGTCCTATTCCACAAGCATTTGTATAAACGGTAAATGGCTTACTCCCATCTGGCAACACTAAGACTGGGGCCGTGGTAAAAGATCTCTTTAAACGTTGGAATGCATCGTCACAATCTACATCCCATGTGAAAAATAAGTTCTTCTTCGTCAAGCGTGTTAATGGGCTGATATTTTTGCAAAGTCTTTGATAAACTTCCTATAGTAGCCAGCCAACCCTAAGAAACTCCTCACCTCGGTAGCATTTTTAGGCACCTTCCAATCTTGGATGGCCACTACCTTTGCGGGATCCACAGCTATCCCTTCTTTGGAAACCATGTGCCTTAAGAATCGCACTTCCCTCCTCCAAAAGTGACATTTAGAAAATTTAGCTTTAAGGCTATGCGCTCGAAGGGTCTCTAACACTTCCCTAAGATGTAGGGCATGCTCTTCCTCTCTTTTAGAGAAGATCAAGATGTCGTCCACAAAGACTACCACGAATTTATTAAGGTACTCCCTAAACACCCTACTCATCATGTCAACAAAGTATGCGGGGGCGTTTGTTAAACCGAAGGGCATCACAAGCCACTCGAAGAAGCCGTCCGGAGTCCTAAAGGCAGTCTTGTCTATGCTATCCTCAGCCCTCTCAACTAATGGAAACCCGTGGCTAAGTCCAACTGCAAAACACTGAGGCGCCAACTAACTGATCGAAGAGATCGTCAATCCTCGGCAATGGGTGCCTATTCTTCTTAGTAAGCTTATTAAGTTCTCTATAGTCCACACAAAATCTAAGGGACCCATCCGCCTTCGTGGCAAATACTACTGGAGCACCCCACTTCGATATACTATGTCTTATGAGCCCCTTCTCAAGTAATTCATTCACTTGCTTACTGAGTTCTCTTCTCTCTCATGGAGCCATGTGGCGCACTGGCAATGCAACTGGCTTTGCATTATCTACAAGATATATTCGAAAGTATATCTCACGTTTTGGGGGTAAACCCCTCACCACATCAAAGACATTAACATATTCACGGACTATATGAACAGAATGTGAATCATCATTGGATGCGTCAAGGGATTCTAGGTAGCTAAGCATTACTGGACCTATAGGGTCACAATAAATATCAAGGGTCTTTCCATAACAAGTCAACAATCTAACTACCCTTCTTTCACAATCTAGGATGGCCCCGTATCTAGTTAGCCAATCCATACCTAGAATCAAGCCGTAGCCCATGAAGCCAAGAACAAAGTCGCTGCATTCAAACCCAACGCCCAAGATAAACACTCTCAAATCCCGACAAATCATAGAAAGATGAGCCGAACCACCAATAGGATTTGAGACTACAAAGGGATCCGTAACTAGACTAGTATTTAGGTGCAGTGTTTCAACTAATGATGTAGAGATAAACGAATGTGATGCGCCGAAATAGAATAAAGTACGGATAGGATGATCAAACAGAAAAACTAAACTTTCAACGGAAATTGCTCTACCTCGTTCTTGCAGCGGTAGGACTACGAGAGCCTGAACTTGCCCCCTTGCCTGCCCTGGTGCCATAAGAGCCTGCACCTGTCCTCCCGAGGTTGACCCTGCCCTCTGCCCTTTCCTTGGGCAGTCCTTAATCAGATGTCTCGCTTCGCCACAGTGGAAACAGCCAGTCTTCTTTTTCTTCATACAATCTTTGCTTAGATAGCCGGGTGTCCCACAGTTAAAGCATCTTTTCTTTCCCTTACCATTGTTGCCTTTACCACCTTTCTTGTTCTGTTGTTGCTGTTGCGATTTATTTTGATCCCCTTTCTTCTCTGGTGCCTTATTAGCATTGGCGCCCTTCTCTTCTTTATGCATAAGCGCCATGTCAACTAGTCTCTCAAAGGTATCCCCCATGGGGATGTGGGTCATAGCTAACCCATGAAGCGGCTCGTTCAAACCCTTAACAAATCTCAGGGCCTTCTTTTCTGGTGTATTCACCAAGTCCTAGCCAAATCTCGCCAACTGATTGAACTTGTTGACGTATTCTTTCACTGATAGATTCCCTTGCTTCAACGCCAAAAATCTTTCCATATATAGATTCCCTTCAGCTCGTGAGAGAAACTTTGCCTCAGACCTCCGCCTGAAACCTAGCCATGTATCAACTAGACGTTCTCCATTAGTGACCTCCCACCAAAACGAGGCATCATCCTTCATTAGCCAGGCAGCAATCTGGACCTTTCTTCCATCTTCCACTTTAAAGATCCCAAACAATTCTTCTACCTCCTTTAGCCAATTTCGAGCTTCAACAAATGTCTCCGTCCCGTGAAAAGGTTTTTCACCCATTGCCCGAAATCCTTACATATCTTTGCAAAAGTATTGACACAGGGAGGAGGAGGAGGGGCATTTGCTGGACCTGCGGTGGTGGCCCTAGTCTCCAAATACCTCCTAAACCATCCTGGTATCGGTATCCCCTCGGGTATCTCGGGAATTCCAGACATGCTGAAATGAAAAAGGAAAGATTCAATACGAAAGAACCGAAGGAAAGATATATGGATCTTGGGGTTATGCTTTCTAAAATAAGCTTTTCTCTTGAAAATACTTTCCTTAAAACATACTTTTTAAGGTACTTCTTTATAAAAGTGTTTCTGAAAAATAGTTTTTCAAAATTCATATCTGTTCTGGTAACCTTCAGCTCTGATACCACATGTAACACCCCACGTCCATTAATGTCACTCACAAAGGGAATGCATTAACTTCTATGGGGCATTTTAAGTGTGTATAGAACAGAAACTTAAGAACAAGACAGATATAAACAATACTAAACTTTAAAATTTTATTCATTGCAGCGGTAAACACATAGGTTTGATTACATCATCAAAAACCAGAGTCAAAGTACATAATATCCATCTTGACTAAATCAAAGTACATAAATTGAAAGACATAACCCCAACACAAAATAGCCATAAATAAGATAGGATGAACTTTTTCTTCAGCGATCCAAGAAACTTCTAAAAGCAAGAGAAACAGCAGTCCAAAATCAAGCTTCACTGGTGCTAGTTCCACCTTGAGCACCTGGGGGGAAAAGGAAGAAAAGAGGTGGAAACAAAGGGGCTCATACATAAAGTCTGGCGAGTGCGATAACTTTAACAATATAATTACCTAAATAACCAGGCAAAGGCATAAGTTGGAAAATAAGGAAATGACTGTGAACAATTGGGTATAACAGAGTAAATAAGGAAATAAGATGAACAAAGATAACGTTAAAGGCGCACCTAAACCACTATAAGATAATTACAATACTGCACCACCACGAGTCACCCTAAAGTTGATCCCGCCTACAGAACTTAATAATGATAATGGTAGTTTCGTGCACCCCTAGATGCCTTCATAGGTGTCGCCTTCCCCTATCTCCACTAGGTGTACCCACTACCCCCATGCAATCGGCTCCCTAACTCGTAGATACCCGTGCTGGCCCCATAGTGTGGTGTATCACTCCCCAAAGTGGCAACCCGATACCACAAATAATGCACGGCTTATACCTACACGATGCAACGTCTTACCTACCAGCCCAGGCCCACACACGCACATGAACTCGTTGAACTTGCGTTGCCACCGCTATCCCGTTTTGGCCTCTTACAATCACGCCCAGTACGCGTGTCCCGTCCTCGACTTGGGTCGAGCCCACAAAGATACTTATGGGTTACTGGTTGAAACGGGCCCCCATTACTTGACACAAGCTATCCACCTAAGCTTGGTCCCCTCTAGTACATCCCACTTAACCCTCTTCTTATTCATGTTCACTTACATGTTCCCAGTTTTTGGTTAAGTGTCTCTAATCGTATTTGAAATGCCACCCAAGGCACCCACTAAATTCCACATGCCACCCAAGGCATCCCGTTAAACCCCTCTTGTCCCACTACATGTTTATCTGGTTAAGTGTTTATTAATTTATTAACACCGTAACCTTGTAAAGACCTCCCACATTAGACAGGCATTTGTGGCAACAGGATTTGCCGGGTGGGTCCGGGCAGTCTTACACCATAAAAGAGCCTAACATCGTGTCTTTACATCTGTCACGCATTTAATTTATGCCTAAGACCTCCCACATTAGACTGGCATTTGTGGCAGCTGGATTTGCCGGGCGGGTCCGGGCAGTCTTACACTACAAAAGAGCCTAACCTCGCGTCTTAGATGATTAATTACACAAAATTAATTATTTTCCCAATTTGAATTAATTTCCCAATTCAAATTATCAATCAATTCCAAATTGAACGATGTCCATAATTGACTCAATTATGTCCATTTATTTATGGTATCCAGAGTTATACCAATTATCATCACAAATTTATTTTATGCCATTTAAGGCATTTATGTCAATTCTCAATATTAAATCTTTTAATATTATCCCATGGCCCATGTTGTACGTTCGTTCGTTTAACGTAAAATATACGTTAGACTCGAATAGTATAAATTATGGAATAAAGAGAAAAAATCACAACATACATATAGATAAAACTAGTTCTAAACATAAGGGGTGAACTTTCATGTGTGAACGAGGTTCTACATCTAAAACTTGGGGCCAAGGTCACAACTTGCATAAAACTACGTATGTCATAGATCTAAATCTAAAGGTGTAAACTTGTTTGGGTAATAGTCACTAACTTGCATGAACCATGTATGTCATAGATCTAATCATAAGGTGTAAACTTGCATAGGCATGATTCATACTCCAAACATGTATATATACTTGCATATGTGATTTATACAACATAAACGATGGTGTAAACTTGCATCTAAACATGTAAACTAGCATGTAGAATTTTGTATACTAGCATATAACTCACAGATGTCATAGCCTAACTTTAGATCCAATTTACACACATAAAATAGGGGTTATGAAACATGTAAAGTTATTCATAATTTCATTAACTTGCATATGATCCAGATCTAAATTAACATCTAGACTTGCATACATACATACATATGAATTAGTTCCAACAACATAACCAAACTAGCATATGAAACATCATTATGAATTTATTATACATAAGCCAATCATAAAAATACAATATAGATGATAACATCGCAACTTTACAACATACATGATAACGTCGTAGAATTTACAACATAAATAATAACATGCGGTCAATAATTCACAACATAGCCATATAATCCACATCATATCTCAATCCAATTAAATTGTTAATTATTTTATTAAAGAAATCGAACTCACAACTCAAAGAAGGCCTTGAGTTCTGAAATCTGAGTTCTGATGTTGAATTAGCTTTCCTTTGTAGTAGATTCGTTGTTAGAGTTGAATAGAATTGAATTTGATTAGCTTTCTTCCTCTCTAATTTGTGGAGGCTATTCTAGGTTGCAAGTTGACGACATGGAGGCCATGATTCTAATTTTAATTTGATTTTAGGGTTTGAGTCTACATGTGTTTTTATAGAGTTTAGAATTAATTTAGGCCATCCGATCAACCCAGAATTAATCCCAGCCAATCAGAGCAGATCAAAAACCCTAATGACTCAGCATACGGTCATAAACAGGTCATCAATCAATTCTGCCCGGGGGGCAGGTCGACCCCCAGGTCGACACTTTGGTCGACCTGGTGAGGGCAGGTCGAACCCCAGGTCGACCCTGTGGTCGACCTGGCCCTGGCGGGAAATTTCCCGCCTAGCCCATTCTGACTCTGAAATTTGAATTTTCGAAATCTATTTAAATTTTTCTGAAACTTCCGATGGCCATAACTTCTTCATACGAAGTCCTATTCATGCAAACTCGGACTCTGTCTCAACCAGAATTCCAAGACGAACACAATGGCGCAACCCGTTTCCCTTGATTCTCACATCTGAGATTAGTTATTCTTTAATTTGGTGAACTTTAGTGTTAACAGAAGTGCCGGGTGTTACATTCACCGTTTTAAACCGCTATTAAACTTCCTTACGTAATTCTCGGATTCAATTTACACATCCACTTCTTAATTGAAAACAATGATTATAACTATAGCGTTATAATCCCTACTTCTAAAATATCCAACTTCAAAATATAACTTTTATTTATTTCTTTGGATAAATAAACAAACAACAATTTTTTAGTAGATTAATAAATCTTGATTAAAATGGAAAGTGAATAGTACTTTCCCAAATTTGATATGATCGAATTTCACGTATAACTCTCTTTCTAACAAACTATATTCAATACTCCTTTTCGAATAAATTATATTCGATTAACTCTCTTCGAATAACTAATATTCGATAAATCCTTTTGAATAAACTATATTGGATTATCTTCTTTCGAATAAACTATATTCGACTAGCACCTTTCTTCGAATAAACTATATTCGATTAACTCCTTTCGAATACCTCTATTCGATTAACTCCTTTTCGAATAACTCTATTCAACTAACTCCTTTTCGAATAAACTATATTAGATTAACTCCTTTCGAATAAACTATATTTGATTAACTCCTTTCGAATAAACTATATTCGATTACCTCTCTTTCAAATAAACTATATTCGCTAACTCCTTTTAAGTAACTAATATTCGATAACTCCTTTCGAATAAACTATATTCGATTTATTCTCTTCTTCGAATAACCTTATTCGATAACTCTTTCTTCGAATAAACTATATTCGAATAACTCTAATCCGACTAACTATAATTCAATTAACTCTATTCGAATAACCAATATTCGACTAACTCTTGTTCGATTAACTCTATTTCGATTAACTCTAATTGATTAACTCTAATTGATTAATTCTAATCCAATTAACTCTAATACGATTAACTCTAACTCGATTAACTCTAACTTGATTAACTCCTTTGATTAACTCTAATTCCCTTTATAATCCTACTTACTTTTCCAAATATTTCCTTTTATGATATCTTATTTATTTTCTAAATAAATATTCCTTTTATCTTTTTATTTGTTCAACAAATATTTCCTTTTCTATTATATTTATTTAACAAATAAATATTTCCTTTTCAATTCTATTTATTTAACAAATAAATAATTTCCTTTTTTGATATCTTATTTATTTTCTAAATAAATATTTCGATTTATAATCTATTTATAAATGTTTTACAATTATTACCTTTTCAATTCTATTTGCAAATGTTTTACAAATATTTCCTTTTCAATTCTATTCTCACAAATATTTCCTTTCCTATTTGTTTTCACAAATATTTCCTTTTCTATTTGTTTTCACAAATATTTCCTTTTCTATTTGTTTATTTAACAAATATATACTTTTATATAAAAAATCCATTGATTTTATATAAATACTTTATTTTCAAAATACACTTTGAAAATCCCCTTTTCTACATTTCAGTATTTCTTACGGTATTTAAAATATCAAAATAACAATGATCGATATCATTCAACATACGTAATCAACACAGATTATATATCACATCATATAATACAATATATGAAAAATAGTACAATAAATGTTGAGGAATCCAGTTGGATTCCTCCGTCCTGTTTCCCTGCATCCACAGATGTTAAACAATACAATAAACATTAATTTCATTTCACTATGAACTATTCTGCTAAACAGAATCAATTTATATATATATAATTATATATATATATAACCGATCTATAATTTCAACCAATTACTTAGCAGTTCAGCCAAACAGTCAATACACTGCAATCAATCATCATTTATCATTTCTAAATATACGTTATAAAAATATGAACTGGTAGAGTTGGTGAGTTTTACTCACATTGGACGGTTATCGTTAAATAACAAATAACTGTCGTTGATTTGATTCTGACAATTTATTTCACTATAAATTGTAACGAGCTCCAATTCACTCCCAGTCAGTTCCGTTGGGTAGTGTCCATTCATAAGATCCTATTGGATCTTGTTTCGCTGAAAACCGATATCGTATGTGACAGTTATTTAATTTACATGTTTGACAGTCTTTAAATAGTTTTAATTTAAATAAAACTTGGTTATTGGGCCTCACGATCCAAATATTGGCCCACCCGCACCCTTAAAAACCCAGGCCGGTATGTCCTTCTTCCCCAATCAGTGAAAATCACGCTGCTCCAAATTGAAGGCCATTTCCGCACCAATTTGCTCCTCGTTCTTCCATCTCAACATTAACAATCCAAATAAAAATACCATACTAATCCTCACCCAAATCCGATCACGCCATCCAACTTTCGAGGTACTCGACCCATGTTGCTCAGTCGTGGATTCAGGCTATATCGCAGCTCACGGATAACCTTTGAACGATGTTCCTAGCATCGAGTTTCACTAGAGTTTGAACACGAGTAGTATTTGATGTCAGGAATTCAACAATAAACCTCATTCCTTCAAGAAGCACTTCATCACTCAAAACTCGATCGCCCCTCAGCAAATTGCGTCGACCTGCTCCCAACGATGACTCTGTTATTGGTGCAACACTTGATATCATTGGTTAAACCCAGGAATTGCATGCAAGTGCAGTTTCACGTCAGGAACCCAAGACTGAACTCGATTTTGCAAATTACTGCTGCAACTCTCCAATTTCTCTAACCCTAATTCTCTGCCGATTTTTGGACATCCACGAATTTGCGTCACATCTTATAATACTAACATGAGATTGAAGCTCTCCTTGCCAGGAATCAATATATGTATGATTGGGAATTTATAAACTTTTATTTGAATTCTTTATGAATTTAGAAGTTTGCAAATTTATGTAGAGAGAGAACTGGTGGCGTGATTTTCATTTGACCAGATGAGAAGTAGTTCTAGGGTTTAAGGGAAATGTGGTGTATTTATAGAGTGATATTAATATTTTTATATTAATTATTTTGTTCATTTTTAATCAAACGCTATTTGTATTTATCATTAAAAATTCCTATAATCGCACATGTTATCCAAAAATCACGAAAATGGACATACACCTTCAGTTCGACATTACGGACCCAACGAAACTGGTTTCGTCGAATTCCGACCTCGTTTGCTCACACAGTGTATTTTTAAAGTCAAATTATCATATGTTTTTCACATTAAAATCCCGTACGGCCACATACTGACTTCAAAAATCACGAAACTTGATATCTAACAATAATTTAACATTCCTGATCCAACAAAATTAGTTTCGTCGAAAACAGAGCTCGTTTGCAAAACTGGCTATTTTTAAAGCTCTAATTAAACCCTTTTTAAATATTAATATATTTAAAAATAGTTAAATTTAATATTTAAAAATAAATATTATCGTATATATTTACAATAGAATATCATACAGCTCCAATTGGATTTATAACTCGCTATTCAAAACCTGATTGAATCGATATTCAATTTATATTGAAAAATTCATTTATAATATAAATAAATTGTTATAAATTATAAAGGAATTCCATAGCGACTTTATGAAAATTTTATTTGGATATAAATCAAAATATACACGATGAAATCCCAATTTTTCTCTTCCATTGGAAAAATATACTTCACCAGCTCCGAACTTTTCTTGTTTCACAGAAATCCAGCTTAAAACGGACTCTGTATATTCAGTTGAAGTTCAAATCGCCAAACTACGAACTACCGCGCCATTACGGGCTCGATTAGAATTATATTATAATTATACGTTCAAGCTTCATTTATTTTCTATATTCGTGAATATAATTCAACTCTAAACTGAAATATATATTTTATATTGTCCAGTTCACATTATATTGTCAATTCTATTATTTTCGATTATTTCAGAAATTAAATATATTATTATGTTATTTAATTTAACTAAATATTCAATATAATTTAATTATACAACCATTAAATTCTTTAAATCACGATTTAAATAATTAAATTAATTAATTATATATCGCTGAAAATACGGGTCGTTACATTCTTCCCCCCTTAAAATAATTTCGTCCTAGAAATTGCAAAGGTAGAAAACACACCCTATTGCTGGGTTAAAATTATTTGTTTACTTCTTAACTTCAGTTTCAACTGAGCCAATTTAATTTCAATTAAAATATTAATTTATTCCTACCAACTAAATTTTTCAAAAAATCCTGAAAATTTTCTAACACCCAAAATTTACGAAAAATTTCGCCAGCATCTCCTTTGTACTGGTCAATCAGTACAACCACAACTCGCCTCTTTGGACCTTTTCCATCCAAAAGAAAATCAAATAGCCAAGCGGCTTGCCAAATAGGCTCATAAATCTCATACCCAATTTAAATATAAACTTGTACCTTTTTGTCGGGTATATCAACTCTTTCACTCTCAATCTGCTATAATGTCAGCGTATATAAATGTATTCCTAATCAATTTCCAGTCAATTCATTCTCAACAAAATCATTCGCTTATCCAAGCCAAAATTCATTCTCAACTTTCTATTCCGCAAATCCAAATTTCTCGATATCCTTCTAATCCAATTCAACTCCAATTTTCTTTTACAAATTTCAATTCAATTTGGTTTTAAATCAAACAATCTCTCCTTGAGAATTTTAAATAACTTTGCTTTTCCAAAATCAAATATCCCTTTTCGAAATTCAAAACAACATGCTTTTCTCAAAACAATTCAAAAATCATCTCTTTGGTGGTAATCCGTCACTTACAGACTCGAAAATGAACACCGATGATGGTCGACTTCATCATCGGAATATATTTTCCAGCGATCGAAGTGAGTTCAATACTATATCACTTTTCAAAACCATTTCTAAATATTTCCATTTTGAAATCAATTCAAAATACCATTCACAATTATTGTAAAACATTTTAAAATCTCCCAGGATTTTAAAATTCTCATATATTTATTCTAGATACATTTACAAACACCTTTCCAATTTCTAGGGTTTTAATTTCAATTCTGATTTTTAAATTCAGATATAATTCATATGATTCCACGTATTTCACTTATATAAATTCTGATTGGCTATTTACATAACCATTTCACATTTTATATTCTTACTCGATTATAATAACAACCAACACATTCAATATAATACAATATTTCCAATATATATTTTCTTTATATCAAAATATAATTTGGGTAAATTTATTTCATTACCCTCTTTCCAAACCATACTGCGTCGGTCCATCTTATTCAATTGTTTAGAAACCCCTACCGGTACAGTGTATCAAACTGATTGACTAGAACTCATAAACAACTCAACCAATAAATCTTCACAATATGAAATAATTTTTATATCAAAATAACAAATACGTTCACTCGTATATACACTCAACTCAATCTAGGGTATTACTAACCCCATCTCTAATGGGTTACGCCACAGAGCCAATGCAAGGTAATTACTTAACCTTAAGCTCCGATACCACTGTAACGACCCGGGTTTTCGCAATCCTGGATATCGGCATACAACACTATGTCGACTATTCAAGCATCGGAAATACCGGATAGTCCATGAAAGAAATTAGATGGTGAGAACAGATAAGATAGAAACTTAGAATAGAAGAAGAACATACAACATCAAAGTACACATGAATCTCACAGCGGAATGAACAATATATAATAGATACATATTTTGAAATAAATTCATTATATGTATACACTAACATTATCAGAGTATAACACTTACATCAAAGCGGAAATAAACAATAGCTATAAAAACGCCGCTGAAGCCTCCTGCTCCAGCTCCTTCTAGTGCATCTGTAAATCCCGACAACTTGACTGTTCGTACAAATTTGAGCACCCAAGAGTTTAAGGAAAACATAACAAACTCCGGGTCAGTCATGGGACTGGTGTGAGTAAAACAATTTAAAAACAATTGAGTAATTAAACGATATCTTATAAGACCACGCCGTATAACGAAACGGGTTTTGCCCTTATGAGAATCCAAATCAGTTTGATTTAACTTTCAAATCATTTTGAAAGAAACAATGATCTTTTATATCAAAACTCTTTTGGTATTACAATAGTGTCTATCAACCACAATATAATAATGATCTTGCAGAACGCATTAATCCCACGTTCCACATATATAGTATACAATCAAAACCGCGAGCACTTATTGGGTAATGGATTTCCAACTATGACAAGGCATGGAACCACCTTCCGATAGTGTACCTCTAGATAGGAATACACTGGGTTCAAAAAGAACATCTTGCAACCCGGCCACACATGACCGACCACTCATTTCGCTTGAGTGTATCGAATGTATATCACCAACGGTTGGAATCAGCAACCGTTTCCCGAATGGGACAACATCGAATAGATTAAAGAATGAAATGAATATCTCTAGATAGGTGATAACACATCCTAATTGGAACCCAACCACTTAGCCATGCCGCCGTCCCCATTTTTGTCATTTCCCGGTTGTGAGGCTAGAGGCCACGCTTATCTCTGACAGATCACACATTTATTCACTTTGAATGTCACATCGTCATACCTGCCGAATCACAAATTGATTTCCCCAAAAATACAACGGGTATACAGCTAAGAGAAACGAATTCCTCCACCACCAAACATACATACGTTTGAAGAGATCAACTTATGCAATCTATTAAATATACATTGTCAGACATTCTTACATACAGGTCGTCCTGGGACTGGACAAACCGAAAGTACTATTCTGTAAATCCATCTTAGGCAATTTCTACCAAGGATCACCAGAACAGTCCTTGCATAACTCCGTCTTCAATTATCTTCATCATATTTGATTCGCAACGCTAGTGCCCATAAAGAGTGCTTTTCAGATGATGAATCTGATCCCGGTCTCTCTGTATTGACAATGGAAATGGTCAAAATCTTCGATAGTCGGTGATTTAATTATCAAAGGAAAACATGTGTACAAACAACGGTCGTATTTCCATATGGAAATCTTACCGAGCAAATCATCAATCAACACTGATCCACTTTAATTTAATTTTTCATTCAATTATCCATTTCCTATTCCTGTTTCCATATATTCAACATTTCTTATTTTCTAAATTTGGAAATATATGTTATTAACAATGGAAAACATTACCATTTCTTATTTTCTATATTCAAGAAATATACGTTATTAACAATGGAAAACATTTCCATTTCTTATTTTCTATATTCAGGAAACATACTTTATTAACAATGGAAAACATTTCCATTTCTTATTTTATATATTAGAAACATTTCTGATTCTTATTTGGAAAACATTTCCAAAACTCCTGCATTTGGATTTAAACAGATATATAAATAAAACATCGTTATGCCAACTCAAAACATTACACTTGTTTAACTAAATTCACTTAACCAACTTTCACAATCGAACCTTAACCATTCCTTAGTTAAAAACGAAGTCAATCAAGTTGGGGGGTATAACTACCTCTCAGCCTTAACTGAACAACATTCCTAACTTAGAAATAGAAAAGGTTCACCCTTTTAAACCTCTAATAAACTTCCTTACGTAACTCTCGGATTCAATTTACACATTGTTGGCTCGCTTTTTGACCAAGCCATCCAGGATCATTCATGAAAGGAAGTCCCCCAAGAAAGTGGAAGAATGGATCGCACGCCATCGTCTCGCCCAGGAATGGATCGCACGCCATCGTCTCGCCCAGGAATGGATCGCGCTCTGTCGACTCGCCCAGGAACGGATCGCTCCCATCTCGTCGACGAACGTCACCTCCAGGCGATCCGATCCCTTGTAACGAACCGAACCCCCTGACCCGTTCAACCACGAGCTGGTCTTCAGCGATCCGAATCGCACGGATCTGACGACACCTGTTCACAACGGCTAGTTTGACTGTTTCTTCAATGGTGGCGATGCGATCCGGAAATCTCGGGATTCGTGCCACGTGTCCGCGATCCGTCTGACAAAATCAGCTATAAATAGCCCAGAGCTTGGCATTTTTCGGGATCCTTTTGGCAATAGGGAGTACTGAGTCCGCCATTGTTGTCAAACCATTGAAATATAGAGAGAAATCACTGTTGTACTAGCTTTTAAAGCATAATCAATAAGATATAAAGTGGACGTAGGCTCGTTAACGCCGAACCACTATAAATTCTGAGTGTTATTTTCTTTTTCCTTGTTCCTCATTTAGAATTTTCTACAGTTCATAACAATTTGGGAGTTAGGTCCAAATTTTGATCTAACATTTTTGGTGCTTTCACTGAGAAACTCAGCCTTAAAGTTTCGTCATTCATTTTCTTGAAGATTCCAGCGATTCGGATATCATGGCTGGAAAAAGATCTAAAGTTTCGCAGACCAACGAAACGATCGAGGAGAATGTGCACGAACTGGTCAACGAAGAGACTCTGGATCGCGGAGCGCAGGGGGCGATCCGATCCGATGAAAACACCTCATTCCGAGTCGATGAGAACGAGACGATCCGCGCTACTGAAGGAGTTGTTACTCGATCCCGGGGCAACACCTCGCAGCCTCCGCGCACCATGACCACGAGTCGATCCCAGGGGGGCGCAGCGAACCTCCCTCCACGAACCGCAGCTACCCGAACTGATGGTCAGAACACAACTCGACCTGGAAAAGAACCCATGACCCACTCCTATCGTCCTGGAACCTCTGCTCGACCCGGTCCGAGCACTATGCCCATAAGAGAGGGTGATGATGGCCATTATGATCCTGCTGCTCCTGTTACTGAGGGGGATCTTTCCCGTTTTGTCGAAATGTGGGATAGGTTATTTGATGAGTTAGCCGCCCAAAGGCAGGAAAGTTCTATCCTACGGCAAAACCTGACGGCTATGGATAGAAGACCTGAGGGACGTAGTCGAAAGGTTGCTTCGAGAAGGGAAGCTAGACGAATACAGAGTAGCGCCTAGGGACAGGGGGCAAGCAGTGCAGGCCCCGAATCAGAATCAAAATCAACTTGCTGCTAGGCCAACTGCTCAGCAAAAGGGAAAGAATATTGTAATCAACACCGTGATCGGTGGACTTTACCTTGCTGGGCACAGTTCCAAAGCTTTAGATAAATATGTCAACGCAGCCAAACAACACCTCGAAGTGGGGGAATGTAGCAACCCCGAGGACAGTGTTCCGGTGAAGCAGCAAAAGATGATGACTGATGATGTTGTTTTCCGAGAGCGAGAAAGCATTGGGGTCCATGCTCCAACCGAAGATCCACTTGTAATCACAATACCCATTGGGCCAGCCACTGTTCATAAGGTACTGGTGGACAACGGGAGTTCCGTTAATATCCTTTTCAAAAAAGCCTTTGACCAGATGAATCTTGAGATAAAAGACTTGAAGCCCTGCCAAGGATGGATTCGTGGATTCAACGGAGCATCCACCGCACCCATGGGTTACATAGAATTGCCAGTTACACTTGGGGAAGGAGAACGCCAGAGAGTGAGAATCCTTCCCTTTGTGGTTTTGGATGTCGAATCGCCATACAATGCCTTCTTGGGCCGGCCGGCCCTCGCAAAATTTAGAGCCTGTATAGCCCCCTGGTGCTTGCTATTGAAGTTCCCCACAGAAGCCGGCGTTGGTATCGTCAGAGGGGATCAAGTTGCTGCGCGAGCATGTTATATTGCCGAATTAAAGTTGCTTCGCAACGGCGGGGATATCGAAACTAAAGGCACTCCTCCCCCTTTGGGGGCGGAAACCTTATAGCAATCAAAGAGGATAATTGTTGGAGAGTTGCCTAGAGTGATGCCCGAGGATATAGATCCCAGAGAGGATCAAGACCCCGGGGGCAGAACGGCAACTCCCAACGAAGCGACTGTGGATGTGCCAATCGATGACAGTGATCCGGAGAAGGTCCTTAAGATTGGATCCCAGTTAAGTCCGACTCTTGCCGAAGAATTGACGACTTTCTTAAAGAACAACTTGGATGTATTCGCTTGGACCCATGCGGACATGTGCGGGATATCCCCATCAATCATGAGCCATTCTTTGAGCATTAACCCCAAACATCCTCCAGTGAAGCAAAAAAGGCGAGTGCTGGGCCCAGAGAGGTCCGCTGCCTTGAAAGAAGAGGTTGGGAAGCTAAAGAGTAATGGATTTATCAGAGATTCAACTTACCCAGATTGGATTTCGAACCCAGTCCTGGTAAAGAAGGCCAATGGGAAGTGGCGAACGTGTATCGACTTCTCGGATTTAAATAAAGCTTGTCCCAAAGATAGTTTTCCATTACCTCGAATTGACCAGTTGGTAGATTCGACGGCAGGTCACGAGCTTCTTTCATTCATGGATGCTTATTCAGGATACAATCAGATTCCGATGCATGTTCCGGACCAAGAGCATACTAGCTTTATCACTGATCTGGGATTATATTGTTACGTAGTGATGCCCTTTGGCCTGAAGAATGCAGGCGCTACGTACCAACGTTTGGTCAACAGGATGTTTTATAACCAAATCGGGAAAACGATGGAAGTATACGTCGACGATATGTTGGTTAAATCCAAGCAATCCTTTCAACACACTACTGACTTGGCAGAGATGTTCGGCATTCTTCGAAAGTATGGGATGAAACTCAATCCCACCAAATGTTCATTCGGTGTTGCTTCTGGAAAATTCCTAGGATTCATTGTCAGTTCGCGCGGTATCGAGATTAATCCGGACCAGATCACGGCAATCAGGAACATTCAGGAACCTAGGCAAATTAAGGACGTGCAAAGCCTTGCTGGAAAAGTGGCCGCACTAAGCAGATTTATCTCCAGGGCTACGGATAAGTGCATCCCATTCTTCGAATTAATAAAGCGGGGAAAACGCCACTTTAAATGGACACCTGACTGTGTGGAAGCATTTCAGAACTTGCTCAGACACTTGGAGAAACCTCCAATTCTATCTAAACCAATAGACCACGAGGATTTATTCGTGTATTTGGCAGTATCATCTCATGCAGTCAGCTCAGCATTGGTAAGGGAAGAGGAGAAGGTCCAAAGACCTGTGTATTACGTGAGTAAAAAATTAACAGCGGCAGAGCGTAATTATCCACGGATAGAAAAACTGGCGTATAGTTTACTGATTGCCTCCAGAAAACTTCGGCACTACTTTCAAGCACATCCTATTATCATATATACTGATCACCCACTCAAGCAAGTTCTACAGAGACCAGAGGCGTCTGGAAGGTTACTCAAATGGAATATTGAGTTAAGTCAATTTGACTTGAACTTTCAGCCCAGACGATCAATTCGGGGGCAAGTGATAGCTGACTTCATAGCAGAATTCACTGTTCCTGAAGAAGACATAGCAAACGAAGAAGTGGAACCCTCAAAATTACTTTTCGACCCTAATGTCTGGAGATTATATACTGATGGTGCTAAAAATAACGAAAGATCCGGCGCTGGAATAGTGCTTGAAACCCCCGAGAAACGATTGATGACTTATGCCATCCGAATGGAGTTTCAGGCCACTAACAACGATTCTGAATATGAAGCTCTGATAGCCGGATTAAAGATTGCAAAGGTGCTAGAAGTCACAAAACTGAACATCTTCTGCGATTCCAAGTTAGTTGTGAACCAAGTTACTGGGAGATTCCAAGCTAAAAGTGCAAGATTGATTCTATACTTAAAGAAAGTGAAAGAACTGCTGAATGAGTTTGATCACTACAGCATATCTCATATTCTGCGGTCAGAAAATCAGCAGGCAGACAAGTTGGCAAAGATAGCTAGTTCTAACGATCCTGAAGTGATAGGGCTAGCCCCCGTTGAAGTACTTCGGTCTCCCAGCATTGATCAGATGGAAATCGACCTAGTACTAGAGACGGAACCAGAAAAGGAGTCGTGGATGACCCCTATAAAGAATTTCCTAATGGATGGAACGCTTCCGACCAGGAAAAGCGAGAGGCGTAAAGTGATTCGTAAAGCCGCCCGATACGTACTGCAAGGCGGAGTCCTTTATAGACAAGGGTATTCAATGCCCCTCCTTCGGTGTATAGCCCACGATGACGTCAAACGTGTGCTGCAAGAAGTCCACGAAGGCGAATGTGGCGGCCACACCGGGGGGCAAACTTTGGCAAAAAAGATATTACGGCATGGTTACTTCTGGCCTACCATAAACAAGGATGCAGTAAGATATGCACGACGATGTGATGCATGCCAGAGATTTTCAAAGATACCCAGAGCGCCTCCAAGCCAGTTAAAAACAATGATGAGCCCGTGGCCATTTGCTATGTGGGGAATTGATATCATTGGAAGTCTCCCCATAGCAAGGGGTGGAGCCAAGTTCGCCATTGTGGCTGTAGATTATTTCACTAAGTGGGTCGAGGCAGAACCACTAACTACAATCACAACTAAACGGGTAATCAACTTCATCGTGAGAAACATCATCTGTCGATTCGGGATTCCAAAAATTGTGATAACAGACAACGGAACTCAATTTGATAGTGCTGAATTCAGAAACTTCTGCCAAAAATACCACATCGAGAATCGATACACATCTGTGGCACACCCACAATCGAACGGGCAAGTTGAAGCTGTAAATAAAGTAATTAAGTCCATTCTGAAAAGAAGAATGAAGCGGGCTAGAGCCATGTGGGCTGACGAATTGCCCTTGGCACTATGGGCCTACAGGACGACATATAAATCAGCAACAGGACATACCCCGTTCTCCCTTGCTTTTGGAACGGAAGCAGTCATCCCGATTGAGATAAAGGTACCTTCTCATCGGGTGACCTATTATGATCCAATGTCCAATAACGAATTACTCCTTGAGTCCCTGGATATGATCGAAGAAAAGAGGGATGAAGCCGACCTGCGTGCTCTGAGATGCAAACAACAGGTCGCCCGATACTACAACAAAAAGGTCCGAGCCCGAACCTTGGAACCCGGAGACTTGGTTCTGAAACGTGTCTTTCCACCCCCAACTCATATGGGAGCGAAGTGGGAAGGACCGTATTCTATTATCAGCAAGCTTGATAACGGAACCTTCAAGCTGGCAACCGTAGATGGAAAGGAGATCCCCAGAGTGTGGAATGCCCAACATCTACGGCCATATCTAACATGAGAAGTTTTAAATCTATTCTTTTGTTTTGTAAAAAAAAAAAAACTATGTACAGGGCATGACTTGCCTAGAACAGTCTGATTTCTTAAAGCAAGGGATTATAAAGTGGACGTAGGTCATGATTCGACCGAACCACTATAAAAATACTGTGTGTCATTTACCTTTACTGCGTCTTTATTTATTTGCCTATGAGAATCAGTGTGAATATTGCAGGTACCCGAAGTCCAGTGCCGACATTTCCTATTGTAAACTAATCAGAGGAACCCAAAGCCTTGGTAAATGCTCTAGCTGCTTGTCCGACTGGTTTTAATCCTCGGAGCTTGGATTAAAATGTAAACCTGAGACGGGTTTGAGGAGCATGCATGATCGCAGACGGCTGAGTTCGAACTCTAACTCTCCAGAGAGAGAGAGAGTATAAAAGCGTCTCCGATTGAGCGCTGAGAAAGAGCTCCTTTCCCGCTGAAGGATCGGGGAGCGAATGAATCGCTGAGCTCGAACTCTAACTCTCCAGAGAGAGAGAGAGTATAAAAGCGTCTCCGATTGAGCGCTGAGAAAGAGCTCCTTTCCCGCTGAAGGATCGGGGAGCGAATGAATCGCTGAGCTCGAACTCTAACTCTCCAGAGAGAGAGAGAGAGTATAAAAGCGTCTCCGATTGAGCGCTGAGAAAGAGCTCCTTTCCCGCTGAAGGATCGGGGAGCGAATGAATCGCTGAGCTCGAACTCTAACTCTCCAGAGAGAGAGAGAGTATAAAAGCGTCTCCGATTGAGCGCTGAGAAAGAGCTCCTTTCCCGCTGAAGGATCGGGGAGCGAATGAATCGCTGAGCTCGAACTCTAACTCTCCAGAGAGAGAGAGTATAAAAGCGTCTCCGATTGAGCGCTGAGAAAGGGCTCCTTTCCCGCTGAAGGATCGGGGAGCGAATGAATCGCTGAGCTCGAACTCTAACTCTCCAGAGAGAGAGAGAGTATAAAAGCGTCTCCGATTGAGCGCTGAGAAAGAGCTCCTTTCCCGCTGAAGGATCGGGGAGCGAATGAATCGCTGAGCTCGAACTCTAACTCTCCAGAGAGAGAGAGAGAGAGTATAAAGGCGTCTCTGATTGAGCGCTGAGAAATAGCTCCTTCCCCGCTGAAGGATCGGGGAACGAACGAATCGCCAAGCATAAAACTCTAACTATTGATTAGGGGGCATCACGCACTCCTATGTGAACGCTAAACTTTGATATAGCAAGTGTAACATAGCATGAACATTCTTCTTCTTGTTGATTGACTGACTTATAATAGCTGGCTAACGACTAAATGTGGAAAGTTTCTATGAATACAGGTACACAATGATGTAAGAAGAAACAAATCCTTGTTTATGTACTGCAAATCAGCAAAGTGAAAACAAGTTAGAAACAAAAGTGAGGGCCAGTCTCACAATTACACCTCCTGGCCAGTGGGAAGCTTAAAAGGCAAAATATCAGTAAACATCCTATTTATGCTTTGATATCTTCTCTCGCTTCTGCCTCTCCAGCCTCTCCTTGTCGGCTTCAGATGGATCCCCCTTCTTCCTTTTCCGCTTGTCCACGAGGGGAGCATCTGACTCCTCTGAGGTTTCCTCTCCCCCATCTTTTCCCTTGCTTCTGCCGGAGAGGGAAGCCGGGAAGTCATCAGGGTTTGCGAAGTGAAGTTGCCGGCTGATGGACTTGGATTGGATTTTCATAATCATCCCAGTTTTGGGATCGAACTCTGCAAGAGGGACCACATCCAAAGCCTCATCCCCCACCTTCTTCAAAGCCAACTCTTTCTCTTGTCTGGCTTTTCGGCTGGCCAGGGGTTCCTCATCATCATCATCATCGTCGGCCTTCTTGGTGCCGGTGATATCCTCTTCATCATCCACATGCCGACCATCCAGGTCTTTTAAAGCCTCGATAGTCTCAGCATCTTTGGGTACGTCGGCACTAGGCACCGAGATGCTTCCTTCAGCTGTTGCGGCCTCGACTCGCTCTGAAACATCGATTTCAGCACCCGGTAGGACGATCCCCTCCTCCAATTCTCTCTCTTTTCCAACACCCTTGTCGGCGGGCTCGCCACCTGCATTATGAGAGACACACATTACTAATTCAATGGGTTATCCTGTTAGATGACGACAATTCGCAATCGCTTTAGCAAATTGTTGGGAAAAGAGTAAGGTACCTTCAGCAGATACTCCCTCTTGAGTAGATCCGGATGCTCCAACAGCCACGGGAGTTAAGCCTAAGGGGATCAGCGGATCGTCAGGATGATACTCCTCAACTTCGGAGGTTTTAGACTTCGCGACGGAGCTGGAACCTTCTTCAATTTTGCTTTTGCCTTTAGCCATGGTTTTCTCCTTCTCCATTTCCGCCAGGATTAAGCGACGGCCCTCTGCCAGATCCTCAGGCTCGTTGTCCCTTAGGATGTTCTTCATCAATTCGTCTTCATTGATCTCTTCGACCCCCAGTCTATGCTTTTCGCCCTCCACGATGGCATCCCATAAGTTGGCCAAAGTAACATGATAATCCGGGATCCATGAGATATTGCGAGTTTTGAGAACCTGGCCAAGGAAATCAAAAATCATCTCCTCAAATCCCTCGATTTCTTTCTCTCTTTCAAGGAGTTTGTAGTTGGAGGCAGTGGCCATTTCAATGGCGCTATCAACGTTCTTTTCGGCAAGAGCTGCCCGTCTCTCCGCATCTGCCACCTGATCATTCAAAATCACTTTTTCCGCCTCTGCCAGAGCCAACCTTTCCTTTAGACTCGCTTTTTCTGCCTCCCAAGCAGCCTTCTCCGTCAAAAAATGGCCTTGTGCCGTTACCAATTCGATGTTGGCCGTTCTGAGGTCTTCAACTTCCTTTTTTAAGGCCATTCTTTCCTGGCTATTGGAATCCAGTTCTGAATGAAATCGCTGCTTGGCATTTTCTAATTCAGTTTTATAGTTTGCGGCGTCTCTCTGTGCCAAAGCGAGCTGGGCTTGAGCGTCTTCCAGATCCTTCCCTAATTTTGTCCTAGCCCTTTCATTATTTTTGAGTTTTGCTTTAGACCTGTGAGCTTCTATTTCGAGTGTTCGGATGACCTCCGAAAGATTAAGTGCGTGCTTTTTCATCGTCTCGTACTGCTTGGCCACATGACGGATATGCCCGATGACTTCTTTATCCCATTTTTTAGGAACTGGCTCCAAGGCAGGAACAAAGACCATCCTATCGAAGAACATTCCTGGAAATTGTTCCCGTAGCTTTTCCAGCCTACCTTGGATTTCAGGACCGTGAACGTAGTCCCGCGAACCGGGGGCAGCTAATTCTGGTTGGCTGGTGGGGACAATGTTACTTCTCTCTTGCTCAGTTTCTTTGGAAGAATCTCTGTCCCCATCCTTGGGTTCGTGACGCCTTTTGGACGACCGACTGTGGGAAGGCGCACTCTTTGGAGGAGTCAACTCTTTTGGAAGTGTCTTCCCCCCGGTCGGAATCGCCGGATGACTCGAAGGCCTGGTAGAAGTTGATTTGGATGGAGATCGAGGTTGCGAAGAGCTCGGCTTGTGAGAAGGACCGCGAGGGCGCTCAGTACCCGAACGAAGGCTGGGGGTGCCTTCGCGAAGAGAACGATACGAATAAGATTTCCTGCGCGACATCGCTCCTGCAAAAAAGAAAAGAAGAGCATATTATCACATTGAATATCCACGGCATAATAGTGCATGGTTAGGCAGTGTATGAGGTGTGCGTCCCATATAATTCCCCCTAACAGACCCGGGCCTGGAGACTGGCTCGTCTGGCCCGTTTCACGTCCCCTTGTTGAATCAACCGCTTCTTCGGGAGCAGAAAAGAAAGGCTCCTCGCCGAAGTCTTTTTCCGTGTATTCAATGTCGGGTAAAGGGATTTTATTCAGCTCGTCGAATAACTGTTCTTCTGTCAATTCGTCATCACCGACAGTTTCCATTGGGGCAGAGGTAAGGATTTCCTTCGACGCATCACCACGGGACTCATCCCCCCTGTATACATTCAAGTCTTCGTCGTCTTGGATGACTATCGGAGAAGGACTTTTGTGAAATTTGGTTGTCTCCGCCGCTTGTGAAGTTCCCTCTTCTTCCGTCGGGGGCACATATTTATAAGGTTTGCCGCCGGTTCCAAGTCCAAATTTCCTATCCAAGAGGCGATGCTTGTGAAGGTTGTCATCCGTAATGCATTTTTTAATCCTTAAAAAGTCGGATCTGCTTTGCAAAAGAATGGATAACCGGTTGTTGTATAATGCACCCTCTGTTTTCGGGAAGACATGATCTGTTTAAGACAAAGGAAAAAGCGGACGAATGTTATTATTTAAACTCCCCAAGCAAGATATTCAACTAGGCGATCAAAATTTACTTGATTTAAGCCATCTCCGTGAGCATCCAGCCTGTCTTCTTATGTAAAACCAGTCAGACTTAGGATCCCCGATGTTGCTGTATCCGTCATACAGAACTTTCCTGTTCGCCACTGATTCAAAAAAGGAAAAGTTGGGAGTTGCAGAAGAACGGTGCTTGAAAAGAAAGAAGAACACCAGGTCTCTGAATTTGAGTTCGGCGTGCAAGATTTCCGCATAAGCAACATATAAAGAATATAGAGACGCGTAGGCGTTTGGATGAAGCTGCATCGGGGCAATGCCTAATCGTCTCAGAGTTTCAATGACAATTGGAGGGAACAGAGGAATAGCTCCTACTAGGCACATTGTCCGACTGATCGACATATACCCTTCCGGTGCTAGATGAGGTCTGTCTTCGCTTCCAGGTGTTAAGACATCGTCCCAAGGAATGCCGTGTCTTAAGAAGATTCTCTTGAGTTTTATCTCGTCGAGCTTGGACGCTAAAGAGTCAGAGAATTTATCTATCCCGACTGCGCCTGGAATTTCGTCCGGAGCTCGTTCGTCAGACTCGGAGTTGTTGCTGGATGATGTGCTTTCTGTCGGATCTGATTCTGTGGCTTCATATTCAGACCCGGAGTCTTCGCCTTCTGGATTGATTGGAGGAATTTGAGGATTGTGCTGTTCAGGAGTCTCGGATTCCGTTTCGGCTACAGATCTTGAGGAAGAGTGGTCGTTCGACATTGCTGCTAGGACGAGAAAATATGAACGATAAGATCAACACTACCCGTCCCCCGTGTGTGCAAGTGCTGCTGTGTGTGTTTGTGTGTGCGCATTATTAAAAACGATAATAAAACGTGAAAGCAGTCGAGGTTATTAAAGGTCGTTAGTCGTCATATGCAGTCAAATCATGAAGTCATTTAGTCCAGAGAGATCAACGTCAAGGCTCTATCCTAACTGTCCAGAGTTTTGTAGCGACAAGGCGCTGGTTAAAGACTGAAATTTCTTCGTATCACCAGCCGTGAGACGGATCGCGTAGCAGAGGGACCGCCCCCTTCGACTCGCATAGCAGAGGGATCGCCCCCTTCGACTCGCATAGCAGGGAGTTCGCCCCTCATCGAATCGCCGGACGAAGGGAAGGCTCCCTCACGAACCGTTGCGACTACCGTGATACGACCCTTAGTTGCCATCCCAATCTTTCGTCTCGCCACTTGCTTCCGTCCTCAATCATTGACCACGATCCGAGTCGGCCTTCCTTCTCCTTCTGCATCCTTCTTCTTCCCCATCTCCTTCCCATCCTCAAGTTCTGAGCTCCGCGTTCAATTGCCATGGCGACTTGGTGATTTATTCGGAAAGTAGCGGATTTATATTGTTTCTCTCTGGAATCAGCCGTAGAAATTCATGAAAGTAGTGTGAGAGTGCTTTCTATAAAGTTACCTTTCTAAAAACTGAGAGAATTCTTGGACTTTCGAAAGTTTTAAAAGGTTGGATTCGTTTTTCGATAGCTCGCGCGAGACGATTCAGCAGAGAAGAAAAAGAAGGAGAATGAAGAGGGGAACGTCGGCTTATATAGGCAAAGAAGGTGACCGTTTGTCTCCCCTTCTTTGTCTTATTCGATCCACGAAGCGCCCCACAGGCCACGATCCAGAAACGGAATCGCAAAGAAGCCCACGGACCGCTTTGAAATGATGGCCCACAAAGCTCAGGGTCCAATACGACTCGAAGGAAGATGCGCCCCGTATCGCACAAGACCCTAGGAACTCAGCACGAGACGAGCAGATGACCAAATCGGACCGTGTCGTCCTATGGCGATCCGATTCATGCATGTGTCAATTTGAACCAATGCGACTGTTAACTTACATCCCTTCAGGAGAGTCAATAAGCATCTTCGAAGCATGTTTCACCATCAATAAAACATACTTCGAGGGGGCAAAATGTTGGCTCGCTTTTTGACCAAGCCATCCAGGATCATTCATGAAAGGAAGTCCCCCAAGAAAGTGGAAGAATGGATCGCACGCCATCGTCTCGCCCAGGAATGGATCGCACGCCATCGTCTCGCCCAGGAATGGATCGCGCTCTGTCGACTCGCCCAGGAACGGATCGCTCCCATCTCGTCGACGAACGTCACCTCCAGGCGATCCGATCCCTTGTAACGAACCGAACCCCCTGACCCGTTCAACCACGAGCTGGTCTTCAGCGATCCGAATCGCACGGATCTGACGACACCTGTTCACAACGGCTAGTTTGACTGTTTCTTCAATGGTGGCGATGCGATCCGGAAATCTCGGGATTCGTGCCACGTGTCCGCGATCCGTCTGACAAAATCAGCTATAAATAGCCCAGAGCTTGGCATTTTTCGGGATCCTTTTGGCAATAGGGAGTACTGAGTCCGCCATTGTTGTCAAACCATTGAAATATAGAGAGAAATCACTGTTGTACTAGCTTTTTAAGCATAATCAATAAGATATAAAGTGGACGTAGGCTCGTTAACGCCGAACCACTATAAATTCTGAGTGTTATTTTCTTTTTCCTTGTTCCTCATTTAGAATTCTCTACAGTTCGTAACAATTTGGGAGTTAGGTCCAAATTTCGATCTAACACACATCCACTTCATAATTGAAAACACTGAGTATAACTATAGTGTTATAATCCCTACTTCTAAAATATCTAACTTCAAAATATAACTTTTATTTATTTCTTTGGATAAATAAACAAACAACATTTTATTAGTAAATAAATAAATCTTGATTAAAACAGAAAGTGAATAGTACTTTCCCGAATTCGATATAATCGAATTCACATATAACTCTCTTTCGAATAAACTATATTCGATACCTCCTTTCTGAATAAATTATATTCGATTATCTCTCTTCGAATAACTAATATTTGATAATTCCTTTCGAATAAACTATATTCGATAATCTTCTTTCGAATAAACTATATTCGACTAAGACCTTTCTTCGAATAAACTGTATTCGATTAACTCCTTTCGAATAACTCTATTCGATTAACTCCTTTTCGAATAACTCTATTCGATTAACTCCTTTTCGAATAAACTATATTTGATTAACTCCTTTCGAATAAACTACATTTAATTAACTCCTTTCGAGTAAACTAGATTCGATTATCTCTCTTTCAGATAAACTATATTCGATAACTCCTTTCGAATGACCAATATTCGATAACTCCTTTCGAATAAACTATATTCGATTTATTCTCTTCTTCGAATAACCTTATTCGATAATTTTTTCTTCGAATAAACTATATTCGAATAACTCTAATCCGACTAACACTAATTCAATTAACTCTATTCGAATAACTAATATTCGACTAACTCTTGTTCGGTTAGCTCTATTTCGATTAACTCTAATCGATTAACTCTAATTGATTAATTCTAATCCGATTATCTCTAACTCGATTAACTGCTTTAGTTAACTCTATTTCCCTTTATAATCCTACTTACTTTCCAAATATTTCCTTTTATGATATCTTATTTAGTTTCTAAATAAATATTTCTTTTATCTTTTTATTTGTTCAACAAATATTTCCTATTCTATTTTATTTATTTAACAAACAAATATTTCCTTTTCAATTCTATTTATTTAACAAATAAATAATTTCATTTTATAATATCTTATTTATTTTCTAAATAAATATTTTCTTTTATAATCTATTTATAAATGTTTTACAATTATTTCCTTTTCAATTCTATTTGTAAATGTTTTACAAATACTTCCTTTTCAATTCTATTCTCACAAATATTTCCTTTTCAATTTGTTTTCACAAATATTTCGTTTTCTATTTGTTTTCACAAATGTTTCCTTTTCTATTTGTTTATTTAACAAATATATTCTTTTATATAAAAAATCCATTGATTTATATAAATACTTTATTTTCAAAATACATTTTGAAAATCCCCTTTTCTACATTCTAGTATTTCTTATGGTATTTAAAATACCCAAATAACAATGATCGATATCATTCAACACACGTAATCAACACAGATTATATATCACATCATATATTACAAAGTATGAAAAACAGTACAATAAATGTTGAGGAATCCAGTTGGATTCCTCCGACCTATTTCCCTGCATCCACAGATGTTAAACAATACAACTAACATCATTTTCATTTCACTATCAACTATTTTGCTAAACAGAATCAATTTATATATATATATAATTATATATATAACCAGATCTATAATTTCAACCAATTACTTAGCAGTTCAACCAAATAGTCAATACACAACAATTAATTATCGTTTATCAGTTCTAAATATACGTTATAAAAATATGAAATGGTAGAGTTGGTGAGTTTTACTAACATTGGACGGTTATCGTTAAATAACGAATAACTGTCGTTGATTTGATTATGACACTTTATTTCACTATAAATTGTAACGAGCTCCAATTCACTCCCGGTCAGTTTCGTTGGGTAGTGTTCATTCATACGATCCTGTTGGATCTTGTTTCACTGAAAACCGATATCGAATGAGATAGTTATTTAATTTACAAGTTTGACAGTCTTTAAATAGTTTCAATTTAAATAAAACTTGGTTATTGGGCCTCACCATCCAAATATTGGCCCACCCATACCTTTAAAAACCCAAACCGGTATGTCCTTCTTCCCCAATCAGTGAAAATCGCGCTGCTCCAAATTAAAGGTCATTTCCGATCCAATTTGCTCCTCTCTTTCTTCCATCTCAACATTAACAATCCAAATAAAAATATCATACTAATCCTCACCTAAATCCGCATCACGCCATCCAACTTTCGAGGTACTCGATCCATGTTGCTCAGTCGCGGATTCAGGCTGTATCGCAGCTCACGGAAAACCTTTGAACGATGTTCCCAGCATCGAGTTTCACTAGAATTTGAACGCGAGTAGTATTTGATGTCAGGAATTCAAAAATAAACCTCATTCCTTCAAGAAGCACTTCATCACTCAAAACTCTATTGCCCCTCGACAAATTGCGTCGACCTGCTCCCAACGATGACTCCGTTATTGGTGCGACACTTGATATCATCGGTTAAACCCGGAAATTGCACGCAAGTGCGGTTTCACGTCAGGAACCCAAGAATGAACTCGGTTTTGCAAATTACTGCTTCAACTCTCCAATTTCTCTAACCCTAATTCTCTATCGATTTTTGGACATCCACGACTTTGCATCGCATCGTATAATACTAACATGAGGTTGAAGATCTCCTTGCCAGGAATCAACATATGTATGCTTGGGAATTTATAAACTTTTATTTGAATTATTTATGAATTTAAAAGTTTGCAAATTTATGTAGAGAGAGAACTGGCGGCGTGATTTTCATTTGACCAGATGAGAAGTAGTTTTAGGGTTTAAGGGAAATGTGGTGTATTTATAGAGTGATATTTATATTTTTATATTAATTATTTTATTCATTTTTAATCAAACGCTATTTGAATTTATCATTAAAAATTCCTATAATCACACATGATATCCAAAAATCACGAAAATCGAAATACACCTTCAGTTCGACATTACGAACCCAACGAAACTGGTTTCGTCGAATTCTGACTTTGTTTGCTCACACAACGTATTTTTAAAGTCAAATTATCGTATGTTTTTCAAATTAAAATCTCGTACGGCCACATACTGACTTCAAAAATCACGAAACTTGATATCTAACAATAATTTAACATTCCTGATCCAATAAAATTAGTTTCATCAGAAATGAACTTGTTTGCAAAACTGGCTATTTTTAAAGCTCTAATTAAACCCTTTTTAAATATTAATATATTTAAAAATAATTAAATTTAATATTTAAAAATAAATATTATCGTATATATTCACCATAGAATATCATACAGCTCCAATTGGATTTATAACTCGCTATTCAAATCCCGGTTGAATCGATCTTCAATTTTTATTAAAAAAATCATTTATAATATAAATAAATCGTTATAAATTATAAAGGAATTCCATAGCGACTTTCTGAAAATTTGATTTGGATATAAATCAAAATCTACACGACGAAATCCCGATTTTTCTCTTCCATTGGAAAAATATACTTCACCAGCTCCGAACGTTTCTTGTTTCACAGAAATCCGGCTTAAAACGGACTCTGTATGTTCCTTTGAAGTTCAAATTGCCAAACTATGAACTGCCGCGCCATTACGGGCTCGATTATAATTATATTATAGTTAAACGTTCAAACTTCGTTTATATAATGTATTCGTGAATATAATTCAACTATAAACTGAAATATATATTTTAAATTGTCCAGTTCACATTATATTGTCAACCCGGTTATTTCCAATTATTTAAAAATTAAATATATTATTTTATTATTTAATTTAATTAAATATTCAATATAATTTAATTAAACAACCATTAAATTCTCTAAATCACAATTTAAATAATTAAATAAATTAATTATATATCGCTGAAAATACGGGTCGTTACTACTTGATTGTCCAAAATAAAATAAAATAATATATTCAAATACGTATAATAAGATTTCAATTTTTCAAAACTAAATTTGTACTCATTTTTATTTTAAAATAAAATTAATACTCTTCACACTCGTTCTAGGATACCACCGGTCTCATCTCTGACGAGTTATTCTCATTGGATATTACTAATCCAATCTCTGATGAGTCTTTTGTCCAGTTCTAACGAGTTGTACCCCAAAGATTTGAGCTAACCAAAGCTCTGATACCAACTGTAACGATACGGCTTTTGCCCGGACCTAATCGATCGCAAGATTGACTAAAACCGTTCAAAACGCGCATACGTTAACTTTGGGAATACAACACATTAGAACAAATAACAAAAGACTTTTATAAACATTACAATAATGTTACATCAGAGTACAGAATATCATAGTACATCTTGCTTATAATACTATAGCGAAAGATTAAATTTACAATAGATTTAATACAATACAGCGAAAATGAATAAACTGATACAACGGAAGACTATCCATGCTCTGGACACAGCTTTAAGCTTCGATCCAGGATCCTACTCAATAGATAAATATGTGCAAAGCCAATCACTCGACTGCCCATGTGGAAAAGAGGGCACCCAAGTTTTCAAAGTGAAACAAACTACGAGTCAGTCATGGAAGTGGTGTGAGAAATCTTTCTACACTAATAATATGGCTAAATCACTGGACCACGTCGCTAACGCGGAATGGGTTTACTCCATTGGATTGCCAGTGCATAAGGTTTATAAATTATTAGTTAAAAATAATGCAATGCTTTTTAGAAAATGAAATCATTATAAGACTCATGTCCTATCACATAATGCAACGCAAACGGAGGATATATTTTTACCCTATAATGATAAAAAATGCTTGATACATAGAAAATAATTTATTTTTAATATAATTATTAATGTATAATATGTTCCAAAAATACTTCAAAGTAAATGTATCAATCCTAGACGGCATAGCTACCATATACTATGTCACCATATATAGGTTTACAATCAAGACCGTAATGTCGTATTGGAGGTTGGTTTCCATCACGAGTCAAGGCTAGGGACGATCTCCTAACCGATTCGAGACACTCTAGCAATGTCTCAGGATTCGGACGCTGGCGAAACCTTGGATCCTGCATGGCCGGTCCACAAATACTTTAGTGGATTAGTTATGCCTGAACACATGCTTTCCGATCCTATTGGACCTATAAATTGGCCATTGGCGACCGACAAAAATCTGAGGCGCCTCATTCCATCAACCACATATGTAAAAATGCCGGGCCTTGTAAAAACCCAAACACCACTTCTAGCTAGAAAGAAACATGTGCACTCCCTATGTTCCCATGTCCCGTTTTTGACTCTACCCGGGTGTGAGACTCGCGAGGTAACATAATACACAAAGCTATGCCTAAATAGGCTATGCTTTGATCATCATCCACAAGGCTCTGGTTTTCAACAAAAGCCTCGATCAATTGCATCTTGGCATGTCACATTGACAGCCCATACCATGCGATCGATAACTACCAATATATAACCTTCGAGCTCGTGTGTCTCAAAGAAGGGTGTTTAGCAAGAGAATAAATTCTCTGCCACCACATAAATATATTAATAGATATCAATTTAATTACACGTCATGAAGTTCAATGTCGGACACACATCCATTTACAAGTCCGTTCTGGGACTGAACGAAGCCGGAGCCACCTAGGTGCTCGCGTATCTGGACGATCAACAAGTACGTCCGGATAGCTACCACTTTAACCCTTTATTGGTAGCGAGCCAATGCCAGGCATCAGTAGTTATCCTTTCGATGTGAAGATCGCCAGTCTTCAGTCGCCGTCTTTAAGATCTTCAATTTAGATCATCGTATGACTGTTTGAAATGAGATTTAACTCGGTTTTTTCAAATGATCCTCGCATATATATATATATATATATTTAGTGGTATTTAATAATGATTAATTGCTATTTTTATTTATATAAAAATAACCAAATTTAATTAACGACGCTTCGGGTCGATGGGTGGCCCTGGTGGTGTTTTTATCAAAATTTGATTTACACATATCTTAAAGTCTAACCGTTCGATTTTAACAAAATTCATATCATTGGAAAGATCTTCCCAAAGCGGTCCTAATGGTTCCAGTTTTGGGAAAATCCGACGGTTGGGTCTTACGGTATAATCGTTTGAAATTACGATTGCCGAAATGCGAAATACCGCACGCGATTCGTTTTAATTCTAATATATATATATATATATATATATATATATATATATATATAAATATATAAATCATTGGCGGTTTCAACAACTTTTCAAACAATCACAAGCAAGCCAAACACACTCTATATTCATGTTAGAGATTTATGTATGATTTTCATAATTCTTCTAACCTGATAAAATGATGATTTGGAGTAAATCATGTTTTTAATGACTAATTATTTCCAATGGTAATTAAATTACATTAGAAATATATTTTCCTAATATTTACACTTTTTATTGAAACCAGATGATAAATAAGACTTGATTTTAATTCTACTATTTTTATTATATCTAAAGTAACAATAAAAATCTTGACATTTAAATCTATTCTTTTATTTCATATAAAATGTCAATAAAAATGTGACTTTTAAAATCTATTCTTTTTTCTTCTCTACAATGACAATATAAATGCAATGTTCAAATCTATTCTTTTTATTGACTCTAAAATGACAATAAAAATGCAACTCTTTAATTCTAGCAATTTACTACAAGTAAAATGTATAAAAATGTAACCTTTAAATACTAGCTTTTATTTACATCTAAAATGTAAATAAAAATGGAACACTATAATCTATTCTTTTATTTTCATCTAAAATGTAAATAAAAATATAACTCTTTATTCTATGTTTTCATTTATATCAAAATTGCAAATAAAAATGTAACCTTTTAATTCATGTTTTTATTTATATCTAAAATGTAAAAAATGTAACTTTTATTATAATGTTTTTATTTGCATCTAAAATTGCAAACAAAAATGCAACTTTAATTAAATGTTTTATTTGCAACTAAATTTGCAAATAAAAATGCGACTTTTTCCTACGGTGTTTATTTGCATATAATTATGCAAATAAAAATGTAATCTTTAATTAAATGTTTAGTTTGCATCTAAAATTGCAAATAAAAATGCAACTTTAATTCTAATGTATTGTTTGCATCGGAAATTGTAAACAAAAATGCAACTTTAATTCTAATGTTGTGTTTGCATCTGAAATTGCAAAAAAAAAATGCAACTTTGGTTCTAATGTTTTGTTTGCATCTGAAATTGCAAACAAAAATGCAACTTTAATTCTAATGTTTCGTTCGCACCTAAAATTACAAACAAAAATGCAACTTTAATTCTAATGTTTTGTTCGCATCTAAAATCGCAAACAAAAATGTAACTTTAATTTTAATGTTTTGTTTGCATCTAAAATTGCAAAAAAAAAAAAAAAAAAAAATGCAACTTTAATTCTAATGTTTTGTTTGCATCTAAAATTGCAAACAAAAATGCAACTTTAATTCTACTGTTTTGTTTGCATCCGAAATTGCAAACAAAAATGCAACTATAATTCTAATGTTTTGTTTGCATCTAAAATTGCAAACAAAAATGTAACTTTTCAAATCATGTTTTTAATTTGTATCTAAGTTACAAATAAAAATATAACCTTTTTTTTAAACTATGTTTTATTTGCATCAAGAAATGCAAAAAAAAAAAAAAAAATCAACTTCCAATTTCAACATTTTATCTGTATCAAAGGATGCAAATAAAGGTATAACTTTTTATTTCAATGTTTATTTGCATCAAAGAATGCAAATAAAAGAACAACTTTTTATTTCAATGTTTATTTGCATCAAAGAATGCAAATAAAAGAATAACTTTTTATTTCAATGTGTTGACAACTCTATCTCAATTCAATGATATAGACAAAAATGATATATTCTCAATTGTATTGACAACTCTATTTCAATACAATAATATAGACAAAAATGATATATTTTCAATTGTATTGACAATTCTATTTCAATACAATAATATAGACAAAAATAATATAATTTTCAATTGTATTGACAATTCTATTTCAATACAATAATATAGACAAAAATGATATATTTTTCAATTGTATTGACAATTCTATTTCAATACAATAGTATAGACAAAAATGATATATTTTCAATTGTATTGACAATTCTAATTCAATTCAACCAAAAATGACAAAAATAATAATTTTATATTGAATTGACAATCTAATTCAACTTAACAAAAGTGATAAAATATTATATTTTTATATTGTTGACTACACATGATTCACCAAATATTTACAAAGAGTAAATGATTTAATTCAACCAACACGTTCAGATCTATAATTATTCACGACTAAACAATAGATCAATCATCGTCCAAAATGTCAGAACAAAGTAGATCTGCATCATATACATGCGATCATTACATAGCAAAAAAATAATTAAATTAATTAATTATAAAAAAAGAAATTTCACCATCATGTTGCAAATTTATCCAAAATTCTATCAGTTCCGAATTGCTCCTTTTCAGTCTAGGAACGTAGATCTCTGTCGTACGATCGCAACGCTTCAGAAATTGATCAATTCTGAATCAGTACGAAAGAGTTATGATTTAATTAAGGTTTACAACATTTTAAATTAATTAAATATTAAAATATGTTTCCATACCCTTCTTCCTCTTTCAGCAACAAGCCGTAAGAAAACCCAATAGCTTCAAATCTAGGTCTCCATTTTTTGTGAAAATGGTGATATGGTTTGACGATCGGAGAGTGGGACGTCGAAGGGGGGTGTGTGGCACACGTGCGCCTGCAAGGGGGGCCCACTCGGTGGTGGTCTGCTGATGTAGCGGCAGTGGGTTTGGCTTGGGTTTGGGTGCACGGTTCTCGAAGAACGGGCCACTAGAGAATGATCAAGCCATATAGAAATGAAGAGTGAGAAAATCTCTTCGATATTTTCTAAAGGATTGGGGTCTAATTTGTTGTAGATTGGAAGAATTTAGAGGAGGAAGGTAGGAGCATTTTCATCCATGAACTGGTAGGGGAGGTGGCTATGTTCTTTGTGGATTAGGGTTTGGAGGAAGATGATCTGTATTTTTATATTATTTTATTGTAAATGTTACAAATAAATCAATTTTTTTTAAACCAATCCAATTTCAGTCCAACCAGAGTTGATTCTACCTAATAGCACTCGTTTCGGATCAAATGGGCTAGGTCTCATCAGCCCAAACGACTGCCTGTGGCCAGAAATCTTTAATTTAATATTTAAATCCTTTAATAAATTAATTTGATTGTATATTTAAATTCACCGGGACCACGTACGAACTTAGAAAAATCCAGAAAAAATATTTTTTGCTTTGTTTTGACGATATGGTCCTAACAAAATTAGTTCCGTCGAATTCCAAGATTGTTTGAAAAATGGCCATTTTCAAGTCGATTAGATTTGACTGAAATTGACAAAACACATTTTCGTCTGCCACGCTCACATACTAATTCCAAAAATTCTGGAAAATTAAACTTAACTATAATTTGACATTCCGGATCCAACAAAAGTGGTTTCATCGAAAACGGAGGTCATTTGAAAAATGACCATTTTTAATATTAATATATATATATATATTCTTCAACGACTTTTTTGAATTTGGAATTGGGCATAACTTTTGATTCCCGCTATGAAATTTCAATTTTTCGGATTCGTTGGAAAGATATTTTTAAATAGATTCTAATATTTTTGGTTTCACTTAAATCCGTTAGATTTTGAATCCAGTATATTTGGTCAAAGTACAGGTTTGACTTTTCAAACTACCGTACTATTTCCGATTCCTTTAGAAATCAAAATAAATATATTTGCTCTAACTTTGATTAAAATAAATTTTTAATTGTTATTATTTAAAATAAATTATTTTAACTATTAAAATCCCATTAAAATTTCTAAAATAAAATTTTAAACTAGTTCAGAATTTGCGGTTGTTACAGAACTCAAACTATTTTATATAAGACTGATTATAGAAGTTAATAGACTTGAACCAAAAATTAATCGTGAGTGAATACGCACCAGTAGTGGTGAAAAGAAAAAGACGCAGACTGCATACAAGCGGCGAGGGTCTTTAGTTGCGGTGGCGCTGACCGCTACGATGTTGACGTTGAATGGCAGCATTTAGAGGCTTTAACGAGTTGGTGTGAAACGGAAGGCAGGCTCGATGCGGTTAAGGTTTTGGGGCGAACGATAGCCATGAATTTTGAAGAATAGTTGCAGCCATTTTCTTTAATTTGGGAAAACTTCGATTTAATTTGGGGAATAGGACTTACCGGTTATTGGAATTAAAAGAGGCGAACGATGGGGATTCGGCCATTATAGATTAGAAAAGGGAAGAAATGATTTTTCTCTGAATGAAATTGGAGAAAGAGAGACGTAATTTATAAAGTAAAAAAGAACAGGATAGGAACAAATTCATTCAATAGGCATTTAGGTGGTGGAGAAAATCAGATAGATAGGTCTGCGCGATACTTAACTGAGTTGGGTGATATTAGAAGTAAATTTTATATTTATTTCTACCATGAATACCACAGAACGTTCAAATTTCGCATCGCTAATACAATCTCTAAACGCAACGAAATTTGAAGTACCTTTATATTTCAACAATCTGAATCCAATAAAATTATTTTAACTGTAATCCGACTCTATTTGTATACGATGATATTTTTATTTTTAAATTATTCACCAGTTCACCTACTTTATTTTGTTTGTCTAATAACGACTCCGTTCGATTCCAATTTTTGAAATGTTACGTTTTGATTTCTTTATATACAAACACATACACATATCTAGAAAATTTCTATATATTCCCAATAAATAACATCTCTAAATTATTTAATGTTAATAACACTTATTTCACAAATTCAACCATTTATATTTTCAAATCAAATTTCAATTCTGGTCCGAATATCTAGCTCAGTTCAACTATTCAACAATAAATATTTGATTCTCAATCTACCGTTCTGAATCAAACTCATATACGAAACCATATATTCGAATTTAAATTTCTAATTCAACTCTCAATATAAAGTTAAATCTCCAATTAATTCCATAATCTAGTTGTCGAAATTTTTGGGACGTTACAATCTCCCCCCCTTTAAAACTTTTTGTCCTCGAAAAGGGGAGATTGTTAAAATTATACCCATGTATGCTTCAAATTTTCGCACTCGTGTGTAATTTCTTCACAACTAATTTAAATATCGATATTCAATTCATCGAAATTCCTTTTTCTCCATCCCATTTACTCAGAAATCAAATTCCTATCTTATAGTTGGAGATCAATTTTGTTCAAACACAATTTTCTTTATCTTCTGTATCGGGTTTTATTTATTTCTCTGCTTTTTAAACTATATTCAATTTTCTCAGACTAATAAATATCTCCCAATTCCCATTTTATCAAGTCTTCTAACATGTTCAAAGGAAAGTGATTTCTTTTCAAAACCAATCCCATTTTAGATTCCATTTTTTTTACATTAGTAAGATTTATACATCTCACCCTATTGCAAATTTCATCATAATCATCATCTATCCACGTTACTTATCCATCGTTGCAACTATAATGGGTCTAGGCTTAATAACCCTCAACCCAATCTCCTTACATCCAATCCATTTAATCCTCCCCAACACTCATTGAAAAGTGTAAATACATCTCCTCTTCAAATTACAAATTGTCGACTTGAAAATTTTCGAAGTCCGAAATCTTTTGTAATTTCTATAAAGAAAATATTTGTATTATTATTCCAAATTTACTTTGAAATTCTCTCCATTAATTTATTCAGTTAAGTACATTCTAATCTCCAATTATTTATTTGAAAATACTTTTTAACTCGAAGTATGACAAGTCTATTGTCATTCTCACATATGTTAGGCAAAAGCTGGCCAAGCGTACGACTAAAATCTAGAGTACTAAATATCCTTACTTCAACTCCCAGTGAAAATATTTCAAAAATTCTCTTAAAAAACATATACGGAAAGTACCAATGTGATGTTGATATGTTGATTTGTAACGACCCGAAAAATCTGAACCAATTTAAAAATATTAAATTGGCTAAAATAGTGGATTTTAAATATTTAAAATAAATATTTTAAATAATAACGATGAAAAGTAAGTTTGAATCGACATTTGAAAACGAATATAATTACTTCTAATTATAAACAAGGCCTGAAATGGCGGGGTAGTTTCAAATTTTGAATTCAAACTTTGACTGACTGTACCCGATGCAAAACAAAACGGATTTGAGTGAAACCAAAAATATTTAAATCTGTTAGTGAATAACTTTCTAACGAATCTGAAAAATCGAAGTTTCAAAGCGGGAAGTAAAAGTTATGGCCAAATGAATTTTCAGAAAGGTCGCTATGGAGTTTATATAGCTCGTGAAAATGGCCATTTTGCAAACGACCTCGGAATTCGACGAAACCACTTTTGTTGGATCCGGGATGTTAAACTATTGCTAGGTTTTAAATTTCATAATTTTTGAAGTTAATATGTGAGCGTGGCAAAGCAAAACGTGTTTTGGTCAATTATAGTTAAATTGGATCGACCAGAAAAGGGCCGTTTTTCAAACGGTCTCAGAATTCGACAAAACTAGTTTTTTTGGGACCGTATCGTCAAAACATAGCTAGATTTATTTTTCTAGAATTTGTCGAATCAGTTTGTGGCCCTGGCAAATTGAAAGGTACGTTCAAATCGAATATTGAATGTTATATATTTTAAATTGAAGGAAAACTGACTGAAATAGTCGAATGGGCCTACGAAACATATTCCATTATGTTCGGAATGGGGGTAAAACGCTAGGGACGACAGTCGTTGGGTTTGGATTGGAGTTCGCATGTGAAAAGGGGTATTTTGGAAATTTAAAAATATATATATAAATAAAAATATCTCACTGGCCAGATCACTTTCTCTCTCCCCAACTCTATCTAAAATCGTCGACGGAAAGCCTTTCCTTTCTTCTCTCCTTGATTTCTTCTAATCCAAAAACCCATGCCCCTTTGGAGAATTTTGTAGTGCTTGAGAAGATCTTCAAATCCATATATAGTTTGGATTTTTTTATTGTGTGGTTTGGGAGAATCGACGCCTGGAAGTCTCGGGTTTCAAACCGCCACCGCACCCTCATCAGGCCGTCGAACTGGCCCACACCCCCCCTGCGCATGTGCACCTCTCCTCCCCCTTCGACGCTGCGAAGGCCGATCGACGAATAGCTACACGGATTCAAAGAAAAATCCAAACCTAGTTTTGAACGAAACAGCTGAGGTACGGTTTGAATTATTTTAAACTATATTATAGCAGTTTAAAGCACTACGGTTTTTGATTTCACTATAAAAGTCATATCTTTTTCGTTTCTTGACGAAATTCAGTGAAACAAGAGATGGTGGACTCGTGTGGACGTCTTCTACATTCTAGAGGAGACCGCATATTTTTCTGAGCCTTCTGCTATTTTTGGTGGAGTGGAACCCAATGTGAGATTTCTAAATTATAAAAGATATGGAAAACGACGATGTATAAATTATATAGTCGATGTATGGGTTGTATAAGCGTTGTACATCTCATGTATAAGCGTTTATAAGTTGTACGTTCGATATATAAGATATATATGCGTTGTAAAAATTATATATGTGTTGAATAGAAGTGAAATGCTTATATATAAATATATATATATATATACGCCCCTCGTCCACAAACCATGGACGATATTTATTGGTTGTGATTGGTGTGAAAATTGGTTCACTACGAATGGTTGATTAAAATTGTTTGTGGTTGAAATTGATTGATTATGGTTGAAAAATACCCGTTTGTGGTTGAGAAATATTTGGTTGAAACCACATAGGATTAGTTTGTGGAAATGAAAAAAAATGTACATGCCTCCTACGTGCGAACTAGATGCATGATTCCCCATTGTCAAAAGCTGCGAGGCTTTAAGGTAGAGCGAGGAGCCGTACTAGGGACGACCAAGGTTTTAACTACCCTGCCGTTATGCTGCCGAAATTTTGAATAATATTCATGTGTTAGAATTATTTTCATATATGGAATAACCTTCATGTGTTGAATCGAAATTCATTCGTTGGATTGAAATTCATGTGTTGAATGGTATTCGTGTTTTGAATAAATTGTTTTAACAATAAAAATCACATTTTTACTCTATATATACAAACTATAGAAAACCTTCATGTGTTGAATCGAAATTCATTCGTTGAATAGAAATTCATGTGTTGAATGGTATTCGTGTTTTAAATAAACTGATTTAACAATATAAAAATCTCCTTTTTATTGTATATATACGAACCATAGAAAACATTCATGTGTTGGACAGAAATTCATTCGTTGAATAGAAATTCATGTGTTGAATGGTATTCGGGTTCGAAATAAATTGTTTTATAATAAAAATCATATTTTTATCATCTATATGAACTATATAAAATAGTCGTGTTTTGAAATAAATAGTTTTACATTAAAAATCACATTTTTATTATATACATGAATTATTGAAAATAGTGAAGTGTTTAAATAAACGTCTGTTTATAAAAATATCATTTTGATCAAAAGTATGAAAAGTGTATGGTTTTGAAGTCGAAGAATTGATTATATATATATAATTAAATAAATCGAATAACGAAGCTGTAGTTCGTATTTTGAAACCATGATTTCAAACGATTAGTGCGGGAGATCCGACCATCGGATTTTCCCAAAACCGAAACCGTTAGGTTCGCTTTGGAAATATCTTCCCAATGAAACCAACTTTGTAAAGATCCAACGGTTGGATTGTCTGGAATGTTTAATTCAAATCTAAAGAAAAACAGCACCAGAATCGATTATATATATATATATATATATATAATTAAATTAAATCGAATAACGACACTGCAGTTCGTATTTCAAAATCGAAACTTCAAACGATTATATCGGGAGATCCGACCGTCGGATTTTCCTGAAGCTGGAACCGCTGGATTCATTTAGAAAGGATCTTTCTAATGATATAAATTTTGTGAAGATCCAACGGTTAGATTTTCAGATATGTGTAAATCAAATCTAAAGAAAAACAGCGCCACGGCCACGTTATGGCCTGAAGTGTCGTTTGAATAAATTGGCTATTTTAAAATAAATAAAAATAGCGATAAATCATTATAAAATACTATAAACAATATGGATGTGAAATTTAGACACTAACTGAAGGTTGGCTAAGTCAAATGGTTTCCTGGATTTTGTTCTGATGTTGGTTTCGGCCTTCGGGGTTAATATTTGGGAAATCGTTCTCTTACTAGTTTACGGTTATTGACTAATGAATTGAAATGATGCATAGGTTGTGTTTGTGTAGCACTTGCTTATTTTATATGCAAGTTGCTCAGAAAGACCGGGTTTATCCCATTCTGAATAACTGAATCGACGATAAGAAATCGAAGATGAAGTCGGTGGTTGAAGACCGGAAATCTTCACCTCGTTTGGATGGTAACTGATGTCCTGATTGGGAGGCATCCCGAAATATGGATAATGAGTGGTGATCGTCCAGACGTACATGAAGATCGATGGGTATGCGAGGTATATAGTGCCTCCGGTTTCGTTCAGACCCAGAATGGACTTGTAAATGGACTGTGTGTCTGACATTGGATTTTATTCTGTGTTGATTGATCTTTATTAAATATACATCTGTTTGGCGGCAGAGAATTTATTCTTTTGCTTAACGCTCTTCTCTGAGACACACGAGCTCAGAGGTTGTATATCGATGGACATCAGTCACATGGCATGAATTGCTAGTGTGGCATGCCTAAGTGGCAAATGATCAAGGCTTCTGTTGAAAAGCAAAGTCTTGTGGTGATGATTAAATCACCGCCTATGTGGCGTTGCTTTGTGTATAACGTGAATTCGTGAACCTTACACCCCGGTATGAACCAGAAACGGGAGAGGACCTCAGGGAGGGCATGTGTTTCCTTCTAGCTAGAGGTGGTGTCGGTGCTTAAACTGGCTGACATTTATATTATTTTCACCTATGTGGTTGTTGCTGTTGCGAGGCGCCTCGGTTATATCAGTCGATCCGGGACCGATGGAGTCATTCGTTGGCTCATTTACGCCCCAGAGGGCGGGGAAACGTATTGTTCAGGCACTATAATCCACTCCGTGTGGACCAGCCCTGACGAACCAAGGGGCAGTTGCGGCTGTTCCGGAGACATGGGCTAGATTGTCTCGAATTCAGTATGAACTATCTTTTGCCTTGGTTCATGACGAAAATCCAATTTTCAAATACGACACCGTGCGGTTTTGATTGTATGTATATATGGCTACATGATATATGGTACCCATGCCGTCTATGATTGATAGTTATGATTGAAATTGTTTTTGAAACATATAAACAATAGCAATAATATCAATTTTTTTTGTTTTATTCGTATCAAGCATATTTTGGCCATTATAAGGTAAAACTCTATCCTCCGGTTTGCGTTGCATTGTGTGATGGGAAATGAGTCTTATAATGGCTTCATTTTTATAAAAAGCATTGCGAAGTTTAAAAGAATTATTTGTTTTAAAGCACTGGCAATCCGATGGAGTAAACCCGTTCCATGAAAGTGGCGTGGTCCTGTGATTAGCCATATTTTAAATGTGTTGAGTAGATTTCTCATACCAGTCCCATGACTGACTCGTAGTTTGTTTCACTTTCAAACTCGGGATCCCCTTTTTCTAAACGGGCAGCCTTGTGTTCAGGTTTAGCAGGCTTTTTCTGGATAGCTGGAGCTGAAGATGGATTCTATCATTTATCTCTTTTTATGCTGTTCAGCTCCAATTGTACATTATGTTTTGTTTTCCGCTGTAGACATTTATGTATAGCTGAACTGTATTTGTACTAAGTATGATCCTTTATACTGTGTAACTCTGATGATTACGTTTATCCAGTGTATTATTTGTTCATTATCTGGTGTATTTATTTAATTATGTTCTGTTGTTATCTGTTTATGTGTTATACTCCAAAGATTACCCTTGTCACCGTCAGTACGGGATTTGGGCTCGTCACAGCGTGGCATCAGAGCTTTGGTTAAGCTTAGTGCTGGAATATAACATATGAACGAACTCGTCAGAAATAGAACCAGTAGTGTTCTAAGACGAGTAACTCATTACAGATAGGATCAGTAATATCCTAGTATGAGTAAAGCAGAATGAAATACACCCCACTGGACACATTTACATTTGAAGTATATGTTTCTATGTTTTAAAATACCTTTTCTGTGACCTAACACTTGATCTGCTATTTGCAGAAGTACTAGAAAATGAGTGTCAGAAACAGGAGGAATGCAGAATCCGATCTAGAGGCTCTATTAAAGAGATATCAAAATCTGGGCGGAGCACAATTCTCGGGCAATGAATCTATAATTCAGACTCAAGCTTGGATGAGTTCTGTTGAAAGAATATTTGAACGTATCCGTTGAGAGATGATCAGAAAAGATTAGTAGCATCTTGGACGCTCAAAGAAGAAGCTTTAATCTGGTGGGAAACAATCATCAAAGATAATCCAGAAGATGATATCACCTGGGATAGATTCAAGGAGATTTTCCTTGAAAGATTTACTCCTCTTGAAGTGACTGAGCGATTATGTGATTAATTCTCTTATCTGATACAAGGAGATATGACCATTCCAGAATATCGTAAGAAATTCAACGAACTTTCTCACTTTGCTCCTCATCTGATTCAAGAACCAAAGAGGAAGAATCTGAGATTTATTCATGAACTGCAAAGAAAATATCAAAATAGTGTGGTGAGGAATGTGAAGCTTCCTTTTTCTGAAATGATATACATGGCTTATCAGTATGAAGATCTCCATAAGAAAGGTATGTTGCGGGACGAAAAGGAAGTCAGTTCTAGTAACAAAGTGGAGTCTGTGATTGATAGTCCTGAGGTAAGTAAGAAAACCGGAGCCAAAAGAAAAAGGGCTAGATCTGAAAAAGAACCAGCAACGACTGCCATATGCAATAACTGCCATAAGCCAGGGCATTTTCCGGGGAATTGCAAACCCTCGAAAAAGCGAATAAAAAGTGGATCTAAATCCAAGGAGATGTTTCAAGAGAATAGAAAATGTGGTGGATGTCATCAGACGGATCATCTTTTAAAGGCCTGCCCGCTATTCAGAAAACCTGAAATAGTACATGTAAATGAAGTGGCAGAAGTGCCTGCATCTTCATCTGCTCAGGAAAGGCCGGATGTTTTAGAAGGCACGCTTACTGTCAACGATATTCCAGTTAAAGTACTGTTTGACACAGGCGCGTCGCGAATCTTTGTTGCAAAGAATGCGGTTAAGAAACTGGATTTGAATTTGAAGAAGCTCAAAGAACCAATGACTGTCCATAATCCGGTTGGGGGTTCCGTCGATCTCAGTTGGGTGTGTGGAGTGCCAGTTTCTTTTTCTCGTTATCGGTTCCCTACTATCGCGGTCGTCATGAATTTTACAGAGTTTGATCTTATCTTGGGGTTAGACTGGTTGACTAAATATGAAGCTGAGGTTAAATGCGCCGACAGAGTCATTAAGGCGAAGATTAAATCAGGTGATTATATAACCATTCCCTATGAAGGTCAGAATTCTAATAGAAAAGTCTTCTGGGCAGCTCTCAATGTTTCTCCAGCTCGAATAGAAGATATCCCTGTAGTCACAGAGAATATTCCCGACCTCATCAAAGATATTCCTGTCGTCAAGAATTGTGCAGATGTGTTCGAAGAAGTCGTTAGTCTACCTCCGCAGGGAGAAATTGATTTCAAGATCGCTTTGATTCTGAATGCTAGGCCAGTGGTGCACGCTATTCAGAGGATGACGCTAAAGGAGAAAGAAGAGTAAGATAATCAAACTCGACAGCTTGTATGGAAGGGTCTGATCAGGCCTAGTTTCTCTGATTGGGGAGCAGCAGTGGTATTTGTCCCAAAATCTGATGGTACTCTGCGACTATGTGTGGATTATCATGATTTAAACAAGCAGACAATAAAGAATAAATATCCATTGCCGCGAATCGATGATTTATTGGATCGTCTGAATGGAGCCCAAGTAAGATAATCAAACTCGACAGCTTGTATGGAAGGGTCTGATCAGACCTAGCTACAGGCTTCCATCATCTTCGAATAGCCGAAGAGTGTGTTCCTATGACAACACTCAGAGGTCCAGACTTATTCTATGAGTGGTTAGTAATGTCGTTCGGCTTGTGTAACGCTCCAGCATACTTCGTCGATTTGATGAATAGAGTGTTCAGAGGAGTCCTGTAATGGCGCGTTTTGTTAGCTGTCGAATAATTAATTTATTTAATTATTTATATATCGATTTGGTGATATCGATAACTTAAAGTACAACGTTCGAACTTATAATTTATAATTATAATTAAAACGAACCTGAAACGTCGCGGCAGTTCGCAATTTGGCTATTTGAACTTCAACTAAATGTACATGATTCGTTTTAAGCCAGATTTCTGTGAAACAAGAAACGTGTGGAGCTGGTGGAGTATATTTTTCTAATGGAAGAGAAAAATGGGGATTTCGTAATGTAGATTTTGAGATACGTCCAAATCAAATTTTAAAATAGTCGCTATAGAATCGTTTAACGACCGTAATGGTTTATTCGTTATAACTAGAGACCGGGCTTGAATTTAGACAAGGTTCTTTTGGGAAATAGCGATAATTTAATTTTTAGAATTTTATGGTAATTTTTAATTAATTTAATAAGTGACTTTTTATTTGAAGTATTTCGCACCCTGAAATCAACATTTTGAAGTTTCACAATATGAGTTAATCTACCGGTATTATTATATTTCTGGAGTCGGGACACCTCGCTCATCACGATGGTGTTTTTATTTCTGTTAGTAGTGGGGCATAACTGTATAAGTTAATAAAATAAAGTCGTCACTTATTTATGGACCTAGTTTGGCCATGTCCCCTTCTTCCACAAATAAAAGGGAAAGAACCTGACCACGTCCTGACAAAAACAAACCACCCAATATTCAAAGTAATTCCGAAACATGGACGTCAATCTTCTCACAAATACAAAATGGACCATGTTTCTCCACGATACATGCATGAAATATATTAAAACCAAATGGACCGTGTTTCACCACAATGCATATATGATATATATTAAAACCCAAAAGAAAACGTGGTAAGTCATTTTCTCCTCAAACACCTACTACTATAATTTACAGCCTATAAATATACACGATGGTCCTTCATTTTAGTTTTGCTGCTTCAAGGAAAAATCGCAACAAAGAAAAATCTAAACAAATACATAAATACATCATCACGTGTGAGTTTGTGGTGCTCCCAGTTCACAGCTCGATGTGTATTTTTGATGTTCATACTTATACCATCCGGTTTTTTCTAGAACTGGAGACGAAGAGAGCGGTAGTTCAAAACGAGGAGGGGAGATGAGTATATGAGGCATAGTGGACGTAGCATGTGGCATTGGTTTGGAGGAGTATAAGCAGGTTGCGTGTATTTCTTTTGGGAAGGAAGCTCACTGGTTGAGGGGGTTTTAGGAGCATCGGAAATTGTTTACCGAGGGCCGGAAGGGGCGTGTGTGCTGTACTATGGTGTAGCACGGTTTTATTAGGACCGTGGGTTTTTGGTGTTGCTGTTCAAAGGAGCAACACGGTTGGTGCCGGAGTCACTTGTGTCGGGAGGAGGTCGAGTTGGGTTATTTTATATGAGATGGTAGAGAATTCGATGGAGAGAATATTGGTGAAGTTTGTGTGTTGATTGACAAAGTAGAGAGAGAGGGAAGTAGAAGTAAACGTTCGGCCATGGGGTTGTGGAGCTTCTGCATACTTCGAACAGTTTACTGTTTAGCAGGATATTATACTGGTGTTGTTTCTGTTTAGCAGAATATTATACTGGTGTTGTTTAACATCTGTGGATGCAGGGAAACAGGTTGGAGGAATCCAACTGGATTCCTCAACAGTTATTTTTTACTGTGATTTATGTATTGTGATATATAAATGTGATTTATATAATCTGTTGTGATTTCGTGTGGTTGGACGATATTCATCGTTGTTAGGTGATGTGTAAAAAAACCATAAGAAATACCAGAGTGTGATAAAAGGATTAAACAAAGAAATTGGTTAGGTTAACCAAAGCAAAGTTAGTCGAGTTAAACAAAGTAATTGGTTAGGTTAACCAAAGCAAAGTTAGTCGAGTTAAACAAAGTAATTGGTTAGGTTAACCAAAGCAAAGTTAGTCGAGTTAAACAAAGTAATTTGTTAGGTTAACCAAATCAAGTTAGTCGAGTTAATCAAAGTAATTGGTTAAGTTAACCAAAGTAAATTAGTTAAGATAAACTAAGCGGTTAATCGAAGTGAATTAGTTAAATTAAACTAATTGGTAAATCAAAGTGAATTAGTTGCGTCAAACTAAGTGAATTAGTCAAGTTAAACTAATTGGTTAATCGAAGTAAATTAGTTGGGTTAATCAAAGTGAATTAGCTGAGTTAAACTAAGTAAATCGGTTAGAGTTAATCAAAGTGAATTAACTAAGTTAAACTAAGTGGATTAGTTCAGTTAATCGAGACAAGTAAATAAAGTTAGGTTAAACCATTTGAGTTAACCAGTTAGGTTAAACCATTTGAGTTAACCAGTTAAAGTTTACCAGTTAAGGATAAACAGTTAGGTTAAACCATTTGAGTTAACCAGTTAATGTTTACCAGTTAAAGATAAACAGTTAGAGTTGACTAGTTAAAGTTGACCAGTTAAAGTTGATCAGTTAGAGTTGATCAGTTAGAGTTACTCAGTTAGAGTTGACCAGTTAGAGTTGACCAGTTAGAGTTATCCAAGTGGAGTTAATCGAGTAGAGTTGCCGAATATCACTTATTCGAAGTAGAGTTATCGAATGTAGTGTATTCGAGGGAAGAGTAATCAAATATAGTTTATTCGAGTGGAGAAATCAAATGTTATTCATTTGAGAAGAGTTACCGAATATTATTTATTCGAAGAGTAGTTATCGGATATTGGTTATTCGAAGTTAGTTAATCCAAAGGAGTTATTCGAAGTTAGTTAATCCAAAGGAGTTATTCGAAGTTAGTTAATCCAAAGGAGTTATTCGAAGTTAGTTAATCCAAAGGAGTTATTCGAAGTTAGTTAATCCAAAGGAGTTATTCGAAGTTAGTTAATCCGAAGGAGTTATTCGAAGTTAGTTAATCCAAAGGAGTTATTCGAAGTTAGTTAATCCAAAGGAGTTATTCGAAGTTAGTTAATCCAATGGAGTTATTCGAAGTTAGTTAATCCAAAGGAGTTAGTCGAAGAGTTAATTGAATATTAGTTATTCAATTTGAGTTAATCGAATGTAGTTATTCGAGAAGAGTTAAATCGAATTTAGTTATTCGAAAGGAGTTAATCAATTTGAGTTAAGTTAATCGATTTGAATTAAGTTGAATCGAAATGGAGTAAATCGATTAGAATTAAGTTAATCGAGTTAGAGTAAATCGAATATTGGTTATTCGAAGGTAAATTATTCGAATTAGTTATTCGAAGGAGTTAATCAAATGAGTTGATCCAAAGGAGTTAGTCGAATATTAGTTATTCGAATAGTGTTAAAGGAGTTATCGATTTTAGTTTGATCGAAAGGAGTTATCGATTAGTAAATCGAAAGGAGATTTTCGAATATAGCATATTCGAAAGAAAGAGTTCGAATATTGTTTATTCGAAAGAGAGAGATTTCGAATATGAGTTATTCGAAGAGAGATAATCGAATATAGGTTATTCGAAGAAGAGTTAATCAAATAGAGATTACTCGAAAGAGAGTTATACGTCGAATTCGATTATAGCGAATTCGGGAAAGTACTATTTACTTTCCAGGGTTTAAATCAAGATTTAGTTATTGATTTAGAAATTAGGTGTCTGTTAAATTATTCGAGTTAGGAGATAAAGTTATAATTAAGATTAGATATTGCAGAAGTAGGAATTATAACGTTATAGTTATAATCAAACGCTGTCATATAAGAAGTGGATTCGTAACCTGAATCTGAGAATTTGCGTAAATAGATGATTGTAAAAAGTGAGTGATGAGCTTCATCTATTTCACAGTAAAGGACGTTGTTCAATTAAGGTCTGAGAGGTAATTATACCCCAACTTGATTGACTTCAGAATTGACAAAGGAATAGTTGTGGTTCGATCTAAAAGGTTGATTAGGAATAAAGTTAAGGAATAAGCGATAAATGGATTAAGCAAAACGATGTTTTATACAACGTTCATTTTAAATCCGTAATTGAGTTTTGGAAACGTTTTCCAAATATAGTCAGATATGTTTTCTAAACATAGAAAATGAAATGTTTTCATGATAAGAATTTAAGAAATAGAGTTAAGCAAATTCAGAAACTGACTGGAGAGGGTAAGTTGAACGGTTTTCTAAGTGATGATATGATGTTTGTTTCGACCTTCCGGATTGATACTTAGAGAATTGTTCTCATACTAGTTACAGTTAGGGACTGATAGTTGCGAAATAATAGTGATGTGAAAATAAGCTATGGAAATGTTTTCCAATGATTAATAACATATATTTTCTAAATATATGAAATAAGGAAATATGAACATATGATGATTGATCGATCGAATTTCCATTTGGAAATAAGATCGTTGTTTGTACACCGACATGTTTTCATTTGATAGTTGAATCACAGACTATCAAAGTTTTGACCCTATTTACGTTGTAAATATGGAGAGACCGGTTGGATTATTATCCGAAGAACCACTCCGTATTAGCATAAGCGTTGCGAATCAAGTATGCTGAAGATAATTGAAGACGGAGTGAAGTGCAAGGGCTATTGTGAAAAGCCTAGGTAGGATGGATTCACTGAATAGTGCCTTCGGTTTGTTCAGTCCCAGGACAACGTATATGGACGAGTGTCTGACAAAGTATTCTTAATGAATCATATATGTTGATCTCTTTAAACATATTACGTTGGTGGCGGAGAAATTCGTTTCTCTTAGCTTTTATACCCGTGATGCCTTGAGAAATCGATAATGATTTGGCGGGTATGACGATGTGGCATTCAAAGTAATTGAAGAAATAATCTGTCAAAGTGATAAACGTGACCTCAAACCTCACCACCGGGAAATAACAGAAGTTGTGCTAGGCAGCATGGCTAGTTGGGCCATACCCAAGCAGGGTGTATTATCACCATCTAGAGAATATTCAATTGTACTTCTTTATAATCTATTTCAATGCTGTCCCTTATCGGGAAGGATGGTTGCTGATCCCAACCATCGGTGATAATATATTCGTCACACTCAAGCTAAATGAGTGGACGGTCATGTGTGGCCGGGTTGCAAGACGTTCTTGTTGAACCCTGAGTGTATCTCCTCTAGAGTACACTGATCGGAAGGTGCTCCCATACCTTGTCTGTTGGAATCCAATCTCCAATAAGTGCTCACGATTTATTTGTATACTATGTATGTGGAACGTGAGATGAAAGTGTTCTGCTAGATTGATATCTATTTGTATTTAGACATTATTATAATATCAGAAAGATATCCTTTATTTAACCAAGTGTTGGAGTTTTATTCACACCAGTCCCATGACTGACCCGGAGTTTATTTTGTTTTGTTTTCCTTAAACTCTTGGGTGCCAAATTTTGTACGGGCAGTCAAGTAGTCGGGATTTTACAGATACACTTGGAGAGCTTGGAGCAGGAGGCTTCAGGATTATAGCTATTATTATTCCGCTGTGTTGTTAAGTGTTGTACTTTGAAATGGTATGTATATACGAGTACTGAATTGTATTTCAAAGTTATGTTATATTTTATTCGTTCCGCTGTGAGATTCGTGTTTACTCTGATGATGTAAGTTCTTCTTCTTCTTCTATTCTATTAGTTCTATCTTTTCTTCCTCACCCTCTACTTTCTTTCACTAACGTCTCGGAATTTCCGACTCTCGAGGAGTCCGAAATTTCCAGCTGTTACAGTTGGTATCAGAGCTTAAGTTAAGTGATTACCTTGGCTCTGTGGCATAACTCGATAGAGATGGGATTAGTAATATCCTAGATTGAGTTTGAGTGTATATATATGAGCGCGTAATTGTTATTCAATATAAAATGGTTTTATATTGTGGAGACTCATTGGTTGAGTGGCTTATGAATTCTGGTCGATCAGTTTGATCCACTGTATCGATAAGGGTTACTAAACACTCGAATACGATGAACTGACATGGTATGTTTTGAAAGAGGGTAAATGAAATAATTTTTCCCAAAATATATTTGTTTATAGAAGAAATATATATCTTGAAATTATTATAGTATATTGATTGTGTTGGTTGTTATTATAATCGAATAAGATTATAAAAAGGGTGAAATGGTTATAAATGACCAATCAGAATTCATATGAATGTAATATATGAAATAGTTTGAATTAAATATGAATTTAAATCAGAATTTGGAATTTAAAATAAGGAAATTTTAAGTTCCTGGGAGATTTTGAAAATGTTTTTCAAATTGAAAATGATATAGTATTGAACTCACTTCGATAGCTGGAAAATAGATTTTGATGATGAATCTAGACATCATCAGTGTTCATTTTCGAGTTCTAAGTGACGGATTACTACCAAAGGTTTTGTTTTTGAATTGTTTTGAGAAAACAAGTTGTTTAGAAATTCAAAGGTTTTGAATTGGCATTATGATTTCAAATTAATTTGAAATAAGACCCAGGAACTTAAGTTCTGGAATTAAAATTTAACTAATGAAGTTAAATAAAATGAGATGGTAAAAATAAATTGAAATTTAACTTGAACCGAGTTAAATAAAATTGAATTGGATTAGAGATAATCTAGAATGGAACCAAATTGATAAGTCAATAATTTGAAATTTGATATTAGAGTTCGAATGAAATTCGATTTGGATTTGAGGATATGAACTGATTGGAGAACATTGGTATATGTTGAAGTGGTAGCAGATGAAAGGGATAGAGTTAAATGCCCGACAAAAAGGTACAAGTTTATATCATATATGAGTTTGGATTTTATGAGCCGAATTAGCAAGCCGCTAGGCTATTTTGATTTCTTTTTTTGATTGGAGGAGGCCTAGAGAGGCGAGTTGTGGTTTGACGTATTGAGCCGTACAAAGGAGGTTATGGCGAAATTTTTCTAAAATTTAAGGTGTTAGAAAATTTTCAGAATTTTTGAAAATTTTAGTTGGTCGGAAATGAATTAATAAATTAATTAAAATTTAATGAGTCCAGTCGAAACTGAAATTTAGAGGTAAACAAAAAAAAAGGATTTTTAAATCTAGTTAGTAGAGTTAGTAGCATTTTTCTAACTTAGCAATTTCGAGGACGAAATTATTTTAAGGGGGGAAGTCTGTAATGGCGCGTTTTGTTAGCTGTCGAATAATTAATTTATTTAATTATTTATATATCGATTTGGTGATATCGATAACTTAAAGTACAACGTTCGAACTTATAATTTATAATTATAATTAAAACGAACCTGAAACGTCGCGGCAGTTCGCAATTTGGCTATTTGAACTTCAACTGAATGTACATGATTCGTTTTAAGCCAGATTTCTGTGAAACAAGTAACGTGTGGAGCTGGTGGAGTATATTTTTTAATGGAAGAGAAAAATGGGGATTTCGTCATGTAGATTTTGAGATACGTCCAAATCAAATTTTAAAATAGTCGCTATAGAATCGTTTAACGACCGTAATGGTTTATTCGTTATAACTAGAGACCGGGCTTGAATTTAGACAAGGTTCTTTTGGGAAATAGCGATAATTTAATTTTTAGAATTTTATGGTAATTTTTAATTAATTTAATAAGTGACTTTTTATTTGAAGTATTTCGCACCCTGAAATCAACATTTTGAAGTTTCACAATATGAGTTAATCTACCGGTATTATTATATTTCTGGAGTCGGGACACCTCGCTCATCACGATGGTGTTTTTATTTCTGTTCGTAGTGGGGCATAACTGTATAAGTTAATAAAATAAAGTCGTCACTTATTTATGGACCTAGTTTGGCCATGTCCCCTTCTTCCACAAATAAAAGGGAAAGAACCTGACCACGCCCTAACAAAAACAAACCACCCAATATTCAAAGTAATTCCGAAACGTGGACGTCAATCTTCTCACAAATACAAAATGGACCATGTTTCTCCACGATACATGCATGAAATATATTAAAACCAAATGGACCGTGTTTCACCACAATGCATATATGATATATATTAAAACCCAAAAGAAAACGTGGTAAGTCATTTTCTCCTCAAACACCTACTACTATAATTTACAGCCTATAAATATACACGATGGTCCTTCATTTTAGTTTTGCTGCTTCAAGGAAAAATCGCAACAAAGAAAAATCAAAACAAATACTTAAATACATCATCACGTGTGGGTTTGTGGTGCTCCCAGTTCACAGCTCGGTGTGTATTTTTGATGTTCATACTTATACCATCCGGTTTTTCCTAGAACTGGAGACGAAGAGAGCGGTAGTTCAAAACGAGGAGGGGAGATGAGTATATAAGGCATAGTGGACGTAGCATGTGGCATTGGTTTGGAGGAGTATAAGCAGGTTGCGTGTATTTCTTTTGGGAAGGAAGCTCACTGGTTGAGGGGATTTTAGGAGCATCGGAAATTGTTTACTGAGGGCCGGAAGGGGCGTGTGTGCTGTACTATGGAGTAGCACGGTTTTATTAGGACCGTGGGTTTTTGGTGTTGCTGTTCAAAGGAGCAACACGGTTGGTGCCGGAGTCACTTGTGTCGGAAGGAGGTCGAGTTGGGTTATTTTATATGAGATGGTAGAGAATTCGATGGAGAGAATATTGGTGAAGTTTGTGTGTTGATTGACAAAGTAGAGAGAGAGGGAAGTAGAAGTAAACGTTCGGCCATGGGGTTGTGGAGCTTCTGCGTACTTCGAACGGTTTACTGGAAGAGGAGAGGGGTATTAAAACGGTGGTAGGCTGATTGTACATAGCAAAACTGGATCCGTTGGGATCGTAGGGACGGACACTACACAATGAAGCTGACTGGAAGTGGATTCGAGCTCGTTACAATTTATGGCGAAATAAATTATCTGATCAGAATCAAATAACGCAAACCGTTATTTAACGGCTAACGCGCAAAAGTGAGTAAATCTCACAAACTCTAAACAGTTTTATTTTCACGTTGTATTCTTAGAACTGTTAAAATATTGTCTATTTGACTGGGTGTTGATTGTTTGCTTGAACTGCTAGTCAGTTAGTAGAGATTTTATATATATATTTATGTATGTATATATATATATATACACCGTCAAATAGTTATATGTTGATTCTGTTTAGCAGAATATTATACTGGTGTTGTTTAACATCTGTGGATGCAGGGAAACAGGTTGGAGGAATCCAACTGGATTCCTCAACAGTTATTTTTTACTGTGATTTATGTATTGTGATATATAAATGTGATTTATATAATCTGTTGTGATTTCGTGTGGTTGGACGATATTCATCGTTGTTAGGTGATGTGTAAAAAAACCATAAGAAATACCAGAGTGTGATAAAAGGATTAAACAAAGAAATTGGTTAGGTTAACCAAAGCAAAGTTAGTCGATTTAAACAAAGTAATTGGTTAGGTTAACCAAAGCAAAGTTAGTCGAGTTAAACAAAGTAATTGGTTAGGTTAACCAAAGCAAAGTTAGTCGAGTTAAACAAAGTAATTTGTTAGATTAACCAAAGCAAGTTAGTCGAGTTAATCAAAGTAATTGGTTAAGTTAACCAAAGTAAATTAGTTAAGATAAACTAAGCGGTTAATCGAAGTGAATTAGTTAAGTTAAACTAATTGGTAAATCAAAGTGAATTAGTTGCGTCAAACTAAGTGAATTAGTCAAGTTAAACTAATTGGTTAATCGAAGTAAATTAGTTGGGTTAATCAAAGTGAATTAGCTGAGTTAAACTAAGTAAATCGGTTAGATTTAATCAAAGTGAATTAACTAAGTTAAACTAAGTGGATTAGTTCAGTTAATTGAGACAAGTAAATAAAGTTAGGTTAAACCATTTGAGTTAACCAGTTAGGTTAAACCATTTGAGTTAACCAGTTAAAGTTTACCAGTTAAGGATAAACAGTTAGGTTAAACCATTTGAGTTAACCAGTTAAAGATAAACAGTTAGAGTTGACTAGTTAAAGTTGACCAGTTAAAGTTGATCAATTAGAGTTGATCAGTTAGAGTTACTCAATTAGAGTTGACCAGTTAGAGTTGACCAGTTAGAGTTATCCAAGTGGAGTTAATCGAGTAGAGTTGCCGAATATCACTTATTCGAAGTAGAGTTATCGAATGTAGTGTATTCGAGGGAAGAGTAATCAAATATAGTTTATTCGAGTGGAGAAATCAAATGTTATTCATTTGAGAAGAGTTACCGAATATTATTTATTCGAAGAGTAGTTATCGGATATTGGTTATTCGAAGTTAGTTAATCCAAAGGAGTTATTCGAAGTTAGTTAATCCAAAGGAGTTATTCGAAGTTAGTTAATCCAAAGGAGTTATTCGAAGTTAGTTAATCCAAAGGAGTTATTCGAAGTTAGTTAATCCAAAGGAGTTATTCGAAGTTAGTTAATCCAAAGGAGTTATTCGAAGTTAGTTAATCCAAAGGAGTTATTCGAAGTTAGTTAATCCGAAGGAGTTATTCGAAGTTAGTTTATCCAAAGGAGTTATTCGAAGTTAGTTAATCCGAAGGAGTTATTCGAAGTTAGTTAATCCAAAGGAGTTATTCGAAGTTAGTTAATCCAAAGGAGTTATTCGAAGTTAGTTAATTGAATATTAGTTATTCAATTTGAGTTAATCGAATGTAGTTATTCGAGAAGAGTTAAATCGAATTTAGTTATTCGAAAGGAGTTAATCAATTTGAGTTAAGTTAATCAATTTGAATTAAGTTGAATCGAAATGGAGTAAAACGATTAGAATTAAGTTAATCGAGTTAGAGTAAATCGAATATTGGTTATTCGAAGGTAAATTATTCGAATTAGTTATTCGAAGGAGTTAATCAATTGAGTTGATCCAAAGGAGTTAGTCGAATATTAGTTATTCGAATAGAGTTAAAGGAGTTATCGATTTTAGTTTGATCGAAAGGAGTTATCGATTAGTAAATCGAAAGGAGATTTTCGAATATAGCATATTCGAAAGAAAGAGATCGAATATTGTTTATTCGAAAGAGAGAGATTTCGAATATGAGTTATTCGAAGAGAGATAATCGAATATAGGTTATTCGAAGAAGAGTTAATCAAATAGAGATTACTCGAAAGAGAGTTATACGTCGAATTCGATTATAGCGAATTCGGGAAAGTACTATTTACTTTCCAGGGTTTAAATCAAGATTTAGTTATTGATTTAGAAATTAGGTGTCTGTTAAATTATTCGAGTTAGGAGATAAAGTTATAATTAAGATTAGATATTGCAGAAGTAGGAATTATAACGTTATAGTTATAATCAAACGCTGTCATATAAGAAGTGGATTCGTAACCTGAATCTGAGAATTTGCGTAAACAGATGATTGTAAAAAGTGAGTGATGAGCTTCATCTATTTCACAGTAAAGGACGTTGTTCAATTAAGGTCTGAGAGGTAATTATACCCCAACTTGATTGACTTCAGAATTGACAAAGGAATAGTTGTGGTTCGATCTAAAAGGTTGATTAGGAATAAAGTTAAGGAATAAGCGATAAATGGATTAAGCAAAACGATGTTTTATACAACTTTCATTTTAAATCCGTAATTGAGTTTTGGAAACGTTTTCCAAATATAGTCAGATATGTTTTCTAAACATAGAAAATGAAATGTTTTCATGATAAGAATTTAAGAAATAGAGTTAAGCAAATTCAGAAACTGACTGGAGAGGGTAAGTTGAACGGTTTTCTAAGTGACGATATGATGTTGGTTTCGACCTTCCGGATTGATACTTAGAGAATTGTTCTCATACTAGTTACAGTTAGGGACTGATAGTTGCGAAATAATAGTGATGTGAAAATAAGCTATGGAAATGTTTTCCAATGATTAATAACATATATTTTCTAAATATATGAAATAAGGAAATATGAACATATGATGATTGATCGATCGAATTTCCATTTGGAAATAAGATCGTTGTTTGTACACCGACATGTTTTCATTTGATAGTTGAATCGCAGACTATCAAAGTTTTGACCCTATTTACGTTGTAAATATGGAGAGACCGGTTGGATTATTATCCGAAGAACCACTCCGTATTAGCATAAGCGTTGCGAATCAAGTATGCTGAAGATAATTGAAGACGGAGTGAAGTGCAAGGGCTATTGTGAAAAGCCTAGGTAGGATGGATTCACTGAATAGTGCCTTCGGTTTGTTCAGTCCCAGGACAACGTATATGGACGAGTGTCTGACAAAGTATTCTTAACGAATCATATATGTTGATCTCTTTAAACATATTACGTTGGTGGCGGAGAAATTCGTTTCTCTTAGCTTTTATACCCGTGATGCCTTGAGAAATCGATAATGATTTGGCGGGTATGACGATGTGGCATTCAAAGTAATTGAAGAAATAATCTGTCAAAGTGATAAACGTGACCTCAAACCTCACCACCGGGAAATAACAGAAGTTGGGCTAGGCAGCATGGCTAGTTGGGCCATACCCAAGCAGGGTGTACTATCACCATCTAGAGGATATTCAATTGTACTTCTTTATAATCTATTTCAATGATGTCCCTTATCGGGAAGGATGGTTGCTGATCCCAACCATCGGTGATAATATATTCGTCACACTCAAGCTAAATGAGTGGACGGTCATGTGTGGCCGGGTTGCAAGACGTTCTTGTTGAACCCTGAGTGTATCTCCTCTAGAGTACACTGATCGGAAGGTGCTCCCATACCTTGTCTGTTGGAATCCAATCTCCAATAAGCGCTCACGGTTTATTTGTATACTATGTATGTGGAACGTGAGATGCAAGCGTTCTGCTAGATTGATATCTATTTGTATTTAGACATTATTATAATATCAGAAAGATATCCTTTATTTAACCAAGTGTTGGAGTTTTATTCACACCAGTCCCATGACTGACCCGGAGTTTATTTTGTTTTGTTTTCCCTAAACTCTTGGGTGCCTAATTTTGTACGGGCAGTCAAGTAGTCGGGATTTTACAGATACACTTGGAGAGCTTGGAGCAGGAGGCTTCAGGATTATAGCTATTATTATTCCGCTGTGTTGTTAAGTGTTGTACTTTGAAATGGTATGTATATACGAGTACTGAATTGTATTTCAAAGTTATGTTATATTTTATTCGTTCCGCTGTGAGATTCGTGTTTACTCTGATGATGTAAGTTCTTCTTCTTCTTCTATTCTATTAGTTCTATCTTTTCTTCCTCACCCTCTACTTTCTTTCACTAACGTCTCGGAATTTCCGACTCTCGAGGAGTCGGAAATTTCCAGCCGTTACAGTTGGTATCAGAGCTTAAGTTAAGTGATTACCTTGGCTCTGTGGCATAACTCGATAGAGATGGGATTAGTAATATCCTAGATTGAGTTTGAGTGTATATATATGAGCGCGTAATTGTTATTCAATATAAAATGGTTTTATATTGTGGTGACTCATTGGTTGAGTGGCTTATGAATTCTGGTCGATCAGTTTGATCCACTGTATCGATAAGGGTTACTAAACACTCGAATACGATGAACTGACATGGTATCTTTTGAAAGAGGGTAAATGAAATAATTTTTCCCAAAATATATTTGTTTATAGAAGAAATATATATCTTGAAATTATTATAGTATATTGATTGTGTTGGTTGTTATTATAATCGAATAAGATTATAAAAAGGGTGAAATGGTTATAAATGACCAATCAGAATTCATATGAATGTAATATATGAAATAGTTTGAATTAAATATGAATTTAAATCAGAATTTGGAATTTAAAATAAGGAAATTTTAAGTTCCTGGGAGATTTTGAAAATGTTTTTCAAATTGAAAATGATATAGTATTGAACTCACTTCGATAGCTGGAAAATAGATTTTGATGATGAATCTAGACATCATCAGTGTTCATTTTCGAGTTCTAAGTGACGGATTACTACCAAAGGTTTTGTTTTTGAATTGTTTTGAGAAAACAAGTTGTTTAGAAATTCAAAGGTTTTGAATTGGCATTATGATTTCAAATTAATTTGAAATAAGACCCAAGAACTTAAGTTCTGGAATTAAAATTTAACTAATGAAGTTAAATAAAATGAGATGGTAAAAATAAATTGAAATTTCACTTGAACCGAGTTAAATAAAATTGAATTGGATTAGAGATAATCTAGAATGGAACCAAATTGATAAGTCAATAATTTGAAATTTGATATTAGAGTTCGAATGAAATTCGATTTGGATTTGAGGATATGAACTGATTGGAGAACATTGGTATATGTTGAAGTGGTAGCAGATGAAAGGGATAGAGTTAAATGCCCGACAAAAAGGTACAAGTTTATATCATATATGAGTTTGGATTTTATGAGCCGAATTAGCAAGCCGCTAGGCTATTTTGATTTCTTTTTTTGATTGGAGGAGGCCTAGAGAGGCGAGTTGTGGTTTGACGTATTGAGCCGTACAAAGGAGGTTATGGCGAAATTTTTCGAAAATTTAAGGTGTTAGAAAATTTTCAGAATTTTTGAAAATTTTAGTTGGTCGGAAATGAATTAATAAATTAATTAAAATTTAATGAGTCCAGTCGAAACTGAAATTTGGAGGTAAACAAAAAAAAAGGATTTTTAAATCTAGTTAGTAGAGTTAGTAGCATTTTTCTAACTTAGCAATTTCGAGGACGAAATTATTTTAAGGGGGGAAGTCTGTAATGGCGCGTTTTGTTAGCAGTCGAATAATTAATTTATTTAATTATTTATATATCGATTTGGTGATATCAATAACTTAAAGTACAACGTTCGAACTTATAATTTATAATTATAATTAAAACGAACCTGAAACGTCGCGGCAGTTCACAATTTGGCTATTTGAACTTCAACTGAATGTACATGATTCGTTTTAAGCCAGATTTCTGTGAAACAAGAAACGTGTGGAGCTGGTGGAGTATATTTTTCTAATGGAAGAGAAAAATGGGGATTTCGTCATGTAGATTTTGAGATACGTCCAAATCAAATTTTAAAATAGTCGCTATAGAATCGTTTAACGACCGTAATGGTTTATTCGTTATAACTAGAGACCGGGCTTGAATTTAGACAAGGTTCTTTTGGGAAATAGCGATAATTTAATTTTTAGAATTTTATGGTAATTTTTAATTAATTTAATAAGTGACTTTTTATTTGAAGTATTTCGCACCCTGAAATCAACATTTTGAAGTTTCACAATATGAGTTAATCTACCGGTATTATTATATTTCTGGAGTCGGGACACCTCGCTCATCACGATGGTGTTTTTATTTCTGTTCGTAGTGGGGCATAACTGTATAAGTTAATAAAATAAAGTCGTCACTTATTTATGGACCTAGTTTGGCCATGTCCCCTTCTTCCACAAATAAAAGGGAAAGAACCTGACCACGTCCTAACAAAAACAAACCACCCAATATTCAAAGTAATTCTGAAACGTGGACGTCAATCTTCTCACAAATACAAAATGGACCATGTTTCTCCACGATACATGCATGAAATATATTAAAACAAAATGGACCGTGTTTCACCACAATGCATATATGATATATATTAAAACCCAAAAGAAAACATGGTAAGTCATTTTCTCCTCAAACACCTACTACTATAATTTACAGCCTATAAATATACACGATGGTCCTTCATTTTAGTTTTGCTGCTTCAAGGAAAAATCGCAACAAAGAAAAATCAAAACAAATACTTAAATACATCATCACGTGTGAGTTTGTGGTGCTCCCAGTTCACAGCTCGATGTGTATTTTTGATGTTCATACTTATACCATCCGGTTTTTCCTAGAACTGGAGACGAAGAGAGCGGTAGTTCAAAACGAGGAGGGGAGATGAGTATATGAGGCATAGTGGACGTAGCATGTGGCATTGGTTTGGAGGAGTATAAGCAGGTTGCGTGTATTTCTTTTGGGAAGGAAGCTCACTGGTTGAGGGGGTTTTAGGAGCATCGGAAATTGTTTACTGAGGGCCGGAAGGGGCGTGTGTGCTGTACTATGGTGTAGCACGGTTTTATTAGGACCGTGGGTTTTTGGTGTTGCTGTTCAAAGGAGCAACACGGTTGGTGCCGGAGTCACTTGTGTCGGGAGGAGGTCGAGTTGGGTTATTTTATATGAGATGGTAGAGAATTCGATGGAGAAAATATTGGTGAAGTTTGTGTGTTGATTGACAAAGTAGAGAGAGAGGGAAGTAGAAGTAAACGTTCGGCCATGGGGTTGTGGAGCTTCTGCGTACTTCGAACGGTTTACTGGAAGAGGAGAGGGGTATTAAAACGGTGGTAGGCTGATTGTACATAGCGAAACTGGATCCGTTGGGATCGTAGGGACGGACACTACACAATGAAGCTGACTGGAGGTGGATTCGAGCTCGTTACAATTTATGGCGAAATAAATTATCTGATCAGAATCAAATAACGCAAACCGTTATTTAACGGCTAACGCGCAAAAGTGAGTAAATCTCACAAACTCTAAACAGTTTTATTTTCACGTTGTATTCTTAGAACTGTTAAAATATTGTCTGTTTGACTGGGTGTTGATTGTTTGCTTGAACTACTAGTCAGTTAGTAGAGATTTTATATATATATTTACGTATGTATATATATATAAACCGTCAAATAGTTATATGTTGATTCTGTTTAGCAGAATATTATACTGGTGTTGTTTAACATCTGTGGATGCAGGGAAACAGGTTGGAGGAATCCAACTGGATTCCTCAACAGTTATTTTTTACTGTGATTTATGTATTGTGATATATAAATGTGATTTATATAATCTGTTGTGATTTCGTGTGGTTGGACGATATTCATCGTTGTTAGGTGATGTGTAAAAAAACCATAAGAAATACCAGAGTGTGATAAAAGGATTAAACAAAGAAATTGGTTAGGTTAACCAAAGCAAAGTTAGTCGAGTTAAACAAAGTAATTGGTTAGGTTAACCAAAGCAAAGTTAGTCGAGTTAAACAAAGTAATTGGTTAGGTTAACCAAAGCAAAGTTAGTCGAGTTAAACAAAGTAATTTGTTAGGTTAACCAAAGCAAGTTAGTCGAGTTAATCAAAGTAATTGGTTAAGTTAACCAAAGTAAATTAGTTAAGATAAACTAAGCGGTTAATCGAAGTGAATTAGTGAAGTTAAACTAATTGGTAAATCAAAGTGAATTAGTTGCGTCAAACTAAGTGAATTAGTCAAGTTAAACTAATTGGTTAATCGAAGTAAATTAGTTGGGTTAATCAAAGTGAATTAGCTGAGTTAAACTAAGTAAATCGGTTAGAGTTAATCAAAGTGAATTAACTAAGTTAAACTAAGTGGATTAGTTCAGTTAATCGAGACAAGTAAATAAAGTTAGGTTAAACCATTTGAGTTAACCAGTTAGGTTAAACCATTTGAGTTAACCAGTTAAAGTTTACCAGTTAAAGATAAACAGTTAGAGTTGACTAGTTAAAGTTGACCAGTTAAAGTTGATCAGTTAGAGTTGATCAGTTAGAGTTACTCAGTTAGAGTTGACCAGTTAGAGTTGACCAGTTAGAGTTATCCAAGTGGAGTTAATCGAGTAGAGTTGCCGAATATCACTTATTCGAAGTAGAGTTATCGAATGTAGTGTATTCGAGGGAAGAGTAATCAAATATAGTTTATTCGAGTGGAGAAATCAAATGTTATTCATTTGAGAAGAGTTACCGAATATTATTTATTCGAAGAGTAGTTATCGGATATTGGTTATTCGAAGTTAGTTAATCCAAAGGAGTTATTCGAAGTTAGTTAATCCAAAGGAGTTATTCGAAGTTAGTTAATCCAAAGGAGTTATTCGAAGTTAGTTAATCCAAAGGAGTTATTCGAAGTTAGTTAATCCAAAGGAGTTATTCGAAGTTAGTTAATCCAAAGGAGTTATTCGAAGTTAGTTAATCCAAAGGAGTTATTCGAAGTTAGTTAATCCGAAGGAGTTATTCGAAGTTAGTTAATCCGAAGGAGTTATTCGAAGTTAGTTAATCCAAAGGAGTTATTCGAAGTTAGTTAATCCAAAGGAGTTATTCGAAGTTAGTTAATCCAAAGGAGTTAGTCGAAGAGTTAATTGAATATTAGTTATTCAATTTGAGTTAATCGAATGTAGTTATTCGAGAAGAGTTAAATCAAATTTAGTTATTCGAAAGGAGTTAATCAATTTGAGTTAAGTTAATCGATTTGAATTAAGTTGAATCGAAATGGAGTAAATCGATTAGAATTAAGTTAATCAAGTTAGAGTAAATCGAATATAGGTTATTCGAAGGTAAATTATTCGAATTAGTTATTCGAAGGAGTTAATCAAATGAGTTGATCCAAAGGAGTTAGTCGAATATTAGTTATTCGAATAGAGTTAAAGGAGTTATCGATTTTAGTTTGATCGAAAGGAGTTATCGATTAGTAAATCGAAAGGAGATTTTCGAATATAGCATATTCGAAAGAAAGAGATCGAATATTGTTTATTCGAAAGAGAGAGATTTCGAATATGAGTTATTCGAAGAGAGATAATCGAATATAGGTTATTCGAAGAAGAGTTAATCAAATAGAGATTACTCGAAAGAGAGTTATACGTCGAATTCGATTATAGCGAATTCGGGAAAGTACTATTTACTTTCCAGGGTTTAAATCAAGATTTAGTTATTGATTTAGAAATTAGGTGTCTGTTAAATTATTCGAGTTAGGAGATAAAGTTATAATTAAGATTAGATATTGCAGAAGTAGGAATTATAACGTTATAGTTATAATCAAACGCTGTCATATAAGAAGTGGATTCGTAACCTGAATCTGAGAATTTGCGTAAACAGATGATTGTAAAAAGTGAGTGATGAGCTTCATCTATTTCACAGTAAAGGACGTTGTTCAATTAAGGTCTGAGAGGTAATTATACCCCAACTTGATTGACTTCAGAATTGACAAAGGAATAGTTGTGGTTCGATCTAAAAGGTTGATTAGGAATAAAGTTAAGGAATAAGCGATAAATGGATTAAGCAAAACGATGTTTTATACAACTTTCATTTTAAATCCGTAATTGAGTTTTGGAAACGTTTTCCAAATATAGTCAGATATGTTTTCTAAACATAGAAAATGAAATGTTTTCATGATAAGAATTTAAGAAATAGAGTTAAGCAAATTCAGAAACTGACTGGAGAGGGTAAGTTGAACGGTTTTCTAAGTGACGATATGATGTTGGTTTCGACCTTCCGGATTGATACTTAGAGAATTGTTCTCATACTAGTTACAGTTAGGGACTGATAGTTGCGAAATAATAGTGATGTGAAAATAAGCTATGGAAATGTTTTCCAATGATTAATAACATATATTTTCTAAATATATGAAATAAGGAAATATGAACATATGATGATTGATCGATCGAATTTCCATTTGGAAATAAGATCGTTGTTTGTACACCGACATGTTTTCATTTGATAGTTGAATCGCAGACTATCAAAGTTTTGACCCTATTTACGTTGTAAATATGGAGAGACCGGTTGGATTATTATCCGAAGAACCACTCCGTATTAGCATAAGCGTTGCGAATCAAGTATGCTGAAGATAATTGAAGACGGAGTGAAGTGCAAGGGCTATTGTGAAAAGCCTAGGTAGGATGGATTCACTGAATAGTGCCTTCGGTTTGTTCAGTCCCAGGACAACGTATATGGACGAGTGTCTGACAAAGTATTCTTAACGAATCATATATGTTGATCTCTTTAAACATATTACGTTGGTGGTGGAGAAATTCGTTTCTCTTAGCTTTTATACCCGTGATGCCTTGAGAAATCGATAATGATTTGGCGGGTATGACGATGTGGCATTCAAAGTAATTGAAGAAATAATCTGTCAAAGTGATAAACGTGACCTCAAACCTCACCACCGGGAAATAACAGAAGTTGGGCTAGGCAGCATGGCTAGTTGGGCCATACCCAAGCAGGGTGTATTATCACCATCTAGAGGATATTCAATTGTACTTCTTTATAATCTATTTCAATGATGTCCCTTATCGGGAAGGATGGTTGCTGATCCCAACCATCGGTGATAATATATTCGTCACACTCAAGCTAAATGAGTGGACGGTCATGTGTGGCCGGGTTGCAAGACGTTCTTGTTGAACCCTGAGTGTATCTCCTCTAGAGTACACTGATCGGAAGGTGCTCCCATACCTTGTCTGTTGGAATCCAATCTCCAATAAGCGCTCACGGTTTATTTGTATACTATGTATGTGGAACGTGAGATGCAAGCGTTCTGCTAGATTGATATCTATTTGTATTTAGACATTATTATAATATCAGAAAGATATCCTTTATTTAACCAAGTGTTGGAGTTTTATTCACACCAGTCCCATGACTGACCCGGAGTTTATTTTGTTTTGTTTTCCCTAAACTCTTGGGTGCCTAATTTTGTACGGGCAGTCAAGTAGTCGGGATTTTACAGATACACTTGGAGAGCTTGGAGCAGGAGGCTTCAGGATTATAGCTATTATTATTCCGCTGTGTTGTTAAGTGTTGTACTTTGAAATGGTATGTATATACGAGTACTGAATTGTATTTCAAAGTTATGTTATATTTTATTCGTTCCGCTGTGAGATTCGTGTTTACTCTGATGATGTAAGTTCTTCTTCTTCTTCTATTCTATTAGTTCTATCTTTTCTTCCTCACCCTCTACTTTCTTTCACTAACGTCTCGGAATTTCCGACTCTCGAGGAGTCGGAAATTTCCAGCCGTTACAGTTGGTATCAGAGCTTAAGTTAAGTGATTACCTTGGCTCTGTGGCATAACTCGATAGAGATGGGATTAGTAATATCCTAGATTGAGTTTGAGTGTATATATATGAGCGCGTAATTGTTATTCAATATAAAATGGTTTTATATTGTGGTGACTCATTGGTTGAGTGGCTTATGAATTCTGGTCGATCAGTTTGATCCACTGTATCGATAAGGGTTACTAAACACTCGAATACGATGAACTGACATGGTATCTTTTGAAAGAGGGTAAATGAAATAATTTTTCCCAAAATATATTTGTTTATAGAAGAAATATATATCTTGAAATTATTATAGTATATTGATTGTGTTGGTTGTTATTATAATCGAATAAGATTATAAAAAGGGTGAAATGGTTATAAATGACCAATCAGAATTCATATGAATGTAATATATGAAATAGTTTGAATTAAATATGAATTTAAATCAGAATTTGGAATTTAAAATAAGGAAATTTTAAGTTCCTGGGAGATTTTGAAAATGTTTTTCAAATTGAAAATGATATAGTATTGAACTCACTTCGATAGCTGGAAAATAGATTTTGATGATGAATCTAGACATCATCAGTGTTCATTTTCGAGTTCTAAGTGACGGATTACTACCAAAGGTTTTGTTTTTGAATTGTTTTGAGAAAACAAGTTGTTTAGAAATTCAAAGGTTTTGAATTGGCATTATGATTTCAAATTAATTTGAAATAAGACCCAGGAACTTAAGTTCTGGAATTAAAATTTAACTAATGAAGTTAAATAAAATGAGATGGTAAAAATAAATTGAAATTTCACTTGAACCGAGTTAAATAAAATTGAATTGGATTAGAGATAATCTAGAATGGAACCAAATTGATAAGTCAATAATTTGAAATTTGATATTAGAGTTCGAATGAAATTCGATTTGGATTTGAGGATATGAACTGATTGGAGAACATTGGTATATGTTGAAGTGGTAGCAGATGAAAGGGATAGAGTTAAATGCCCGACAAAAAGGTACAAGTTTATATCATATATGAGTTTGGATTTTATGAGCCGAATTAGCAAGCCGCTAGGCTATTTTGATTTCTTTTTTTGATTGGAGGAGGCCTAGAGAGGCGAGTTGTGGTTTGACGTATTGAGCCGTACAAAGGAGGTTATGGCGAAATTTTTCGAAAATTTAAGGTGTTAGAAAATTTTCAGAATTTTTGAAAATTTTAGTTGGTCGGAAATGAATTAATAAATTAATTAAAATTTAATGAGTCCAGTCGAAACTGAAATTTGGAGGTAAACAAAAAAAAAGGATTTTTAAATCTAGTTAGTAGAGTTAGTAGCATTTTTCTAACTTAGCAATTTCGAGGACGAAATTATTTTAAGGGGGGAAGTCTGTAATGGCGCGTTTTGTTAGCAGTCGAATAATTAATTTATTTAATTATTTATATATCGATTTGGTGATATCAATAACTTAAAGTACAACGTTCGAACTTATAATTTATAATTATAATTAAAACGAACCTGAAACGTCGCGGCAGTTCACAATTTGGCTATTTGAACTTCAACTGAATGTACATGATTCGTTTTAAGCCAGATTTCTGTGAAACAAGAAACGTGTGGAGCTGGTGGAGTATATTTTTCTAATGGAAGAGAAAAATGGGGATTTCGTCATGTAGATTTTGAGATACGTCCAAATCAAATTTTAAAATAGTCGCTATAGAATCGTTTAACGACCGTAATGGTTTATTCGTTATAACTAGAGACCGGGCTTGAATTTAGACAAGGTTCTTTTGGGAAATAGCGATAATTTAATTTTTAGAATTTTATGGTAATTTTTAATTAATTTAATAAGTGACTTTTTATTTGAAGTATTTCGCACCCTGAAATCAACATTTTGAAGTTTCACAATATGAGTTAATCTACCGGTATTATTATATTTCTGGAGTCGGGACACCTCGCTCATCACGATGGTGTTTTTATTTCTGTTCGTAGTGGGGCATAACTGTATAAGTTAATAAAATAAAGTCGTCACTTATTTATGGACCTAGTTTGGCCATGTCCCCTTCTTCCACAAATAAAAGGGAAAGAACCTGACCACGTCCTAACAAAAACAAACCACCCAATATTCAAAGTAATTCTGAAACGTGGACGTCAATCTTCTCACAAATACAAAATGGACCATGTTTCTCCACGATACATGCATGAAATATATTAAAACAAAATGGACCGTGTTTCACCACAATGCATATATGATATATATTAAAACCCAAAAGAAAACATGGTAAGTCATTTTCTCCTCAAACACCTACTACTATAATTTACAGCCTATAAATATACACGATGGTCCTTCATTTTAGTTTTGCTGCTTCAAGGAAAAATCGCAACAAAGAAAAATCAAAACAAATACTTAAATACATCATCACGTGTGAGTTTGTGGTGCTCCCAGTTCACAGCTCGATGTGTATTTTTGATGTTCATACTTATACCATCCGGTTTTTCCTAGAACTGGAGACGAAGAGAGCGGTAGTTCAAAACGAGGAGGGGAGATGAGTATATGAGGCATAGTGGACGTAGCATGTGGCATTGGTTTGGAGGAGTATAAGCAGGTTGCGTGTATTTCTTTTGGGAAGGAAGCTCACTGGTTGAGGGGGTTTTAGGAGCATCGGAAATTGTTTACTGAGGGCCGGAAGGGGCGTGTGTGCTGTACTATGGTGTAGCACGGTTTTATTAGGACCGTGGGTTTTTGGTGTTGCTGTTCAAAGGAGCAACACGGTTGGTGCCGGAGTCACTTGTGTCGGGAGGAGGTCGAGTTGGGTTATTTTATATGAGATGGTAGAGAATTCGATGGAGAAAATATTGGTGAAGTTTGTGTGTTGATTGACAAAGTAGAGAGAGAGGGAAGTAGAAGTAAACGTTCGGCCATGGGGTTGTGGAGCTTCTGCGTACTTCGAACGGTTTACTGGAAGAGGAGAGGGGTATTAAAACGGTGGTAGGCTGATTGTACATAGCGAAACTGGATCCGTTGGGATCGTAGGGACGGACACTACACAATGAAGCTGACTGGAGGTGGATTCGAGCTCGTTACAATTTATGGCGAAATAAATTATCTGATCAGAATCAAATAACGCAAACCGTTATTTAACGGCTAACGCGCAAAAGTGAGTAAATCTCACAAACTCTAAACAGTTTTATTTTCACGTTGTATTCTTAGAACTGTTAAAATATTGTCTGTTTGACTGGGTGTTGATTGTTTGCTTGAACTACTAGTCAGTTAGTAGAGATTTTATATATATATTTACGTATGTATATATATATAAACCGTCAAATAGTTATATGTTGATTCTGTTTAGCAGAATATTATACTGGTGTTGTTTAACATCTGTGGATGCAGGGAAACAGGTTGGAGGAATCCAACTGGATTCCTCAACAGTTATTTTTTACTGTGATTTATGTATTGTGATATATAAATGTGATTTATATAATCTGTTGTGATTTCGTGTGGTTGGACGATATTCATCGTTGTTAGGTGATGTGTAAAAAAACCATAAGAAATACCAGAGTGTGATAAAAGGATTAAACAAAGAAATTGGTTAGGTTAACCAAAGCAAAGTTAGTCGAGTTAAACAAAGTAATTGGTTAGGTTAACCAAAGCAAAGTTAGTCGAGTTAAACAAAGTAATTGGTTAGGTTAACCAAAGCAAAGTTAGTCGAGTTAAACAAAGTAATTTGTTAGGTTAACCAAAGCAAGTTAGTCGAGTTAATCAAAGTAATTGGTTAAGTTAACCAAAGTAAATTAGTTAAGATAAACTAAGCGGTTAATCGAAGTGAATTAGTGAAGTTAAACTAATTGGTAAATCAAAGTGAATTAGTTGCGTCAAACTAAGTGAATTAGTCAAGTTAAACTAATTGGTTAATCGAAGTAAATTAGTTGGGTTAATCAAAGTGAATTAGCTGAGTTAAACTAAGTAAATCGGTTAGAGTTAATCAAAGTGAATTAACTAAGTTAAACTAAGTGGATTAGTTCAGTTAATCGAGACAAGTAAATAAAGTTAGGTTAAACCATTTGAGTTAACCAGTTAGGTTAAACCATTTGAGTTAACCAGTTAAAGTTTACCAGTTAAAGATAAACAGTTAGAGTTGACTAGTTAAAGTTGACCAGTTAAAGTTGATCAGTTAGAGTTGATCAGTTAGAGTTACTCAGTTAGAGTTGACCAGTTAGAGTTGACCAGTTAGAGTTATCCAAGTGGAGTTAATCGAGTAGAGTTGCCGAATATCACTTATTCGAAGTAGAGTTATCGAATGTAGTGTATTCGAGGGAAGAGTAATCAAATATAGTTTATTCGAGTGGAGAAATCAAATGTTATTCATTTGAGAAGAGTTACCGAATATTATTTATTCGAAGAGTAGTTATCGGATATTGGTTATTCGAAGTTAGTTAATCCAAAGGAGTTATTCGAAGTTAGTTAATCCAAAGGAGTTATTCGAAGTTAGTTAATCCAAAGGAGTTATTCGAAGTTAGTTAATCCAAAGGAGTTATTCGAAGTTAGTTAATCCAAAGGAGTTATTCGAAGTTAGTTAATCCGAAGGAGTTATTCGAAGTTAGTTAATCCAAAGGAGTTATTCGAAGTTAGTTAATCCGAAGGAGTTATTCGAAGTTAGTTAATCCGAAGGAGTTATTCGAAGTTAGTTAATCCAAAGGAGTTATTCGAAGTTAGTTAATCCAAAGGAGTTATTCGAAGTTAGTTAATCCAAAGGAGTTAGTCGAAGAGTTAATTGAATATTAGTTATTCAATTTGAGTTAATCGAATGTAGTTATTCGAGAAGAGTTAAATCAAATTTAGTTATTCGAAAGGAGTTAATCAATTTGAGTTAAGTTAATCGATTTGAATTAAGTTGAATCGAAATGGAGTAAATCGATTAGAATTAAGTTAATCAAGTTAGAGTAAATCGAATATAGGTTATTCGAAGGTAAATTATTCGAATTAGTTATTCGAAGGAGTTAATCAAATGAGTTGATCCAAAGGAGTTAGTCGAATATTAGTTATTCGAATAGAGTTAAAGGAGTTATCGATTTTAGTTTGATCGAAAGGAGTTATCGATTAGTAAATCGAAAGGAGATTTTCGAATATAGCATATTCGAAAGAAAGAGATCGAATATTGTTTATTCGAAAGAGAGAGATTTCGAATATGAGTTATTCGAAGAGAGATAATCGAATATAGGTTATTCGAAGAAGAGTTAATCAAATAGAGATTACTCGAAAGAGAGTTATACGTCGAATTCGATTATAGCGAATTCGGGAAAGTACTATTTACTTTCCAGGGTTTAAATCAAGATTTAGTTATTGATTTAGAAATTAGGTGTCTGTTAAATTATTCGAGTTAGGAGATAAAGTTATAATTAAGATTAGATATTGCAGAAGTAGGAATTATAACGTTATAGTTATAATCAAACGCTGTCATATAAGAAGTGGATTCGTAACCTGAATCTGAGAATTTGCGTAAACAGATGATTGTAAAAAGTGAGTGATGAGCTTCATCTATTTCACAGTAAAGGACGTTGTTCAATTAAGGTCTGAGAGGTAATTATACCCCAACTTGATTGACTTCAGAATTGACAAAGGAATAGTTGTGGTTCAATCTAAAAGGTTGATTAGGAATAAAGTTAAGGAATAAGCGATAAATGGATTAAGCAAAACGATGTTTTATACAACGTTCATTTTAAATCCGTAATTGAGTTTTGGAAACGTTTTCCAAATATAGTCAGATATGTTTTCTAAACATAGAAAATGAAATGTTTTCATGATAAGAATTTAAGAAATAGAGTTAAGCAAATTCAGAAACTGACTGGAGAGGGTAAGTTGAACGGTTTTCTAAGTGACGATATGATGTTGGTTTCGACCTTCCGAATTGATACGTAGAGAATTGTTCTCATACTAGTTACAGTTAGGGACTGATAGTTGCGAAATAATAGTGATGTGAAAATAAGCTATGGAAATGTTTTCCAATGATTAATAACATATATTTTCTAAATATATGAAATAAGGAAATATGAACATATGATGATTGATCGATCGAATTTCCATTTGGAAATAAGATCGTTGTTTGTACACCGACATGTTTTCATTTGATAGTTGAATCACAGACTATCAAAGTTTTGACCCTATTTACGTTGTAAATATGGAGAGACCGGTTGGATTATTATCCGAAGAACCACTCCGTATTAGCATAAGCGTTGCGAATCAAGTATGCTGAAGATAATTGAAGACGGAGTGAAGTGCAAGGGCTATTGTGAAAAGCCTAGGTAGGATGGATTCACTGAATAGTGCCTTCGGTTTGTTCAGTCCCAGGACAACGTATATGGACGAGTGTCTGACAAAGTATTCTTAACGAATCATATATGTTGATCTCTTTAAACATATTACGTTGGTGGCGGAGAAATTCGTTTCTCTTAGCTTTTATACCCGTGATGCCTTGAGAAATCGATAATGATTTGGCGGGTATGACGATGTGGCATTTAAAGTAATTGAAGAAATAATCTGTCAAAGTGATAAACGTGACCTCAAACCTCACCACCGGGAAATAACAGAAGTTGGGCTAGGCAGCATGGCTAGTTGGGCCATACCCAAGCAGGGTGTATTATCACCATCTAGAGAATATTCAATTGTACTTCTTTATAATCTATTTCAATGCTGTCCCTTATCGGGAAGGATGGTTGCTGATCCCAACCATCCGTGATAATATATTCGTCACACTCAAGCTAAATGAGTGGACGGTCATGTGTGGCCGGGTTGCAAGACGTTCTTGTTGAACCCTGAGTGTATCTCCTCTAGAGTACACTGATCGGAAGGTGCTCCCATACCATGTCTGTTGGAATCCAATCTCCAATAAGCGCTCACGGTTTATTTGTATACTATGTATGTGGAACGTGAGATGCAAGCGTTCTGCTAGATTGATATCTATTTGTATTTAGACATTATTATAATATCAGAAAGATATCCTTTATTTAACCAAGTGTTGGAGTTTTATTCACACCAGTCCCATGACTGACCCGGAGTTTATTTTGTTTTGTTTTCCCTAAACTCTTGGGTGCCTAATTTTGTACGGGCAGTCAAGTAGTCGGGATTTTACAGATACACTTGGAGAGCTTGGAGCAGGAGGCTTCAGGATTATAGCTATTATTATTCCGCTGTGTTGTTAAGTGTTGTACTTTGAAATGGTATGTATATACGAGTACTGATTTGTATTTCAAAGTTATGTTATATTTTATTCGTTCCGCTGTGAGATTCGTGTTTACTCTGATGATGTAAGTTCTTCTTCTTCTTCTATTCTATTAGTTCTATCTTTTCTTCCTCACCCTCTACTTTCTTTCACTAACGTCTCGGAATTTCCGACTCTCGAGGAGTCGGAAATTTCCAGCCGTTACAAGTCCTGAATAAGTTTGTTCTGGTTTTTATAGATGAGATTCAAATCTTCTCTAAATCAAAAGCCGAACATGAAAAACATTTGGAACAAGTTCTAGAAATTCTGAGAAGGAATGTATTAAAAGCCAAACTACCCAAATGTATATTCTAGCAAGATGAAGTGAAGTTTCTGGGCCACGTCGTATCTAAAGAAGGAATTGTTGTGGATCCAAGTAAAATCATGGCTATTCAGAATTGGAAATAGCCTAGTACTCCTACAGAAGTCCACAGTTTTCTCTGATTGGCTAGTTATTACCGGGAGTTCGTTAAAGATTTTTCGAAGATATCTAGTCACTTAACGAAGCTTATAAAGAAGCACTCGAAATTCAAGTGGACTCCAGAATGTGAGGAGGCTTTTGAAGAGATAAAGTTAAAATTAACAACTGCTCCAGTGTTAACCATTATCGACGGCAATCAGGATTTAAAAGCCTGGACGGATGCCTCTAGAGAAGGCCTTGGTGCAGTGTTAATGCAAAGAGGTCAAGTGGTTGCTTATGTTAGCCGTCAACTGAAGCCACATGAAAAGAACTACGTCACTCATTATCTTGAGTTGTTGGCTATCGTATTCTCTTTGAAAATCTGGAGACACTATCTTCTGGGTGAGAAATTTGAACTGTTTACAGATCATCAGTCGCTAAAGTATCTGTTCACCCAGAAAGACTTGAATCTGAGGTAGCAACATTGGCTAGATTTCCTTGTAGCATACGATTTTGAAATTCTATACACTCCAGGGAAAGCCAATGTCGTGGCTGATGCGTTAAGCCAAAAGAATGTAATGATCGCCAGTTTTATTATTACGACTTCATTGATAGATAAAATATCTTCTCTTCAGAAGGATGATCACTTCATTCAGAAGATCAGAGAGATAATTCAGAAAGGCGAGCCCTTGAGTTTTCAAGTTGATAATGATGGGATTCTAATGCTAAAATGTCGAATCTGTGTCCCTAACATTTCTGAGCTCCGAAAGGAAGTGCTGGATGAATGCCACAAGTCAAAACTTAGTATCCATCCAGGAGTAAGCAAAATGTATAATGACATCAAACGCACTTTCTGGTGGAAGTCGATGAAGAGAGACATTTCTTTATATGTTAGCCGATGCCTTACTTGCCAACTAGTCAAAAGCGACCAACAGAAACTTGCTGGATTGTTGCAACCACTGGACGTTCCAGGTTGGAAGTGGAAACATATTTCCATGGACTTCATAGATGGTTTTCCCAGAACCAGGAAAGGAAATGACAGTATTTGGGTGATCGTAGATCGCTTCACGAAGACCGCACATTTCATACCTGTCAGGTCAAACATAACTGCTCAGAGTCTAGCGCAGATATATTTCAGGGAAATTGTTAGACTACATGGGGTGCCGCTCAGTATAGTCAGTGATAGAGACCCTATATTTACTAGCAAATTCTGGGAGGCATTTCAAGTAAAGCTGGGAACGAAGCTGAACTTAAGCACCGCTTATCATCCTCAGACAGATGGTCAGACTGAGAGGGTGAATCGTATACTAGAAGATTTATTGTGGGCGTGTGTTCTTGACTTTGGTGGAGCATGGGAAGACCATTTGCATTTGGCAGAATTCTCCTATAACAACAGCTACCAAGCGAGCCTGACAATGTCACCATTCGAAGCATTGTATGGTAGACCGTGTCGTTCCCCTGCTTGTTGGGTTGAACCTGGAAATAGGCTTGTATTGGGACCTGATATGATCTGCGAGGCTGCCGACAAAGTCGATTTCGTTAAGAAACGATTACTCGCCGCTCAAAGCCGACAGAAAAGCTATGCCGATAAGAGAAGAAGAGATATATCGTTTGCTGTTAACGACTATGTATATTCGAAAGTATCGCCGATGGGAATATTAATGGATTTTTTATATTTAAATCGTTATTTAAAATGAGATCGAACGATATATATATTTATATAATATAAATTGAGTTTGAAAATGGCGTGCAGTTCGTAATATGGAGTTTTGAACTTCAACTGAGAATACAAGATCCGATATAAGTCGGATTTCTGTGAAACGAGAAACGATGGAACCGTGTTGATGATAATTTTCATACGAAAGAGAAGAATTCAGATTTCGTTTTATAATTTGCAAGTACTGGTCAAATCAAATTTTGAAATAGTCGCTATGGAAAATCGTTATTTAAAATAGGCCGTCAAAATAGTCGTTTTGCAAACGAACTCAGATTTCGATTAAACTAATTTCATTAGAACTGTATCGTTAAATTATTGTACGGTGTTGAATGGCGTGGCAAACCGATGTCGTATGTGACCACGGTAGTCGCAAACGCCCGTTCAATTTCTATAGCGCGTAATTAATTAAATAAAGAGTTATTTGAGTATAACTTGAACAAACGATCGAATTAAGCCACGAAACCACTTCTGTTGATTTCGTATCGTCGATTAGAGTCAGGATAGGTATATAGTTTGTTATTTTTAGAGACCGGCAAATTTGGTGTTCAAAAGGGCATCGCGGTGCGCGTAAAAATAGCCTACCAGGAAAATAGTCCCAGAATGCAACGAAACTAGTGTCGTTGGGTTCGTATTGAAGAGTTATTTTAGGATCTCAAGGTTTCAAGTTGATTTGATTTATCTAGTGATCGTGGAAAAATTAAACACGTGTTTTTTTCAGGTTTTATAAAGGAATTTTTTTCATACGACCTCGGATTTCGAGGAAACTTGTCCCATTGGGTCCGGAATACCTTTTTACACCAAGATTAGCTTTTTTATCAGAAAACAGAAATTGTTTGTAGGGGTTTTTATCAATTACTTCACTCTAAAGTTTCAACCATAATAAAAATTCTTTTTCAATTGAATTCTTCACATGGATTGATGGACATGTTTACGCAGCAACTCTAATTTCTTTTCATATTAAAACGTCGCATGCAAAGCCTGAAGAGAACTAAAAGCACGGCCACCCTATCAATTCAGATATGCACATGCCTACACTGACTTATACAGCTAATGCCTTGTAAGCCACGCCCTATATTTAAATAAATTAAAACTCTCGTGTGCACTGTATCTTTCGTGAGTCCCAAACATTTGCTTTCCTTGCCGTGCAAACCACTTCAACCGTAGAGACCAAGTTACCTCAATAAAAATATTATATTCCAACACTGTGACTCCCATGTATCTCTCATCTATAAATACAACAGCTCTTCTCAAGTACGAAGTATCCAACCAAAAACGAAATAGTAAAGAAATGAGCAGACGTGTGAAGTGTGGAGCGAGGCTTGCAAGACTACTAGCGTATAGTAGAAAGGAAGATGAAAGGCGTTAAAGCATGAACAGGCGGTTGTTTCGGTGCGAGACTGTTTCGGAAAAGGGAGAGGATGGAGTAGTGGTAAGTTGTGATGAGGTCTTGGTAAACTAAAGAAAAAAAAGTTTTAAGAAGAAAAGCTAAAACGTAAAGGAGAAGAGAGGACAAAAATTGGGAAAGCGTGTTGCAACGTGGTAGGTGGGGGGGGGGGGAGAGTTTGGACTTGCTGCATGGGAAAATGTAGGGACATGAAACCTTGGGTGCGGATTAAGTTTGGACGTGGCTTCTTTGTTTAAACAATAATCGAAAAAGAAAAAAAACGAAAGTAAAATAATGGAAAAAAGGAAGGAAAGAGGCGGTGCACTTTTGATAACAGCAGATGAGAAGGGACGAGGGTAAGGCCCATTTTTTTTATACATAATTTAAGTTAAAATTTAATTTAATAGTATATGTATAAATATAAGATTTTAGTGAGGCATTTGAATTCAGTGTCATGAAAGTATGAAGTAGAGATGTTCATTGAAAAGCTATCAACGGACTGGGTCATCTTGTTCTGAATTAGGACATCCATAATATGCAAGCGTACAAATTTCAATGGAAAACTAATAATAAAAGAAGTTGTCTATATGTGCCCACAATAATTTATAAACAATTTTAAATTGCCAAATATGCCTAACCTTTGTTTATTCAGTCCTAAGCTTTTAAACCTGCCAAAATCCATAGTTAAGGGTTCAATTGAATTAAACACGTAGGAACCGATCGAATAATTTAATTACGTAAATTAAAACATAAGTAAGGGTTTAATAAATTTTGATTTAAACCAAATATTTATAAATTGTGTAACATGCTCAATGGTTGTTAGAATTTGACAAATTCAAAAGCGTTGGGACCGAAACAACATGCATGACATTATGGAGCTGGAACTGACGGAGTTGAAAGCGGCTAAAAGCTTGTGAAACAAACTGTTTGATGGCGAATGAAAATCAAGGTGAGTTAAACTCACTCAGTATTTTCCCATTTATATTTTTATATAGATTGGGTTTTTATTTTGTGTGCTCTGCTTGCCAATGGTTGACTGTTTGATAATTATATATTTATTTGCTGATTTAATTAATGGAAATAAACGTCGTTTAATTTTAGTGTAATCACATTTCGTTATTTTAACAATTGGTTCCAATAAAGGTAACTTACCTTATTGGTCACGTTTATGTATAAACGTGATTAACTATTTGAATTGTTTGAACTGTTGGAGATAACCAGTTGAATACAGGGAATGACAGGTTGGAGGAATCCAACCGGATTCCTCAAATAGATTATTTATTTTCATATTATCATATATGAACTATTCTGTTTGGTGTGATGGATTTGATTATTGATCATTGATGTGAAAGCCTACCTGTGTTGTGTGTTAACCAATGGGCAGAAATGGTTGAGTAATCGGCAATAAATGGCCTAAAAGTAAATTGTTTGTTTATATCGATTTACCATCAGGTAAATCGATAGGACTGAAGTTATGAAATTTATTTTATAACTGGTGATAGATTTTGAGAAATATATATATTTTGAATAAAACTTTATTCAAAGGAAATAAATATTTATGGTTATAATCAATTGTAAATTGATCTTATAAAGTCAAAACTGATGTTAATCAGATTTGAAAATGTGAGGAAAAGGAAATTAACCAAAGGGTTAAGTTTCGATAATTGTGTTGTTGAGAAAAAATTTAATGGAATTATTTAAAATTAATTATATTATTAATTAATTTAAAGGGAAAAACAAATGGAAATTTGTTAATAAGGTAATCATGTTTTAAGTGAATAAATCGACTCTTTATTTGCATTGATTTCTGAATTAGTTTGTTCTGAATAGGAAATAGTTTAATGAATATTGTTAGATTTTAAAAAGGAATTTACTGGTTATTTTGGTTAATAAAGAAATTAACTACCTATGTAGTTAATGGCTGAAATAAATTATTATTGTAATTAATTATAATTTAGAAAATTTCTTTTTAATCCTTTAAAAAGTAATCTAAGTAAAAGGGAAATCAATTGAATGACGAAAGTAGAGTGTGAACAAGTTTTGTTTAACACTTGAGTTTTATAATGAAGTTATGAAAGGAATGGCTTAGTATATGTGTTAGAGTAAAATAAATATTACTTAATTATTTGAATTAAGTAAAAGGAAAGAAAGATAAAGAGTTGATGATAAACCATAGTTACATAAAAGAGATTTGAGTTGTTATAACGTAAATTCTCAATTAACGTTGCTAAAAATGGGATTGAGTAAAGATGGGCAATTGAAATGAAATTTCGAGTGAGAAATAGTTAAAGGGAATTTGATTTGATATTGGATCGAGATATTGGTTTTTGGGATTACGACTTATATTTATCTTAAGGTATGAACGTTGTCGATCAAGGTCTGAGAGGTAACTAAATACCCCAACTTGACCGACTTCGGGATTATCTGAGGATGATATAAGTTGTAATGGTAAAAGAGATTAGTAAAGTTTATTATTTCATTATAGATATAATAACGCAACATTAGTAATGAAGATTTGGTAAATATATAATGAGAATTCCAAAGTGAAAAGGGAAATGAAAAGGGGTTGTGTAACGGTATCTTCGAATTACAAAAGAGACGTAAAGTTGAGTTTTATTCTATAAAAAAAATAAGCGATGGTTATTGTTTTCAGTAAGATATTTCGTAATGTCAATTTACGAGGATTAAGTTGAGATGATTTCCAAATATTATATAATAATACGGCTAATGTTTTGAAAGTGAAATGTGAAAACTGAATATAATATAGGATTATCCTAAGTAATGTAATGAGTTGTTTAAAGAATAATATTATGTAAAATAAGAAGCGAGATAGCTGTATTTATGATATCGAGATTTTAAGAGTTTTAAATTTACATTTACTTTAATTAAAAGGCCAAATAATGCTGAATATGGAACCAGTGAACTCATTGGGTTATCATGATTGAAACACTGTCTATTTGATATTTAAATCACCGACTATCAAAGCTGTCCAATACGCTTGCTGGTATGGAAAGATTGGGATCGAATATATATTCGAAAACCATTCCGACCAACAAATACGTGAAGATATCAGAAGATAGTCGAGATGGAGTAACGAAGACCGTGGAATTTCATAAATGGAAGAACTGCTAATAATCTCCGGTTTAGCGGCCAGAGATAAACTGTAGTTCTGTGGTGATGGGATTCTATGGATTGCAAGGACTTCTCGCTACTGATCCATGGGGTGATTCCTACATGGGGTGCAGTAGGAGAGTACCTTCGGTTCATCCTGTTCCTGGATGACTTGTATGGACGGATGTCTGACAGAGTATTTCCAAGGGAATTACGTACGTTGATTTTCCTCAAACGTATCATAGTTGGTGGCAAAGGACGACGGTTCTCTTGGCTTAACCACTAGAGTACTTTTGTGGACATCAATTAGTGATATCTGGCGGATCTGACGATGTGGCATTCAAAGTGAATGGTGACCGATGTTCAAAGGCTAATCTGACCTCAAGCCTCATCAACCGGAAGATGACAAAAATTGGGCAGCTAGCATGGCTATGTGGGTCGCTCCCCTTAGGGAGTATAATCACCTATCTAGAGAAAATCCTTTTGTTTCTTGAATCTATTTCGATGCTGTCCCTTTTCGGGAAGATGGTGGCCAGCTACCATTGTTGGTGATATACATTCGATACACTCAAGCGAAATGAGTGGTCGGTCATGTGAGGGTCGGGTTGAAAGATGTTCTTGTTGAACCCAGTGTATTCGCCTCTAGGGATACACTATCGATAGGTGGTCCCATACCTTGTCATAGTCGGAAATCCAATCTCCAATAAGCGCCCGCAGTTTTGATTTTATACTATATATGTGGAGCGTGAGATGCAAGCGTTCTACTAGATTCTATATACTTGTATGTAGACATTATTATAATATTAGACAAGCTATTGATTTCAAAACTATTTTGGGTTATCGTATGGTAAAAACCATCCATGTTTATGTGTGGATTTTGTCTTACGATTATCCTGTTCTGTTGAAAGATTTTAACTTAAAAATCAGGTTGTGTGATACCTTAATATTGTGCGAGTTTATCTCACTTTGGTTCACCAGACTGACCCTGTGTTTTGAAAATGCTCGGGTTAGCCCGGAGTGTACAGGTTCAGGTTATCGAATGCTGTGAAGTCCAGAGACGAGTTGGAGATGTTCAGACGTATGATATTATATAGCTACTATTCCGCTGTGTGTTGTATATGGGAATAGGTTATTATAACTGTCCCATTGTGTGGTGTACTCTGATATTGTAAGTATTTTTAAAGCTCTTAGTAAAGATTTATTTCTGTGTTATATTTTGTTCCGCTGCGATGTGAGACTCTGTGTTGTGGCTCTTCTTCTTCTATTCTAATATTTTCTTTCTTCCTTTTCTCACCCTCTAATTTCTTTCTAATAACGTCCAGTGTTTTCGGTGTTTGGAAGGTCGGCATGAGTTACAGTAAAGGTATTTATGTCGATTTTTGGGGCCGAAAATCCTCTGTTCGTTACTAATTTGGATGATGGTTGATTATTTATCATTGCTATTATATACATGTGTTGTATAGAATCCATATAAATAACATTATATGCTAATTGAGTGAGTCTCATTCCAATTGAGAAAATAAATTATATTCATGTGTTGAATAAAATAAAATTCATTTGTTGAATAAAATATATATTCATGTGATGAATAAAAGAAAATTCATGTGTTGAATAAAATATAAATTCATGTGTTGAATAAAAGAAAATTCATGTGTTGAAGAAAATATTCATTTGTTGAATAGAATAACGAAGTTATTGAAATATATGAAGCCGTGTTGATTAGATATGCGCCATTTTGACGCGAAAGATATTTATATCAATTATATTCGTTTTTATAATGAATATAGAAAAAGAAGTGATTTCAAAATATAACGTTTTTAAAATATTATCATTTATATATCGATGATGTGGAATATTCAATTTTGATTTAAAATTGAATATGAAGTTGAAATCATTTCAAAAACGAATTTAAAATGATTTATAAAATACGTTTTAAAAGGAAATCGATGATATATATATAATATATTTATATTATATATATAATGGCCTGAATAAAACACACTGTGTTGCGGCAGTTCGCGAATTTCGACCATTGACTTCGAATGGACGTTACGGGAGATCCGACCGTCGGATTCTCCTAATACCGGAACCATTGGGTTCGTATCGAAAAGAGATTTCTAACGAATACTAGAGATTTGAAATCTAATAGTCGGATTTGGAATTATGTCCAAATCAAATTTGGAAAAGGTCATTGTAAGTGCACTTCGATGGCCGTTGATGGAAATCGACTAACGGGCCTTGATAAAATTATTAAAAATAGCAATAATTTGTTTAAAATAATAAGAAATGATTTGGAAAGAATTACGATGAAAAATTCCATATTTGAAAAGATAAAAATAGAATTTTATCGAAAATGAACTAGTTTTGAACTAGAATTATAATCCATTTATTTTTTTAAATAAATAAATTGGATTTGAAAGGGTTTTAAAAGTAACCAGAATTTCCAATAATTGAATTGGAATGGATTTGAACCGAAATTGTCTTTGGAATATTTCGATGTTGGATTTCATGATTATAAAGATATTGTTATGGAAATTTGAAGGATATATTTATATCGTTATTTCCAATGCGATATTTGTTGGTTGTAGAATTTGATATTGAATATAAGCTGATATATTTTCTATTCAGAGCCTTGTATTTTATATCAAATGGGATTTGGGTTTGTCGTGAATGGTGTCTTCATTAACACTGTTTTTAAACCCAGTTGAGAAAAAGATTAAATCTTTTTATTTAGATTTAATGAAGTATACCAATTAAATGACATTTAATTGGAACTGAATTTGAATTGATTTTTGGGTTTATCGTGAACGGTGTTTTAAATAAAACTTATTCTCTAACCCGATAATTAATGGAATGTGAATTGGGTTTATCGTGAACTGTGTTTTAACGACATTCGTTCTTTAACCCGATTTACAGTGAAATGTGATTTGGAATTTATAAATCTTTTGTTAAGATTTAAAGGAGATTTTCCAAAGTAAAGTTTTCCAATTTAATAAAATAAATTGGAATAGAATGGAATTCGATTTCGTAATAATCGAAGTGAATTTCTGTGGAGGAAGACAACTAATATATCTGGAATTTAAAAGGCTTTGCCGTTATTTCATTTGTATTATTAGTCGGATATGGAAGTTTATATCGATTATATATATATCGTTTTGTTTTCCATGAAGATTCCATTGTAAATGGAATGTGATTTTGGGTTGTCATAAACGGTATCTTTAATAATACTGTTCTTAGATCCAATGGAGTTAAGAAAATCAGAATATAACTGGAGATTAGTTAAGTTGAATGGTTTCTTGGGTATTGATCTGATGTTGGTTTTGGCCTTCGGGGTTAATACTTAGGGAATTGTTCACTTGCTAATTTACGGTTAAAGGCTGATGGAATGGAATGTGATTTCGGGTTTATAGTGAACCATGTTTTAAATGACATTGGTTCTTTAACCCAGTTAAAGACTGGATATGATTTCCCAAGTTAAACCATCATTAATAGTGATTTTTGGGAAGATTGAAACCAAGGGGAGCTTTAATGAATCTTTAATTAGATTGAAATGATCGAGAATGGAGTATCACCAGTTTTGCTCCAGGCGATAGTTAAATCTTTAATTAGATTTGAACGTGAAATGGTAATTGAATTTACCGATAGCACCGTGGGGTTAGATATGAAGTATTACCAGTTTTACTTCATGGGATGAATAAGTTGGGGTTGGGAAATTTAACAAGTGATTACTTCGGTAAGGTTCGCTAATCTCGACTAGTTTGGATAAACCATAATTTGGTTTGAATTGATATTCAAAAGAAGATTAAAGAATAAATTTAAAGAATTTGTCTTTGATAAAATTAATCGGAATATTTCTCAAAGTATAAGAATATTTGAATAAAAGAATATTCTAAATTGGATTGAGGCGTATGTTGTGTTTTTGTAACACTTGTTTATTATATACGCGAGTTATTTAGAAAGACCGGCTTTATCCCATTTCTGAATAACTGATTCGACGATGTGTCGAGGATGAAGACGGTGGTCGAAGGCCGGAGGTCTTCACATCGTTTGGATAATTACAGGTGATTTTGATTGGGCTGTACACCAAAGAGGAGTGAATCAGTTGGTGATCATCCAGACGTACTTGGAGATTGATGGATATGCGAGGTACAAGCTGCCGCCGGTTTTGTTCAGACCCAGAACGGACTTGTAAATGGACTGTGTGTCTGACATTGGATATCATTCTGTGTGATTGATGGATACCGGTTGCATGGAGTGGTTTGCCTGTATGGCATACTAAGATGCAAATGATCAAGGCTTCTGTTGAAAAGTAGAGTCTTGTGGTTGATGATCAAAGCACGACCTGTGTGGCATAGCTTTGTGTAACGTTGATTCGCGAGCCTCACACCCCGGTTGTGAACCAGAAATGGGAGAGGACCTCAGGGAGGACATGTGTTTCCTTCTAGCTAGGGTGGTGTCAATGACCTACCAGCCCTGACATTTATATTATTTTCACCTGTGTGGTTGTTGGATTGCGAGGTGCCTCGGATATATCAGTGACTATGTGGAGCCGATGGAGTCATTTGGATCATTTACGCCCCAAAGGGCAGGGAAACGCAGTGTTCAGGCATAATAATCCACATCGGTGGACCGACCCTGACGATCAAAGGGTCGATGCGCTCTGACCTTGAGGCTCGGGCAAGAGAGTCTCGAAGCCGGTAAGACGATCCTCTGCATCGGTTCACAGATGGAAATCCAATTTCCAATACGTGACGTTTGCGGTTTTGATTGTAGAGCCTAGTATTGGCGACATGATATATGGTACCTATGCCGTCTATGATTGATACTTATGATTGAAATTGTTTTAACACTATACACTTATAGCAATAATAAAAGATGAAATTTAGCGTATCAAGCATTCTTTGGCTATTATAAGGTAAAAACCTGTCCTTCGGCTTGTGTTGCATTGTGTGATGGGACCTGTAACACCCCGTATTTCTGTTAATATTAATGATCACAAATTAAAGAATAACTAATCTCAGATATGAGAATTAAGGGAAACGGGTAGCGCCATTGTGTTCGTCTCGGAATTCTGGTTGAGATAGAGTCCGAGTTTGCGTGAATTGGACTTCGCATGAAGAAGTTATGGCCATCGGAAGTTTCACAAAATTCAAAACAGATTTCGAGAATTCAAATTTCAGAGTCAGAATGGGCTAGGCGGGAAATTTCCTGCCAGGACCAGGTCAACCATAGAGTCGACCTGGGAGTCGACCTACACTGACCAGGTCGACCTGGGGGTCGACCTCCCTCCCCCCCCCCCCCCAGGGCAGATTTGTTTGGTGACCTGTTTATGACGGTATGTTGACTCAATAGGGTTTGTGATCTGCCCTGATTGGCTGGGATTAATTCTGGGTTGATCGGACAGCCTAAACTAATCCTAAACTCTATAAAAAGAAATGTAGACTCAAACCCTAAAATCAAATTAAAATTAAACTCATGACCACCATGCCGACACCTTGCAACCTAGAATAACCGCCACCAATTGGAGAGGAAGAAAGCTAACCAAATTCAAATCTATTCAACTCTAACAACGAATCTACTTCAAAGGAAAGCTAATTCAACTTCAGAACTCAGATTTCAGAACTCAAGACCTTCTTTGAGTTGTGAGTTCGATTTCTTTAATAAAATAATTAACAATTTAATTGGATTAAGCTATGATGCGGATTATATGGTTATGTTGTGAATTATTGACCGCATGTTATCATCTATGTTGTAAAATTGTGATGTTATCATTTATGTTGTAAATACTATGATGTTATCATCTATGTTGTAAAATTTTGATGTTATCATTTATGTTGTAAATTCTATGATGTTATCATCTATGTTGTAAAGTTGTGATGTTATCATCCATGTTGTAATTCTATGATTATGTATTCATTATGATGTTTCATATGTTAGTTTGGTTATGTTGTTGGAACTAATTCTTATGATAAATCACATGTCTGTATGCAAGTTAGGATGTTAATTGAGACATAGATCATATGCAAGTTAGTGAAAATTTTATGCATAACTTTACATTTTTCATGACATCTATTTTAGATCTAAAGTTAGGCTATGACATGTGTGAGTTATATGCTAAATTTTACAAGCTAGTTTATATGTTTAGATGTAAGTTTACACCATCGTTATGTTGCATAAATCACATATGCAAGTCTATATAAATATATGTGTTTGGAGTATGAATCATGTTATGTAATTTTGTGGTTATTGCCTATGCAAGTTTACACCTTTAGATGTTGATCTGTGACATACATGATTTATGCAAGTTTATGAATATTTCCTAAACAAGTTCACACCTTTAGATTTGGATCTATGACATATGTAGTTTTATGCAAGTTTGTGACTTTGTCCTATGCAAGTTTTAGATGTAGAACCTCATTCACACATGCAAGTTCACCTCTTATGTTTAGATCTAGTTTTATCTGTATGTATGTTGTGATGTTTTCTCTTTATTCCATGAGTTAGACTATTCGAGTCTAACATATATTTTACGTTAAACGAACAAACGTAAAATATGGGGTAATGGGATAATATTAAAAGATTAAGTATTGATAATTTGGCATAAATGCCTTAAATAGCATAAAATAAATTTGTGGTGATAATTGGTATAATTTGGCATACCATAAATGGATGGACATAATTGAGTCAATTATGGCCATAGTTAAATTTGGAATTAATTGATAATTTGAATAGGGAAATTAATTCAAATTGGGGAACGATTAAATAAGTGTAATTAATCGTCTAAGACATGAGGTTAGGCTCTTTTGTGGTGTAAGACTGCCCGGACCAGCCCGGCAAATCCAGCTGCCACAAATGCCAGTTTAATATGGGAGGTCTTAGGCATAAATCAAATGCGTAACAGTTGTAAAGACACAAGGTTAGGCTCGTTTGTGGTGTAAGACTGCCCGGACCCACCCGGCAAATCCAGCTGCCACAAATGCCAGTCTAATGTGAGAGGTCTTTACAAGGTTACGGTGTTAATGAATTAAGAAACACTTAACCAGATAAATATGTGGTGGGACATAGGGGTTAAATGGGTGCCTTGGGTGGCATGTGGAATTTAGAGGGTGCCTTGGGTGGCATTTGAAATACGATTAGAAACACTTAACCAAAATTGAAACATGTAAGTGAAAATGAATAAGAAGAGGGTTAAGTGAGATGTACTAGAGGGGACCAAGCTTAGGTGGATAGCTTGTGTCAAGTAATGGGGGCACATTTCAACTAGTAACCCATAAGTATCTTTGTGTGCTCGACCCAAGTCGAGGATGGGACACGCGTACTGGGCTTGACTGTAAGAGGCCAAAACAGGTTAGCGGTGGCAACACAAGTCCAACGGGTTCATATGCGTGTGTAGGCCCGGGCTGGTAGGTAAGACGTTGTTGCATCGTGTGGGTATAAGCCGTGCATTGTTGGTGGTATCGGGTTGCCACTTTGGGGAGTGATACACCGCACTGTGGGGCCAGCACGATATCTACGAGTTAAGGAGCCGATCGCTTGGAGGTAGTGGGTACACCTAGTGGAGATAGGGGCAGGCGGCACCTATGAAGGCAACTAGGGGTGCACGAAACTACCATTATCATTATTAATGTCTTGTAGGCGGGATCAACCTTAGGGTGACTAGTGGTGGTGACATATAGTAATTATTTTATAGTGGTTTAGGTGCGCCTTTAACGTTATCTTTGTTCATCATATTTCCTTGTTTACTCTGCCATACCCAATTGTTCACAGTCATTTCCTTATTTTCCAACTTATGCCTTAGCCTAGTTATTTTGGTAATTATATTGTTAAAGTTATCGCACTCACCAGACTTTATGTCTGACCCCTTAGTTTCCACCTCTTTTCTTCCTTCCCCCCCCAGGTGCTCAGTGTGGAACTAGCACCAGCTGAACTTGATTTTGGACAGCTATATCTCTGCTTTTAGAAGTTGCTTGGATCGCTGAAGTAAAAGTTCATCCTATCTTATTTATGGCTATTTTGTATTGGGGTTATGTCTTCCAATTTATGTACTTTGATTTAGTCAAGATGGATATTATGTACTTTGATTCTGGTATTTGATGATATAATCAAACTTATGTGTTTACCGCTGCAATGAATAAAGTTTTAAAGTTTCAAGTACTGTTTATATCTGTCTTGTTGTTAAGTTTCTGTTCTATACACACTTAAAACGCTCCATAGAAGTTAATGCATTCCCTTTGTGAGTGACATTAATGGACATGGGGTGTTACACGTGGTATCAGAGCTGAAGGTTACCAGAACAGATATGAATTTTGAAAAAGTGTTTTTAAAAACACTTTTATAAAGAAGTACCTTCAAAAGTATGTTTTAAGGAAAGTATTTTCAAGAGAAAAACTTATTTTAGAAAGCATAACCCCAAGAGCCGTATATCTTTCCTTCGGTTCTTTTGTATTGAATCTTTCCTTTTTCGTTTCAGCATGTCTGGAATTCCCGAGATACCCGAGGGGATACCGATACCAGGATGGTTTAGGAGGTATTTGGAGACTACGACCGCCACTGCAGGTCCAGCAAATGCTCCTCCTACTCCTACTCCTCGTGTCGATACTTTTGCGAAGATATGTAAGGACTTTCGGGCAATGGGTGGAAAACCTTTTCACGGGACGGAGACATTTGTTGAAGCTCGAAATTGGCTAAAGGAGGTGGAAGAATTGTTTGGGATCTTTGAAGTGGAAGATGGAAGAAAGGTCTAGTTAGCTGCCTGGCTAATGAAGGATGAGGCCTCGTTTTGGTGGGAGGTCACTAATGCAGAACGTCCAGTCGATACATGGCCAGATTTTAGGCGGAGGTTTGAGGCAAAGTTTACTCATAGGCTAAAGAGAATCTATACATGGAAAGGTTTCTAGCATTGAAGCAGGGGAATCTATCGGTGAAAGAATACGTCAACAAATTCAATCAGTTGGTGAGATTTGGCCTGGACTTGGTGAATACTAAGGGTTTGAACAAGCCGCTTCATGGGTTAGCTATGACCCACATCCCCATGGGGGCTACCTTTGAGAGACTAGTTAACATGGCGCTTTTGCATGAAGAGGAGAAGGGCGCCAATGCTAATAAGGCACCCGAGAAGAAAGGGGATCAAAAGAAACCGCAACAGCAACAACAGAACAAGAAAGGTGGTAAAGGCAACAATGGTAAGGGAAAGAAGAGATGCTTTAATTGTGGGACACCAGGCCATCTATGCAAAGATTGTAGGAAGAAAAAGAAGACTGGCTGTTTCCACTATGGCGAAGCGGGATATCTGATTAAGGACTGCCTGAAGAAAGGGCAGAGGGCAAGGTCTACCTCGGGAGGATAGGTGCAGGATCTAATGGCACCAGGGCAGGCAAGGGGGCAAGTCCAGGCTCTCGTGGTGCCATCGCTGCAAGAACGAGGTAGAGCAATTTCCGTTGAAAGTTTAGTTTTTCTGTTTGATCATCATGTCCGTACTTTATTCGATTCTGGCGCATCACATTCGTTTATCTCTACATCATTAGTTGAAACACTGCACCTAGATACTAGTTTAGTTACAGATCCCTTAGTATTCTCAAATCCTATTGGTGGTTCGGCTCATCTTTCTATGATCTGTCGGGATTTGAGAGTGTTTATCTTGGGCGTTGGGTTTGAATGCAATGCCTTTGTTCTTGGCTTCATGGGCTATAGCTTGATTCTAGGTATGGATTGGCTAACTAGATATGGGGCCATCCTAGATTGTGAAAGAAGGGTAGTTAGGTTGTTGACTCGTTGTGGAAGGACCCTTGATATTTCTTGTGACCCTAGAGGTCCAGTAATGCTTAGCTACGTAGAATCCCTTGATGCATCCGATGATAATATACATTCTGTTCGTATAATCCATGAATATGTTGATGCCTTTGATGAGGTGAGGGGTTTACCTCCAAACGTGAGATAGACTTTCGAATATATCTAGCAGATAATGCAAAGCCAGTTGCATTGCCAGTGCGCCACATGGCTCCAAGAGAGAGAAGAGAACTCAGTAAGCAAGTGAAAGAATTGCTTGAGAAGGGGTTCATAAGATGTAGTATATCAGAGTGGGGTGCTCCAGTAGTATTTTCCACGAAGGCAGATGGGTCCCTTAAACTTTGTGTGGACTATAGAGAACCTAATAAGCTTACTAAGAAGAATAGGCACCCACTGCCGAGGATTGACGATCTCTTCGATCAGTTAGTTGGCGCCTCAGTGTTTTCGCAGTTGGACTTAGCCACGGGTTTCCATCAGTTGAGAGTGGCTGAGGATAGCATAGACAAAACTGCCTTTAGGACTCCAGACGGCTTCTTCGAGTGGCTTGTGATGCCCTTCGGTTTGACAAACACCCCCGCATACTTTGTTGACTTGATGAGTAGGGTGTTTAGGGAGTACCTTAATAAATTTGTGGTAGTCTTTGTGGACGACATCTTGATCTTTTCTAAGAACGAGGAAGAGCATGCCCTACATCTTAGGGAAGTGTTGGAGACCCTTCGAGCGCATAGCCTTAAAGCTAAATTTTCTAAATGTCACTTTTGGGGGAAGGAAGTGCGATTCTTAGGGCACGTGGTTTCCAAAGAAGGGATAGCTGTGGATCCCGCGAAGGTAGTGGCCATCCAAGATAGGAAGGTCCCTAAAAATGCTACCGAGGTGAGGAGTTTCTTAGGGTTAGCTGGATACTATAGGAAGTTTATCAAAGACTTCGCAAAAATATCATCCCCATTAACACGCTTGACGAAGAAGAACTTAGTCTTCACATGGGACGTAGATTGTGATGATGCGTTCCAACGTTTGAAGAGAGCTTTGACCATAACCCCTAGTCTTAGTGTTGCCAGATGGGAGTAAGCCATTTATTGTTCATACTGATGCTTGTGGAACAGGACTAGGCGCAGTCTTAATGCAAGAGGGAAGGGTAATAGCCTATGGAGGAAGCAGTTAAGAGTGCATGAGAAAAATTACCCTATACATGACCTAGAGTTGGCCCTATTGTTTTCGCGCCTAAGTCATGGCTCCATTATCTTCTTGGCGAGAAATTCGAATTGTTCACTGACCACAAATCGCTAAAATACTTGTTCTCTCAGAAGGACTTGAACTTAAGGCAGCAAAGGTGGATGAAATTCTTAGCATCCTACTACTTCGAGATAGCATATACCCCTAGCAAGGGTAACGTGGTGGAAGATGCCTTAAGTAGGAAAAGGTTGTCCTTGAGTCCATTGTTTGTTGAGCGGCGAAGCTTAGAGTTCATCTCTACGTTTGACTTTAGACCTTCCATTGACTTTGTACCCGGTTTACTAGCATCCTTAGAGGTCAGACCTATGCTTTTGGGACGGATCGGTGAGGCACAGCGAGATGACCCACAGTTGGTTGAGTTAGTAGAGAAGCTCAAAAGGGCAGAGTCATCGAGCCATCTCAGTAGGTATACCCAAGATGATAAGGGTTGATTACGTAGGGACGGTAGACTTTGTGTACCACGGGACGAGAATTTGAGGAAGACCATTCTTGATGATGCACGCCATTTGAAGATGACCATCCATCACGGCGGGGATAAGATGTACATGGACATGTGACGAGTTTACTTTTGGGCCAGCATGAAGAAGGATGTGGCTGATTTTGTCGCTAGATGCTTGGTGTGCCAATAAGTAAAAGCAGAGCAAAAGAAGCCGGGTAGGTTGCTTCACCCATTGGAGGTCCCACAATGGAAGTGGGAAAGTGTCTCGATGGACTTTATCGATGGGTTACCGAGATCAAGGAAGGGTAATACGGGGATTTGGGTCGTGGTAGACTGACTTACTAAGAGCGCCCATTTCATTCCTGTGAAGAGTAAGAGGACTGCTCCATGGTTAGCCTCCGTATATATTCGAGAGATAGTTCATTTGCACGGTGTTCCTTTTAGCATAGTGAGCGACCGCGATCCTATCTTTACTAGCAAGTTTTCGAAGAGCTTGCAAGAGGCGGTAGGGACTCAGTTATGTTTGAGCACCGCATATCATCCTCATATGGATGGTCAGACCGAGAGGGTGAACCGTATTCTGGAGGACCTATTGAGGTTGTGTGTCTTAGACTTCGGAGGTATGGGAGGAACATCTTCCTTTGGTGGAGTTCGCATATAATAATAGCTTTCAATCTAGCATTGGCATGGAACTATTTGAGGCTCTTTACGGACGGCCGTGTCGTTCGCCTACATGTTGGTGGGAGTCTACAGATAAGATCTTGCTTGGGCCCGATATGATTAGAGAGACTTTGGAAAAGATCGATTTGATTCGAAGGAGGATGAAGACGGCGCAAAATAGGCAGAAATCGTATGCGGACAAGAGGATGACAGATCTTGAGTTTGATGTAGGGGACATGGTCTTTATCAAGGTGTCTCCATTACGGAATGTCGTTCGCTTTGGGTCCATTGGGAAGTTAGCACAAACGTTCGTTGGGTCGTTTCCTATTAAGGAGAGGATTGGACAGATGGCGTATAGAGTGGAGTTGCCCGAGAGACTTAGTGGTGTACACGATGTATTCCATGTATCACATTTGAGGAAGTGCTTGCATGAGACCGCGGAAGTGGTAGAGCCAAGCTTGCTTAGAGAGGTGGAGATAGAGTGTGATGCGACGATTCGACGAGCTCCTACGTGCATTCTTGGGTCGGAGATTAAAAAGTTGAGGAATCGAGAGGTCAAGCTAGTCAAAGTGCAATGGGGAGATGATCAGAGAAACGCTACTTGGGAGACGGAAGAGAAGATGCGTTCATTATACCCTTTTTTTCGAAGGTATGTCCTTTAATTTCTCCTTTATCGTTTAGCTCGTACTTGTTTTATCTTTAGTATGTCCTCTCGCTAGTATCTTTGACCTTTAGATAAGGTAGTTCTATGGTTGAAACATGTGTTTAAGACATGTTATGTATGATGGATGCATGTGGAAGCAAGTGGTTGCTAGCGGTTGCTCGTGGATGCATATACATACACTTTAGGCACTAGATCAGCTTAGTCACTTCGTATTGCATGTGTGTACATATTTAAGTTAATGGATGTATAATGATTGTACTATCATATGGATGCTGCATTTTGGTGAATGGTATTGCACACATGTAGAAATAATATGTATCGACAGGGTTCTTTCGCATACATAATGGACGCATGGCACTATCATGGTTTGCATTAAGGAGGTCAACTGAATCAGTAGATCGCCTGATTTTGCATTAGCTAAAGAATATATACACACACTTCTTACATATGTTCATACAACATTAGGAATTTTATAAGGACAATGGATGCCTATGTTTGATGGTTGAGTAGATGGTTGTTTGGATGTTAGGATATGCATTCTCCTTAACTTGGAGATTTCGGGGGCGAAATCCTTCAAGGAAGGGAGAATGTAACACCCCGTATTTCTGTTAATATTAATGATCACAAATTAAAAAATAACTAATCTCAGATGTGAGAATTAAGGGAAACAGGTTGCGCCACTGTGTTCATCTCTTAATTCTGGTTGAGATAGAGTCCGAGTTTGCGTGAATTGGACTTCGTATGAAGAAGTAATGGCCATCGGAATTTTCTGAAAACTCAAAACTGATTTCGAAAATTCAAATTTCAGAGTCAGAATGGGCTAGGCAGGAAATTTCCCGCCAGGACCAGGCCGACCATAGGGTCGACCTGGGGGGTAAGTCTAAATGAACACAAAATGTGGACACAAAATCTGAACCATTAGATCTACCCATGAATTACGACTCACACATAAAGACAAAAAAATCATGCGGTCAAGATTTTATGTACATAAATTTGTGTGCAATTTTGTATCTCAATAGCCGCTCCCGACCTACCCTGACCAGCTCGACCATAGGGTCGACCTGCCCCCCCAGGAAGATTTGTTTGGTGACCTGTTTATGACTGTATGTTGACTCATTAGGGTTTTTGATCTGCTCTGATTGGCTGGGATTAATTCTGGGTTGATCGGACGGCCTAAACTAATCCTAAACTCTATAAAAAGACATGTAGACTCAAACCCTAAAATCAAATTAAAATTAAACTCATGGCCTCCATGCGGACACCTTGCAACCTAGAATAGCCGCCACCAATTGTAGAGGAAGAAAGCTAACCAAATTCAAATATATTCAACTCTAACAACGAATCTACTTCAAAGGAAAGCTAATTCAACTTCAGAACTCAGATTTCAGAACTCAAGACCTTCTTTGAGTTGTGAGTTCGATTTCTTTAATAAAATAATTAACAATTTAATTGGATTAAGCTATGATGCGGATTATATGGTTATGTTGTGAATTATTGACCGCAAGTTAACATCTATGTTGTAAAATTGTGATGTTATCATTTATGTTGTAAATTCTATGATGTTATCATCTATGTTGTAAAATTTTGATGTTAACATTTATGTTGTAAATTCTATGATGTTATCATCTATGTTGTAAAGTTGTGATGTTGTCATCCATGTTGTAATTCTATGATTATGTATTCATTATGATGTTTCATATGCTAGTTTGGTTATGTTGTTGGAACTAATTCTTATGATAAATCACATGTCTGTATGCAAGTTAGGATGTTAATTGAGACATAGATCATATGCAAGTTAGTGAAAATTTTATGCATAACCTTACATGTTTCATGACATCTATTTTAAATCTAAAGTTAGGCTATGACATGTGTGAGTTATATGCTAAATTTTACATGCTAGTTTATATGTTTAGATGTAAGTTTACACCATCGTTATGTTGCATAAATCACATATGCAAGTCTATATAAATATATGTGTTTGGAGTATGAATCATGTTATGTAAGTTTGTGGTTATTGCATATGCAAGTTTACACCTTTAGATGTAGATCTATGACATACATGATTTATGCAAGTTTATGACTATTGCCTAAATAAGTTCAAACCTTTAGATTTGGATATATGACATATGTAGTTTTATGCAAGTTTGTGACTTTGTCCTATGCAAGTTTTAGATGTATAACCTCATTCACACATGCAAGTTCACCCCTTATGTTTAGATCTAGTTTTATCTGTATGTATGTTGTGATATTTTCTCTTTATTCCATGAGTTAGACTATTCGAGTCTAACATATATTTTACGTTAAACGAACAAACATACAACGTGGGGTAATGGGATAATATTAAAAGATTTAATATTGAGAATTTGGCATAAATGCCTTAAATGGCATAAAATAAATTTGTGATGATAATTGGTATAATTTGTCATACCATAAATGGATGGACATAACTGAGTCAATTTTGGCTATAGTTAAATATGGAATTAATTGATAATTTGAATAGGGGAATTAATTCAAATTGGGGAATGATTAATTAGGTGTAATTAATCGTCTAAGACACGAGGTTAGGCTCTTTTGTAGTGTAAGACTGCCCGGACCCGCCCGGCAAACCCTCTGCCACAAATGCCAGTCTAATGTGGGAGGTCTTAGGCATAAATTAAGTGCGTAACAGTTGTAAAGACACGAGGTTAGGCTCGTTTGTGGTGTAAGACTGCCTGGACCCGCCCGGCAAATCCAGCTGCCATAAATGCCAGTCTAATATGAGAGGTCTTTACAAGGTTACGGTGTTAATGAATTAAGAAACACTTAACCAGATAAATATGTGGTGGGACATAGGGGTTAAGCGGGTGCCTTGGGTGGCATGTGGAATTTAGAGGGTGCCTTGGGTGGCATTTGAAATACAATTAGAAACACTTAGCCAAAATTGAAACATGTAAGTGAACATGAATAAGAAGAAGGTTAAGTGGGATGTACTAAAGGGGACCAAGCTTAGGTGGATAGCTTGTGTCAAGTAATGAGGGCCTGTTTCAACCAGTAGCCCATAAGTATCTTTATGGGCTCGACCCAAGTCGAGGACGGGACACGCGTACTGGGCTTGACTGTAAGAGGCCAAAACGGATTAGCGGTGGCAACGCAAGTCCAACGGGTTCATATGCGTGTGTAGGCCCGGGCTGGTACGTAAGACGTTGTTGCATCGTGTAGGTATAAGCCGTGCATTGTTGGTGGTATCGGGTTGCCACTTTGCGGAGTGATACCCCCCACTGTGTGACCAGCATGGGTATCTACGAGTTAGGTAGCCGATCGCTTGGGGGTAGTGGGTACACCTAGTGGAGATAGGGGCAGGCGGCACCTATGAAGGCAACTAGGGGGGTGCACGAAACTACCATTATCATTATTAAAGTCTTATAGGCGGGATCAACCTTAGGGTGACTTGTGGTGATGCAGTATAGTTATTATGTTATAGTGGTTTAGGTATTCCTTTAACGTTATCTTTGTTCATCCTATTTCCTTGTTTACTCTGCCATACTCAATTGTTCATAGTCATTTCCTTATTTTCCAACTTATGCCTTAGCCTAGTTATTTTGATAATTAAATTGTTAAAGTTATCGCACTCGCCAGACTTTATGTCTGACCCCTTTGTTTCCACCTCTTTTCTTCCATCCCCCCTCCCCTAGGTGTTTAGGGTGGAACTAGCACCAGCGGAGCTTGATTTTGGACAGCTGTATCTCTGCTTTTAGAAGTTGCTTGGATCGCTGAAGTAAAAGTTCAACCTATCTTATTTGTGGCTATTTTGTGTTGGGGTTATGTCTTTCAATTTATGTACTTTGATTTAGTCAAGATGGATATTATGTACTTTGACTCTGGTATTTGATGTTGTAATCAAACTTATGTGTTTACTGCTGCAATGAATAAAGTTTTAAAGTTTTAAGTACTGTTTATATCTGTCTTGTTGTTAAGTTTCTGTTCTATAAACACTTAAAATGCTCCATAGAAGTTAATGCATTCCCTTTGTGAGTGACATTAATGGACGTGGGGTGTTACAGGACCTGGGTCTTATAATAGCTTCATTGTTCTTTATTTAGCATTGCGCTGTTGTTTTATGCATTGGTATTCTTGGGAGGAAACCCGTTCCGTGTTATACGGCATGGTCCCTTGATTTACCTAACTTTAAAATAAAGATTAATAACTGTTTTGGTTCTCACACCAGTCACATGATTGACCTGGAGTTTATTGTTTTAACTTAAACTCTGGATGCCCCTATTTTCCGCACGGGCAGCTAGTAGTTTTGGTTTTGCAGATTTATATTCACAGGATCCTGGTTTACAGCCGGAACGATACTCGGAAAGCTCTGTATCTGTGTATTACTTTCAGTTGTGTTTTGTATTATTTTTCCGCTGCTATGTAATGTATTGTAATCTATGATATTTTTTGTTGTGTAATATTTATTTGTACTCTGTATATTCTTGTATTCTAATGGAAATTGTTGTAATAAGCAATGAAATGTTCTTCTATTTGTGTTCTGATTTGTCGTGTTCTCAAAACAATCAGGTGTTTCAAATGGTCTTGGTCGGTTTAGCAATCGATTCGGATCGAGCAAAATTCCTTATTGTTATATAGAGCCAGTGAAGTGGAGTTATTATGACTTTATAGGGAAGAGTGGACATAGCAAGGACTAGTGGCTATGGATCAGTGCAGTGGTGTCATTATGACTCCATGGGGCAGAGTGATTATAGCAAGGAATGGGTGGTCAGAGCGGTGGATATCGTATGCTTTACGCACTGAGTGAGAGATGTGAGGATGGTTGCTATGCTTGATTGTTTGTTATCACTATGTCATGCACACCCCTACCCCCGTGTTCCTTACACCTTATGTTTAGTGGCACCTTAGAGTATTGAGCGGTATGATGTGCTAACTCTTTGGTTGCAGGTCTAGGTTCAGGTATGGTTTAGTATACTTGTTATTGTCCTGCTTGGATGCTTATCGCTCATACCAGACTTTTGTCTGACCCAGAGTTTTATATCTCTTCTTATTACTCTAGGTGATCTTAAATGGGCAGACTAGAGACATGTTAGGTGGTATGCACGGGTAGCTGTACCGGAGACGAGCAGGCGGCTCCCACGTATGATATATATAGATATTCTCCCCGTGTCGCTGTTGGTCACTACTTCGGGCATTGGTAGTGTACCTTTCCTTTCTTTTGCTTTAGAGACAGTTTTAAAGTTGTAATAATGATGATGTGGAACATAAGCTGTAATTGGATTTTCCGCTGCTATGATGTTTAATTTTCTGCTTATGCACTGTCTCACTTGTTTTATGTCGAAGTACGTTACTATTATATTTTATTCCATGCGCTGTGAGATATCCTGCAGGTTCTTTGATAGTTCACCAGTAAGTTCTCTTCTTTTTCCTTTCTTTGGCGACCGTCCCATGCTGGTTGGACACCGGCACAGCGCAATTTCATGGGAAATGTCGGTTGGTGTGGGGCGGGCCGTCACACAACTCCACCATGACAAACCCCTACACTGCAACTTCATCACGCACCACTTTCGAACACAACTCGCACCCCCTCAACACAGTCTTCGTCGATTTCCTCGCAGCTCCCTAAAATGTCCATCGCGATGCTGCACTCGGTCTGAATCGAATTCGACCCTCAATTTCGATCGCAAGACATAGGACTACGAAACCCCCAAACCATGCTTTGCTTCATTCACAACCACCTAAATCGAACGAGGTTCCACCTTAGATCGTGGCGACCTTAACCCAAAACGCGAATGCCCAAATCAGCGTCGCGCTTCAGAAGATCCCATGGTCTTCGATCTAGATTGCAATTCGATTTCTTTTTATTTCGGTCAGAGTGCACGGATTTTGATTTTGTTTGTTTGATCATTTGGGGAAAGGATCTGATTTGGTTTAGAAGCCTGCGATTTGAATTTGTAAAATTTGTTAAAGAGTGAAAAGGCGGTTTCAAATTCCTTCATTCAGAAGGAAATGAACAAGAAACATAATAGATGGAGAGGGGGTCGCGATTATATAGAGGAAGGAAGGGAACATGAAGTACATGGTATTAAATGTATGTTGGTTAAGTACACAGTATATTTAATTCGATTTGATTTTGATTTAGACTTCGATTTGATCTCGTATTCAATACGATTTGATATAAAGCGATTTTTATTCTTTTTAGATGGATATCGATTTGATTTCAAACCTATCCACAATCAATATCTCGGGGTCCATTAATTTAAATCACGAACCGCTATTCTAGCGTACCGACCGACATTTCAATATAATAACTCTATTCTGAACTCAACGGTAAATATTCTGGATTTTAATTTCAACATATATATCATATTAATTTAATTTAATTTAATTTAGTTCAAAAACAAATAAATTTTTTGATAATAAAATATTTTTATTATCATCTATATTCAAATACAATTAATACTGATCATCTAAATTTTTTTGATTTAGTTTCTAAATTCGAATTGAATTATTTTTGATTCTCGTATTACGATCATTATATATAATCAAAATAAATCGTATTTCAATTGTTAAATAGATAACTCAATATAAAATATCGTTTATATTGTCAATTCAATATTTAAAACCATATTAAATATTTAAAATAAATTGTTCGAAAAATCCGGATCGTTACATTCTTCCCCCTTAAAAGAATTTCGTCCCCGAAATTACTAAGGTAGGAAAAATAGTACAAAGCCATTTCTTTACAAAACCCATTGATGTTGAAACTCAAACATTTCTTATTTCAACAAAATTAATTCTACCAAAACCTTTGGTTCTCGATTATATTACATCTCATATATACTCACATTCATTTATTCTGAATGATTTACAACTAATATATCCAATTCCTATTTCACTCATATGCATTCAGTCTCATTCAAATTGATTTTAATTCAATTCATTTACTTCAATCCAATTAACTAGCTTAAGTTAAATTTAAATTCCAGAATTCAAAACCCGGGTTTCTATTTCAAATCCTTTTGAAATCATATAAACATATACCTATATTTATAACTCATCACAAATTCAAAACATTTCAACTTTCAAACTGGCTTGTTTTCTTTCAAGCAAATTTCTATCAAAACTATTCTAAGGTTGCAATCCATCACTTACAAACTCGAAAATGAACACTGATGATGCCGCAGTCATTATCATAATTATTTTCCAGCCACTGAAGTGAGTTCAGTGCTTTATCACTTACAAAATCCATTCAAAAATGGTATTTATTCAAAACCCTTTCAAAACAAAGCTATATTATTTTAATGTACTTTGAAAAATATTCCAAAATTTAAATTCCAAATTCTGGTTTGAATTAAATTTTAATTCATCTCGTTTGTATATATTTCATTCATATACAAGTTCTATTTGGTTATATATAACCATTCCATTTCTTATAATCTCATTTGATTATAATAATAACAACCAACACATCCATATAATATAATAATTTCAAAATAATATTTCTTCTATATCAGAATCGAATTTTGGGTAGAATTATTTCATTTACCCACTTTAAACAATACTATGTCGAATTTCTCCGTTCAAGTGTTTAGAAATTCCTATTGACTTCGTGGCGTCCCACGATTCGACCAGAATTCATAAACCACTCAACAGACTAACCAACACAATATAAAACAAATTTTATATCAATTAACAAATATGCTCTCTCGTATATATACACACTCAACTCATTTTAGGGCACTGCTGACCCTATCTCTAAAGAGCACATTCCACCAAAGCCTAGGTATTCGCTCAACCTAAGCTCTGATACCAACTATAACGGCCCGCAAATCCGTACTATCTGAGTTGACTAATAACACCAACCGTCCAACCCAAATTGCACAGAAATACGAATCGTTATTAGAAAGAAGTTAGAGGATGAGAAATAGAAAGAAAGAAATATTATAATCAAAGAAAAAAGAGGAACACAAATCTCACAGTAGAACGAATAAAATATATTAAATAACATAACTTTTGAAATACAAATCAGTAGATGTATATACATACCTTTATCAGAGAACAACAGTTATTTCTGGAACAGTTATAAACACCTGTTTCCAAATACAAACATGGTACACAGCGGAATATATGATAGTCTATAGCTAACTGGTGAACCCTCCTGCTTCCAGCTCTTCCAAGCGAATCTGAAAACTCCCGACTACTTGACTGCCTCAGTTTAGGGAAAACAGAAACAAAATAAACTCTAGGTCAGTCATGAGACTGGTGTGAGTAAACTCCAACCATTTGTTTAACTTTCAAAATCCTTTCGATAGAAAAGATAATAGTAAGACCAGTCCACACGTAAACATGGACGGTTGTTACCTTACTATATAACCCAAAACACTTTGATACGAAAATCTAGTGATATTATAATAGTGTCTAAATCAAATAAATAACAATCTAGCGGAACGCTTACATCTCACGCTCAATATATAATATAAAATCAAAAACCGCAGGGCGCTTATTGGAGATTGGATTCTGACTATGACAAGGTATGGAACCACCTTCCGATAGTGTATCTCTAAAGGGGAATACACTGGGTTCAACAAGAACATCATCCAACCCGGCCCACACATGACCGACCACTCATTTCGCTTGAGTGTATCGAATGTATATCACCAACGGTTGGGATCAACAACCGTTTCCCGAAAAGGGACAGCATCGAAATATTTAAAAGCAATTGGAATTTCTCTAGATAGGTGATTATACATCCTAATGGGAGCGACCCACATAGCCAGGCTGCTTGCCCAATTTTTGTCATTTCCCGGTTGTTGAGGCCTGAGGCTACGATTTCTTATCATTCATTGATAGCACAATCACTTTGAATGCCACATTGTCAGATCCGTTAATCACTAATTGATTTGCACAAATATATTCTAGATATTACGCTAAGAGAATAAATTCTCCGCCACCATATAGATTTATACAGACCAACGTATGCGATCATTGGAAATACTCTGTCAGACATTCATCCATTTACGTTCGTTCTAGGATTGAACGAAACCGAAGGCACATTTTCAATTAATAGAAAAAGTCCTTGCACTTTACTTCGTCTTTGATTATCTTCATATAACCTGATTCGCAACGTTACTGCCAATGCGGAGTGGTTCTCGGATAATAATCCAACCGGTCTCTCCATATTGACAACGGTATTGGAAACACTTTGATAGTCGGTTATTTAACTATCGAAGAAAAACAATCAAACATTCATCCATAACATCAAACAACCATTGGGCCCCTTAATTAATTTTTTCATTAGTTAAATCACTATTCCATTTCCTTATCAATATTTGTTAACCAAATATTTTCAACAATCATCTTGCCCTTTTACGCTATTTGGAAAACATTTCCATATATAGCCTCCTTTTATTTCCTATACTTAGAAAAATATATTCTATTTACAATTGGAAAATATTCCAATTACTTATCTGTTTCATGACTCATTTAATTCTATACTCAGGAAATATTTATTATTATATTTCCAAATTTCCACTTACTTGGGTTAAAACAAATGTTGTGTAAAACATCGTTACAACAACCCAAAACATTGCATCCAACTAACTCTTATTCAAACACTTCTCTTCAAGACTGGATCTTGCTATTTATCGATCAAAAATGAAATCAAACAAGTTGGGGTATAACTACCTCTCAGACCTTGACTGAAAACATCCTTAACTTCAAAAAGGACAAGACCACTTACCTCGAATAATTAACATCATATAAAACCAATTCTCTATTTTTAAACCCGTATACGTTTCGCTTTCTAATTTTTACTAAATCTAATTTACAGATTTCCTTTTTGTTTACAATAATTTATTTTTAATTTTTGTTTCCTTACCCGCTTCTATATATTTCGATACATTGATTTCTATCTATCAAATTTTCTTAAAAATATTCTAACTCCTTAAATTTTCGGAAAATTTCGCCATAACCTCCTTTGTACTGGGAGCATCTAGAAAATGCCCAAACCGCCACACAGGCATTCTCCATTCAAAAAGAAAATTAAAAAGTCAAGTGGCTTGCCGATACAGCGCATAAAATCTCATATGGAATTTAAACGTGTACCTTTTTGTCCTGCACACAAATTATAATCTTCATATACTTCATTCCAAACCTATTTAATCTATGTTCACCTGTTTTCCAATTTATCCCAACTCAATCTAGTCATTTTAACTCAATTTACTAATATATTCTTCAATTGGCTAATTTGCCCATTTCACTTTTATTTGAACATATCATGTTCGTATATATTTTAATTCGCTTATAAACAAGTCGAATTTCATTTCCAACTCAAGTTTCCTTTTCAATTTCGAATAAAATTTCTCAAGCCACCTTTACTTATTCCAAGCCCCATTTCTTATCAAATTTCGATTTACAAATTATTATTCAAATTAGGTAGTTCAATTCAAAATTTTAAAATATGATTTTTGTTCCAAAAAAAATCATTTTATTATACCACTTGAGTTCGGATATATTTTATAATTCTGGATTTTTCTAAATAGAAATTCGGATTTTATTTGCTAAAAATCCTTTAATTTGTTTAAATAAACTGTTATGGTTTTATAATGGTTATGGCGCTATTTTTCTGAAAGTTTGATTTTGACATAACTCATAATCTATCAGACGAAATCCTGATCTTTCTCTTCCATTAGAAAACTATTATCAAATCGGTCGTGATGATTCTTGTTTCAAAGAATTACGACTTCAATTGAGTTCTATATATTTAATTGAAGTTCGAATCGCCAATTTATGAACTACCACGCTGCGCCAAGTTCGTTTTAATTATATATATACACACTTTTAAACTTCGTTTAAAATAATTTTAACTCCATTCTGATATATTTTTAATATATATCAAATCAGTTTCCCAATTCAACATAATATTTTCGATTATCTATAATTGTCGATTTTTATTTACTCAGTAATATATTTATTTATACTTCGATCTTATACATTTAATTTCAATTCCTTTTATACTTAAATTAGTTATAAAATTCGATATAATCGAATTTCAATTATAAACCCATTGAATTTTTCTCAATTCAGCTTATATTTCAAATTTTGAAATATAATCAATCGTTTTGTTTCAACACACTTCCAATTTACTTTTAAATTCCTATTTGAATTTAAATGGTTTAGATTATCCAAATGATAATTTATTTCACCAAATTTATAACACTACTTATAAATTCAACTTCCTTGTTTCATATATTTAAACAAGTTCCCTTTTCGAATTTCTATTTGAAATTCCATCCCTTTGATATTCCGAATTGCGGAATAAAAATCGTTGTTCCCTTTCGAATGATTTCAAATTCCATTTTTAAATTCATATTTGAATTCAAATCTTTAAATTATCCGATGATAATTTAATTTACTAGATTTATAAATATCGTTTATAAATCCAACTTCCTTGTTTTAAAATAAAACAAGTCCCATTTCAAAATCTGCTTGAAAACCAAAAGCTTATTTTGGAATATTCTAATTATTACAACTAATCTATATATAACATATAGTCTATTTAAATATTTAATTTAAATATTAGTCTCTAATTAATTCAATTCTAATATTCCTTCTTGATATAATTTATTTTATAAATTCAGTATAATCTAACTAAATTATCCAATTAAATTTCCATTGCGAACATTAGAATAGATTTCATCGTTTTCTACTTAAAACGATTTCAAATTCCTGTCTTTAAATTCACATTAGAATTTAAAATATTCATATCATCCAATGGTAATTTATTTTCCTTCATTTACAAACATCATTTATAAATTCAATTCAGTTCCCTAATTATCCAAATCAAAATCACTCCATTTTATTTATAAACACTGTTTATAAATTTACTTCAATTCCCTGGTTATTTAATTTATAAACATCGTTTATAATTGCAAAACTTGTTTTTATTTATTTTCAAAACAAGTAAATATATTTATCCCATTCTAAATTCAAATTCTATTTTTAGAAAAATAGAATTTCCCTTTTTAAATTTCAAAATCCTAGTTACGATATTTCTATAAATTACCATTTAGGCCCAGTGATATTTCAAACATCCAAAATACCAAATTATCAAATCACGGGTTTTTCTAACACATCATATAAGATAATATATATTAAACCAAACAAATGATAATATTTTTGAGGGATCCATTTGGATCCCTCCAACCTGTTTTCCTGCATCCACAGACGTTAGTCAACATAAATAATACCCATCCTACTTCGAGGCAGGATATCGCGGTATAGAAGGTCATCCACTATCATAGCGTGGGGCGTATAGGGTCATCCGCTAAAGATACCGCGGGCATCCGCTAATGGCACTATAGGAATCCAACCAGTTACCAATATATATCTAATAACCACAAACACCAATCCTAAATTACTAATATATATTATATAGCCACAATAATGTTTCAAGGCATCCAAACAACCAATAATATATTTTTAACAACAAAAAATAATTCAAAATAAATAAATCGAGTGAGATTTACTCACCTTGATTGAACGACTAGTGTCGAAAGGTCTCGAATTCAGCCTAGATCGTATTTTGCAGCTACGATCCATACTTGACTAATCCCGTTTGATTTTCACCTTGTTACAAAATTATTGTATTATTAATTTCTAAGTTGTAAATATAAATTAAACCTTACTATTTAATTTAAATTAACTAATTTATTAAAAAGATTACCTTACTAATCCGCTCTTTAACCTCTAAAGTCTACAATTGCCACAAACGCAATTAGACATCTACTGCACCCGACTGATCATTCACCATCTACATCACACCAACCAGATCCAACCATTTCCTTTTCACACCCACTAATAACTGTCCAAATTGCTATGCAACCCTTAGCTCCATAGTGTATTCAGACCATCCTTCCAACAGGCCATCTCCAAAATTGTCATCCCAATATCTGCAGTGGCCACACTATCATTGCAACTCCTCAAAAACCCATCTCCCTTAAAAGACAGAACACTCTCACCTCCACCATGACAAACCCCTATCTGCGACTTCATCATGCACTACTTTAGAACACACCTCGCACCCCCTCGACACATTCTTCGTCGATTTGCTCGCGGCTCCCTAAAATGTCCATCGCGATGCTGCATAAGGTCTGAATCAAATTCGACGCTAAATTTCGATCGCAAGACACAGGATTTCGAAACCCCCAAACCATGCTTTGCTTCATTCGCAACCACCTAAATCATACGAGGTTCCACCTTAGATCGTGGTGAGCTTAACCCAAAACGCGACTGCCCAAATCAACGTCGTGCTTCAGTAGATCCCATGGTCTTCAATCTAGATTGAAATTCGATTTCCTTTTATTTCGGTCGGAGTGCACGGATTTTGATTTCGTTTGTTTGATCATTTGGGGAAAGGTTCTAATTTGGTTTAGAAGCCTGCGATTTGAATTTATAAAATTTGTTAAAGAGTGAAAGGGCGGTTTCAATTTCCTTTGTTTAGAAGGAAATGAACAAGAAATAGAAGAGATGGGGAGGGGTCGCGATTATATAGAGGAAGGAAGGGAACAGGAAGTACATGGTATTAAATGTATGTTGGTTAACTACACAACATATTTAATTCGATTTGATTTTGATTTAGACTTCGATTTGATCTCGTTTTTAATACTATTTGATATAAAGCGATTTTTATTCTTTTTAGATGTATATCGATTTGATTTCAAACCTATTCGCAATCAAATATCTCGGGGTCCATTAATTTAAATCACAAACCGCTATTCTAGCGTACCGACCGACATTTCAATATAATAACCGTATTCTGAACTCAACAGTAAATATTCTGGATTTTAATATCAACATATATACCATATTAAATAAATATAATATAATTTAAATTCAAAAACAAATAAATTTTATGATAATAAAATATTTTTATTATCATCTATATTCAAATACAATTAATACTGATCATCTATATTGTTTTGATTTAGTTTCTAACTACGAATTGAATTATTTTAGATTCTTGTATTACTATGATTATATATAATAAAAATAAATCGTATTTCGATTATTAAAAAGATAACTCAATATAAAATATCGTTTATATTATCAACTCAATATTTAAACCATATTAAATATTTAAAATAAATTGTTCGAAAAATCCGGGTCGTTACAAAGGTTGTGTTTTAATATTAAATTATTACAACAAAGCTTAAAGGCTAAGTAACATGCGAAAATAACCCTATACGGTCTCCGACTGAAATGAAAATTGTAATCCTAGCATAGAAAAATATTCTGGACACGATAGGACAGGTTTCGTCGAATTCCGACATCATTTGTGAAAAGTCCTTTATAAATCACACGTGAAAAACATGCGTTTAATTTTCCCATGATCAAAAAATAAGTCCAAATGACTTGAAACATGAAATACAACTACACCTCATCTTTACGGATTTAGTAAAAATAGTTTCGCTGAAAATGGAGTTCGTTTGATAATCCATTATTCAATTTTACGGGTAAAACATCGTTATTTTGAACACTAAAAATACCCGGTCTCTAGAAATAATAAATAATATATCTATCCTGACTCTAAACGTCAATACGAATCCAATGGAATTGGCTTCTTAGCTTAATTCGATCGTTATCTCGAGTTATGATCAAAAACCCTTTTAAATCGAATTAAAATATTAATTTAATCGCTATAATTTATAAATAAATCCATAACAACTAATTGAAAATTTGAATTGGACATAAGTAACAATCCATAACACGAAATCTCGATTTTTCTCTTTTATTAGAAATCTATAATCAAATTGATTCAAACGTTTCTTGTTTCACAGAATTCCGACTTATATCGAGTCATGTATATTCAATTGAAGTTCAAAATTCAATATTGCGAACTACCGCGCCATTTCGAGCTCGATTTATAATCGTATATAAATTGAACGTTTAAACTTCATTATATAAATGAATTATATATTTCAAATCCATTTAAAAATTCCAAATCAATATTTAAACTAATAAAATATTTTAAATATCTGACTAAATTACTAAGGTAGAAGAAACGTTAAAACCCATTAACTTTTCATACTTCAATTTATTTCAAATTGAAAACCAATTCACTATTGTAAATATAACTTTTCGAAAATATTGAAAAATTTCTAACACATTAAATTCCTGGAAAATTCGGCAGAGTCTCCCTTGTATGGAGGGACTTCTGCGATATTACAGGATTAAATAATATTATACATCAACCACACGCTCGGAAAACAAAATTCAAAATCCAAAAATTATATTTTCGTGTAAGCGTACATTATGCGAGCGCTATTGAGCATATTTTCCCGATTTATTACGATATACTCAATCAAAATCAGGCTCAAAGCCTTCTGGCACCTGTAGTCAACTCAATTCATCATGTAAGTAATCAACACATTAAATTCTAAATAACACTTCATTAATCAACAGTGTAACTAAACAAATCCTCAAAATAAACATATGGCATAATTCATATGTAAAATAGAGGTTAACTCATTCAGTTCAAATTTTCTCTATTGGAATTCATTTCTTTGGTTTCCAATTCATTTAACTCTTCATAAACCAGTGATGAATTATACTTGATCAATCTAATCACACAATCAACAATCAATGCACATCCAATATAACCAATCATTCAACTTTGATTAACTTTACTTATATTCAATATTAATATTTACTTATATTCACTTGGGTTTTACATTAATCGATTTATATCAGATTGATTTCCATTTCATTATTATTAATTTAATATCCAAATTCCATGTAATCTATTTTAACTCCAATATTCATACTTTACTTAACCAAGTTAAGTTTCAACTCCATATTTAATTGACTAATTTATTTCAAAATTAGTTTACTCCCATTTCAGAATCCAAATTCTGATTGTTATTCCAAATATCATCCAATTCCTCTTCAATGTTATTTAGCTTATTTTTAAGTTAAATTCTGATTCAATTTAATTCCAAATTAAAATTTTCATTCATAAATTCCATATGTGAAATCTCTTTGGGTTATAGTAAACCATTCAAATTCAAATTTCCATTTGAATTTCATTCAATTTGATCAAATAAACAATTATCTAAATAATTTGATAAAATTATTCCTTTTCTAAAATATAATTTGGGCAAAATTATTTCGTTTACCCACTTTACAAAACAATATCGTGTCAGTTGCTAGTCCAAAATTGAACTGATCAAATAACACAATATAATACATTTTTATATAAAATCTACAAATACGCACTCTCGTATATATACACTCAACTCAATCTAGGGTACTACTAACCCAATCTCTATCGATTTACGCCACAGGGGCAAGGTTATTACTAAACCTTATGCTCTGGTACCACTGTAACGACTTGGGGAATTTTGACTCTCGAATTCAAACAATAATACATAAACCCGTATTACTTGCCAGAACTCAAGTATCGAAAACACCAGATAGTTAATGAAAGAATATAGAGGGTGAGATAAGAAAGAAAGAAAATATAGAATAGAAGAAGAAGAATAATACACCAACACCAGAGTCTCACATCGCAGCAGAATAAAATATAATAGAAATAAAACTTTATTGAGAGCTTTGAAATAAAAACTTACAATCATTAGGGTACAGCAATACATCTGGATAGTTATAATAATTCGTCCTTATATACAACATACAACAGAATAAATACTAGATATCATATGTTTGAACTTCTCCAACTTATCTTTGAATTTCACAGCATCCAATAACTTGATCCTGTTCAACCCGGTCTAACCAGAGCATTTACAAAACATGGGATCAGTCTGGTGAACTAGAGTGAGAAAAACTCGCTAAGTTTAAAAGCATCACCCAACTTGATTTTAAAGTCAAACTATTTCTTTTTGAAATCATAGCTTAATCTGATATTATAATAGTGTTTAAACATAATTAAATAACAATCTAGCGGAATGCTTTCATCTCACGCTCCGCATATATAGTATACAATCAAAACCGCGGGCTCTTATTGGAGATTGGATTTCCAGCTATGAAAAGGTATGGAACCATCTTTCGATTGCGTATCTCTAGGGGCGAATACACTGGGTTCAATAAGAACATCTTACAGCCCGGTCTCACATGACCGTCCAATCATTTCGCTTGAGTGTATTGAATGTATATCACCAACGGTTGGGTGCGACCCACCATTTCTCGATAAGGAACATCATCAAAATAGATTAAAGGAGGAAATGATTTTTCTCTAGATAGTTGATTATACACGCCCTACTTGGGAGCCACCCACTTTGCCATGCTACCTGCCTGATTTTTGTCATGTCCCAGTTGAAGAGGCTTGAGGTTATTCAACTACCTTTAGAACAACACATCACCATTCACTTTAAATGTCACATTGTTAGATCCGCCAAATCACTAATTGATGTCCACAAAAATACTCTGGTTGTTAAGCTAAGAGAACGACTGTTCTCCGCAACTAACAGAAATACATTTATAAAAATAAACGTATGTGATTCTTAAGAAATATTCTGTCAGACACTCGTCGATACAAGTCATCCATGTATAGGATGAACCGAAGGCACCCTCCTACCACATCCTAGGTGTCACCCTATAGATTAGTAGCGAGTAGTCCTTGCAATATGTATATTCAAATCACGACAGAATCACTCTCGAATATCTCTGGCTGCTAAACTAGAGAAATTCAAAAGTGGCTCTTCTGCTCTTGAAAATCAACCGTCTTCAATTTCTCCATCTTCAATAATCATCTTCTACATATTCGCTGGTGGATTTCGAATATAAATTCAATCCGGTCTTTCCGTACCAACAATCGTATAGGTCAAATTTGATAGTCGGTTATTTAACAATAAAAAAACGACAACCATTCAATCATAAAAATAAAATGAATTTACTGGTATGGTATTCAGCATTACTTGGTTTCTTTAATTAAAATAATTAAACAAATTTACAATTTAAAACTCTTTTCAATATTTCAACATAGCGTTTCACATCTTATTTAACATAAGATTTTCTTCAAAACTATTTACCATATCATTACTCGTTATTCAATCTGGAAATCACTTAAACTTATCACTAGTAAAACAACGTTACATTTTCACACAATTTCCTTTTTATTTCCATTATATTGGAGATATCATTATATACATATATGTATACACATTCTCAAGTCTTTACATTGACGTTACTTTGGAAATCCGATTATATATTCTCAAATCTTTTTATTTCCATCACTTCAACACTCATTAGTCCCTGACCGTAAATTGGTAAGTGAATAATTTCCAAAGTATCAACCCCGAAGACCGAAATCAACATCAGATTAATATTCAGAAAATCATGCAACTCAACCAATCTCCAGTTAGGTTCCAATTCTTGTCTTAACTCGTTATCAACCCATACTATTCCATTTCTAATTCAATCTACCGTTTTCCACTTTGAAAATCTCATTTCCATCTCCTTCGCTTAATTTCATTATTAAGTATCACCAATTCAAAATCAACACCTCGGCTTTGCATCTCTTTTATAAATCTTACTTACAAACTCGGGTTTGATATAAATCCCTTTTCTATCTTGATTTCTTTTGCTTAATTCAAATGTGAAGTAAATATTAATTTAAGCTATCGTGTTTGCTTAAAATACTTTTTATAACTTAGTTATAAAAACTGGGCTCTAATATAAACCCATTCATTAACTCCTTTCAAACTTTAACTGATATTCCATTTCGAACCTGATTACTTATTTAAATAAATTTCATTTAAATAATAATCCCTTAAATCCTTATTAATAAAAATAATAATTTACTTCATTATTAACTACTATAGAAGTAGTTAAATTCTTTATTAATTAAATAAATAATAAATAATAAATAATAAATTTCCTTTTTAAACTCTTTTTAAGATTTAAACAAATAGATATTTCAATATATTACTTAATAATAAACTATTTTAACTTGCTCAAACCCAGTTGAAATGGTTGACTTGGTTAACTGAAAACACGATCATTTTTTTAACCGATTCCAATTAATTCCACATTTAAATTAATTAATAATATAATTAATTTAATTAACTTCATTTAATTATTTCTTAGAAATAGTAAATCCAATTCCTAACAATTAGGTTACTTTCTGCTCATCTGCTTATGATTCTTATTAACATAAGAATTTGCATTTTAATTATTATATAATTATTAATAAACTTAAATAATTAATAATAAATATTTATTTCCTTTTCATAAACTTCAATTCAAAATAATAGACTTCAAAATCTATTCTCAGTTATAAAATAAATCTTTATAACTTCATTTCTGTCGATTCACCTGACGGTAAATCCATTTTTATAAAACGATTGATTATCAAGCCATCTGACGCCAGTTACTCAACCAATACTGCCCATTGGTTAATATCACAACAAACGTTGAATTATGATCCAACAATATATAAACAAATCAATCACTTAATCGGGTTTGTCATACAGTTCATATAACGGTAATATAAAAATAAATAATAAATTTGAGGAATCTAGTTGGATCCTTCCAACCTATTTTCCCTGCATCCAAATACGTTATCTCAAATAATATTATTCAATTCAATAAACAGATATGATATTTAATAATAAATAAATCACAGAATCCAGTCACGCCTATCATAATTTAATACGTTTATAATATAAACGTAACCAACGTGGTAAGTTACCTCATTTGGAAATAATCGTTAAAAATAACGATTGGTTCAAATTAAATTAAACGAACGTTTAATTCAATCAGTTCGGTTCAACACATATAAATATATATAGCACCAATCAAACAATTAACAAACGTAGCACACAAATAACAAACCCGACTTATATAAATATAAGTGGGTAAACTGAGTGAATTAAACTCACTTTGATTTCCATTCATCTGCGGTAGCAGTTCGGTTATAGTTAAATTAAAACAGCTGTTTAATTTAATCGTAAATTCAGGTTGTCCCCTCCACTATCCAGATCAGTTCCATAACGTTCTGTTCTATATTGTGATTTCAACGCAACTTGAATCGTTCGATTATGTTAACATATACTCAATTTATTAAATGTCTAATTTAATATAATTAAACTCAATAATTAACTCTAACTCATAATCACCCTAACTTAATTACGTTGGTTATAAACTAATGGTCGAAATAAATTATATTACATTTTCAACAGTTCAACTAGGCCGACCATAATTATGTTTTAAATAATTAATTAACTCTTACTTCATTTTAATTTAACTAGTAACTTAAGTTTTAAACAGTAAACTCTAACTTGTAATTAATACGTCACTTACTTCTTCCATATTTTCTTCTGTTGTTTGTAATAGCAATACCACGTTGTCTTATATGTTCCCAATATTTATTGTTTTAACAAAACATGACCCAATTTTCTTTTACAGCTCAATTTGGTTCTACATGTCCATCTTCCACTCCTTTGGTTCTTGTATTTGTTCTGCTCTTTCTTATTTGTTCTTCTATTTGTTCTTTTCTTTCTTCTACATTGAAATTATAACCCACGCATCACCGTTTATTTTGGAAAAAATGTATTTTGTTCCTTTTATTTTGAAAACACGGATCCCAAAAGCCTGTAACAACCTCAATTTTTAGAGTATTTTAATTAATGATTTAATTTAAAATTTTATTTTATTTATTTTATTTGTTTGCATTTTTATGGAAATAAATTTTATTTTGATTACTTAAAACTAAATTTGTTTTGATTTTATAAAACAAATGAATTTTATTTTTGATATGAATACAATCCAGTATTTGCTATTCTAGAACCTTATTATGGTAAATTTTAATTGAGTTATGTATTTGCATTCATTCTTGAGTTTTTATATAAATATTTAATTCGTATAGTTATTCCCTCCGTTTTCAATATGGAATTATATCTTTAATTTCAATTGGTATTGATTGTTGTTGATGTAAATATTGCAAGATTTTAATTGTTCTTTAATTTAAATTTCAATTCGTATTGATTGTTGTTGATGTAAATATAGCAAAATTTTAATTGTTCTTTAATTTAATTTCAATTCGTATTTATTATTGCTGATGTAAATATAGCAAAATTTTAGTTATCAAATTCTTTTTCTTTGATATCGTTTATTTTATATTTGATTTGGAAAATTGTTTTTAATTTTATATTGCCAAAAGAAAAATCGTTGGTTCCTTTGTGTTTAATATATATATATATACATATATATATTTGTAATCAATGTTTACCATTTAAAGATAATGTCCATTTATTAGTATATTTCTTTCCTTGCATTTTTTTCCAAAAGTTAAATGATAATCTCAATTTATTATTTAGTTTCATTTCCCAAAATTTTGTGAAATTATATTTGATTTCCTAATGAAATCATTCGTTGCCCTTTTGATTTATATTTCTTTTGGTTTCCATTCTTAGGTACGTCCGTTTGTTTTGAATTATGAAACTATACGTCGATTTCAAAAGGTTGTTCGATTTTCAATGCATGGCTTCGGTGACATAAAAGGAAAAATAATTAATGCGTTTGCCCTAGGAATTAAATTGCCCTATCTACCTGTAGTTTTCTCCCTAATACGTGTGGTTTCGAGAATCTTAAATATCCCATTCTCTTTTTCTTCCATCCCATTTCCTTTTTTACTTATCACATTTTTCCCTTTTCCATCTTTCTTCTTAGCAGCTCATCTTCCTTCCTACACCTTTCCATCCCTTCTCTCCCTTCATTAATTCATGCGCAATACATCCCCATCCTCATCCTGAAGCCCACGCCATCAGCAAAGCCATCCCTCTCCCCGTCCACAGCTGTCTCCGTCGTGTCTCCAACCTTCGCTTTCTTTTTCTTCCTCAAGCCTTCTTCCAAGCCATCTTCTACCAACCACTGAACTCGACCAAGTCGGCCCCAACTCCATCGAACTTGCCTTTATCCTTCCTTGCTAACCGCGCCCTACAACCAAGCCGACCTCTACATGTTGTCGAACCCATGTCCACCGCCTAGAAGTCCTACTATGTCCATCATCCCTGCGTGAATTACATGTGTGTGTGTTTTATTATATATATATATATATATACTTATGTATATTGTTGGGTTAATTTGTTTTACTGTTGGAGTGTGATTTTTTATATTATATTGTGTGTGTATATATGTATGTATGTATATATATATATATGAGTAATATATATTTTGGTGATAAAACTTGACCTCGGTAGGATTTGATGGACACAGGAATTATGCACAGAGGCCTATTAATATATATATATATATACTTTGTATGAAGGGTAGATGTAATTACCTGGAAAATCTGAACCAATTTAAAAATTTTATTTTGGCAATTTTAATGAATTTTGAATATTTAAAATGAATTATTTTAAATAATTACGACGAAAAATTTATTTTGAATAGAATTAGAATATATATATTTATTTGAATCGACGTTAGAATATAAATATGTATTTTCAATTATAAAAGCAATTGAAAATGGTGCGGTAGTTTGAAAATTCAATTTCAAATGACGGTACAGGATTCAAAATAAACTGGATTTTGGCAAAACCAAAAGTATTAGAATCTATTTGAGAATATATTTACAACGAATCCGAAAAATTGAAATTTCATAGCGGGGATAAAAAGTTATGCCTGGTTGAAACTTTAGAACTGTCGCTATGGAATTTTGGCCCTTAAAAAAGGAAATTTTGCAAACGACCTCCGTTTTTGACGAAACCACTTTTGTTGGATCTATGATGTCAAGTTATTTCTATATTCCAATTTTCATAATTTTTGAAATCAATATGTGAGCATGACGAAGTAAAACGTGTTTTAATAGATTCAGTCAATTTCGATCGACCAGAAAATAGCCATTTTTCAAACGGTCTCAGAATCTGATGAAATTAGTTTTGTTAGAACCGTATCGTCAATACGAAGCTAGAAAATATTTTTCGAGAATTTTTATAGTCCGTATGTGACCCCAATAAATTGAAACATGCGTTCAAATTCAATATATAGATTAATATTTTGATTTTGACAGAAACTGATCGAAACGATCGAATCATCTTATGATACATACCCCATTGCATTTGGAATGGGGTTACTTAGCTAGAAATGATAGTCATTGGGTCCGGTTTGGGGCTCAAATGAAAAGTCAACCTAATTGGAATTAAAATATAATAAAAATAATAATTAAATAAATTATAAAATTCCCTTTATCTCCCTCCCTCCCCCGTTATTCAATCAGATAAAAAGAAATAAAAAAGGAGGGAAAGTCTCGCAACCCAACCTAGCCGCCACCGGAGCTGACAGCCGCGCTTGCCCGCCTCCCTTTGGCATCGCACTCCCCTCCAACGCCTCCCCCTACCTCTGTTCAAGAAACCGCACCCCCCTCAAGCCCTAATCCTCTCAGCCGCAGCCCCCAACCACTGTGGAACCCGTTGCCGAATGTTCCACCGCCTCCAACCACCACTTGGCCGACGCGCATCAGCCCGCTCCTTCGAACGAAAACAGTTAGTTTTCTGATTTTGGTTTGTTTTATTTCATTTTGTTTTATAAAAATCTGATTTTTAAATTAAAGAAAGTTAGGATTTTTCTATTCGAAAATATACGATTTTTCTGTATGGAAATTTAGGATTTTTCTTATAGTAAAAATTTGATTTTTATATATATGAAAGCAAAGTAAAAATTGGATTTTTATATACATTTTAGCAAAAGGAAAATTGGATTTTCATTATATAAGAAGCTTTGAAAAAGTATGATTTTTATTCATAAGAAAGATATAATTTTTATCAAATAAAAATATAATTTTTATTATATAAAAAATATAAAATATGATTTTTATTTATGTACAGTAGTAAAATTTCGATTTTTATATATGAAGTAGCTATGAAAAGATTATAGATGATATTTTATCATAGTAAAGATGACATTTTTATCATAGTAAAGGCGATATTTTTATATATAGAAAGGCGATATTTTTATATATAAAAGGCGATGTTTTCTTATATAGAAAGGCGGGATTTTTATATATGAAGCGAAATAAAAATTCAATCTTTTTATAAGAAGTGGAAATATAAAAATATAATTTTTATATAGAAAGAAGCGATAAAAATATATGATTTTTATATATGAAATGCCATTGTAAAAATGTGATTTTTAATGTGAACAGCGGGAAAAGGTCGCATTGGAAATTTAGGCATATTCGAACCGTTCAGAAATAGAAAATGGCAGAGTGGAACCCTCGGTGAGAACTTCTCACTTTTATTTAAAAAAAAATAGTTATAATATATACTAGGATGCAGACGGTGCTGAGCAGCACCCGACACCCATCGTCCACAGACCATGGACGGCTTGTTTGTTTGTTTGATTATGTTATGAAAATTGATTGTGTGATGTGGAATGGAATAAATTATTTTATAGTCAAAAATATTTTATAGTTAAAAACACAATTCTCAACATGTATATGAAAAAAATATTCATAAACAAATCGGACGATTTGTTTATGTCCACACATTTGACTGATATTGATTGGGACGATAAATTTTACACATCGCCCAACTGCACAAATAAAACCAGTGTCTGATTGCTTGAAACCCCACATGGGTATTGGGATGATATATGACATATACTAGTCCCAATAATTAGTTGTATGTCGATCGTTCGATTGACATGCTATTGTAAGCGTTAAATATTTATATTTGATGCTTACGCAGTGTAGAATGCACTTTGGATGATGGTTGACTGTGTTTGATTATTGTAGTGAACGTGTGTGTATGAAATCCATATAAATCAAATTATATGGTATTTGACTGTGTCTGATTCCAGTTCAGAAAATAATGAATATTTTAAAATAACGAATATTTTAAAATGATGAATATTTTAAGATAATATTCAGTAAAAGATCAAAATTTGATTTTGATGTCCGGTTTGGGATGGACACGAATATATTTAAATATTTATAGCTATGTTGATTAGATTAACGCCATTTTGATGTGAACGATATTTATATCGATTTTATTCATTTTTATAATGAATATAAAAAAGAAATTGATTTCAAAATCTAATGCTTTGAAAATATTATCATTTATATATCGATGATATGGAATATTCAATTTTGATTTAAAATTGAATATGAAGTTTGTTTTGAAAACGAATTTAAAACGATTTATAAAATAAGTTTTAAATGGAAATCAACGAAATATATATATTATATATTATATATATATATATAATGGCCTGAATAGAACGCGCCGCGCCGCGGCAGTTCATGAAATTCAGCCATTGACTTCGAACGGACATTACGGGAGATCCGACCGTCGGATTCCCCTAAAACCAGAACCATTGGGTTCGTATCGAAAAGAGCTTTTTAAAAAAGGCGAGAAATTAGAAATCTAATGGTTGGATTTGGAATTATGTCCAAATCAAATTTGGTAAAGGTCGTTGTAAGTGCAGTTCGATGGCCGTTTACGGAAATTGACTGTACGGGCCTTGATAAAATTATTAAAAATAGTGATAATTTGTGTAAAATCATAATAAATGATTTGGAAAGAATTAGGATGAAAAAATTCATATTGGAAAAGATAAAAATACAACTTTATCGAAATGAACTAGTTTTAAACTAGAATTATAATTCAATTATTTTTAAAATAAATAAATTGGATTTGAAATGGTTTTAAAAATCACCAGAATTTCCAATATATGAATTGGAATGAATTTGCATCGAAATTATCATCAGAATATTTCGATGTTGGATTCGGAATTATAGGAATATTGTTATGGAAATTTGGAAGATATATTTGATATCGTTATTTCCAAAGCGATATTTGTTGGTTTCAGAATTCGATATTGAATATGAGCCGATATATTTTTTATTCAGAGCCTTGTATTTAATATCAAATGAGATTTGGGTTGGTTGTGAATGGTGTCTTCATTAACACTGTTCTTAAACCCTATGGAGAAAAGATTAAATCTTTTTATAATATTAGATTTAATAAAGTATACCAATTAATTAATATATTTAATTGGAATTGAATTAGAATTGACTTTTGGGTTTATCGTGAATGGTGTTTTAAATAACACTTGTTCTTTAACCAGATAATAAATGGAATGTGAACTGGGTTTATTTTGAACTGTGTTTTTATTGACATTCGTTCTTTAACCCGATTTACAGTGAAATGTGATTTGGAATTTATAAATCATTTTGTTAAGATTTAACGGGAGTTTTCCAAAGTAAAGTTTTCCAATTTAATATATTAAATTGGAATGTAATGGGATTCGATTTGATAATAATCGAAATGAAATTCTGTGGAGGAAGACTGTTAACACATATGGAATTTAAAAGGATTTGTCGTTATTCCATTTATATTATTGGTCGGATACGGAAATTGATATCGACTATATATATTGATTTGTTTTCCGTGAAGATTCCATAAATAATGGAATGTGATTTGGGTTTATCGTGAACTGTGTTTTAAATGACATTAGTTCTTTAACCCAGCAAAAGAGAGGACTACATGTCGGTCGTTGTATTTCGAACTGTATGGTTGACCTCTGCTAAATATATATCTGTTTGGCGCCGAAGAATTTATTCTCCTGCTTAACGCCCTTCTCTGGGATGTACGAGCTCAGAGGTTATATATCAGCAGAAATCAATAGTGCGGTATAGATTATCAATGCGACGTGTTTGGGTTTCCAAAGTTAAATAATCATTAATATTGATTTTTGGGAAGATTAAAACTAAGTCGAGTTTCAATGAATCTTTAATCGGATTAAAATGGGAATTGATGATTTAAATTATCAAATATAGGAAACGATCGAGGACGGAGTATCACTAATTTTTCTCTGAGTGATAGTTAAATCTTCAATTAGATTTGAACAGGAAATGGTAATTAAATTTACCGATAACACCGTGGTGTTAGTTATGGGGTAATAACAGTTTTGCTCCATGGGATGAATAGGTTGGGATTGGGAAATAAAATAAATGATTACTTCGGTATGGTTCGTTAATCCCGACTAGTTTGGAAAACCGTAATATGGTTTGAAATGATATCCAAAGAAAGATTAAAGAATAAATTTTAAAGAATTTATCTTTGATAAAATTAATGGGAACAAATCCCTAAAGATGTAAATATTTAAATGAAAGAATATTCAGAATTGGAATGAGGCGTATGTTGTGTTTTTATGGCATTTGTTTATTATATACGCGAGTTATTCGGAAAGACCGGGTCTATCCCATTCTGAATAATCGATTCGATGATAAGTCGAAGATGAAGAAGGTGGTTGAAGACCGGAGGTCTTCACATCGTTTGAACGATTACTGGTGATCTTGATTTGGTTGTACACCCAAGAGGAGGGAAATAGTTGGTGATCGTCCGGACGTATTTGGAGATCAATGGATATGCGAGGCATAAGGTGCCTCCGGTTTTGTTCAGACCCAGAATGGACTTGTAAATGGATTGTGTGTCTGATATTGGATTTTATTCTATGCTGATTGATTTCTATTAAATATATATCTGTTTGGCGGCGGAGAATTTATTCTCTTGCTTAACGCCCTTCTCTGAGACGTACGAGCCCAGAGGTTATATATTGATAGATATCAGTCGCATAGCATGAATTGCCTATGTGGCATTGTAACGACCCGGGAAAAACTCGATGCTCGAATTTTCGACAATAATACATAAACCCGTATTACTTGCCAAAAACCTAAGTATCGAATCCTAGATTGTTATTAGAAAGAAGTTCGAGGGTGAGAATAGAAAGAAAGAAATATTAGAATAGAAGAAAGAAGAAGAACACATCAGAATCTCACAGCGGAACGAATAAAATATAATATAACAAATCTTTTTGTACAAAGAACTGTATATACATGCCATCCATCAGAGTACAACATATATCAGACACAGTGGAATAATAACTTTATATAACTAGCGGTGAAGCCTCCTGCTTCCAATTCCTGAAACTTCAAGCGAAACCTAACCTGGAACATACTCGGTCTGACCCGAGCACATTTGAAGCAAAGCAAAATTCACCAGGTCAGTATGGAATACTTTCAGTGATAAATTCACAGAACATGCATCTTGTTTAACTTTAGGAAAATCCTTTCTGAAATCAAAGGATAATAGTAAGACCAGCCCACACATAAACACGGATGGTTTTTACCTTACTACAACCCAAAACGTTTTTGAAATCATAACTTATTCTGATATTATCATAGTGTCTAAATACAAATAATTAACAATCTCGCGGAACGCTTGCATTTCACGCTCCACATATATAGTATACAATCGAAAACCGCGGGCGCTTATTGGAGATGGGATTCCAACTATGACAAGGTATGGGACCACCTGCCGATAATGTATTTCTAGAGACGAATACACTGGGCTCCACAAGAAAGTCTTGCAACCCGGCCCACACATGACCGACCACTCATTTCGCTTGAGTGTATCGAATGTATATCACCAACGGTTGGGATCAGCAACCGTCTCCCGAAAAAGGGACAGCATCCGAATAGATTAAAGAAGCAAATGGAATTTCTCTAGATAGGTGATTATACACCCTAATGGGAACGACCCACATAGCCATGCTACCTGCCCGATTTTTGTCATTTCCCGGTTGATGAGGCTTATGGTTAGAATTATCTTTCAGAACATCTAATCACCATTCATTTTGAATGCCACATCGTCAGATCCGCCAGATATCACTAATTGACGTCCACAAAAATACCCTAGTTGGGAGCTAACCAACTATGACACGTTTGAAGAAATCAACGTACATGATCCTTCGGAAATATTTTGTCAGACATTCGTCCAACAAGTCATCAAGGAACAGGATGAATCGAAGGCACCCTCCTACTGCATCCAATATAGCAATCACTCCATGGATCAGTAGCGAGTAGTCCTTGCAAATCCATAGATTTAGACCACGACAGAATCACAAATCAAATATCTCTGGTTGCAAGCCAGAGAAATTCGACAAGCAGTCCTTCCGCTTATGAAGATCCACGGTCTTCACTTGATCCATCTTGATCAACATCTTCACGTATTTGTTGGATGGAATGGTTTTTGAATATAAATTTGATCCAGGTCTTTCCATACCAACAATCGTATTGGTAAGGTTTGATAGTCGGTGATTTAACTATCAAATAACAGTTGTGTATATAAAATAAGTTTATTGATTCGGTACTTGGCATGACTTGGCCTGTTTAAAATATATTTAACAAACTGGTTAACAAACTTCTAAATCTTCCCATATATTCCAAACATTTAATTATCCTAAATTTTATTTATCAAAACTATTTTATACATTTTAGAATATGTATATATATGTATACTCAACTTACCATTACCTTTGGAATAGCGATATATTTCTTCAAAACCCTTTTCCCCTTTTTCTTATTTTCAGATATCTCACGATATATATATGTATGTATTATACTACATGGTATAAACAAATTATCGATTTTGATATGGAAAAGCAAATGTCAAACTATATTTGTAATAACCCGGAGCCAATTTAAAATTTTTATTTTGGCAATTTTAGCGAATTTTGATTATTTAAAATGAATTATTTTAAATAATAATGATGAAAATTTTATTTTGAATAGAACTCGAATGTATATATTAATATAGATCATCGTTAGAATATAAATATTTATTTATATATATAAATGGAATTGAAAATGGCGCGGTAGTTCGATAATTCGATAATGTACCGGGTGCAAAATAAACCCGATTTTGTTGAAACCAAAAATATTTGAATCTAATTGAGAATATATTTCCAACGAATCCGAAAAATTGAAATTTCATAGCGGGGATCAAAAGATATGTCCAGTTGAAAATTCTGAATAATCGCTATGGAATCCAGGCCCTTAAAAATGGAAATTTTGCAAACGACCTCGGATTTCGACGAAACCACTTTTGTTGGATCCGCGATGTCAAATTATTGCTAAGTTTCAAATTTCATAATTTTTTGAATTAATATGTGAGCGTGGCAAAGGAAAACGCGTTTGACCAGTTTTAGTTGATTTTAATCGACTGGAAAATGGCCATTTTTACAGCGGTCTTAGAATTTAACGAAATTAGTTTTGTTAGGACCGTATCGTCAGTACGAAGCTAGTTTTTTTTTTTTTGGAATTTTTCGAGTTAGTATGTGACCCTAGTAAATTGAAATACACGTTCAAATTCAATATATAGAGTTATATTTTAAATTAAACGGAAACTGATCGAAATGATTGAATCAGCCTACGATACATATTCCATTGTGTTCGGAATGGGGGTAATTAGCTAGGGATGACAGTCGGTGGGTTTGATTTCGAGTTCAAAATAAAAAGGCACCTTTTTGAAATTAAAGATTATAAAATAAATTATAATATATACTCCCCCCTCTCTCTCTTACCTCACTCAGTCAAAACGAAATAAAAAAAAGGAAAAAAAAAACCATTGACCCAAATCGCCCCCCCGGATCTCGTGCTATGCCGCCTCAGGCGGAGCTTCCCCAGGCCGTCGCCCCCTCCTCTTCTCTCCTCCCTCCGCCTCCGTTCATCTCCAACCTCCCCCTCTTCTAAATCGACGCGAGCCCCGTTACCCTCCTCGAACCCCAAATCGCACAGCCTCCCCACCGCACCTTCCTCCCACCGCGCCACCTCGATCCGCCGCCCACCTCCATTACTCACCTCCGACGCCATCTCCAACCCCCCCCCCCCCCCCGTTCCAGTCGAACACCGTAAGTGTTTCTTTTTCTTTTATTTTGTTTTGGTTTTTTTTATGTAATCTGTTTTAAGGTAAATAAAAATCAGTTTTTAATATAAACTAACATGGTTTAAATTTAGAAAGTTTATGTAGATAAGCATGGATGTTTTTCAGTCTTTAAATATAAATGATAGGGCTTAAAAATGTGGTCTTTAAGTTAAGGTTCAATGTTTTAAAAATATGATTTTTGAAGATAAAAGCTTTGATTTTTATTTTTGAAAAGCCGTCGTTTTTTTTGTAAAGCTTTTATTTTTAACTAGATAAAGCTTTCATTTTTAATTAGTAAAGACTTCTTTTTTTATTTATTTATTTGTAGAAAGGTTGAATGTTTATATACATAAAGCTAGGATTTTATTTAAATAAAAATATAATTTTTATATTATAGAAAGAATAAAAATATAATTTTTATATTATAGAAAGAATAAAAATATGATTTTTATATTATATAGATAATAAAAATTTGATCTTTATTTATGTAGCGAAATAAAAATTGGATTTTTAATGTATATGTGTCGAAACAAAAATGTGATTTGTATAGCAATAAAAATTTATTTATATATATATGTATATAATAACAATAAAAATTCGATTTTTATATAAGAAGTAGAAATATAAAAATATAATTTTTATATAGCAAGAAGCGTTGTAAAAATAGATGAAGTAGAAATAAAAATACGATTTTTATCTATTGAATGAAGTGATAAAAATATAATTTTTATTTGAACAGCGTGAAAACAACTGCATTGGAATTTCAAATAGATCCAGACGGTTCAACAGTTCAGAAGCAAAGCACGGCGGAGTGGAACCCTAAGTGAGAACTTCTCACTTTAAATTTTCTTTTCTAGTTATAATATATACTTGGATGCAGACGGTGTTTAGTAGCACCCGACACCCGTCGTCCACAGACCATGGACGGCTTGTATGCTTGTTTGTTTGATTTTGATGTGTAGTTGATTGTGTGATGTGATGTGAAATGAAATAAAATATTTATATAGTTAAAATATTTTATAGTTGAAAATAGAATTTTTAACGTGTATTTGAAATGAAATAAATATAAACAAATCGGACGATTTGTTTATATACACATATTTGACTAATATTGATTGGGACGATAAATTTTACACATCGCCCAACTACACAAATAAAATCTGTGTTTGATTGTTTGAAAACCCCACACGGGCATTGGGATGATGTATGACATACACTAATCCCAATGGTTAGTTGTATGTCGATCGATTGATTGACAGACTGTTATAAGCGTTAAATATTTATATTTGATGCTTATACAGTGTAGAATGCACTCTGGATGATGGTTGATTATTTGTCGTTGTTATTTTATACATGTGTTGTAGAAAATCCATATAATTAACAATATATGGTAATTGATTGGGCCTCATTCTAGTTTTGAAATAGAATATCCGAATAGAAATATCTGAAAAGAGATATTTGAAATAGAATATTTAAAAATAGAAATATATGAAGCCGTGTTGATTAGATTGACGCCATTTTGACGTGAACGATATTTATATCGATTTTATTCATTTTATAATGAATATCGAAAGTGATTTCAAAATCTGATATTTTTAAAAGAATTGAAATTTGAATTAAATTAAATAGAAATGAATTCGAATTGAAATTGAATAGAAATGAATTCGAATTGAAATTGAATAGAAATGAATTCGAATTGAAATTGAATTGAATTGAATTAGAACTGAAATTGAATTAGAAATCAATTTGAATTGAAATCGATTTGAAATCAATTTAAAACAAATTTATATTGGAAAAATTCAATTTTGATTTGAATTTGAAAATGAAGTTGAAATCGTTTCGAAAACAAATTTAAAACGATTTATAAAATACGTTTTAAAAGGAAATCGATGAAGTATATATTATATATATATATATTATATATATAATATAATGGCCTGAATAGAACGCGCCACGGTGCGGTAGTTTGTGAATTTCGACCATTGACTTTGAATGGATATTGCGGGAGATTCGACCGTCGGATTCTCCTAAAACTGGAACCGTTGGGTTCGTATCGAAAAGTGCTTTCTAACGAATATTAGAAATTTGAAATCTAACGGTTGGATTTGGAATTATGTCCAAATCAAATTTGGAAAAGGTCGCTGTAAGTGCAGTTCGATGGCCGTTGATGGAAATCGACTGTACGGGCCTTGATAAAATTATTAAAAATAATAATAATTTGTGTAAAATCATAAGAAATGATTTGTGAAGAATTGGGGTGAAAAAATACATATTTGAAAAGATAAAAATAGATTTTTATCGAAATGAACTAGTTTTGAACTAGAATTATAATTCTGTTTATTTTTAAATAAATAAATTGAATTTGAAAAGGGTTTTAAAAGTAACCAAAATTTCCCATAATTGTATTGGAATGGATTTGAATCGAAATTGTCTTCGGAATATTTCAATGTTGGATTTCGTGATGATACAGATATTGTTATGGGAATTTGAAAGATATATATATCGTTATTTCCAATACGATATTTGTTGGTCGTAGAATTTGATATTGAATATAAGCCGATATATTTTCTATTCAGAGCCTTGTGTTTAATATCAAATGTGATTTGGGTTTGTTGTGAATGGTGTCTTCATTAACACTGTTCTTAAGCCCAGTTGAGAAAAAGATTAAATCTTTTTATTTAGATTTAATGAAGTGTACCAATTAAATAATATTTAATTGGAATTGTATTGGTATTGATTTTTGGGTTTATCGTGAATAGTGTTTTAAATAACACTTATTCTTTAACCCGATAATTAATGGAATGTGATTTTGGGTTGTCGTGAATGGTATATTCAATTATACTGTTCTTAGACCCAAAGGAGTTAAGAAAATCAGAAACTAACTGGAGATTTGTTAAGTTGAATGGTTTCTGGGGTATTGATCTGATGTTGGTTTCGGCCTTCGGGGTTAATACTTAGGGAATTGCTCAGTTGCTAATCTACGGTTAGGGACTGATTGAAATGTGATGTGATTTTGGGGTTTATCGTGAACCGTGTTTTAAATGACACTGATTCTTTAACTCAATTGAAGATTAAAACTAAGTGGAGTTTTAATGAATCTTTAATTAGATTGAAAAGATCGAGAATGAGGTATCACCAGTTTTACTCTAGGAGATAGTTAAATCTTTAATTAGATTTGAACGTGAAATGGTAGTTGAATTTTCTGATAACACCGTGGTGTTAGATATGAAGTATTACCAGTTTTACTTCATGGGATGAATAGGTTGGGATTGGGAAATTAAAACAAATGATTACTTCGTTAAGGTTCGTTAATCACAACAAGTTTGGATAAACCAAAATTTGGTTTGAATTGATTTTCAAAGGATGATTAAAGAATAAATTTAAAGGAATTTATCTTTGATAAAATTAATGGGAATCTTTCCCTAAGAATGTGAAATTTAGAAACTAACTATAGGTTAGCTAAGCAGAACGGTTTCTGGGTATTGATCTGATGTTGGTTTCGGCCTTCGGGGTTAATATTTGGGGAATTATTCTCTTGTTAATTTACGGTTAGTGACTAATGAATTGGAATGAGGCGTATGTTGTGTTGGTGTAACACTTGTTTATTATATACGCGAGTTATTCGGAAAGACCGGGTTTATCCCATTCTGAATAACTGATACGACGATAAGTCGAAGTTGAAGAAAGTGGTTGAAGACCGGAGGTTTTCACGTCGTTTGGGGGATTACTGATGATCTTGATTGGGCCGTACACCCAAGAGGAGGGAATCAGTTAGTGATCGTCCAGACGTACTTGGAGATCGATGGATATGCGGGGTACTAAGTGCCTCCGGTTTCGTTCAGACCCAGAACGAACTTGTAAATGGACTGTGTGTCTGACATTGGATTTCAGTTTGTGTGATTGATTTCTATTAAATATATGTCTGTTTGGCGGCGGAGAATTTATTCTCTTGCTTAACGCCCTTCTCTGAGACGTACGAGCCCAAGGGTTATATATTGATGGATATCCATCGCATGGAGTGAATTGCCTGTGTGGCATGCCTAAGTGGCAATTGATCAAGGCTTCTGTTGAAAAGCAAAGTCTTGGGGTTGATGATCAAAGCACGGCCTGTGTGGCGTAGCTTTGTGTAACGTGGATTCGCGAGCCTCACACCCCGATGGTGAACCAAAAACGGGAGAGGACCTCAGGGAGGACATGCGTTTCTTTCTAGCTAGAAGTGGCGTCAGTGGTTTTACACGCCCTGACGAGTTTGACTTATGTGGTTGTTGCTGTTGCGAGGCGCCTCGGTTTGATCGGATGATCCGGGTCCGATGGAGTCATTCGTTGGCTTATTTACGCCCCAAATGGTGGGGAAACGCAAAGTTCAGGCATTTTAATCCACATCGGTGGACTGGCCCTGCCGCTCCAAGGGCTCACCTGTGTCTGGGTCCTAAGACTCGGGCTAGACAGTCTCGAATCGGTAGAGGACTATCTTTTGCCTCGGTTCACAGACGGAAATCCAATTTCCAAATACGTGACTTTGCGGTTTTATTTGTAGAGCCTAGTATTGGCGACATGATATATGGTACCCATGCCGCCTATGATTGATACTCATGATTTGAAAGTTGTTTTATACACTATACACTTATAATAGTATCAAATGATTTGTTTTAAAACGTATCAAGCATTTTTGGCTATTATAAGGTAAAAACCCTATCCTCCGGCTTGCGTTGCATTGTGTGATGGGACCTGGGTCTTATAATAGCTTCATTGTTCTTTATTTAGCATTGCGATGTTGTTTTATGCACTGGTGTTCTTGGGAGGAAACCCGTTCCGTGTTATACGGCGTAGTCCCTTGATTTACCTAACTTTAAAATAAAGATTTATAACTGTTTCAGTTCTCACACCAGTCACATGACTGACCTGGAGTTTATTGTTTTAACCTAAACTCTGGGTGCCCTTATTTTTACACGGGCAGCTAGTAGTTTTGGTTTTGCAGATTTATATTCACAGGATCCTGGTTTACAGCTGGAACGATATCCGGAAAGCTTTGTATCTGTATATCTCCTTCAGTTGTGTTTTGTATTATTTTCCGCTGCGATGTATTTAAATGTAATTTAAATCTCTGATATTTCTGTGTAATATTTATTTATACTCTGTATATTCTTGTATTCTGATGGAATTATTGTAATATACAATGAAATGTTCTTCCGTCTATGTTCTAATTTGTGTGTTGTTCTCAAAGTATCCGCTCTTTCCTTACCGGGGAAGTTTCGGGTTCTTACATGTGGTATAAGAGCTTTGGTTTACAAATCTCAAAGACACATTAGAACCATACGAAAGAATTCATCAGAAATTAGATTAGTAATATCCAATGGGAATGACTCGTTAGAGTTGGGATCAGTAGTACCCTAGAACGAGTGTGAAGAGTATATTTTTGAAATATAAAATGAAAACCAATTTTGTTTTAAAGTTTAAATCAATTATTCGTATTTGATTATTTATTTTATATTGAATTGGGACAATCCAATATATAAAGATTTTGCATATACGCTTTGCAAACGTGTATTCGAAGTTTTAATGTATTGGATAGTTATAGAATCGCACTCTAGTTGCCCGGGGATAATTCTGGTGATGGGGCACCATCGCCAGTATTTATTTTCGAGCGACGAAAGTGAGATTTCTATATTTCCTATTGACTGGTGTGAGAACCAAAATTAGATAGGGCCTATTGTTGTGATTTGGCATCAAAAATCTGATTTTTTGACTATGTATCAAAGTTATAAATTTGAAAAGCTAATCAACTAATTGATTGCTGGTTATGTTGTTTGATTAATTAAAATTTGTACCCTATAGCCAAATTGATCAAAAAGTGAATTGTAATGAAAATTAGTCGCATTTGCTTGCATATACATGTACTTACATTGAACAGGTCATAGCAAGGAGGCTAGAGCAGAAGAATAAAATTGTTTGCCCGACAAATAGGTATACCATAATTTACTGTTTTGTTTGGGTGATGATGATTTTATGAGCCGATTGGCTAGCCGCTTGGCTTTTTCTTTTTCTTTTTGAGATCAGAGGGCCTGTATGGCAATTTCGGGATTTTCCCGGTGCTCCTGGTGCAGGGGAGATTATGGCGAAATTTTTCGAAAATTTAGGGTGTTAGCCAAATTTTTGAAAAAATTGAAAAGTTCTTAGAGACTGAAAAGTTGAAGAACTTAAGCCGTAATGAAAATAAATAAAGTTGAGTTGATTTGTGAAACAACTTTCGGCTTCGTTATTTCCAATATGATATTTGTTCGTCGTAGAATTTGATATTGAATATAAGCCGATATATTTTCTATTCGGAGCCTTGTGTTTAATATCAAATGTTATTTGGGTTTGTCGTGAATGGTGTCTTCATTAACACTGTTCTTAAGCCCAGTTGAGAAAAAGATTAAATCATTTTATTTAGATTTAATGAAGTGTACCAATTAAATAATATTTAATTGGAATTGAATTGGTATTGATTTTTGGGTTTATCGTGAACAGTGTTTTAAATAACACTTATTCTTTAACCCGATAATTAATGGAATGTGATTTTGGGTTGTCGTGAACGGTATCTTCAATAATACTGTTCTTAGACCCAAAGGAGTTAAGAAAATCAGAAACCAACTGGAGATTAGTTAATTTGAATGGTTTCTGGGGTATTGATCTGATGTTGGTTTCGGCCTTCGGGTTTAATACTTAGGGAATTGCTCACTTGCTAATCTAAGGTTAGAGACTGATTGAAATGTGATGTGATTTTGAGGTTTATCATGAACCGTGTTTTAAATGACACTGATTCTTTAACCCAATTGAAGATTAAAACTAGGTGGAGTTTTAATGAATCTTTAATTAGATTGAAAAGATCGAGAATGGGGTATCACCAGTTTTACTCCAGGCGATAGTTAAATCTTTAATTACATTTGAACGTGAAATGGTAATTGAATTTACCAATAACACCGTGGTGTTAGATATGAAGTATTACCAGTTTTACTTCATGGGATGAATAGGTTGGGATTGGGAAATTAAAACAAATGATTACTTCGGTAAGGTTTGTTAATCCCGCCTAGTTTAGATAAACCAAAATTTGGTTTGAATTGATTTTCAAAGGATGATTAAAGAATAAATTTAACGGAATTTATCCTTGATAAAATTAATGGGAATCTTTCCCTAAGAATGTGAAATTTAGAAACTAACTATAGGTTAGCTAAGCAGAACGGTTTCCTGGGTATTGACCTGATGTTGGTTTCGGCCTTCGGGGTTAATATTTGGGGAATTATTCTCTTGTTAATTTACGGTTAGTGACTGATGAATTGGAATGAGGCGTATGTTGTGTTTGTGTAACACTTGTTTATTATATACACGAGTTATTCGGAAAGACCGGGTTTATCCCATTCTGAATAACTGATACGACGATAAGTCGAAGATGAAGACGGTGGTTGAAGACCGGAGGTCTTCACGTCGTTTGGGGGATTAACGATGATCTTGATTGGGCTGTACACCCAAGAGAAGGGAATCAGTTAGTGATCGTCCAGACGTACTTGGAGATCAATGGATAAGCGGCGTGCTAGGTGCCTCCGGTTTCGTTCAGACCCAGAACGAACTTGTAAATGGACTGTGTCTGACATTGGATTTCAGTCTGTGTGATTGATTTCTATTAAATATATATCTGTTTGGCGACGGAGAATTTATTCTCTTGCTTAACGCCCTCCTCTGAGACGTACGAGCCCAGGGGTTATATATTGATGGATATTCATCGCATGGAGTGAATTGCCTATGTGGCATGCCTAAGTGGCAATTGATCAAGGCTTCTGTTGAAAAGCAAAGTCTTGTGGTTGAGGATCAAAGCACGGCCTGTGTGGCGTAGCTTTGTGTAACGTGGATTCGCGAGCCTCACATCCCGATGGTGAACCAAAAACGGGAGAGGACCTCAGGGAGGACATGCGTTTCTTTCTAGCTGGAAGTGGCGTCAGTGGTTTTACACGCCCTGACGAGTTTGACTTATGTGGTTGTTGCTGTTGCGAGGCGCCTCGGTTTGATCGGACGATCCGGGTCTGATGGAGTCATTCGTTGGCTCATTTACACCCCAAAGGGTGGGGAAACGCAATGTTCAGGCATTTTAATCCATATCGGTGGACCGGCCCTGTCGCTCCAAGGGCTCACCTGTGTCTGGGTCCTGAGACTCAGGCTAGACAGTCTCGAATCGGCAGAGGACTATCTTTTGCCTCGGTTCACAGACGGAAATCCAATTTCCAAATACGTGACTTTGCGGTTTTATTTGTAGAGCCTAGTATTGGCGACATGATATATGGTACCCATGCCGCCTATGATTGATACTTATGATTTGAAAGTTGTTTTATACACTGTGCACTTATAATAGTGTAATAACCCGTAAATCTGAGCCAGTTTAAAATTTTTATTTTGGTAATTTTAGCCAATTTTGAATATTTAAAATGAATTATTTTAAATAATATCGATGAGAAATTTATTTTGAATATATTTAGAACGTATATATTATATACGCCGTCGTTAGAATATAAATAATTATATAATTATAATAGAATTGAAAATGGCGCGGTAGTTCGATAATTCGATTTCAAACTTCAATTGAATGTACCGGGTGCAAAACAAACCGGATTTTGGCGAAACCAAAAATAATAGGATCTAATTGGGAATATCTTTCCAACGAATCCGACAAATTGAAATTTCATAGCGGGAATCAAAAGATATGTCCAGTTGAAAATTCTGAATAGTCGCTATGGAATTCAAGCCCTTAAAAATGGGAATTTTGCAAACGACCTCGGATTTCGACGAAACCACTTTTGTTGGGTCCGCAGTGTCAAATTATTGCTAGGTTTCAAATTTCATAATTTTTCGAATCAATATGTGAGCGTGGCAAAGGAAAACGCATTTGACCAGTTTCAGTTGATTTTAATCGACTGGAAAATGGCCATTTTTCCAACGGTCTCAGAATTCGATGAAACTAGTTTTGTTAGGACGATATCGTCAATACGAAGGTAGAAAATATTTTTCTGGGATTTATAGAGTTTGTATGTGACCCCGGTAAATTGAAATGCACGTTCAAATTCAATATATAGAGTTATATGTTGATTTTAATGGAAACTGATCGAAACGGTCGAAACAGCTTGCGATACATATCCCATTGTGTTTGGAATGGGGGTAATTAGCTATGGACGACAGGCGGTGGGCCTCGTTTAGAGGTCGTTTGTAAAAGTCAACTTTTTAAATTAAATAAAAAAACTCTCTTCCTCTCTCCTCTCCTTTATCTCTATCTGGCCCCCCCCATTCGATTTTCCAAATCAGAAATTATAAAAAAAAAGGGAAAAGGGGAAGACGCCGTCGCAGCTCCCCCACGACCGCCGCCCAGGCGTCGGACCACCCCCCTCCGGCCATCCCCATCCCGCGCCCATCCCCTTCTGCTTCACCTCCTTCTCCTTCTCGATTTGCGTCGCCCGAGGCCCCCCCGAACCTCTGACAGTTACGCCCCTGCGCTGACGTCACCCTCCTCCCCACCTCCTCCGCTGCTCGTGAGTCCACCGCCTCCGACGCCCCTCTTTCCCTCTTCCTCTCTGCGCTGACAAACCCCAAACCCTAAGCCGCCGATCCCTCCGCCTCCACCACCAGCGACGGAGAAGACATCCCCCCCGGCCTTCGATTTCGACTGTAAGCCCCCTTATTCACTTTTAATTTATTTCTTTTTTTTCCTATGTAATTGGTATTAGCTAATAAAAAAATATAAAGTTAGGATTTTAATACGATAAAAATCTGATCTTTGAAAAGATATGATTTTTATAATAGAAAAGATATGATTTTTATAATAGAAAAGATATGATTTTTAACATGGAAAAAATTATGATTTTTCTATATTGAACAACGAGATAAAAATTAGATTTTTCTATATTGAACAGCGAGATAAAAATTCGATTTTTATATATTGAATAGCATAGTAAAAATTCGATTTTTATATATTGAATAGCAAAGTAAAAATTCGATTTTTATATATTGAATAGCATAGTAAAAATTCGATTTTTAAATATTGAATAGCATAGTAAAAATTCGATTTTTATATATTGAATAGCAAAGTAAAAATATGATTTTTATATATTGAATAGCAAAGTAAAAATTCGATTTTTATATATGTAGTGGCTACGGGCAACGAAAGTGAAGAAAAGCGAGCACGGTGAAGATGTCTACATAGGAAGTGCCGTGGAGTTAGGATAGCTATTGGTGAGAATTTCTCACTCTTTAATTCCCTTTATATATATATACTAGGATGCAGACGATGTTTAGTAGCACCCGACACCCGTCATCCACAGACCATGGATGGCTTGTTTGTTAAATTGTTTGGTTGTGTAGTTAGTTAGAATATTTGGGTTGAATTGAATTGTTTGGTGAAATGAAATTGATTTGATTGATGTGTGAATGGCGTGGGCCTTCACTAGACCGGAGATAAGGCTAGGCCTCGTCCCGATTCTAGTATCGTGCCATTATGCCGCCGAAATTTTCTAAAATAAGTTAGAAAAATAAAAATATCATTTTTATTTTGTAAATGAACTGAATATAATTTTTAACGTGAATGCGAATAAATAAATATTCATTTACAAACCGGACGGTTTGTTTATGTACACCTATTTGACTGACATTGATTGGGACGATAAATTTTACACATCGCCCAACTGCACAAACAAAATCTGTGTTTGATTGTTTGAAACCCCACATGGGTGTTGGGATGAAATTTGAAGTTCACTCATCTTGATTGATTAAATATGTCGATCGATTGATTGAGAGGCTGTTATAAGCGTTAGATATCTATATTTGATGCTTATACAGTGTAGTGCACTTTGGTTGATGGTTGATTATTTTTCAATGCTATTATATACGTGTGATGTATGAAAATCCATATAATTAATATTATATGGTGATTGATTGGGCCTCATTCCAATTTAGAAAATAAAGAATATTATAAAATAAAGGTTCATGTGTTGACTTTACTCATCCGTTGAGATTAGTCATGTGTTGAACGAAGTATTTTAACAATAAAATTTATATCTTTATCACTATAAAGTAAAGGTTCATGTGTTGACCGTACTCATCTGTTGAGATTAGTCATGTGTTGAATGAAATATTTTAATAATAAAATATACATCTTTATCACATTTAAAATTAGAACTACTTCACGGTGGAGTCTAATTGAAAATCAAACGATAGATACCCAAATTTTATAAAATATTTTAAATAACAAAATAGTCATACGTGGACAATACTCATTCATTGAGATTAGTCGTGTGTTGAGAAAAAGGATAAATATTCATTTGTCGAATAGTATATTTGAAAATAGAAATATATGAAGCCGTGTTGATTAGATTGACGCCATTTTGACGTGAACGATATTTATATCGATTTTATCGATTTCGAAATGAATTGAATATGAAACGATTTCGAAATGAATTGAATATGAAACGATTTCGAAATGAATCGAATATGAAACGATTTTGAAATGAATTGAATATAAAACGATTTCGAAATGAATTGAATATAAAACGATTTCGAAATGAATTGAATATAAAACGATTTCGAATTGAATCGAATAAAAAACCAATTTGAATTGAATTGAATAGAAAACGAATTCGAATTGAATATATAATGAATTGAATCGAATTAAAAACCAATTTGAATTGAATCGAATAGAAAACGAATTAGAATTGAATATATAATGAATTGATTCGAATAGAAAATGAATTTGATTTCAATTGAAAATATAACAAATTCAATTTGATTTGAATAGAAAACGAATTTGATTTCAATTGAATATATAACGAATTTAATTTAATTTGAATAGAAAACGAAATGAATTCGAATTGAATAGAAAACCAATTTGACTTCGAATTGAAAAGAAAATGAATTCAAATCGAATTAAAAATCGATTTGAATTGAAATCAAATAGAAATGAAAATAAAAAGGATGTATATTAGAGAATTCAATTTTGATTTGAATTTGAGATAAAGGTTGAAATTGTTTTTGAAACGAATTTAAAACGATTTATAAAATTCGTTTTAAATAGTAATCGACGAAATATATATTAAATATATTATATATATATAATATAATGGCCTGAATAGAACGCGCCGCGCCGCGGCAGTTCGTGAATTTCGACCATTTATTTCAAACGGACATTACGGGAAATCTGACCGTCGGATTCTCCTAAAACCGGAACCGTTGGGTTCGTATCGAAAAGAGCTTTCTAACGAATATTAGAAATTCAAAATCTAACGGTTGGATTTGGAGATACGTCCAAATTAAATTTGAAAAAGGTCGCTATAAGTGCAGTTCGATGGCCGTTGTTGAAAATCGACTGAACGGGCCTTGATAAAATTATTAAAAATATCAATAATTTGTGTAAAATCGTAAGAAATGATTTAGGAAAAATTAGGATGAAAAACTCCATATTTGAAAAGATAAAAATAGATTTTTATCGAAATGAACTAGTTTGAACTAAAATTAAAATCCATTTATTTTTAAATAAATAAATTGGATTTGAAATGGGTTTTAAATGAATCGATTAGTGGGTTTATCGTGAAGGGTGTTTTAAATAACACTTGTTCTTTAACCCGATAATAAATAGAACGTGATTTGGGTTTATCGTGAACTGTGTTTTAAATGACATTAGTTCTTTAACCCAGTAAAAGGAGTTTTAATGAATCTGCAATTAGATTGAAATGTGAATTGATAATCTAAATTATCAAATTTAGAAAGTGAGCGAGAATGGAGTATTACCAGTTTTGCTCCAAAGCGATAGTTAAATCTTTAATTAGATTTGAACGTGAAATGGTAATTAATTTTACCGATAACACCGTGGTGTTAGATATGGAGTATTACCAGTTTTGCTTCATGGGATGAATAGGTTAGGATTGGGAAATAAAATAAATAATTACTTCGGTATGGTTCGCTAATCTCGACTAGTTCAGAAAACCATAATTTGGTTTGAAACGACATCCAAAGGAAGATTAAAGGATAAATTTTAAAGAATTTATCTTGGATAAAATTAATGGGAACCTTTCCCTAAGAATGTGGAATTGGAATGAGGCGTATGTTGTGTTTGTGTAACCTTTGTTTTTAATATACGCGGGTTGTTCGGAAAGGCCGGGTTTATACCCATTCTGAATAACCGATTCGACGATATGTCGAAGATGAAGACGGTGGTTGAAGACTGGAAGTCTTCACATCGTTTGGGTGATTACTGATGATCTTGATTGGGCTGTACACCCAAGATGAAAGAATCAGTTGGTGATCGTCCAGACGTACTTGGAGATCGATGGATATGCGAGGAAAGTGCCTCCGGTTTCGTTCAGACCCAGAACGAACTTGTAAATGGATTGTGTGTCTAACACTGGATTTTATTCTGTGTTGATTGATTTCTGTTAAATATATATCTGTTTGGCGGCGGAGAATTTATTCTCTTGCTTAACGCCCTTCTCTGAGACGTACAAGCTTAGAGGTTGTATATCGATAGATATCAATCACATGGCATGAATTGCCTGTGTGGCACGCTGAGTTGCATGGATCAAGGCTTCTGTTGAAAAGCAAAGTCTTGTGGTTGATGATCAAAGCACGACCTTTGTGGCGTAGCTTTGTGTATAGCATGGATTCGCGAGCCTCACACCTCGGTATGAGTTAAAAACGGGATACAGACCGCTGGGAGAGCACGACGTTTCTTTCTAGCTTTGGTGGTGTCAATGACTTACCAGCCCTGACATTTATATACTTTTCACCTTTGTGGTTGTTGGAATGAGGCGCCTCGATTATAGGTCTGTAAGGACCGGGAAACGTGTGTTCAGGCATAATTAATCCTCTAATGTAAGTGAGGACCGGCCCAGCCGCATCCGGGGTTGCCCAGAGTGTGTAGTCCCGAGGCATTTGCTAGAGTGTCTCGAAGTGGAGAGGATCTTGCCCCTTGCCTCGACTCGTGACGGAAATCCAATTTCCAATACGTGTATTGCGGTTTTAATTGTAGAACTAGTATGGCGACATGATAGATGGTACCCATGCCGCCTATGATTGATATTTATGATTGAAATTTTTTTGACACTATACACTTATTATAGTATCAAATGATTTGTTTTTAAACGTACCAAGCATGTTTGGCTATTATAAGGGAAAACCCTATCCTCCGGCTTGCGTTGCATTATGTGATGGGACCTGGGTCTTATAATAGCTTCATTTTTTCGAAAAAGCATAGCGTTGTCTTTTCTATGCACTGTTATTCTTGGGAGGAAATCCATTCCGTGTTATACGGCGTGGTCCCTTGAATTACTCTCTTTTAAAGTAAAGCTTCAAATAACTGTTTTAGTTCTCACACCAGTCACATGACTGACCTGGAGTTTATTGTTTTTAACCTAAACTCTGGGTGCCCCTATTTTCGACACGGGCAGCTAGTAGTTTTGGTTTTGCAGATTTATATTCACAGGGTCCCGATTTACAGCTGAACGATGCTCGGAAAGCTCTGTATCCGTGTATCACTTTTAGTTGTGCTTTGTATTATTTTCCGCTGCTATGTAATTTGTTGTAATCTCTGATATTTATCGAATGTAATTTATTCATTCGTACTCTGTATATTCTTGTATTCTGATGGAATTGTTGTAATAACAATGAAATGTTCTTCTGTTTGGGTTCTGATTTGTCCTGTTCTCAACGATCAGGGGTTTCGAACGGTCTAGATCGGTTTACCGACTGATTCGGATCAAGCGAAATTCCCGGCCATCACAAATAATATCAAATGTTTTGTTTTAAAATGTATCAATCATTTTTAACTATTATAAGGTAAAAACCCTATCCTCCGGCTTGCGTTGCATTGTGTGATGGGACCTGGGTCTTATAATAGCTTCATTGTTCTTTATTTAGCATTGCACTGTTGTTTTATGCACTGGTGTTCTTGAGAGGAAACCCGTTCCGTGTTATACGGCGTGGTCCCTTGATTTACCTAACTTTAAAATAAAGATTTATAACTATTTTAGTTCTCACACCAGTCACATGACTGACCTGGAGTTTATTGTTTTAACCTAAACTCTGGGTGCCCTTATTTTGACACGGGAAGCTGGTAGTTTTGGTTTTGCAGATTAATATTCACAAGATCCTGGTTTACAGCTGGAATGATATCCGGAAAGCTTTGTATCCATATATCTCCTTCAGTTGTGTTTTGTATTATTTTCCGCTATGATGTATTTAAATGTAATTTAAATCTCTGATATTTCTGTGTAATATTTATTTATACTCTGTATATTCTTGTATTCTGATGGAATTGTTGTAATATACAATGAAATGTTCTTCCGTCCGCGTTCTATTTTGTGTGTTGTTCTCAAAGTATCCGCTCTTTCCTTACCGGGGAAGTTCCGGGTTCTTACAATATTTTAAAACCAACTACTTTTATTTACATTGTGAATAACATTTTGGTATTATTCATATTGCCAAAATCTCGCACTTATATTTGATACTTCTCATATGGGATATCACACCAATTACAACACCTTTCACTCAATTCAAACCAATACCATTCCTCGATAATAATGAAGTCGTTCATGTTGGGGTGTTTTATTTACCTCTCAGACCTTGATCGACAATGTTCTTATCTCAGAATGAAATACAGTTTGTAACTTAAACCCTTATAAAAATCTTGTTTACCATCTCGATTTCAAATTTGGTTTTATAAGCCGTTTCTTACATTTCCTTATTTCAATTATGAGACGACCCGATTTCCCGTTCTCACGGAAACAAGGTTATCTTTGGAATATAACACAGAAACAGATAATAGCAGAACAGAATTAAATAAATACACCAGATAATGAACAACAAAATATACTGGATAAAAGTAATCATCAGAGTTACACAGTATACAGGATCTTACTTAGTACAAATACAGTTCAGCTATACATAAATGTCTACAGCGGAAATAAACAAAATATGTACAATAGGAGCTGAACAGCATAAAAAGAAATAAATGATAGAATCCATCTTCAGCTCCAGCTATCCAGAAAAAGAACCAGCTAAACCTGAATACAAGGCTGCCCGTGGAGAAAAAGGGGCACCCGAGTTTGAAAGTGAAACAAACTACGAGTCAGTCATGGGACTGGTATGAGAAATCCACTCAACACATATATAATCGGCAAATCACAGGACCACGCCACTTTCGTGGAACGGGTTTACTCCATTGGATCGCCAGTGCTTTAAAACAAATCTTTCTTTTAAACATCGCTATGCTTTTTATATAAATGAAGCCGTTATAAGACTCAGTTCCCATCACACAATGCAACGCAACCGGAGGATAGAGTTTTTACCTTATAACAGCCAAAATATGATTGATACGAATAAAACAAAGGCATTTGATATTATTGCTAGTGTCTATATGTTTTGAAAACAATTTCAAATCATAACTATCAATCATAGACGGCATTAATGCCCCATACCACTATGTCGCCATATATAGGTATACAATCAAAACCGCACGATGTCGTATTTGGAAATTGGATTTCCGTCATGAACCAAGGCAAAAGATAGTCCTTACCGAATTCGAGACAATCTAGCCCATGTCTCAGGAACAGCCGCAACTGCCCCTTGGAGCGACAGGGCCGGTCCACCGATGTGGATTATTATGCCTGAACACTACGTCTCCCCGCCCTTTGGGGCGTAAACGAGCCAACGAATGACTCCATCGGACCCGGATCGTCCGATCAAACCGAGGCGCCTCGCAACAGCAACAACCACATAGGTGAAAAGTATATAAATGTCAGGGCTGGTAGGTCACTGACACCACCCTAGCTAGAAAGAAACGCATGCCCTCCCTGAGGTCCTTCTCCCGTTTTAGGTTCATATCGGGGTGTGAGGCTCGCGAATTCACGTTATACACAAAGCTACGCCACACAGACGGTGCTTTGATCATCACCACAAGACTTTGCTTTTCAACAGAAGCCCTGATCACTGCATCTTAGCATGCCACACAGGCAATTCATGCCATGCGACTGATGTCCATCGATATACAACCTCTGAGCTCGTGCGTCTCAGAGAAGGGCGTTAAGCAAAAGAATAAATTCTCCGCCGCCAAACAGATGTATATTTAATAGAGATCAATCAACATAGAATAAAATCCAATGTCAGACACACAGTCCATTTACAAGTCCGTTCTGGGTCTGAACGAAACCAGAGGCACTAAATACCTCGCAAACCCATCGATCACCACGTACGTCTGGACGATCACCACTCATTATCCATATTTCGGGATGCCTCCCAATCAGGACCTCGGTTACCATCCAAACGAGGTGAAGATCTCCGGTCTTCGACTATCGTCTTCATCTTCGACTTTCAATCGTCGGTCAATTATTTGAAATGAGAATTAACTCGGCCTTCTCAAATAATTCACGTATATTTAGAATTTCAAATCAATTTATTTCAATGGTTAAATTATTCGACAACACCAATTGTGTTCTTTTAATGTAATTTTCACACCAAACACATTCAACCATCAAAAGCCACATAAATCGAACAAATTCAGTTTATTTCCATTCCATATCGCTTATGATATTTTATAACTATTTATCGCTATTTTTATTTATTTTAAAATAGCTAATTTATTCAAAACGACGCTTCGGGCCATAAGGCGACCGTGGCGTTGTTTTTCTTCAGATTTGATTTACACATATCTGAAAATCTAACCGTTGGATCTTCACAAAATTTACATCATTAGAAAGGTCTTTTCAAAACGAATCCGACGGTTCCAGTTTCGGGAAAATCCGACGGTCGGATCTCCCAGTACAATCGTTTGAATTTTCGATTTCAAAATACGAACTGCAGCGTCGTTATTCGATTAAATATATAATTATATTTATATACATATAAATATAATCGCTTCTGGCGCTGTTTTTCTTCAGATTTTTTTTACACATATCTGAAAATCTTACCGTTAGATTTTTAAAAGGTTGGTGCCGTTGGAAAGATTATTCCAAGACGAACCCGACGGTTGAGGTTTCGGGAAAATCCAATGGTCGGATTTCCCGTACTAGTCGTTTGAAAACACGGTTTCAAAACACGAACTGCACGGCTTCGTTTCATTTTAATTTTATTTATATTTATATATTTATATAAATATAGTTCATTCAATGATTTCCATATCGTTTTAACTTCAAATATTTTTCTAACGCCTTAAATTTTGGAAAAATTTCGCCATAACCTCCCCTGCACCGGGAGCATCGGGAAATCGCAAATAGCTTTCCCGGTCCTTCTAATCTCAAAAAGAAAAAGAAAAAGCCAAGCGGCTAGCCAACAGGCTCAAAATCATCACCCAAACAAATCAGTAAATGTGTACCTATTTGTCGGGCACAAATTTTATTCCTCTTCTCTAGCCCCTTGGCTATAACCTGTTCAATGAATATTGCATGTACATATATATACAGTTCTTATCATTTATCATCTTCTATTCAACTTCGTATTCGATTTCTATTTGGTTTAAAAACACCATTCATTCTAATGTTACATAAATAGGTGCAAATCATTTCATTAGCTAATTAATGAATATTTCAACTCATATATGTTTATTTTGAACAAGTGGCTATTTTTAACACTTCACATTTCAACGATTTATGCATACAATAAAGATATGATTTTCATTGTAAAACAATTCATTTCAAAACGCTATCTTTCTATATAGTTCAAGTTGGTGATAAAAATGGGATTTTTATCATAAAACAATTTCTTTTAAAACAAGATTATTTTACACAGTTCATATAGTCGATAAAAGGTGATTTTTATTATCGAACAATTTATTTCAAAATATGAATACCATTCAACACATGAATTTCTAAACAACGAATGAATATCAATTCAACACATGAATGTTTTCTATAGTTTCTATATATATAGATAAAAATGTGATTTTTATTATCGAACAATTTATTTCAAAATATGAATACCATTCAACACATGAATTTCTAAACAACGAATGAATATCAATTCAACACATGAATGTTTTCTATAGTTTCTATATATAGATAAAAATGTGATTTTTATTATCGAACAATTTATTTCAAAATATGAATACCATTCAACACATGAATTTCTAAACAACGAATGAATATCAATTCAACACATGAATGTTTTCTATAGTTTCTATATATAGATAAAAATGTGATTTTTATTATCGAACAATTTATTTCAAAATATGAATACCATTCAACACATGAATTTCTAAACAACGAATGAATATCAATTCAACACATGAATGTTTTCTATAGTTTCTATATATATAGATAAAAATGTGATTTTTATTATCGAACAATTTATTTCAAAATATGAATACCATTCAACACATGAATTTCTAAACAACGAATGAATATCAATTCAACACATGAATGTTTTCTATAGTTTCTATATATATAGATAAAAATGTGATTTTTATTATCGAACAATTTATTTCAAAATATGAATACCATTCAACACATGAATTTCTAAACAACGAATGAATATCAATTCAACACATGAATTTCTAAACAACGAATGAATATCAATTCAACACATGAATGTTTTCTATGCAATGAATAAATATAGTTTAAGCATATGAAATTAATTCAAACACATGAATATTATTCAAAATTTCGGCAGCATAACGGCAGGGTAGTTAAACCGGGACCGTCCCTAGTACGGCTCCTCGCTCTACCTTAAAACCTCGCGGTTTTTGACAATGGGGATCATGCATCTAGTTCGCACGCAGGCGGCATGTATATATTTATTTCATTTCCACAAACTAATCCTATGTGGTTTCAACCAAATATTCCACAACCACCAATGGGTATTTTTCAACCACAATCAACCAATATCAATCACAAACAATCCCAAACAATCATTCGTTATCAATCAATTTTCACAACAATTTCAACCAATAAATATCGTCCATGGTTTGTGGACGAGGGGCGTATATATATATATATAGATATATATTTATATATAGCAATTCACTTTCATTTTCACACATATATATATATAGTTTTAAATCAGAAATCTCACCAATAGCTATCCAACTTCTTGACACTTCCTTAGAGAAATCTTCGCCTTTCTGTCGCTTTCGCCCGTATTCTCTACATATGTAAAAATCGAATTTTTACGATGCTATTCAATATATAAAAATCGAATTTTGACTTCGCTATTCAATATATAAAGATTATATTTTTAATATAATCCTATGATGTAAAAATTATATTTTTATTGCTTTAAAAATATAAATTTTCATATCTTACTTCTTTTACTTAATAAAAATTCCGCCTTTTCTATTTTAAAAATAGGATCTTTTCTATTCTAAAAATCTGATCTTTTCTATTTTAAAAATAGGATCTTTCTCTTTTTAAAGTTCTGATCTTTTCTATTTTAAAGTTTAAATCTTTCAAAAAAAATCTGTTTTAAAACCTTTTCAAAAATCTGTTTTAAAACCTTTCTTAAAATCAGCTTTTCTTTTAAAACAAAAATCAGTTTTTAAATCTTTTTCAAATCAGTTTTTAAATCTTTTAAAAATATCAGTTTTTAAATCTTTTAAAAGAAAAACAGTTTTAAACGTAATTAAAGTAAAAACCAGTTTTACTATAATTGAAAAATCAGTTTTTATCTTTTAAAATCAATCAGTTTTTATATGCCTAAAAAAACAGTTTTTAAATCCCTAAAATCGAAATTAGTTTTAACGAATTAAAATAAAAATAAAATACAATAAAATACTTACAGTATTTCGAAGAAGGGGGGGGGAAAGAAGGCGTCGGCGGCAGGAGGTCTGGTGGCGTCTCGATGTTTTGGGGGCGGCGCTAGGGTTTCGAACGGCTTCGGGGGGGCTCGAGAATTGGGGGTCGCGATGCTTCTGGAGGCTCGCGAATTGGCAGGGAGGGTTCGGCTCGGGTGTTCGATCGATGGAGGGGGGGGGAACAGGCGGAGGCGGGCAGAGCTTGGTGGAGGCGACGAGCTGCTCTTCCTCCGTTCTTCTTCTTTATTTTATTTTTATTTTTTTTTATTCTGTATACTGAAATCGGTAATGAATTACAGGGGGGGGGGGGGGGCAAGGTATAGGAGGGAATTTATATTATTATTTTTTTTCCTTTTTATTATTTAATTATTTAATTTTTCAAAAAAGGTTGACTTTTACATACGACCTCGAAACGAGGCCCACCGCCTGTCGCCCATAGCGTTTTACCCTCATTCCGAACACAATGGGATATGTATCGCAAGCTGATTTGATCGTTGCGATCAGTTTCCTTTTGAATTTTCATTTAAATCCTTATATTGAATTTTAAACGTACATTTCAAATTACCGGGGTCACATACTAACTAGAAAAACTCCAGAAAAATATTTTCTAGCTTCGTATTGACGATACGGTCCTAACAAATCTAGTTTCGTCGAATTCTGAGACCGTTTGAAAAATGGCCAATTTCCAATCGATTAAAATCAACTAAAACTGGTCAAACACGTTTTCCTTTGCCACGCTCACATATTGATTCGAAAAATTATGAAATTTGAAACCTAGCAATAACTTGACACTGCGGATCTAACAAAAGTGGTTTCATCGAAATCCGATGTCGTTTGCAAAATGTCCATTTTTAAGGGCCTGAATTCCATAGCGACTATTCAGAATTTTCAACTGGACATATCTTTTGATTCCCGCTATCAATTTCGATTGGTCAGATTCATTGGAAAGATATTATCAATTAGATTCCATTATTTTTGGTTTCACTAAAATCCGGATTGTTTTGCACCCGGTATATTCAATTGAAGTTTGAAATCGAATTATCGAACTACCGCGCCATTTTCAACTCTATATATAATTAATTAATTATATTCGTTTTCAAATGTCGATTTTAACTCAATTTTCATCGCCATTATTTAAAATATTTATTTTAAATATTTAAAATCCATTATTTTAGCCAATTTAAAATTTTTAAATTGGTTCAGATTTTCCGGGTCGTTACAAATTACAACGTTTTGCCCAATTCTGTGCTTTAACCCTTAAGGTCCTACTTTTGGTTTAAAAACCCTTTTTAAACTCTTGTTTGGATTTCTTCCCAATCATTTAGTAATCTATTTAGCATTCTAAACAACTTATTATGTTTTATTCCAAAGCTATTACATTTCTTCTTTATCATCTCTCTTGGAAGTTTCATTCCCTTTTGGATTTACTTTACCTAATTGACAATTAAGTAAAATCCTATTTAAATTTCTGCATTCTCTTTCAAATTCTATTTACTAATCTAGTTTATAACTTGGATTATAAACCCCTTTTATAAACTCTTACCACCTCCTTGATCAAACCATAAGGCCACTTAATCCTTTCTTAATTGAATTCCAATTGAAAATCACTTCTCTAATTATTATTAATTAAAACAATAGTAACTTTAACATTAACTATATAAATATAGTTAACTTTGTTGTTAATTAAAAATAGGATAATTATCGCTTTTAAAAGCTGATTATATAATAATTTACTTTATTAACACTAACCAATTTGATAATTACCTTGGATTATAGTTAAACGAAGATTAACTAATATTAACACCAACCAATTCAATAATTTTTCTTAATTTATAGTTAATCGGGGATTAACTAATATTTACATTATTCGTTAAATTTAACTATTTTTTTTAGAAATTCCAATTAATTCCATTATCACTTTAATTACATTACCAATTCTAATTAAACACGGTTGACTTTGTCAACCGTACATCTCAGTTAATCATTAACTGAATTCCATTTGTCATTTCCCCCCTTTAAGTTAATCAAATAACTTAATTAATTTAAAATCACCATTTAATTGTTTTAAAAACAATTATTCTATTTTACCAACCCGTAGGAAATTTCTTTGGATTTTCTGCTTTATAACTTGTTTACATCATAAGAATTTGCTACTCAAACCATTTAAATAATTCTTTTATAAACTTGATTAAAATATTTATTTATAAATTTCTAATTTAATTAATTATATAAAATGACTGGAAAACTTCAATCCAATTATAAAATAATTTATAACTTTAGAACTGTGTCGATTTACCGAACGGTAAACCGACATCTGAAACAACACATTTTAGGCCATATACTGCCAATTACCCAATCAACACTGTCGGTTGATTTTAAACGCAGCACATGTGAATATTTATTCAACCATCACGCTCAAACAGGGTTTTCTACCATATGGGGTTCAATCAGTTCAAATATCAACAATATAAAACAAACAAACAACATATATAATATTTGAGGAACCCAGTCGGATCCCTCCAACCTATTCTTCCTTGCATCACAGCTCGTTATACATTTCATAATAATAAAATGCATTTAAACGACAAAAAACAGCAACCAATCAAACAATCAATAATGTCCATAGCAACCAATCAACCAATTTATAATTTTAACGGTAAATTATATATTTAATATGAATTTACCACATCACAGGATTCCAGAAGGTGTGAGAATTAACTCCCCAGATTAATTCAATTGACGTTGGATGCGGTTGTTGCATTTAATTTGAAACGAACGCTCAAAATTAGCTGAAATTTCAACTGCATCAGATCAGTGTCTGGTTAGTGCCATCACCTAGGCCTCGTCCCTGCGATCCCAATGGATCCAGTTTCGTCAGATTCCGTTAACGTATGAACGAGATATGCTAATTTCAAGTATATATATATATATTATACGATTATAAACTAAATAAATTATAAATTAATTAAATACTTAATTACCTAATAATTAGCTGGTTAATTAATCTTGCCATGTCATCCTTGTACTCAAGGAAAATGCAGTTTCCTCCCTTCCTGTTTGCTCGTGCCCGATCTTCCTCTTTATCATTCTCGCCTCACGGTTAAAACAAAACCCGTCCACTTCAATCTGTCGCCACCGACATCCTCCGCCACCGGACACCGCATCGCCGGTCCCATCAGAAGCCCCAGCCTCCGGCGTTCCACCTCCCACTGGTCCCCTCTCTGATGAACCCCTGACGCCGCCAGTATTGAACCATGAACGGAAATTGTTTTCCGATGAGTTGTGGCCGCAACAGGCGACGTTGACCTCCCAAACCACCACCAATCGGAAGAGCACGCCACCACGCTTCATCCCCTTCAGGTGCCTCCGCCAAGATCCGCCTCCTCTGACCGAAAAACCACCAAAACTGACCACCAGCATGAAAAACAACCCAAAAATGTTGCCTTCAGTTCATCTCCTCGATTCTCTTACCTCCGACCACCGTAAGCCTCGAGACCACCACCATCTGAAAGCCCTGTCTTCCCTCCTCATTTCCCCCTAGTCTGGATCCCTGAAATCGACCACATCTCCTCCATTTTGCCAAAGAACGGAAGTGAATCTCACCGGTTTTAGGTCAATTCCAGCGACCTCAGGCCACGAAACCTCGCCAACTTTTTACAGCAGCTTCTCCTCGACCCGATCTATAACTTTCGTTTGGATTTCCGTTGCCGATCACTCCAGATTGGAAGAAATAAATTAAAATATGTTTAGGGTGTTTTCTGTAAAATTGCTGAATGGTGGAAAATAGCTTGGGCTGAAATTCTGATTTTGTGGGTATATATAATTATAAATATTAATATTTTAAGTCGACGTGACAAGCAATGTTGACTAACGATTTTTATTTCGTGTCTATCGCCATTTCTTAACGTAGTTTATTCGCTCCTGTGCTCACGTACAAACCCCGTTCGAGATGCAAATGGATGACATAGTACAATTTGTCGATACGGTCCTAATGAAACTTGTTTCGTCGAATTCCGAGTTCGTTTGCTCGAATGGCTGTCGTTCATGTTCAAATGGTCGTTTTTATTTGCATTTTATTTTGTCACGCTCACAAATTAAACCCAATTGACGCGCAACTTGAAATCTAGCAATACTTTACTGTTGTGGTCCTAATAAAATTTGTTTCATCGAAAACGAAGGTCGTTTGAATAAAGTCCCTTTTATAACTGCCCAATTCAAATAAAATAAACCAATTTTAAAATACCTCAATATAATAATAATAAAATATTATAATTGGCCATACACGACCAGAATTTCATACATTACCAACATAAAATATCCCGGGTTGAGTTTGAAGCCAAATCGATATTATAAATATTTAAAAAGCCTTTATTCTACATAAATAAACGATATAATTTACAAAGGAATTTTATAGCGACTGTTTTAAAATTTGATTTGGACATAAAACAAAATCTACAACACGAAAACTCGATTTTTCTCTTCCATTAGAAAAATATTATCCAACAGGTTCCGACGTTTCTTGTTTTGAGGAAATCCGACTCATTTTGGGCCCTGTACGACTGTTTAACGTTCAAAACGCCAAATTACGAACTGTCGCGCCGCTGCAGCTCGTTTTATAATTAAATTATAAATTAAACTTTATAACGGCGTTTAAATAACGAATATATTTATATAATTTAATATAAACCATATTTAAACCATTTTAAATCGCTCGTTCACATTATACAGCAAAATTAACATTTTGCCCAAATATCCCGAAAATAAAATATTATTATATTATTAATATAATTTAAATATTCAAATTAAAATGTTCAAATCCCATTATTTAAACTCAAATCAATATTTTAAATAAATAAAATATTTCAATAAAATGGCCAGAAAAAGGGACGTTACAGGCATGTTGAGATGCAGTGATCAAGGCTTTTGTTGAAAAGCAGAGTCTTGTGGTTGATGATCAAAGCACGGCTTTAATACAGCTTAGCTTTTTGTATAGCGTTAATTCGCGAGCCTCACACCTCGGTATGAGTCAAAAATAGGATCATGACTGCAAGGAGTGCACGGCATTTCTTTCTAGTTATGGATGGTGTCAGCATTTTACTCGCCCTGACATTGTTGTTATTTTACCTATATGGTTGTTGGATTGCGAGGCGCCATGGATATATCGGTCTCTTCGGAGCCGATGGATATAGGTCCGATAGGACCGGGAAACGCGTGTTCATGAATAACCAATCCTCAAACGTAAGAGAGGACAGGCCCTGAAGATCCAGGGGTCTTCTGCGGGAGATCTTGAGGCATTTGCTAAAGTGTCTCGAAGCGGTGAGGAGCCATCCCTGACCTCGACTCATGACGGAAATCCAATTTCAATACGTGACATTTCAGTTTTGATTGTAGAGCCTGGTATGGCGACATAGAGGTATAGAGCTCTATGTCGTCTATGATTGATACATTTATATTCGAAGTTGTTTTCATACACTTTACACTTATAATAGTATCAAAATGATTTGTTTTAAATGTACCAAGCATGTTTGGCTATTATAAGGGAAAACCCTATCCTCCGGCTTGCGTTGCATTGTGTGATGGGACATGGATCTTAAAGTCGCTTCATTTTTCCAAAAAGCATTGCGCTATTTATTCTATGCACTAGTATTCTTGAGAGGAAACCCGTTCCATGTTATACGTCATTGTAACACCCCGAAAATTCTATAACTGTGAAATTCATAAATTAAAGTATAATCAAATTCAAATCAGAGAACTAAGGGAAACGGGATACGCCATTGCGTTCGTCTCGGAAAAATACGCGAAATAGAGTCCGAGTTTTCGAAAAACGGAGTCCGTATGAAGAAGATATGGCCTTCGGAAGATTTGAGTTAAATTTAAAACTCAAACAGAATTAAATAATTAAATATTCCGAAGTGGGGCCCATTGGGCCAGAAAAGCGCCGCCTGGGCCACCCAGGTCGACTGGGCTGTCGACCTGGGCTACCCATGTCGACAGGGCTGTCGACAGCCCTGTCGACAGGGGTATCGACCTGGTCGAGCCCAGTCAACCTGGCTGGCCAGGTCGGTGTGTGGTCGAATTTCTGTGGTCTGCTTTGTCATTAGGGCTAGGTGGCGGGTTTTTATTGGTCTCTCTTCCTAATGAATGGCTATGATCTAACCTAGCAACATCAAGGGTCCTAATTAGTTCCTAACCTCTATATAAACAACCCTAGACTAAACCCTAATCTATTCATTAAAAATTAAGAACATAGCCGCCATGTTGCTGAGGAACGACAAAGCATAGCCGCCAACTAAAGAGAGGATTAGGGAGGAAGTTCTAAGGCCTAAAGCTAATCAATTCAACAAAGGAATTTGCGTCTTCAATCCCTAAACTAGAGAGTTCATCAAACCATTGTAAGTAGAGTATTACTTTGGTATTAATAAACGACTGTGTTGATGTGTATGCTTGAATTGTGGCAATGGAAGTAATTCATATTTGTGCAAAATTATGTTATTCATTATAAAGAACTACATGCGGTAGTTCTATGCAAATAAACGTTTGGAATATTGCGCAAAATGTGTAATCTATATTGAAGCTACATGTATGTAGTTAATTGAAATTCATGCAAATTTGAGGCTTTGTTATTATGCCATTATGATGTATATTTTGTGCATAAATCGTTTTGCAAGTAATTGAAACAAGTTTGGTTATTATAGTTCATATGAAACTATGTAGAATTTTGACACCATAATCCATGCATTAGGTCATGCTTTTACAAACTTATGAATATGGCTAGGAATGATATTTGGCATAATTGAAATCCGTTATTAAGTCTATCTTGTTATAAAGGATTATATGATGACATGGCTAGGTTAGACTCAAAAATCCCTTTTTGCAAGTTTAAAGCAAAATACCATGATTAGGAATATTTATGCATAAGTATGTTTATACCATCGTTATGTGATTAGGCTTAAATCATGATTAAGTTGAATTATGTTATGTTCATGCTAGAAGTATTTATGCCATGCTTATGTTTGACAATATGCCATGTTTATGCTAGAAGTATTTAGGCCATGCTTATGTTTGACATTATGCCAAAATAAGAATATAGGTTCATGTTGTAGTTAAACCTATGCAAGTTTACATGCCTTGATTTATGTCACCTATGTTGTATGACCAAAATACATGTCACCACTATGCAAGTACACCAATTTCTATTATGTATTTTCCCACGTCATATGCAAGTTCATGCGCTCACTTTCCCCTCTTTGTGTATACGCCATAAGCCTCCCCTTTTCGCATGGCTAAATTGGGCTTTAAAAGGCTAAGCCCAATATATATAAACGGACGTGTAAAACGGGGGAAAATAACGTTGGGTTAAAAATTAATTAATGAACGAAAATATGAAATAGAAGGGCCCAAAGTCAAGTATGGGTTGGGCCCATGATCGGTGTAACCTTTACACCATGAACTTAATAATGGGCCGCAAATATTTACATATAAATAAAGAAGAATGACAAGATATGTAAATGTAGAAAAGACGATGTGTTTAACCCGAGGTTGGATTGAGTTGTGATGTAAACCTGCCCGGAACCGCCCGGCTGTCCAGTAGTCACAACAATACCTATCCAATGTGGGAGGTTAAACATGGAGCCCAGCAAGGACCCGAGGTTAGACTGAGTTGTGGCGTAAGACTGCCCGGAACCAACCGGCAACAGGCAGCCACAACAATACCTGTCTAATGTGAGAGGTCAGGGCCTTAATAAGACAATTAAGGCTGAGTCAGGATTGTTAGGATTAAGTGAACTAAAGACTTAATCAAAATGGAACATGCTAAACTAAACGGACTGGTGGGGTTAGGTTAGGAAACACTTAACCAACTTAGCATGTTGGCTAGAGATAGAAAACCTAGTAACGGGGGACCCTTTTCAGCAGTAACCCTAGAAGGTGTATCAGGATACCCTGAAACTAGGCAGGGTGGGGCACGATTACTGGGCTGATTGTAAGAGGTCAAATCGACGGCGGTGGTGTAGCAGTGTAGGTTCTAACGGTGTGCGGGCGTGCACGCACTCCGGCGCAGAAAAATAAAGCACTGGACACCAGTAGCATACCTTTGCACTCTAAGGTTGTGTCGGGTTGCCACTATGGGACTTGATACACCCCATGGTGGGACCAGCATAGGTAACTACAGACATCGGGGGCCGTAAGACACATGTAACTTTGCGAATAGGAGCCGATCATCGTAGAATGGATCACACTACCCTGATTATGGGGTGCAAATTGGAAACTAGTTTATATGGGTTCAGGGATTAACATGGGGTACGATAGTATATTCGACCCTAGATAACTTGACCAAGTTTATAATGTTGCCCACTTCCTGTTTTACTTATCATACCCAGTTCTTTATTCATAGACAAAGTAGTACTAGACTTACTCAGGCTTTATGTCTGACTCTATTTTTCTTTCGTCTTCTTTCTTCCGTTTCCCCCCCAGGTCCTCAGGGAGGGAACACAGCAGCTTGACCTACCTCAACATCCAGCTTGAAGAAGAGAAATGTATTGCTTGGACTTTCCTGTTTTGAACTATGGCTTTGGACAATCCACTATGGGGCTTTTGCAGTTTATCTACGTTTTATTTATGCTTCTTTAAAAATAATGTACTCAAGACAGATTATGAAAGTGTTATGTTATGTTTTGAAAGGATGTTGTTGTAACACGTATTTGACTTGATGAAATAAAGTTTGTTGTTCTTCCGCTGTTTACAAATATGTGTTCTTATATCTGTCTTGTATATCTGTGACTTGTACTTATAAACCTCCACCAAAATTAGGGCATTCCCTTTGAGAGTGACCCTAACGGAGGTGGGGTGTTTCACTTGGTATCAGAGCATAGGTTTACCAGATAAGATAAAAAGTTTTGAAAAATTATTTTCAAAAAGGAAATTTAAAGAAGCATTTTTAAAAAAGAAAAATATTATTTTATTTTAAAAAAAGGCAAAAGTCCGCTCCCCAAAGCCATAGGTACTATCTCTTATCCTTCGTTTTGAATCTATCCTTTTTGTTTCAGCATGTCTGAAGACCTTAACTTGCCGGAAGGGGTGCCCATACCTGGTTGGTTTAGACGTTTCTTAGAAGCAAGGGCCACTCAGCCAGGTCCTACCGTTCCTCCTCCTCCAGCTGAAGGGAATCATCCAGCCGCAGCAGCACCTTTTCCTCCACCACCTCCTCGGGGAAACACATTCGCTAAGATATGCAAAGATTTTAAAACTATGGGAGGAAGGGATTTCCATGGAACTGAGTCCTTCGTAGCAGCTAGAAATTGGCTGAAGGAAACTGAGGATCTATTCATCATCTTTGAGGTAGAGGACAGACAAAAAGTACAATTGGCGGTGTGGCTATTGAAGGGCGAGGCTTCCTACTGGTGGGAAGTCACTAATGCTGAAAGACCAGTAGAAACATGGGAGGACTTTAGGGCAAGGTTTGAGACCAAATTTCTCTCAGATGCGGAAAGAAGTTTGCAGTTGGAAAAATTCTTATTTCTTAAGCAAGGGGACAAGACTGTCAGAGAATATGTGAATCAGTTTGATGAGCTGGCTAGGTTTGGGCTTGACCTAGTCAACACCCCGCACAAGAAGGCTCTCCGTTTCGTCAAGGGGTTAAATGAGCCATTACATAGTTTGGCCATGACCCATATACCCATGGGAGCCACGTATGAAAGATTGGTGCAAATGGCATTGCTGAATGAAGAGGATAAGGGCAAGAAGGAGACCAAGGCAGAAAGCTCTCAAGGGAAGAAAGAGGGTTTGCAGCCTAAGAAGACAGACTTCAAGAAGGGCGGAAAGGGCAACAAAGAGAAGAGGAAGTGCAATTTCTGTGGCAAAGTGGGGCACTTAGTAAAGGACTGCCGGAAGAAGAAGGCTAAGGAGAATGGTGGGTGCTTTTCGTGCGGTCAGACAGGCCACAGGGCTAAGGACTGCCCAAGGAAACGAGGACAGGGGCAGGGCACTGGATCCACCCCAGGGGCACAGGTTCATGTGCTAGAAGCGCCACCATTGCAACAGCGAGGTATAAATACTTCTGTAGAAAGTGTAGTTTATCTTTATGATCACCCCGTTCGCACTTTGTTTGATTCTGGCGCATCACACTCCTTTATCTCGTCTGCTTTAGTAGAATCTCTGCACCTAAAAACTAGTATGGTAGAGGACCCCTTAATTGTTTCAAACCCAATTGGGGGCCCAGCTCATTTGTCTATGATCTGTCTGGATTTGAAAATTTCTATCCTAAGTGTTGAATTTCTATGTAGTGCCTTTGTTTTGGGCTTTTCGGGGTATGGTTTGATTTTGGGTATGGATTGGCTATCCAGTAATGGGGCCATCCTTGATTGTGAGAAAAGGGTTGTCAGGCTCCTAACCCAGCTCGGCAATACTTTGGAAATTTCTTGTAATCCCTCGTATGCGGTTATGCTTAGTTATCTTGAATCACTAGATGCCTCTGTTGAAAATTTGAGATCAGTTAGAGTGGTCCGGGAATATCCGGATGTCTTTGAAGAGGTGAAGGGCTTGCCTCCGAAGCGGGAAATAGACTTCCGCATATATCTTGTTGATAATGCAAAGCCCGTTGCGTTGCCCGTTAGACATATGGCTCCACGAGAAAGGAAAGAGCTCAGTAAACAGATTAAAGAGCTTCTAGAAAAGGGGTTCATTAGGAGGAGCATTTCAGAATGGGGCGCTCCAGTGGTGTTCGCTACAAAGGCGGATGGTTCACTCCGTCTATGTGTTGACTATAGGGAGCTCAACAAGCTAACGAAAAAGAATAGGCACCCTCTCCCTAGAATTGACGATTTATTTGACCAGCTTGTAGGAGCGTCTGTTTTCTCCCAACTCGATTTAGCAACCGGTTTTCATCAGCTAAGGGTGGCTGAAGATAGCATCGATAAAACGGCTTTCAGAACCCCAGACGGTTTCTTTGAATGGCTTGTCATGCCTTTCGGCTTGACAAATGCACCTGCTTACTTCGTGGACCTGATGAGTAGGGTATTTAGAGATTTCCTCAACAAATTCGTAGTGGTCTTCGTAGATGATATCCTTATCTTCTCAAAGAGTGAAGAGGAACATGCTCAGCACCTAAGGGCAATCATGGAAACTTTGCGAGTCCATCAACTAAAAGCCAAATTCTCCAAATGCCACTTTTGGAGAGAAGAGGTAAGGTTCCTTGGGCACATAGTATCCAAACAAGGGTTGGCAGTGGACCCTGCTAAGGTAGTGGCGGTACAGGATTGGAAGACACCAAGGAATGCAACTGAGGTCCGAAGCTTTCTAGGACTAGCAGGTTTCTATCGAAAATTCATAAGGGATTTTGCGAAAATTTCAGCTCCGCTCACGAAATTGACCAAGAAGAATCTAGTATTCAATTGGGATTTGGATTGCGAGTTTGCTTTCCAACGACTGAAGAGGGCTCTCACAACAGCCCCAGTTTTGACGCTGCCAGATGGGAGCAAGATGTTCACTGTTTATACGGATGCATGTGGGACAGGGCTAGGCGCCGTCTTAATGCAAGAAGGAAGGGTAGTAGCTTATGGCGGGAGACAGTTGAAGGTGCATGAAAAGAACTACCCAACCCACGATCTAGAGCTAGCCGCCATCGTCTTTGCACTCAAGTCTTGGCGACACTATCTCCTAGGTGAGAAGTTCGAACTTTACACTGACCATAAATCGTTGAAATATCTTTTCTCGCAGAAAGATCTTAACTTGAGGCAACAAAGGTGGATGGAGTTTCTTGCCTCGTACGATTTCGAAATCTCCTATACTCCGGGCAAAGGCAACGTAGTGGCAGACGCGTTGAGCCGAAAGAAATTGACCCTAAGCCCGTTGTTTGTTGAAAGACAAAGCCTAGAGTTTATAGCCAGCTTCGACTTTAGGCCCTCCTCCGATTTCGTACCGGGCTTGCTTGCATCTCTCGAAGTGCGCCCAACTTTAGTAGATTCAGTAGGGGCAGCACAACGCGAAGATCCTCAGCTTGTAGAAATAATTGATAGGCTAATTAGGGGTGAGACTTCAAGTCACCTCAACAGATACTCCATTGACGATAAGGGTGTACTAAGGCGAGATGGAAGACTATGCGTCCCACAGACAAACGATTTAATAAAGAAGGTTCTCGAGGAAGCACATCACTCCAAGATGACGATACACCCAGGCGGGGATAAAATGTACAAAGACATAAAAAGGACTTTCTTCTGGAACGGCATGAAAAAGGACGTGGCAGAATTCGTTTCTAAGTGTATGGTGTGCCAACAGGTTAAGGCGGAACAGAAAAAGCCCGGCGGACTGCTACATCCTCTGGAGGTCCCGCAGTGGAAGTGGGATAGCATCTCAATGGACTTCATCGATGGGCTGCCTAGGTCTAGGAGAGGCAACACTAGCATTTGGGTAATAGTGGATAGGCTTACTAAAAGTGCCCACTTTTTACCTGTCAAAAGTAAAAGAACTGCCTCATCCCTAGCATCACTTTACCTTAAGGAAATCGTTCGACTCCATGGAATACCATCTAGCATCGTTAGTGACCGAGACCCCATCTTCACCAGCGAGTTTTGGCGGAGTCTGCAAGAAGCAGTAGGAACGCAGTTATGCTTGAGCACGGCCTATCATCCCCAAACCGACGGCCAAACAGAGAGAGTGAATAGAGTTTTGGAAGACCTTTTAAGGTTATGTGTCCTCGACTTCGGAGGGACATGGGAAGACCACCTCCCTTTGGTGGAATTTGCCTACAACAACAGCTATCAAGCAACCATCGGAATGGCGCCCTTCGAAGCTTTATATGGAAGACCGTGCCGATCGCCCACTTGTTGGTGGGAGTCCACGGATAAGCTCATACTTGGACCAGACATGATCCGAGAGACCTCAGAGAAAGTAGACTTAATACGAAGAAGGATGAAGACGGCCCAAGACAGACAAAAGTCCTATGCCGACAAGAGAAGGACCGACCTTGAATTCGAAGTTGGAGACAGAGTTTTTCTCAAGGTATCACCACTAAGAAACGTTGTTCGTTTTGGAACCACAGGAAAGCTAGCGCCAAGATTCGTAGGGCCATTCCCTATCATCGAGAAAATTGGGAAAATGGCTTATAGATTAGACCTACCCGAGAAGTTGGCTGGAGTCCACAACGTTTTTCACGTTTCACATCTCCGAAAATGTCTGCATGAGTCAGCTGAAGTGGTAGAGCCAAATATCCTCGAAGAGGCCGAAGTGGAACGCGAAGCAACCATAAGAAGAGTTCCAACCCGCATCTTAGGAACGGAAGTAAAGAAGCTACGCAACCGCGAAGTCAAGCTCGTCAAAGTCCAGTGGAGCGACACCGAGGGAGACGCGACTTGGGAAACTGAAGCTAGAATCCGCACTGCCTACCCTTTTCTGTTCGAGGGTACATCCTTGATCTTTCTTTTTCCTTAAGTTGCGCTTTTATCTATCTTTTTAGGTATCGACCTTATCTTTAGGGTAGAAACCTTTTGGATGAAAACATGTAATTGAAACATGTTATGTATGATGGTTGCAAGTGGTTGCAAGTGATTGCTAGTGGTTGCTCGTGGTTGCATATACACACACAATCTAGGTTTTAGATCGGCTCAATCACTTCATATTGCATATGCATATATGTTTGCTTTCATATGTGGTTGAATTTTAATGTATTGTCATGTGGATGTTGCATTTGCATTGAATGATTGTGCACTCATGTAGAATCAAGAATAGGAAAATTTGCATACATAATGGATTCATGGCACTTACATAATTCGCATTAAGGAGGTCAACTGAATCAGTAGACCGCCTGATTTTGCATTAGATAAGTACATGTACACACACACTTTGCATATGATCATGAAGCATTAGAAGTCTTTTAAGGACAATTGATGCTCGTGTTTGATGGATGAGTAGATGGATTATTGGATGTTAGGATTTACATTCCTCCTAACTTGAAGATTTCGGGGACGAAATCCTTTTAAGTGTGGGAGAATGTAACACCCCGAAAATTCTATAACTGTGAAATTCATAAATTAAAGTATAATCAAATTCAAATCAGAGAACTAAGGGAAACGGGATACGCCATTGCGTTCGTCTCGGAAAAATACGCGAAATAGAGTCCGAGTTTTCGAAAAACGGAGTCCGTATGAAGAAGATATGGCCTTCGGAAGATTTGAGTTAAATTTAAAACTCAAACAGAATTAAATAATTAAATATTCCGAAGTGGGGCCCATTGGGCCAGAAAAGCGCCGCCTGGGCCACCCAGGTCGACTGGGCTGTCGACCTGGGCTACCCATGTCGACAAGGCTGTCGACAGCCCTGTCGACAGGGGTATCGACCTGGTCGAGCCCAGTCAACCTGGCTGGCCAGGTCGGTGTGTGGTCGAATTTCTGTGGTCTGCTTTGTCATTAGGGCTAGGTGGCGGGTTTTTATTGGTCTCTCTTCCTAATGAATGGCTATGATCTAACCTAGCAACATCAAGGGTCCTAATTAGTTCCTAACCTCTATATAAACAACCCTAGACTAAACCCTAATCTATTCATTAAAAATTAAGAACATAGCCGCCATGTTGCTGAGGAACGACAAAGCATAGCCGCCAACTAAAGAGAGGATTAGGGAGGAAGTTCTAAGGCCTAAAGCTAATCAATTCAACAAAGGAATTTGCGTCTTCAATCCCTAAACTAGAGAGTTCATCAAACCATTGTAAGTAGAGTATTACTTTGGTATTAATAAACGACTGTGTTGATGTGTATGCTTGAATTGTGGCAATGGAAGTAATTCATATTTGTGCAAAATTATGTTATTCATTATAAAGAACTACATGCGGTAGTTCTATGCAAATAAACGTTTGGAATATTGCGCAAAATGTGTAATCTATATTGAAGCTACATGTATGTAGTTAATTGAAATTCATGCAAATTTGAGGCTTTGTTATTATGCCATTATGATGTATATTTTGTGCATAAATCGTTTTGCAAGTAATTGAAACAAGTTTGGTTATTATAGTTCATATGAAACTATGTAGAATTTTGACACCATAATCCATGCATTAGGTCATGCTTTTACAAACTTATGAATATGGCTAGGAATGATATTTGGCATAATTGAAATCCGTTATTAAGTCTATCTTGTTATAAAGGATTATATGATGACATGGCTAGGTTAGACTCAAAAATCCCTTTTTGCAAGTTTAAAGCAAAATACCATGATTAGGAATATTTATGCATAAGTATGTTTATACCATCGTTATGTGATTAGGCTTAAATCATGATTAAGTTGAATTATGTTATGTTCATGCTAGAAGTATTTATGCCATGCTTATGTTTGACAATATGCCATGTTTATGCTAGAAGTATTTAGGCCATGCTTATGTTTGACATTATGCCAAAATAAGAATATAGGTTCATGTTGTAGTTAAACCTATGCAAGTTTACATGCCTTGATTTATGTCACCTATGTTGTATGACCAAAATACATGTCACCACTATGCAAGTACACCAATTTCTATTATGTATTTTCCCACGTCATATGCAAGTTCATGCGCTCACTTTCCCCTCTTTGTGTATACGCCATAAGCCTCCCCTTTTCGCATGGCTAAATTGGGCTTTAAAAGGCTAAGCCCAATATATATAAACGGACGTGTAAAACGGGGGAAAATAACGTTGGGTTAAAAATTAATTAATGAATGAAAATATGAAATAGAAGGGCCCAAAGTCAAGTATGGGTTGGGCCCATGATCGGTGTAACCTTTACACCATGAACTTAATAATGGGCCGCAAATATTTACATATAAATAAAGAAGAATGACAAGATATGTAAATGTAGAAAAGACGATGTGTTTAACCCGAGGTTGGATTGAGTTGTGATGTAAACCTGCCCGGAACCGCCCGGCTGTCCAGTAGTCACAACAATACCTATCCAATGTGGGAGGTTAAACATGGAGCCCAGCAAGGACCCGAGGTTAGACTGAGTTGTGGCGTAAGACTGCCCGGAACCAACCGGCAACAGGCAGCCACAACAATACCTGTCTAATGTGAGAGGTCAGGGCCTTAATAAGACAATTAAGGCTGAGTCAGGATTGTTAGGATTAAGTGAACTAAAGACTTAATCAAAATGGAACATGCTAAACTAAACGGACTGGTGGGGTTAGGTTAGGAAACACTTAACCAACTTAGCATGTTGGCTAGAGATAGAAAACCTAGTAACGGGGGACCCTTTTCAGCAGTAACCCTAGAAGGTGTATCAGGATACCCTGAAACTAGGCAGGGTGGGGCACGATTACTGGGCTGATTGTAAGAGGTCAAATCGACGGCGGTGGTGTAGCAGTGTAGGTTCTAACGGTGTGCGGGCGTGCACGCACTCCGGCGCAGAAAAATAAAGCACTGGACACCAGTAGCATACCTTTGCACTCTAAGGTTGTGTCGGGTTGCCACTATGGGACTTGATACACCCCATGGTGGGACCAGCATAGGTAACTACAGACATCGGGGGCCGTAAGACACATGTAACTTTGCGAATAGGAGCCGATCATCGTAGAATGGATCACACTACCCTGATTATGGGGTGCAAATTGGAAACTAGTTTATATGGGTTCAGGGATTAACATGGGGTACGATAGTATATTCGACCCTAGATAACTTGACCAAGTTTATAATGTTGCCCACTTCCTGTTTTACTTATCATACCCAGTTCTTTATTCATAGACAAAGTAGTACTAGACTTACTCAGGCTTTATGTCTGACTCTATTTTTCTTTCGTCTTCTTTCTTCCGTTTCCCCCCCAGGTCCTCAGGGAGGGAACACAGCAGCTTGACCTACCTCAACATCCAGCTTGAAGAAGAGAAATGTATTGCTTGGACTTTCCTGTTTTGAACTATGGCTTTGGACAATCCACTATGGGGCTTTTGCAGTTTATCTACGTTTTATTTATGCTTCTTTAAAAATAATGTACTCAAGACAGATTATGAAAGTGTTATGTTATGTTTTGAAAGGATGTTGTTGTAACACGTATTTGACTTGATGAAATAAAGTTTGTTGTTCTTCCGCTGTTTACAAATATGTGTTCTTATATCTGTCTTGTATATCTGTGACTTGTACTTATAAACCTCCACCAAAATTAGGGCATTCCCTTTGAGAGTGACCCTAACGGAGGTGGGGTGTTTCAGTCATGGTCCCTTGAATTACTTTCTTTTAAAGTAAAGTTTTAAATAACTGTTTTAGTTCTCACACCAGTCACATGACTGACTTGGATTTTATTATTTTAACCTAAACTTTGGGTGCCCCTATTTTTCACACGGGCAGCTAGTAGTTTTGGTTTTGCAGATTTATATTCACAGGAACCTGGTTTACAACTAGAATGATATCCAGAAAGCTCTGTATCCATATATCTCCTTCAGTTGTGTTTTGTATTATTTTTCCACTGCAACAATGTATTTAAATCTCTGATATTTTAGGATGTAATATTTATTTATACTCTGTATATTCTGATGGAATTATTGTAATAAGCAATGAAATGTTCTTCTGTTTGTGTTCTGATTTGTCGTGTTCTCAACGCAGTTCGTTCTTTCCTTCATGGGGAAGTTCGGGTCGCTACATTTAGTATCAGAGCTTTGGTTTACAGAGATCGAGAACAAGACACATTAGAACCATATGAAAGAATTCATTAGAGATTGGATTAGTAATATCCAGTGGGAATGACTCGTTAGAGATAGGATCAGTAGTATCCTAGAACGAGTGTGAAGAGTACATTTTTAAAAATGAAAGCCAATTTTTGTTTTGAAAATTTAAACCTTATTCAACGTATTTGAAAATTTATTTGTATTGAATTTGGACAATCCAATATATAAAGATTTTGCATATATGCCTTGCAAATGTATATTCGAAGTTTTAATATACTTGATAGATATAGAACCACTGTGACGGCCCGCCCCGCACCAGTCGGCTTTTCCTCCGAAAGTGCGCTGTACACATGCCCGACTAGCTCGGAACGATCGCCAAAGTAAGGAAAGAAGAGAATGAACTAATCAAGAACCTGTAGAATGTCTCACAGCGCAGGGAATAAAATATAATAATAACATACTTAACATAAAACAGGTAAGACAGTGCATAAGCTGAAACTAAACATCATGGCAGCGGAAAATCCAAGTACAGCTTATGTTCCACATCATCATTATTACAACTTTAAAACTGTCTCTAAAGCAAAAGAAAGGAAGGGTGCACTACTACTGCCCAAAGTAGCGACCAGCAGCGACACAGGGAGAATATCTATATATATCATATGTGGAAGCCTCCTGCTCGTCTCCGGTACAGCTACTCGTGCATCACCAGCTAACATGTCTCTAGTCTGCTCGTGAGAGCACACAGAGTAATAAGAAGAGACTGGATCCTGAGTCATACAGCACAGCCCAACTCATGAAGTTAACTCGTATTGGTTCCCAACTGGATCCTGAGTTCTACTTCCCATTTGGGCTTCCTTTGCATCTCGGGTATTGGTCGAATTGGAGTTGGTCTTCAGAAGAGTCATCACGTAATCGCAGCTCCAATACGGTTCGGTTTGGCTTACTTCAGTCAGTTCGATTCGAATACATCACTCCTAGGCTTCCCATTCGGTTCGATGTTCCACTTCAGGTTGGATCGGTTTGGTAGTTCCCATCATTCCACTTCGGTCGATTCGGTTCAGTGCTCCCCTTTTTTCATTCAATCGGTTCAGAGCTCTTGGGTCCCGATCCGGTTCGGTGCTTCACTCCAACTCCAGCTCCAAGCTTGGTCCTCCGATCTGATCCCGCTCCCTAGCTCTAGTCCGATCTTCCCCCCTTCTTCCGATCCGATCCCCTACTCAGCTCTGATCTGATTCCCAACCCAACTCCAACTCTTTGCAAATGGCCCTCCTTCTTGCCAAGTCCCGGCTAGTGCCAAGTTCTGATCCAGTTCGTATTCCCCTTGCCCGATCCACCGATCCGATCCGAGCCCTATAATACGATCTGGTCCGAAACTCTGCACATTTCCTGCAACCTTTCTAGTGACTGTTTTATGCCATATGACGGCGTTTTCGACCAATCTAACAGTTCTAATCAATCACAAAGCACACCATATAGTCATAGCAACATGTATAATCAATCACAAACATCAAAACAACAATATGATGTATTAAAATGGATCAAACATAGCCAAAAATACATATTTTCTCTTAATCATGTTTAGGCATAACTAATGATATGATTAGCAAAACTTAACCAAATTATCCCAACTTTCTAACAGAGGCTTAAAACATCATTTCGAATTTTATAACTATTTTTCTAGGATTTTAACATGTATAAATTCGCTAATTATCACTAATTACTCTTAATTAACCATAATTAGTGAGGAACTATGCAAATCACTCACCTTTGCCACAAATAAACTTTAGATCTGAAATGATTCTGTATTTGGGCGCGAATACCAATGCAACACAGCAGCTCTACCTCGATTCTTGTGCTAATCCTCTTTTATTTGATATAGATTTGGCTTAATTAGCGATTAGAAGGTGATTTGGGGTGTTTTAGATGTTGGAGGCCATTATTAGGGTTCCAAGAATGAAAGTGGCGGCTGTGAAAGTGAGAAAAAAGGTGTTCTCTAAACCCTAACAGCCCTTAAATACTCCAAATCCCAAAATTCTCCTTTGGGCCTAGCTGTTAATCACCCAGTTAAGCCCAATCAAGCTATTTTTCACCATCTGAAACTTGTTTCAGCCATATCTCCCAAACGGTGAGTCCTTTTGGCTAATGTGACCACTCTACGAAAACGTAAACCATCATCCAGATTTAATGGAAGTGGTCTAAAGTCGAAAATCCTTTTCAATCAAAAGTTATAGCCGAAACAAGATCAGTTAGGGGTAAAACGGTCATTTAAACATCAGCAAAAATCATGAACATGGGAAATGACCACAATAGTCGTCTCCCAAAGTTACATGACCATACGACTTCGCATGTGAAAGAAATAAATATTCTACGATCCTTCGATGCGTAGAATGCGGGTCGTTACACTCTCCCCTCCTTAAGAAATTTCGTTCCTGAAATTCCTTAACCTAAAACATACAAAGGATCCCGCATGCCTACCAATCATATACAACAATCAAACATGCAAACAGATAAAACAAACCTATCCTAGCATGCGGAAAGACTAAATCGAAACTGAAATCTTACCAGGCGAAGAGTTCTGGATACGTCTTCCTAATGCTCTCCTCTGTCTCCCAAGTACAGTCATTCTCATTCTCGCCCCACTGAACTTTGATTAGATTCACCACTTTCCTTTAAAGTTTCTCCGTATCGTTCCCAACAATACGCATAGGCTTGCGGTTCCCAACTGCCTCAGATTTAACTTTGATATCGTCCAACTGATCAGGTGAAATAGTCACATCTGGGTAGGGCACGAACTTCCTTAACTGGGAAACATGAAATACGTAATGAACTCCTGCCATCTTCTCTGGTAATTCAACTTTATATGCCAAATTCCTAATTTGCTCAAGAACTGGGAATGGACCAACAAATCTTGGTGCTAACTTGCCTCTCCTGCCAAATCGTATCACGCTTTTCAATGGAGAAATCTTGACAAACACCAAGTCGCCAATGGAGAACTTTAGTTCTCTTCTCCTCTTATCAGCATAACTTTTCTGCCTATCTTGGGCAGCCTTCATTCGTTGTTGGATAACCTTAATCTTAGCTGAAGTTTCTCTTATCACATCTGGTCCAAGCACAAACTTCTCACAAGTTTCTAACCAACATGACGGTGAGTTACACGGTCTTCCGTACAAAACTTCAAATGGAGCCATACCAATACTGGATTGATAACTATTATTATATGAAAACTCTGCTAGATGCAAATGGTCATCCCATGATCCACCAAAGTCTAATATCCAAGCTCTCAAGAGATCTTCTAATACTCAGTTCACCCTCTCCATCTGTCCATCGGTTTGAGGATGATACGCAGTATCGAGATGTAATTCTGATCCTAACACCTTTTGTAAGCTCTTCCAAAATCCACTAGTGAACAACGGATCTCGGTCACTCACAATGCCTTTGGGTCTTCCACGAAATCTAACTACCCACATTACTTATAGTTTAGCTAACTTAGCTGCTGTTCTATTAGACTTGAAGAGTATAAACCTTGCACTCTTAGTCAATCGGTCCACAATCACCCAAATTCTTTCATGGCCCGATCTAGTCCTTGGTAATCCATCAATGAAATCCATCGAGACTTGTTCCCATTTCCATTTTGGAATTTCTAATGGTTGTAATAAACCACTAGGCTTCTTTTGCTCAGCTTTAACCAGTTGGCAATTCGTGCATTTGGATATAAACTTCCCAGTGTCTCTTTTCATCCCTTCCCGGTAGTAGGTCTGCTTCATGTCTCGATACATCTTCTTACCACCGGGGTGTATAGTCAGTTTTGAGTGATGACATTCTCTAAGCACTTCATCTCTCAATCCATTGACATTGGGTACAAATAGTCTTCCATTCTTCCTAAGCCATCCATCTCGATCAAGCCCATACTCGTTCATCTCTTCGTCGATTCCCATCTCTAACTTTGAGATGATTTCCGATAGGTTAGGATCGCTCCTCTGACTGGAACTAATCCGCTCCATTAAAGCAGGTCTGATCGTCAAACTTGCTAACATTTCTGTGTCAAATTCGCACTTTGGTCTGAAATCATACCCCACGATGTACTCCAGTTGCTTCCATTCTAGAAATATAGCCCCTAAACTGGCTTGTCTTCTACTCAATGCATCAGCTACCGCATTGCCCTTTCCTAGTGTGTATGCGATATCGAAATCATAGGAAGCTAAGAATTCCAACCATATTTGTTGCCGAAGATTTAGATCCTTCTGAGAGAAGAGATACTTTAACGATTTATGATCGGTAAACAACTCGAATCTTTCTCCCAAGAGATAATGTCTCCACATCTTCAATGCGAATACGACCACTGCTAATTCCAAATCATGGGTAGGGTGTCTTCTCTCATGCGGTTTCAATTGCCGACTTGCATAAGCTACAACCCTACCTCCTTGCATCAATACAGCACCTAGTCTGGTACCACATGCATCTGTGTATACCGTCATCTCTTCATTCCCCTTAGGAATGACTAACACTGGTGCACATGTCAACTTGTCCTTTAGACTCTTGAATGCATTTTCACACTTTTCGTCCCAGATGAAAGCTTGATTCTTCTTGGTTAACTGAGTCAACGATGCTGCTATCTTAGAGAAGTCTTGGATAAACTTACGATAATATCTAGCTAACCCCAAGAAACTTCTTATGTCTGTTGCACTCTTGGGCATAGACCAATCTTGTACCGTAGCCACCTTCGCATGATTTACGGCAATACCATTCTCTGAAACAACATGGCCCAAGAATCTCACTTACCTCCTCCAAAAGTAACACTTAGAAAACTTTGCTTTCAATTGATGTTTTTTCAACACCTCCATTACTATCCTCAAGTGTTCCTTATGTTCTTCCTTTGTCCTCGAATAAACAAGTATATCGTCCACGAACACAAGAACAAACTTATTCAACTGATCTCTGAATACCCTATTCATAAGGTCTACAAAATATGCTGGCGCATTGGTCAACCCAAATGGCATGACCAACCACTCATAAAATTTAGACGGCGTTCGAAATGCCATTTTAGCTATACTCTCAGCTTCCACTCTAAGCTGATGAAAACCTGTCGCGAGATCCAACTGGGTGAATACTCTCGTGCCATTCAACTGATCAAACAAATCATCTACCTGCGGTAGAGGATACTTATTCTTCCTCGTCACCTTATTCAACTCGCGGTAGTCCACATACAATCGAAGGGAACCATCTGCCTTGGTAGCAAACACAACTAGTGCTCCCCACTCAGAAAAACTTCTTCTGATAAATCCCTTCTTCAGAAGATCGCTTACTTGCACCCCAAGCTCTCGCTGCTCCCTTAGCGCCACACGACGAAGTGGAATCGCTATAGGTCTAGAATCTTTCACTAAATCAATACGGAACTCAATCTCTCGATGTGGTGGAAGCCCGGCCACTTCCTCGAAGATGTCCGGACACTGGCCAACCACGGGCAAACCTGACAACTCATCATGCGGGATGTCGAGGGAATTTAGACAACTGGCCATTACCCCATCACTAGGTAGACCACCAAACACTACCCTCTTCCCATCATACGCTCTAGCTATCACCAAAAAGCCCTCACAGTCTACCACCACCCTATATCTTTGGAGCCAATCGACTCCCACCCAGTAAAGCCCAAAACAAAGCAATCACAAACAAACATGCATCCATGACTCGATAAGACCACATTACAGCAAATCATGCTAAGGCTAGTCAAACCACCAATCGGGTTCGTCACTACTAAAGGTCTATCGACGATCTTGGGTTCCAATCCCAACCTATCTGCTAGGTCACTAGATATGAAGGAACTGGAAGCTCCGGTATCAAACAAAACTCTAACAGGAACATCATAAACAGAAAGCATACCTTAAATAACGACATTCTTTCCCTTCTCCGCCGTAGTTGGGGCATTCGACGAAGAAGGAACATCATTAAGTGCATATGCTTTCACCATCTGCTTTTCTTTAGGGGGTTGCGGACACTTGTCCTTGTGATGTCCCATTTGGCCATAGTTGAAGCACTTCCTATCCGCTGGCTTGGCCTGACAATTACTAGCATAATGGCCCTTCTTACCACAGCTGAAGCACTCAACATCCTTCTTATTCTTTTTCTTCTGGCCATCCTTAGTCTGATTCTGCTTTCTCTTATTCTGTGGACCATTCTTGCCTCCACCGCTTGCTTGCGGCTTGTTAGATCCAAAATTGGCTCTAACACCCAAACTAGTAAAGATTCTAATGAAATGAAAATTAAAACGAAGAAAACACACAATTTATAGTGGTTCGGCATTAAATAGCATACGTCCACTTTTCTTCTTTTTTGATTGATGTCTTGAATACGAGTACAATGATGATTTTCACTTAATTCTCACTCATTTTATACATTGATTCTCTCAATTTCCTTCACAATATGGCTTGAAAGATGATTGAGGCTGAATGAGTTGATAAAATTCAGGTTGCAAAGGAGTTTCAATCCTGAAAGTGCCAAAAGATCCTTCCAAATGCCTCTTGATGGGGGTATTTATAGGTGTAAAATCCTCCTGGAACCGGATCGGTTTGGGTCAACGTGGCCTTCATCCCGTCACTTTTGGGTTCGGATGGATTCTGGTGAGGACAACACATCTGGTTAGTGGCCATCGTGGATAGAACGTGTGTGTAACCGCCCCGACTCTTAAGGAAAATGTGTGAGTGAAGCTGCTGACATCCTGGGCTCGGATCGGATGGGCTATTAAATGGGGTTCGGATCGGCCTTGCTACTTCCAATCCGACCTGGCTCTCTCTTCCCTCTACAGCTTTGTGAGCCCGATCCGATCCGTTTGTCTGGCAAGGTGTTCTTCATTATTTGATCTTCTAGCTTTGTGTAGCCTATTTCACAAAGTAGGCTAACATTTTGCCCCCTTAAGGGAAGCTTCTATCGAAGATGGAGCGTGTCTTGACATCATGTGTTCATTGATCTTTGAATTTGAATCGTTGAAAAGTCATTTCCATTGACGTATAGGGATATGCTGCTTCAGAAAGTCGTATCTCTCAATATCTATATATACATCACGAACCGTGTGGATTACTCTCTTCATTTTTAACAAATTTAAGAACTCTTCTTGATTTCCAGCGGTCCCTCCAGGTAATTTTTTCTTTATTTTCCTTTGAATTTAATTTGCATGCCAAGTTATTGTGTTGAATCCCATTTGGATCGGACCCCGATTTGAACAGCCTTCCCTCTTTTATCGCTTGATTCTAGGTTTGCAGGCCAGAATGGGTTGGTGGGCTTGTACCCCGGTCCGAGCAGGAAAAAAGGATGGGAATACGAGTGGTCACCATCAACATGTATATAAATCTGCCACCTACTTCATTCCTCCTTCTTCCTTTTGCTGCCCCATTTATTATTCTCTACACCGAAACCCTAGCTTTTCAAAAAACTTCACAAAACTTCAAAACTCTACTCGTTAGTCTCCAAATCAAACCCGTAAGTAGGTTAAACTTCAATTCGCCTTCGTAATAACTGATTTTAGTTATGATTTGTAGTTAATTTTAAATAATTTGAGCATAGAGCCTTCCCGGCTTCAGTGCTGTGACCCTCACTTCTCTCGCCGTCGTCGTTTGAGGCTCCGCCATCACCTCGAGGCATTGTGAGATGGGGTCAAGCTTTATCGTTGGACTCTTGAGCACATAGGGGGCTCGGCCTTAATTGGGTTTTTGACATGGAATTGGGTTCGGTACTGGCTGAGTTAGAAGGAAGATGGAGAAGACGAAGAAGAGGAGAGGAACTAGGATCGGTTCGGATGGAGAAATGTTAAAGTGAAGGGAAAAAATGGAGAGAGGTTCATATGACCGGGTCGAGTCGGAGTAAAAAGCAAAGAGGGGAAACAAAGATGACTTGACTAGGTCGGGTCAGAGTGAGAAACAAAAAGGAAGAGAGGCATGGATACTCAAGTCACTCTGGACCGCTCCGAACCCCTACTTCCGAACCGATCCAGTTTTGCTTGCTGGGTGTGAATGTTTGCTTCAGGTCAAAACATGGCTTTGCCTCCCGATCCGATCCCAACACATACGCCCGAACCGAACCGAAGTAGTCCATCTTAATGCACAAGAATTTGTCTAATTGGCTAAATCAATGTTATACATAACCTTCAACTTAAAGAACAGTTAGGATAGTGACTTACGAACATAAACGAACATCAAGGACTATTCTGGACATTACTGCTTTATCTAACCTTTGCATCACACTCTCATGTGTTTACTTTGCATCTTTTGCACACATAACACACACTTTAATTCACACACACACACCGGGGGGTACGGGCTATCTTACTCTAACTTATGTTATTGCTTCTTCAGTAGTTTAGTGATCATAGAAGAGAGACGTTCATCTAGGTTAGCAGAGAAGATAGGAGTTGCAGAAACTTCCGAGAAATTTACTCTTGGTGACATATCCTCTCCCTCCGACCCTGAATGGGACGATGAGGGCCTATATTATGAAGTAGAAGCACACAACAGTGAAATACTTTCTGATAGTGAAGTTTCTCTTGGCGATGAAGAGGGAGGAGGGATAGGAGATAATCAGGCTCCTGATGAGTTTGAGTATGCCATTATATTGGAGTTACCCAAAGATTCTGTTGAATCGACGATTGATGATGACAGACTTGTTCGAATATGTCTAAAGCATGGGATACTGGAACGAGATACCCTGGTGCCATCGAAAGCAGATCGTCCCCACAATCCTCCAGAAGGATTTATGGCAGTTACCCGATTGATTTGTATGGTTGGGGCTATTCGACCATTTCCGCCTTTTGTTGTCGACTTTCTGAGACAAATGCGGATTGCCCTCATGCAATTACATCCCAACTCTTATACTTACTTATACACCTTATATATAGCGTACAAAGAAGTTTTAGGTATAGAGCTTACCTTCGATGACGTCCACTTTTTTTATAATTTCAAGCATCGGACTCAAGAGACTCCATTCTTCTCATATTTTGAATCAGTCCCAAAAAGGAAAATTATTACAGCTCCGTTTAGCAGCAAGGCTGGCGATTCTAAGCTCGAATGGTTTTATATCAGGCAGCAGCCGGGGTATGCCAAAAGATGAACCAAATCAAGTAAAGCACCAATTTTCTGGATCTCAGTTTTAAATGTTCGTGCCAACACATTAACCTTCTTTCTTTTTTATTCGCAGTTGATAACCCAAAGCATATATCGGATCAATTGCACTTTGATCGTTTGCATCGGCTTCTCAATGGCGATCAAAAGTTTCTAACCATCGACGAAGTTCTTAAGGATAAGTATCTCCATCATCTTGGGTTACTATCCATTACCCGTAGCATAGGTCATGGGACGGGTCCATATGTAAACATACCCCTGGTAGACATTATTCCTGAGACGGGCGAGGGCTCGAAAGGTCCAACAATACCTCTTCAGACTTCACCTTCTCCATCTTCAACTCAGGATGACGAGTTAGCCAACATAGCTGAAAAGCACAGAGAAGGGTATACCGTCCCTGATGACGCTATTTCCCCTGAGAAGTCAACATCTCCTAAAGAGCTGCCAACAGATGCTTCTCAAGGAGATGCCCCTACTGCCGACGATTCCACATTTAAGGGTTTAGGAGATCTCCCCCTGCCTGAATCCATCTATACTTCAGAGGACTTTGGCACAAATCCTTTAACTTTCACTTCTTCAGAGTAGACTACTCCCGTGAAGGCCAAAGAGCCCACTCGCGCTAGTCTGGCTTCAGACTCGGGTTTGTCGGGGGGAATACCACTTAGGATGCACTCAATACATTAGCACCACACATGACAGCACTCACTTCTTATGTGAACACTGATTCTAAATTCCACTTACATTGCTGCGTAGGTACAATGTCTCGCCCTTACTATGATGTTAGAAAAATGCGTCGTAGCATGTCTAGACCTCCTTTCGATATCGAGCATGATCACCGTGAGAGCCGGGGCAGAGATGACAGATGGCCTCATGATTCTTATCGACCACATACCTCGCGCTCTCTTTCCCCCGTCCGGTCGGATCCAGACAGATATAAGAGTTACCAGAGTCATCGAGGAGAAGACACGTCACAGCCCAAAGACCGAACTTCTCGTCAAGACAAACACAGTCGGGAAAAAAGTCCACCGAAACATACCGATTCGCGAGACAAACACAAGGTTTCCGAGAAGCGATCCGGAAAGGGTGATACAGCCATCGTCCCGACTAAGTGAAAAGACACTGAACTAACATACTGCAAACCTCCACCACTAGATGCTGAGTCCAAAGTTAAGCTGACATATCTGGAGAAGCAGTTCCCGGATCATTACTTTGAGAATCTGACTTTTTTACTGGCACTTGAGCCTATTTCCTCAAAGTGGGCAGATGAGGCTAAAGCAAAGATTGATGCAGTTGAGAAGCAATACTCGGAAATGTTCAAATATTCACGCAATCTCTCCAGAATTATTCGGACTTTAATTACAGATGTTAATTCAATGAAAAAGACTGGGGATTCCGATGAAAAGGCCTTGAAAAACTTGGAGAAGGACCTAGAAGACACACATGCTCAACTCGTCATCGCTCAACGAGACGCCAACAACTTCAAACAGCAATTTGAGGAGTTACAGAAACATTATCATGACTTGCTGGAATCTCATAGTAAAGAGCATTTGGAGTTGAAGAAACAAGCGGAAGACGCTAAGTCGGAAAATGTCAAAATGCAACTGGCTTATAATACTCTTGAGCAAGAAAAAGCCGAGTTAGCTAGAAAAAATGCTGAACTAGAGAAACGAAACGCTGACTTGGAGTCCAAGTTAATGGAAACCGAGAATAGGGCTGCCCTAGCTAAGGGGAATGTGGAGAACGTCATTAAGTCTGCTGAAGAGACCCGTAAACAGCTATCAGAGGCTCAGAAAGAAGTACACGGTTTTGGCTAATTACTGATTGAATTCTTTGCGCACATAATTCATCGCCGAAACATCTCTTAGATTGAAGACTATCCAACTACCTTAGTTCACGTATGGAGTCAAATCATAGAATGGGAGAAAGAGGAACTTAAGGTAGACTTCGTTGATGAAGATAAACTTATGAAGAAATATCTGAGAGATGATGAACCGACATGCCTGACCGAGGGGCGTCGCCTCATTGCCGCTGCTATGGAGGAGGAGAAGCGGCTAGCCAAACAAAAGAATATCCCTGAGGCTGGTTCTTCTTCCGCTACCGCAGAAGCTACTGAAGTCGAGGGATATGATCCCAAGAACCCGAGAATTCCTAAGTCGTCTCTTTTATCTCCTATACCCAAATCAGCGTCAGAGATGGTAGTCACTCCAATTGAGAGACCAACAGAAGGTATTTCTACCTTTTCACCTCAATTTTTCAAGACTGTCTCACCTTTCATCACATAATTGGGCAATCAATGGAGGATCCTTTATTTTCTCCTGAGTTGATAACTCTTGCTTCTCATTCTGTAGGTGCTAGATCAGCCGAGAAGATCGATGAGCCCCAGCGATCCTCTGTTAGAGAGGAATCCATGAAAATGGCTCAGGGAGGACAGGATAAAGCTACCACCGCCGAATCTGGAGGAGGCAGTGAACTGTTTAAGGCCGACGTTTCTCATGATGACGAGATGATAGATGCCTTAAAAGATGATGGTGGTAATGAGGGGCATGAAGAAGATCCTGATGTGGCTATAATTGGGGATTCAAAAAGTGCCGATGACATTACTTTGGCTGAAATGAAAGCCGATCAAGACAAACGCATGCTGCTAAAAATTGAAGACTTGAACCTCGAAAGCCTTAAGCCCCTTGCATTGGTGGATCCTGGATCAAGGTTAGTCGTTAAGCTTTCAACTAGGTCTATTACAGAAGAGCTTGCTAAAAAATATTCTCTTGATTCTAGCATTCAGACTCCTGGGAAGAAATCCACCGATTCTGGTACTTCAACAATAGAGAAGAAGAGGCCAAAGAGTCTTATGATTGATGCTGAAAAAGAGGCCAGGGCTACTCTTAAGGCTGCCAAAAAATCCAAGTCCGCTCCATAGCCCAAGTGATGAAGTGCTTTGTTTTATTTTGATATTCACTTGGTCCGCAATTGTTGCAGCGAGTGCGGCCCTCGAATCTTTTACTTTATTTCCCTGTACAAACTCACGTGTTTGTAAATAATAATAGTTTATTACCTGCAATGTCTGATAGTTATTAGTTTAGTACTTAAGTAAAAATGCAGAAGAATGTCATATTACAGTTATATAATAAAGTCATTGTTGAGGGGAATATGTGTACACATATTTGCCCCCAATCAATCTTGGGTAACTAAGCAAGAATTATTCAAGATTGATTAAATTCAAAACCCAATTGCCTCCGATTCTCCGACGAGGCCATTTTCCTATCTTCATTGATGCCTATTCTTTCTAGCATCTTTATACTCTCCTGTCCCATAACCAGGTTAGAGTATTGTTGGGGCGGTCTCACTTCCGGGTGCACCTTCACGCCCCAAGGGACGTCGTCTTCCTGTCCTTTATACTCTCTCTCGATTCATGAGAATAGAGTTAAGAATGTCATCTTCCCATTCTTTTGCACTCTATCATGCAAGCGGTCATTTCGTTCGCTCCTGCACATAGGTTATTTCCAATTTTCCAGATTTAATTTAATGTTTCGTATTTCATGGTCATGATAAAATGATTGTCAAATATGTAGATAATACAGGAAAATAAATGACACGCGATATTTTTATAGTGGTTCAGCTAAGTCGTAGCCTACATCCACTTCATAATCCTTTGTTCATATAAACAGACTTTTTAAGGCAAGTCATGCCTTTTTACACAGCTTATAAAAACAAAAAGGAAGACATTTCATATTTAGCTCAGATATTATCATAAGTGCTGAGCATTCCAAGCTCTGGGAATCTCTTCACCGTCCACGGTCGTTAGCTTGAATGCTCCTGTATCAAGCTTCCGTTGGATGGTGTATGGCCCTTCCCATTTTGGACCCAATTGGGTCGAAGGTGGGAAGACTCATTTCAATACTAGATCTCCTAATTCAAAAATTTTGAAGCGAACTTTCCGATCATAATAACGTGCTACTTGATGTCGATGTCTCGAGGCACGTAAGTCTTCTTCGTCTCTTTTTTCTTCAATCATATCAAGAGACTCTAAGAGGAGTGTCCTATTTGTCATTGGGTCATAATACACGACTCGATGAGAAGGGACTTCCAATTCTACTGGAATCACTGCTTCTGACCCAAAGGAAAGTGCATAGGGAGTATGGCCGGTAGCCGTCTTAAAGGTTGTCCTATAGGCCCATAAAGCTAGTGGTAACCCGTCTACCCATTTGGCTTTGGCCCGCTCCAAGCGCTTCTTCAAAATAGATTTAATGACTTTGTTTATGGCTTCGACCTGGCCATTTGACTGCGGGTGAGCTACTGCAGTGTATCGTTTGTCAATTTTGTACTTCTGGCAGAAGTTCCTGAATTCGATGTTGTCAATCTATGTCCCATTATCGGTTATGATGGTCTTCAGTATCCCAAATCGACAAATAATGTTTTTGACCAAAAAACTAGTTACCTTCCTCGCTGTGATGGTTGTTAAAGGTTCAGCTTCCACCCATTTTGAGAAATAGTCCACGGCGACGATCGCATACTTAGCTCCTCCTCTGGCAATAGGTAACACTATAATAATGTCAATTCCCCACATGGAAAACGACCATGGGCTTACCATCGACTTGAGCTGAGTCGGAGGCGCTCTGGGAACTTTGGCAAATCTTTGACATCTTTCGCAGCGTCATGAATAATCAGCCGCGTCTTTATTCACAGTTGGCCAGAAATATCCATACCGTGGTACTTTCGTTGCTAGGGTTTGGCCCCCAGTGTGATCTCCACAGTCACTTTCATGTACTTCTTGTAGTACACGTTTAATGTCATTGTTTGCGGTACACCGTAACAGGAGCATTGATAAACCTTGGTGATAAAGGACGTCGTCCTGTAAAACGTATCTTGCGGCCTTACGTCTTACAGCTCGTCTTTCGCTCTTTTTTAACGGGAGGGTTCCATTCTTGAGAAAATTCTTGATTGGTGTCATCCATGATTCTCTCTCTGGGTCGACTTCCAAGGCTAGTTCCACTTCCATCAGGTCGAAATTCGATGATTCCAAAACCTCTATCGGAACCATTTCAGTTTCTTTAGGATTGTCAGAACTTGCCAGCTTCGCCAGTCGATCTGCTTTTTGGTTTTCCGTTCATGGAATATGCGTTATGCTGTAATGCTCCAAACTTCCCAACAACTCCTTTACCTTTTTGAGATAAGTAATGAGTTGAGGTCCTTTAGCAGTAAATTCTTCCTGAACCTGGCATACAACTATCTTGGAATCGCAATATATATCTATTGTCTTCACTCCCAATTCTTTGGCAAGTCTCAGCCCGACAATCAGGGTTTCATACTCGGAATCATTGTTAGTAGCAGTAAACTCTAATCGTAATGCATAGTAAATAGATCGTCCTTTAGGAGTTATTAAAACAACTCCGGCGCTGGACTATCGATCATTTTTGGCTGCGTCCGTATATAGCTTCCACAGACTAAGCTCTAACTCTTGGTCCAGAGTAACTACCTTGTCACCCACTGTTTCCTCTTCGGGAATTGTAAATTCAGCTATAAAGTCAGCCAATGCCTGCCCCCTTATTGATCTTCGTGGCTGAAAATTCAAATCAAACTGACTCAGCTCGATGTTCCATTTAAGTAACCGCCCCGATGCTTCGGGTTTTTGCAACACTTGTCTCAAAGGTTGATCTGTATATACAACTATTGGGTGAGCCTGAAAATAATGATGAAATTTGCGGGAAGCAATCAGGAGGTTATAAGCAAGCTTTTCTATCTTCAGATAACTACGTTCCGCAGCAGTTAGCTTCTTGCTCACGTAATATACAGGCTTCTGGACTTTATCCTCTTCACGTACAAATGCCGTATTGATGGCATGGGACGATACCACTAAGTAGACAAAGAAATCCTCATGTTTCACGGGTTTTGATAATATTGGAGGCTTTTCTAATAAGTCTAATAGATTCCGGAACGCCTCCACACAATCGGGGGTCCACTCAAAATTTCGCTTTCCTCGTTTTATGAGATCGAAGAAAAGTACACATCTATCTGTAGCTTTGGAGATAAACCTACTCAATGCAGCAATTTTCCTACCAATCTTTGAATGACTTTGATCTTGCGTGGTTCTTTAATATCCCTTATTGATGCTATTTGGCTAGGATTTATCTCAATTCCTCGAGAACTCACAATAAACCCAAGGAATTTTCCAGATGCGACCCCAAACAAACATTTTAGGGGGTTTAACTTCATCCCATACCTTCGAAGAATATCAAACATTTCAGCTAAGTCCCATGTATTGTCGGAAGATTGTTTAGACTTCACAAGCACGTCATCCACGTAAACCTCCATGGTTTTCCCGATTTGATTATAAAACATGCGGTTGACCAAGCGCTGATACGTGGCTCCTGCATTCTTTAACCCAGATGGCATTACCACGTAACAATATAACCCCAAGTCTGTGATGAAGCATGTATGCTCTTGATCTGGTATGTGCATGGGAATTTGATTGTACCTAGAATAGGCGTCCATAAAGGATAAAAGCTCGTGCTCGGCCGTCGAATCTACTAGCTGATCAATTCTGGGGAGAGGAAAGCTATCCTTTGGGCAAGCCTTATTCAAATCAGAAAAGTCGATATATGTTCACCACTTCCCGTTTGACTTTTTGACCAGGACCGGATTCGATATCTAGTTGGGATATTTCGAATCCTTAATGAATCCATTATCTTTTAATTTCACTAGCTCTTCTTTTAAAGCTGTTGACCGCTCTGGGCCTAACATCCGTCTCTTCTGTTTGACTGGTGGGTAGTTTGGATTAATACACAAAGAGTGGCTCATGATGGCAGGCGAAATCCCACACATGTCAGCGTGAATCCAGGCAAACACATCCAGATTTGCCTTTAAAAAGTCAGCCAACTCTTTCGCTCGAACTGGATCTAGTTACGAGCCGATCTTTAGTACTTTTGTCGAATCAGTCTCATTAATAGGCATATCTACTATTATTTCATTGGGAGTCACCTTCCTATACTCGGGTTCTCTATCCTCTCTGGATCTATATCCTCAAGCACATCTGAGGGCGACTCTCTTGGGGCAGGACCCCTTAATTGCTATGCTGAGTTCTCCTATGGAGGAGCACAATCATCCTTAGTTTCTATATTCAACCCCTTCATTAGCATCTTTAATTCCGTCATGTAACAAGCTCGTCCCATAGCTTGGTCACCCCTCATCACCCCAATTCATGATCAGTCGGGAATTTAAGCAGCAAGCACCAAGGTGCAATACATGCCATAAACTCAGCAAGGACCGGTCGGCCTAGGAAGGCATTGTAAGGCGACTCCCATCCAAAACTACAAACGGCAGGATTCTCACTCTCTGGCGATCCCCCTTCCCTAATGTGACTGGTAATTCCACATAGCCCATCGGAGCCTTCGACGCTCCGTTGAAGCCACGTATCCATCCTTCTCATGGCTTTAGATCTTTTTCTTTGAGTCTCATTTGTTTGAAAGCTTTCTTGAAGAGGATATTGACCGAGCTCCCGTTGTCCACTAACACTTTATGGACTAAAGCAGGGTCAATCGTCGTGGTAATAACTAGTGGATCGTCAGTTGGAGATTGGACTCCGGAATCATCTCTACTGTAGAATATGACGTCCTCTGACATCGTCTTTTGTTGTTTTACTAAAGTAATGTCTTCGAGGCTACTGCATTCTCCTACCTTAAAATGCTTGGCATCATTGACGTACTGATCCATTGCTTTAAAACAACGACCAACTAGGTGAGGTCCGCCTATAATAGTATTAATAACAATCCCCTTACCTTTCTACTGGGTTGTGGGTTTTAAAGTAGGATGGTTTTGGTCCGGGGCTTGTCCCCCTTGCCCTCTGTCCCTTGGGGCAACCTTGTACTCGTCTAACTTCCTTCCCGCAGCAATTTTTCGAGTATATCTCTCAAATTACGGCATTCATTGGTGGAATGACCGTGGGTTCCATGGAACAAACAAAACTTTCCCGTTGCGATCTCTTTCTCAGTGGAATCTCTGGGTGGTGGTTTTTTGTACTGCAATATGTTATATGTATCCAAGTAAATATTCTCCAACATATCATTTAACGACATATAATTTTCAGAAGTCTGGAATCTGGGTCATTTACTAGAGCTATTCCCTCGGTTTCTATTCCTTTTGTTGTCGTTCCCATTTCTGTTGCTATTACCCCCACTCTGGTTGCTAACGTTTACTTCAACCTTCCCTGAACTGTCTCCAGATTGTTTCACAGCAACATTACTCTGGACACCTTCCCTCAAGGCCCCTTCGGACATTCTCTTCCTATTTGCATGAGCTTCTTCTCGCCTTAAGCAGATATTAGCTTTTACATAGAACAATTCTCTAGTAGGAGGCATTTTCCCAGACAAGTAATCCCCGAATTCTGTGTCAGGCTCTACCCCTTCTATCAAGGCCATCAGGATAGTTGGCTCATGAGGATCACTAACTTTGGTGACGGCCATGTTGAAGTGATCTAAATATGAATTCAAAGATACTCTTGGGGCCTGTTTAATCCGTGACAACTCTATGACGCTCTTGGACTTTCGGGCATGAAGTCGAAACTGATTCATGAAGCTTTCACTCAATTCTATGAAATTTTATATCGACCGAGGGGGGAGTCGGGTGAACCACATTAACGCCACGTCTTCAAGACAAATTGGAAAGGCTTTGCATTTTACATCATCTAGAGCTGATGCCGCATTCATGAACCATGCGTACCTCATCAGATGTTGCCCTGGGTCTATTCTTCCTGAATATCGATCCATCTGAGGCAAGTTGAATCGCCGAGGGAACTGGAAATCTAATATATCATCTGTTAAGGGGTTATGACTACGCTCAATGCCCCAATCTTCATTAGTATACCGTTGGCTCTCGGACATAATCTGACGCACCATTGCCCATACGTAGGCATTTGTTAATGTCTGCACAGGTTCTCTAGGTCTGATGTTCGGATTACCCCTGGGTTCCTGATCAGGGGATAACCTCATGTTTCTAGCAGTGGCTGCTTTACACTGCTCTCTGCGCTCCCGGTCGATCTCAGGAGGTAGAGGTTGAAGAAGCTGCTGTTGTGTAGGGTTGGTAATATTAGGATCCCTGGGTAGGACGTGGGATCCACACATGGGTAGCAACATAGGCTGTTGCAAACTTGGGTCATCAGACCCTAATACACGAGCGGCGTCTTCTCGGGATCCTAAAGATCCAAAAGTTAACTGATCGAGGTTTTGAGGTCGTTCAAGCGGCCTTCTCTCATGAGGGCGTCCCTCATCTGAAGAAGACGAATCATCTGTAGCAAGGCGGCGTGTGGGAGAAGGAGTCTTCTACATCCGGAGCTCTTGAAGTTCTCTACCCATAGTGATCATGTTTTCCTGCATGCGAAGGATGTCACGCCTTTGGGCTTCCAATGCCTCCTTAGTGCTCTGGAGCATGTCAAGAAAGCGTGAAAAATCTTCCTGTGTGACGGGTGCAGATGGATCAGGCTGAACATTAGTCATCGTGGCTGGAATCGGAGCGTTGGTGGGAGCTCGAATAGAAGTTCCAGCTTCATTCTGGTTCGTATCGGATCAGAGTGCAGTGGCCTGGCCGGAGCGGTTCGGATGGGGAGAATGAGTGCCATCAACTTCATTGGACCGGCTCGGATCGGGGTCTTCCATCCGGTTCGGACCTTCCTGATCGGAGCGGCCTGCTCCAGAGCCTTGAGCACGCGACCTCGTTAGCACGATGGCTTGTTGATCTTCTCTAGCATCGTTTCCCCTAGCGCCTTGCACTTCTTTTCCTTTTGTCTTGGCCATAATATTCGATTGTTCAACAATCAGTCAACAAATACTTAAAGATGTCAGAAACAGAGGATTAACTTCTTTGAACTTGAGGGTACAAATAGCAGAATGATAATCCCAAAAAGCTGAGAATTCGAAGATTTCTCAGTGAAAGCACCAAAATGTTAGATCCAAAATTGGCTCTAACACCCAAACTAGTAAAGATTCTAATGAAATGAAAATTAAAACGAAGAAAACACACAATTATTAGTGGTTCGGCATTAAATAGCCTACGTCCACTTTTCTTATTTTTTGATTGATGTCTTGAATGCGAGTACAATGATGATTTTCACTCAATTCTCACTCAATTTATACATTGATTCTCTCAATTTCCTTCATAATATGACTTGAAAGATGATTGGAGGCTGAATGAGTTAATAAAATTCGGGTTGCAAAGGAGTTTCAATCTTGAAAGTGCCAAAAGATCCTTCCAAATGCTTCTTGATGGGGTATTTATAGGTGTAAAGTCCTCCTGGAACTGGATCGGTTTAGGTCCACAGCCTTCATCCCGTCACTTTCGGGTTCGGATGGATTCTGGTGAGGACAACACAACTAGTTAGTGGCCATCATAGGTAGAACGTGTGTGCAACCGCCCCGACTCTTAAGGAAAACGTGTGAGTGAAGCTGCTGACATCCTGGGCTCGGATCGGATGGGCTATTAAATGGGGTTCGGATCGGCCTTGCTACTTCCGATCTGACCTGGCTCTCTCTTTCCTTCACAGCTTTGTGAGGCCGATCTGATCTGGTTGTCTGGCAAGGTGTTCTTCAATATTTTATCTTCTAGCTTTGTGTAGCCTATTTCACAAAGTAGGCTAACACGGCTTTGGCTCCTCTGCAGATGCAACCTCAGTCTTCGACTTAGGGTAAAGACTCTCTGACCTCAATTCTTTCCCCACAGTCGATTCAAACGTCTCATCGATGCGGTTAATAAGCCTTTCTCCCAATTACTGATCCAAACCTGTTATAAACTTCTCATTCATCTTCTAGGGAGTGTCAATGAGGGATAATCCATACTTCGATAAAGTATCGAAATATGCAATGTACTCTGAGACTGCCCTACCATTCTGCTTGAGCTCCAGGAATTTCCTAAATAATTTTGACTTCTGGGAGTTGGGATAAATTTCTCACCGAATCGGGCCTTAAACTGATCCCAAGTAATCTGATCCTCGGAGTAGCTGCCTTTATAGCATTCCACCCATTCAATGCCTGTCCTTGCAACTGACGGGACGCTAGCTTTCTTTTCATCGCATCCTCGATGCCCAAGTCTTCGAAGATACGCTCATAGATATCCAACCAATCTTGAACGTCTGTGGTCGATTCCGTTCCTTGGAATGGCTTTCCACCAAGACTAGTGTAATCCTTGTTCAGTTTGGCGAAATCATCCTTAGGCACCTGCACCGCTGGACCACCACCATTACCAGCATTAGGAGCTGACCCCTGAACATCTCTAAGCATCTCCCTCATGAGGTCAGTAAACATCGTCCTCATGTCAGCAGCATTCCTACTATTGGCTCCTCTACCGACACCTCTTGTGTATCGGCTCATCGTTCAATCTGTAAAGAGAAAACGATTAACCATCTCCATAGTGGTGTCAGTACAGTGCAACTTCATCCTTAGATATACTAATAGTATATATATATAGCTTTTGAAAACCAAAATAATCTCAAATACGTGCTCTCATATACATATTATCTCTCCCTGGTGTCTTTCCCTAGGTGTAACGACCCAGAAAATCTGAACCAATTTAAAATTTTTAAATTGGCTAAAATAATGGATTTTAAATATTTAAAATAAATATTTTAAATAATGGCAATGAAAACTGAGTTTGAATCGACATTTGAAAACCAATATAATTAATTATAATTATATATAGAATTGGAAATGGCGCGGTAGTTCGATAATTCGATTTCAAACTTCAATGGAATATACCGGGTGCAAAACAATCCGGATTTTAGTGAAACCAAAAATATTTAAATCTGTTAGTGAATATCTTTCTAACGAATCCGACCAATCGAAATTTGATAGCGGGAATCAAAAGATATGTCCAGTTGAAAATTCTGAATAGTCGCTATGGAATTCAGTCCCTTAAAAATGGACATTTTGCAGATGACCTCGGATTTCGACGAAACCACTTTTGTTGGGTCCGCAGTGTCAAGTTATTGCTAGGTTTCAAATTTCATAATTTTTCGAATCAATATGTGAGCGTGGCAAAAGAAAACGCGTTTGACCAGTTTCCGTTGATTTTAATCGACTGGAAATTGGCCATTTTTCAAACGGCCTCAGAATTCGACGAAACTAGTTTTGTTAGGACCGTATCGTCAATACGAAGCTAGAAAATATTTTTCGGGAATTTTTCTAGTCAGTATGTGACCCCGGTAATTTGAAATGTGCGTTTAAAATTCAATATAATGATTTAAATGTAAATTCAACAGAAACTGATTGTAACGATCACATCAGCTTGCGATACATATCCCATTGTGTTCGGAATGGAGGTTAAACGCTATGGACGACAGGCGGTGGGCCTCGTTTCGAGGTCGTGGGTAAAAGTCAACTTTATGCAATTAATTTAAATAAAAAAATAAAAAAAAATATATATTTTCTTTTCCCCCCCTTTTATCTCGTGCTTGCCCCCCCCCCCCGTTTCAGTTATCAGAAAAAAAAAAAAAAAAAAAAAAAACCCTAGCGACATCGACAGACCGCCCCCCCCCCCTAAAGCGAACGACGCCGCCACCGAAGACACCTCCGACCTGCGCCACTCTCTCCTCCGCTTCACTCTCCCTCCTCCGCGTCGCGACACCGATTAGCCCCCCCCCCCCGTCGAATCGCGAGTCCCCCTCGAAGCTGCCTCCGACCATCGGCGAAGACCTTCCCCCCCTCTCTGTAAGTTTTACTTTATTTATTTATTTTATTTTAATTCTGAATATTTGAAAAGCAGTAAAAACTGGATTTCTTTTTAAAGGTAAAAACTGGATTTCTTTTTAAAAGTAAAAACTGGATTTCTTTTTAAAAGTAAAAACTGAATTTTTAAAAAAGTAAAAACTGGATTTTTTTTAAAAGAATATAAACTGAATTTTTATAAAAGGATAAAAACTGATTTTATAAAACATTTTAAAAACTGATTTTTATAATTTTAAAAACTGATTTGAAAAAACATTTTAAAAAAACTGATTTTTATAATTTTAAAAACTGATTTGAAAAACATTTTAAAAACTGATTTTTATAATTTTAAAAACTGATTTGAAAAAACATTTTTAAAACTGATTTTTATAATTTTAAAAACTGATTTGAAAAACATTTTAAAAACTGATTCTTAAAAGAATTTAAAAAACTGAATTGATTTTTAAAAGGTTAAAACAGAATTTTGAAAAGATTTGAAAACTGAATTTTAATTAGTTTAAAACTGATTTTCTTTTTAGGATAAAAAAAATGATTTTTATAAAAAGAAAAAAACTGATTTTATAAAAAGAGTAAAACTGATTTTATAAAAAGAGAAAAACTGAATTTAAAAAAAAAAGTATTTTAAACTGATTTTTAAAAAGTATTTTAAACTGATTTTCTTTAAAAGATTAAAACTGTTTTGAAAGAAAGGTTAAAACTGATTTTTTGAAAAAGGATTTGAGCTTTAAAAAGGAAAAATCATATTTTTATATATTGAAAGTCGAAGTAAAAATTCGATTTTTATATATTGAATAACATAGTAAAAATTCGATTTTTATATATTGAATAACATAGTAAAAATTCGATTTTTACATATGTAGAGAATACAGGCAACGAAGCGACAAAAGGCGAAGATTTCTATAAAGGAAGTATCGTGCAGTTGGATAGCTATTGGTGAGATTTCTGATTTAAAAATTATATATATGTGTTGAAAATGAAAGTGAATTGCTATATATAAATATCTATATCTATATATATATACGCCCCTCGTCCACAAACCATGGACGATATTTATTGGTTGAAATTGTTGTGAAAATTGATTGATAGCGAATGATTGTTTGGGATTGTTTGTGATTGATATTGGTTGATTGTGGTTGAAACATACCCGTTTGTGGTTAAAAAATATTTGGTTGAAACCACATAGGATTAGTTTGTGGAAATGAAATAAATATATACATGCCGCCTGCGTGCGAACTAGATGCATGATCCCCATTGTCAAAAACCGCGAGGTTTTAAGGTAGAGCGAGGAGCCGTACTAGGGACGGTGCCGGTGTAACTACCCTGCCGTTATGCTGCCGAAATTTTGAATAATATTCTTGTGTTTGAATTATTTTCATATGCTTAAACTATATTTATTCAAAACTATAGAAAACATTCATGTGTTGAATTGATATTCATTCGTTGTTTAGAAATTCATGTGTTGAATGGTATTCATATTTTGAAATAAATTGTTCGATAATAAAAATCACATTTTTATCTATATATAAAAACTATAGAAAACATTCATGTGTTGAATTGATATTCATTCGTTGTTTAGAAATTCATGTGTTGAATGGTATTCATATTTTGAAATAAATTGTTCGATAATAAAAATCACATTTTTATCTATATATAAAAACTATAGAAAACATTCATGTGTTGAATTGATATTCATTCGTTGTTTAGAAATTCATGTGTTGAATGGTATTCATATTTTGAAATAAATTGTTCGATAATAAAAATCACATTTTTATCTATATATAAAAACTATAGAAAACATTCATGTGTTGAATTGATATTCATTCGTTGATTAGAAATTCATGTGTTGAATGGTATTCATATTTTGAAATAAATTGTTTGATAATAAATTGTTTGATAATAAAAATCACCTTTTATCGACTATATGAACTATATAGAAAAATAGTGTTTTGAAATGAATCGTTTTACAATAAAAATCGCATTTTTATTGTATGCATAAATCGTTGAAATGTGAAGTGTTAAAAATAGCCACTTGTTCAAAATAAACATATATGAGTTGAAATATTCATTAATTAGCGAATGAAATGATTTGCACCTATTTATGTAACATTAGAATGAATGGTGTTTTTAAACCAAATAGAAATCGAATATGAAGTCGAATAGAAATTGATAAATGATAAGAACTGTATATATATGTACATGCAATATTCATTGAACAGGTTATAGCAAAAGGGGCTAGAGAAGAGGAATAAAATTTTGTGCCCGACAAATAGGTACACATTTACTGATTTGTTTGGGTGATGATTTTGAGCCTGTTGGCTAGCCGCTTGGCTTTTTCTTTTTCTTTTTGAGATTAGAAGGACCGGGAACGCTATTTGCAATTTCCCGATGCTCCCGGTGCAGGGGAGGTTATGGCGAAATTTTTCCAAAATTTAGGGTGTTAGAAAAATATTTGAAGTGAAAATTGTTGAATGAACTATATTTATATAAATATATAAATATAAATAAAATTAAAACGAAACGAAGCCGTGCAGTTCGTATTTTGAAACCGTGATTTCAAACGACTAGTGCGGGAAATCCGACCATTGGATTTTCCCGAAACCTCAACCGTCGGGTTCGCCTTGGAAATATCTTCCCAACGGCACCAACTTTGTAGAAATCCAACGGTTGGATTGTCTGGAATGTTTAATTCAAATCTGAAGAAAAACAGATTTATTTATATATATAAATATAATTATATTTAATCGAATAACGACGCTGCAGTTCGTATTTTGAAATCGAAATTTCAAACGAGTGTACCGGGAGATCCGACCGTCGGATTTTCCCGAAACTGGAACCGTTGGATTCGTTTTGAAAAGACCTTTCTAATGATGTAAATTTTGTGAAGATCCAACGGTTAGATTTTCAGATAAGTGTAAATCAAATCTGAAGAAAAACAGCGCCACGGCCGCGTTATGGCCCGAAGCGTCGTTTTGAATAAAATGGCTATTTTAAAATAAATAAAAATAGCGATAAATAGTTATAAAATATCATAAGCGATATGGAATGGAAATAAACTGAATTTGCTTGATTTTGGTTGTATTTGATGGTTGAATGTGTTTGGTGTGAAAATTACATTAAAGAACAATATTGGTGTTGTCGAATTATTTAACCATTGAAATAAATTGATTTGAAATTCTAAATATATGTGAATTATTTGAAAAGGCTGAGTTAATTCTCATTTCGAATAATTGACCGACGATTGAAAGTCGAAGATGAAGACGATGGTCGAAGACCGGAGATCTTCACCTCGTTTGGATGGTAACCGAGGTCCTGATTGGGAGGCATCCCGAAATATGGATAATGAGTGGTGATCGTCCAGACGTACGTGGTGATCGAAGGGTTTGCGAGGTATTTAGTGCCTCCGGTTTCGCTCAGACCCAGAACGGACTTGTAAATGGACTGTGTGTCTGACATAGGATTTATTCTGTGTGGCATGCCAAGATGCAGAGATCAGGACTTCTGTTGAAAAGCAAAGTCTTGTGGTGATGATCAAAGCACCGCCTGTGTGGCGTAGCTTTGTGTATAACGTGAATTCGCGAGCCTCACACCCCGGTTTGAACCTAAAACGGGAGAAGGACATCAGGGAGGGCCTGCGTTTCTTTCTAGCTAGGGTGGTGTCAGTGACCTACCAGCCCTGACATTTATATACTTTTCACCTATGTGGTTGTTGCTGTTGCGAGGCGCCTCGGTTTGATCGGACGATCCGGGTCCGATGGAGTCATTCGTTGGCTCGCTTACGCCCCAAAGGGCGGAGAAACGTAGTGTTCAGGCATAATAATCCACATCGGTGGACCGGCCCTGACGATCTAAAGGGTTGATGCGTTCTGATCCTGAGACATGGGCTAGATTGTCTCGAATTCGGTAAGGACTATCTTTTGCCTTGGTTCATGACGGAAATCCAATTTCCAAATACGACATCGTGCGGTTTTGATTGTATATATATATATGGCGACATGATATATGGTACCCATGCCGTCTATGATTGATAGTTATGATTTGAAATTGTTTTCAAAACATATAAACACTAGCAATAATATCAAATGCCTTTGTTTTATTCGTATCAAGCATATCTTGGCCGTTATAAGGTAAAAACTCTATCCTCCGGTTTGTGTTGCATTGTGTGATGGGAACTGAGTCTTATAACGGCTTCATTTTTATAAAAAGCATAGCGATGTTTAAAGGAAAGATTAGTTTTAAAGCACTGGCAATCCAATGGAGTAAACCCGTTCCACGAAAGTGGCGTGGTCCTGTGATTAGCCATATTATATATATGTGTTGAGTAGATTTCTCATACCAGTCCCATGACTGACTCGTAGTTTGTTTCACTCTCAAACTCAGGTGCCCCTTTTTCTACACGGGCAGCCTTGTATTCAGGTTTAGCTGGTTCTTTCTGGATAGCTGGAGCTGAAGATGGATTCTATCATTTATCTCTTTTTATGCTGTTCAGCTCCTATTGTACATATTTTGTTTATTTCCGCTGTAGACATTTATGTATAGCTGAACTGTATTTGTACTAAGTAAGATCCTGTATACTATGTAACTCTGATGATTACTTTTATCCAGTATATTTTGTTGTTCATTCTGGTGTATTTATTTAATTCTGTTCTGCTCTTATCTGTTTCTGTGTTATATTCCAAAGATAACCTTGTTTCCGTGAGAACGGGAAATCGGGTCGTCTCAACGTGGTATCATAGCTTTGGTTAAGCTTAGTTCTGGAATATAACATTTGAACGAACTCGTCAGAAATAGAACCAGTAGTGTTCTAGGACGGGTAACTCTATACAGATAGGATCAGTAATATCCTAGTATGAGTAAAGCAGAATGAAATTACACCTCGATAGACACATTTACATTCAAGTATTTGTCTCTATATTTTGAAATATCTTTTCTGTTGACCTAACACTTGATCTGCTATTTGCAGAAGAACTAGAAAATGAGTGCCAGAAACAGAAGAAGTAATACTAACCCGGATATTGAAGCTCTATTCATGAAGTATAGAAATCTGGGTGGAAAGTCGTTCTCGGGCGAAGAAGCAATTATGAAAACACAAGCTTGGGTTCGTTCGGCTGAGAAAATATTCGAAGCATTAAAGCTTAGGGATGACCAGAAAAGATTGCTGGCCTCCTGGGCCCTCAAAGATGAAGCATTGTTTTGGTGGGATTCAGTTATTAAAGATAATCCAGAAGGTGATATCACCTGGGACAGATTCAAAGTGATTTTCCTGGAAAGATTTACTCCTCCCGAAGCAACCGAGAGATTATGTGATGAATTTTCCTATCTAATTCAAGGCGATATGACCATCCCAGAATATCATAAGAAATTCAATGAACTTTCTCACTTTGCTCCTCATCTAATTCAAAATCCGAAGAGGAAAAATATGAGATTTATTCACGGGCTTCAAAGGAAATACCAGAATAAAGTATTGGGGCATGTGAAGCTTCCTTTCTCAGAAATGATTTATATGGCTTATCAATACGAAGATCTAGGCAAGAAAGGAATGTTGTGCGACGAAGAAGAAGTCAGTTCTAGTGACAAAACAGAGTTGGAAACTGATATTCCTGAAGCCAGTACAAGGTCTGAGGACAATAAAGAGCCTAAAGTAAATCGAAAAAGGGCTAGATCTGAAAAAGAACCTGTCACGACTGCCATATGCAATAATTGCCATAAGCCAGGGCATTTTCAGGGGAAGTGCAAACCCTCGAAAAAGCGAACAAAGAATGAATCTAAATCCAAAGAGAGATTTCAAGAGAAAAGAGGTTGCAGTAAATGCAAGCAGATTGGTCATCTTGCAAAGGATTGCTGGCTCTTGAGGAAGCCTGAAGTAGTTCAGGTGAATGAATTGGCAGAAACTTCTGATCCCTCAGCAAGTCAAGAAAGGGCTGATGTTTTAGAAGGAATGCTTGCTGTCAAAAACATTCCAGTTAAAGTACTGTTTGACACAGGCGCGTCACGAAGCTTTATTGCAAAAAGTGCAGTCAAGAAGTTGGATTTGAATTTGAAGAAGCTCAAGGAGCCAATGACTGTCCGAAATCCAGTTGGAGGTTCTATCAATCTCAGTTGGGTTTGTGCAGTACCCGTCTCTTTTTCTTGCTATAAATTCCCTATTATCTCTGTCGTCATGGATTTTAATGAATTCGATCTTATTCTGGGGTTGGATTGGCTAACCAAATATGAAGCAGAGGTTAGATGCGCCGAGAGAGTTGTTAGAGCTAAGATTAAATCAGGGAGTTATATCACCATTCCCTGTGAAGGTCAGAATGCTAATAGAAAAGATTTCTGGTCAGCTCTCGATGTTTCTCCAGCCCAAATTGAAAATAGCCCTGAAGTCACAGAGAATATTCCTGACCTCATCAAAGACATTCCTGTCGTCAAAAACTATGCGGATGTGTTCGAAGAAGTTGTTCGCTTACCTCCGCAGAGAGAAATAGATTTCAGAATTGCTTTAATTCTCAATGCAAGGCCGGTAGTTCACGCTATTCGAAGAATGTCCTTGAAAGAGAAGGAGGAATTAGACAACCAAACACGACAGCTAGTATGGAAAGGTTTGATCAGGCCTAGTTTCTCTGATTGGGGTGCAGCAGTGGTGTTTGTCCCAAAATCTGATGGTACTCTACGTCTATGTATGGATTATCGTGATTTGAACAAACAGACAATAAAGAACAAGTATCCATTGCCGCGGATTGATGATTTGTTAGATCGATTAAATGGAGCACAAGTATTCTCACGAATGGTCCTAGCTACAGGATTCCATCAACTTCGAATTGCCGAAGAGTGTGTTCCAATGACAGCGTTCAGAGGCCCCGACTTATTCTACGAGTGGTTAGTAATGCCGTTCGGCTTATGTAACGCTCCAGCTTACTTCGTCGATCTGATGAACAGAGTATTCAGAGGAGTATTGAATAAATTTGTTCTGGTTTTTATTGATGATATTCTAATCTTCTCTAAATCAAAGGCCGAACATGAAAAGCATCTGGAACAAGTGTTAGAAATTCTCAGAAGGAATGTATTAAAAGCCAAGTTTTCTAAATGTATCTTCTGGCAAGATGAAGTGAAATTTCTGGGCCACGTCGTATCGAAAGAAGGGATTGCTGTAGATCCAAGTAAAATCACAGCTATTCAGAACTGGAAACAGCCTAGTACTCCCACTGAAGTCCGCAGTTTTCTCGGATTGGCTAGCTATTATCGGAAGTTCGTTAAAGACTTTTCGAAGATATCTGGTCACTTAACGAAGCTTACAAAGAAGCATTCTAAATTCAAATGGACTCAAGAGAGTGAGGAGGCTTTCGAAGAGCTAAAGTTAAGATTAACGACAGCTCCAGTGTTAACCATCATCGATGGCAACCAAGATCTAAAAGTCTGGACTGATGCTTCTAGAGAAGGCCTTGGGGCAGTGTTAATGCAAAGAGGCCAAGTGATTGCTTATGCTAGCCGTCAACTGAAGCCACACGAGAAAAACTATGTAACTCATGATCTTGAGTTATTGGCTATCATATTCTCTTTGAAAATCTGGAGACACTATCTTCTGGGCGAGAGATTTGAACTGTTTACAGATCACCAGTCGTTAAAGTATCTGTTCACTCAGAAGGACTTAAATCTGAGACAGCAACGTTGGCTGGAGTTTCTTGCAGCATATGACTTCGAAATTATATATACTCCAGGAAAAGCCAATGTCGTGGCCGATGCGTTAAGCAGAAAGAATGTAATGATCGCTAGTTTTATTATCACGACTTCGTTGCTAGATAAGATATCTGCTCTTCAGGAGGATGATCACTTCATTCAGAAGATCAGAGGGATAATTCAACAAGGCGAGCCCTCGAGTTTTCAAATAGACAATGATGGGATTTTAAGGCTCAAAGGTCGAATATGTGTCCCTAACATTCCTGAACTTCGAAAGGAAGTACTGGATGAATGCCACAAGTCAAAACTCAGTATCCATCCGGGAGTAAGCAAAATGTATAATGACATCAAACGCACTTTCTGGTGGAAGTCGATGAAAAGGGACATTTCCTTATATGTTAGCCGATGCCCTACTTGCCAGCTAGTCAAGAGCGACCAACAGAAATTGGCTGGATTATTACAACCACTGGAAGTTCCTGGTTGGAAGTGGGAGCATATCTCCATGGATTTCATTGATGGTCTGCCCAGGACCAGAAAAGGAAATGACAGTATTTGGGTGATCGTAGATCGTTTCACGAAGACCGCCCATTTCATACCTGTCAGATCAAACAGAACCGCTCAGAGCCTGGCGCAGATATACTTCAGGGAAATAGTTAGACTGCATGGAGTGCCGCTCAGTATAGTAAGTGATAGAGATACGATATTCACTAGCAAATTCTGGGAAGCATTTCAAGTCGAGCTGGGAACGAAGTTAAACTTAAGCACCGCTTATCATCCTCAGACAGACGGTCAGACTGAGAGGGTGAATCGCATTTTAGAAGATCTATTGCGGGCTTGTGTTATAGATTTCGGTGGATCATGGGAAGACCATCTGCATTTGGCTGAATTCTCTTATAACAACAGCTACCAGGCGAGTCTGACAATGTCACCATTCGAAGCATTGTACGGTAGACCGTGCCGATCTCCTGCTTGTTGGGTCGAGCCTGGAAATAGACTTGTGTTGGGTCCCGATATGATTCGAGAAGCTGCCGACAAAGTCGATTTTATTAAGAAGCGATTACTCGCCGCTCAAAGCCGACAGAAGAGCTATGCCGATAGAAGAAGAAGAGATATATCCTTTGAAGTTGGCGACTATGTATATTTGAAAGTATCGCCGATGAGAGGAGTTATCCGGTTCGGTAAAACTGGAAAGTTAGCGCCCAAATTTATTGGTCCGTTTCCTATTCTGGAACGGATTGGAACTCTCGCTTATAGGGTCAAACTGCCTGACTGGTTGCCTGGAGTGCATGATGTATTTCATATATCTCAACTTCGAAAGCACGTTCATGATCCAGACTTGATCGTGGAAGAAGCAGCTCAGCAGGATATTGAAATTACTCCAGAATTAGCTGTGAGGCGAGAGCCGCTAAAGATTATCGGCAAAGAAACCAAAGAGCTGAGGAACAAGAAAGTTCAATTAGTCAAAGTGCAATGGAGTGGAGATCCGCGAGATTGTACTTGGGAAACTGAGGAGAGCATTCAGAAAGCTTATCCCAGATGCCGAGTAGATATCTCTGATTGACTCCGGTGCCAGGTACATTTACCCTACTTTGCATTACCATTCGATTCTCTAATAGATGTTGATTAGAATATTTTGGAAGGGTTAGAAACAAGTTGGTTGTTGTATTGTGTGATTGTAGATTTATCAAACCACTTTCGACTTTATTCCTTTTCGGGGACGAAAAGTTTTAAGTGGGGGAGATTGTAACGACCCAGAAAATCTGAACCAATTTAAAATTTTTAAATTGGCTAAAATAATGGATTTTAAATATTTAAAATAAATATTTTAAATAATGGCAATGAAAACTGAGTTTGAATCGACATTTGAAAACCAATATAATTAATTATAATTATATATAGAATTGGAAATGGCGCGGTAGTTCGATAATTCAATTTCAAACTTCAATGGAATATAACGGGTGCAAAACAATCCGGATTTTAGTGAAACCAAAAATATTAAAATCTGTTAGTGAATATCTTTCTAACGAATCCGACCAATCGAAATTTGATAGCGGGAATCAAAAGATATGTCCAGTTGAAAATTCTGAATAGTCGCTATGGAATTCAGTCCCTTAAAAATGGACATTTTGCAGATGACCTCGGATTTCGACGAAACCACTTTTGTTGGGTCCGCAGTGTCAAGTTATTGCTAGGTTTCAAATTTCATAATTTTTCGAATCAATATGTGAGCGTGGCAAAAGAAAACGCGTTTGACCAGTTTCCGTTGATTTTAATCGACTGGAAATTGGCCATTTTTCAAACGGCCTCAGAATTCGACGAAACTAGTTTTGTTAGGACCGTATCGTCAATACGAAGCTAGAAAATATTTTTCGGGAATTTTTCTAGTCAGTATGTGACCCCGGTAATTTGAAATGTGCGTTTAAAATTCAATATAATGATTTAAATGTAAATTCAACAGAAACTGATTGTAACGATCACATCAGCTTGCGATACATATCCCATTGTGTTCGGAATGGAGGTTAAACGCTATGGACGACAGGCGGTGGGCCTCGTTTCGAGGTCGTGGGTAAAAGTCAACTTTATGCAATTAATTTAAATAAAAAAATAAAAAAATATATATATATTCTTTTCCCCCCCTTTTATCTCCTGCTTGCCCCCCCCCCCCCGTTTCAGTTATCAGAAAACAAAAAAAAACAAAAAAAAAACCCCTAGCGACATCGACAGACCGCCCCCCCCCTAAAGCGAACGACGCCGCCACCGAAGACACCTCCGACCTGCGCCACTCTCTCCTCCGCTTCACTCTCCCTCCTCCGCGTCGCGACACCGATTAGCCCCCCCCCCCCCCCGTCGAATCGCGAGTCCCCCTCGAAGCTGCCTCCGACCATCGGTGAAGACCTTCCCCCCCCCCCTCTATGTAAGTTTTACTTTATTTATTTATTTTATTTTAATTCTGAATATTTGAAAAGCAGTAAAAACTGGATTTCTTTTTAAAGGTAAAAACTGGATTTCTTTTTAAAAGTAAAAACTGGATTTCTTTTTAAAAGTAAAAACTGAATTTTTAAAAAAGTAAAAACTGGATTTTTTTTAAAAGAATATAAACTGAATTTTTATAAAAGGATAAAAACTGATTTTATAAAACATTTTAAAAACTGATTTTTATAATTTTAAAAACTGATTTGAAAAAACATTTTAAAAAACTGATTTTTATAATTTTAAAAACTGATTTGAAAAACATTTTAAAAACTGATTTTTATAATTTTAAAAACTGATTTGAAAAAACATTTTAAAAACTGATTTTCATAATTTTAAAAACTGATTTGAAAAACATTTTAAAAACTGATTCTTAAAAGAATTTAAAAAACTGAATTGATTTTTAAAAGGTTAAAACAGAATTTTGAAAAGATTTGAAAACTGAATTTTAATTAGTTTAAAACTGATTTTCTTTTTAGGATAAAAAAAAAATGATTTTTATAAAAAGAAAAAAACTGATTTTATAAAAAGAGTAAAACTGATTTTATAAAAAGAGAAAAACTGAATTTTAAAAAAAAAAGTATTTTAAACTGATTTTTAAAAAGTATTTTAAACTGATTTTCTTTAAAAGATTAAAACTGTTTTGAAAGAAAGGTTAAAACTGATTTTTTGAAAAAGGATTTGAGCTTTAAAAAGGAAAAATCATATTTTTATATATTGAAAGTCGAAGTAAAAATTCGATTTTTATATATTGAATAACATAGTAAAAATTCGATTTTTACATATGTAGAGAATACAGGCAACGAAGCGACAAAAGGCGAAGATTTCTATAAAGGAAGTATCGTGCAGTTGGATAGCTATTGGTGAGATTTCTGATTTAAAAATTATATATATGTGTTGAAAATGAAAGTGAATTGCTATATATAAATATCTATATCTATATATATATACGCCCCTCGTCCACAAACCATGGACGATATTTATTGGTTGAAATTGTTGTGAAAATTGATTGATAGCGAATGATTGTTTGGGATTGTTTGTGATTGATATTGGTTGATTGTGGTTGAAACATACCCGTTTGTGGTTAAAAAATATTTGGTTGAAACCACATAGGATTAGTTTGTGGAAATGAAATAAATATATACATGCCGCCTGCGTGCGAACTAGATGCATGATCCCCATTGTCAAAAACCGCGAGGTTTTAAGGTAGAGCGAGGAGCCGTACTAGGGACGGTGCCGGTGTAACTACCCTGCCGTTATACTGCCGAAATTTTGAATAATATTCTTGTGTTTGAATTATTTTCATATGCTTAAACTATATTTATTCAAAACTATAGAAAACATTCATGTGTTGAATTGATATTCATTCGTTGTTTAGAAATTCATGTGTTGAATGGTATTCATATTTTGAAATAAATTGTTCGATAATAAAAATCACATTTTTATCTATATATAAAAACTATAGAAAACATTCATGTGTTGAATTGATATTCATTCGTTGTTTAGAAATTCATGTGTTGAATGGTATTCATATTTTGAAATAAATTGTTCGATAATAAAAATCACATTTTTATCTATATATAAAAACTATAGAAAACATTCATGTGTTGAATTGATATTCATTCGTTGTTTAGAAATTCATGTGTTGAATGGTATTCATATTTTGAAATAAATTGTTCGATAATAAAAATCACATTTTTATCTATATATAAAAACTATAGAAAACATTCATGTGTTGAATTGATATTCATTCGTTGATTAGAAATTCATGTGTTGAATGGTATTCATATTTTGAAATAAATTGTTTGATAATAAATTGTTTGATAATAAAAATCACCTTTTATCGACTATATGAACTATATAGAAAAATAGTGTTTTGAAATGAATTGTTTTACAATAAAAATCGCATTTTTATTGTATGCATAAATCGTTGAAATGTGAAGTGTTAAAAATAGCCACTTGTTCAAAATAAACATATATGAGTTGAAATATTCATTAATTAGCGAATGAAATGATTTGCACCTATTTATGTAACATTAGAATGAATGGTGTTTTTAAACCAAATAGAAATCGAATATGAAGTCGAATAGAAATTGATAAATGATAAGAACTGTATATATATGTACATGCAATATTCATTGAACAGGTTATAGCAAAAGGGGCTAGAGAAGAGGAATAAAATTTTGTGCCCGACAAATAGGTACACATTTACTGATTTGTTTGGGTGATGATTTTGAGCCTGTTGGCTAGCCGCTTGGCTTTTTCTTTTTCTTTTTGAGATTAGAAGGACCGGGAACGCTATTTGCAATTTCCCGATGCTCCCGGTGCAGGGGAGGTTATGGCGAAATTTTTCCAAAATTTAGGGTGTTAGAAAAATATTTGAAGTGAAAATTGTTGAATGAACTATATTTATATAAATATGTAAATATAAATAAAATTAAAACGAAACGAAGCCGTGCAGTTCGTATTTTGAAACCGTGATTTCAAACGACTAGTGCGGGAAATCCGACCATTGGATTTTCCCGAAACCTCAACCGTCGGGTTCGCCTTGGAAATATCTTCCCAACGGCACCAACTTTGTAGAAATCCAACGGTTGGATTGTCTGGAATGTTTAATTCAAATCTGAAGAAAAACAGCGCCAGAAACGATTATATTTATTTATATATATAAATATAATTATATTTAATCGAATAACGACGCTGCAGTTCGTATTTTGAAATCGAAATTCCAAACGAGTAATCCGGGAGATCCGACCGTCGGATTTTCCCGAAACTGGAACCGTTGGATTCGTTTTGAAAAGACCTTTCTAATGATGTAAATTTTGTGAAGATCCAACGGTTAGATTTTCAGATAAGTGTAAATCAAATCTGAAGAAAAACAGCGCCACGGCCGCGTTATGGCCCGAAGCGTCGTTTTGAATAAAATGGCTATTTTAAAATAAATAAAAATAGCGATAAATAGTTATAAAATATCATAAGCGATATGGAATGGAAATAAACTGAATTTGCTTGATTTTGGTTGTATTTGATGGTTGAATGTGTTTGGTGTGAAAATTACATTAAAGAACAATATTGGTGTTGTCGAATAATTTAACCATTGAAATAAATTGATTTGAAATTCTAAATATACGTGAATTATTTGAAAAGGCTGAGTTAATTCTCATTTCGAATAATTGACCGACGATTGAAAGTCGAAGATGAAGACGATGGTCGAAGACCGGAGATCTTCACCTCGTTTGGATGGTAACCGAGGTCCTGATTGGGAGGCATCCCGAAATATGGATAATGAGTGGTGATCGTCCAGACGTACGTGGTGATCGAAGGGTTTGCGAGGTATTTAGTGCCTCCGGTTTCGTTTAGACCCAGAACGGACTTGTAAATGGACTGTGTGTCTGACATAGGATTTATTCTGTGTGGCATGCCAAGATGCAGAGATCAGGACTTCTGTTGAAAAGCAAAGTCTTGTGGTGATGATCAAAGCACCGCCTGTGTGGCGTAGCTTTGTGTATAACGTGAATTCGCGAGCCTCACACCCCGGTTTGAACCTAAAACGGGAGAAGGACATCTGGGAGGGCCTGCGTTTCTTTCTAGCTAGGGTGGTGTCAGTGACCTACCAGCCCTGACATTTATATACTTTTCACCTATGTGGTTGTTGCTGTTGCGAGGCGCCTCGGTTTGATCGGACGATCCGGGTCCGATGGAGTCATTCGTTGGCTCGCTTACGCCCCAAAGGGCGGAGAAACGTAGTGTTCAGGCATAATAATCCACATCGGTGGACCGGCCCTGACGATCTAAAGGGTTGATGCGTTCTGATCCTGAGACATGGGCTAGATTGTCTCGAATTCGGTAAGGACTTTCTTTTGCCTTGGTTCATGACGGAAATCCAATTTCCAAATACGACATCGTGCGGTTTTGATTGTATATATATATGGCGACATGATATATGGTACCCATGCCGTCTATGATTGATAGTTATGATTTGAAATTGTTTTCAAAACATATAAACACTAGCAATAATATCAAATGCCTTTGTTTTATTCGTATCAAGCATATCTTGGCCGTTATAAGGTAAAAACTCTATCCTCCGGTTTGCGTTGCATTGTGTGATGGGAACTGAGTCTTATAACGGCTTCATTTTTATAAAAAGCATAGCGATGTTTAAAGGAAAGATTAGTTTTAAAGCACTGGCAATCCAATGGAGTAAACCCGTTCCACGAAAGTGGCGTGGTCCTGTGATTAGCCATATTATATATATGTGTTGAGTAGATTTCTCATACCAGTCCCATGACTGACTCGTAGTTTGTTTCACTCTCAAACTCGGGTGCCCCTTTTTCTACACGGGCAGCCTTGTATTCAGGTTTAGCTGGTTCTTTCTGGATAGCTGGAGCTGAAGATGGATTCTATCATTTATCTCTTTTTATGCTGTTCAGCTCCTATTGTACATATTTTGTTTATTTCCGCTGTAGACATTTATGTATAGCTGAACTGTATTTGTACTAAGTAAGATCCTGTATACTGTGTAACTCTGATGATTACTTTTATCCAGTATATTTTGTTGTTCATTCTGGTGTATTTATTTAATTTTGTTCTGCTCTTATCTGTTTCTGTGTTATATTCCAAAGATAACCTTGTTTCCGTGAGAACGGGAAATCGGGTCGTCTCAACAGGTTAGCTACGCAACCTAGAGCTCTGATACCAAGTGTGATGGCCCGCCCGCACCAGTCGGCATTTCCTCCGAAAGTGCGCTATACACATGCCTGACTAGCCCGGAACAGTCGCTAAAGAAAGGAAAAAAGAGAATGAACTAATCCAGAACCTGTAGAATGTCTCACAGCATAGGGAATAAAATATAATAATAACATACTTGACATAAAACAGGTGAGACAGTGCATAAGATGAAACTAAACATCATGGCAGCGGAAAATTCAAATACAGCTTATGTTCCACATCATCATTATTACAACTTTAAAACTGTCTCTAAAGCAAAAGAAAGAAAGGGTGCACTACTAATTCCCAAAGCAGTGACCAGCAGCGACACAGGGAGAATATATATATATATATATCATATGTGGAAGCCTCCTGCTCGTCTCCGGTACAGCTACTCGTGCATCACCAGCTAACTTGTCTCTAGTCTGCTTGTGAGAGCACCCAAAGTTATAAGAAGAGACATAAAACTGGGTCAGACAAAAGTCTGGTATGTGTGATAAGCAGCAAAATAGAACAATAACAGGTATACTAAACCATACCTGAACCTGGACCTGCAACCAAAGAGTTAGCACTACATACTTTACAATACTCTAAGGTGCCACTAACACATGGTACGAAGAATACGGGGGTGGAGGTGTGCATGTCATAGTGATGGCAAACAAATCAAGCATGGCAACCATCCTCCCGTCTCACACCCAGTACGTAAAGCATAAGACGTCCACCACTCTCAAACACTAGACCCATTGAAGTAGTGACGGAGTTCGACTTGTATGAGTACTGCTACCACTAAGCTTACCCCACGGAGTCATGGCTAAATCTTTACAAATGACCCCGTTTCATTGGTCTATAGCCCATTAGTCGTACCTAGACCACTATGGTCCTGAATCCGTTCACGTACCCCCTACACATAGTGATCCAAAGTCATAGACATCGACAACCCCTTAGCACACGTCCCGCAGCACAACCCAACTCATGAAGTTAACTCGTTGGTTCCCAACTGGATCCTGAGTTCTACTTCCCATTTGGGCTTCCTTTGCATCTCGGGTTTTGGTCGAATTGGATTTGGTCTTCAGAAGAGTCATCGTGTAATCGCAGCTCTAATCCGGTTTGGTTCGGCTTACTTCAGTCAGTTCGATTCAGTACATCACTCTTAGGCTTCCCATTCGGTTCGGTGTTCCACTTCAGGTTGGTTCGGTTCGATAGTTCCCATCATTCCACTTCAGTCGATTCGGTTCGATGCTCCTCTTTTTTCATTCAGTTGGTTCTGTTCGGAGCTCATGGGTCCGATCCGGTTCGGGGCTTCACTCCAACTCCAGCTCCAAGCTTGGTCCTCCGATCGGATCCCGCTCCCTAGCTCTAGTCTGATCCGATCTCCACGCCCTTGCTTACGATCTGATCCCCTACTCAGCTCTGATCTAATTCCCAACCCAACTCCAACTCTTTGCAAATGGCCCTCCTTCTTGCCAAGGCCAAGCTAGTGCCAAGTTCCGATCCGGTTCGTATTCCCCTTGCCCGATCCACCGATCCGATCCGAGCCCTATAATCCGATCTGATCCGGTCCGAAACTCTGCACATTTCCTGCAACCTTTCCAGCGACTGTTTTACGCCATACGACGGTGTTTTCGACCAATATAACAGTTCTAATCAATCACAAAGCACACCATACAGTCATAGCAACATGTATAATCAATCACAAACATCAAAACAACAATATGATATATTAAAATGGATCAAACATAGCCAAATATCCATATTTTTCCTTAATCATGTTTAGACATAACTAATGATATGATTATCAAAACTTAACCAAATTATCCAAACTTTCTAACAGAGGCTTAAAACATCATTTCGAATTTTATAAATATTTTTCTAGATTTTTAACATATATAGATTCGCTAATTATCACTAATTACTCGTAATTAACCATAATTAGTGAGGAACTATGCAAATCACTCACCTTTGCCACAAATAAACTTTAGATCTGAAATGATTCTCTGTTTGGGCGCGAATACCAATGCAACACAACAGCTCTACCTCGATTCTTGTGCTAATCCTCTTTGATTTGATGTAGATTTGGCTTAACTTGCAATTAGAAGGTGATTTGGGGTGTTTTAGATGTTGGAGGCCATTACTAGGGTTCCAAGAATGAAAGTGGCTGCTGTGAAAGTGAGAAAAAGCGTGTTCTCTAAACCCTAACAGCCCTTAAATACACCAAACCTCGAAATTTCCTTTGGGCCTAGCTGTTAATCACCCGGTTAAGCCCAATTAAACTGTTTCTCACCATCTGAAACTTGTTTCAGCCATATCTCCCAAACGTTGAGTCCGTTTGGCTAATGTGACCACTCTACGGAAAGGTAAACCATCATCTGGATCTAATGGAAGTGGTTTTAGGTCAAAACTCCTTTTCAATCAAAAGTTATGGCTGAAACAAGATCAGCTATGGATAAACGGTCATTTAAAATTCAGCAAAAATCATGAACATGGGAAATGACCACAATAGTCGTCTCCCAAAGTTACATGACCATACGATTTCGCAAGCGAAAGAAATAAATATTCTACGATCCTCCGATGCATAGAATGCGAGTCGTTACAACCACACTCTAGTCACCCGGAGATAATTCTGGTAATGCGGCCGCATTATCAGTATTTGTGTTCGAATTTCGAAAGTGAGATTTCTATATATTTTCAATGGACTGGTGTGAGAACCAAAACTAGATACGGTTTATTGTTGTGAATTGGCATCAAAAACATGATTTTCTGTATATGTATCAAAATTATGAATTTGAAACGTTAATTCACTAATTGATTGATGATTGTGTTGTGTGATTATTTTTTTAAACCAACATATGAAAGAAAGGTGAATTTAGGCCAAGTTGAACCAAATATTGAAATGTATTGAAAATTGATAGAAATTGCATGCATGTCCATATATATATATATATATATATATATATATATATATATATATATATGTGAACAGGTCATTGCAAGGAGTTTAGAGCAGAGGAATAAAATTGTTTGCCCGACAAATAGGTACATGTTTACTAATTTCTTGGGTTTTGGATGATTTTATGAGCCGATTAGCAAGCCACTTAGCTGTTTCTTTTTCTTTTTGGATTGGAGAGGCCTGTATGGCAATTTCGGGATTTTCCCGGTGCTCCCGTCCAGGGGAGGTTATGGCAAAATTTAGGGTGTTAGCCAAATTTTTTAAAAATTTGAAAAGTTCTTAGAAACTGAAAAGTTGAAGAACTTAAACCGTAATAAAAATAATGAAAGATGAGTTGGCTTGTAAAACAACTTTCAGCTCCGTTCCTTTTCGAGGACGAAAAGATTTTAAGTGGGGGAGATTGTAACAACCCGAAAAATCCGAACCAATTTAAAATTTTTATTTTGGCAATTTTAATGAATTTTGAATATTTAAAATGAATTATTTTAAATAATTATGACGAAAAATTTATTTTGAATAGAATTAGAACGTATATATTTATTTGAATCGACGTTAGAATATAAATATATATTTTCTATTAGAAAAGGAATTGAAAATGGCGCGGTAGTTTGAAAATTCGATTTCAAATTTCAAATGACTGTAAAGGATTCAAAATAAACCGGATTTTGGCGAAATCAAAAATATTAGAATCTATTTGAGAATATCTTTACAATGAATCTGAAAAATTGAAATTTCATAGCAGGGATAAAAAGTTATGCCCGGTTGAAATTTCAGAATAGTCGCTATGGAATTTTGGCCCTTAAAAATGGAAATTTTGCAAACGACCTCCGTTATCGACGAAACCACTTTTGTTGTATCCGTGATGTCAACTTATTGCTATTTTACAATACTCATGATTTTTGAAATCAATATGTGAGCGTAGCGAAGTAAAACGTGTTTTAACAGTTTCAGTCAATTTCGATCGACCAGAAAATAGCCATTTTTCAAACGGTCTCAGAATCTGATGAAATTAGTTTTGTTAGAACCGTATCGTCAATACGAAGCTGGAAAATATTTTTTGGGAATTTTTTGAGTGCGTATGTGAACCCAGTAAATTGAAACATGCGTTCAAATTCAATATATAGATTTTTATTTTGATTTTGACGGAAACTGATCAAAACGATCGAATAAACTTATGATACATATCCCACTGGGTTTGGAATGGGGGTACTTAGCTAGGGACGATAGTCGTTGGGTCTGGTTTGGGGTTCAAATGAAAAGTCAACCTAATTGGAATTAAAATAGAATAAAAATAATAATTAAATAAATTATAAAATTCCCTTTATCTCCCTCCCTCCCTCGTTATTCAATCAGATCAAAAGAAATAAAAAAAGGGTGGAAAGTCGTGCAACCTAACCTAGCCGCCACCGGAATTGACCGCCGCGCTTGCCCGCCTCCCTCTGGCGCCACACTCCCCTCCAACGCCTCCCCTACCTCCGTCCAAGAAACCGCAACCCCTCAAGCCCTAATCCTCTCAACCGCAGCCCCCAACCACTGTGGAACCCGTTGCGCCCAATGCTCCACCGCCTCCGACCACCACCTGGCCGACGCCCCTTAGCCCCCTCCTCCGAACGAAAACAGTTATTTTCTGATTTTTGTTTGTTTTATTTCATTTTATTTTATAAAAAACTAATTT